>OY728161.1:69567056-72073056 GCA_963277665.1 Viscum album
ATAATAATTTTATAATTTTCATATAAAAATTTTTATAGAATATATTTGATATTCTTATATTAATATATGTTTGTTCCATCTAGGTTTTTAGAAATGTGAAAATTGAAGAAAAAGTAAACCCGCCAAACAATCATTTCAAACTCATGTTTCATATGATCTGCAATGAAATATATTAAATATTGTTGAGTTTATATGAATAATATTTCATGAACAGGTTTGTGAAAAATAAAAATATTTTTTGGGTTTCATTATGAAAATAAATGGTTCACCAGATCCCTTAACATTATTTTTTTATATCAAAAATTATGTTAGTATATCTAGCTAGGATCTTGGGGCATGTTTATGTCTATATAAATATTTTTTATGATTGTAAATGTATTCCAGATTTTTTGAATCATTAAATCCATGATTTTTTTCAACAAAAACATCATCTTGAACATATCTATTAAGAAAATCACACATCACATCCATTTGAAAATGTTTAAAAATTTGGAATGCTACAAATGCTAATAGAATACAGCTATATTTATTCCTAGCTACCAGAGCATAAATTTATTTATAATATTTATATTTTCTTGATTATAACCTTTAGCAAAAATCCATCATTTGTATCTAATTAGTATTCCATTTTCAACACTCTTATTTTCTAAAATCCAAATTTACACCCAATGTAGAGGTTTCTTTAGGTTATTCCACAATATTTTAGACAATGTTCCTTTAAAATTCATTTATCTAAGAATGCATTTACTTATTCCAATCTTGATCAAATAAATCATAATTCATTCTTTTATGTTCAGATTAGAAAATAAATGATATATGTTCTACTTTATTCCTTAAGGAGATTCTTTTCCTTAATTGTTGACTTACATCACTAATGATTTTATCACTATAATGATTTCTAAGAAATAACAGACTGGTGTTCATTAAAACCTATTCATCAATATTGGATAGAATATATTCAAGAGAAAATACTTCATAAATGGATTATTTTATATTTCATTATTAGAAGAGTCTTTAATCAAATGATGATAATCTATTTGGGAAAACACATCAGAATATGTAGGTTAGGTTTGATTATAAACACAAAAAAGAGGTTCATCAATTTATCAGGTAATATTTCTTTAGTAGAACATGATTTTTATTCAAAATTGTATATTAGATAGAAATAGTGAAATATCCTAAGAATATACCTTCATCATATTTAGTTGTGAATTTTTGTAATTTAGCTTTTCTATTCCAAATGAATACTTTCCATCATAACACACATAAGTAAGATACTTTTGGATTTTGTACTATCCATAAATCATAATGTGTTTTATTAATAAAATGTCACATTAAATATCGATTTATAGTATATCTAGTATTAAATAATGATTCATCCCAAAAAATGATATAAATTGATTATTCACTCAAAATGGATCTTGTTATTTCTTAATGAATTTGATCTTTAATTCCACAACTATATTTTTTAGGAGTTCGTGGAGATAAAAAGATATGAGTAATGTATTTTTTACTATAAAAATTATCCAAATCCTAATTTTCAATTTATCTTCCTTGGTCAGTATGAATAGTAATCATGGAATGGTTTTTCTCATTTATATCATTGGCTAATATTGTTTTGAATATCTAAATCCATCAGATTTCTAAGCTAGAAAATTAACCCGTGGGTATTTATTATAATAATAAACAAATAATAATACATATTACTTTTTTAAAATATATCCAGTTTGTATAGGATTGAATAAATCCAAGCTCTCTAACTATAAATCATCAATAGTTGAGACTTCACTAATAAATTTTAAGCTGGACTATTGTTGCTTTAAATATTGATAGGGGTCATAGATTTTTTTGAATAAAATTTATGTTATATTATATCCTTGACAATTAATTTTTTTTGTCAATTTTCATATTTTTATAAGGCTACAATGTTATATCCTTATATTCCACAACCATGATTGATATATCATTTCATAGAGACCAAGTATGTATTTCCTCATAAGGTCTTCTGAGTTGTGTGTTTAAAAATTCTATTGTCGATGGTTAGAATGAATTATTTCATCCATTGATTTTTATACAATGAATTTGTTATTTATAAAATTCATAAAGTAACCTTCATCACACAGTTGAATAATTATTATAATGTTGTTCTTAATACAGTTAAAAAATAAAATATTTTATATTAAGCCTATCTTAAGAAAAACAATATTACACATACAAACAATTTCTCTATGAGCATTATCCTTGAAATTTACTTTTCCACCATTAATCGTGATAATATTTTCAATGAAATCACTATTATCAGTCTTATTCCAGGAACAAACACTATCCATGTACAATGTATTATTATTATGGGTAATATTGATATCCATTAAAAAACAATTACATTTTTGGAAAACAAATCTTCTTGAATCTAGAAATGTTATAAAATAAAAATTTAGGAATCCACATTATTAAAAAAAATGGGATTTATGAAGACCAAAGGATTAAATTTTATTAAGTGAAAAAAATTATTCTAATTTCCCCAACACTGACACATTGCGAAAAAAGGTGAAATTTTTAGAACAATATAATTGCTAATTAATGCAGGATTTGAATGAGTAAACCATTATCGAAATATTACCATGAGACCAAATATGGTTTTACATCTTATAAAAAAATTTACTCACATATGTATTCCTCGATAAGAGTTTCATTACAGAGAATGTTGAAGGATCGTTGATACTAATTTTAGTATTGAAATAATGATGTAGATTTTCAATATACAAGAGAGGGTGAATATTATCTTTTAAAAATTCCTTTGGAACTTTTAAAGATGATATAAAACTTTCTATTGTTTAACAAAGTTAAACATGGTAAATTCACAAAACCCCTTGGTTCTCCAAACTTTCTAGAATCCAGAAATGTGGTTCTAAAAAAAAATCTAGTTCTACAAACATACAAGATTCCTGAAATGTGGTTCCGGAAATGATACATAAAAAAAGTTAAAAAAAACAATGATTCTACCTTAAAGTGTCTAGAATCTTATTTAATCTGATTACAAGTACAAGAAATTTTAATATAGTTATACTTTACATAACAATAAAAATGTAGTGGAAACAAACTTGAATCTATACATGTAACAATAATAAAATCATTTAACCTGAAGACTAGGGTATCCAACAACCTTGTATAAAGGTTCTTCGATATATACTTTCAAGAAATTATATCTAACCCCTAGTAGAGTAATCCCTAGATACAAATATCGGAGACTGTCATTCCATCCCCTCAAGCCCCCGAACATCAAGGTAGTAGGAACCTCTGTCTTCCTATCCCCGGAAGACCTCGAATGTACTCCCCAAAATTCGGAGTCGCACGAAGAAATAATGAACAAGTTGTTTATTATTCACAATTCATAATATTCTCTCTCTCTGGAAATCACTTCAACAGCATGTAAGCTCTATATTAGTAAAACAATTCATCCATTGTGAGTTCATACAAATGAGCTCTTATTTATAGGCACATAATTAATGGTGGATCCCTCCCCAAAAGTCATATTTTTCATTAAATCGAAGAGGGACCTATATATGTGTCACTCAAACAATGGTTAGCAAAAAACAGAATGCATGAAATAGCTTAATACATATAAAAAATTTATAAAACATAAGGTTTCATAATAAAATATTCAATTTCAGAGTCAAAGGAAAATAATGGTTGAAGTCTAAGAACATTTGTATTCTATATTTCATGACTATTCATATTCTATTTCGCATGTAATTTAGAGAAGTATTCTATATACTTTAGAGTTTGAATTATGAGGAATTCGGACCCCAAATTTTGATGATTTTGGAGTTTGAATTTTATAGAATTTGGAACCTGAATTATAAGGAATTGAGAACATGAATTATAAGGAATTTAGAACCTAGATTCTAAGGAATTCATAACTTGAATTATAAAGAATTTGTAACCTGCTTTCTATGGAATTTGGAGTGTGGATTTCAGAGAATTCGGAGTATAAATTTTAGAGAATTTGGAGTCTGAATTTTAGATAATTACGAATCAGAATATCAGGGAATTTGAAGTCTAAATTTCATAAGAATTCAGAGTATGAATTCATAAGAATTCGTAGTCTGAATTCATTAGAATTCAGTGTTTTAATTCATATGAATTTAATGTCTGAATTAACAAGAATTCAACATCTTAATTCAGAATCATTCAGATTCTGAATCAGAATTTGGAACATGCATTTGGATCCTGAAAACAAAAATCCTTATATCTATGTATTTATAATATTCTGAGGTTTTAGATATGAAACCTAATTTTAAACTTATAAATAAAAGGGGTTATAATTAGAGATACTGGAATATTAACAATGAAAATTCATGGTAATGATAAATTTCTGTGGGGATGGAAAAAATTTCATTATAAAGAAGAAACTTATCGAAAATGAAATTTTCCTTATTATAGTGTTTTTGTGATTTTAAAAACATAAAGGAATGGAAAAGTCATAATGAAATCATATTGACTCCTAAATCTCCCTCTTTTTTGAAAGCACAAACATACTTACGAAAAAGAATATAAGGACTTATAAATTTTATGGACATGTAAATAAAACTTATCTCCCATTACATATGGATCAAAATGAATATGACTTACATCCCCTTAGGCCCCAAAAACCCTAAGGATCTCATTTTTTATTTCCTGAATTATATTTAGCATTTTCTTGCATACGATAATCTTCATGATGAGAACTCACCCATAGATGAAATCCCCCTTACATAGGAAAATTTCAACTTTTATTAGTATTTTTTTTATTCCTTTCTCCCCCTTTGTGATTTTAAAAAAGAAATATAGGGAATGGAAAATGAAAATATTGTACATGAAATATTAGTACTAGAAAACTAAAAATAAAGAACATCCATAACATTTCACCATGATTTGAAGAATATGTACAGCATGGAACATACATAATATGATTGGATTTAGAATGAAATTATCCTTCCCTCTCCTTAGGCATCAATTTAATCACTGTGGTTTTCAGCTTCTTTAGATCCTTGTGATCCTCCTCTGCATGATTTAGAAGCTGATCCTAATCTTCTGTTTTCTTTTTTATGGAATTTATTTTCCCTTCCTGAGCCTTAAGAACCTCTACCTTAGTTTTCAAGGATTCTTCCTGTTTAGAAACCTTCTCTTCTATCTCAATCTTGATATTAGTTTCTCTTTTCCAACTCTTAGAAACTGAAAATAATTTCCCATTCAGATATTTCACTTCATTCTTTCGAGTATTTTCATCAAGAGATAAATTATCTTCAACAGGCTTGGTGAGATCTTTGAACATACTATCTTCAGTTTCAAATGAATCCATGACATTATCTGGAAACTCATCAATATTCTAATGTATTCCACAGTTTTTTTGACCATCTAGTTATCTTCTTGAATGATCTATTGTGGGCTTCTTAGTTTATGAAAATGGTTTTGAGATCATCCTTATATTTGACACAATTATCCATCACCATGGATACTGAATCCAATCATTCATTTAATATATTCTAAAAAATTTGGAATCTAGATTTTTTTCTTGGAAATAGAGGGATAGTTCCAAAAAGCTTTTTCAAAGACTAGACTACAAAATCATGTCCAAGAGGGGAAGATTCCAAATTATTGATTTTTCTTGTTGAGGATCCTTTTTCTATATCAGCGGTTTTACATTTCAATGAAGCACCCACTTCTTTCATCATCACCAATTCTCAACTAGGTGTATCATTACCTACCTGTTTTCCTTTATCAACTTTCAGAATGACTTCTTCTTGGATGGGGGATTCGTGTTAACTATCATACATTTTCACAATTTTATCTTCATATACCGCTTCCTTCTCAGCACATGCCTCAACATCCTCTGGCTGAATGAAATAGTGTTAGGAGTTTTCTTCTATAGTTACATTTTTCACTTCTTCTCCAATCTTCTCATCTTTCCCTGGGGTATCCCATTTTGAAAACTTGGCTTCATGGGTTTATAATGATTGTTTTTTATAGGGCTTTCCTTCTCATTAAAATCATCAACATGCTTTATCAAATATTCAGTATCACCACTCCCTTCATCTTTTTCATTTTCTACATTTTTTTTCTTGGACTTCTTCCATATTAACATACTTCTTTCCCAAAGTCTCTGGTAAAGGTTCTATCAGAAAGGATTTTGGTACTAGAATATTCTTAGATGCATTCTCAGTAGCCTTCAGAAGTGATTGGACAATCTCTACCTCAGACAATATTTTCTTATGCTTCTTCTCCATCTATTTGTTCTGAAGCTCTTCAGAAGCCATTTCCTTCAATGATTTTCCCTTAGCAGGGTCCAAACCAAACATAGGCTCCCCTTTTTTATAATTATTTATGTCTTCTATCGACTTTTCTACTACCTCATCAGAAGAAAGTTTTCTGTTTGTTTTCATTCAAGGGGGCTGACTGAATTTCCTTTGCCACTAGAGTTTTTTACTTCTCTTCCACATCATTCACCATCCTCATCTTTCCAACCTTTTTGGTGGTTTCAGCCACCTCCTATTTCTTTGAAAGTGTTTCAACATCCTCTTCCAGAAAATCATAGAATTCATTGGATTATTTGGAAAAACAAATTTTCATCCTTTACAAAGTTTCATCACACAACAACATGACTTCAAAATTACATGACATAAAACTACAATGAATTTTAAAGGATCCTTTACACCAAACAATCATATTTGACAGAATGGCTAGATAAATAATAACCTAAGATTTCAAATTCCTATTTTTGATATTTTTAATTAAAATCAGTAATTACATAATAAAATTTAGCTTCCTTAGATTCACCAGGAAATTCAAAATATAGACGTCGCACTTCTTTAGAGTATCCATAACAACTTTTCCCTGAATGATGAATCCATGAACCCCCAATTCATGAATCTGAATGTCTGTAGATAGGTGAAGAATCTTCAAAGCCTATACTTCTGAATGACCAAGACAAGACATGGATTTTTACTTAATAATACTTTCTTGAACATCAGGTATCTTGTGAGTACATAACTCAGCATTACTATCGTAAGGAATACTAACCAAGCTTGCATCCTTGGAGTAAAGAAAGTGAATATGTCTTTCCATAACACTTTAACGATAACTTCATCTTTCCTTCTTCCATAAAGAATGTTACTGACTCATATAAATCTATTAAAAACACCGAATATATGAAATCCAGATCTTTTGGTTTAAAAAAAACTCTCCCATCCATTGAGTATTATATTCTTCAAAATGATAGAGTCATATTTGGAAATAAAAAATTGGATCACCATACCTTTCTCTATATATATGTCATTTAGAGATTGGATTGATAGTCGAAATTTATTTTTGGGAAGAGATTTTGGCAGACAATCTAAAGTAAGGAAGATCTGGGAAGTTCAGAATGATCTTTTGTCGGAAGGGTAGAGATTCCGGACACGAAGGCCTGAGTTCGATGTGGGAAAACCATCAAGGGGTTCTTTTATATAGGTAATGGGGGTGATGGTTCAGCTCCCATGATTGACCCTATGGTTGAAAACCTCTTGAGATGATCCAACAGTTGAGATGATAGCCGAAGATGGATTTTTATTAAATCTTATCTTTTGAGGGTTTTTTATGAAAAAACATTCATATTTATGGAATATTGAATCTGAATATTTTAAAAAAATTAAATACCAACATTTAAAGATGATTACTAAAATTTAGAAAAGGAAACAAATCTTTTTGATTTCTAGGAAGATTATTCATAATGAGTAAAATTCTTCCTTAAGAACAATAGATTCCAAATATTTGGATTACAAAAATATTGACTACGAACAATCTCTCTCTGAAAAATTGCATTAAGAAATTTTTTAAACAATAATATTTAGATTGAGATAAATTTAGACTACGGAAACATTTATACTTCAATATTTTTTTAGACTTTGAAAAAAATTTAGACTATTAAAAAATTTTAGACAACACAAAATTGTTAGACTACGAAAAATATTTAAACTACAAAAAACAAATTAGACTATGAAAATATTATAAAATACAAAAATGTGTATACTACAAAAATTTATTAGTCTACGTAAAATTTTTAGACTACAAAAAAAATTTAGACTATGAATAAATTTTAGACTACAAAAAAATTAGACTATAAAAAAAATTTAGACTACAAAAAAAATTTAGACTATGAAAAAAATTTATACTATGAAAGTATTTTAGATTACAAATAATATTTTGATTAAGAAAACTTTTTACACTATGAAATCATTTAAAAATAAAACAAAAAAAATGTACTCCTCCTATGAAAACGAGTTCCTTACTCAAAGAGATTGGTTTGAACAGGATGTTAACATGGAGGATTACTCAATGTTTATCATTCCTAACTTCTGTTTAATGAATTGAAATTTATTGGATGGTTAGGATTTTGTCAAAATATCCACAATTTGATCTTGTGTTCTGATAAATTGAATAAGGGTATCTCCTTTTGCATTATCTCCAAATGTTACTTTCCCTCCTTTTGTGTTAATAATCTTTTTAAAGATTTTTTTTACAAGTCATATGTCAGAAACATACACAATCCATGTACCATGTATTATAGTTGGTAGTACCTTTATTTTTTTGAAATTAAGAGTGTTAGAGTTTCGAAACCCAAGCATTCATGGATCCACAAACATCAGAATGAAAAATGTTAGGAATCCACATTTTCTTTGAAAAATAAGCTTTATGAAAAATTAAATACTTATTTTTGATTAAGGAATAATTTTTTTCCCAATTCCCACCACCCTGACACTTAGTGCAGAATGGAGCACACTGAGGAACAAAATAAATGTTTCTGAAAATTAGTTTTGAACAAGTATAACCAAAACATGAATTATTCCATAGAGGTTGAATTTTTTAATACATCATATAAAAATTTTCCTTAAATAAGGTAATGTTTGAAAAACACTTACCTAGGGAAAATATTTCTGAGTTCTATCTAATAACTATGTTCATATACTCAAAAACATTAGTATTAGCACTTGATTTAGGCTCAAAAACATTTTTCATAGAAATTAATTTCTGTATATCCTTAGAAAGTTTATCCTTCTCAGAATTAACTTCCATGAGGGTTTTCAAATACATTCAAAATCATAAATTTTATTTTCATGATATTTTGAATGGTCTGATATTTTGTTAGTAAGAATACAAATCCTATATTTTTCCTTATCATGTTATTTCTAGAATTTAGAATTTTCTTTCTCAAGGAGCTTAGAAAACCTGGAATCTTCTTCATAATTAGGTAAAGAATTATCTTCAACAGAAGAATATTATTCATCTGAAGATTCATAATATTTACTATCACTATAATTAGATTTCATGATATAATGGTCATGGATTCGGCATTGTGTTCCATTTCTATTAAACAATGATTCTTAATACATAACTTGGCATGTAAATCAAGATTCTTCTGACAAGAAGATTCATAATATGAGGATTCATTAAAATATTCTCCACTACTAGCACTCCATGTGTCATTATATTTCCAAACATTCTTATCTTTATCCTTATAGTAATTATTTATAATCTTCTCATAATGCTTTTCCTTTTTATCTTTTCTCTTAAGCATATGACAGTCTGGACTTATATTCCCTGCTCTCGTGTATTCATAACAAGTGACTTCAGAGTTGTTCATATCCTTTATTTCGTCCTTATATCTATACTGAAAGTCATTCATCCCAATTATCTTGTACACCCTTAGAGAAAAATTAGCTAGTTCACATTATGAATGTTCACGTTCACTTGATTTAGATAAAATAGCGACCTTATTCGATTTAGATCTTGTAACTCTCTCAGGAGTCCTTACATTCATATGATTAGAGGTAGTTGTAAAAGCAGCACCTTCATTCCCATTCTTCTTCTTATCATTGTTATCATCTCTCTTAATTCTAGTCTCATGTTGAAGAAGAGTTCCAAAAACCTCATCAAGAGTAATCTGTGAGACATCCTATTTTCATTAATAGATTTTCTCTTTAATTCCCACTCATTCAAAATAATGTCTATAATCTTTTCCACATGTGCCACATGATCCAAACCTTTTTCACCCATGGATTGTAAGAAGTTGACAATTTTCATGAATCTCTGTTGTACCTTACATAATGTTTCTCCATAAGGAAAGAAAAAACCATGGTACTCAGCTCTAATCATAGCACTTCTAGTTTCAATAACATTGGAAGTTCCAAAATGGGTCACTTATAGTTTCTTCTAAATTCAATTTTCATCTTTAAAAGAAAAAATTTCACTATATATATTCCTGGTCATGCAACACAACAATGTATTGTGTACATTATAGCTTAGTTGATATTCTGACTTCTCTTGATTAGTAAATATCCTGACTTCCTTTTTAGGAATCTTGTAATCTCCAATAAGCATAACAATGATGTGAACTCCAATATTAATGAAAAAATTATTCATATGATCTATCCAATATTCGTAATCATTCCCATCAAATATATGTGCTCTAGTAGGATTATGATTTTCAATTGAACCAACATTTATTCCTTCTATCTGAATGAAAAAAATCCTTCCAGAGAAGCTATTTGTTAATAAATGAATGTAAACAAGGATGAAAATATCCTAAGCATGGAAAATATAGAACAATAAAAACATGAGCAAGAAAACTTATATGACAATATATTTATTTCAAATACTCCTCTTATACCAATTGTAGGATCACTGATACTGATTTTATTATTGAAATAATGATTTAGATTCTCAATATATAAGAGGGGGTGAATTGTATCTTTTAAAAATTCCTTTGTAACTTTGAAAGTTGATATAAACCTTTCTATTGTTTAACAAAGTTATGAATGTTAAATTCACAAAACCACTTGGTCCTAAAAAAATTATAGATTCTGGAAATGTGGTTCCAGAAATGAAAAATAAAAAAGATTACAAAAACAAAGATTCTACCTTAATGAGTATATAATATTATTTAATCAGTGTAAAAGTACAAGAATGTATAATATAGTTATACTTTCCTTAATAATCAAAATGCAGTAGAAAACAAACATCAAACAATACAAGTAACAGGTATGACATATTTTAACCCAAAGAGTAGGGGATCCAACAACCTTGGATAAAGGTCCCTTGATCTATATTTTCAGGAATGTCTATCTTACCCACATCAGGGTAATCCCTCAATAAAAATATCGGATTTTGTCTTCAAATCCCTGCAAGCCCTCGAACATCAAATAAATTGGAACCTCTATCTTCCTATCCCATGAAGCCCTCGATTGTACTCAGCAACATTCGGAGTCACAAAAAGAAATTCTAAACAAGATGCTTAGTAGGAAAAAAGAATTAAAGTATCTCTCTATAGAAATATCTTCAACTGTATGTAATCTCTATATTGGTAGAACAATTTATTAGTTGTGATCGTGTTCAAATGAGATCCTATTTATAAGCACATCTTCAATGGTTGGATCCCTCCTCTAATATTCATATTTTCCTTTGAATATTGGAGGGAACTATATACGTTTCACTCAAACAACGGTTAGTAAATAAAAGAATGCATGACATCATTTTATACTTATAAAAAAGGTATGAAAATTAATGTTTCTTAATAAAATATAGATTTTTTGTGTCTAAGGAAAATAAATTTCAGTGTCTAAGAACATTAGGATTCTATATTGCATGAATATTAGGATTCTATTTTTCAAGGAATTCGGAGTCATAATTATATAGAATTCAGAGTCTATATTCTAAGGAATTCGGAACCTGAGTTCTGAGGAAATTAGATTCTGATTCCTCAAGAAATCGGAACCAGAATTCTATTGAATTTGGAAACTGAATTCTAAGGAATTCAGAATATAAATTTTGAGGAATTCATAACCTAAATTATAAGGAATTAGAAACCATAATTCTGAGGAATTCAGAACCTAAATTCTTAGGAATTTGGAATCTGAATTTCAAAAAATTCATAGTTTTCATTTCAGGTAATTTGAAGAATGAATTTCATAGAATTAAGAGTCTGAATTTCTTGAAATTCAAGGTCTCAATTTCATAAGAATATAGAGTCTGAATTCATATGTATTTGGTGTCTGAATTCATAAGAATTTGATGTCTAAATTCATATGAATTTGTAGTTTGAATTCATAATAATTCGTAGTCTGAATTCATAAGAATTTAGAGTTTGAATTCATAAGAATTCAGAGCCTCAATTAGAATTTGGATCCAGAATTCAGGTCCTAAAAAAAAGCATTATATCAAAGTGTTTATAAGATTCCAAGGTTTTAAATACATAAAAAAATTTATATTTACAAATAAAATGAGTTATATTAAGAGAGTCTAAAATATGAAAAATAAAAATTCATGGTTAGGATAAATTTCCTTAGAGAAGAAAAATATTCCTTATCAACATGAAACTTATAGAAATTAAATATTCCTTATGATAGAGTGTTTGTGATTTTGAAAACATGAATGATTTTGAAAATTCATAAGGAAACCTTATTGACTAAACAAAATATTCAGATTTTAGTTTGATATCTAAATTCCTTCCTCACACATGTTTGTGTCTGATGTGATTTTTGTTATTGAATCATTTTTCTTAGAATATAAATTTTCAAAATCATTAGAATGATCACCCTAATAAAAAAATCATTTTCATGATTTTTAGAAGTAGTACCAATCCCACATGAATTATTATGAATATATTTATAAATATTAGATAATTATTATATAAATACAGTTTTTGTCACATTTTATTTCTCATGTTTCTTGAAAACATTACTATTATAATTTTCAATTATATTAGAAAATCTACATACTTTATCATATGAATGAAATGTACTATCATCACATGATGTAGAGGACTCTTCATATGAGGATATACAATTCTTATCATCAGGGTAATTTCATTTATGTACATATTTTTTAGAGAATCTAATGTGTGTACATTGGACTTAATATATTTACTTTCAAAAGTATCATGGCGTAGATAAAAATGTTATTGAGTTGAGAATATTCATTTTCTAATGATTCCTTAGAATAATAACTTCTAATTTTATATCATCATTCATTGGAATTAAAGACATTATTTCATTTGGAATTGTAATCATTTTCTAATTTCATTTAGTAGACATTTCTTTCTTGTCATTCCTTTCTAGATTTGGTCAATGGTTAATAATATTTACGGATCATTTATATTTATAGCATGTATACTTATAAGCTTTATAACCATTGTTTTTACATTTCCAATATCGATGTGAAACACCTTTTCCCTCTATATCATGTTTTCCTTTGAGAAAAATTGGCCAGCCATTTCTCAAAATGTTTTGATTTACTTGAATACGAATGTGTAACAATATTTCTCTTTGTCTACATGACAATATTATCAGGAGTATATGAATTTGTAAAATTTGTAGCTATAGTAAAAGACACTCCACCATTATTATTTTTAGCTTTCTTAGAAAATCTTTTCAATCTCTTCTCATATTGTAAAAGAGTACCAAAGAGATCATCACGTGTATGATTAGTATTCGTTCTTGATTCATTAAAATACTTTTTTTATTATTCAAATTCATTTGGCATGATGTCAATAATATTTTCCAAAAGGATATCATCATATAATACTATTTATACCATAAACTTTAAACTATACACCATTTTTATAAACCATTCATATACATTAACAAAAAGTTCTCTACGAATAAATTCAAAGGCCTTATAGTCAACCCTTAGTATAACTCACCTGAAATCAAAGAAATTGGAAGATCCAATGTGATTAATCTTCAATTTCATCCGATTATAATTAAAATTATCACATGAAGAGAATTAAATGTATATGTTTCTTTTCATGGAACATAATAATGTATTACATACCCTATAATTAAATTGATATTTCTATTTTTCATGATTATTAAAACTTATAACTAATATATTAGGTATTTTGTAGACTCTAATAGGCATAAATAAATTGTCAACTTCGTTGTTCTTTAAAAATTTCTTTGTTATATCTCTCCAATATTTATTGACATTACCATTAATGATAGGTTGTTTGGTAGGATTGAGATTGTATATTGAACCAAAATTAAATCATTCCATCATTTAGACAATGAAGAAATCAATTTTCAATGAAACATGTTACAATAACAAGTATTTAAGAAAAATTTGTATGAAAATGATATATAAATACCAACTAAAGTAAGATAAAATAATTTTAATGTAAAATAATTTGATTCCATTTCATTCCAAATGAAGGCATCAGTACAATAGAGATTTTGATTTTTTACTAATTTTAATTATTATTATTGTAATTTCTAGGCTCTAATACAAATTATAGGATGAAAATATATATGTAGATGGATACAACACAAGAGGGGAGTCAATTTTATGTTTAAAAACTTCATTCTAAATCATAATGGATGCTTTTTTTATATAATTATGAAAATAATTTTTAAAAACCTATCATGTATTAAAACTGAAATCAATGTGGTCCCATGGATCCGATGAAAAAACATATCATAATCATGTTGATTATGGTATGTTTTCAACAGGTGGTGTTAAGAACATAATCATATTCGTAGTGGAAATGATTTAATCATGGTAAACATGGTAAGTATCATAACCATAGTGGTTATTATGATTAGATTGAAACCAAATAATGATTGTATCATAAAGCATATAGAATTGTATTTATAGTTATACTATATTTAAAATGAAATACAATGTAAAACAATTGTATCATTATTAATGTAATTATGATAAATGAGATAAAAATACAAAGATGAAAAGAATTCACTTTATATAAAAAATTAAGAGGTATGTCAATGAATAAAATTATATCAATACATTGATGAGGGAATAAAATAACCTAGTATAAAGGTACCTTGATTTAAAATATTATGAAATTTTATCTTACCCACACTAGGGTAATCCCTTGATAGAATGATTAGTTGTTCTATCTTCCTATTAGTGGAAGCCCGTGATCGCATGGATCAGATTCTATCATGATATTCCTACAATCCCTCTATCAAGAGGGTCTGATTAATTTTTAATATAAATGGATTCCCTCAATCCTAATCACAATAACTGGAGTCACACAAAGCATAATAAACTCTTAGATGAAACAAACATGAGGGAAAAGTTGTTCACTTCATGTATATTTCATAGTTCATGTACATAGTATAATATTTGGCAATGCTCTCACACAATATGACTATGTATTATCTTCTAATCATGTTCCCTTTTGAAGGCGTAAAATTACTAGGTAATTACATGTGTTCATAAAAAAGGATATCTTTGACTCCAATAGTTATATTTTCTTTGGAATTATTAGATGGACATGGACACCCGACACTTTAACAATCATATTGTAATTGAATCCATGACATCATTTGGATCTAAAAATAAAATAGAATACATTTCACTATTCTGAAAATATAGTGATAAGTGTAAACTGATAAAATATGATAAATAATTTTTCCATATTTAGAATTAATAAAAGTAGTCAATTTGATGGATTTTGTAAAAACATTTTTATGTATTCAGGATAACAGTCAATACGTAGGATATACTTCTAGAGTGACATAAATTTATTTTTGTGTGAATCTGATGATATTGGATCTGATGTCAAATCTTATTCAAATGACTGTAAGAATGAATATATTTATGATTTTTATAAATCTGATTTTTTTGTGTGAATCTATTCATAACATGATTCTATCTCATTAAAATAACTGTAATTTAAACATGTGTATACATTAATAATATTTTAAAGTAAGGTAAACGTATATGTTTTCATCTAAAAACATTATATAAATTTTTTGGACATTAAAGAATTAGATATTTTAAATTTTAAAAGAAAAATATTTCCAAAAATAATGGAATGAAATAGTCAAAAAGCACTTTTGGAAAAACACCAAGTACATACTAATAAAAATTGATATGAAATTAAAAGGTAATATAAATTTCATGGATTTCAAAATTTATGTTTTTAATATCCTAATTTATTGTATTAAAATGGACTGAAATGAGACTATCAATACATACATTGCATGGGTAAATGTTATTTTGGTGAAATATGATCTGATTTGATGAGATGATAAAGGATTCAATCACTATTAAAAAACAATAAGTATGTTTATATATTGGTTTAATTATAAATTAATCACTCTTTAAGGAAAATAATACTTTATAATTGATGTAATAAACAATATTCTCAAAGATTATGTGATTAGAATGTCCCTTTTTTTATATTGTTGGAAAAAATGAAATGAAATTTGAATCGCTGTGAAAAGAAAAAAAATGAAGAGTATAAGAATCTAATTGTATTGTCATGTGACAACATATCCAATAATGATTCTTATTCTGGTGGATGGAGAGTGTTCGGGTTCTTTGGAATAATCTCCAGAGGGTTTAGAATGGTTAGAGCTACAAAAGTGTTATAGTAGGTGATTCACGACGTGAACCAGGTTAACATCATGAATGTATGTTTCACAACTTGAGTTTCTAGAAAAATTAAATACTTGTATGAAATATAAATATTAAGCAATGAAAAAAAATTCACATCAGGATATTTCAGTTTGGTGTTTGATTTGAGAAATATTTTGATCATATGTGGGTTAGTTTTTTGTTGATATGTGGGTTTTTCATGTGGATTTGGCTTGTAGGGGGTCCTTTATTCTACCTTCATTTCACAATGAGAACATAGAACTCTTTTAAGGTAGGGTTTCTATTGTTCATAGTCTTGTATATCATGCGAGATGGGTATGATTTTATTAATCTATAAGGGATGGATGTGTTTGATTAATTAGTGATAAATAATTTTATAATTTATTTAGAATGGTGAAAGGGGAATTATTTTCTTGCTTTAAAAGCTTTTATATTTTTGTGATGTAATTTGATGAATTATCTATTTTAAATTATGGATAATATTTGAAAATTTTCACCAATTTAATATGTGTTGTGGAGACCTTATTGTGGGAATGTTTTGATGTCAACCAAAAATGGAATTTGCATTACCACTTATATTTCATAAATAAAATGATTTCTCCACGATTTATGGATTTTGAGATATCTCCCACAAAATAAATTGAAATTTAATAAAATAACCTTTGTCAAAACTATAAAATTATATTTTAGGTGATGGTTTTTTTTCTATAATTTTGAATTGGTGAGGTGATGTTTTTTTTCAATTATTTTTTGGTGGCATGGTGATGGTTTTATTTTCTACCCATTTGTGAATGTGATGTTATGGGTATTTTGTTTGTTATTTTGTGGTGTAAATGTGATGGTCAGTTTTTTCATGCATTTAGGGTTGTGAGTTATTGTTTTTTCAATTCTTTTCATGTGGTGTTGTAATGGTTTGTTTGGTGATGATTTGGGGATCCTATGTGATGGTTTGTATGGCTATTATTAGGGGTAGAGATGTGATCATAATATGGTAATGATTTTCTATATGGGAGTATGATTGTTTTGTTCTAGATTCCTAGGTAGGGATTGAATGAATGGTAAAACAGTCTTTAAATGGTCTGTGATGGTTTGGTAAATGAGATGTAAATGATTAATGAAAAAATAAATGATGTTTTTTGGTTAAATGCAGTAGGTGATAAATAGTGAAACAAATGGAATGGATAATGGAATTACATAGAAAGGATATATATGGGTTTTGATTTTTTTGGGGGTTATACATTTAGAGGTGGGAGTGAATCTGAGGCTTTTTTAGATGGTTAGTGTTTTTTACGAGACCTTGTGTTTGTATTATGCAAGGATATATGTTTATACTTTTATATTTCTTGTGATATCTATATGAACCCCACCTACATGAATCACTATGTTAGGGTAGTAATATATTCACATGGTTTTTTTCCATCATCCTAGTGGTGATTGATGGATACCCATTGTTTCCCACTCTAACATCCATGTGAGTAGATATGCCCAAGTTTTGATAATCAGGTGTTTATTAGTTAACTA
This sequence comes from Viscum album, assembly GCA_963277665.1. Classification (NCBI taxonomy): domain Eukaryota; kingdom Viridiplantae; phylum Streptophyta; class Magnoliopsida; order Santalales; family Viscaceae; genus Viscum; species Viscum album. The sequence continues at coordinate 69,584,994 of OY728161.1, forward strand.
TGTGTAGTCCTAGGATTCTCTAGAAAATATGTGATATGATCATACTGTGGGGTGTCTTATGGTGGGGGTTTTCAACATAAGAGGAGGGCCTGAGTTTATTGACCATCATTTTCATGGTACCATACTGCTCTTGTTATGGTAGTGGTTGTGATGCAATGGCCCAACTTTATTCAAAATAGATGAGATGATACTTTGTTGTGGTGTATTGGAACAAGTGTCTATGTGTGATATGTGATCTGACTAAGATGCATGATGCCGGTCTATGTTATATAGAATATTTAAAACCACCATAAAAATTATATTGTATTTTGAGAGAAGAATGTCAATCCGAATGAATTTCTTGGTAACCCTTATCGATATTCTTGCTATTATGTTGTTATTAATGGATTATTTATTTGGTGAGAATTCCATGGTGAGAATGGATTTTGATAATTGACCTTTTTATGATCTTTTTTGGTTCTTTTATGTTCTCACAGGTTCATTAGTATGATTCTTTCACACATGCATGAGAGACAATTGCTACCTCATAGAGTAAACTTTTATCTTCACCCAATGTATAGAAACAAATTTTTATAATTATATGAGGATTATTTAGACCATGAAAAATATTACTATATTATAATTTTATATTTTTTTTGTTATTTCTTTAGATTTTGTTTTTGGTATTCATTTTTGTATACTTTTATCTGTATCATTTTTTTAAACATGCATTGGGTGATGGAGTAGGATTTATTTATATACTATATTATGTAGTTGGTTTAGGTTGATTCATCATTTCTCCTATTAATGATTTATTATAGATGATAGGTCCACACATTAAGAAATTTTAATACCATAGTTGTTAGTGTCCAACCAGGGGTCTATTGGATGTAGGACTCTAGGGGGTTCACCATTTCATTCCCTTCTTTGTAGTATCATTCATGGGAGGGGGTCCTGATCGATTGGTATCAGAGATGTTTTTTAGATGTTATGGATTCTTGAATATGGAAAATTTTAGATTTCATGGGTTGGTATGGAATCAATTCATGTTTACCATTGTGTGTGGCATAGTTTAGGGAGACCATCTTGGACATGATATTTTTCCAAGACACCCATAATCCAGCTCATTGAATATGATATTGTTGAAAGAAAAAGTGAGGTTGGTCTTTTTTTAGGGAAGAACACTCGGGGAGGTACTTGAATATTGATGACTTATGTTCCTATCTATGTTTGGATTATTTGGAATAGTTATGATGACTATATATAGTTAAAATGATTCTAATAAATTTACATAGTACAAGTAATTAGCAATTATTGTTTTCTATTAAGATATAGATCATGGATGTTATCCATTGGAGTCTTAGGTATTTTATTTTTAGCAGAGTGACACTGTTGATTGTGGTAGGGTTGATCTAGAAGATGATGATGATCATTGGTAGAGATAATTGTGCACTTTTTAGTTGAATGATCTAGGGATGAAAGAGATAAATGATTTATATTGGGAGACATAAACCGTACTAGTGTATATCAAGATCAATTATAGTTTGATGTAGGTCCCATTGGGATTTTGGGTCCTATTGAATGTTATTCAGATGTGAGGAGTTGAGAATCAATGGTGGAAGGAGTATCTGGGTGAGTTGATGTAACAACCCAAAGTTTTTCAATGGAAAATTCCCTTCTTATATCTATGTCATAAAAACACAAAATAATGAACTACTAAGTGATAAGTGACCTTTAAACATAATTTTGACACCCCTATGTTTGTAATTTTAAAAATCCAATATTCGAGGTTGTGTTCAAGATAGTTTTTGGAGTCCAATGAAACAAAAATAATTTTTGGTGAATAGTAACCTACCCTTATGAATAGTAACCTACCCTTATGATTAGTAATATGAACCTTATGAATAGTAAATAAGAGTAAAATTACATATGAATAATAAAATAAACTTTAGACATCATAGAAAGTGATAATTTGACCTTAGTAAACGTTATTGGTATTTTATAATTCATAAATAATTAATTATAATTAATTAATTAATTTAAAAGAATATTTATTTTCCTGAAATATATTCATAAATTATTGAATCAATTTCTAATAGTTCTTAGATAATTTTATAAGACCCTAAGTAATTTTTGAAAGAACTGCAAAATTAGTTTTAATTTTAAAAACTGTTTTTTTAGTAAATTATGATTTTAATTAAATATTAAATATTTAAAAAAATTATTTTTGGAAAATGGACTTCATTATTGGATTCTATGCGTCGAAATATGGTTGGGGTAAAATTTTGGGATTTTTCTGATATACTAGAATTTTAGATGAATAGTACAATACATTAATTTATCATATAAATACATTTTAATTAAAAACCACTATTCCTGACATCACAAGTGATGTAAGCACCCAAATCCCAAATTCACAGGTCAAATTTACTATTCATAGTCATCCAAGACTCATTATTCTTTCTCTTAGGTGAAATTAATAAACTAATCAATTTTATATTAAGGAAACCCCTCTCCCCTCCACTATAAAAGCCACCCTTCACCCCCTCTTTTCCTCACACGTCTCAAGCTCCAAGCCTTCTCTAAATTCTGCCCAAACACCTTCCCTATCTCATACCCCACGTCCAAAAGCTTCTGGTCTCATCAAAATACCAAGCCTAGCTTCCTTAAAGAGGATCTAAAGAGGAGGATTCTAAAGGTAATTTCTCTCTCTCTTCTCCTTTAATTTCCTTTCAAGTTCAAGTTCCTTTCTTGATCTCTCTCTATCTATCTTCATCCAAATATTTCTGTAAATCCAGTATTTCTTATATAATGTAATATTATGATTCTAATGTTATATTATATCACCCCACACTCTTTCCTCCTTCCTTTTATTTTATTAGAGAGAACGTTGTTCATGTGGTGATAATTTATCACCTTCAAAAAACAACATGCTCTCTTCTTCCATTTATACCTTCAATCTGGTCATGAAACCATTTTTATGGTTGAACCAGAATGTTTTATATGTAATATTTTCTATTTTAAGTTCTGTAAATAACCTATGGCCTTATTACTAAGTTAAATGATAAAACAAGATTGTTGTGATCCAAAAACCGCTCAAATTAACCCAAATAACCATCATTAAATTCTTATCTAATGATTCGGCCACATGGATCTAATATAAATCATTATAAAATCATTAAAGATTCTATAATATCATTAATTACATGTAATATCCGTTCTGTATGTTTACCCATGATCTACCCAAACATTAAATTAAGAATACCAGTGGACCGCTCAAGAAAACCATGAAAAAGAACATCCCCGATCAATGTTTTTAAACTCTATAAGTCATCCAAAGGAACATAATATGAAATAATGAAACCAGAATTAACCCTATTAATGTATAAAAGGTTCTGGAATTTCTAATTAATGAATATAATGTCATTATACAGGACATTAAAGAGAAGGAGGCATTTGAGTACAAGGTAAGGGGAAATCTCGAACCCAATTTTCTTCCTTCGGGTTCTCCCTCTTTCACTACATTTTTGATATGGTTACTCCTCAAAGATCATTTGTTCATCATTTCCTTTAATTTTCGGGGATATACATTTTTGTCACTAGTTTTTATGTCCATCAAAATGTTTTCCAAAAGAACTCTTCTTTCAAGATATCACATTTTACCTCTCATTCAAGGTTGATGGTTCGTATGTCAAGTATGTTGTTCCCTCTTTCTTTTGGGAACCCAAAGCTTATGAATGTGTTATTATGAGATGAAACACATTCCTTTCCATGGGTTATTTATGTATATGTTTGATATATTTTCTATGTGGAAAGCATGATAATGATAATGTTATGATGTGACGGGTGCGCCCGGAATTATATAGCGCAATATGAATGTTTAAATGTGACAGGCGTGCCCGGAATTATATAGCGCTCCAATGCATTGGGTAAAGTGATAAATCTCATGAGTAAATGTGAAATGACACGTGAACATGATGCTATATTTGTTCACTATTATGTGTAGTAGTTAACCACTAAGACATGATGTTTCATTTTTATGCTTTGCCACATTTCAAGTTTATTGTTTATGCTCCTCTCATGTTCAAGTTCTTCTTCCTATGTCATGATTATGATCACCCCATGCTATATTGTTCTTATCTATCCTCTTACTGGGATTTTAGATCACCCCTTTTGAAGTATATCCTCAGGTGGCTACATGTACTAAGGGGAGGACAAGTGCTACTAAGAAGCTATAGAAGAAGAGATTAAATGAATGTTTATGCTTGATGTTGTATTTGTTATGTATTGTCCTAGTTTTCCCAAGACAGTAAACATCTGGATCCTCCATGTGTAATACAATTATGTTGTTTATCTTTGAAATGATGTAATAGTAATGTTAAAAATGTTCGGGTCGCTATTGTTGGTATCAGAGGAAAGGTTTAGTTAATTTGTGAATTAGGATTAGTGAACCCTAAAGAAAACCTCTAGCATGAGACTAAGTACAAATATGCACACAAGTATATTTACCTAGGGATCCCATATGTTATGTTTTGGTATAATTTTTTAAAAGGATAAGTTATTATTGACTTTTTTACTTATGTTTTGTTCTAACCTTTTCTGTTTTAGAAAATGGTGGGAACCAGGAGAAATCAGGCCAACAAATCTTGCGAAGGCCAATGCAACGATTTCCCAAACAACATCCCCAATGATTTTGGAGGTGGAGTTCAAAACTTCATGGCGATGCTTACCCAATTATCCCAGGTTATGAATAATAACCATAATAATGGGGAACGACCTCCTTCACCAAAGAGGGAGCAGCTAGCTATCGAATGTTTTATGTGGCAACGACCACCGACGTTTTGTGGATCTTCTGATCCACTAGTTGCGGAACTGTGGGTCAACTCCATGGAGAAGATCTTTTCTGTTCTTCACTGTTCCGAGACGGAGAAGGTGACTCTAGCTGTTTATCGTCTAGATGGAGAAGCTAATCAATGGTGGGATTTGATTAAGAACACCAAGCAAAGGGATGAAATTGAAGAGATGGAATGGGAATACTTTAAGATAATGTTTCTTAATAAGTACTTCCCAAGAACTCTTCGCACGAAGATGGAGAAAGAATTCATAGAGCTTAAGCAAAAAGAAGGAGAATCTGTCACAACCTATGAAGAAAATTTCACAAGGCTCGCAAGGTATGCTTCGGGTTTTGTTATCAACAATGATAGAAAAATTGATAGATTCATTAGTGGATTAAAACCACATCTTCGAAAAGATCTTGCAATTCGAGACATTGGGAGTTATAAAGAAGTTGTTCTGTGTGCTCTCAAAGTGGAGATGGAGTTTGGAGAATGGTCCCATGGCTATGGTGATAAGAAAAGAAATATGGAGTTTCAAGCTGGTGGATCTAGTGATAAAGATGGGAAGAAAACACAACGACCCACTTCCCAAAAATGTGGGATGTTGCACAATGGGAACTGCCTCAAAGGGACGGGGAAATGCTTCAAGTGTCGGAAAGAAGGACACCTTGCTCACAAGTGTCGAAGAGACATGAAAAGGAAGGATAATGTAGCCGATGAAAGGAGAGAACCACTCGTGGTTCAATTCTACAACTGTATGGAGCTAGGGCACTATTCAAACCAGTGCACTAAACCTCGAGCTCTCAAGGGTAATCAGCGCCAACAACCACCAAAGACAAAGGAACAAGGGAAGACTTATGCCATCACTACTGCGGAGGTGGAACATTATAATGAAGTCTTACAAGGTACACTTTGTATTCACTCAAGAATGGAAAATGTCTTATTTGATTCTAGTTCTATGCATTCCTTTATATCTTGCAAGTTTGCTAGAACTATAGAATCGAAGCCCTGAAACCTTGAAGTAGAGATATCTGTAAAAAGATCATGTGGTGCAATCATTTCAACCCAAGTGTTTGATTCTTCTCCTATTGACGTATGTGGGAAGATTCTTCTGGAAAATCTCGTAATACTTCCCTTGGTGGAATTCGACGCTATAATGGGAATAGATTGGCTCTCGTTATATAGAGCACATATGAACTGTCGGGAAAAGGAAATATATTTTCATATTCCAAACCATCCCATGCTCCTCTACAAATGCAAGGTAGATCATGAATATCCTTTGAAAAATCCTTCAATGGTGTGGGTGATGATTCCATATGAAGAACCATACCTTGCCCAAATTTTTGAGACAAAGTAAAGTTCCAACCTTGAGGAAATGCCCATCGTAAGGGAATACGGTGATGTATTTCCCAAACAGTTACCCGGAATTCCCCCGGATCGTGAGGTAGGGTTCTCAATTGAACTCATACCCGGAGCTACTCCTATCTCGAAGTGCCCCTATAGGATGGATCCTATCGATCTGGAGGAGTTAAATAAGTAGCTGCAAGAGCATCTGGACAAAGGGTTCATACGCCCTAGTGCATCACCTTGGGGTGCACCAGTGCTCTTTGTGAAGAAGAAGGATGGAACCATGCGGCTGTGTATCGATTATCGGGAACTCAACAAGATCACCATAAAGAACAAGTATCCTCTCCCAAGGATTGATGACTTGTTCGATTAGTTAAGAGGAGCTCAATACTTCTCAAAGGTGGATCTTCGTTCTGGATATCATCAAGTAAAGGTGAAGAAGGAAGATATTCAGAAGACTGCCTTCCGTACAAGGTATGGGAACTATGAGTTTTTGGTGATGCCCTTCGGACCTACTAATGCCCCTGCAATCTTCATGGATTTGATTAATAGAGTCTTTAGACATTACCTCAAAAAATTTGTGGTAGTGTTTATTGATGATATTCTCATTTACTCCAAGAGTAAGGAGGAACATGAAGAACATCTAAGACTTGTGTTGGCGACATTGAGAAAGGAGAAGTTGTATGCCAAGATCAGAAAGTGTGACTTTTGGATGAATCAAGTCACGTTCTTGGGATATGTGATCACAAGAGAGGTAATTTCTGTGGACCCTTCAAAGACAAAGGCGATTGAGGAATGGCCCAGGCCCTCTAGTGTCACAGAAATCTGTAGTTTTCTTGGATTAGCTGGGTACTATCGACGTTTTTTGAGAAACTTCTCATGATTGTCAAGCCCACTAACTAAGTTAACAAGGAAAGGGGTAAAGTATGTCTGGACGGATGAATGTGAGGGAAGCTTCAAGGAGCTAAAGAGAAGGCTTATCACTGTACCTGTACTCACATTACCGAAAAGTGGAGAAAGTTTCGTGATATACAGTGATGCTTCAAAGAAAGGCTTGGGTTGTGTACTCATGCAAAATGATAATATGATAGCCTACGCCTCACGACAGTTGAAGATCCATGAGCAGAACTACCCAATGCATGATCTAGAGCTGGCAGCCGTGATTTTTACCTTGAAAATCTGGCGGCCCTACCTTTATGGTGAGAAGTGTGACATATACACCGACCACAAGAGCCTAAAGTATATTTTCACACAAAAAGAGCTCAACATACGTCAAAGGAGATGGTTAGAGATAATCAAGGATTACGATTGCTCTATTCACTATCATCCTGGAAAGGCGAACAAGGTAGTTGATGCTCTAAGCAGGAAAGAACCTGTTACTCTATCCATGTTGAGGATTGAGAAAGACCCTATCTTCTTGGATATGAAAAGGATGGATTTGGGAATCGTAAGGGCATGGGATACATCTTACCTTGCCCAAATGATTGCGCAACCATCCATCCAACAGAAGAGTAAGGAAGCACAAAGGGATGATGTGGAGATACAAAAGAGGGTGAATGTAGTAAAGGAAGGGAAGCTGCAAGAGTTCCATATCGACGATGATGGTGTGATTCAGTTTGGAACGTGTCTTTGTGTGCCTTCATCATCCGGAATAAAGAAGGAGCTATTGGATAATGCACATAGCTCAACTTTCTCTATTAATCCTGGAAGTACTAAGATGTATCGTGATCTCCAAGAACACATATGGTGGGATAACATGAAGAAGTAGATTGAAGAATATATATCAAGGTGCTTGGTGTGTCAGCAAGTTAAAGATGAGCAGAAAAAGTCCAAAGGTATGATGCAGCCATTGCCTATACCCATGTGGAAATGGGAAAATGTCACTATGGACTTTGTCATGGGTCTCCCGAAAATGTCAAGAGGAAATAATGTGATATCAGTTGCGGTTGACCGACTCACCAAGACTGCCCATTTTATCGCTATTCGGGAAGACTTCTCACTTGAACAACTTGAAAGGATATATGTGAAGGAAGTAGTGAAGTTGCACGGTGTTCCACTCTCAATTGTCTCTGACCGTGATCCAAGGTTCACTTCTAAATTCTGGAGGAGCCTTCAACATGCTTTGAGTACTGAATTAAATTTCAGCACGACCTATCACCCCCAAACTGATGGCTAGTCTGAAAGGACTATTCAGACACGTGAATATATGCTAAGATCATGCTCTCTTGAATTCAAAGGTGGATGGGATCAGAACCTTCCATTGGTTGAGTTCTCATACAAAACTAGCTTCCACTCGAGTATTCAGATGGCTCCGTATGAAGCTCTTTATGGGAAGCGATGTAGAACTCCAACCTGTTGGGATGAAGTTGGAGAACGAAAACTACTTGGTCCCGATCTTGTTCAAGAGATGACAGAGAAGGTTCAAGTCATCCAGAAACATATCAAAGCTTCTCAAAATTGGCAAAAGTGCTATGCTGACAATCGTCGAAAGGGACTTGGAGTTAGATGTTGGAGATAAAGTCTTCCATCGAATATCTCCATGGAAGAGAGTCATGCGATTCGGGAAGAAAGGGAAGCTAAGCCCAAGGTACATTGGCCCCTTTGAGATCCTTGATTGTATAGAAGTCGTGGCCTATCGTCTGGCACTTCCACCGAATATGGCTCAAGTTCATGACGTGTTTCACGTATCACTACTGAGGAAGTACATTCCAGACCCCTCACATGTACTAAACTCAGAGGTGGTACAGTTAGAAGATGATCTCTCATATGAGGAGCAGCCGGTAAAAATTCTGGACCGAAGTGATAAGGTTCTACACAACAAGACAACCCGCCTTGTCAAAGTGTTGTGGAGGAACCAAAAGTTTGAGGAAGCAACTTGGGAATCGGAAGAGGCAATGAAGGAGAAGTACCCTCACCTGTTTGTGTAAAGTGAAATTTCGGGGGCGAAATTTCTTAAGGGGGGAAGAATGTAACAACCCAAAGTTTTTCAATGGAAAATTCCCTTCTTATATCTATGTCATAAAAACACAAAATAATGAACTACTAAGTTATAAGTGACCTTTAAACATAATTTTTTCACCCCTATGTTTGTAATTTTAAAAATCCAATATTCACGGTTGTGTTCAAGATAGTTTTTGGAGTCCAATGAAACAAAAATAATTTTTGGTGAATAGTAACCTACCCTTATGAATAGTAACCTACTCTTATGAATAGTAATATGAACCTTATGAATAGTAAATAAGAGTAACATTACCTATGAATAATAAAATAAAATTTAGACATCATAGAAAGTGATAATTTGACCTTAGTAAATGTTTTTGGTATTTTATAAGCCATAAATAATTAATTATAATTAATTAATTAATTTAAAATAATATTCATTTTCCTGAAATATATTCATAAATTATTGAATCAATGTCTAATAGTTTTTAGATAATTTTATAAGACCCTAAGTAATTTTTGAAAGAACTGCAAAATCATTTTTAATTTTAAAAACTGTTTTTTTAGTAAATTATGATTTTAATTAAATATTAAATATTTAAAAAAATTATTTTTGAAAAATGGACTTCATTTTTGGATTCTACACGTCGAAAAATGGTTGGGGTAAAATTTTGGGATTTTTCTGAGATACTAGAATTTTTGATGAATAGTAGAATACATTAATTTATCATATAATACATTTTAAATAAAAACCACTATTCCTGACATCACAAGTGATGTAAGCACCCAAATCTCGAATTCACAAGTCCAATTTACTATTCATAGTCATCCAAGACTCACTAGTCCTTGTCTTAGGTGAAATTAATAAACTAATCAATTTTATATTAAGGAAACCCCTCTCCCCTCCACTATAAAAGCCACCCTTCACCCCCTCTTTTCCTAACACCTCTCAAGCTCCAAGGCTTCTCTAAATTCTGCCCAAACACCTTCCCTAGCTCATCCCCCACGTCCAAAAGCATCTGGTCTCATCAAAAGACCAAGCCTAGCTTCCATAAAGAGGATCTCAAGAGGAGGATTCTAAAGGTAATTTCTCTCTCTCTTCTCCTTTAATTTCCTTTCAAGCTAAAGTTCCTTTCTTGATCTCTCTCTATCTATCTTCATCCAAATTGTTCTGTAAATCTAGTATTTCTTATATACTGTAATATTATTATTCTAATGTTATATTATATCACCCCACACTCTTTCCTCCTTCCTTTTATTTTATTAAAGAGAACGTTGTTCATGTGGTGACAATTTATCACCTTCAAAAAACAACATGCTCTCTTCTTCCATTTATACCTTCAATCTGGACATGAATCCATTTTTATGGTTGAACCAGAATGTTTTATATGTATTATGTTCTATTTTAAGTTCTGGAAATAACCTATGGACTTATTACTAAGTTAAATGTTAAAACAATATCATTGTGATCCAAAAACTGCTCAAATTAACCCAAATAACCATCATTAAAATCTTATCTAATGATTCAGCCACATGGATCTAATATAACTCATTATAAAATCATTCAAGCTTCTGTAATATCATTAATTACATGTAATATCCATTCTGGATGTTTACCCATGATCTACCCAAACATAAAATTAAGAATACAAGTGGACCGCTCAAGAAAACCATGAAAAAGAACATCCCTGATCAATGTTTTTAAACTCTATAAGTCATCCAAAGGAACATAATATGAAATAATGAAACCAGAATGAACCCTATTAATGTATAAAAGTTTCTGTAATTTCTAATTAATGAATATAATGTCATTATACAGGACATTAAAGAGAATAAGTAATTCGAGTACAAGGTAAGGGGAAATCTCGAACCCAATTTTCTTCCTTCATGTTCTCCCTCTTTCACTCCATTTTTGATATGGTTACTCCTCAAAGATAATTTTTTCATCATTTCCTTTAATTTTCTGTGATATACATGTTTGTCACTGGTTTTTATGTCCATCAAAATTTTTTCCAAAAGAACTCTTCTTTCAAGATCTCACATTTTACCTCTCATTCAAGGTTGATGGTTATTATATCAAGTATGTTGTTCCCTCTTTCTTTTGGGATCCCAAAGATTATGAATGTGTTATTATGAGATGAAACACATTACTTTCCATGGGTTATTTATGTACATGTTTGATATTATTTCTATGTGGCAAGCATGATAATGATAATTTTATGATGTGACGGGTGCGCCCGGAATTATATAGCGCAATATGAATGTTTAAATGTGACGGGTGCGCCCGGAATTATATAGCGCTCCAATGCATTGGGTAAAGTGATGAATCTCATGAGTAAATTTGAAATGATGCTTGAACATGATTCTAGCTTTGATCACTATTATGTGTGGTAGTTAACCACTAAGACATGATGTTTCATTTTTATGCTTTGCCACATTTCATGTTTATTGTTTATGCTCCTCTCATGTTCAAGATCTTCTTCCTATGTCATGATTATGATCACCCCATGCTATATTGTTCTTATCTATCCTCTTACTGGGCTTTTAGCTCACACCTTTTTATGTATATCCTCAGGTGGCTACATGTACTAAGGGGAGGACAAGTGCTACTAAGAAGCTATAGAAGATGAGATTAAATGAATGTTTATGCTTGCTGTTGTATTTGTTATGTATTGTCCTAGTTTTCCCAAGACACTAAACCTCTGGATCCTCCATGTGTAATACTATTATGTTTTTTATCTTTGAAATGATGTAATAGTAATGTAAAAAAGGTCGGGTCGCTATAGTTGAAGGAGACATAAGTTTCATGATTAGAAATTTAGAAACAGTTCTTAGTAGACATCCTTTTTTCAATCCGGAATTATATGAATACATGAGGTCTTGTTTCTCCTTATTAGGTCATTATGTCAGGGTGGGAGTTCATAATCATGTTAAATGAAATTTTTTTCCATGAATATTTTTCTATATGAGGATTCTAGTGTGAGACGCCTTGAAAATGTTCATAATCATTGTATCTAGTATGTAGTTAAACCATTTATTATTTCAATGTATCTGGAGGTTATGAATAAGGTAGTGTTGATAAATATGATGCACTCATGACGATATTTACCATATTAAGAAAACCATTAGGGTTTCTCAGAGAGAGTAGTTCGTAGTGGTAGATATTTTGAACTAGATCATTCATGGTTTTGACTAGTAGGGAGTCAACCTCATCATATTTCATTCTGACCATCTAGGAAAAATGAGTTTTTTAATTATACTAGATTCTTGGTTCCCCCATGATTTTTTAATGGGGTTCATGGCCATTTCCAATACTAGTTCTTAGTGGTGCTTCTTGCTCTGTTTTTTTGAGTTTCCCTGGTTCAGTGCCAGCCTCTACAACAATTCACAATGAGTTCTTTTTAGTAGTAGAGAATGAACTCGTATACTCAACCAAGCAGAGATAAAGCATGTAGAGGATAACATTATGATGTTACTCATGTTCAAGGACCACTACCTAAGAGTGGATATGGAGGTCCCTATGAGTCAAGTGGCATAGGAGCTGGTCATGGTCCGTTGCATGTAGTAGTGGCTGTAGTACAAGAGGGTCCAGAAATCATTGGAGGTATGATCAGTATATTTTCCAATATTATTATATATATAAATTATCCTAGATCATCATAATATATTTTTCCCTATCCTAATTGTATCCATTGGGTCTATATGTTTATAATTTTCTAATTTACATGGTGATGGATATGCTAGTTAGTGTCCATGATAAATTTTTAGATGAGTTATGTGGAGTGTAGAGAGATTATAGGGACACATCCATCATGTGGTGATATTATCATTCTTCAAATTAAACCATAAGAAGAAATTATTTTCATGGAGTGTTTTTTATTTTGTGAATTACTTAATCGACATCTTATATATGTGATTCATGATCCAAATTGTGGATGGAAATAATGTTGTTTTTGTTGGTGAGTGGAGTTATCATGTTAAAAGTAGGTGTATTGAGCACCATTTTCCATAATGAATTATTAGTTTGTGGAATTATTCAATGTCTTAATGGGGGGTGGTACTCTTGGTTATTGGGGTGTTTTTGGATGATTTTATAAAGGAAGTTATGAATATACCCCATCAAAGCGTCATCATGTTTGGGATAGAGATGTAGTTTGGTGAATCTCTAATTTTTATGGATCCTTGTCGGAAGAAAACATAGTGGTTACTTGTGTTGAGGTCATAAGAAGAATATGTAATGATTTGTTGTTTCATCTAAACAAGTTTGTCAATATGGGGTGATCGAGTTATATTTTCCATGTAGAGGTACGGTTGTATGAGGTTTTGTATAGATTAAAATAGGAAATATAAGGTAAAAATAAAGAATCATTACCCTTTTCCCTAGATATATGTCCATTTTGACCAAATGATAGGGGATAATTTTTTTATGTGAGAAAAATATGGTCTTGGAACCTCCAATTGAGGGAGATGGAGAATTATATCTTGAATAATGCCACCATAATTTGGTATGGGAACATTTTGTTTATAGACATTCTATTTAGTGTTATGAATTTACCATCTCTGTCCATGGGGATATTGATCTTCGTGCTCTATGAATTGATGGATAGTTCATATATGTTCCCATTGACAACATATTGACATACTCAAATTCATAGAAGGATCATGTCGATCATCAGAGAACTATTTTATTGTTTCATGAATTCTATCACCTCTATGGTTATTTTTTATCTGTTTGTTATGGATGTGATAGTTTTATTTTCTCATGCAATTTGGTCCTTAAAAGAATGATCTTGTTGACCCTTTAAAGGTCAAGACAATAGATTTTAGGAAAAAACCTAGGGCATGTCTTCAATTCAGAAATTATTTTTTCTTGTATCATATTATTGTATATTTGACCATGATTACTATTATGTTATATACCAATTGAAATAAATTACTATGAAGGACCATTCCTTTTTGTTGAATAACTAGTCTCACATAGCATTAAGATTTCTAAAAAATATTTTTTTTCACTGCTCTAATGCTTTAGTTACCGAATCATGGTGTGTGGTTTAAGGTGGTTTGTGACACTTCCAATTAATTTTAGGGATTCATGATATGTATTAGAGTGAAATGATCCATACATGTATCCTTATTTTTCTATTCCTTCACTGTAAAAATACCACCCATTATCTATAGTTATCATCCATTTTTTTTCATTGAATATGTGTTGGAATTACCGTATTTGGGAGAACTTTGTGGCCTTCAAAGATCAAAATAGTATTAGGTATATCATTTATCAGTGTTAATTGAATATGTGAAAATGGTGTTAATTAAATTTTCTATAAGATTATGATTTATTTATCCCATAAACATAATGAAAAACTTTAATGATTGAATGAAGCATATAAATAAAATTCATGGAAGTTTTTTTAAAGAGTCTAGGGATATCTAGAAAGAAATGGAGAAGTTTTAAATACATCACATAGATTATATTTTGGATGATGGAAGAGTATATTCGATTTATTTTAAAATTTTATTTTCTCTAATGTGGAAGGTATAGGAGTTTTAGTGGGGATACTCAGAGGTTGTGGTGATTCATAATGGTGTTGGTGATGGTGACGCTTCAGAGGGATGGTCAGAGGATGGATAAATTTAAATTTCATTTCATTAGAGGATATCTTCTCCCATATTTTTATTCAAGGGAGTTTTACATGAGTTTAATTGATCACCTTTTTCAATAAATCCTAGAAAATACAATATGTATAGTTGCTTGACGATATAATTTTTGGTGGCTCATGAAGAAAGAGTTATTGGATGATTTTTCAGTGAGGTGTTTTGTTTTGAATAAGTTGAAGGCTTCAAATAATGTACATGGGGTGTTTTTATATACATTAGATGTTCCTGATTGAAAATGTGATGATATCCCAATGGATTTATACATAGGGTTACCCTGAGCTTCGTGAGATTGTAATGCTGTTTGGGTAATCGTTGATCAGATAATGAAATCCTCCCACATCATGATGATCAAGGAGAACGTAATTATGTTTTAGTTGTATAAATGGTATGTGGATGTGTTTTTATGGTTGGGTGGATAGTTTTTGGTGTTTTTTATGGATGGTTTTTCTAGTGGTAGTGTTTTCCATATGATGAGATCCATTAGAGATATCTCTCATGGTGGTTGTTCAGACCCCATTCTTTTTATTAGGTTTTATTTTATTCTTGAGGATGAGAATAATTTTATAGGTATTTATTGTAACATACCATTACTTTCAAGAATATAATTTTTATTATTATGGTTGTAGGACTGTGATGGTGTTCTCAAGAGGAAGCTCTAAAGGGTTTTGTGGGGTTGGATATCATTAACTGAATCTGGTCACCACTAATACCAATACTAAATCCTTAATTTGACAAGGGCCGATGGGAGTTCCCTATTTCTACTTGTTGGAAGAATTTCCCATGAATCAAAAAATTAGGTTTGGGAATTATTTACCTGAGTATGGAAGCATAAATCATTAAAAACAATCAATACAATGAATCAGAAATTTTAATTCAAAAAATCAATAATAGAAACCAGATCTGAATAAATGGTTTTAAATATATTATAATTGGTCCAAACATATATAAAAACATCTTAAAATCAGTCATAAACCTTCCACACAATAAGGGGTCATCACCAACGAGCTGTCTCCACAACAATGCACCATAGTGGGGGAAAAACAACACAAACCACCAACACCTGAGGCTTTGCCTTTACCTGTGTCAAGAATAATAATGTATACATAAACCCAAGGGGTTTATGTAGTGTTTCATCCTAATATCAGTAGGATACAACCCAAATAATACAATTTTTGGCAATACAATGTTAAAAGAATGCAATTTTAAAATATAATGAAATTTGGTGACAAATTTAAATAAATGTCACATTCAATTTTAATATGTTTTCAAAATAAAACATTCAAAATGATAAATTAATTAAATAAAACATGTTAGCTACTATAATTTACATCCGAACACATCCAATGGAAATGGATAATACGACAAATCAAATGATCACCGAAATAAAGAACACCCCTAGGCACTAGATTATCTCAGGCCCTATGTACCTCGTACCTATGTGTAAAATATGTTGGAACCAAGGATGTTGTTTGATATTTATGGAGTGTGGTTTGTGTTTTTCTAATACGAAATTATATGACTATGGAATTTTCAAGGAATTAGGTTATACTATTGTGGCTGAAAGCAATATTGAAGGTGGGAGAGTTTCACAGTGTTAGCCATATTTTTGGGCCTCAAAAATCGAGATTTTGGTAATGGTTTACTGTAACGGTATGTGGTGAAGGCGGTAGTAAGTTGTGAAGGTTCACAACAAACAGTGAAGATGCGCGGTATGTGTTAAAGGCGTTTTTTGTAGAAAGGTTTGCAGAAATGGAAATAGTTCGAAGTAACGGTACACGGTGAAGGGGTGAGGTTCATGAAATTCTACTGAAAACGGTTCAGAGTGATGGTATGTGGTGAAGAGATGCATCACACGGACTAACAGACATACGATATGTTGTAGGAATATGGTACATGATTATGTTTCACATTTTTGGGGATTTTAGTACATGGTGGTGGTTGTCAGTACACAAAAGGGGTTTCTAATGTCCCACATTGTAAAATCGGGTAAATAAGATTACTGACCTTTGTAGAGTTACGTGCCTATTTAAGGAACAGTAATATCCATTGATAAAAATGATATTAGAGATTAAAGTTTCTAGAAAAAAATTGGAGATGTTTGAAGTGGTTTGCAGAGGAAAGGATAGTATTCTGAAAGAATCATCCGTGTAAGGAAAATAGTCCACAGAATAGTCTGTGGTTCGGGCAGGAATATCTTGTAGAACACGGCGGCGCAAGGCAGTATATGGATAATGACATTACTTGGAGGTGTGGATATGTACATGGAGTAAGGTGTAATGTGAAGTAGCATAGATTATGAAAGGTATGGATGGTACACAATAACAGTAGTTGTAGGTTGAAACAGAAGTAGTACGCGGAACACCCAAGGAAGCATAAATTGGCCAAATCAGTTTGCAAAATTAATATTCATAACATATCAGTGTAAAGGAAAATAAATTACATCTATGTGTGATTATGGGACATAAACAGAGAATTAATTTAAATTTAAGGAAGCAAGAAATGATGCTAAAGCATTGAAGTGACCTTCAAGTAATTAAACAGATTGAAGTTTCATCGAACGTAGTGAGAAAGGGGTATTCAGTGAATGTGATCTAAGGGATCCAGTGTGTTATCCCTAAAACATTGTAATGGAAATGTTTTTGACACAACGTAACTCTGATAAACACATGTAATCTACAACTTGTAAATAATAGAGGTTTTGGCATGACTGAAAAACTATCTTTGTATTCTCCTTGGATGTAGCCCATAGGGGTGAACCAAGTAAAATTGTTGAGTCATTGCTTTAAATGTGATTGTTTATTTTCTACACATCCTCTTTATACAGGTATAACTCTTTCCTACAATCATGGAAACATGAAACATCCATTTAAAAGAAAAATTTGAAACCCTGATTCACCCCTCCCCTCTCAGGGTGTTTTGGGATCTTTCTAATGGTATAAGAGTATAAAGGTTGCTGGTGTTGAATCTGTCTTATGTAGTCATGGATAATCTATTCGACGTTAGGGGTGTTCCCCTATTCGATGGAAGTAATTTTTAAATATTGAAATACATAAAAAATATCACCTAATATCTCTAGGAATGGAAGTATTATTTTTTATTGTATAAGGAATGAAAGACGCTGGACATATAGAAAATTCGATTACAGATACACATAGGAAATTGTTTGATGTTTATCCGAAAACACAAAATTCTCTCACAATATCACATTCAAATTAGATTTGTCAAAAGGTAATGAAATGCACATATACCATGTTAATGAGGGATAGACTAGAAAATTATTATGATGGAGATAGTAAAGTGAAGGGGTAAAAACCTCATGTTCTATATGACAGGTTTGATGATCTGAAGATGCACCCTGTTGATAATGCAAACTCATTTTTAAATCGAAATACTAATGTTGTAGGAGAAATGCAAGGTTTGGGAAATGAAATATAAGAAATTGACACAGTGAAAAAAATATAGAGAAGACATCCACCCCTTTAAAATGCAACGGTGTCCGCCCTTATGGAAAGATATCAATCAAGACACATTATAGCCGATATTTTGACAAACCTACCAGCTTAGGAAATGAGAGTCAAACCAGAAGAAGCTTTGACTCATTTGAGCAAGGAAATGGAATTCCAAGCCAGTGATAAACCTAATGATTCTGGAGATAATAGGGATGTAAATGAGGAGGAAAATGAAACCATTTTTCACATTCACATGAAGCTCAACCAAGGAACATGTATATTTGAATTCAAGCTTCCCATGGCTTGTTTTCACTATATAATAGATGGGAAAATTTCTTCTCAATGATCAAAAAAATTTATGATGAATAAAGTGAAGATAAAAACATAGATAATCCTCTGAAAATATTATTCAAAACAGGAAAATTAAAATTTTCAATGAAAGTACAGTAGAATAGTTTTTTGTTTGAGAAGGAAGATGATTATAATTAGTTCCATGAGGAAGATAAACTGGAATTTAAGACTATAGATCATGTCTCCATGATGATTACCACCGAAAAGTCATAACTACTGACAGATAAAGATGGAGATAATCAGCTGACTATTAATGTTGAATGCATGTTGCAACTTAAGGATGATTTCGGTAAGCATGAGATAAAATTTAACAGATGTAATTAGTGTAATTAAATGTTGGAGAAATCATCAAAATATATTGATCTGATAAAACCAGAAAATGAACGACTGGATGAACATGTAAAAGTTCAATCAACATTATTTAAAGAACTGATGATGGTGTGGATGTAAAATTTAGAATTGAAGAACAAGAAAATGGATTCAATTTCATTTCCTTATTACTAGGGTATAATTACAAGACCATTGAAGGAATCAATGAAGAAGTTATTACATTGAAAATTAAACTAAAAAGTGAATGAATTTCAAAATAAGCAATGAAGAAAATACAATTTTGAAGGTTCTATGATACTAAACTTGTAGAGATAGAAAAATAAGGTTCATATAGAGGTTACTAATTGAGTAAATATCCAACTTAAAGGGAAATAGTGTAATTGGTAGTGATTCTGAAATTCCAAATGATATAAATAATGTGAACCAGAATAAAAGATTGGTGAATGTTGATTATGTTGAAAAGCTACCAGATGTGTTGCAAAAAAACCCTTAACTAAAATTGAAAGGGGAACTAAACATTATCCCGGAGTTTACATAAATGATAGGCATTAAAACTATTTTTCTGAGGAATAAGGCATGTAGAAAAACAGATGTGATAAGAAATATTCTTTCATGATTTTTCAGTTTGTTCCAATCTGGGGAATACCATGTCATACTACGAAAAATAAAGGAACTATATGAATGAGGAAGAGATAGGACTTCAAAAAAGGATAACATATTAATATAATACTTCTTATAGAAGAAATAATTTATATGTATATTTTTTTAACTATTATAACTTTGCCCATAAATCTGTGTATTTCAGGTATAGGTATGACCTGATGAATTGTTTTAAAGCTAAGAGGCGAGTCATAACACATCTACCAGATAGTGTCTCTATTTCAAACAGGTTCTCTCCCCTAGATGAATAATTTGAATATGAATATCCCATTTACATGGAAGAGAGAATTGATGGTAATTAGCGACTCAATCCAATACCTTAAGGAATGATAAGAGGAAAATTGAAAAATCGAAATTTTCAGAAGTTTCATTCAAATAAATGAAGGAAAAAAGCACATGGATTCTTGATTGTGGATATTCATACAACATGATTGTTAATGACACATATTAATTAATGTCAAGAAAAAGGTTCATGGAACAGACATGTTTGGTAATGATGGTTCTTTGAATATAAAACTTAGTGGAAGTATTATGCTAGCTAAAGGCTTGCTAAAGAAAACTGAAGTCCATTATAAGGAAGGTATGCCTCGCAATATTCTTTATTGTAAGCCAACTCTATGACTCAATTCATATTGTGACATTCAATCAGATAGTTTTCACTCTAAGAGGAATGTCTGATAATTCACTAATAAGAGACTTTAGAACATATAGTAACTTATATCATGATGACATTAAGGAGATCATTTTCTACTTAATAGATGAAAACTTATGGAATTGATGATTGTAGAACATAAATTATAAATACATTGAAAATATATTCCCACTGAAAATAGTCATAGATATCCCTAATATAAAGTGTGAATGATAAAAGAGATGTGATGCAAGCATGTGAGGGAAACTGGTCTGTAGTTCCTACTGGCCAAAGAATAAATGAGCATCAAATATTCTCGGCCTCAGCCATATAGATGTATGTGGCCCAACAAATGTTTCTGGAACACATGGAAAAGGTAGATTCTTCTTTTCATAGATGATTAAAATAGAATGGAATGTGGTATTGTTATACATAAGAATCCATTAGATCTTGATTGAATGAAAACCTATCATCGAATCTTCGAGAATGATACTATACAGAAGATAAAAATATTGCGGTCTGACAATGGATGGGAAAAAAGATCCACTAAATTTGAAAATTTCCTATAAATGAATGGGATATAACATGATGTGGTTGTTATGATAACTCTAGATAAAAATAGAGGTGTTGATTATAGGAGTCGACGGGTAAACAACATGGACAGATCTAGTCTAATCAAGAGTTCAATTCCTTGAAATTATTGGATTGTGGAAATATAAGAAGCAGTGTGCATTCAAAATTGAGCAGGACAATATATGGGTGAGACAAAGACACCCTATGAATTGGGGCATAATAGGAATCCCACTTTTAAATATTTTTGTGTGTTAAAAAAATATTTTATCCAAAGAAAAGAATGAAATCAAGGGAAGTATGGAGACAATGCAGATGAAAGATTATTTCTTGGATACTCAATGAACAGCCAAACCTAAAATTGATTCAATAAGTGCTTCAAAAGAATTTTAGAAAGAAGTGATGTAAAGATCATTGAAAATAAATAGAAGAATTATTCAAGGAATTATTATGATGAAGTGATTGAAGTGAGGAAGGATGTGAACATAGACCAAATGTTAATATATAGGTAGAGGAAGGTATAAAAAACTCTCAAGATTCACATCATGATGTTGACATTGAAGAAGAATCAGAAGAGAAATCCATTACTGGAGATAATTCAATTGAACCTCAAAGGAGAAATTGAAGAGAAGAGATTGATTAGTCCAACATTATGGGGGATTAGAATGCACCTAAAAAAATAAGGATAATAAGAAAAATGCATATTCTACATTTCTACCAGTTTTTGTACCATCCTTATTTTAAGAGGCTACAAAGGATGGGTCATGGTTTAAATAAATGACTAAAGAATTAGATCATATTCATAAAAATCAGACTTGGGATCTTGTCAAAATACATAAATGTCACAATTTGATTGGTACAAAGTGTATTTTCAAGAAACCATTTGATGAACATGGAAATGTGATCAGAAATAAGGCACACTTGGTCTGTAATGGATATTCACAAATTGATGTCGTTGATGATGAGGAGATATTTTCCCTTGTAGCAAGACTAGTGTCAATCAGTATATTTATTGCCATGGAAATCAAAAGAGGATATAACGTGTATCAAATGGACATGATGATAGCATTCTTAAATGGATTATTAGAAGCAGATGTCTAGATTGATGAAACTGTAGTGTTTTTCTTGGAAATCATGAATGATGGTTTTCAAATTAAATAAATCTATCTTTGGCCTCAAACAAGCACCATGGGTGTGGTATTAATGGTTAGACACATATCTGAGAATGCTTGAGTCTAAAATATGAGGAGTGGATCACAATATCTATGTGAAAATATCACAAAAGGATCAATGCATATTATTGGTATATGTGGATGATATTATTGTGCATGGAAGCAGGCATGGATCAATGGATGAATTTTATAATTACATGAAATCTGAATTTGAAATGTCTAATATTGGTGAACTCAAACACTTTTTGGGGTTTTAGGTGATTCATAAAAAGGATTACACATTCATTTATCAGGGAATGTATTCAAGAGAGCTTCTGAAGAAATTTAACATACACATTTCCAACCAATGTCGACTCTAATTGTAGTTGGAAGAATGCTTGAGAATCATGGGGATAAGACTTTTTTGGATCTCAACATGTACAGAAGAATCATTTGAAGCATACTATAACTAATAATGGCATGGCTAGATATTGCCTTTTCCAACTTCCTGGCTGCCAAATTTTAGTGTAATATGATGGAAGAACATAATGTGGCAGTGAAAATAATCATGAGATACATTATAGGTACACATAATTATGGGCTTTCCTGCACAAATAGGTAGTGAAAATTCCACTTTTTCATGTACTGACTATGATAGATATGTATTTGATATAAAGTAAACCACTGGTGGAGCAGTCTATATTGGGAGGAATGTGTCAGCTGGTAAAGTAAGAAATATGAAAGTACTTATCTTAGTACTGATGAAGATAAATATATATCTGCTACCAAGTCATGCACTAATTTATTGTGGATGAAGCATCAAGTGAATGACACAGGTAACGAGGTGAAACAAATAATGATTATTTTCTATTATAGTGAGAGAACAATTGATCTGACGAAAAATCATGTTCAACATTCTCAAACGAAACACATTGAGACCAGAAATCACTTCATCAAGGAAGAAGCTGAACAAGACATGATCAAAATATACCATTTTGGAACTAATGAGAAAAGGGATGAAATTATGACCAAGCCACTATCAATGACTTTGTTAGAGAAACATCAGCTGAACCTCGGTGTTCATCCACATCCCAGTGCATATAAAGGTTATAAGATTCCCCTTTCCCCAGTTGTTTTAAATATGCTAATCTGTTTGTGGAATTGTTGTTGGTTTATGGGGGTGATATGATCAATGGGTAATATGTTTTGAGATCTATAATGTTAAATTAACAGTTTTCAGGTCTATTTCTAATGAGAGAGAATGGATAAATTCAGTTTTGAGTGATTTGTATTTTATTACAAGATAAGTACCGAACTACTACAATAATGTTGGATAAATGTAATGAATGATAACTTAATTCAAGTACTCTCTATTGTTTCTTACACCATGAATTTCTCACGTATAATTTGAGTGGTGGTTGAGTTTTCACTTTCAGATATTGGTTTTGATCATGGCTAGTACATCAGTGAATTAATATGATGATTGAAAACAAACCCAAAGGGGGATATTGTTGGAACCAAGGTAGTTTTTTTTATAATAATGGAGGTTGGTTTGTGTTTTTTTAATCTCCATACTGATGAAAAGTGAGTTTTTCCAGAATGAGGTCATACAATTGAGGATGAAATTAGTATTTAAGGTGGTGAAGATTCTCAGTGTTTTCCATATTATTGGGCCTCAAAAATCATGATATTGGTAACGGTTCGTAGTAATGGTATGCGGTGAATGCCAGAAGTACGCAGTGAAGGACAGTGGTATGTGGTGAAGGTTCACGGTACACGATGAAGGAATGTAGTATGTAATAAAGGAATGTAGTACATGGAATGGTCTGTAGAAATTGAAACAGTTCTCAGAAACAGTATGTCGTGAAGGTTCGCAGTTCAAGGGATTACAGTACATGATGATGGTTCACAGTTCGGAGGATTGTTGTACGCGGTGGAGGCTGTCAGTACACAGATTGAGTTTTTATTTTCCCATATAGAAAATTAGGGCAAATCAGATTATAGAAATTTACAGAGTTACATGAATATTTACGGAATAGCAATCCCCTTTGATAAATTATGATATTGAAGATTAAAATTTCGGGATTAAATTTGGAGAACTCTGATGTGTTTCATAGTGGAGAGGATAGTATATGGAGATTCTAATCCCCATAAGGAACGTATTCCATGAAATAGTGTGTGGTTTTTACATGAAGCACTCATATTATGAGGTGGAGAAAGGAACTACGTAGAGAAGGATGGTACATGGAGTTGTAGAGAAGAATGAGAAGTATGGTGGAATGCAAAGTAGCACATTTCACAGAGAATCTGGATGGTACACATAGGAGCAGGATGGTACGGGAAAACTATTGTGGTACACAGAAACATCAGCAGTACGCGGAACCCACACAGATTCTTAAAATCTTCCAATTGAATTTGTAGAAGTAATCTTCATAACATATCAGTATATGAGAAAATAAATTATTTCTTTATGTTATTATGTGTCTTCAAAAGAGCATCCATTTATAGTTGAGGATTCATGATTTGATTCTAGAACATTTAAGCGACCTTCAAGTCGTTAAACTGAGTGAAGATACATCCCAGACAGTGAGAAAGGGGGAGTTAGTTGAAGTTATCCATGGGACACAGTGTGCTATCCCTAAAACCTTGTAATGGAAATGCACCTGGCATAGAGTGATTGTGCTAAACACTTTTAATGCGCAACTATGGAATATTAATAGTTTTGTTCGATTAAAACACTGTCGGGTTATGCTCCTTGGATGTAGACCTTAGTGGTGAACCAAGTAATCTTGTTGTGTCGTTGCTTTTCATATGATTTTTTATTCTCATCACATCATCTATATATGGGTTTAACTGGTTCATAACAATGTGGGATCGAGATCCATTAGTTTAAAATAAAAAATTGACACTAGGATTCACCCCTCCCCTCTCATGGTGTTCCATGGTCCATCAAAATATCCATGTCACAATCCATTCCCATGAACGATCCACTTGTTGGAAAAATACCCACAACCTAGTGGTCCCTAAACACCGACCATATAGATTAGTTAGAGTTTTAGTTACCAAAATGATATGTGAAACATGGAAAACCCTGTCTGGATCGCTAGCGTTCTAATACATATCCTCCCAACTAGGTACTGGGGATTCCCCTTTTTGTGCTCAAAAAATTTCAGCATGCTACATACATCTCTTTGAATAAAAAACACAAATATTGGTCACAAAAATAATAATACATTAGCTATAAACACTTTATATCACTTAAGACACACAAAAAAACATTTTTATATTCAATAAAACAACTTCTCCAAATCATTATTTGTTTTCCACCCAAAATTCCATGAAATCACCACTTTGAACACTATGTACACACATATAAGTCACCAAAACATAAATTGATTCCCAATACCTTTTCATTGAAACCACAATTCATTTATAGTGCTACCACATACGATCCAAGAAGTGATATCTTTGTAAAACTTTTATTTTCACACAAACATGGCACTTAATGTTCATTTGCTTCACAAACACCATGAGAACAATTTTTTCTCATTAGAAACGAATTTAAGTAATCATTAAGAACATTATATTCATCCCAATTAAATTTCAATAAAATGAAATATGAAGCTATTTTGAAGCCCCAAATGGACCAATAGATGATTTTTATGAAAAACTCCCAATTTCATTTTAAAATGGAACATAAACATCATTTTCATTAAAAATAAAACTAAATCATATTTTTTCACTAATAATGAAATTATATAAACATGAATATATAATGAAAAAAATCATGATAAATCACAAGTATTTAGTACACTTGTAATCACCTACCGCAATAATGAAAACAATTAATATATTATGCAAAAATCCTACAACACCACCACTGCATCACTACGGACTTAGATCAAGCCTAAAACCAAAATAATTGACCACGAAACTCAGAATAATATCCTATTTTGAATCCCTAAATGGTGTATATTATGAAATTTACAATTAAATTGAAGAAACGCAACTCAAATTGAACGAAACCCTAAGCAAATTGAATGAAGAAGGAAGGAGACCCACTTACTTGAGGTATCTTGAAGATATCTCTCCATATACACTAGTTTATGTGTTTTAAAACCCCTAGAAATTTAATTTAGGTTAGAATATGTAATAGAATGAAAATTGATAACTGAAATGGGAAAAAAGTAAAGATTGAGGGAGTTATGAAGGAAACTAGTTAGTTGTTTTATTTGGATGAATTCAGAATAGTTGAGATGATTTGACATAATTTTTTAAGGAAATGATCTCCATAGAGGGAGACATGAATGTGGGGTATCACCAAGTACTGTTGGAGTTGAGTGGGATACGAAATCATAGAAAAAGAAAAAAAATTGAATAATATATTAAATAAGAAAATGGTTTTTATAACTGATATGGGCTTCCGTGCTGGCTAAATTCCTTAAACAAAAACCCAAATCCACCATTAATAAGGATTATTAAATGGTTCAAATGGATATGGTGGGGTTAATAGTTCAGGGGAGGCCATGTTGAAGTATAAATGTTTCAAAATGTAGAAAAAATAATGATTTATAAAAAAAAATACTTTCAAAATTTGTAAAAAGGCTCATGGTTTGGATCTAATTTTGAAAACCCACTATTTCCACCAAAAAGCTAGGGAAACCCCCTAAACAAATCACAAATTGAAATTAAATGAATCATACCATTAAAATAAGTCATTTATTTGAAAATTCTACCCACCATGAATACTTTTTGTCCTCGAAAGTCAACCTAAAGCTTGATCAGAAAACCGGAACGGGTACTCTTCCTCAACCCATGAATTTCGATCACATGCCTCTTGGTTATAATTCCCATGTTTCCAAATAACCCAGGCCAGTGGAATAGAATTTCCCAAAATTACTTTTTCATGGATTTCTATTATTATCACTAGCCACTCAAAAACAGATAAAGCATTCCTTATATCCAACCCCATCCAATATAGCACTTGGGAGGGATACCAGTAGTATTTCATAAACAGGGAGATATGGAAGTCATCATGGATGGATGTAAATTGAAAAGGTAAGTACCTATTATAAGACACCATTCCAATACTCGTGGTGATCTCAAAAGTATAGACATACTGTGGCATCATCATCCATATCTTTCCTAATCGACAATGGCCTAGATGACAATCCACTTTCAAGAATACCTTGTCACCCACAGAAAACTCTAGGACTCGATGACTCTGATACAATTATGTCACGAACCGAATTAGTTCGAAACAAAACCAGTTCCAAATCAATCCCATGACATGGAACTAAGGGAATTACCTATCCCCACGGGCTGGAACAGGTTCCGTGTATCAATAAATTAGGACTGGGAATGATTTACCAGGGTATGGAAGCATAAAAAATTAAAAACAATAAATAATATGAATCTTAAATTTTCTTTCAAAACAAGTATTAATAGAGACAAGATAATAATAAAGGGTTTTAAATAGATTAAAATAGGTCCAAACATAAATAAAAATATAATCAAATCAGCCAAAAATACTCCACCTGACAATGGTTGATCACCCCCGAGTTGTCTCCACAACACTACACCATTTGGGTGGACTAAAAACCTGATCCACCTCTAACTAACACTATTCCATTACCAATTTCAATCATAATCAGTTATAAATACACCCATGGGATTGGGATCACACCCGACTTACACCCCTTAGGTGTTTTTGGCGTTATTATGTTTGACAAAGGTAAAGGAAATGCCTCAGGTGGAGGTTTTCAGGGTTGTTAGTCCTCACATATGGTGCATTGTTGTGGACATTTCTCGGGGGTGATGACCCCTTTTCATGTAGTGTATTTGGTGAAAATTTTCTTCTATTTTTATTTAATTTTGGAAAATCAGTGATAAATTCTCTGAACTGAAACGTTCAATTATAAAAAAAATTCAAAATAAAGATTTTCGATTGTTAACACATTTAAAAACAGAAGAAATCTATTATAATGTATAGAAATAAACACCCTATAACAAGGTTAAATACCACAAATCTAATGATCACCAAAATCGGGAACACTCCTAGGCACCTGATAGTCTTGGGCCCTATGTACCTCATAGCTCGGTGTTAAATGTCCAAGCCACGATCTGTTCCCTTGAACGAGCCACTAGTCGGGAACATACTCATAACAAAGTGGTCCCCAAATGTCATCCATATAGTTTATTTAGATTTTTTTATATCCAAATTATTTGTTAAATAGAGACAAATCCCATCTGGATATCTAGCGTACTACTACATATCCGCCCACCTAGGTACCTGTGTATCCCTTTTTGTGCTCAAACAATTTCATCATGATATGTACATCTTTATGTATATAAAAACAACCCTACTAGTCTCATAAAAATAATATAGCATCAATACACAGTTTATATCACTTAAGACACACAACAAAACATTTTGATTTAAAAAAACAACTTCTTATAATCATACATTATTTTTCACCCAAAACTCCTTGTAGTCCCCATTTTTCACACTATATTCACACTTATAAGTCACCAAAATATAAATTTAAGCCCAATAAGCTTTCAATGAAACAAACAAATCTATAATAGGGAATCCCCATATTAACCAAGAAGTTAGATCTTTGTAAAACCTTTACTTCCACACAAACATGGCACTTAAAGTTCATATACTTCACAAACACCATTAAAAGAAATTTTGTAATGAACAAAAAAATGAGATAAAATTTGAAAAAATGATTTTTAGCCCAAATACTTTTCAATAAAATCAACTATGTAGCTATAGGGAAGCCCCAAATGATCCAATAATACATTTCAATGAAAAATCGTCCATTTCACATAAAAATGGCACTTAAACATCATATTCATTACAAATACGACAAAAACATTATTCACCAATAATAAAATGAGATAAAAAGGAAAGTATAATAATAATTTTACACTAAATCATAAGGATTTCAACCACATTTAAAAACATACCACAAAAATTAAAACCCTTTAATCATTGTGTAAAAATCCAACCGCAACACTACCGGACAAATATGGACATAGATCAAGCCTAAAAAAAGAAAGGTCCAAAGAACTAAAAATAAAACCATATGTCAAATGCCCTAAATGATTTATATTAGGAACATTAAATGTAAATTTAAGAAACTCTAATCAAATTGAATGAAACCCTAAACAAATTGAATGATGAAAAAAAGAGACCCACTTACTTGAGGGATCTAGAGAAAATCGTCCCAAATACACTAGTAACTGAATTTAAAATAGCCAATAATATAATCAAGGATTGAATAATGCATAGGAGTTCAATTGCGAACTGAAATGGGGGAAAATTGTAAACATTGAGGGAGTTATGAAGGAAACAAGTTACATTTTTTTAAATCTAGATGAATAGAGAAAGGTTGAGAATATTCAACCTCATTTGCGAGGAAAATGATCTCCAAAGAGGGATACACAAGTATCAGGGACCTTATAGGGCTATTGGCTTCGAGTGGGAGGTATACTTACTAAAAAGGATTAAAAATTAAATTTGATATTAAATAAACAAATTTTTAAATTATAAATAGGATTCTGGGGTTGCCTAATTTCATATAGAAAAACTCAAATCCACAATTATTATGGATTTCTAAATGGTCCAAATTTATATAGTGGTGTTAATAGGTCATGGAAAGATATTTTGAAACCAGAATGGTAGAATAATGTTGAAAAATGAATGTGTTATAAATGAAACAAAATTAATTTTAAAATCTAGAAATGGGCTCATGGTTTAGCCTAAATTTTGAAAACCCACAATTTCCACCAAAATGCATGGGAAACCCCCAAAACAAATAAATAATGGAAGTTGAATTTAAAATATATTTAAAATAATTCATGTATGTGACATTGGATCTAAAAGAGTTTTACAACAGGTGGTTCAAGATTAGAATCATGTTCACATCCTGAATTAGTGTTTCATAGAACGTGTAGATGGATAAATTCATGAATTATGTATAAGATAAAGAGTAATCCATGAAATCAATTAATGTCATTTTTTGGATTTGTGAAATGTATTAAATCGAATCTATGGTCACTAAATATTCCTTGGAAAAAACTCATTGAATTCACATTTTGAAAGGCAAACAAAAAGTGTAACCCAAGGGATATAGATATAAAATCATTTTATTTCACCAGTATGTAATCATTCAAGAAAAATTTACTCTTATATTTTTTGTAGATCCATATGTGATTCTGACTGACATTGTATCCCAATTTTACTCATCTAGATCTATTCGATCTGATGGATGCTCATTTTTGATCAGTGGAAATCCCTTAACTTGTCCTATGTTATTGATCATTCCTTATTACTATAGGGATATGATTGTATCATGTTGGTTTGGCGTACAAGTCAGAATTTTTCATGATGATCATCTGGAGTGGTGTGGGTTTATCTACAGGTTTTACATGTGGTTATGGTTTACGGTCATGACTCCATTCACCCTACGATGTAAACCATTATTAAAATACTCTTATTAGGTTGGGATTCCCATGTTTCTCATATTTTCTATCATTTAGAGGGGTTTTCTAATCTTCAACTATGTGGGATGGTTTTTATTGAATAATTAATGATAATGGGGTGGATAATTGATATTTATTGTTGAAAGCATAATGATTCACATTGTTTTATAGCTTTGATATTATTGTGATAATTGGAATCTATGGGCAGAATTCCCCATAGAAAATTGTGGCTATTGGATGATTATTTTGTATCAGATTTAGATGTGTTATAGAACCCTTATTGTGCAGTTGTTTTGATATCACCCTAAAATGGAAACACGATGAAAACAAATATTTGGATAATAATATAGTTTTCATTTGAATAATGGATTATTTGAAATTCCCTATAAATAATTTAAAATGTAATAAAAGTTAATTTATTATATATATAATATTATTATTGAGGTGATGGTCTGTTTGACAATTCTTTTAGGGAATCAGCATCAATATTTTTTTCTAGGCTTTTGGAGTGGTGAGATGATGGGTTTTTTGGATGTTCTTTTGGGGTGGTTAAGAAATTCTATATTTGGGACTTCTTTGGGATGGAAATGTGATTGTTTTTTTATATTCATTTGGGTGGAAGAGTGATGGTTTATTTGTCCATGATTTTTTCGTCGTGAGGTAATGTTTTAATATTTTGTGCTTTTAGGGTGGTGGGGTAATATTTTTTGTCAGTTTTTTGAGAGATGAGGGGATGTTTTTTTAGGCATGCATTTGGTGTAGAGAGGTGATGGTTTTATGGGAATGATGTTTTTCTTGTGATATTTGTTTCATTGTTCATGATGAATGTTAATTAATTTAATTAATGGTTATTAATGTTTTAAATTGTTTAGGTTGGTTTGGTTAATCGTATTATAATGATTATTGAAAAAAAATGATGAAATATATTGTTAAATTTATCTGTTGATGAATAATGAAAGGATTGGGATGGATAATGGTATTTTTTGGAAGTCTGATATGCAAATTTTTTTTGTGGGGGTTATGCATTTTTAGGTGGTGGTGAATGTGAGGATTTTTGAATTGATTTCTGTTTTCATGTGAACCCATTGTTTGGGACTCTGTGTGGATATATTTATATACATTTATATTCCATTTTAATTTTATATCCACACTATTTGGGTCACGAACAATGTACTGAAACATGTATTTTCACACAATCATTGGTTTTCTTAATATTTCAGTAATTATGATGGATTGATGGATACCCACTCTTCCCAACATTCTATTTTAGTTGAGTAGATATGTAGACTCTATGATGGTTGGAGTTCTGTTAGTAAATTAGTTGATTTTTTAAGTGTCTTCATTAAATATATGATATGATTGTTCTACTCACAGTCTTATAGTGGGGGCCATGAATTATTGGTGTAAGGAAATAGGTTGATGTATTTAGTGATCATGATACACTATGAATCTTGTTATTAGTTGTTATGGTGTGATGAAAAAAAATTTGGTGATACTAAATGTGATTTTTATATGGAGATATGTCCTAGGATTCTGTGGGAAAATGTGAGGTTAAGTAGTTGTGAAGTGGTGGTATATGTTATATGAATGAGATGGGGGCTCCCTAAAATTTGTTCTTGGGTTTTGATAGTAGTAAATTAGTGGTAAAGTAGTGTGTGGTACCCTCTATAGATATGATTATTATTATATTATTATACATAGATATGTTTTTTTCTAAGTGTGACACAGTGGGGATATATTTGGATAGTTTACCATTGTCGGTGTTGTTTGGTTCTGCTCTAATCATTATTGAATTTGAATTATTCTTTACCATGATCAAAATATACATTTTTTTACCATACTAGGTATACTTTTATGATCAACCAACATATATAATCTAATTTTATTATATCTAGGAGGGTTATTTAAACAATTATGAATATTAATAGCTTGGACTTTTGTATATTTTTAGGAAATTTCATTGGCATTTTATATTTTCTATTTAATTTTGGAGAATTTTTTCAATATAATATTAATTTATATAGGAAATGTTTAATGGTTTTTTTTCATTTTTTATAATATACCATGGATATTATTTCAATTTATTCATCATATATCCAAATAATGTTTTATTATAGAGGGTAATGCCTCCTATTTATGAGATTTTTATACCCTCAGTTCAAGTCTCCATCTTTACGAACCCTAGCATCAAGACTGATGGGTTATTATCTCTCTCCCTACATTGCGGTATCATTTGTGGGAGGGGCTTATGAATATAATTAGTTTCAAGATGATGATAATAAATACCATAATCATGTTATTAAACATATAACAAAAATATTTTAATGGGGAAAGAGGAATATGAAGAGTAATAAACAACTAAAATGTTTCAATTCCAATGACTATGGACATTTTTCAGAAATATTAAATGGTTATATAATACAAATAAGATTCAAGTGATGATACTTCATAGAAACACTAATTGTAATTGAAGAAGAATAAACACATCAGTAGAAATAAGCGAAATTTTATGGTACGAATAAGAAATATTATTCATCGAGAAATTCTTTCAGAAAAAGGAATTAGTATATTTCCCTTTGAAATAATGGGACAAATTCATTATAATGGTCTGATGACGGATTAGAATTAAAGAAACAAGGGTGACATCTTGATGTAAAATTTGAATTTTCAATGGCCATTTATATATTTCACGCCAGGAAATAAAATTCTTAAAGAAAGAAAAAAATGTTTTTCTAAGAAGAAAGAATTATGAAATAAATAATTAGAGTGTATTAAAGATATATAGTATCATACATTGATGTTAAACGATATTTAATTGATGCTTTTTGATAATGAAGAAATTATCTATGAAAAATTAGATGACATTTTTGAAACATAATTAAAATGTATAAAAATTAGAGATACATTGAACAAGGAAATAGAATACTTCAGTGAGGCTTTCAAGGAAAATTGAGAATCATCTCAGACCAATGAGTAGAGAATTTCACAAAAAAATTATATATTTACTCTATTGGTTTGTAGATATACTTGTTTTACCTAACACAAATGTTACAAAATTATATTATTACAATATTTATTTTATATAAACAAAGAGAAAATCGTCTACATTAATTGAATGGAATAATATTACATTTATTATGTATCCCCCTATCGAATTTCAGTATTGATTTGAATTATTATTTGATCAAAACAAATCCTGATAGATTTGGAACCAATATGTAAAGCAAATGATTCAAGGGGTTCTGTAGTGTTTTTAAGCATTCGTATAAATCCTATAACTGTTTGATTAATATGTATTTTCCACGAATGAGGAAGGATCCAAGGTGGTGCTACATTGGGAATATGATGGAAAAATACACTGAGAAAAAGACCTCAGGCCAAATCTACACTACAAAAATCGCCACATAAAAATATAGGATTATATGCCATGTTTGTGTTAGATTCCATTTGAAAGTTCATAATGATGAGGTATATACGATATGTTTAAATGTACTAGTTACCTATTTTATAAATGGGGAGAGGTTTAAAATTTAAACCAATGGAATTTTATATAATGTTTCTTAGTGGAAAAAAATGATAGGAATGGGTTCATAGATATTTGGTAAAATTAAATTATGTAAGATAAATAATTATAGGAAGATGATGAACATGATAAAGCTAAAGGATATAAATTTTCATCAATAGAGGAGTTGAAAACTCATTATAATTTATCCAAAAAATGTAACATGAAGAAATAAAGTAATGATATGTAGAAAATTATTGCACAAAGAGTATAATTATAATAGAAAAATGAATAAAATAATTTGAAATAGACTCAAAATAGAACTAAGTGTCCCAATAAGTCAGATTAATTTAATATTGGAAGAATATAATTTTCTAGTTTGAGGGGAATCTCTCGGCAGCAATTTTTTTTCTAATGGAAACAATATGTCCATCCTTATTTCATTATTCTTTTCATTTATTTGTACTGACCAATACGTAATTTAAGGATATTTTATTGTGTTGATGTTAATTAAAAAGAAATTAACAATGTTTTAAATTCAATATAGTGAAAAAACTCTTTTCATAGATTCTACTGACTACCAGGATATGGAGGAGTGGATCTCTTATAGGGAAAAAATAGATAATTATTTAACTTTGTTGAATTCATGTGAATCTAGGAATTCTATATATATTTTAGAGATTCTTGAATGATTATTACTAACCAAATGTTCAAAAAATATTGTATTATTGTATTAAATTCTATTATTATGGAGGCTTTAGTCATACAAACATGAGAGAAAGGTGGAAATACATATTATCACATGATCATTATGATGTGTTTACTAAGGTGCGTAGGATTACATGTTTTTTATTAATATATTTTCCTTCATCCTTCATTTTAGAAATAAGTATTATTTTAGTTTGATATCACATATATGGTAGTTTAGGGAATGTATATACAACATTTGTTGTATTGATATATATTTTTACACCTGTTTTTACCATATGGATTTAGAGTACACTAGAAAAAGAAACATTTCTATGTGAAATAAGTGGTATTTTCCTTCTCTCATGAAATATGGAAGAGAATACTATATTCCAATAATGGTAGAAGAATATATGAGAATCCAACACCATTACCCTATTCATTTTATTTTTTTAAAAGGAGAGTGAATCCATTTGGGCAAAAATATTGATATTGATGAATGTTATTGACAAAAAATTCAATGGGTAATATTGTTGAGACTATGTAATGAAATTTTTTCAATGATTATATTTGTGTTGGTATGTGTAAATAAAGTTGTGATACCTGGAGAATATTTAGAGATTCATTTGGAGGAATTGGATTTCACTGCTGAGAAATCATATTCTAATATATACAGATTTTTGTTTTGATCTTTGAAGGAATACATGAAAAGGGTTAATGGATGAAGGAACAATCTTTTTTTCATGTAATTTTTTAAAAATAATTTTGATTCAGGGTGTGGTGTTTAAAACTACTCATGTAAATTTTTATATAAATCAGTTACCTATATAATGTATCCTAGGAATGGATAATGAGGTTGTATAAGGGTACCTTTGTTTGGGTATTGTGGTCATGTAAGGGATCGATTATTCTTTCATAATAGTACTCATGTACATGTGAATGGGTAATGAGGATGTGTAAGGGTTCATTCCTTATGGTAATGAGGCTACATAATAGTAAATAGGTATTGGTAACCCTTGAGTTAAAATAGACATTTAAAGGTTTATCATTGCTCACATAAGGGTACATTTAGGCTATATAAAGGTATTTCAAAAATCATGGATTTTCATAATGGTACATCGAGGCTATGTAAAGGTATTAAGAAATTTATAGGTTTGGGTAATGTTAAAACCTAATATTTGTTAAATAAGGGTAATGAAAATCTTAATATACTAATAAAATAACAAGTGGTGGATTTTTATGGGTCATTCTGATTAGTAGTTATGTTATGATGATATTTTTCCTAGAACTATGATACATTAAGGTTTTACAAACAGATTATTCCCGTAAGATGTTATCAACAGGTTCTACTAATGGTTTTCTACCATTAGGATACTACCATGAGATAAAACCATTGGTTGTTCTACCATTGGACTCGGTCATGATATGTGATCAAAAAATAAAGAATATATAAACCATGATATTTAGATTTTATTATAGAGTCATACAGGTGTGTTCTCTTACATTCATGAGAAATTGTGTTTTCATATGATGATGCTTTTAATAGGTGATGCCACCGAGATGATTTGTGAACTTAGACAATATGCACCATATGAGTTCATACCATTTGAAGAGAACACCCAATTCATTCATATATTTTATAGTGGATCAATTATATGATCATGATACCATCAATAAAAGATATCATATGAGATAAAGGTGAGGTATTTTGTGGATGGTGAGTTACACCTAGTCCACAACATTTTAATTATTCAGAACATTATTTATTTCCAACATGAAGTGATGAGGTTTTATTGAATTATGTGTGATGTTTTAACTATGTTGTGATTTAGTTGAACAATTTCACAATACAATAATCATGAATCAAGCTGAAATCATGAAGAATAATTTTCATACATTAAAAAATTTATATCTAGACATAAAGAATAACTAATTTTTTTGACATTGAATTTATCAAAAATAGAAATACATTAATTTGGTTATATCTAATTATGATGAAAAATAATTTGATCCTATAAGATATCAACAAATTATATAAATAATGTTATTAAATAATGGTGTAATTGATCTAACTGTTTAGAGTTTTATATAAATAATTTATAAATATATTTTTATATTTTGTTATGGGGATAATAATTATAAATACAAATATAATTATATTCATGTATGTTGAGAAAAAATATTTTATTATGGACAAGATAAAATGATGATAATTAAGATAGAATGATAATTACCATTATGAATGTAAGAGAATAACTTAAGGAGAATTTTGATCATACCAGAACTGTTGAAATTGTTCAATACCAAAAGAGATAAATTTCTTGAAGAGGTACACATTAGACTAATTGATAAATATTATAATAGGGGAAGATTATATTTCAATGTTTTGTAGAAGAATCCAAGGATAGGAAAAGGATATTTTCGCAACATAATGGGTTTACGTAGTGGTGTTTTTGAAGAGTTTAATGAGAGTGAAAGGGATTTTTCATCACATGAGAATCATAACGAAATAAATATGGATATGTAAAAATGTATTCCATTAAGAACACTTAGAGTTAATAGGGCATAGTAAAATGATTGTGTTTTATTATTTAGAAGGATAATATCATTTACATTGATAGAAAACATTTTTCAAGCATGGAAGGAACTTTTTATGAACATGGGGCTACCTTAAGATGGCATTAGAGTGGGAATAATGGGTTTTTTGAGATAATTGGAATGAGAGGTTGAGAGTGTTTTATAGAAAATGGGATGGGAATTTTTTTTATTAATTGCAATATAGAGATTTTAGACTCTTATTAGTAAAAAATCCAAACCAAAACCATCCCATTATTTCTTCAAATAGGGGTAGATTTACATATTTTTAATGAAAAGAACCAAACTCATTTAAATAATACCCTTCATGATTAGGACGTGATTCAAGATTATTAATAATTAATTTCCCAACCGTAAAATGTAATACATGTTTTGTAGTAGTCATTAAGTGTTTATAAAATTAATAAAATATATTGAAAAAACATTATATTAAAGAAGACACATAATTTAGGTCATGGATACCTTTTATGGAATATATTACATAACTCTTTGGTCAATATGATATAAATATAAAAATCATGTATGTATACCTTATTTAATTTTTACACAAAATTTTTTACCCGTCTCAAGAAATTATGAAAAAAGTATGATTGGATAAGTTTGAATTGATAATTTCAAAAAGATATATATTTAATCAAAAATAATTCTCAAAATATAATATATTAATATTTTAAATAAAAAATACCAATTATTTTAAAAAATCGTGTTTTTTACCGTAAAAATTTTTGACACATAAAATAATTAAATTTGACATTAAAAATTTGTATTGTCATTTATATTTTGAAAATATTATTTAATAATAATATTTTACAAAAAGATTTATTTCTAAAATTCAATAATTCATCAAAAATATTTCCATCATTTCAAAAATATATATTTCATTAAAATAAAATATTTGTTTTATAGTATTAAAATTTATTTTTTATCAAACTTGTTATTTATTCATCTAATAACTGTTTTTAATAATGGAAAATATAACCATTTTTTTAAAAAATTATATTCAAATCCATACTGTTAAGATATTAATAAATATAACTTGTTAATCAAGTGAATCCTATAAGGGTAAGGTGTGTGATTATGTGATTTTCATGGGGTAGTTCGAAAAACATCATTTGGTCAATAATATACATGAGATTGAATATATCTTATAAATGGAATTTGTCTAATTTTATTAGTGGAATATTGACTTGGAAATGGTCGTGGTCAATTCGTAGTGATGTTATATCAATAGTAAGCTCCAATAAGGGGGTTTGATATGGTAAAATCTTAATAGTCGAGGTAATTTATTCTTTCATCTCTATCTAATAGAATTTATCATAACCCTTAATATAATATTCAAAACTATGATTTTATAGAAACTATATTATCAATTTTTATGATGATAAATAGTAATTTTAATGAAAACTCTAAATATACCGAATATTCAATGTAGTTCAGTTGTTTCCAATTACTATATTACTTGATAAGGAATTTATTCATTCAAAAAGGAAATTTCATTTATAAAATTTACGGTCATTGCACATCTTCCCTATAATTATTATTCATTCGCAAAAATTATAGTGGTTTCTGGAAAAGAATCTCCAAGGATTATACTTTTCTAGAATCCCATTAATCCATCGAAGATCAGATTTTTATTCAAAGGAGAAATAACAAGACCCGGACTAAGGGGGCCTAAAATAGTGCAGGCCAAGGGCATCCCCTATGACCAAGATCACACCCTCCGGATTCAGATAGTTAAAAGAGATGATACGAGTACTAATTGAACTCAAATATGCTAAAGAGTCCAATTGGTCTGAAACCTTGTTGCGCTTGAGCTTAGTGTGGGAGACATAAATATTGGAGCCTATAAGAACATTACATTTCCGAAACGTATGGGAAATGGACCATGGGGTTGATCCTTTCCCACTTTGGGAATCATAAAGGACCTTGGAATCAGTTTCCACCAAGGATGAGGCCACGCTCACTTGCATGGATATGGTGAGCCCAATGAGCAGAGCTTTGGCATTGGCCTAAAGTGTGGTGACATTGCCATATGAGGAGGAGAAATCCATAACCATTTTTTCGCCGGAGTCATGAACCACTCCCCTGCCTTTCATCACACCCTTAGCACAGGACCCATCCATGTTTAATTTCATACCCACAGCAGGAGGATACAAACAAACCTAGTTCCCCAGAGGCTGATCAAAGAAAGAAGGTGGATGGTGACTATCTTGAAGGAGCTGCAAAGATGGAGCACACTACCAGCCGGAGAATAGTGAGTCCAAGTCCTCCATAAGGAATCGAATCCTCACAATGATGGACATATTCAAGGAGGCTTGGACATCGAATCTGACCATATTCATTGAATCCCATAGTCTCCAGCACCCAGCATTATAGATCACCTCCTGATCCATATGTTTCTTTCCCTCCTCCATCGATACATGGAACCATCTATCAAGGAAAGGCTCATCTTCAGAATCCCTGGAGGAGATAGCTATTGTGCTTCCAAAGATAGAACAAACTGCCTGAGCCCATCCCCCTTCCTAGAAGAGATGATGAGAACTCTCCTCCCGCCTGTTGATGCAGCAATGGCACTAAGATGCCATACTGATACCAAGCTTCTTGATATTATTGTCAGTGGCAGTGGCCTACTTCCTGATCCTCCAGGAGATGAAATTAAGCTTGGATGGGATCTTCTTACACCAGAGCACCTCGTTCCAGCTCCTATGGGACACCTGGCTAGTTTCCATCCTTTGAAATTACTTGTTAGTAAAGACACTCGAAGACGAGAGAGTAAATAATCATTTATCAGGAATAGAATTAAAGACAGTGGGCTCGAGAAGTTCTTATGTCTCCTCATCTAGAACAGCTTTCGTAAACCTTAGATAGATACATTCTTCCCTTAGCATGATCATAGGTGAAGGGAACCCGAGGAATCCAAAAACAAGGCCTGCCTGGTTTCATCTCCAAAAAGAGATATCCCCTGCGCCAACCAGCCAAAGGGAACTTTGATGAAGAGACTGAATCAAAGGATAAATAATCGATTAGAAGGGAGAGACCCGACCATGCATCGTCTCCTCATTACAACAGATGAAGTACATGGACCTTCCCGAAAGCGTCTGATCCTCAATAATTTCCCATGTGATTTTTGCATACATGTAGTGGAGTGTGCTATGTAAACTCTTCATGTTGATCCCTCCGTCGTAAAGGGGTCAAGCCAACCATTCCCAAGTAGCCCAATGCTTCTTTCCTTCCGACATGGCGTCCCAAATGAAACATCAAAGTAACTTATTGATTATTGTAATGACACCTCATGGAATATATATAGAAGCCAGAGCATGAATGGGATTGGCAGACAACACAGTATTGACCAGAGCAATGTGTCCACCGAACAAAAGAGGCATTGGGCTTCATGTGAAAGTTTGACCTGGTACTGCATATATGATGTTCTGGTTAGTTGGAGTGTTTTTCAACATTTTTTACGATAATATCACTAGAGATGCCTAATTTGATGTCATATTGTGAGAAGTGTACTATATAATATCAACATAAAAAGTGAATTATCAATCATGATATATAAGAATATGAACTCTATTAATCGTAACTCAAAATAGAAACTCATACCTCGGATCACAGTTTATAAATATATTAGAATTTCATTAATTAATATAAAAAACATTTTCTAAACTCCCATAAAAAAATGATTTTAATCATTATATTTGAATAGAAACTTGTTTGTGACCAACCACTCAATTCCTAACAATCCTAACTTATATCTAACAACACATAACAAACTGAATACAAACATCAAATAAGATAGAAAACCTCCTTGGATAGTAATTTTTAATGATAAAACATATCTAATATACTAAAACAAAAGAAGATGATATAACCCAATGGGTGATCCTGATCCCCATAGGAAGTTTAGAAGGTACAAATCATCAATAAAGATCAGGGGGAAGAATATCACACCACGAAATCCAAAAAAAACAAAGTAATCATATATGAAACCACAATTATCTGGAATGAAAAAAACATTTAAAAAATACCAAAAATTATTAATTACATTGAAAATATGAAACAACACTCCCAAACATCACATATACTAAAAATGATTTCACCACCACTATCTACATAGAATATTTTCATCACATTTCCCTCTTGGCACCCCAAACTCTCATGGTTCCACTTTTAAGAACTACCTCTATCTTCAATCGACAATTTTTATTTTCTTTGAATTAGAAAAATATAGTCTAAATACAAAAATGGTATAACTATGGTGTGAAAAACTCTATCCCAAAAAAATATCATAAAAAATTCCATGATATTTCTATATCAAATAAACCAAATATGAATAGAGTTTAAAAAAAATGAAAAGTAATCATTTTCAGTATTCATTAAAAAAAATTTATTTAATATTTTTTTAAAGGAGTGTAAAAAAATATACGAATATTAATTTCAACCAAAATATAAATGTAAAATAAAATTAATTAAAAATGAATTGCATAACTCTTTTTATTAACATTGCCATGTATAATTCATTTTCAACAATATCTCTTTTATTATAATCCCTATGCCTAGTAAAGATCAAGTATTATGAATTCTCTTACTCTGAATTACATATACCTCCATATTTACACACTTCCATTGATCTATGGACAAGTGAAATAGTAATAAACTATAATGATGAACCCCATTCACTCAAAAATGTTTGGTTTTAATTTTCATCATCAATCCATTATTAGGAATTTCGAACACATGTCTTTCATTATTTTCTTGGACATTCCATAATACTTCCTAGTCCCACTATGTTATTTTATGTTATCAATAATGGTTATCATCATTCATCTAAAATTATTTTCATTAGTCGTTCATAATGAATCCCCAAATCAAATATTAAACTTGTAATTTCATTTCAAAAAAAATCATCAAATGGTTTTCATCATAATATATTCCTTTCATAATAGATGAAATCAATAAAATTATATAGAACATCTCTTTCCAATCATTCTAAAAAATCATCATCAAAATAGTTCTGGAAATCACCCATTAAAAATGAAAAATATTTTATGAGAATAATAAAATTATTTCAAAATACCTTTAAATAGTGGTTACATCAAAAATTATTTCATTAGAATATGTTAACCAATAATATAAAATCCTGATTCTAAAATAAATGTAAACCCCTTTAAATTAAAATAATAAAAAAATGTTTCAACGGTTAGGTACAACATTATGAAACAACCAAACCCAATAAATGTAATCATTAATCAACAATCACAGTCTCAATAATTGGAGAGAATAATGGTTATAAAAAACCATGAAATGATCCTAGAAATTCAAAAGAAAATTCAAGATCCATTCATTGAATACCAATCCCATTATTGATTTATAAGATCACCAATAAGATAAAGTCACAAAATGTAGATATAAAATCCGAAAACTAGATATAATTATCTATTTATATAGATAATAGGGGATATAGAATAACAATTCATAGGAAAAAATGAACATTCGTGTAACATTTAATAGCTAGAACAAACCCCATTTAAATATCAAATTAGTTAATTAGATGGAATGGAATATTTAAAATCATCCAGTGGAGTCTCCATGGTCAATAAAAATTTCCACAGTATGTTGAATTTTAAAATACAAGTGAGTTTTAAGCCTTAAAATGATAATTTAAATTAACTAATTCCTGGAACTGAATTTGGTTTCTTTTTTTAAAAAACCATGTACCTAACAATTCGGAACATTCTAGGAATCTAAAGGATTTTCCCATTGTTGTTTCATGATTTGAAAAGTTCTATCACAACCATGTAAACATCCTATGTCACAACATACATGGAATGGAATAATCCTGATCCTAACTGTTACCCTACCATGGGATTCCAAAACAACATGAATCATTTCTTGGTAAGACCCACATGGTTCTACCTTACCATGTTCTAAAAATATATAGGTACATAATCGTCTAAAAACATCCAAAAATAACACAAAATGACCTAAAATAACTAAATGGATGATGGTAATGAAATGAGTTTATGTAATTAAAAAAATTATTATGAGGCATACACCCCAAACATTATTTTTTATACTCTCTAGAAAATTTCTACATTAAATATATAAAAATTTAATTCCCATACTCAAACACATTTTGGAAATCAATTCTCCTCACAAATAACTCATATCAAATAATTGAGAATCCATTCATAATATTTTAAAAAGACAAAATGTATATGAATATCCTTTCATAACTCATATTAATTTCTAAACATTTCCTTTCAACATCTCTCAATTTTTATTTATTAATAACATGAGTTGTGAATCATAGAGGACATGGGGATCATATTTATTCATGGTAGAAAATTGATGTTCATGATGGAATTAAAATTTTCAAATTATGACGAGTATCATTAAAAAAAATTACCTACATTAATTTTGAAAACAGTGAATCTAGGAGAGAAAACTGTGGTTTCAATATCCTAATGTTTCTATTTTTACTCATATGTTTAATTTAGTTCCCAATAATATATATGTAATTATTAGATATAAAATAGATAACTATAGAGTCGTTATCCCCATATACTGGACACCATAAATTATTTAAAAACATTAATATATATGGATATTTTATTCATTATTTTTGTTTATTTTTTTGATATTCATGTGAAATATTTTTTCGATATCAACTACAATTCTTTGAGTAATGATCCCTAAGGAATCAAAATCACAAGGAAAAACCACAGGGCAATGCATTGCATAATTTTTATTTAATGGATTAAAATATAAAAGATGTTA
The DNA here is from genome assembly GCA_963277665.1 of Viscum album. Lineage (NCBI taxonomy): Eukaryota > Viridiplantae > Streptophyta > Magnoliopsida > Santalales > Viscaceae > Viscum > Viscum album. The sequence continues at coordinate 69,628,952 of OY728161.1, forward strand.
TTTTTTAATACAATTCTTATTGGAATTTATGCTACTAAATGTAAACATCCATAATGATAAGACCAATTAATCTTTGTATCATTTTAATTATAGTATTCATCTTTAAAAATTTATATGATTTCAGGGTATGATAATGAAATTAAATATTCAATGAAATAACATTTTTAAACCTCATATTTGACACCCTTAAAATAGAATAAAACTTCAATAAATAAAATATATTATAGGATATATAGTTTTGAATTATTAATAATGTCAAAAAAAAAGAATCTTAAGAAAATTATTTTAAATGAAATGATTGAATAAAATCCCATATTTTTAAGAATAATTATCATGAGTAAGGATAAAATAATTATGGATCAATCACATATTTTTACTCCCCACATATTTGAAGAGATTATTTTTAACTCTATAATTTAAGTGTTTTATTATATAAATTTATATTTTAAATTATCTTAAATATAATATGAAATTGAAATAATAAAACTATAGAAACCCAAATGGGCTACCTTAACTAATCACAATAATAAAACTAAAATATGTACAAAAAAAATTCTTGTATTATTTAATTATATAGAGGATAAAACCAAAAAAATGATGGGAAAAAATAACAAAATTTAGGGTTTCCATTAGAAATCCATCACTTGAAATTAATTATCAAGGACTAGATCCATTAAATTACCTAATAAAATTATTAAATATTATGTGGATTTTATTTATTAAAAGTATTATTAAATTTAAATTTAGTCTATATTGGGGTTGTATTGAATAATTATAATTCATTTCAAATAAATCAAATAAATAATGATTCATGGAATAATTATAGAAGTATAATAAATATTTGATTTAATTACGTTCTTATTCATTGTGATGAAAGATATAGAATTATATCATGGATCTATTTGAGATAATATCAAATTTAAACATAATGGTGTTATTAATCCCATATGAATGAATTAGTGATAATAGAATCTAGGAAATTGAGTCAAAAATTAGGTTGGTAAAGAACATATAAGGAAATTAATAGTCAATAACAAGCTCTACTAATTCCTTTACATTATATATTTCATTTCCTAAAATTTCTATTTGAATTAATGAAATGGGTTTAAACTCAGATATAATGATTTATACATATGTTTCAATGGTTTATGGGGCCAAATATCATTAATGGAGTATTATTTTTGAGATTCAATCCAAGAAAGCAATTTTCCATTTTGTGAAATAATGAAATTATTCTCCCCTAAAATTAAACATGATTCAATATTTTTGTGACAATCCATTGATTCAAATTCTACATTTTCTAACCAATTCACCTCATTTACCTCCTCATTATCACAAATTTCGGATCTCATATTATATATGTTGATTTCAAGACTCATGGTTCTCATAGTTCTTATCTTGTTCTCTTTCATATATTGATTTATATAGCTAATATTTTCTAGTAAGGGATGGCTAAAAATGATGGGATTATTTTCCCTTGGACCTGATATTGAATTATTTCTTTGTAAAACAGAGTCAACTTTGTAAAAAAGTAATTTTAAGAAAAAATAATTTTATATAGACATATGTACTATAACATAGTCATAATCATTTAAGAGAGTGATATATGTGGTTTGGATTTTCTACATCCCTAACGGAAAAACCACGGAATTTTAAATGAATTTATATCTAGATTATGGATCACATAGATCTTTTAAAACATATCTATCTCTATCATTAAATATATTTTTTATAGAGGATTCATGAATACCAAAATAGTGGACCTAACATTAGTAGACAAAAGGACAATTTTTATGTGATTAAACATGGTTTTGAATGTAGATAAATACATAAAAAATTTAGAAGGGTTGTATAATTATTTTTTCCAATCATGAAGGGAAATATTAATTTTAAAATGAAATAATACATTCCTTAATGTTTCACACTACTAGTTATTATATTTCCCTATATTTCATTTGGATGATGGTGGAACGTGTAAGGTGTTTTAGGAGGATGGGTTATATATATATTTTCCAATGTTTTATCAAACACTATGGGTGGTTCATCAATAATTATTTTTACATTTAAGACATAAATGGTTTAGTAATGGTAGGCGAGTCTTTTTGAGGGTTTTACCACTCAAGAATATAATAAATGTTTTTTCCCATCAGAGGATTATATGTTACTATATTATCCTTTTATGGTGAAATAATGTATGTACTGAGTTTGACTTGTTTCTTAACTTTTTTTAATATTTAAATTTATATTAGAATGATTAATATAATAATTTAATTTCATTATTTATCAACAAATTATTTCCATTGATATTTTTTGAATTTTTTATGGCACTTGATCTAGTTGGTTTATATGAAAGGGTATTAATGTTTTTTGATGATTTGTTGTAATTAATATTATAAGGTTTAAAATTTGAATTTTTGGATTTAAATGTGTTATGATTTGGATGTTTTTTAAGATGGTTTAGATTTGGACCCCAAGATAGATTGTTTTATTGTTTATACGTAAAATATAATCAAGGAAAATCAATATTAGTAGAATTGAAATTGATTTGGAATAGTGGATTTGGAAAAATTATATCACTAGATTCTATAGAAGATCCTTCGTGATAAAAAAAATACTCATATAATTATATATCTTATGATAATATTTGTCCCAAATTGAGAATACATAGTCAATAGTTAGATCTGCATAGAAATTTATATGGTTTATCTCATTGAACATCCTAGATTGTGCTTTAATTTTTTGATATTTAAAGTCGTCATTTCAATAATTTGGACAACCAATAGATTTCAAAGGAATATCATAATATTTATAAATTATTAATGATTGGTTTTACTCATAAATACATTCTAGTTACTCATTAATTTCATTGGAATATTTTTTATGCTTCTATTACATATCCTGCCGGTGAATGCTTCTTTCAATTAAGTAACCCTTAATTAAATTCGAAAAATTGTAAGAAATTAAAATACCATTATGGGATAGCATGTGTATAGTATCATTATAAATTGCACAATTATCATAAAATTTATATCCTATTTTTTTGAGATGAAATGAATGATGTATTTATGTGATTATTTTTGAGTTTATGGAGTACTTATTTTATAAAACTTCATTAAAATTTATCCCATTAATATTTGATTCTTGGTATAGATTTTAATAACAAATTAACTTCTATACTATTTAGGTAATAAGGAATGAGTTTTATAGTATATGAATTTATTTGATAAGTGGTCCACATGGTCTCATGGTTATCCATTAACATATTAATATAGAGGTATGGAATATATTACTCCATACCATGAGACGTGGGAGGTTTCCTTAGTACATATGGTTTAAAGAAATTGTTTTGTTATCCTCATATAGTTTTGTTAACACAAGAGGGGGAACTAGTACAAATTGGTGTGATCGAATAACTCATTAATTGATCAATGATATTTCCCATGATAGGGGATACCTCATTAGATGTACAATTGAATTATCATCTTTATTAAGATGAGATTATTTGGATGATATTTCATTTGATTGGTATGTAATTTAAATAATAGATTCGTTAAAAGATTAATATCTAAGTTAAATGCACATAAGATCACATGATACTCCACCCTAAGGATAATCAACCTTAAATAAGTATTTGTAATATTCATGGTCATAAAATGAGATACCGAATTAGATAGAATAATAGATAGAGTAATTGTGCTTATAAAAATTAAATAATGGAGAGAAAAAAATGGTAGTTAACAAAGTACATACATGGGGACTTATGAATTTTAAAAAACTTGTGTCCATCCAAATTTACCCAATTGGTATAATTGGAATCTTATATAATATTTAGGTTTTCCATTCAAGAGATACTGAAGATGCGATCTGTGAAATACTATGACTTTATTAGGTAATTGTTTATAATGTGGCCATATTTTATGATGTTATGATTTAAGGGAAACATTATTTTAAATAAAATAAAAATTTATGATGTTTAAATGCTAGGTTATATATACAACTATATTGGATGAATAAAATTAGAATATTTTATCTTTAATAAACCATTATGTGGGAAATAAATAATATTATTCCTCTTAGAATTAACTAAATAAATCCTTAAAAATTGAAAATTACTATCATATATCCTCAAATGGAGAATTTAATTATTATTATTTGGTATAATAAAATATTTTCACTAAAAATAAAATGTTTTAAAATTTATAAAAAATCTTGAAAAAAATAATTCAGGAAATCAAACTCTTTAACTGAAGATAAAATTTGTGTATTTCATAAAAAACATCCCAAAAAATCCATGAAACTGATTTATATCAACATAGATGTGGGTTATCCTTCAATAGATGTAAATATCTTAATATAATATGGATATTTAATACTAGAATCTAGATTAAAGAAGATAAAAAATTCATAAAACAATATGTTCTATTTTTGTTACTACATTTAAACTATAAAATAATAATTAATGTATGGATAATGATGATAATAATACTTAATTTGCGGAATGAGGATTCATTATTTAATAATCTATTGATTTTAGAGTAACATATAATTGAATAACTATCTAATGAAACTGAAATTACAATGATAAATTAAAAAGAATGTGGTAAAAAAAATCCATTTTCTTCTCTAAATCCACCATATATAGAAATGTATGAGGTTTCAAATTTCAAGATTGATGTAATATTCATCCTAAATTATTTTTAATGATATAGTTTAGAGGAATGTTATTAAAGAAATTATTTTCAAACATTTCTATGGATTGATTTTTTTCATTTCTCCCTCATTAATAACTTGAAAAAATTACCATCATGATGAAAAATTTTGGATTTTTCATAGTAGAAGAACATGTAAACGATGAGGTGTTAAATATATAATAATATTGAAATATGATTGGATAATTCATATTGAATTTATAACTAAAATTGTGGGTTAAATTTATTATAGATGAAATATGGATATGAAGTTACACATCAAATTAAGCCTCTTTGATCTCCTATAAAACATTCAATGATTCTTGGGTAATAGTTTATTTATATGTTTAAAATATAAATATTAACTCTACCTGAAAACAATTCTTCATTAAATGAGATTTTTGTCTTTCAAACTATTATTTTATATCATTAGTGTCGAATTTTTTACCTAGAAAATTACGGATTCAAGGTATAAAGTGAGTATTATCTTTATGATCCTCTGTTTATTATATATGGAAAATAATATTTATCATTAAATTATTAACATGAACCTAAAATTATAAATTCAAAAAATAAATTATGAGTTCACATATGTTTATGTTAAAATAGTTTTAGGTTAATATTTTTTAAAATTGATTTACATATATTATGATAAATCTAATTAAAATTTAATAATTTAATAATAACTGATTTTAAGAATGATGTTACACATTAAAAATATTAAAAATAAGATAAAAACTATAAAAATTAATATTATAATCTCTACATATTGATCAAGATTTCTTTTAGAAATAGTAATTTCATAGGATCTTCATTCTTCTAATAGACATCAATTTTACATATGTCTACTATACTTGTTATCCTTTAGATTAGTTCATTGAATTCCATAATTACTCAACACCATTAGTTTGATGTATTGATGTGCTGGTGGTTAATTTGTTGGGACCTTATAATCCTACATTATATTGATCATAATCATTATATATCTTCAAAAATCATTATCTTCATTAACATCTCTTTTTACCCTAAATCATTCTAACATTCTATTCCTCCAAATTCATGCATTATTTTTTCCTCTGTTTTTCTTATAAATGAGTGAATTTTCATTTTTATATATGAATTATCAATAGATATTATATCTATATAAATTTTAAATTTATATTATCCCAATCCAGATGATAATGGGACTCACCAATTTTAATTTCAACCATATGAACACATTAATCAATTTCTTCCAATCTTCCAACTTCCATTATAGATAATAATTTTTAATCATGGTGTTTTGAAAATAAATAAATGAGAGTTTGAATTTTATTTTAATAAAAAACAATATGTGTAATACTAATGTCTTATTATGTTTTCTTTATATGTATCTGTTGATTCATTCCCCTTTTCTATAATATCCATAAATTATATCTATATTTTTGAGTGATGATTTTAGAGAAAATTGTTATAAAAAATTTACAACTTAAACAGTTCCCAATCTAAAGATTAATTTTTTTTAGCTTTTTATATTTTCCAAATTAGGTTTCACTATTGATCAGTATCATGTTCAAAATATTAAAAATCTAAATCTGAGTTTTCATGCTATGAGAACTGGAAAATTGAATATTTATTTTCTATTATATTAATTTATTCATTAGAAATTAGAGGATCAGAAGACCCAGTTCAATATGGAGTCCATTGTTGCATGTGTGGATAAATAATGTGTATTTTTCAGTTTTTTTGGAGATATGTATCATGTTATTATATGTAACATTACATATCATTTCCATAATGGTTTTTAATTTTTCTCATATCTCATTTGGTTACTCATTTGGACAATTATTTTATTACCAATTACACATATTTTTATATTGTTTCCTCCTAGTTCTATCTATTTAAAAAACCAAAAATCCAAATATGAGTAATAAAAAATAATATAATTAGAATATTATAGGAATAAATATTACGAATTTGAAAAAATAATCAAATATTTTCGAACACTTTTACACCTACATTCCCGCTTAAGATAATTTCAGTCCAATCGAGGTACCATTATGTTGGTTTTTAAAATACCACTTAACTATATCCCCTTAAATAAAAATTTTTTTTGAAAAACTAAAATCACAGAACCAAAATATATATATTTTATACATTTTTTTTAAAAAAAAAATTACATCTCTTAATAGATCACATCATATAGCCAATAGGTTTATTATCTTTGGGGATTATATACATGACCTATAAAGACCAAAAAATTAAATATGAATTTTATTTTTATATGTATTTCATTAATATACTCTTAAAAATTCTAAACTGAATTATAAAGTTATTTTATGTTGAAATAAACTTTCACAATTATAATATAATTGTTTAATTGGGTATTATATGATGAATTAACCATATTAGGAAATCAAAAAAAAAGAATGAAAATCCATCATATACAAGAAGTATTCCTTATTAAGTGAAATTATATGATTTTGGGATGGATGTAGATTAGGAATGGTTTTCTCTGTATGAGATCCAATATAATCATTATCATTTACAGTATGAGATAAATAGTATGGTAGTGAAATTAAAGCACATGGAAATTTCCACGAGATCTATGATAGCAAAATCACTACCACAGACTACCACCATAGTGTACATTATAAATAGACCATACATGGATATCTTAAGTGATTACGTAACAATAAATTTATATTAATAATTAGTTATTTTGGAATATAATAAGTTAGTTATCACATGCATTATATGAATTTCATTATTTATTACTTATTCATGAATACATAATAATTATTTTTTAATTTGAATATTTTTCAATTCAATTTCATATCTGAAAAAATATATTTTAATTATATAGTTTTAATTTGATAAAATAATTTTATTTTTGGAATTATAATCTCAATATTATTTTATTAATAATATTTAGTCTTTTCCATAAAATAATGGTTTGGATGTGAATAGTTAAAATACATTGATATTTCTAAAATCGTCACTTTTAGGACATTATCAGTATAGAAGAACGGAATACATGTTTTAGAAATATTTATATACAATTTATATATATATATTTAAAATATAACTTTTAAAATTACTCTGTTGAATTTTTGAATCTCACTTATATAATATATATAACAAAATTATTTACAATAAAAGAATTTTTTTCATTATGTTAGAAAATATTATTCCTTGACTTGTATGAATTAAATAAAAAACATATTTTATACATTATATCAAAATGATAATATTTTATAATATTGTTAATTTCATTTTATAATTAAAGTAACATTACAATGATTATAGTTATTTACCACGATAATGGTAAAATTATTATTTTCACATATTTTTTATTAATATCGTGTAACATTAATCTATGAAGATAATTTAATAACTTCTAAAAAGTGAAATTAAAACAAATTTTATTCATATATTTATATATTTTTCGACTCATTATATTGGTAATCTATAATAATTTTGATGAAAAACTCTTAATAATGAAAAATATGATTTTATAATAGTAATATTTTTTATATATATTATTTTTTGATTAAAATTTATTTATCTATCAATTATAAATATAATACGATTAAATAGAGATTAATTTTAATCTCATAAAAACAAAATTATTTATGATTAGTTTGTAATATTTTTAAAAAATCAAAATTTATGTGGATGAAAACTAGCAATACCTGTAAATCCAAAAAAGATAAAATTAAATTTATAAGATAAAATAACATCATAAATGTTTAAAATAACTATATATATAAATTTATGAGTTATTATATTCAATATATTACACCCTAATAAATGTTACTTCTAATTTTGAACCATTTACTATTCAATAGTTTCCCTCCATTGTTCAAAAATTATTGGTATTCAAAATAATTCCAATTAATTCACATATAAATATGGAATATTATAGTACTTTATTTAACACACAATCCCTTGAATTTATTCTATATATTATATAATTATTCTATTTTTTGAATCCTATCTCATGTGAATAAAACACTAATATAATTTTTATCAAATGGAATTCATTTACAAGGATATATTCAAGAGAATGTGCATGGTCACAAAGTGATTATAACATAATCATTATCTTATTATTATAACTTTTTCACATCCAAACCATTCTTAATAATATATATTTATAATTTATTCACTATAAATTGTATACTGATGATTTATTATATTAATTTATCAACACATAATTATTTCATTCGATCAAGTTATAAAAATAGAAGAACATTGTTTGTGCATTGTACGGACTACCTCATCTAAAAAAAATATTTCAATGCATCCCCACTAGCTATTATCTTATTTAAAAAGTATTTAATTTATAAATAAATATGAAATATATAATTTCATTATTTGTATTTGTAACAAAATTATATTCCATAATTATATCCTAAAATTTAGTAAGGAAAGAAAATGTTAAACATGTGTTGCGTGTACTACAACCTCCATCAGGAAATAATTTTAATGATGATTTTCATTGTTTATAAAAAAACTATTTTTAATATACATAAAATATAAAAATTAAATATGTATACTTTATTCATACCTCTATTATTTCAAAATAAATAATTTCATATTCATATGAAAACATAGAATTATGGCACGTTCAGTGCTGGATTGATCAAACCATTTACCTGAACGATGCTAAAAAAATATCATCGATGAATATGAGAAAATAAATAATAATATTATTATAACATAATGTTAAAAATAATAATTTTCTTCTGGTGGTAGCAATTTTAAATTCTGTATTTAACCTATTGTTAGAATATTTTCTTCGATTATAAAAATTACTCAAAATAGGGGAATCTGATTCCATTTTCATGAAACATAACTAAATAATAATGTAATGAGATAATAGATTTATAATTATAAAAATTTTAAATACTATATTACATTAAAATATGTATTATTTAAAAAAATTAGGATAATATTAAAATAACAACATAACTATTATGAAAGAAGTCCAAAATTTACAAGATAACTATCACTTGATATTGTAAAAATAATAATAACTAATATACATACAGAGAATAATTATAATTGAATTTTATAAATGTATATTGATATTAATAGTTCACTAAAATATGTAATTAATATAGTTATGTTCGTATATATGTTTTTTAGATAGTTTTGAGGAATACTCAAAATATTATGAGGGATTATATTCAAATAATTAATATCTTGAGACAATTTATTGTTACCCACGTTTTTATGGAATGGTGTATCTACTTACCTCATTAATATTTTATATCCTAATAGTATATATTTTAAATTTATTTAATGTATAATTTTAAGTCATATCCTTTTTGTGCTTTTAATTCTAATGTTCATTATTTTGAATGGGTATCATTTAATCAATTACCGATACATCATGAAATTGTATTTCATACATATTGATACATTTCAATATTTAATGGATCCTAAAATTTACCTAATTGAAATGAAATTTACACTTGTTATCTTGGGAAACTATTTCTCATGAACACTGAGCACTATATAGATAAAATTCAACCCAATGAAAAATTACAATTTTGGTATGAATAACTCTATCACTAAAAAATCTATCATTAATTACATATCCATTTTTTCCATCCAAAAAAATTCTTATACTTTTTTGAACACAAATACAGATTAATTCATGTGACACTCAAATTTATCATCTCCATTTTTCATATGAATATTTTCCCTCATTAATAGTTTAATTTTAAATAACGATGTTACCAATTATTAAATAATTTTAAATATTTTGAATAAAGTTATTATCTTCCACTATATAGTATTTTATATTAAACATTTATGTATTTATTAAGATATAGGTATTGGATATTTTTTTAAATAGTAATGTTTTAATATATCTAAAAATATTTATTTCAAACCATTTTTGAAAATTACATCTCAAAAGTTGTTATTGAATTTATTTCTAACGCATTCTTTATAAAAATTATAAAATATTATTATTTTAAAAAATATTAATTATTATCCCATTTTTTTAATATTCATTCCCATTTCCACTTTTTAACAATTTTTATTTTAAAAAAAAATTCTTCAATTTCTTTTAAAGTGTTTTCTGGAAAAATAGTCATTTTTATAATGTATTTTCTAATAAAATTATACTATTCATTAAACAATTTACTTCAGATATTATTTATTTAATAACCATGTTTTACCAAAATATAATCCTAAAAAACCTATAATCTAAATGATCTATCACTACCTTTATCAGGACAAATAAATTCCATTGAATAACCATAATTATTCTTCGTATTACTTTCCTCTCTAAATACCCTCTATTTTGATTACATTTATTGATCTTTATATACCTATATTCCATAAATAAAATGATTGTGTAAATTATTGAACTAAATACATGTTTCCCAATATGATGTTAGTCTGAGTGTTTTTTAAGATGAAATGTAATTCCATTTATTAAATAAAAAATGATTAAAAATCCATATACAAATTATTTCAGTACGAAAGTATATTGATTACCAAGAAATTTTTGTTTTATATTATATTGTATATCAATTTCACCATATGATGAATGTATTTTACATAATTATTAATTGGTAGGGATTACAATAGATAGAAGTTAAATACATTAATTGGTCTCATGAGATCGACTAGCTTTAATATTTATGTGTCTACCTTTCCTAATAAAATATTTCGTAAACGTAGATCCTTAAAGAAAACGCAATGGTATTTATGATAATAATGACATTGATTATGACATAGAATTAGCTATATATCTTTATTTGTTTCATTATTGTGGAACTAGTTACTATTATCTATGATATGTTCTCGTTTTTATTTCTAACCATTGATATATAATGCTTTTGATGTTATTTTATTATATAAAAATTATTGGTCATCTATTCATTACCAGTAATTAATTTTCATTTTATTCTCACATATAATATTTTATTTCTATTCAATATTTTCACCCTTATAGTGTGATTAAGTTTAAATTTCATGAGTTTCAATTTGTTTTTGTTATAAAGAAATGTATTAGACATTATCTATCCAAAATAAAAGTTTGTGTAGAAAAGATTTTAGATATATTAAAGGCTTGTTATGTATTATATGATTTCTTATACTGTGGAAAATATTTTCCTTTGATATGAAGGACATGGGTTTTGTTAGTAAAATTATTTTCAAAACAATATTATACCCTTATCATAATAGGTCCCTCTAATATATGAATATTAATATTTATTTGGATATTTTTATTACTTGAGCTCAAAATTTGGTATATCTAGTTAATTTCACTGCCATTATGTAATAAATGGATTATGAGAACCAAATTAGACAGTTTGTCTTATATGTACACAATTTTCATTAAAGGGGTGTTTAAATGACATAATAAATTTGGAAATTAGTTACCGATAATTCATGGATAGATAAGTTAATGTTTATTATAGTTTTAAATTTTTATATAACCATATATAAATTTCATGTAATTTTAAATATTTTTAAAATTCGGATAAGTGAAAAATATTAAAAACCAAAGCGATAAATCTAAAATTTAAATATACTTATAGAATAATGTCATGACCTGTCCCCCGGGGCCGGTATCCTTACTACCCAAAGCCCGCCTTCTATAGGCCAGGGGATGGCGACTAACACCAAAGGCATATCTCCCTAAAAACTGGAAAGGCATTGCCTTAATAAAATGTAAACACACACAACCAGAGTACAAGCAGATGCAAACTCTAAGTAAATCTGAAAATAATTATAGTGCTGAATGTAAGGGGGATGGAAATACAAGCCCAACTGTAAATTACAAGGTAAAAGACAAAACAGAAGGACAGTGAGAAGCATCTCCTGGATCTCCCATCACATTTCCTTCCTGAAGGGTAGGTACAGAAATCCTCCTCATCCCCCTCATCCGTCAACCTCCTCTGATTATCGACTCTTCATGATGTCACCTCCGGGTACTGACTCGTCATTAGGTCCACCTCCAGGTGTTGTCTAGTCCTTGTACACTTGGCTTCCGTCAGCGTTGTCCGTCGTCTGCATCAAACACAATGAGGTGCGGGCATAGTCCGTGCAGTGGTGAGTATAATGATACTCAGTAGGGACCCCGAGACCCTCAAGGTCTCACTAAAACCAACAAGGATAAACGACTATGAAATATCTCAACTGAGAACCTTTACTTAGGTATATGCCCTTACATATACCTTTGTTATCAAGTAACCCATATCAATCATGAGGAAAACACAAAGGTTATTGACTCGGCTCAAACCATGATATTCATTAACGAAACCACAAATGCTGGAGAACTCCTCCTCTGTCGAGTACTGTGGCCCTGTCGTGACTCCGAGGCGCTACGAACTAACCATAGACTGTTGAGGTACTCCTCCTGTCTAGTACTGTGGGTCTACTGCCAAACCAGGCATTGCTCCACTATGGGTCTGTCGCCAAACCGGGCGCTCCCCCTAATAGTCGTCAGAGGTACTCCTCCTGTCGAGTATTGTTAGTCTTCTAGCAAACCAGGAACTCCGTCCGTTGTGGGTCTACCGCCATACTGGGCGCTCCATCCACTAGTCTAGTCGAATCACTCCGAGTTGTATTGTTCAAGCATTCGTCATGTCTACAGCTACTAGGTCTCTGCAATCTGTCTGCTCCTCTCTGGGAGGATCCGCCCTATGATCTATTGGTCGATACTCCAAGTGTCATGAAGTATCAGGTAGAAGTATCACAAAGGACCGCCTCTTTAGCGGGGTCTCAATGCAACAGACGTTGCGTCAATCAGACACCCGGTCTATGAGTTATTAGCATTTTAGTCCCGGGGGCCCGGTTGGATTCATGTATGAACCAACTTGGCCGTCACTCAACTATTCCCCGAACTACAATGGGGTATACACAAAGGTACATCTATGCTCCAAGAATACCAACACCACTAACGGTTCGTCAAAAGGACGTATGATGCCATAGATATGGCCCATTAAGGTAAAGGGTCAGTAATGGGACTGGGTCCGGTCCAACCCGGTCGGACCGACACGGCCCAAACCCGTCTGGGCCGACCTAGTCTAGGTCGACCAGGCCAGGCGCGCTGGGTCTGACTCCACCCATTTGGTAGGTCAGCCCGCTATGTTTTGACCTTGTCCGCTCAGCCTGGCCCAGCGGACCGCGAGGGCAGTTCGGCCAGATAGTCGCCACGTAGGCGGCTCGGTAACTCTGCTCGGAAGACAGGGCCCGTTCGGTCAGTGACCACGTGGGGGCGCCGCTTTTAGGCTTAGCAGGCCAGTGGCCGAGAGGCTAGCAGGCAAGCCCCACGTTGGGCGGGTGGGCTGGCTGAGCTCCGTGCAAGCTGCGGGTACACCGAGCAGGTCGCGAGAGGAGCTGGGCAGGGCGCCGGCAAGGGCGCAGGGCGCCGGGAGCACGCCAGCAGGAGCGCGCGGGGCTGAGTGCGCACTGGAAGGGGGCATGGGGCACCGGGTGCAAGACGACATGGAGCGCAGGGTGCCGGGAGCACGCCGGCATGGGGAGCGCAGGAGCCAGGAGCGCTCTGGCAGGGGCGCAGGGTGTCAGGTGCTCTCCGGCAGTGGGTGCGGGGCGTCGACAACACATAGGACAACGCGTGGGTAGCGCGGCTGGGTTCGGCCTAGGGCATCGGTGCACCACGGGTGCGGTTTGATTCTCGAAGGCTGCGAGTAGCATGGCCTTCGTTGTTGTTTCCTTCGTCATTGTCGCGTCATCGCCATGCCGCTGTTACGTCACCGTCGATCCAAGGTTCCAAAACCATAAAGGTTGCGGACGGGTCAGACCATGTTCATGCGATCTGAACCCTCCACATTAGAGTGATAGAAAGAAAATCAAGAAGATGATTTAACGATAGATAAATAATCCTTAAACAACATAAAACACACCCCTACCTCTTTAATTGTTAGGTGTTCATTCCTCATGGGGGAAGACAATGTTGTCTCCATTCACCGTATTCTTCCACTTCCAAGCTCATGGGTTCCTTTGTTGATGATGAATAGGAAGGATGAAGGGTCATCAGAGAGGCCCTACATTGGAAGGGGGTTCTGAGGAAGAATCCGAGGATGTAGCGCCATCGTCGGCGTCTTCACGTTCATCGTTGGAGAAGATAAGTTTCTCCATGTGTTGGGTGTCACGATACTTTACCAGCACATCGTTGCATGGTGAATCCATCGCAAAACCTACTCCCAAGATCCTTATATATAGGATAAGGGGAGAGGTATGTAGCCATCATGGAATTTATGATAGTTAAATTATTAAGATCCCTCCTAATTTTCAATGATGTGGTAACATAATTAAAAAGGGGGGTCGGGTGAATTAAATTGCGTTGGCACAAGTTAAGAGGTGTGTTGGAACCATAAAAAAAGGAGGATGCCAAGGAGATTCCCCATCCTATCCTGCATCAAAAAAAATACAAGAATTAATTTTATTTTGACACACAAAATTAATTGACAACAATTAATTTTTATGTTTACACAAAAAATTAATTGAGAGCAATTAATTTCACGTCGACACATAAAATTAATTGACAATAATCAATTTCTCATCGATACATAAAATTAATGGACAATAATTAATATTACATCATCACATAAAATTAATTGTCCTCAATTAATTTCACATGGACACATAAAATTAATTGACCGCAAATAATTTTACGTCGTCACATAAAACTAATTGGCAGTAATTAATTTCTCTTCGATACATAAAATTAATTGACAACAATTAATTTTACTTCGTCACATAAAATTAATTGACAGCAATTAATTTTACGTCGACACAAAAAATTAATTGATGGGGGGTTGAGAGGTTTATTCTCCCTCCCCATTAAATGGGGGTTAAGCCATGTGTGGCCCCATGTCATAACCTCTCAGGGGAGATTTTGTTTCTCGGGTGGACCCCACCACATTTATCCTCCCATGGGAGGTTAGGGTCTGGAGGTCCCACCATCAACTCCCAAGTGCAGATTTTAACCAAATAACCACACACACAACACATGATAGCATAAAAATAAAATAAAGTGTTGTACATTATTTTATTATTATTTTCATTAATAAAAAGCATAAAACCAACTTCCAAACTCGTCAGAAAGAAACTGCGGTGAAGGTATCCTTAAAAGATTACCGATGCTGCAAGTTCAACGGTGTCCTCGGATTTCAATTCAGATAATTGGATCAAAAGATATAAAATCCCGAACGTACGTTTACTGAACGTACCCAAAAAAAGATTGGAATATTTTTATCAGTCACCCTCTACTCGCGCCGGTTGAGTTTTGGATCTTCCTAGGTGAAACACACTTCAAAAAACCCAACAGTAATCTCGGATTTTTAATCTGACTCACCGTTTATATGTTATGAATTTTACAATAAAATAATTGTCATTTAATTATTTTATTTGCGGCCAAAAACTAACTTTTTCTGCTGGCCCTCGGCAGCCAAAGTTAGTATCAGCTTAAACAAATAATTCCCTCACATGTTCAGTGGTGGTCTTGAAATTTTTATCTGCGATACACTTTGTGAGTTATAAGCACTTGAAAAATAAAAAAATTTATTTAATTATTTTATTTACGGTTATGCCATTTTTGTGATTTTTCACTAGAGGCCCGCGCCGACTAAACATAAGTCGCACCTAGGGTAAACTCTCCATCCTGAGTGCAATGGTGCCCTCAGATTTCTGATATGAGAAACCGTTTAAGAGTTATTCCACTTTTTCAGGAAAACTGCTTACGCCCGCTAATTTAAGGTTAAAAAACTTCAGCGGATCATTCTTGGCACTCCGGGCCTTAGAATCAGGCGCCGTCAAAAACTACGGACTCATAAAATTCTAATGAATTTATTAAAAAAATTACATGAAATTTCCGGGAACTTACATTACCCCCACCTCAAGGCTTTACGTCCCTGTAAAGTAACACCACAAAATATGGAAACAAAAAAGAGGTATTGAGCATGCATACGAGCCTCCCACTCCCATGTGCACTCCTAGAGGTTCTTGTGCTGCCAGCAAATGCACACCAGGGGAATCCATTGTCCATATAGGACCCACTTCTGTAGATCCTCAATCTCTACTGGAACCTCCGTGAAAGTCGCCTCGTCATCAAAGTCCATCTCCCCGTGGTTGATGATATGGGACAGGTCGTGCACGCATCTCCTCTACTGATATACATGGAAGACGTCGTGAACTCGGTGCAACTGAGGTGGAAGGGCCAGGTGGTAAGCCACCTCACCTATGTTCTACAAGAGCTGCAAAGATTTCTTCTTTGTCGAAAAGGGAAATCTAGTCTCATCCACTAGATGAACCACGTTCTTTGCCTAATACAGTCAATCCTGACATGACCAGTACAACCCATATCATGGATGACGTCGTAAGGTCTTGATGCTACTACCAAGAGATCCAACCGTTACTCTCGCCTCCAAGGGTCGAGTCACACTGTCGACATCATTGAGTTGTCACAATGTCTCCTCTAGTAGGATTCTCAAAAGTGAGGGTCAAGTCAACAGTTTAAACCATAACCTCTTAGTACACAAAAGGATGGGAAGAAAACGTCACAAGGACAAATGTATTTTATTACTGCAGCTCAAAGTACAATGACACAAAGCACCCAAATACAACCACAATTACAAAGCTAGAAGCATCAGGAACAAGGGCCTCTATGCCTGGAACTGGTCCCGCTCATGTATACATACTTCTGGAGGTCCATTGTCGTATTATTCATCTTCCTAAAGTTGTGCTCTCCCCTATCCACCCATTCCCAACGGTCGGGGTTGACCTCTTGGTGGTGGTGGTTGCAACCCCACAAAGCGTCATCCACCACCAGATGCACGACTAGCTCCCCTTCCATGTCTGCCTTCGCCCTGCATACCATCTTGATCAAACCTCTACCTCTTCCTCGAAGGTCCCTCATCTATCTTCTGATCATCTTCATGGCGGGTCGGACAGTCATGTGCCATGTGTCCAAGCCCACCGTAGGAGTAACACTGCTTGTTCCTGGTATGCCTAGCTCTGTCTCCACCCAGGGTTCCCCGCGCTACCGATCCTGAGTTGTATGGTCGACCACTTGTAGGTATGGTCCTCTTGGACCTTTGTTTCATCTCTCTACTACTAGTTGTTGAAGACTCTACTGCATGTTGAATACTGGTGGGTCCTAGAACGGAGTTTCCTTAGCAAGGAAACTCTCCACTAGGAGGGCTCCCTCCAACACCCCTGTTTGCATCGGGATGCTGTGAGAAACAACTAAGGATCCTATCTCTCACCTGAGCCCCTCCGAGAAGGTCAGAGCCCTATTGAATGGGTCCCGTACCATATCTGTAGAGTAGCATCAGAGGTCTGTGAAACTCGCTGAGTACTACGCCACCATCATGCTACACTGCTGAAGATGCAGTAGCTCCTGTATATGCACTGCACGAATGGAGGCTGGTACAATCTCCACCCGGAATAGGTTCTCAATGTCTTCCCATAGAAGTGTCGCCTCATCATGAATCTGGAGCATTAGGCTCCACCATCTACCTAGTGCTACCTGAAGGATGATGGAATCAATGATCACCATGATGTTTGCGGGCATCCCTACTAGCCTGAAGACTCTCACCACAGCCTCCATCCAATCTTCAGCCATCTCTGGGTCCATCTCTCCCCGGAACCTGGGTGGCCTCTGGCGCTGGAACTCATGCAGTGCGCTCAAGCGGCGTGCGTCACCTGCTGCTGGGGCTGGTGGCATTGGTGGCCCAACGGGTGGTAGTACCGCTAGTGCCTCCGCTGGTGCCTCAACTGGATGAGGGACCTATATTGATGCCTCATCGCTCAGTGGGCTGTCAATACGTACAAATCTCAGGGCCCAAGCTTGTCATCCATGGGCAGGCATCGTGAAAGAAACAGATGGGACACGGTCAAAGACTATACCTGGTGAGCTGACCTGGTTTGAGCTGATTTAAAAGAAACTTTTGAAAACACACACACAATCAGTGTTTCCATGCACTGAGTCAGAAATTAGAAGTCAAGGTCCTAGTGTATGTATACGTCGGCCACCCACACCAACAATAGACTCCCTGAATGGAAGACCACACGTAGTACCCTTAACACTATTGCATCACAGAGAGAAAATATCAGAGTCCTTAGTACCACAGTAGAACCGACGTCCTCTGAAACCAATTTGTCACGACCCGTCCCCCATGGCCCGTATCGTGACTACCCAAACCCGCATTCCATTGGCCAGGGGCTAGAGACTAGCACTAAAGGCTTATCTCCCTAAAAACAGGGAAGGCATTGCCTTTATAAAACGTAAACACACACAACCAGAGTACAAGCGGAAGAAAACACTAAGAATACTGAAAACAAAATTAGTGCTGAATGTAAGGGGGCCAGAAATACATGCCCAACTGTAAAGTACAAGGCAAAAGACAAAACAGCTGGAAGGTGACAATCAGCTCTTGGACCGTCCACCGTGGATCCTACCTGAAGGGTAGGTATAGAAAGCCTCCTCGACGCCCTCGTCCGTAAACCTTCACCGGGTACCAACTCATCGTGAGGTCACCGCCAGGTATGGACACGTCATTAGGTCCACCTTCAGGTGTGGTCTAGTCCTCGTACACTTGTCCTCCGTCAGTGTTATCCATAATCTACATCCAAAACAACGGGGTGCGGGCATAGCCCATGTAGGTGTGACTATAATGATACTCAGTAAGGACCCCGAGACCCTCAAGGTCTCACTAAAACCAAAAATGATAAACCAAATTGAAAGATCTCAAAAGATAACCATTACATAGGTATATTAAATTACATATACATTAGTTATCAAGTAACCCATATCAATCATGAGGAAAACACAAAGGTCATTGACTCAGCTCAAACAAGGATTTTCATTAACGAAACCACAACTGCTGAAGAACTCATCCTCTGTCGAGTACAGTGGCCCTGTCATGACTCCGAGGCGCTACTCACTATCCATAGACTACTGAGGTACTCCTCCTGTCTAGTACCGCAGGTCTGCTGCCAAACCGGGTGCGACTCCGCTGTGGGTCTACCGCCAAAATGGGAGCTCCCCCTAATAGCCGTCAATGGTAATCCTCCGGTCGAGTAACGTGGGTCTACTGCCAAACCATGAAATTTGTCCGCTGTGGGTCTGCTAGCAAACTGGTTGCTCCGTCCACTCTGCTATTCGAATCACTCCGAGTCGAATTGGACAAGCATTCGTCAGGTCTACAGCTACTAGGTCTCCTCACTCTGTTTTCTCCTCTCTGGGAGGATCCGCTCCACGAGCTACTGGTCGATACTCCAAGTGTCACGAAGTATCACGTAGATGTATCACAAAGTACCACATCATCATTGGGGTATCAACGCAATAGACAGTGAGTCAATCAGATGTCAGGTCTGTGAGTTATTAGCATTTTATCCCTAGGGGCCCGATTGGATTTGTGTACGAACCATCCTTACTGGGACTCAACTACACACCGAACTCCAGTGGGGTGTACTCAAAGGGACGGCTATGATCCAAGAATACCAGCGTCGTTGATGGTTCGTCAAATAGACGTCTAGTGCCAATGTTATGGCCCAAAAAGGTAAAGGGTCAGTAATGGGCCTGTGTCCGGTCTGACCCGGTCGGACCGACTCGGCCCAACCCAGTCTGGGTCGACTAGGTCGGTCTCGCTGGGTTTGACCCGGTACATTGGGCGGGTCGGCCCACTAATTTTGACCTGGTCCGCTCGGCTCGGCCCAGCGGACCGCTAGGGTGGTTCAGTCCGATAGTCACCACGTAGGCAGCTCGGTAACTCGACCCAGAATACTGGGCTGGTGTGGCCAGTGACACCGTGCGGGGCGCAGGCGGGCCGGCTGGGCTATGGGCAGGCTGCGGGTACACCAGGCAGGCAACAGCAGGAGTTGGGCAGTGTGCCGGTATGGGCGAGGGTGACGGGAGCACGCCGGAATGGGCGTGCGGCACCGGGTGCACACCAGCAGGGGCATGGGGTACTTAGTGGGTGCCGACAGGGAGCTCGAGGAGACGGGAGCGTGCCAGCAGGGGGCACGCAAGCACTGGGTGCATGCCAGCAGGGGCTCAGGGCGTAGGGGGCGCACCGGTAGGGGGCTCGGGGCACCGATACGCGCAAGACAAACCGAGGGTAGCGCGGCGGTGTTTGGCTCGGGGTATCAGTGCGTCGTGGGTGCAGCATGATTTTTGGAGGCCGCGGGTAGCATGGCCTTTATTGTTGTCACCTTCGTCATCATCGCTCCATCGCCATGTCGTTGTTACATCGTCGTCGAACCAGGGTTCCAAAACTATAAAGGTTGGGTAGTGGTCGGGCCGTGTTTGTGCAGTTCGAACCCTCCATGTTAGAATGATAGCAAACGACTGATGAAGTTGATTTAACGATATATGATTAAGCTTTAAACAACTTAAAACACACCCCTACCTCTTTAATTGTCGGGCGTTCGTTCGTCGTGGGGAAGACGATGTTGTCGCCGTTCACCGTAGGCTTCCACTTCTGAGCTCGTGTGTCGGTCCGTTGAAGACGATGAGGAAGGAAGAGGGGTCATTGGAGAGGTCCCACATCGGAATGGGGTTCTGATTAAGTAACGTCGTCGGCGGCTTCTTCGTGTTCTTCATTGGAGAAGATAAGTTTGTCCATGTGTCGGGCGTCCCGATACTTTACCAGCACTTCGTTGTTTGGTGAAGCCATCCCAAAACATTCTCTCATTATCCCAATATATAGGAGAGGGGGAGAGGTATGTAACAATCATGGAATTTATGACAGTTAAATTATTAGCATCCTTCCTAAATTCCAACGATGCAGTTACTTAATTAAAATGGGGGTCGGGAAAATTAAATTACGTTGGTACAATTTAAGAGGTGCATTGGTACAGTAAAAAAAAGAAGGATGCCAAGAAGTTTCCCCAACCTAGCCTACGTCAAAACAAAAGACACGAATTAATTTTATGTGGACCCAAAAAATTAATTGACAATAATTAACTTTTATGTTGACATAGGAAATTAATTTTGAGAAATTAATTTTACATCGACACATAAATTTAATTTACAACAATTAATTTCTCATCATTACATAAAATTAATTGACATTAATTAATTTTTCATCGTCACAAAAAATTAGTTAACAAAAATTAATTTTACGTTGACAGATAAAATTAATTGACATTAATTATTTTTATGTCGTCACATAAAAATAATGGACAGAAATAAATTTCTCATCGACACATAATATTAATTGACAACAATTAATTTTACGTCGACACGAAAAATTAACTGATGTGGGTTGAGAGGTTTCTTCTCCATACCCATTAAAAGGGGAGTTAAGCAACGTTTGGACCCCATGTCATAACCTCTCCTAGGAGGTTATGCTGCTCGGGGGGTCCCCACCCCAATTATCCTCCCATAGGAGGTTTGGGGGTGGAGGTCCCACCACCAACTCCCAAGTGGAGATTTTAACCGAATCACCACACATGCAACACATGACAGCTTAAAAATAAAATAAAGTGTTGTACTTTATTTTATTATTATTTTTTTAATAAAATTCCTAAAACAAACTTCCAAACTCATCAGAACACAACTGTGGTGATGGTCTCACTGATCAATTACTGACGCTGCGAGTTCAACGGTGCCCTCAGATTTCAATTCCAAGAACTGGTTCAAAAGATATAAAATCCCAGACGTACGTTTACAGTACATACCAGAAAAAAGTTCAGAAAATTTTTATCAGTCACCCTCGACTCGCACCGGTCGAGGTTAGGCTCTACCTTAGTGAAACACGCCTCGAGGAACCCAACGGTACTCTCAGATTTTTAATCTGACTCACCATTTTGATGTTGTGAATTTTTCAATAAAATAATCTTCAATTAATTATTTTATTTTTGGCCAAAAACTAACTTTTTATACTGGCCCGTGCCGGCCAGAGTTAGTATATTCTAAAACAAAGCATTCCCTCATGAGTTCAGCAGTGGACTCGGATTTTTAATCCGATCTACCATCTGTTATTTATAAGAATTTTGAAAATAAAATAATTTATTTTATTATTTTATTTATAGTTATGCCATTTTTGTGAATTTTCACTGGAGGCCCGAGCTGACTAAAATTATGTCGTACCTAGGGTAAACTCACAATCCTGAGTGCAATGGTGCCCTCAGATTTTTGATTTGAGTAACACTTTAAGATTTATTCCACTTTTTCAGGAAAACAACATACGTGCGTTAATTTAAGCTTAACAAAAGTTCAGCGTATCATTTCGGGCACTCTGGGCCTCAGAATCGGGCACCGTCAGAAACCGCAAACTCGTAAAATTACAAAGAATTTATGAAAAAAATTTCCTTTTAATTTCCTGTACTTTACAAATAACATCCAAAACATTGGATAAAGTTATGATTGGGTGGGTTTTCTTGAAAAACATCCATGTATTGATACAATGAGGTGGCATATTATTTGGAAAAAATATATATAATTCATACAAAATTTAAAATTGAGTTTGGATATTAACGAAATCCTTACCCATTGAACTATATAGAGGACCAACCGGAAAAATAGTTTGATATTTTAAGGAGATATGACTTGTTTAATCTCAATAATTTTACAATCTATTATAAAGGATATATTATGTAATTTAATAATAAGAAGATTTAAGAATGGAAGAACCTATAAGGAATAGATTCATCTGATAATGATATAGGTGAAAAAAATATAATGTAACAACTTGAAATAGTAATAATTTTAAAAGTGGAATATATCATATAATTATCGGGTAATAATTCAATTATGGAGTTAATTAATCGTTGCTCTTGATTAACACATTTTTTTAATGTGGTGGCCCCAAAGAAATTATGTTAAAAATGGATTCCATCAATAATGAAAATATTTCAGGTACAAGAAACATAATGGGGCAATACATGGAGCTAGAGATTTTATGATTATTCTGAAAAATATATTAAGAATTATTACTACAGATGTGATATTCATTAAGATCCTAAATATACTAAATAATAGAATGATATAGTCTCCTGAATTATTTAGAGATTAATATTATGAAGGCAATTATATTCCATTTCCTTTATGTCAAATATGTTATAAGAACCACAATAGAAAATTTCCTAAAAGAACTGTAATATGATTTTTCAATTAAAGGAGGAAATTGGGAATATAATTTCCATAGATGTATAATGGTCTTAGTGGATAGAGTTAAAGGAAAATGAGATTATCCTAAAGCAAAAGTAAAATTTCATTCTTTTAAATGTTGGGAACATTGGAATTATCAAATCCAATTACATAATCAATGTGATATTGAGGATTATAGGCACCAATAATAGTTCAAGACAAGGGACTATCTATTAAAACACTACCATGGAAGTGATTTTTTAAGATAATGTAGAGTGAGGTACCTTAATCACCCACTTAGTATTATATACATATCATGTTCAACATAAAACATTGTTCCCAGTTAATTTTATGAGAACATCAAATTGACAGCCAGATGAGGTGATGTTTAATTATTAATAAATACTATTAATGGTATCATTAGTTTACACATTGTATTTACCTTATATGTAAAAGGTATTTATATTTTTTGTGCTTCCTATTGATTGATATTATCTTTTATACAAATTAAGTGATATATTATGCATAGAATTTAGATCTAGAAAAAAAATAACTTGATAATTTCTAAATATGGAACAACAACTCTGAAAATCAACTAATGGTCATGGATTAATACAAGGATAACTATATTATCCCAAGGAAAAATTAATTCCATTATAATATTTTATTTTACTCAACAATAATAATATTCCAATTACGATGGAAAATTTGTGTTCAATTATCATAACACAGAAAATAAGGATAAGTTCTAGTCAGAAATATAATCTCAAGTATTGTTTAACATATGGACACAAAAAATATTTTCATTAGTTAAGACTATTTAAAATTTTCAGGATGTAATTTACTTAATGGGGGAGAATATATTGACCCAAAACAACACTATGTATTTTACAAAAGTGATAAATATCATAATAACTTATTCAATATGAAGAAAATTTAAAAAATTAATGATGTGTTAAAATAAAATTGAGCAATTATAAAATTGTTTTTAAATTATAGGGTATAAAAATACATAAAAATATTAATAAATGTATGACCCATATGGAAAAAATTCCATCGAGTAATGAAATTACAATTTTTGAGGCTCCTTTACCTGAGTATAAGAAGACGATATTTTATATATGGATTTATATAGGAAAATAACAATATAATCTCAAACAATTTTTCTATGAGAGAAAATTTATTAGATACATTTATTTTCATGGATATTACAAAGATATCTATAGTATCATAATACTCACCATTTACTACAACTAGAGAAAACCATATTATTAGACATTATGTGAAGATCTTGGTGGGATATCCAAGTAGAAATTAGTATTACATGATCATGTATATGTTAAGGTAATAATTTGTTTACACATGTATTTTACACATTTCACATTTTTTTAGGAAAAAATATTATTATTGTAAGAAAAATATGTGTTTGTTAAAATTCATAAATAAAAAAATTATGTATTTGAATTCGTATTAGAAAAATACAATCTCATTACATCGATTTATAATTTCAAATTATCTTAGAATAGTTTTTGGGAGAATTTTGTTAAAATTTTGTTTTTAAGAGAATAGTGAAAAAATAATGATATTTCTCAAAAACTACATTTATGAAAT
This sequence comes from Viscum album, assembly GCA_963277665.1. Lineage (NCBI taxonomy): Eukaryota > Viridiplantae > Streptophyta > Magnoliopsida > Santalales > Viscaceae > Viscum > Viscum album. The sequence continues at coordinate 69,654,323 of OY728161.1, forward strand.
TATAATAATACATAAATGAAATAAGGTTTTTTAGAATATTTTTCTAATATATATATATATATTTGGGTAATATAAAAATCATAAATTTACTATTCTGTATTAATAATACCCTCATATATTGTTTTAGAAATAAAAGTTAAATTATACGGTAGAATATAAGTTATCCACATACATTATAAAATTAGTTTAGTTGTATAAATTAAATCCTAAAAATTAGATTTTACATATTAAATCAACATGATCATTTTTTATAATATGGTTAATTTTATTTTTTGGAAAAAATCATTATTATTATGATTTATTTTGATAAGATTAATGAATGTAAAATTTATATTTTAATTTTATTATTTTATGAATATTGTTTATTTTATATAATCAAATAAATTAATACAATATTAAATTTTAATTTAATAAAATGTATATTCCTATATTTAAATAAAATTTCACTCTCTCAAATTCAAATAAAAATTAATTATATTACGAAAGCTTAATGATAAAAAACATTGTTTCTACATAACATTTCTTCATTAAATAATGTTAATTAATATAAAATTAAATATAATATTAATTATAAATTTTTTTATATTAAATGAATATTACCATTATGTTCATCAACCCAATATTTATGAGGTTTTTACACCCATAGTTTCAGTAAAATTACAAATTTTTTTATTTCTTTTACATGATATATAATATATTGGTGTATTTTTGGGTGTTTCTGGAAAATTTAAGTGTGCATCAAGGGTGATTATGATGGTGTAAGGTATGAGAATGAATATGTGAAGCAATAAACATTATCTATGAAACTCTAAAAATTTATTCTTGGAGTCATTATTTAGGTTTACAGTTCATCCAAACCATGCATATTCTATGTGAAACCCTCAGATTGGAGATAGCGGTGAATGAATTGACGGCATGTGGTTTGTCAAAAATTGTGAGCCTACTATATGAGAGGATTTATATAATGAAAAATAAACACATTCTTAGATTGTAGATTATTAAATTCTGTATAAAAACTATTATATTTCCTTGATGATTTTGATTAACAATTGTACAGTTTGAAAACCTGTAAAAACTATCCATTCCATGTGTATCTAATTATTTAAAAACTAAAATTTGACTCAGATTAAGCCCCATATCCCTCATTTTTTTAACATTCATCTATCATAAATAACACCAATCCTCTCTAAAGATTACATGGGGAATCCCAATTTTCATAAAGGTTATTTTGATGAATCATTGTGTGTAGGTTCATTGGTATAAAAGATAAGTATTTGGACATTCCCGTTCCTTTTATATTTACTCATTTTCTCTCAATAAAATCGTTATATATAATCTATTTCAGATTGATTCCTTTTTCTTCATGTGTGTAGTGGGGATTTTATATATGATCTATCAAAGCCAATATTTTTTAAAGCCATATCTAGAAGATCTATTTTTTTATTTATTATTTTTTTCAACTAGTGAGAGGTTGGTGGATTCTCCCACATATCTATATTTTTTAGAACAATAATAAAAGGGTTTGAAAAATATTATATTAATTTAAATGGAAGCATTGTGTGATTTATTTTTGGAATATCTATATGGTTATGTATTGGGAGTATGTAAATTTGGCGAATTTTGGAAAATTACCCATTTATATATAAATTTTAATTATGGTATAAATTTATGTATAAAAATTAGGGTTTTGTTTTAATCATAGAAAAGTGTTTGATGAAACTTTTTAAATGGAATTATTTTTTTGTCTAGTTTATTGTTATATAATTGTAAAAAATTTGATTATTGTGTTCTCTTTTGGATGGGGCATGGTTAGGATGTTCCACTGTCAATGTGAGATAGAGGAATGTCGTGAAGTACCACAGTCAAAGCAATACACCGAGCATGAATGTATATGAGTGTATGAGTGACAATGAAATAGTTGTTCCATGTAATATGGAACCATAAATTTTTTTATTGATTAATATTATTGAAATAAAAAATGACACAATATTAAATATTTAACTACTTTTAAAATATATAATACTAAATGGGTGAAATTTTTCTTTTTCATGTTGTGTGTGTTGGGATGACTCTAGCGATTTCATGATGAGTGTTATACTCACCCAATGTTTTGAAATCGTGTTTCATTATAGATACTATGTACCAAGATACATGTAATGGAATGTTTTTCATTTCATTAGTGGTGCATCATGATGTTACCTTCATAGTTTTCTTAGAAACTCGTGTTCACTATTTCCATGGTTGTATTGATTCCACATTGGGGTTTCTCTACTGCTCTAAATAATGTTTCTCATATAACATTTTATTACATTTTCAGTTATTATCTATTGTTTCTATTTAGTTAGCATCCATTTTCAATACATCATATTGTTTTTATGATTGTTTTCATTCTATATTTTCTTAAAATGATGGTTATTTATAGAGAATAAACCCCCAAAATGTTCTAATATTTATGAATTTATTATTGGCCATTTATATCTTGGATATGTTGACTATGATTTTTGAACCTCCGTCCCAACCCATGCCCAAGGGTGGGGATGGACATTTAAAATGGTATTATTATTAGCTGGTCCATCTTCACTTTTTCATTGTTATTCAGATACAATAATATAATAACTTAAATATATATAATAAAATAAATAAATAACCATTTTTTGTTGAACATAAAATTTTCAAGGAAATGTGTGTATAAATGTATTGTAAGACACATGTTGTGGTGTTTTAATTTCATATTATTGAGTTTAATAGATGATTTTAATAAGTTATGTATTAGTAGTGAGAATTACCACTATGAATTAATTATTCATATGATGATTTTTTAGTTTTTAAAAATGGTGAAAATTTGTAAATGTAAGACCCCGACCCCAGTTACCCATAGTAAGTGCATTATTTTAATACATTGGCAGGATTACAAGGTATCAAGTCAAGAAAGACCGATCAATTTAGCAGTCTTGGAAAATATATGACATATATAAATGTTACATTACAATTTGTTAAATAAAACACAGCATATAAAATCCTTTGAGAACACTATTATTCAACTAGCTTAACCATCCATATCAATCTTTACTCACATCTATGTATCCTGGAAAAAATAAAACATAAGAAAGGGGTGAGCTTAGATGCATAATAAGGATAACAATTTAGAAAAAACTATTATAAATAAGCATAAACATTTAAGGAAATGTATAAGACTAAATCAAAATCCTTTTAAAGATAAAAAGAATCATAATATGGAGAAGTTAAATTAAATAATTCCATTTACTACTTCACATAGATATTCTACTAGTCGAATAATCACATATAATATTCATAGATAATTTCATAATGATGGAATACATAATATCGAACATCATAACCACATTGTCAAGGCCTCATTCCAAGACTACAGATAAATATTTCATCAAGGCCTTGTGCAAAGACACTAGTTTGTATCAAGAGACCTACAGATACATCAACGAGCTATAGAGGGCTCCACCTGCCACTTACTAATTCCTATGCATTCTTCATATGAAAAGGTTGAAACATAATAATTACTTTCATATTAAAACTAGCATATGAAAAGTTAATACTTTAACCATAAACCCTTAATGGTATAAATATAACATAACCACATTCAAATATATCACAAAACCTTCAAGACAATATAGAAGATTTTATCCTAATAAATCAACATCCAACATGTGTAAAATCCATCGAAGGATGTTGACATTGATTAAATAAAAAATATTTGAAACAAATATATCTTTCGATTTCGAAATCACTTAAACTTCAAATAAATGAAAAAGAAAAAATTCATTTTGAAAATATTCTTATAATCATGTAAGGGATGAATCAAAGATATTATAATGACAAAAAATAGCCACATCCGTCGTATAAGTTAAAAAACATTCTTAACATAATTTGTCGAAAATGTCATAAAGTACTTTGTTTATAAAATGACGGAAATATACATTTCAAAACATTTTATAAAAAATTAGAAAAGAGTATAACTGAATTTAACCCATATTTTAGGAAATATTAAAAAAAATTAAAATATATTTTTATGAAATGTGGATCTGGATGATATAGATTTCCCAGTAGATTCTTATATATAATCAATATTATATAATAATGAGATTGAAGAGATAACCCTAACCTTGTACTTCCTTTGGTTAAGGGTACATTTAACCTCTTGTATAATGACCATAACATGTCATTAAATTATACCATAACCATATTCATATTTATGATATCATACTTTATTAATTTATGGATTTATATTACCCATTTAATAAGAACTTCTATGTTAAAATAATATTTCGGGTATTAATCACTTTCTCTATCGTACATGTTTTAACTGGTTATTCTTGATTGTTTCTCTAAAATCACAATTTTATTTCATCCAAAATATAAAATATTAATTATGTATCATATATATTATGAATATAAATATGTATAAAAGATAAATATTTGAAATGGAAAATACCTTTTATGGAGACAGTAGGTCGTACGTACTCAAAAATGTTATTTCTATTATTATATCTTATTAAATTGAAGTAAGTGAATGAAATATATATGTAAATACATACATATACATATATATATATAAATTTATATATATATATATATTTAAAATATAATTATTATTTCATATATTATATACTTATAAATAATATATATTTTTATAATCATCGTAGAATGGTGAATGTGGAAATGAATCTCATCGTGTCGTGGAGATGGTAAGTTGTACGTACGCAAGAGTTTTGAAATCATTCTATTAATGGTGAAATATTATGTAATTGGATTCTATATTATATATAAATAAAATTAACATGTTATATTTATCATTTACATCAATTATACTCATTATTATTCCCATCCAAATAATGAGGTGTTGAATTACAAAGTACACCACGATGTGGAGATTGTAAGTCGTACATACGCACGTATGGTGACATTATTATTCATAGGATGGGAAAAATAATGAATATAAATGTACAAAATTTATAATAACATATCTAAATATATGAGGTACAAGATTTATTTTTTAATTATGAAAAAAATTGGAAGTGGAAGAAGAAAATAACATTGAAAGAGGTTATTATGTAATTACATCTTCTTCAGTTTCTTCCTTTTGATTTGATCAAAAGGCCTCCTAAACTTGGATTATGAATGATGTAAGGCATCTAGGTTTAAGTGAGGGTTTTTATGGATATTTGATTAGGTTTTGGGCGAGCTAAATTTATTTGGAGGTGTGATTGTGATAGTTGGGGAAATACCCATTTATAAGAGAGGTGATGTTCACTTTTAGAAAAGAATGAAATTATATTTTATTATAAAAAAATTTCGAATGATAATGGCTCTAAATGGATTTATTTCTTTTTAGTGTGGGGATGGGTCGAAATACTCTCATACAATAGGTTTTAGTCAAGTTTATGTCACCATACTAAACTTAACTTTTAGATTTAACTCTTAGATAAATAGTTTAAACTTTATAATGACTTATTGTATTTTTGTTTTACATTGTTAATAAACATACAATTAAATCCAAAGAGAAACTGAAGTGGTTAATTAATGACATATCAATAATAATATAAGTCATTTGGCCGAACCATATATTTTTATGAATACTAAATCATTTATTTATATATTATTTCTTAAAAATATTAATTTATTTCAATTTTGACACTATTTTTTATTTGGTTTTTTGTGAAAGTCAAAAAAACATGACTACTTAAAAAAACATTATACAAACCCTAAAATATAATATTAACACATATAAGTATTGTAGTTAAAAAATATTCTCATTTTATATTTATTTTTATATTTATAATATCAATTATTCTAATCATTATCAAATAAGGTAATTACTCCATAATCATTATGTCATAAATAAATTTAATTATTTAATGTATAAAAATTAAAAAAAAAATACCATGTTGTAGGAATTATTTTTATATTTTAATGAATATTTATATTCTAATTTATTTTATGTATAACCCTATATTAAAAATGGTAGATCCTTTAAACATTGAATTTAACACATTGAACTTATCATTATATAAAATAATAATAATTGTTCTAATCTAATCTCGGTGGACCAAAAGGGTCATATTTTATTTCTAGGACTGATTTTGGTCGAAATAAACTTATCAAATAGAATTATTTCATGTGGTAGGGTAATTTTAACATCATTTTTACCATTAATTATCGTATTTAAATTTTATAGTGGTAAATAAAATTCAAAAGACATTATTCACCAAAAATAATTTTTATCCTGCTGCCCCAAATTTTACATACTGATGTCAATGGTGTGTCTTGGATTTTTGATATTCAATTCACAGATGTGGTAAAATTACATTTTATACGAATTTGTAAATGTGCCTAGAAGTTGGGTAAAATCCATTAATAAAATTTAATAAAATTTTATACATATAATCTTATTATAAAATGACTCCAATGAATTAAATTGAACCAATATGGGTTTTATGTATCTATAATGAATTTAAAATAAATTTAAATAAAAATAATAATTATTTAAACAATAGTCGGTTTTAAACAATAACGCAGTACTTTTCACTATTCAACAAAAATTGAATTTTTTTAGTAAAATACCTAAAATTTACCCTAAGATAATTTTTATACTCTAAATCCAAAAATTATGTCAATTTTACCAAATTAAATACATATTAGTTTCATTAATTAATTTAAAATTAATTCCCCTTGTCAAAACTAGAAAGTGGGTTTTTAGAAGTTAAAACTATCAATGATTGACATGTATTTATGTAATTTTTAAATGAGAATTTACATCTAATGACCTAAATTATGTTAAATGATAAAAATATAATCTAACTATTAATTTAAACAGCTCTAATGAGTAATTTAACGCTTTAAATTATTTCTATTAAAAATGTTGTCTTTAATTAAAATTTAGTATTTTTCTCTATTCATAAAAATAAGAAAGATATCAAAAAAGTGTGCAAATTTTATCCACACTAAATTTTTATGTCCCAGTTCTATAGGAGAATTTAATTTCATTAAATTTAATATATAAAAGTGTCAAATATTGGATTTAAAAATGATGCTCCATTAAAAGTGGTAAAATTTCATTTTTTGAAAAATACATCTTTTAATTGAGGGAAATAAATTTGTCCTTATATTATTTCTAAAAAACACATAATATTGATTCTAAAATAATATTGATTATAAAATATTCAAAATGTAGTTAATAATATTCATAACTTTTTCGTTAAAGGCTATTTTGGTAAGTTGTGGTGTACTAGAACTCGGTGTTACATGTAGCGCAAGCTATTTAATTACTTTAAAGAGATAATGTACAATGAAATCCTAGGGTGTTACATTATACCCTACATCAATAAATTGTGTCCCCTCAATTTTATGTGGCTCTTGTAAAATAAAATGTTAAAATAGAAAATACCATTTTGGAAAACCCACATCAGAAATATAGATAATAAAATTTATTCTTAGTAAGAGGGAATTAGAAATGAATAAGTCACCACCAAATATAGATTTTTAATAGGAGAACATTTGTGTAAATTTGAGACACATAATTAGAGGAAAATAGAAATACTTATATGGTGTGATTGATGTCATAAATCACAAACAAGTAAATATAAAATAGAAAATTGAGGGAATCAAAGCCATAAATCTATGATGACATAAAATGTTATTGGTTTAACAAAAAATAAGGTATTAGGATATCAAATTTTTGGTCTTACGATCCTTACCATATTGTTTAAGTATTATTTTATTCATATAATAATAATAAAATAATGCACAAGTAGAGTTACATCATTTAACTAATTTTCACTACAAACTCATCTTTCACTCCCAAAATATAATAGAACTCAAAAATATTTTATTTATCCAAATCGTATAAGGTTCAAAAAAATTTAATTTATTATTCACCTATAATACCTTATAGAAAACTACATTTTAGAATCTAGGAAGTCACATAGGACAGTGGTAGGTGATGCACCCTTGTCGCCAATCGGTTGTGGGTTTAAGTCTCGCTCCCTTATCGGATGCGACAGGTTGTCGCCGGACCTCTAGGTTGTCCTTTTTATAAAAATCCGAAAATAATGTTACAAAATTATTTAACCATAACAATAGTATCCCATTTCAATAATAATCCATTAAATCATTTAGACTTATCCAAAATACGCCAATCTAAACTCACAGTCTATATTTATTAAGGAAGGTCACATAATATATATGTGAATACCTTAATCGTGTATTCTCGTAAAATGTGGTAATAAATTGAATTAATAGAAACCATATTTGAATATGTATGTATTTTTTTATTCCATCTGTAAAACATAAAATACTGGATATACTCCTTAAATACAAAAATGATGCAATTTCCAACAATGATGGAATAAGGAAACCATTATTTCAACCAAAGGTAGTCAATAATATCCAATTTAATTTTTCCAAATCAATCATATTTTAATCCAAAATTAATACCTAAATATCAATACAATAATAAATTTATCTTTCCTTAATCCTAGTATTTTACAAAAAGATTAACTTTATATTGATTCACTTTGTTTGGTACCACACAATAACAAATCTTTAATGAAACAGTAATGCAATACAATCCTTATATACTACACAATTAGTATGACCCGAAAATACACTCAAATGACAGAATTCATTAATATCAACATATTAACACTCGTCATTCCTCTTCATTCATGGTAGTATCATAACATGATTATTATCTAAAATCATCATTTTTGGTATACTATGATTATTGGGATATTGATTCACATAGTGTCCCAACTCCTTGCAGATAAATCATTGTACATTTGTAACCTTTTTATGACCCTTGAAGTCATGTACATAGTGTAATTTTCCACACTTATAACAAACTCTCATTCCCTTATACAATTTACCAATTTGATTCTTTTCATAGTTATAACATATGGTAAAATCCTTCTTTCCGTTATTCCATTTATCTATCGTTCTCTCGATCATCCTTTTCATCTTTTGATTCCCTTCAATTCCATATGACTCAGATAATTATTTGATTATCTTATTAACAGATGATATTATATCTTTACATGATGTGAATATGTGGGAGACTATAACCCTTATAAATGTTGTCGTAAGACCATGAAAGATATGATCATTATTACTATTGGGATCATGCGTATTGTTGGAGTTCTCATTCATTCTACCTAGCACCATTTCTAAACAATGGAATACACTAGGTTCGTTAATGAATCACAATTCATAATTCCATACTATAAAAATACTTAACTTGTATTTAAAAATTATTTCATATAATCCATAATAATAAAAAATGCTTTTTAGGAGGTATTTGCTCATAAATCCTTCATAATGGTTTGTAATGAATATGTGAATTATCTTTATCATATCCCCCAAAAGTGTCGTAACTAACAGTGCAACAATGACCATTTTCGTGTACAAGGTTAGCTTGATTCAGGATCGAAACTCCATGTCGGAGTTTTCACACTTGGGTATATATGTTCTAGATCCTCCTCTACCTACTCATATCCATACAAGGATGCAATTCATGGAAACATTACAAAATAAGTATGTTTCCAAAATTCAATAATGTTCTTCTATACTAATCCTCAAAGTATATCTTAGGGTAATGTTTCAAAAACATATTTTATCTAAATATATTTCTTTGGTTTTTGATAAACCTCCCTATGATACCATCTATTACACCCCGACCCTAGTAACCTAGATTTGGTGCATTATTTTAATACATTGCTTGGATTACAAGGAATCAAGTCCCGAATCACTGATCAGTTTAGTAGTCATGGAAAATAGAATACACATATGAACTTGAAATTAAAATTTCTAAAATAAACATAAAAAAAATAATATTTTGATAATACCATTATTACCTTAGCTTGACCCTTCATATCAATCCTAAAACACTTCTTTTAATCTTGGGAAAAATAAAACATAAGAAAGGGGTGATCTTATATGCTCAGTAAGGAAAAAAATATAGAAGATAATATCATAAATAAGAATGACCATTTATGGTAATGTATATGACTAAAACACAAGCCTTTTAAAAATATAAATCATCATAATATAGAAAATATAAATAAAATAATTCTATTTAATTATTTACATTGATATTCTACCAGTCAAATAATCACATATATTGTAACACCCGAGATTTTTATGAGTAATATTTTTATCATCAAAGGAATCTTTCACTACACACTTGCTTGGCTTACTTTACACGCAATCACGACCTCCTCGATAGCTTGCGTCGTACGCAATACCGAGTTTCACTAAACAACGATATGCTATTAAAATATTATTAAAACTAGCCGTTATGAATAGTAATAAACACTTTTTGAAATTTTATAAATTTTATTTTTCAAAATGGACTTCATTTTTGGATTCGGAATATCGAAATTAGCCTAGGGTCAAATTTTGGTATTTTTCTGAAAAATTTCAATTTTTGATGAATAGTGAAACCACTAAGTGGTAGGTTAAAAACTGAATTTTGCATAAAACGTAATTCTACCGCTTCTGTGAATGGAATTTCGAAAATCCGACAGACACGGTTAATATCAGTAAGTAAAATGTGGTTCAATGAGATAAAAATAATTTTTTGGTGAATAGTAACTTTTTACTTTTTTTACCGCGGTTAATAGTAAATAGGGTAACTAAGGGTAAATATGATATTATTATTACCCTAACACATTTCCTAATTCTATTGGAAAAGTTTAATTCGACCAAAAATAATCTTAGGAATAAAATATGACCATTTAGGCCCACTTGGATTAGATTAGGACATTTATTATTAATTTATTTAAAGAAGGGTTAAAATAGTTAAAATCAAAGTTTAATAAGTAAATAATTTTTAATATGGGGTTATACATAAAATAAATTAGACTATAAATATTCATTAGAAAGATAAAAAGCTTTCCTACATAATGGTATTTTATTTGTAATTTTTAGACATTAAATAATTTAATTTATTTATGACACAATGATGATGCAGTAATTATCTTATTAATGAAATATTAACATAATTGATGTTATAAACACCAAACTAAATGTCATTTGAGACTTTTTATGAATTAAAATAATTTTATAGGTTACTATGATATATTATTGTTGATTTAATCAACTTGGTGCGAACATATAATTCTGTTATGACTTTCACAAAAATCATATATCAAATAGTGTCAAAATTGACACAAAATAGTTTTTAAATAAAATATTATATTATTAATTGTTATTTTATTCCTAAAAATCTAAGGTTCGGCCAAATTACTTAGATAAGGATATATATATTTATAATAAACAATTTGGGGTTCGTTTTGCATGTTATTGTAAGTGTATTAACCATATAGTGAAAGAAAACAAAAAGACATGGTGAAAGTTAAATTATTTAACTTAGAGTTAAAACTAATTGATAAGGTTAAAATAATACCCTAAAGTTGTCTAAATCCAATTGGTTGATATGATTTCGTCCCATCCCCACTTTATCTTCTAAATAAGACATTTTGGAACCATTATAAACCGATTTTGACTTTAATATAAAATAATATTTTGAGATATTCTTAAGGTGCCCCTCTCCTCCCTTATAAAAGGGCACCTCCTCCCCCTCCTCCTCACACCAATTTGAGCACTCAAGCTCGGCCAAACCCTACCATTTTATCCTCTCCACTTCCCTAGAATAATCCTAGAGGTCCTGGTCTTCTTCAAAGACCAATCTTAGTTCCCTAAGTGGAGGATTCAAAGAGGCGTTCCAAAGAAGAGGTAATATCCATTACCGATCTTTTCAATTTCTTTCTTCTTCAACTTCTTCTTCTTTAGTTGTTTCATGATAAAGTAATAACATCAGTATTACTTAAATACTGATATGTTATTATAAATATGAAACAACCGTAATTCACCTTCTATCCATCCTACGGAAAAATAAAATCACTGCGCGTGCGTACGTACGGAATACCGTCTCCACGCCGTGGTGTAATCTATTTTCCACCATCACCTTACAAGGTTGGGTATAATGGTGTAATGAGTAACTATTTATAATTATTATAAAGTAATATTGATACTGAAATAATATATATATACTCCAATACAGTTCCATGATCATAGGAATGATATCATCACTCGTGCGTACGTACAGAATACCGTCTCCACGATGTGATGCGACTCGTTCTACATGATCATCATTAAATAGTAATTATATAAATGAATTGAATGAATAAATATGATATATGTTACACTAATACCATTCTGGATATAAGGTATCTATAACCTTAAAAGAAGAAGAATAATTTATTCGGCAAAACACGCATAAGAACAAAAGGCAATAAGGACCCGAGTAACAAGTAACAATGAAATATTACTATCAAGAAGCTAATAATATGACCATATATGATATCATATCAATATGTATGATTCTGGAATAAGTCAATAACATTATTTAAACCATTATACAGGAGCTTCGAACACGTACAAAGCAAATTGGACCTAAGGTAAGGGAAATATCACAATCTCATTTTTATCCGAGATTGTTTATTTGCAATTATTTACTCGGGTGTATTTTATCATGCACATCCATACTTCATCAAAATGTAATATTATTTCCATCCACCTACAATTTATTAAATCCATTTTTACCCTTCGGTGAGTTTTTAGTAATATGTATGAAAGGAATCTTTTGTCGTACGAGGTACTTTTTTACTTTTCCGACAAAAGTACGAAGAATGTTTTTTTTAAACTTATACGGCATGAATGGATTTTTAAAACTTTATTTCCAAGAAGCTTCCTTTACAAGTTTTCAAGTTTATTTTTAATCAACTTTTTTTAGTTTAAAATTGTATGACATGTTAAGAAAGGAAAAGTGTTTTTGAAGTAGAAAGGATATTTTCCTCATGAATAGAGTTCAAGTATTTTATCAAAATTATTTTCCATATAAGATAATAAAAGGGTTCTGTTTTTATCCCTATTATTACATGGATTTGATTATGTTTTGATGGAAATATTTTTATGAATTCCTTTATCTTATATGAATTGTTTTATGATGTCATGTTGTTTAAGAATCCCATTTTTATTACATGGGTTATGCTATGATGTATGGTTTATGATTATGTGGCACACATAAGAAAGGATTCATTATAAGATGGGTGGGACCTATATCTCCCTCCAATGCATTGGGTAAAGATTTTATATCTCATGAGATAGACATGGCTGGAATGGTAGGTTATACTGGTTCAGTGAAACAGGACTGGAACGAGGGTGACTCGGTTCAGAAAGGGACTTTGTCCACTAAGATAGTCTTGGCAATGAGTCATGACTAACAAGAAATGATTTTCCATGATTATGTGTGCATGCCACAAAGTTTCAAGTTTCATGTTATGATTATGGGGATCTCATTTTCACTTCAATGATTTATTCCATGTTAAGATATTATGATCTCTTTTGCAGGTTTTGATTTTCAAAAATATATGATATGATTTTTATTTCCTTTATTTGCCCTTGCTGAGCATTTGAGCTCACCCTTTTATGTTTTCTTTTCCCCAGGTCAGGAAGATGGATATTAAGTAGAATATGCTAAAAGGGACCCTAGATATGATGAAATAAATGGGAGACACTGTAGAAGATTTATGAACCAGTTGTTTATGTTTCCCAGTTTCTAAAGACATTATACCTATACGGTCCTTTGTGGTTTTTTTTCATATGTTGTAATAAGTGTGCTTCAATTATGAAGTATTAACAATGTATGTAAAGTATGGGTCGTTATAGTTGGTATCAGAGGAAAGGTATAGTCAACCTTTGGAAGCTAGGATGTGAATGCCTTAGTAAGAAGACTAAGGATAAGTCTAAGCATAGAACACAATCTTAGTGTTTTAGAAATGGCCATGAATAGCCTAGGAGAAGACCTTAAGCATGAAAATTTTATTCTTGAATTATGTGGTTTCGTATTATAATTAGTGTTTCTCACACTATTTTTCTTGGTTTTAGTCAATGGATGGAACCCGAAGGAACCGTGTTAATGCGGAATGTGATGGGCAATGCAATGATTGTCCCCCTGAGCAACCAAACGATATGGGAGCTGGAATGCAAAATCTTGTAGCCATGCTCACACAACATTCTCAAGCTATGAATCATGCAGGACTTCCAAACGAGCAAAGGAAGGAGCAACATTCTGTTGAATCCTTCATGAGGCAGCGTCCACCTTCTTTAAGTGGGTCTATTGATCCATTAGTTGCTGAACAATGGATTAGTACTACTGAAAAGATATTTTCAGTTCTTCAATGTTCTTAACATGATAATGTCATCCTAGCAGTGTACAGTTTGGAAGGAGATGCTGATCAATGGTGGAATCTTATTAAGAATACGAGGCAAAGGGATGAAATTGAGTCTATGGAATGGGACGAGTTCAAGAACTTATTTTTCAATAAGTACTTCCCTCGTATTCTCCGAAAAAATATGGAGAAAGAGTTTCTTGAACTGAAGGAAAGGGATGATGAATCTATTGGTACCTATGAAGCAAATTTTACAAGACTTGAAAGGTACGCTTCTGGTATTATTATCCAACCTGAGAGTAAGATCGATCAATTCTTTAGAGGCTTAAAACCAAGTCTTCGTAGGGAGTTAGCCATAAGGGACTTTAATAGCTACGAGGTAATTGTTCTATGTGCTCTCAAAGTCGAGATGGAGATTGGAGTAACCCATCAGTCACATGGGTTTGATAAGAAGAGGAAGATGGAATTCAAAGGAAAATCTAAAGAGCACATTGAAAAGAAGATGAGATTTCCCTTTATGCTCAAAGTGTGGAAAGAAACATGGAGGGAGTTGTCTTAAAGGGACAAGTAAATGTTTTAAGTGTGGAAAGGAAGGTCATCGGGCATTTGAATGCCGCGATAGTGGGAAGAAGCTGTCTAATGATGCAAACAAAGGAAGGGATACACAGAATGATCCTACTACACTTCAATGATTCAAGTGCAAGGAGATGGGGCATTATGCCAATCAATGCCCAAATCCAAGGGTTGATGATGAATGTCGACGTCAACAAAATCTTAAGGCTAAAGACAAAGGAAAGTCACATGCAATTTCTATCAGAGATGTGGAGTACGATAACGAAGTGGTGAAAGGTACACTTACCATCCACTCTAAAGTAGAAAATGTTTTATTTGATTCTGGATCCACCCACTCTTTTATTTCTGAAAAATTTTCTAAGGGTATCACCGTACTACCTCAACAATTAGATGTTGAGTTAGCTGTGACAACACCTAATGGCACAACCGTCGCATCAAAAGTTTATAATTCTTCTCCGATTGAAGTTTGTGGGAAAGTGCTTCCTGTAAATCTTGTGATCCTTCCTTTAGTGGAATTTGATGTGATTCTTGGCATGGATTGGCTTTCACTACATGGAGCTCATATCAATTTCCAAAGAAGGGAAGTCACATTTCATATTCCAGATCAATCTACGATCGTATATCAATGCAATGATGAACATAACCTTCAAGTGGAAATTTCATCCATCTTATGGGTATTGATTCCACTAAATGAAGGTTATTTATCTCAAATGGTTGGTCAGAAACTCACGATTAAGAATATGCCCATTGTACGAGAGTTTAATGATGTCTTTCTGGAGGAATTACTGGGTCTTCCACCAAATCGTGAAGTTGAGTTTTCAATAGAACTCGTACCGGGTGCTTTGCCTATTTCAAAGACACCATATAGAATGGCCCCCACTGAGTTGCAGGAATTGAAGAAGAAACTCCAAGAGAATCTTGATAAGGGATTCATATGCCCTAGTGCGTCATCTTGGGGAGCACCTGTTCTATTTGTTAAGAAGAAAGATGGATCAATGAGACTCTGCATTGATTATCCAGAACTTAACAAGATCAATATCAAGAACAAATATCCTCTCCCACGCATTGATGACTTATTTGACCAACTACACGGAGCTCAATACTTTTCCAAGATTGATCTTCGTTCAGGGTATCATCAATTAATGGTCAAAAGGGAGGATATACCAAAGACGGCTTTCCGTACAAGGTATGGACACTATGAATTTATAGTTATGCCATTTGGTCTTACTAATGCCCCTGCTATCTTCATGGATCTAATGAATAGAGTCTTTAGAGACTATCTTTATCAATTTGTGGTAGTCTTTATAGACGATATTCTTGTCCATTCAAAGAGCAAGGAAGAGCATGAAGATCACTTGAGAATTATATTGAAGAACCTGAGAAAGGAGAAGCTTTATGCCAAATTTACCAAGTGTGAATTTTGGCTTCCAAAAGTTGCATTTTTGGGTTACATAATCTCAAAAGAGGGGATATCTGTGGATCCTGCAAAAACAGAGGTTATCGAAAGATGGTCGAGACCAACAACAGTAACAGAGATCCGAAGTTTTCTTGGTTTGGCTGGATATTATCGACGTTTTGTAAAAGATTTTTCACGATTATCTAATCCAGTCACCAAGTTGACTCGGAAAGGAGTTAAGATTGTCTGGACAGAGGAATGTGAAGAGAATTTCAAGGAGTTGAAAAGAAGGTTATCCAGTGCACCTGTGCTCACACTGCCTTGTAGTGGAGAAAGGTTGGTGATCTACAGTGATGCATCCAAGAAGGGATTGGGGTGTGTTCTTATGCAAAATGAAATGGTGATAGCTTATGCCTCACGACAGTTGAAAATCCATGAGCAAAATTACCCAACACATGTTTTGGAGTTGGATGCGGTAATCTTTGCATTAAAGATTTGGAGGCATTACCTTTATGGTGAAAGGTGTGATATTTATACTGATCATAAAAGTTTAAAGTATATTTTAACACAAAAGGAGTTGAATATGCGTCAAAGAAGATGGTTGGAGCTGACTAAGGATTATGACAGCTCAATCCATTACCACCCTGGGAAAGCAAACAAGGTGGCAGATGCATTAAGTCGACAAGACCATGCTAGTTTATCCATGATGAGGATCACAAAAGATCCAATATTTATGGATTTATAAAGGATGGATCTTGGAATTATAATGGAAGGGGAAAATCTTATCTTTCTCAAATGAATGTTCAACCATCTATACATGTGAAGATTAAAGAGGCACAGAAAGAAGATGTCGAGTTACAAAAGAAGGTGGGAAATGTTCCTGAATTCAACCATGATTGTGATGGGATAATAAAGTTCAGGAATCGGGTTTGTGTTCCTTCCATCCCCGAATTAAAGAAGGAGCTGCTGGATGAGGCTCATAGTTCTTCATTCTCTATTCATCCTAGAAGCACGAAGATGTATAGGGACCTGAAAGAGTACTTCTGGTGGGATGGCATGAAAAGAGATGTTGCTGAATATGTCTCTCGATGCTTGGATTGTCAACAAGTTAAAGCTGAGAGACAGAAGTCTAAGGGGATGTTACAACCATTACCCATACCCGAATGGAAATGGGAAAACATCACTATGGACTTTGTCACAGGACTTCCTAAAACATCTAAAGGCAATAATGCTATTTGGGTCATAGTTGATCGTCTTACAAAATCTGCACACTTCATTGCTATTAGAGAGGATTTCTCTCTAGATCAGCTTGCCAGGATATATGTAAAGGAAGTGGTAAGATTGCATGGAGTACCACTTTCTATTATATCTGATCGGGATCCGATATTTACCTCGATGTTCTGGCGAAGTCTTCAGCATACTCTGGATACAGAGTTGTGTTTCAGCACTGCTTATCATCCCCAGACAGACTGTCAGTCTGAGAGAACAATTCAAAAATTAGAAGATATGTTGACAGCTTCCTCTATGGATTTCAAAGGAGGTTGGGATCAATACCTACCTTTGGTGGAATTTTCGTATAATAATAGCTTTCACTCCAGTATTCAGATGGCTCCTTATGAAGCTCTCTATGGAATGAAATGCAGGACTCCTACTTGCTGGGATGATGTTGGGGAAAGAAAGCTATTAGGACCTGATTTCGTTGATGAAATGGCAGAAAAGGTCAGATCTATTCAACAACACATAAGAGCAGCTCAGAGTCGACAGAAAAGTTATGCCGACAACCGATGAAAATACCTTGAGTTTGAAGTGGGTGATAAAGTGTTCTTACGAATATCTCCCTGGAAGAGGGTTATGAGATTTGGAAAGAAGGGGAAGTTGAGCCCTAGATATATCGGTCCTTTCGAAATACTGGATCGTGTTGGGAAGGTAGCTTACCGATTGGCGCTTCCACCGAATCTCTCTCAAGTTCATGATGTGTTCCATGTATCTCTCCTGAGAAAGTACATACCAGATCCTTCACATGTACTCAGCTCAGAAGTTGTACCACTGGAGCAAGATCTTTCTTATGAAGATCAGCCGATAGAGATTCTGGATCGTAGCGAAAAAGTCCTACGAAACAAGACCACTCGCTTGGTGAAAGTTTTATGGATGAACCACCAACTTGAAGAAGCTACATGGGAGCTTGAGGATATGATGAGGGAGAAGTATCCTCATCTGTTTGTTACAAAGTGACGAATTTCGAGGGCGAATTTCTTTTTAAGGGGGGTAGAATGTAACACCCGAGATTTTTATGAGTAATATTTTTATCATCAAAGGAATCTTTCACTACACACTTTCTTGGCTTACTTTACACGCAATCACGACCTTCCTCGATAGCTTGCGTCGTACGCAATACCGAGTTTCACTAAACAACGATATGCTATTAAAATATTATTAAAACTAGCCGTTATGAATAGTAATAACCACTTTTTGAAATTTTATAAATTTTATTTTTCAAAATGGACTTCATTTTTGGATTCGGAATATCGAAATTAGCCTAGGGTGAAATTTTGGTATTTTTCTGAAAACTTTCAATTTTTGATGAATAGTGAAACCACTAAGTGGTAGGTTAAAAACTGAATTTTGCATAATACTTAATTTTACCGCTTCTGTGAATGGAATTTTGAAAATCCGAATAGACACGGTTAATATCAGTAAGTAAAATGTGATTCAATGAGATAAAAATAATTTTTTGGTGAATAGTAACTTTTTACTTTTTTTACCGCGGTTAATAGTAAATAGGGTAACTAAGGGTAAATATGATATTATTATTACCCTAACACATGTCCTAATTCTATTGGACAATTGTAATTCGACCAAAAACAAACTTAGGAATAAAATATGACCATTTAGGCCCACCTGGATTAGATTAGGACATTTATTATTATTTTATTTAAAGAAGGGTTAAAATAGTTAAAATCAAAGTTTAATAAGTAAATCATTTTTAATATGGGGTTATAAATAAGATAAATTCGACTATAAATATTCATTAGAAACCTAAAAATATTTCCTACATAATGGTATTTTATTTTTAATTTTTAGACATTAAATAATTTAATTTATTTATGACACAATGATGATGCAGTAATTATCTTATTAATGAAATATTGACATAATTGATGTTATAAACAACAAAATAAATGTAATTTGAGACTTTTTATGAATTAAACTAATTTTCTAGGTTACTATGATATATTATTGTTGATTTAATCAACTTGTTTCGAACATATAATTCTTTTATGACTTTCACAAAAATCATATATCAAATAGTGTCAAAATTGACACAAAATAGTTTTTAAATAAAATATTATATTATTAATTGTTATTTTATTCCTAAAAATCTAAGGTTCGGCCAAATCACATAGATAAGGATATATATATTAATAATAAACAATTTGGGGTTCGTTTGTCATGATATTGTAAGTGTATTAACCATATAGTGAAAGAAAACAAAAATACATGGTAAAAGTTAAATCTAATTGATAAGGTTAAAATAATGCTCTAAACTTGTCTAAATCATATTGGTTGATAAGATTTCGACCCATCCCCACTTTATCTTCTAAATAAGACATTTTGGAACCATTATAAACCAATTTTGTCTTTAATATAAAATAATATTTTGAGATATTCCTAAGGTGCCCCTCTCCTCCCTTATAAAAGGGCACCTCCTCCCCCTCCTCCTCACACCAATTTGAGCACTGAAGATCGGCCAACCCCTGCCATTTTATCCTCTCCACATCCCTAGAATAATCCTAGAGGTCCTGGTCTTCTTCAAAGACCATTATTAGTTCCCTAAGGGGAGGATTCAAAGAGGCGTTCCAAAGAAGAGGTAATATCCATTGCCGATCTTTTCAATTTCTTTCTTCTTCAACTTCTTCTTCATTAGTTGTTTCATGATAAAGTAATAACATCAGTATTACTTACATACATATATGTTATTATAAATATGAAACACCCCTAATTCACCTTCTATCCATCCTACGGAAAAATGAAATCACCGCGCGTGCGTACGTACGGAATACCGTCTCCACGCCGTGGTGTAATCTATTTTCCACCATCACCTTACAAGGATGGGTATAATGGTGTAATGAGTAACTATTTATAATTATTATAAAGTAGTATTGATACTGAAATGATATATATATACTCCAATACAGTTCCACGATCATAGGAACGATATCATCACTCGTGCGTACGTACGGAATACCGTCTCCACGATGTGATGCGACTCGTTCTACATGATCATCATTACATAGTAATTATATAAATGAATTGAATGAATAAATATGATATATGTTACACTAATAACAATCTGGATATAAGGTATCTATAACCTTAAAAGAATAATAAAAATTTATTCAGCAAAACACGCATAAGAACAAAAGGCAATAAGGACCCGAGTAACAAGTAACAATGAAATATTACTATCAAGAAGCTAATAATATGACCATATATGATATCATATCAATATGTATGATACTGGAATAAGTCAATAACCTTATTTAAACCATTATACAGGAGCTTCGGACACGTACAAAGCAAATTGGACCTAAGGTAAGGGAAATATCACAATCTCATTTTTATCCGAGATTGTTTATTCGTAAGTATTTACTGGGGTGTATTTTATCATCCACATCCGTGTTTCATAAAAATGTAATATTATTTCTATCCACCTACAATTGTTTAAATTTATTTTTACCCTTCTGTGAGTTTTTAGTAATATGTATGAAAGGAATCTTTTGTCGTACGAGGTACTTTTTTACTTTTCCGACAAAAGTACGAAGAATGTTTTTTTTTAACTTATACGGCATGAATGGATTTTTAAAACATTATTTCCAAGAAGCTTCCTTTACAAGTTTTCAAGTTTATTTTTAATCAACTTTTTTTAGTTTAAAATTGTATGACATGTTAAGAATGGAAAAGTGTTTTTGAAGTAGAAAGGATATTTTCCTCAAGAATAGAGTTCAAGTATTTTATCAAAATTATTTTCCATATAAGATAATAAAAGGGTTCTGTTTTTAACTCTATTATTACATGGATTTGATTATGCTGTGATGGAAATATTTTTATGAATTCCTTTATCTTATATGAATTGTTTTATGATGTCATGTTGTTTAAGAATCCCATTTTTATTACATGGGTTATGCTATGATGTATGGTTTATGATTATGTGGCACACATAAGAAAGGATTCATTATAAGATGGGTGGGACCTATATGTCCCTCCAATGCATTGGGTAAAGATTTTATATCTCATGAGATAGACATGGCGGGAACGGTAGTTTATACTGGTTCAGTGAAACAGGACTGGAACGAGGGTGACTAGGTTCAGAAAGGGACTTTGTCCACTAAGATAGTCTTGGAAATGAGTCATGACTAACAAGAAATGATTTTCCATGATTATGTGTGCATGCCACAAATTTTCAAGTTTCATGTTATGATTATGGGGATCTCATTTTCACTTCTATGATTTATTCCATGTTAAGATATTATGATCTCTTTTGCAGGTTTTGATTTTCAAAAAGATATGATATGATTTTTATTTCCTTTATTTGCCCTTGATGAGCATTTGAGCTCACCCTTTTATGTTTTCTTTTCCCCAGGTCAGGAAGATGGATATTAAGTATAATATGCTAAAAGGGACCCTAGATATGATGAAATAAATGGGATACATTGTAGAAGATTTATGAACCAGTTTTTTATGTTTCCCAGTTTCTAAAGACACTATACCTATACGGTCCTTTGTGGTTTTTTTTCATATGTTGTAATAAGTGTGATTCAATTTTGAAGTATTAACAATGTATGTAAAGTATGGATCGTTATATATACTATCAGTAGATAGTTTTATGATGACAGAATGCATAATGTTAGACATCATAACCACATAGTCAATGCCTCAGACCTAGACTTCAAATAATGATTTTTTCAAGTCCTTATTCCATGACACTAGTTTGTTTCATGAGTCCTACCGATTCATTGAGGAGCTATAATGGGATCCACCCTTCAATTAGTTTTTCCAATTAATTCTTCATATTAAAATGATGAAAAATTACATAAACATTCATATTAAAACAAGCATAGGAAATGTCAATACATTAACCGTAATCCATGAATTGAATAAAAATAACCCAGTCACTATAAAAAAATAAGAAAAACATAAATAAAATATAGAAGATTGTATCATATTTAATCAACTTCAAACAAGTGTAAAATACATCAAATTATGTTGACGTAGATGAAATCATAATTATTTGAGAGAAATATCACTTTCTATTTTTAAATCATTTAAAAGTTGCAAAATTTTAAAAGAAAAAATTTATTTTAAAAATATTTTTATAAGCTTGTAATGGATGTTTTGAGGATGTTATAATGGATGAAAATATCTGCACCCATCATATAAGTTTAAAAACATTTTTACATTAATTTTTCAATAATGTCATAATTTAAGTTTTTTGGAAAATTATGGAATGATTCCTTTCAAAAAATTTATAAAAAGTCAAACAAGAGTATGAATTAATTTAATACATATTTGACAAAATTGTGAAAAAAATTTGAAATAAATTTTTAAGAAACCTGGATGAGGATGATAATGAATTCCTAGTATATTCTTACATATAAATAATCATGGATAATAATGAGATAGAGGAAATATCTCATACTTTGTACTTTCCTTTGGATAAGAGTATTTTTAACCACTTGTATAATGACTATTTTATGCTATTAAATTAAACCAAAAACAAAACCGGAAACATATTCATATTTATGATATCATACATTTTTAATTTATAGATTTCTACTACCCATTTAATTATAATATCTATAATAAAAATTATATTCTGGGTAATAATAATTTTCTCCATCGTACATGTTTTAACTTGTTATTCATGATTGTATCACTTATATCATGATTTAATAGCTTCAAGAATATAAATAATTATTTATGTATCATATATATATTCAGAATATACATATTTATAATAGACAGATATATGAAATGGAAAACACCGTTTAAGGAGATGGTAGGTCATATATATGTATAAAAGCTGTTTTTGTTTGTATATCATTTTGAACTGATGAAAGTGAATGAGATATATGTAAATTCATATATATATATATATATTTCGAATAGCATTATAATGTAATATATTACATATTTATTAATAATATATATTTTTTATAATCACCATTGAATGGTGAATGTGAAAATGAATCTCATCACGTCGTGGATACGGTAAATCATACGTATGCAAGATATCCTTCTATTGATGGTGAAATATTATATAATTGGATGGTATATTAAATAAAAAAAAATCATTAACATGTTATATTTATTATTTTAAATCAATTATACACATTATTATACACATCCAAGTAATGAAGTGTTGAATAACAAACAAAACCACGATGTGGAGACAAAAAGTTTTACGTGCGCACATATGGTGACTTTTTCATTCAAAGGGTGGATAGAATAATGAATATGGTTGTAACATATTTATAATTATATCTCATCATGTAGATGGTACTAGAGGTATTATTTTATTATGAAAAAAACAAATAAAGAGGATGTGGAAGAAGAAAAGAACTTTGAAAGAGGTGATGCTAAAATTACCACTTCTTTGGGTTCTCCTTTTTGATTTGATCAAAAGGACTTCTTTGGTTGGCTTCTGATTAAATTAAGGCCTTTTGGTTGATTTGAGGGTATTTGGGAGTATATTTTTCCAGGGTTTGTCTATGAAAAATGGCTTTGGAGGTGTTATTTTTGATAAAAGTATAAGTACCTTTTTATTAGAGAGGTGATAGTCATTTTAGGAATAACTTGAAATATTATTTTATTATAAAATCATTTTTGGTTTATAATGGCTCCAAATGGATTTATTTCAAGGATAAGGTGGGAATGTATCTAAATCCTCTAAACCAATAGGTTTTAAGAAAATTTTAGGTCACCATATTATCCATAGAATTATGATTTTACTCTTAGTTAAATAGTATTACATTTACAATGTCTTCTTGTATTTTATATATTACATTGTTAATAAAAATTCTATAAAATGACAAGAAAACTTAAATTGATTCATTAATTACATATCTAAAATTATATAGTTCATTTTCCAGAACCATATATCTAAAGAACTGTAAATTTCAAGGAAATTTGTTTCTTAAATTTTTGGGATTTTACGAGTACGCAGTTTCTAACGGCACCTGATTCCGAGGCCCGATGTTCCCGAAATCAGTTTCCGAAGTTTAGCTTGGGTACGTCCAGTAAATGAATGAGCGTATTTTTCTATCTTTTGAACCGGTGCTCGGAATTGAAATCTGAGGGCACCGATTAAACCGCAGCGATAATAATTGATTAAGGGGACCTTTACCGTGGTTGCGTTTTCACAGGAAGAGATGTTAAAATTTGTGGATTAATAAAGAATTGAATAAAAATTGTGGAACAATTTTTATTCTTTATCCAACTGGTTTTATCCTACATGGGGTAGTTGGGGTGCAACCCAGAAGCCCCTAAATACCCACGTGAGGATATTTGCCAGGTGGGGCCCACACAAGCCCCACCCCTTCACATTCCATAAATATCCTCTAACCCACTCTTAAATTTTGTAATCCATATTAACTTGTGAAACCAACCCAATTCCTCTCTCTCCCCCTCATTAATTCTTGCCAACTCACACTTAATCAATTAATTGAATTACGTGTTTAAATTTTGTTATTTGAATTCATGGAATATTTTAATAAAATAAGAGGAGTCTTATTTTATTTGGGTGTTGGCTTGTTGTGTTTAGAATTAGAGGAGAGGGAACTAGTTCCTTTGGAAGAACTTCTTATTCAATGAAGAATTCCAACTCTCCAACGAAGAATGTCAACTCTCCAACAAAGAACGTCTACTCGGAGGCTCTGTTTCTCTATCCTCTTCTTCCTCCATGATAAGGGAGGGGACACCGACGATGCTGGAATTCGCCAGTAACACCATCATTGGTGGCGCTTGGAAACCTGGATCTTCCTTCGTTGTAGGGGTTATCTTCGTTCAAGTTCTATTTTATCGATCTTCGTTGCTTAATGATTAGCTGCATGTTATCATCATAACGGGAGGAGATCGGACCGCGCCAACACGGCCGATCCTCTTTCCCTTTTTATTGTTGATCATCGATGATCTTCGATTCGAAGACAGCGCGGTGATGTTCCACCGCACAGGGAAGAAGAGGACCGCGGCCGGAGTGGGCTGTGGATGTGGGGTACGGCACCGTCACGCCGCGCCGATGAGGCCGAAGGGACCGTGGGTGGAGCGGGCCGTGGCGAATGGGCCCGACGCCATCGTGCCGCGCCAGTCGGACAAGAGATGCGGCCTAAGGCCGCAGCGGACCCCCAAGGGGCGGCCGGCTATGCCGGCCCCCAGCGCTACCTAGAGGAGGGACCCGAGGGTGGTCTCGCTGTTACACCAAGGCCTGCCATTATGGTCGGCCATTTCGGAAATAAGGGGGTGACACCCCCTTTGCGCCCCACTCGGCCAACGCCGAGCCGCGAACGGCCTCCGAGCGAAGCCGCAGGCCATGCGGGATGGGTCGGGCTGTGCCTAATTGGCCCAGACCAGGTCCCGGGTCGGGTCAACCCGGTACGGGATGACCCAGTGGGTATTGCACCGGGTCGGACCAGGCCCAGACCCCCTATTTTCGGACCAGGTTCGTTCAAATGCCCATATCATGGGCTATGGACCTCCGATCGACACACCGTATGTCGCATAGGGATACATGGATTGATACAATAATTTTAATATATTACACTTGAGGTTTTGGAAAAGTTTGGGTATGGCTGGGTAGGTTCGAACCCAAAACCAACTTGGCCCTTGGAGTGGAAACCTATATAACTTAATGACCAAACGTCCGAATGATGTGCCATCAATTACATTGAATTACTCTTATTGAGATGGTTATTTGGATTACTCCATTTTAGGTTTGTATTCATCTGGAGTACTGTCGGGTTTTTTTAACATAAAAACCAACCGGGCCCCTGGGATGGAAAAGGAAATATCTCTCAAACTGGGCGTCTGATTGACATGTCGTCTGTCGCATTGAGTTCCTAATGACAGGACGGATCATTGTGATACATCATCTCTGGACTTCGTGACAATTGATGTATCTACCCATTGTTTCTTGGAGTGGACCCTCCCAAAATCCAGTGTGCTGTCTTCGGGAACCCTAGAGCTTGCTACGACTGCGACGAAGATGACGACTGTACTTGGATCCTACGTGGGTTCGGCATTGAGGATGACTGTACTTGGATCCTACGTGGTTTTGGTTAAGAGGACGACTATACATGGATCCTACATGGGTTCCGCAGTGATGGTTATTGTACTCGGATCCTAAATGGGATCAGCAGTAATGACTTCTGTACTTGGATCCTATGTGGGTTCAGCATGGGAGATGATTCAGAGGCTAAATCAATCATCTCCACCCCTCTTCGTGTATATTATACATGTGTGAGCTGAGTCTTGACATTCAATCATTATCTTCAATATGATGGTTTTTCATTCCTATGTTGACTGACTTGTACTTTCCTGTGTGGAGGGGGTTGTACATGGTCTCGTGAGTTGTAGCCAAACTAGAATAGATGACTTAGGTATATGTATAGCAATATACCTAAGTAGAGTTGGTTGATACTTTGTGTTTGTATCTTTCCTTTGTAGCTTATCCTTTGCCGATTCTGGGAGTTCTTCAGGGGTCTCGGGGTCCCTACTGAGTAATTGTACACTCACCCCTACATGGGTTATGCCCAAACTACGTGGTGTTGGTTGCAGACGACGGAAAGCACTGATCGTGGTTGAGGCTTGAAGAGCGGGACGGTATCCAGAGGTGGACTATCAGGCGGGACGTACACAGAGCAGGCGACAATTCCTGAGGAACTGAGGAGATCATCTTTACCCACCCTTCAGGTGGGATAGCCAGAGGACGACTTGGTGGTTGCTGATTTACTTTACTACTACTGTAATTTTTTTCAGTTGTACTGTACTTTCCGTTGGGTTTGTATTCTGGCCCATATACTTTTCAGCACTCAATTATGTACTCATTTTATTTAGTGTTTACTTCATCTTTTGTAATTTTTTGTATTTGTTTCTTATATAAATGAAATGCCTTCCATTTTATCGGTATTTACACCTTTGGTGCTTGTCTCCATCCCCTTGCCTATGGAAGGTGGGTTTGGGGTAGTAACGGCATGGGCCCCGAGGACGGGTCGTGAAAAATTGTTATCAGAGGAGTCTGTTCTATCACAGAACTCAGGACTCTGATAATTTCTTCTCTGTGAAACAATAATGTTTAGAGTGTTGAGTGTGGTTATCAGTCTAGGGAGATCATTGTTGGTGCGGCAGCTGACGTATCTGTACACCAGGACTCAGACTTCTGATTTCCACCTCAGTGCACGAAATCATTGATTGCATGTGTGTTTCAATAGTTTTCGTAGTGATTTATTTATGTCAGTTCACCAGGTATACTATATTAACTATGGGGACCTGTTTCATTTTAGGATGTCCCCACGATGTCATCCAGCTAGGGTTCTGAGCTTTGTGAGAGATGGCAGCCTACCGAGCGATGTGGCCTCGGTGCAGGGCCCCATTACAACGGAGGCACGGGCATTACCTCTACCCGTCGAGCCACCGATGCCACCAGCCCCAGCAGCTGAGAGTGTACGTAACCTAGTGCACTGCACGAGTTTCATCATCAGAGGCCACCCAGGATCCATGGAGAGACAGATCCTCAGGAAGACGATGATTGGCTAGAGGATATCGCCTGATTCTTCAAAATAGTAGGGACACCAGCTGACCTCATGGTGATCCCTACGGTGAGTCTCCTGCACGCAGCATCTTGTAGATGGTGGAGCATGATGATCCAGGTGAATGATGTGTCATCTCTTTTTTGGACGTACTTTGATAACCTCTTTCACTCGGAGTTAGTTCCATCCACCCTCCGTGTGGTGCACATCCAGGTGCTACTACAGCTGCAACAGGGCAGCATGATAGTAGCCCAGTACTCGGCGAGATTTACTGATCTCCCGCGCTAATGCACGGACATGGTACAAGACCCATTTTTCCGGGCCCGGACCTTTGAGCAGGGATTGAGGCATGAGATCAGAGATTCGATGATCTCCCTTAGCATTCCGACACAGTTAGGTGTACTGGAGCGAGCCCTTCTTGTGGAGAGATTTCTTGTTGATCCAACACCAGCAGCGAGGCCTACCACATGGCGACACGTAGCAGAGTCTTCTGTAGCCAGCAGTGGGCAGATGGTGTAGAGGTCCAAGCAGACTAGACCATCAGGTGGGTGACCTCAAGATACTTGTTCAAAGGTGCAGGGCACATGCAGAAGAGCTAGTCATACGAGAGGCAAATGGTGCTATGCATGTAGTGGGCAGGGCCACATGGCTCGTGACTGCCCGAACATCCATGCATAAGAGTAGTAGACGGTTGAGGAACCACCCAGCCAGAGGCAGAGGTTCAACTATGGTTTTCCGTAGAGAGCAGGAGGATGAGGTATAGGGGCTGGCCGAGCAGCAGGTGGTGGATGACGCTTCAGGGCACTACCACCACCACCACCAAGAGGTCCACCCCGACCCCAGGCAGCTGGAGGACAGAGGCATGCTCAGCTTCAGGAAGTGGAGGCCTACGACTATGGTGCACCTGAGATGATTCGAGGGACTACATGTGTCTACTCCACCCATGTTGCAGTTCTTATAGACACAGAACTGAGTCATTCTTTCATTGCCGCTGCCATTGTTTGGAGCTCGGAGATTCCGACAGAGCCGTTGGCTTGATCCATACATCTAGAGACACCTACGGGAGCAGACTCGATGATTACACACTAGTGCCTACAGTGTGACTTTACTCTAAGAGGTGAGAGCTTTGGCTGGGATCTTCTTGTAGCGGCGTCGAGGCCTTACAACGTCATCTTGGGCATCAAATGGTTGTCTACAGTCCAAGCTCAGATCGACTGTATTAGGAGCAAAGTGCGGTGTGTCCGTACAGAGGGGATAAAGTTCACCTTCACTGGCGAAAATGAACCCTTTGAAGTGCAGGATAGACTTAAACAGAGGATAGGGCGGCCGATCACCCATCAGTTGGCTAGTCTCATCCTTGGAGTATTTCATGTGATGAGTCCAAGTTTTCCTATTGTGGTGGATCAGTACACGGACATTTTTCATAACGAAGTTCCAGGACCACCTCCCTGAAGATAGGTAGACTTCTACATTGACCTATACATTGGAATATCCCTGATATCCACTCCATCATATAGGATGGCTCCCACTGAGCTTCGTGAGCTACGGGTACAGCTGTAGGACATGCAGGGGAAGGGATTCATCCGACACAGTGTTTCACCATGGGCCTCTCCGATTTTGTTCACCAAGAAGGCGGACGAGATCTTATGACTATGTGTCAACTACCGTCCCCTAAATTAGTTTATTGTATAGAAAAAGTATATACTTTCGAGGATCTACAACCTCTTTGATCATCTCAATGGTGCACGATGGTTCTCGAAGATAGATCTCAGGTCAGGTTATCTTCAGCTGAGAGTTTGAGATGAGGATGTGTAGAAGACGACCTTCAGGTGTCGGTATGGCCACTATGAGTTCTTGGTTATGCCTTTCTGCGTAACCAACACTCCATCAGTGTTCTTGAGTCTCATTAACAGGATCTTCCAGCCTTACCTAAATCGAGTTGTCATAGTCTTCATCGATGACATATTTATTTAATCGACCACTGAGGAGGAGCACACCTACCACTTGCGAGTTGTACTGGACACACTCAGAGAGAACCAGCTTTATGTTAAGCTCTTGAAGTGTCAGTTATGGATTCAGGAGGTCCACTTCATGGGGAACGTCATCTCTAAGGTGGGAGTTGCGATGGATCCTACGAATATTGAGGCAGTACTAGCTTGGGAGCCACCCAGGAGCATGACGGAAGTGTGGAGTTTCCTAGGTCTGGATGGATACTATCGGAGATTTGTACCAGACATCTCCAGAGTTGCAGCACCACTTTCTGATTTGACGAAGAAGGTTAAACCCTTTGTGTGGTCAGATAGATTATAGCCGAGCTTCCAGGAGTTGAGATAGAGATTTACCATTTCACCTATCTTCAGGCTACCAGAAGAGGGCGTAGGGTACGTATTTTACTATGATGCATCAGGGACCGGAATAGAGTTAGCATCAGTGGTCTTCACCTTGAAGATGTGGCAGAACTATATCATGGGAGAGTTCTTTATAGTCTACTCTGATCACTAGAGTCTCAGGTACATCTTCTCACAGAAGGACCTGATCTTGAGACAGTGGCGATGGATCGAGTTCCTCTAGGACTATGACTATGAGATTGTCTGAACTCCTGGGAAGGAGAACGTAGTAGCTGATGCTCTTAGCAGGAGGTCAGTAATTCAACTACTTGGTGAGGAGATAGTTCAATTAGCTGCTTTGAAGATATTCTTTGTGGATAGATATGGGGAAGCATTTCTATAGTCGCTCACAATCAGTCCTCCACTACTTCAGCGGGTCAGAGAGACACAACGTGGGGACGTTGAATGTGAGATGCGACATGCTCAGATTTCCATAGGGTAGGTTCCTTATGGATTTTCTGAAGGACCGGAGCATGTCATCCTCTTTAGAGGACGTAACATGGTACTAGCTGCATTATGGGAGGAGGTGTGAAGGGATTTTCACACTTCCCCATTGGTAGTACATCCAGGAGTAGCAAAGATGTACTTGTATCTCAGACGACAACACTGGTGGCTGGGTATGAAGAAGGTTGTGGCAGAGTTAGTTTCATGATGCCTCACCTTCCAGTAGGTGAAGGCGGATCACTAGGTGCCAGTATGCATGGTATAACCATTAGAGGTTCCAGAGTGGAAGTGGGATGGGATATACATGGATTTCGTGACAGGGCTCCCTCATACTTCTAGAGGACACGAATCCGTCTGGGTGATTGTCAATCGACTCACCAAGTCGGCCCACATCCAACCTATCAGAGAGCAGCACTCAGTGGAGATAATGGGATGCCTCTATGATTAGGAGATCGTATGGATTCATGGTGTTCCATCGTCTATCATCTCTAATCGAGATGCTCACATTACTTCCCGGCTTGGGAAGGTGTTCCAGGAGGCATTTAAGATGCAGCTATGCCTGAGAACCACATTTCATCCTCAGACAGATGGCCAGATGGAGAGGACCATTCAGAATTTCAAGGACATGCTCCGTGCATTTGTCCTCGACTTTGGTCGTAGCTAGGAGGATCATCTACCCATGGTAGAGTTTGCATACAACAACAGCTACCACTCCATGATTAGTATGGCACCATAGGAGGCATTGTACGACCGACCCTGCAGATCACCTCTGTGCTGGACTGACCCTGGGGAGACAGCACTTGTAGGACCATAGATGGTCCAGCCCACAACAGAGAAGGTACAAATCATCCTGGAGTGGATGAGGACTGCTCAGAGCTGACAGAAGTCATTTGCTGATAGGAGGCGGAGCCCACTAGATTTCGAGGATGGCGACCACATTTTCTTATGAGTCTCACCTCGACATGGAATACAGAGATTTTTCTGGGGCGGCAAGTTATCTCCGCGCTTCATCAGACCATTCCAGGTTCTGAACAGGATAGGCGAGGTGGCTTCCTCCTGGCTCTTCATCCTCAGTTGCAGCGGGTGCTCGATGTCTTCCACATATCTCAGCATTGGAGATACGTGCATAACCCAACACATATCATTGATCATGGGGAGCTAGACATCGATGATGGGGAAACATTTTTGGAGGTCCTGGTGAAGATCGAGGATTGACAGGAGCGGGTCCTATGTGGATGGTCGATTCCTCTAGTACGCATCTGGTGGAATCACGAGAACCTCTAGGAATGCACATGGGAGTGGGAGGCTCAGATGCATGCACAATACCCTCATTTGTTTCCCTAGTTTATGATGTATAATTATGGGGATGTAAAGTATTGATGTGGGAGTAATGTAAAGACCCGTAAATTTCATGGAAATGTTTTTCTTAAATTCTTTGGGATTTTACGAGTATGTAGTTTTTGACAGCACCTAATTCCAAGGCCTGGTATCCCCAGAATCAATTTCTGAAGATTAGCTCAGGTACATATATTAAACAAACGGGTGAGTTTTTATATCTTTTGAACAAGTGATCGAAATTGAAATCTGAGGGCACCGATAAAACCGCAATACTGGTAATTTCTTAAGGGGACCTTTACTACGACATCGTTTTCACGGGAGGAGAAGTTAAAATTTGTGGATTAATAAAGAATTGAATAAATATTGTGGAAAAATATTATTTCTTTATCCAAGTGGTTTTATCCTACATGGGGTTGTTTGGGTGGGACCCACAAGCCCCTAACTACCCATGTGAGGATATTTTTGAGGTGGGGCCCACATGAGCCCCACCCCTTCACATTCCTTAAAACTCCTCTAACCCCCTCTTAAATTTTGTAACCCATCATAACTTGTGAAACCTATCCTCTTCCTCTCTCTCACCCTCATTAATTCTAACCAACACACACATAATCAATTAATTGAAATAATTGTTTAAATTTTTTTATGTGAATGCATGGAATGTTTTAATAAAATAAGAAGAGTCTTATTTTATTTGTGGGTTGGCTCGTTGTGTTGAGAATTGGAGGAGAGGGATCTAGTTCTTTTGGAAGAACTTCTTCTTCAATGAAGAACGCCAACTCGCCAAAAAGCAACGTCAACTCTCGGATGAAGAACATCGACTCGGTGGCTCGGTTTCTCTATCCTCTTCTTCATCCGTGACAAGGGAGGTGACACCGACAACGCGGGAATTCACCAGTGACGACATTATCCGCAACCCTTGACAACTGTGAACTTCCTTCGAGGTAGAGGTTATCTTCGTTCTTGTTTTATTTTATTGATCCTCGTTACTTAATGATTGTTCGCATGTTATCATCATAATGGGAGGAGATCAGACCACGCAAACACTGTTGATCCTCCTCCCGTTTTCATTATTGATCATTGATGATGTTCAAGGCGAAGACGGAACAGTGTCGTTGCACCGCGCGGGGATGAAGATGACTGCGGTCGGAGCAGGCTTTGGTGATGGTGCACGGTGTTGTCATGCCGTGCCGGTGAGTTCGAAGGAGACCACGACCAGGAGCGGGCTGCGGCGGGGGTACGCGGCGCCGTCACGCCGCGCCGGTGAGGCCTAAGGGACCGTGTCCGGAGCGGACCGCGACGGAGGGGCGTGGCGCCGTCGCGCTACGCCGATCGGACAAGAGCCATGCCCTAAGGCCATGGTGGACTCCCAAGGGGCCGCCGGCTGTGCCAGCCCCCGACACCACCTAGACGTGGGACCTGAGTGGGGTCCCACGGTTACACCAAGGCTGGCAATTATGGATGACCGTTTCAGAAACAAGTGGGTGGCACCCCTTTTGCACCCCGTTCGGCCATCGCCGAGCCGCAGCCGGCCTCCAAGCTGAGCCACAGGACACATGGGCCAGGCTGTGCCCAATCGGGCTGGACCCGAACCTGGTTCAGGTCGACCCAGGGTGAATTGGGCCAGGTCGAACCGGGCCCAGACCTCCTATTTTCGGACCAGGTTTGTTCAAACGCCCATATCATGGGCTACAGACCTCCAATAGACGCACCTTCTGTTGTGTACATATCCTTGGATTGCGATGATCATTTTGGTATATTACACTTGAGTTTTTGGAGATATATGGGTATGGCTTGGTAGGTTGAAATCTGAAACCAACAGGGCCCTTAGAGCGGAAATGATTATAACAGTACGACTGAACGTCCGAATGACGTGCTGTCAATTTCATTGAACTTTTATTAGTGAGACAATTCTATTGGATTTCTCCATTCTTGGTTTGGATGCAGCTGGAGTACGGTCGGGTTGTTTCAGCTTAAATTCCAACCGGGCCCCTGGGACGGAAAAGACAATATCTCTCAAACCGGGCATCTGATTGACACGCCGTTTGTCTTGTTGTGTTCCTAATGGCGAAATGAATCTTTGTGATACATCAACTCTGTTATTCCTTACAGTTGATGTATCAACCCATTGGCTCATGGTGCGGACCCTCCCGGAATCAAGCGTGCTATGTGTGAGAACCCGAGAGTTGGTTGCGACTGCGATGACGATGACGACTGTACTTGGATCCTACGTGGATTCGGCAGCGAGGACGATAATACTTGGATCCTATATGGGTTCGACAGTGATGGTTACTATACTAGGATCCTATGTGGGTTTGGCAGTGAAAACTTCTGTACTTGGATCCTACATGGGTTCAGTTAGGGAGATGATTCAAAGGTTACATTTATCATCTCCGCCCCTCTTGTGAATAGTATACTTGTGTGAGATGAGTCTTGACATTCAATCATTATATTCGATATGATTGTTTTGCTTTCCTTTGTGGACTAATTTATACTTTCCGGTGTGGACTGCGTTATACTTGGGATCGTGAGTTGGAGTCGAAATGGAATTGATGACTTAGGTATATGTATGGGAATATACCAAAGTAGAGTTGGTTGATACTTCGTGATTGTATCTTTCCTTTTTGGTTTATCCTTCGTGGATTCTGGGAGTCCTTTGGGGGTCTCGGGGTCCCTACTTAGTAATTGTATACTCACCCCTGCACGGGCTATGCCCTCACTATGTGGTGTTGGTTGCAGACGACGGACAACGCTGATCGTGGTTGAGGCTTGAGGAGCGGGACGGTATCTGGAGGTAGACTATTAGGCGGGACGTACATGGAGAGGACGACCAGACCTGGGGAACTGAGGAGATCATATGTATCCACCTTTCAGGTGGGATAGTTGGAGGATGACTTGGTTTTTGCTGATTTACTTTACTGCTGCTGTAATTTCATTTCAGTTGTACTGTACTTTCAGTTGGGTTTGTATTCCCACCCATTTACTTTTCAACACTAACTTCTGTACTCAGTTTACATTGTGTTTACTTCATCTTGTGTACTCTATTGTGTTTGTTTACTTATATAAAGGCAATTCCTTCCCTTTTATCGGGATTTACGCCGTTGGTGCTAGTTTCCAGCCCCTGGCCTATGGAAGGCGGGATTGGGGTAGTCACAGCACGGGCCCCGAGGATGGTTCGTGACATTACATTTTTAGGAAAATTATATCATTTAATAATACATTATTAGTTTTAAAAACTCATTTATGTCAATTTTGACACTATTTAGTATTTGGTTTTTTTAAGTCGAAAAAACATGATTACATTCAAAAAAATGCATTAAATAAACCCTATCATGTCATATTAACTGAGATATCTGTGTAATGCATCAAAAGCCTCAATTTACCTTTACTTTGATATTTAATATATCAATTATTTTTATCATTCATTAATATGTTAATTAGAGCATTATTATTGTGTCAAAAATAAATTTAATTATTTATAGTCTAAATATTATAAATAAAATACAATGATGTAGGAAATATTTTTTTCATTTTTAAGGTTTATTTTTATTGGAATTTATCTTATATATAACCCTGTAGTAAATATTGTATAGTTACTAAGCATTAAATTTAACACTTTTAACTCTTGTTTAATTAAAATATTAATAAATGTCCTAATCTAATCCATGTGGAACAAAAGGGTCATATTTTATTACTAAGCTTTATTTTGGTCGAAATAATCATATCCAGTAAAATTAGGACATGCGTTAGGGTAATTATAATATCATTTTTAGATTTAATTACCCTATTTACTTTTAACCGTGTTAAATAAAATTGAAAAATTACAAATCACAAAAAATTATTTTCATCATATTGAACCAAATTTTACTTGTTGATGTCAATAGTTTCTATTTTATTTTTGAAATTCAATTCACATAAGTGGTAAAATTACATTTTACTCAAATTTTCAAATGTGTCTAGAAGGTGGGAAAAGACATTAAAAAATTCAATAAAATTTTAATCATCTAATCTTATTATAAAATGACTCCATTGAATTAAATTAAACTAATATAGTTATTATTTATCTATTTTGAAATTAAAATAAATTAAAATAAAAATAGTAAATATAAAAATAACAATCCATTTTAAACAATAACATATCACTTTCCACTAGTCATCAAACATTCAATGTTTTTAGATAAATAAAATAAAATTCATTATAAGCTAGTTTTGATATTATGAATCCAAAAATGATATATATTTTAACAAATTCAAAACATATGAGTTTTACTAATTAATTTTAAATTAATTCTCATTGTCAAAACCAGAAAGATGGTTTTTAAGAAGTAACAGCTTTCAGAGATTGACATGTGCTTATGTAAAATTTAAATGTGTATTTACATACAATGACCTACATAATATAATATGTTAAAAATAAAATCTAATGATACTTTAAAACCACTATAATTCATAATAATACACTATAAAATATTTTTATTAAAAAAGCTTTTCGAATTAAAATTTACAATTTTTCACAATTCATCTAAATAAAAAAGTTATGAGATAAGTACCAAAAGTTTATCCAAACTAATTTTTTTGTCCCACTTCTATAAAGGAATTTAATTTCATTAAATTGAATATATTAAAGTTTCAAATATTTTTTTTAAGAAGGGTTTTCCATTAAAAAGTGGTAAAATTTATTTTTTTATTTGAAAAAACTGATTTTGTTCTTATATTATGTCTAAGGAAAAAATAATATCAATTATAAAATTAAATTGAGTATATTAAATTCAAAATGAAGTTAATACTATTCATAACTTCTTTTTGAACAGCCAGTTGGGTATGTATTAGTGTTCTTGAACTTGGTGTTTCGTGTAGCGCAAGCTATTGAATTACTTTAAAGATATATCATTTTATGAAATCATGGGGTGTTACTATAAAATTGTGGATTCATTAAATTTTTGATGTTATTATTATTATTTATTATTATAATTTGAATGTTTATATGCCTTAAATTTTTATTAAGTGATGACAAAATGGTTATTTCCATGTTATAGAAAATGAAATTATGTTGAAATGATATGAATCATCAAAAAGTGTCTTTGGAAAATGTTGTTTTACAAGAGACGTAGGTGAACTAAAAACAATTCAGAGAATTATGGTGCAATTTTAATCTATTTAAAAGGGAAATATTAATGATAAACCTTGATAGGTTTATAAAATTTATGCATTATTATAAAAATAATCCTCAAACCATTATATAGAATTTAGTTCCTTGAAAAATTTATGAGTTTACCATTATAATGAACCAATTTTTCCATTTCCCTTGTTATCGATAAGAGTTAATGATCAGTTTATCATCTTATATGCTATATTAACTTGATCAAAAATAGTGGTATTTAGTTCCAAAGGTGAGATCTGACCAAGTCCTTACATTTAATGACATTGAATAATTGTTTAACAAACAATTATATACTCACACATTTAAGATATCCTAAACAACATAATTATTCATTTGGAAGAAACAAACTCTATTAGGGATGAATTATCAAAACTATGATTATGAACAGAATAAATTTTATATTGTGGTATCTTCTAGTTAATCATTCAAGGAACACATATTTGAATCAAGATTATAAGAAGAGATCCAATATAAAATATATTTACTCTATATTATGGATTATTTGAAGATGGTTTAAAAGGTGATAGTGGAAGAAGGGGATCTTTGTTGTAATATTACTAGAGTTAGTATGTTTTTATACAAGGGAATATGTGGGAACACTTATTTTAGGAATAAACATAATATGAACAATTATTCATAATTAGATAGTGTATCATATAATCACAACATTGAATTGGTCAAATTTCATCAAAAACCAAATATCAAGAACATATATTTTCAATGTGGTTTACTCGAACCTATGGATATATATTGCATGAAATCACCTCAATCTTGTAACTAATTTAGTATTATGATAATTAATTAGTGTTTTTATTATATAACACCAATTAATATTTCAATAGATACATCTCATGAATATTATATATCATATTCTTCGACACTATGACTTCACCATAACATTTATCATCTATAAAACCTAGTGATATGATGTGATACATGTAACCCCATCACTCCCAAGACAATTCAATATCATTAAGAAATCCATGATCAGGAGGTGTGAGTGATAAATTATATGATGTTGGGCAGATTATCGAAGATGATAAATCTTGTAATTTTATGGTTTTCTATACATTCATTTTCATTTCTAGACTGTTGCATTCCATGTTTGACACTGGTGAATACCACACATTTAAGAATTATCATATTATTGATCACATTTATTATATGTTGATATGATGCCTCATGCATTAAAACATTGATCCCCTCCTAGTCAATGAGTGTGTTGACCCTTTAACTGTTGTTAATTTTCAATCAATATTGTGTTGACTGAGTTTGTTTGTAATTTTCTTATTTTTTATATTGATATCAATGTACAAATATTCATAATTTATTTTTAACATCTTATATGTCCCACATCAACTTATATGGACAATCGATTAGCTTCACATCATCATATGGTTTTTTCAAATTATTAAAGATGTTTTGGATGTGAATATAGTTATATCAAGAACATTAGTACTGGTGGTGAGGAATATCTCCTACCAGTTAGTGGAAATTACATTATATTATGTTGATATAATCACACATATAGATTGTCTGATCATTTTTACATAATTCACTGATGACTTTAGAACTAATTTAATTATGAAAACACATCAAATATATGTTGAATTTATTATTGATCAACTATATGGGTCCATTCCTACTTTTATTCCATATTATATGATTACACCAACATACATATAGAAATTTTAGGTTCATCTGGAAGTGTGGGAAAACATATTGTTTTTATGATGTTTTATATTCCATTGGTAGAAAATTTTGTTTATATAATTATATTTGATATAAATCTTTTTATTTTATAATTTTTAGTTTCTCAACCAGGTTACAAAAAAAGAAGTGATATCCACTTCAAGGTTTTGAATATCTATTGGATTAATTGAGAGGATCCCCATGGGTCCCTATGATTTATTTATAATCAGTGTAACAGAAACCTCAAATTTAGATGTGGGGCATTATGAATGCAATCTTCATGTGTCGTCATAGTGATTATGAGTATGTGTTTATTATCATTGGTCTTAATAATAAACTATAAATAGTTATGAAATTGTTGAATCAGATATTTTTTATTATCTGGAATATTTTGTTGGGTTATTTTCAATGACATTATGGTTTATTCTTGAAAAAAGGATGACCTTTAAAAACAAATTAATATATTTTTAGTAATATTATGTAAACATCTCCTTAATGATATACATAAAAATATTATTATTTTTATATAATATCTACTTTTCATCACCCATATCATTTCTGAATGTGGGGTCTCAAAAGATCCTAAAATAGTGGAAGTTGTTAACTATAAGAATCCACCAATGAATTTATTCGATATAAATAGTTTCATTTACATAGAAGAAAAAAACAAATATTTTTTCTTGACTTTTATTGAAATACCTCACAAATGGTAGCTTTGATAAGGAAAGTTGTTCCTTTCTAATATAGTAATGAGTTCATGAAATAATTCCCACATCTTAAGGATAAATACAATTCCCCTACAATCATTAAATTCCTAGAGTCAATTCAATGATTTTCATTATATTATAATGCATATATATCTATGATGGTATGCGTTCTAATGCATTTTGGTCATGTTATAGCTTATACATGATTAAACTATTTTGTGAATGAGATGAATTACCTGAAATATGATTTGGAAATCGATGTTGCATTCCATGCCATGGAAACATGTAGTCATCAACAATTTGGTGAGACAAACAATGTTTTGGTGAATCATAATATCTTGAATACAATCTCCCGAAATAATATTTTAATTTGATACAATAAATGGTGAAGTAATATAATTATATGTTTTACTTCAACATTATTGGACACTGAATATAGTAAATTCTATGGTTGATCCAGTGAGTATGAATTCTTATAGTTAATATACTAATGATTTATTAAATCAGATGGATAATATATTGGAAAAATCCAATATGCACTAAGATTATGATGAATAATATAATATTATTAATTATATTTACAATTTATTTTTTTTCCTTATTTGATTATGAATGTTTTATATGTTCCAAAAACTATTCATGAATGGCATTATATAAGTTCAAAACTCAATTGTGTAGAGAACATTGTCAGAAGATTTCTAGATGAGATTTTATTGTTGTGTTTTAGAGATCAAATTTTGGTTCTTATAAAAAAATTATGAGAAACTATTATCTTCCTATAACCACTCAAAATGGGGTTTTCATCCTAGAATTTGGAAAATACAAGAGGTGATAAGATCATCATTTTTTGAGATAAAATGAAGATGAAATAGAAGAGTATATCTCGATATGCCTCACATATCAACAATACAAAGAATTAAACTAACATCCATCATATATGTCGAATTATTTATATATTCTAGTAAGAAAATTCTTATAGATAGATATGAATTTCATTATGGGTCTACCAATAACTATTTGGGACAATGATTCCATGTGAGAGACTTTGAATCAGCTCGTAAATTTTCTTCACATAATCCCAATTCATGACTCTAATATGGTGGATTATTAATCAGATATAAACATTTAGGAGGTTGTAAAGTTTAATGGTGTTCTAGTTTTGATTGTGTGTGTTTGGTACCCTAGGTTCATTTTTTTTAAATTTAATTCCATACAAACATGGAACCTAGTTGATCAGGGGAACTAAGTATCATCTTCAATCAAATAGTTAGTCCATGTGTTTAAACAAAACACTAGAAGTCATTATTTGGTCTTTTGTATGGTTTTTTGAGGCATGTTGGGGATGATACTCTATTAATCAATCACTCATACAATAAAATTTATTCATCCTCGATACATATGGACTAAACTGATGGCTTTTATTGTCATCCTTTTCCATTATCCTTATTTTTTTTGTAGAAATGGTTGTCTATTAAATTATTAGACATATCCTTATATATTAGAAATTAAAGGAAATATTAATGACTATTAATTGAATAGAGATATCTCAGTTTCATTAATAAAATATTGTTGATCATCATCATTGACTATTGTCTAATTTTATTGGTAGTCATGTTTTCTAGTGAATCTCACTATGCCTAGGCATTAATCATCTCAGTAATAAAGATACATTTTATCATAAGTACATTAGATATTTTGAGAAACAAGAATGAAATAGTGATTTTGATTATCATTTATCATTACCCCCTAGAATATAGTATGTGCACAATTTGTTTTCTGTATATCCATTAAGAAAGTGTAAACCTGACCCAAACCATGTTATTCAATGGGACCATTTTGATCATGAGATAGATGATACATTGATTCATGTGATGATATGAATCATGGATAGACATGGTAATATCTTATATGGGATAATTAAATTTGTTTTATTATTAATATTATGATTTTGTAATATTTTTTATGTTAAATAGGAATGTGGGAATAAAATGAAGGAAATGTGGACCTAATCTCTCGCCCAGTAATTATTGCTTCCAAAATTCTAGGTAAGTAATAAACAATGGTGGGTAGAAACCTTATGAATTGAGTCAGTAGGTATATATACTATTTTTCCAAACCATTATCATTCTAATAGAAGGATTATGGTTAAATTTGGTGGGAAAATAATAGTTATAAGATGATTTTTCATGATTTGTGTGCCAGCAATATGAGGGGATAGACTTGAGATATTATGACATTATGGTTGGTGCACATTTTTCAAAACTATTTAGAAAAATTATGTGGGTGCATGGGTTATTTCTAGTATAATATTAATATTTAGAACATGGTTTGATAAATTATGTTTCCAATCTATATATTTGAGGTTAATACCCTAAAAAATTAATCTTTTCATTATATTAGGGCCCTAGAAAAATCATTTTTTACTTATTCATCCGGGATCATGTAGTCCTCTACTCTCCTAGGTTACCTTGGATAATATATTTGGTTTAAACAGTGATATTATTTAATCATTGTTTGATAGATCTCTAGAAACACCTGTAACTCCTCATTCTTTCCCTTTCTATATAGATCAACTCGTCTTCTCTCACATGAATTATTAGATCTAGTTTTTAGTGATATATCCATGATTCATGAATTATTTCATGATGATAAACTATTGGATCTACTTAAGGAGAGCTCTTATTTTCCCAGATCTAGAAGTCCCACTATTCTACATTTCATTATTATCATCCATTGAAAGGTATGTGACTTTTCCCTCGTTCCCACATATTATATAACAAGAAGGATAATTTAAAAAAATTACATTGATTTGAAAAAGAATGATTTTTTGATTTCTTATATGTATACATTTTTTGAAATGTCTTGTGAATATGAGAGTATCATGAATTTTGGACAAACCATATTAGATTTATAATTTTTAATTATTATTTAAAAATGTGGTTTTGTATTAATGAAGCCAAAGTGTTTGGTGAATTTTTTAATAGTAATTATGTGTTCATATTGAGTGAATATGCAGAGGAAATTTCATTATTTGGATGGTGTGTGTTTTATTAGGGACATAACATGTTGGGGAAGTACCGTAGTCAAATTTGGATGAATCATGGTCAAGTATTTCCTACATCATAGTGACATTCCATGATTGAATGTATGAGTGTGTTCGAGAGGAATCATGAAATGGTTAATCTATTTAATATGAAATAATATAAGGCTTTTTAATTATTTCTCTCATGTATTTTATTTATTTTTTAATGTTCTAATCCTAGAAAAAGTGTTAGTTGTGTTTTTAAAAACATTGATGTTTTTCAAAATTGATGATCAATCCATGATGAACAAGACTATCAATGATGTGATCAATAAAATTCATCCATGGAATACAAAAAAATGGTTAAAAACTAGAAAAAAACCACTAGATCATCACATATTATTTAAAATTAATTTATAAAATTAATGAATTCCCATCATTGAAATTATTTCTTTATTGGAGGATCTGGAAATAGATATATGCCATACGATTGCTTAATTATAGTAATCAATATTATACTCCCTATAGTGTTGATCCATATATATTCTATAAATATATGAATTTTACCATAGGAATCTAGGGGTTCTATCATAGTAGATCATATCAATTGCGATGTTTGGCTTTGACCGCTCTGATAATCACTTCCAGGGGGTTCTCTTTGATATCCCTTCACTTGATAATAGAATGTGGAGGAAAGTCACTCTCTGTTTTTGGGAGTGTTCATATAAAAGGAATCTCTCTAGGTCTCTGAGCAGATTATATTGATTTCATTGTGTACAAAAATAAAAAATAATTGGGACTATAGAAAAATAATATAAATTTTCTATATACCACTAGTGTTCGATATAAATAATATCAGACATGACTTTAATTATTTATTTAATACCTATAGAGACCCATTTCAAAAATAATAATAATAATATTTGTTATGACATGAATTAAACTTGTGAATTTAATTAAATATTATTTAATTAAATAAGATTCAATATATATTATATCTCACCAATCCATTAAACATGGTTTTCCCTTCCTCCACAATATTTATTGGGACATGAATAATGACTATGTATTTGAAAAAAAA
This sequence comes from Viscum album, assembly GCA_963277665.1. Taxonomy (NCBI): domain Eukaryota; kingdom Viridiplantae; phylum Streptophyta; class Magnoliopsida; order Santalales; family Viscaceae; genus Viscum; species Viscum album. The sequence goes on from OY728161.1 coordinate 69,698,186, forward strand.
ATTCCTACATGATTATACAATAAATAAATAAATATTATATTCAATAATTAAAATTATATATATTTATTAGATATTCATCTCACATAATATTGTCTCAAATAATGAGTGATGGAATTTATGTGATCATGAATCTGTAAATAGTTATTAAACAACATAAAATAAAATTATTTATTCAAATTGTTAAATAATAAATAATAATATATTCTTTAACAATGACTCTAGATAGAATTATCAGGTGACCCTCTATGTCTACTTCTCTATGTAATTAGACAAATAATTATAATGTCCATGGTTAGAAACTAGAAACATGCTAAGGGACACAACAATAATGACCTTAATGATGAAAATTAATAATACCTCATTCAGACGCTCACTATGTAATATAATCTAGTTATCATGATATCTCTAATCAAGAAAGTTTCATATTGGTTCCATAATCCTATGTTCTTGATGTATATTTCTATAAAATTTTGGAATACAAAATTTTTTATAGAATACCATGGCCATGGATTTATTTGGGAAAAATAATTTCTATTAATGGTACTTCAATATGAGCTTTAATTTTAGAACAGAAGAAAAAAATCCATTTTTTCATTGTTCATTATTGAAATATAACTTATTAAACACCCAATATATCAAAACTCACAGCTAACATATTTCATCAATAAATAATTGTGTTTTCATTATGATAATAATTAATACTATTATTAAATTATAGGGAACAATGAACACATCAAAAGATAGGATCATCAAATTATACATGTAAAAGTTTATTTCTAACAACAGGTCATGTTATCATAATATCATATACCAACTATTACCAAGGTAATACACCATGTAATGGTGCATCAATTTCCTATGTGTCTCCACCACAATTATACTAAATAATCTATGTCAATAAAATTGATTCATCTAGATTGAGAACATATATTTATAAAACCATTCATGGGACTTATCAACTCAAATCTTAGAGAATAAATACTCATACTTTTCATTACTATATCTTTTCATAGTACATTAACACATATATTGTAATTTAGATGATAAATATTGATGTTATAAGGTGTTTATTAATATTAAAAGTAGTCAATATAGGTTATAAAAATGTAAATATATGTTTGTTATAGGGGACCAACTCAAACAAGAATCCCACTTATACTAGAGACAACTGCTAACAACCATCAGTCTTATATCAATCACACGAAATGCATGCTTCTACTAAGATAGTATTTTAGTGTAAGGTTATAAAATTTTATCTTTTTTGGGAAGTCATCTTACAACATATTCACCCATCTGATAAATATCCCAGAAGAAGTGATACATCTTGATTATAAGATTTATCTATTGGTGTGAACATTGATCTTTTTCAGGAGCCACCATTGTAGTATTTTTTTCAATACAATGTGAAAAGGTATTTAATTCTAGGTACAACATAAATATCTTTAACATAGTATTTTATAAAAACTTCTTACTTAGATTCATGAGAAGTAGCTATATACTTGACCTCCTTAGTTGAATTAGCGACAACTTGTTTCTTTAAACTCCTATAGCTCATAGATTCTATATTCAAATAGATTTTATATCCTAACTATGAATTCATATCACTATGATATATTTGAAAAAAAAATATCATAATAACCCATGATGAATAATTCCTCAACTCATCTATACCATATGAACAAATCCTCATTTATTCTCAGATACTCTAAGTTAGACTTTACAGAAGACCAATTTTGTTTTCCTGGATTATCTTGATATCTTTTTACCATGCTCAATTCATATACAAAATCAGGTCTTATACATAACATGTCATACATTATCGTTCAAATCATGGGAATGTATTCTATCTTTCACATTCTACATTTCTCGTGTTGTTTTTGTGTATACATTTTCTTTGAAATATGAATAACAAGTGAAACTAGAACCAATAACTTATTGGATTGTTCCATACTAAATCCATTTGGTTTTTAGAAAATTTTTAAACTTTTACAATGCCTAGAAATCCATATATATCTATCAAGAATAATTTCGATTCCATAAATATAGGTTTCTTCACCTTTTTCCTTCACGAAGAAAAACATGATTAGCTTGTCTTTGTTAGAATGTAAGACATGTATGTCATATATAATAAGTAATATTTCAAAAATGTAAACTACTAAGATAATAACATAATTTAAATTAAATTTATTTTAAATACATTACTCAATTTCATTATTAATAAATAAAATCGGTTATACAGTCATCAAATTGAATGTTCCATGGCATAGTTTCTTTCATCAACCCATAAATGTATTAATAAAACTAGCAATTCCATTCAGCATCACCTAGAGAAAAATATCCTTTTGGTTGTGTTATATAGTCATCTTCATGTATGTTCCCATTAAGTATAATATTTTAGATACCCATCAACTAAATTTAATAGTCATGGTAAGCAGTTGTAGCAATAAATATTTTAAGTGATTTAATCATGGAATCTTGTTAAAAGGCCTCATCACAGTCGATTCCTTGACATTATTTATACTATTTAACCACCATCCTTGATTCATACACATTTACATTCACTTAAATGTAGATTTTTCTCTTGAATACACAATATCACAATATGGTATTCACATCATCTCGACCAAAAAATATTAAAAAAAAACATGGTTATCATACATGGAATCCATTTCTGAATTCGTAGATCATTTATATGTTATATCTTTTGTGATCCCTACTTCTTTATATAAGATAGTTTAATAATTTTCCTTAAATAATTATTCACCGTCATCAGTGACTAGTAAACCAGATCTTTTTTGTGATTTTATCTCTTTTGTGGTCTGATATGGTACTTCTGTTTCAGGAACTATTTCCCCCATGGGAACCTGTAGAATCTATTATTGTACCAACTATTGTGTATCTTGAGCATAAAATTCATAAAATTCAGTATTTCACACACTATATTTTTTGAGTATCTTGTCCCTCTCATGAAATATCAGTTTTCTGAAAAGAGTAACTTTTTGTCTGAGGGGTTGTACAGGTAGTATCCCTTTGATTCCATAAAACACCATATAAATATTCTATTTAAACCCTAAGGTGTTGGGGTTACACTTGATATGGCCTTAAAACTCATATCAACCCAATACACATGTATACAATGAAATAGGTTTCATTCCATGACATAACATGAAGGGAATCCTATTTTCCTCTCTAGTTAGAACTCAATTTAATGTAAAAATGTTTCTAATAAAATAAACATAAAAAGATAAAGGGTTATCTGCATGAATAATCATAGATGTTACCATGTATATCAAGGTATAGCTCCTCCATTCACTAACACCATTCCACAATGGTGTGTATAGTGGATTTTTTAGAGATAAAATCCCAAAATCCCATAAATCATGATAAACATTGAATCATGATATTCACCACATCGATCAAATCAAAGAATATTTATCGTATTTCCCAATTAATTATATGCCTCATCCTTGAATTTTTTTGAATATATCAATGGAATTGTACTTATACCACATCTATTGGACATATTAATATATACTCAAGTTATTAGTTAATGTTTTGTAGTATTTAACACACCTCTAGTTTCGTGATGAAATGGTCTATACAAATTAGTGTGTACTGATCTTTAAAGATCTATGACTCTATAAACCTATCCACCAAAATGTAATTTGGCCATTTTTATTTATAAAACATAATAACCAAGATCAAGATTTTTATCATAAAAGAGTCTAAATAACCATATTTAAAGATATTATTCAAATTCATTTTATTTACATTACCAATATAGAGATTCCAAAACAGGGTGTCATATGAGTCACATGATCATAATCCGTAATCTATTAACAATACATGGTTTTTAAAATTTAATAAAAAAAGACTTTTATGTAAATTCACCTTAAAATAACATTTTTTCATTATAAATTTTAAAATTTTATTTTTGAACATGAAAATAAAACCATAAGCATATTCTCGTGATTCAGAAATTATGTTCTTTGTGATAGATGGTACAAAAAAATAATTACATAAAAACAATAACATTTTTATTTGAAATGAATGCTTTTAGTTTTCAATTGATATAGTAGCCATATTCAAATGATTGGAATCTATAAAATAAAACTCACCTATAGAAATATTTCAGAATCTACTGGGTTCTTTCTTTTAGATATAGCAGTCAGAACCACATTCTATATCAAATAAAAAAATTAGGTAATTAAGGGATAAAATTGATAATGAATTCACGTTCAGATTCCCCTTTCTTCTATGATAAATTCTTCTTCAGGTGTCCTTTCATGCCACATGAAAAAACAAAGTACCTCATTTCGAATCCCTACCTATTGATCTTCCTTTTTAAGGAAGTATTGTGCTTGGGAGATTTAGAATTATTTTATTCCTTTATCCCCACCACATTGTTCTTTCTTTTACAAATTCACCATATGGATTATGGGTTTATTACATACCATTTCCTTATCCAATTGAATAATCTGATTAAATGGTTTTGAAAGAATATTATCATTAAATTTTATGTAATAATTAATAATAAAAATGGATAGTGTCTTGGGTAGTGAGGAATGTATGATATTTATGCACAACCCATTTATAAATTTAATATCTATGATGTCTATGTATTCAATGTATCTAGTAATATTGAATACATGAGGACCAAATGTCTCTTAATCTTCATGATTAATAGTAAATAAGCATTATAGTTCTCATATATTTCATTTCATGCCTTCTATTGATAGAGACCTTGAAGGTGAGACATCATTCTATTCACATTTATGTCCTCATGTTTCTTTACATACTCCTTGGTCATGGTTGATAGAATGAATCATTGAATATCTGTTGAATCATTCTAATTTTTTTATAGAGGGATATGTCTTCCACACAAGATATATAACCAAGAACAATAGGAATGCGTTCTTATAGTGTATATAGTTTCATTTCATGGAGAAAGATAAAAAATAAGCACATTTTCCATTCTAAAAAAGTTTTATTAGTGAGAAGCATAAACATATCATGTAGAGATCACATTAACTTATTTGATGTAATTTTTATTATTGTTTCTATAAATAAGATTACAATAGTTTTATTACTTTATCTGAGGAAATTTTGACCAATAAATAAATATTATATTTATTAATATCCCACTATTTTATCAAACCCATATATCTCTCACCATTAGCTTCATAATTTTTGTATTCATGTATATTGTAGTGGAAATTATCCCTATTCTCCTTCTCATAACCAACAATTTTATTGGTTATGAAATTTTATGGGGTTTAGGTAGACATTTTAAAAGCCATATGCAATAACTCATAGTTCCTCAATCTATTGAGTAGACTCCCAAATATTGAAATCCGTAAATTGGATTTTCACAACCCTTTCCTCTAAGTTACATCATGTCATACTTTATTGTCAATAGTTGATGTTAAATATATTAAGTCAACCTAAATCATCATGTTGTAAATAACTAATAATTTAATGCTCCCTTTCATTACCTAGTAATGAACATTACACTATGATTTGATTTTATCTACAATAGTTGAATGCTATACTGACATCATATATATATATTAGGGATTATAATTTATTTGTAAATTGAAAATTTTTACCTCTATTCCATGCTTGTAAATATTAATTGCATTTATATAAGTTATGAACCGTTCCTTATATAGTATTTATTGTCATGAAAATTTATTATTTCTCTATCTTTCATTATTGTTAATTAATTAATTAATATGATCAGAAAAAATATCTATAACTAAATAATCATTACACATTATAAAAAATAAAATAATAAAGTGGTATGATAATGAAATTTTAATAATGGCCAATTTATCAAGTGGATGATAGACTCACTATCAAAATATGATAATAAACATGAACCATTTAATGTTTGTGTTGAAGCATTCAACTATTCCACCAATGTATTTATCATGGATTTGTTTCTCCTTGGATCCAAACATGAGCCACCTCCACTATCTTGGGATCTCCATCCATTACACATGCTTTTCATCATAGGCATTTGAGGGGAATGGGTTTATATAAACGAAACCACGAGCACACATGCTCACTAATTTAAAGAATAGATATAGAACACATGGTAATAATTTTATTAAATAATAAATTAAATGAAAATAATCATATAAAAAGGACTTATCTAATCTCATGATAATTCCTATTCATTCTACTAATACAGTATTTAATAAAATTAGAATTAAATTTCTAATCAATATTATTTAATATAAAAATTTTTCGAATCAATTATTTCCCTTATTTAATTTTTCAATTTTTTATCTTAATTACCATCAAAATTACCTTTTGAATTTCATCCTCATAATTTTAATCTAATTAAATAAATTTATTAAAATTACATGTTTACAATAACAAATGTACCATGGAAGAAACAATGTGAGTACCCTTCCAAACAACCCAATATATATTATACACTTCAAATGTTTAATTTTGTAACCTATGGAATACATGACTTATCATTTGTTATCAGAAAATTATTTATCAACTTAATGATCAAATGATTTACATTATTAATTTTTTATAAACCTTGTGTGTAATCCTTCATTTCATAGATTAATAACTCTAATACAAATTATACATGATATGTAGATCCTATAATTATGCCCAAATTAATTACAAATTTATTTATATACTACCCATCAATGGTGTGTCTTACCAACTTAATGACCATACACAAGAACATGTTTATAAGGTTTTCATAGTATACAAAATTAAAGTTTAATCATATGTAATTTTTTATAAGTACCCATCATGTATATAAAAGCTACATTATGTGTATTATTCTGACAATCTATCTGATGGGAAAACCTTCGGACTCATAAAGTAACGACTCTAAAAAAATATTTGAGTACATGGAATGTACATGGGATAAATAGTTTTCTATCTCCCAGTTATATAGTCATCAATTAGGTCATCCATATAACAAGATACATGGAACATCATTGATTAAGGACTACACAGAGTGCATGGATGATACATAGTGTGTCCTAAAATTGATTTTGTGACTGGTAAACCAATTAAATACAAGGTGTATAACTAAATTCACTGGTTGTAATAAATAAACATAAACAAAATTAATTCTTAATTAATTATTTCTGCATTAAACACTTGTATAATATGTATACATCTAGATAAAATGTCATGTACTTTATTTTTTTCTGATTAGTTTCCTCAACACCTCCAAACAAGATCATTGAATTTATATCATTAAAAAAATTAATCGAGTGGATTATATTTACATTAAATGAAGATTAAGAAATAAATCTCAAAATTTGGGTGTATGTATGAGTAAACTAAAAATTAAAACTAAATTACCAATATGTAAATCATTGAATAATCTATAGATATTAATAAAAAATTATATGGCCCCCTTTGATAGCACATGAAGGTTCCAAGCTTAGCGGAATCATGTGATGGATCCTGCCCAAATTTGTATTTTTCATGATCGATGAACAATAAATTTTTTACAGGGTGATAAATAAATTTATCATCAAAATTTTATTAAATAATACATAGAATGGATAAAATGCTGGATCCAAATCAATGGATCATCACAAATTATTTATATTTAATTTAATAAATAAAATAATTACCTATTGAAAAATAATTTTTTTTCATTGATTCATCTAAAATGAATCTATGATGTACTTTATTTTTTCGGTGCCAATAATAGATTCTATATAGTGGTGATCAACACATGTTAAACAAATCTCCAAATTTCATTTTAGGAATCTCTAGGTACTAAAATGGAATACCAATTGTATTTTTTCATTCGACATTGATTATCCTAGGATTAATTGTAATGTTTTATCTCTAATATCCCTTATCATGAGAGTGGAAGGTGTATAAGATCATTCTATATTATTGGGGGAATTTTTGAGAAGGGATATCGCTATGTAATAGAGACAATTTTACATATTTTGTGGTTCATAACATTGTAAATGAATTGAATCTATCAAAATAATATAATTGGTTTCATATAACTCTATGGTTAGAAATAAATAATTATACAATAATCATTTATTATTTGTTTAATCCCTATAGAACCACATGTCTAAAATAAAAATATTATTTTTATTTGATGGAATTATATATACTCTAGAATTAATTTAAATATTTTTTAATAAAATAATATTGAATATATAATATTTCTCAATTGGACATTAATCTCAGCCTCCCATTCCTCTACAGTATTTATTAGGACATGAATAATGACTACTTATTTTTTAATTAAATATCACTTCATTATTTGAAGAAACATATAAATAATACATTGATCTAATTGAAAATAAATATATATAAATATTCTACTCACGTAATATTATTCCAATTAACTAGTCACAGAATATATGAGATTAAGAGAACAAGAATAATTACTAAACCATGTGTAGGAATAATTTTTAATCAAATTTTTAAATAATAAATAATAATATATTATTTAACTGAGATTCTGGATACACTATGTGTGTGACCCTCTAGAACTCTTTCTTAGTTGCTTTAGGAGAAGAATCCTAGGGTCCATGGTTTGTATCTAGAAACACTCAATGATATAAATAGTGACATAAGCTAATGTCATAATGATATAGAAGCTCATACAAATACTCATTGTGTAATATAATACATTTATCATGATATCTATAATCAGGAAGGTTCCATGATAGTTCCATCATCCTATGTGATCGATGTCTCTTTATTTAAATTTCTAGAAATCAATCATTCCAATAGAACATAGTTTCTAATGATTTATTTAGGCTATATAATCTCCATAAAGGGCCATGAGATAACAACATACATTAAAGAACATAATGTAAAAAAGGTTTCTTCCATTATTCATTAATGAAATATTACTTTTCATGCCTCCAACTTATCCAACCTCACTGTGATCATATTATATCATAGTTTTTGTCAATACAAAAAATTATATGATGTATAATATTAAATTATAATAACCATAATGTATATGGTTCAATACACACATCCGCTGATAAGAATTTCTAATGACACATTTAAATGTGGAATTATTACGGGATGGTCACATTCTCATAATATCTTATATTATATTTAATCAAGGGTGTACACTAAGAAAAGATTCCTTAATGTCCTATGAGTATCCAACAATTATATATAAAATTATTGGATTCCCTAATATTATTTCAACAAGAAATATAACATATATTTAACCATACATTCATGGGACTTCTTGGATCTCATCATAGAAGATAACTGATACAACTGTTCAGTGAGACAACTACTCCTAGGATATTTTAACATACTATTCCCCATAGAATAAAAATCATTATTTTATAAGGAGTTTTTTATTATTCAAAACAATGAATACATGCTATCATAAAATACAGAGAAGTTGGTTCTAGGGAACCAACATCCAAAATTTCATTGTATAATATGTATATCTCTTTTTGAAGAGTTTCATAATAAATATGTATATGTGTTCTTATACTATTAGAATATTTTAGGATATCACTATAAATTTGATACTATGTTTTATAACCACCCCTACTTGGTATCTTTGTTGTATATTTATATATTTATCATAAATATACAGTGAAGTGCTTGATGCCTCATTGCATTTGGGGAACCACCTATTTCATCATCCTTGTTTATCTCTTCATTATTATCTCATAGTGATTTTAGAAATATTCCACCATCATGTTAATATATTGTTCATATTTTGGTTTCATGTATTTTACTTTTTTAATTTATCAATTCTATTATGATGTTTTTATTTATTTGTTTTCTATTTGAGTTTTATCTATATTTCTTATCCATTTTATATTTTATTGAGATGTTATTATTCTATAATTTTGGGTTATATTAGTTCTTTAGGAAAGAAAATCAAACAATATTTGAGTAATCCCTTGGAACTTATTTATTTTATTTAGTATCTTATGGATATTATCAAAGATTAATAACTCAAATTAAGAATAACCCAAACTTCTACAAATGAAATATTATAGTTCTATGAATAAATAACTTATTAACTAATTTTCATATAGATAACACATGAACTACTTTTATTATTGGATTTATATATCATGTTACATATAAAATATATTTATGAATCATATACAGTGATAATATATCAATTGTATATTGATCAATAATATTAGTATATATTTATGGTTATGATAATGTTCAAATTAAATAGATGGAATAAGTTATCCAACCATCCAATAGAATTGTACCCTATGAAGACCATTTATCGTACATTCTAAGAGATATGGAACCAATGGTATTTTTTATTTACCAATCCCAAGCCCAGATTCAGATACTAAATAATCAGTGAAACCATTTTCAATATAATTTCTTGTTTATCAAGATCATGACCCAAATCCGGTTCATCAAACCACCCCATGAATGTGATACCATCATAGACATATTTCTTAGGGATTACACAAGTGTAATAAGGGATTATATATCTAGAACCTTACGGTATGAATTTTAATATATTATTCATAATTAAATAAGTGTTATATTTATTGAATATTATTATTACTTGATAAATTAATATATAATGTGTTTGATAAAAAATAGTTTTCTATATTAAGATACATAAATTGTATTTTTGGAATATACATGTTTATAAGAAATATTAATTTTAATATATTATTTAATTCCAAAATAAATTATATTTTCTTGAATAAACCTTACAAGAAAATATTTTTTAAAAAAATGATAATATAGTAATGAAGTCAAATGTTATCTTTATATGGGGATGAAAATTATTAAAATTATAAAAGCTGGTAATTTTCAATAAAGAAGTGTTTTTATTTATTGGATTTAAGTATCATACTTTGAGAATTATTTTTTTAAAAGTATATTATTTTTGAAATCAGTACGTTGAAATTGGCCAATGATAATGTTTTCATTATTTTTTTGAGGCAATAGTGTTATATGAGTAAAATTGTAATACGGTATAAATTTACATTTTGTATTCTTAGATAATTAAATTGAAAATGTGATGTATTAGACAAAATAAATAGTATCCAAGAATAAAATTTTGTTTCCCCATTATACTAATTTTTTTATGTTTTTAATTTTATTTTATAATCCATTAATGAATCCTCTAAAACATCTATTATAATTTAAGGTTTTAAAATCATTTATTTACTAACATCACTCACGTTGACATCACCATTGGTATTATTATAATTACTTTAGTTCTTATACTTATAAAATATTTGAATACACAAATCTCTTGAAGAATAAATATAAAAAACTATTGTAAGGTTTGTGGTTTTGAGTATTTCATTATATAGAGCCCAAACACATTTTTTGGAAATTAATTAAAACCCCCCTATATATTTCTATTATTTCCTACCTATCCTCCAACTCCTCTTCATAAAAAACATATTGATCATAAAGTTACTATTCTTATTCCTCACTAAATACTACACAATTATTTCATATTATCCTAATAATATCATCAAAATATTTGAGATGAATCCTCTCTTGGTATGGGATCCTCTCCTCATATTTATTCCATCATATTATATATATTATTATTTTTTGTTTCCATTTTTTTCCAATACATTAATAAACATCACTCTTAACAACTTTATTATTTAAAATTAATAATAAAAACATTTTACTCTCATTATTCAATTCATGGAATCATTATGCACACATGTTATGGTGCTTAAATGTCCTAGGATTTTCCATGAAAAACATTTTTATTGTGAATACTCATATTCATTTCCACGCAAAGGTGTTCACCTAGATATACCTATATAGATATTATTGGGGATATCCATGTAAGTAACCCAAAATAATTAATGATGGGGATAAATGTGAATGATTATGTTCCTATGTGATATAGTCAATATGGAACACAAATTTTTGTACAAGATATCAATGTGATTTATGGGTGTAGAATTATCTATCCCTAAAATAAATTGTCTTCTAATTTATCTAATGTGATACAGTGTATGGTTCACAATTGGATAACCTATGTAGACTAATATATGATTTATTATATTTTATCCTTGAATTACACTTTTTATTATATGTTTCATATTGTTCCCACATTCCTTTTATTATTTTGATCTTATCATCATATAAAATCCTAAATGTTCATGATTATGAGTCAAACAATTATATGTAATTATTTTATGTCTCCTTACACACATGTACATATTTACTTTATTAGAGGATTTTATTATTCCCTTACAAGGCTTTATATGTCACCCCTATCTTTTTGTATATACCCATGTTATCCCATTAATTATTAGAATATAAATTATGATTAAGATCATGTTGATGAGGTTTTAAATAATGTTGTTGTAACCCTATTTAAATATCTCATTTTATATATCTAATTTCACAAAGTCACAAGGCCAATAAATTATATAGTATTTTATTTCGGTGTTCTTTTTTTAATTAATAAACAATTATTGTGTATAAAATTAAATGGTTGTCGCATATTGTATAAATGTAAATCCTAGTTATTTTGGTGTATTTACATTTGAAAAGTTGAAATGGACATAGGATAAGGATAAAAATAGTAAGCCATAAATAATTTTTATTAAATTTTAGATTAAGAGGTTTCCTAGAAACTAAATCCCAATATGGATAATACAAGAGGATGAGTATATAGAACAATTTAACGTAGGGGTAATAACCCAAAAGGGCACATTGACTGTTAAATAAATCATTGACTAGTGCATGATAACAATTTATATTTGAACACATATCATGAAACTCATAGAGTATATACTTTGTTAAAATCAAAATATCATTAAAACCCAATATTAAATGAATAAAATATAACTATAAAATTTTCTATTTGGAAATTGACCATGAATAAGTTTTATTGAATACTCAAAATTCATATGTTATGGAATATATATAATTTTTAATTTATCCATTCAATGTAAATAGTTTACCTATTGACTGTAAAATAATATGGAAATTATATATCTCATATATATTTTATAGGAAGTAAATAATTATAAGCTGAATCATATAGTGAATGAAAGGCTTTTTCTCCCTTCATAAATATCAAAATTTCTATGTGACAATGGTTCTCATAATTCATTTATATCATTCATGTTTACTAAAACTATTCAAACACCCCCTTAAAATAGAGAATTAAATAGAAATAATTCAACAATGATTATGAAGATAATTTCTTATTATTGACTAATGAATAGGTATATTGATATTAAATTATTAAGACTATGGAAACTGTCATTCTTGATGAAATTCCCATTATGAAAGATTTCACAAATTTATTTCTTGAATACATTTATGGTATTCCTATTTGAAAATATTCTGACTTATATATAAAAATTATAGAAAACTATTTACCAATATATATTACCTTATATAATATTTCCACCATTGAACATGAAGGGTTGAAGAAGAAACTGCTTGAGAATTTGGATAAATGGTTTATACCCACTTGTGCTTCAACATGGGGTTCTCCAATCCTCTTCATGAAGAAAAATGATGGGACAATGCACCTATGAATTGTTAATATTTATCTTAAAAAGATTAAGATAATGATAATGTATCCTCTATAATAGATAGATGGTTTTGTTGATTTATAATATGGATTTGAGTGCATCTCTAAGGCAGATATCCGGCTGGGGTGTTATTTTGTAATAATAAAGAATGACGATATCCCCAAGACTTATTTTTTATAAGTTATATACACATTGAGTTTACAATTTTTCCATTTAAAATAAATAATTCTCTTGATGTATTTATTAGAACCGTGAATAAAATCTATTCTAATTACCATGAAAAATTTTTGGTAGTTTTACAGATGATATTTTTTTGTACAATAAATAAAAATATATACATTATGAGAATTTAAATTATGCAGTGATGAAATTATAAAAGAAAAATGTTTACTTATTTGTAAGAAATATTATTTATTTATGGAGTAAGTGAAATTATTAGGTCATGCTATCACTATGAAATGAATATCCCTTGATCCTTCAAAAACATAGTTAACTAATGGATGACCCAAACCGGCATCTATAATTCAAATCTGTATGTTTATTAGATTATTTAGGAAATATATTGGATTTTTTAGAAGAATAAAATTATTTTCAACCATCATATCAACTATAAATCCAAATCATGTTTATTTATTTCCATACTGATTAATTTGATGAGTGATTTAAATAGTTAATGAAAAATCATATTTGGGCACTTGTTTTCAAATTACCCACTATGTGGAAAGAATTTTTCATCTAAAGTGATGGTTCCAAAAAATGATTCATATTTTTACTCATAGACGATGATGAAAGTATATCCTATGATTCCCAAAAATAAATGATAAATGACTTTAACTTCCCAATGTATGTTCTATAATTGGATTCATTGATCTTCATACTGAATATTTACAATAATTATATGTCTGGGTAGAAGGGAGAAATATATACAAATAAAAAATTCATAATGTATATATTCACAAAAAAGGATCTCAATATGATCCAATGAAGCCCATTAAAATTGATCAACTACTATTATTTTTCAATAGATTTACAACTTTGGAAGAAGAACAATGTGACTAATGTTGTGAGTAAGAAAGATACAGAAACCCATAAAAATGTGTATTATAAGAAATCTAATGTTAATATGCGTGGTATGGAAGGAAATGGGTTTAATAAAATTATGTAAATCCTATATGACTCGAATATATTATCCGCCATCCATTATTTAGAGAATCATGGAGGCACAAATGATGATGAGGTGCTACATAATAAGGTAGATAGTATTAAAAAGTATAATTTCACTCATTAAGGTGTTAAATGTTTTTGAACCTTGATATGTGTTCCATGAAAACAAAATCTACAGAAAGAACTTTCGGATGCTTTTCATATATCATCCTTCCTATTTACCCCTAGAATAACTATGATATATTAATATATCATGTAATTCATCTAGTGGGATAATATAAAGAGGGATATTTTAGAATTTGTCTCTTGATGCATAGTATAAAAAAATTTGTGATGAATGACTAAAGTCTAGGGGTATGATTCATCTATTTCCCATACGAGTAAAGAAATAAAGAAACATAACAATGTATTTCAACATAGGTCGCCCAATGACTATAAAGGAAATAGCCCCATATGAGTGGTCATTTATAGCCTTATGAATTAATGATATTTTATTTCCATTAAGGAATATTTATCTATTGATAAACATGAATAGATATAAATATGAGAATTTGTATGACAACATAGAGTTCCACTCTCTTTTGTATCAGATTGAGATCTCAGATTCACTTCATGGTTTTGGAGAATCTTTCATGAAGAATTTTATATAAGGTTGGGTTTCAGTACATCTTATCACAATTAAATGGATGTAATGAATGAAAAGTAAATTCAAACTATAGTGGATTAGATAATTTTCATTTCAATTTATTGTCAACGATATTTGAATCACTGCCTTCCACTTGTGAAATTCCCATATTACAACAGTTTCAATTATTATGTTCAATTAGAACAATATGATGCCCTTTATGGGAATAGGTATCAGACTCTGGTATATTCGGGTGATGTTAAATAGACAAATCTTATGATAAGAGGTTAATCAATAGTTAAAATAGAAGTTTCAACCCATTAAATATATTATCAAATTCAGAATAAAAATTTATAGAATATATGAACAAAATCGTTGATGTTACATAAGGATTGAGGTTAGAAAAAAAGTCACCCATAATATATCACTTTGTAATAATGTCATGAGGTTTGAAATAAAGGTAATGAAATTTACAATATAGATCAACCCCCAAGACATCCTTGATAAAATCAGAGTGGTGGAATCTGGACAAGCACTCCAACATATCATATCCCAAGTATAAGATTTGTTCCATATATCCCTCTTAAATATGTTCATTCAAGACACCTCACATGTACTTTATATAGAGATCGTTTCATTATAGAATGCTATTTCATACGATGACCAACTAGTGAATATATTTTATCATGGATACATTATTCTGTGAAACCCATCAACTCAACTACTTGAAGTACTATAAAGATTTATATGTTTGAGGAAGTGACAAGGGAACTGGAAGGGTTGATGGAAGATAAGTACCCGCATCTATTATTGTTTAATAAAGAAATTATGTGGTTGAAATGACTTAAGGTGGGGAATGTGACGACTAGAAATTTTATAAACGATAATTATTTTTGAATTAGTAAATTCATTATTAATAAAAGTATCTAGAGAAAACACAAGAACTAATTCGGTTTTTTGAATGATACCAAATATTTTAATCAAAATACCATTATGAATCATAACCATTAATAATATATCTATTTTATAGTATCTTTAAATATTATAATATATTTAAGATTATGATAATGCTGAATTGTAAAATACATAATATGTGATGGTCTCTACCAGTAGGATCATACACTATAAATCAAATTTATCGGAGCTTAGGGATATGAAATTATTGTAAAATTATCATGAAAAAACCCAAGTGGAGATTCAATAACTATTGTATGAGAGAAACCATTTATTGGAGAAGTTATGGATTATTGAGATCACAACCCAAAACATGTTCTTCAAACCAATCCAAAAAAGTATCACTAGAGTACACAATACCCATAGGGTGTACATAGGCGTAATTATAAGAAATGTATTTATATCTTGAAAGTATGAATTTTTAAATAATAAATATACTAAAATAGTAATTATATATATTCATCTTTATTATTACAATATAAATGATTAATTAATTAGTTTAAAATATTGATTTTGTTACATAGAAATCAATATTGTATTTTGAAATTATATGGTTTTAATTAAAATAATATTTTTGATAAATTATGAAATTTTGAGATAAATTATATTATCTTAAATTATCATTATTAATAAAATTGCATTAATTTAAATGATTATATAATTAAATTTTTTTCAAATTCAATCATTTTATGGGTTAGAAAATTCTAATTGTTGAAAAATTTGTAATTATAAACAAAAGGGTACATTTTTAAGAACTAATTCTCATATTAAGAGAATTATAATTATAAAATAAATTATAATTTTGAAATCATCATGTCTAAATTTTATTATTTTGAGCTTCTCAAAATTTTATGAGAGATTGAAATTTTTGTGTAAAAATTAAATACAATATAATTATTCATTACCTTTTATGACAACATAAAATCCTAGATGATATGTCAGAAATACTATAAAGTGTATAATTTTTTTTCCTACTTTAAAATAATGTTCTTCTGATGTTATTTTATTCATTTTATTTTCCCTTAATGAATCTACAATAACAATTTTATATATTAATGTTTTAATGCCAATAATCATAAAACTTGACTCACTTCCACATCACCAATGAAATTATCATAATTATTTCAGTTCATAGAAACAAAATATATTTAATATAAAACAACATTAGCATAAATAATTGTAAAATAACTTATTTCTGGTTCTAGTTTTTGTAATTTTACTATATAGATTCCAAATCCTATGTTAAGAAATCAATAATGAATTCCTCCCTTCTTTTTAATAAATAGCCACCCAACCTCCAACTACTCTTCATTAAAAACCAATTTAGAACGAATTGAGAATCTATATCCTTCTATAAATCTCTCTCAAGGTGTTATAATAATCATAATATTATCCTATCTAGGTCTTAGAAGAATGACATCAAGGTATCAAATCCTCTCCTCCTCCCCATTATTAATTCACATTCATTATATTTCTCCTTTTAATATATAATTTTTTATTTTGTAATATTATTTCACGTGTCCTTATTATTTTATTTTTGAAGTAAAATAAATTAGATACCAACAATCACTATCATTATTCCGTTCAATGAATCATTATGTACACCCATTTGGTTTCCAAAACAATTTTCCATTCCTACAATTGTGTCCTAAATACCTTTCCCTAATTCAATTAAAATATCTTTACCATGATATACCGATAATAAGTTTATTGGGGAAATCCACTTATATTACCCAAAATATTAAATGTATTTCAAAATTTTATGAAATGTGTTTTTCTGTTTTATGTCCCCTTTTCAAAACAAATGCATGGATAAGATATTAATGTAATGGGTTGTCCTAGAATTATATAACCCTTTAACGAATTGGGTAATTATTCTATCTCATTATGTACAAATCATGTTTCACGGGATGGTATTATAGTCACCCTATGAATTGATGTCAAAGAGGATATATTGACTTATTCCAATTATATCTTGTTTTATATTGAGTCCACATTATTTATGTTTTTTTGATGTTATAATATTATACCAGGATTAAATGTTTATGATTATTATTATCTCCTTCCTATATCATCTTGGAATTTTTATTGACACACATTTACTTCTATACCATATTATATTCATTCATTATTTCATTACTAGGATTTATAACTCACCCCTTTCTTAGGTATGTCCCCATGTTATCTTTTGTAGTATTAAAAGTTCTATAAATTTTATGTTAATGTTATACATTGTTTAAATAATTTTGTTTTATCCATTTTTAGGTTATCATATTATGAGTCAAATTGCAAATGGAAACTATGCCTATAAATCTTTTAGAACTACATTAATTGTGTCCTTGTGTTATAAATAATAAATAAAGGGTCATAAAAAATATGGTTTTTCAAAATCAACCTCACAAAAAACAATATGTTGTCGAGGGATGTAAAAAATGGATTAATTAAAATTTTTAATAAAAGATAAGTTACTTATGCAATGCCTAGGTACCAAAAATAAAATAATAAATATGTAAAATTTAAAAAAACAAATGAAAAATTGACTTCCAAAATATTAAAAAGAATATTTGAAAATACATTATTGAGGATTTATAGACCCATGCTGACTTGAAAATCAATTATTTCTAGTTTTTAGAACTATAGACCCTAAATTATGCTAACTCAATCAGTCAAAAATAATGTGTGTTCTAAAAAGTAAAATTTTATTCAATTATAAAATCAGACACTTCAACCCCTTCATTCGACACTAATTCGAGATAGGTTTTTTCGGAAACTATTATATATTTATCGTACTATAATCCTCTATCGTGTTCATAATCATTTGGATTCAATTATTTAAACTAAGCACTATATTTCCAAAAGTACTTTTAAGATAACGATTATTGTCCAAAAGTGAGTATTACTTAATCCATATAATGTTCATCTTATTAATTCCCTTACAAAACAATTTATCCATTATATTTTAATGAAATTAGAGATATTATAATAATTAAGTGTTATTTTATTAATTTCCTAGTTTATATCTATTTATCATCCACATAAAAAAATTAACATTATACATCCATAGTGTGAACTACCTCCACTATGAAGCTAGATCTTATGTTTTCCACCAATTCTCTATCTCAATTGTCATAAGGTTACAATTTTAAAATAATAGAGAAATATATAAAATAATTTTTAATATTAAGATTGAAATTATATTCTTCATTAATTTCAACTAACTCATTGGGGAATATGGATTTGGATTTTGTGTTATGAGGACTTCCACCTCCATAAAGTATTTATTTTCTTCTTGATTTTATATAATCATCCAAACAATAGAAAATGTTGTTTAAACCATAAAAATATCAAATAAATTTCATTAATATTATTTTAGAATTATAATTTACCATAATATACAATTAAATAACCCCAATCAACAATCAAATAATTTTATATCCATTATTGGGTCGTTTTATCCACCTATATGAATAATGCTAAATAATCAGGTATAACTATTGGAAGATAAATTAAATTAATATTAAATTAAATTAATAAAAAATTATTGTTTTATGGATTCTGATATGTTATATTATGTATTTAACTTATTGTTAAAATTTCCTATTTGGTCACTAAAATTACCAATATAATCCCACACGATCAATTTTTTCACACAATATTTCTAAAAAAGTAACAAAAAAGATAATAGGATAATATGTCAACCAATTTTCCCTATAATATTAAACGAGATTATCAAGGAATGATGATCATTGTGGTAACAATAATGTTCAACACCACTATTTCTTATCTTGTTCAAAACAGTTCAAAAAATTCACATTTGATATTAAGAAACATAATTACACACTAATATACATATAGATAAGAATTATAAATTAATATTAGAAGTTGTTATATGTATATATGTATTATTAATCATTTATAGATTGTTGGGATACTTGTTATTTCTATACATTATATTAATTATATTTAGTGGATGTTATGAATTAAGGTAATATTATCTTTCCTGGAATATTATTTATTGAGATATACTTCTTATTTTAAACCATGATTTATTTGGAATGGTGTAACATCTAACAATTAATTTTTTTATATAATGTTCCTATAATTATAGATTAAAAATAATGTTTCATTAGAAATATAATCATTGTTGGGGGTTTTATCTGATAATGGTTTCATTGGATCAATTTTTGATAGATTGGGTCATAATATTTATTACATAAATATAATTTTGAATAATTCTACTTTTTTGTAATTCCAATATTTTAAATTATATTTCATCATGTACTCTAGGGAAATTTTTATTTATAAAAAATAAGCATATCATTATTAAAAAAATAATGATATACAACCAAAACTTTTTTAAGGAAAATAGATATCCATACCAAATAATTTTTTCTTGATTTTCCATATATTTTTTCCTCTTAGAGATTTTATCTATTTTTTTCAACATATACCTACATTATTGAATGTGATCTTATTAATTCATATCAACAATTTTCAAAGTGAACATATTATTTCCATATTTTATAATTTTGTATTCAATTTTTTTTCAAAATATTTACTATTTTTATGTATCATGAACATATATCTTATTTTCCATGACATGTTTTTTGTAATAATATTTTATCTCTTTTCCAGAATAAATAATTATATATTTCGTTAAAATTTAATGTTTCAATATATATCAAATTTTTTTATTCCAACAATTGTTCAAGATTACTTTGCAAAAGAAATTAAGGATTTTCTAACAAGGCTTTTATTATAAATTGTAAAAGAATCATCTTTTTAAAACATTTTTAGAAGAATAAATTTCATATAATTTTAGAATGTTCGTTATCCTAATTCATGGATTTACAATGTAAATAATTTTTCCATTATTTTACAAATTTTATATAAAATTGGGGTTTATGGTAAAATATTCATTTCCATCATTTAGTTTTTAATGTTATATTCTATTATTATTGTAAAAATATTTTTTTATCCAAGTTGGTTCATTACTCTGTGTTTTCAAAAATGAAAAATGAAGACCTTAATTGATATAGAAAATATCATCTTTTAATTTTGCAATTTTTTATATAAATTACCCAAAAAAATTAATTTTTTATTTCTTAAGAAATAATATAATTATATTAATGATTATTTTCAATTTTTAATGTAATGTGAGTATTTCTATCATCAAATAGTATGCTTTATGTGATTATCTTTTTTGGTTATGTAAAGATAGAAGATGGGTGAAAAATCCAATCAATCACATGGATGTCCCAAACCAAATTGATCAATTCACTTAGCTAGGAAAAATAGAAGACGTCCAAGAAAACCATGAGAAAGATGGGGAGGATTAATAGGCCTCAATATGGGTTATAATTGTGGGAAGTAGTGTGTTGGTATAAGGAGTGCACCAGTGCACATGATGAAAACAAATTAGCGGGAGGAGGGATTAACCATCATCGGGGAGCACTAACTATTGAAGGAGTCCTCACACAATAGTTTATATTTATTTATGAGTGTATTATAATGATTTACTTAAATAAAATATTCTTTTTATCCGCATGTTCAATATGGTATGCATACAGTGTGATAATACTTACCATTTAAAAAATAATGATGTTTCACACCTTGACATGTGTCACATTAATTTCACCAAATTCTCCCCAACTTTTCTTATTGCCATGATGTTGTACCATTTATAACTGCTAGAAGAAGAAACATCTCTCATTCTATATGTATCTCGCTATTATAACTAGCCACTGCTACCTACCATTGACATTCTTAGAGAACATTAGAAATCTCTAGTAAGTTGTAGTGAAGCTAGGGAGGCTCCATACATTGTTTTAATGAATAAAATTAATAATTGGAAACTATTATGTGTGGTTTTCTCATTCATAATAGGATTAAGGAAGAATAATTATATTATTTCTATTTCTCTACATCCCACACATAATGAAATGGAGTGTTTGGAACTATCAAAATGGTTTTGGAATGTTTCTCAAAATGATACACTATAGAATTTTATATGAACTATGGATAAGTAAAGGTTGGGTGTGTTGCTACTGAATGATTTTAAAGTATTATAATTTTTGAACACTGGTTCTATAACTACACAATTTTCAAATATAATATACAAGATCAATTTAAGGGTAATTCCTTACCCATATATGACATATAGGACCTATTTAATGGGGGAAAATTATATATACTTTAAACATTAAAATCTATGTAAGGGTAATGTGAGAGAATGCTGGCCTAGCGGTCATTCAATGTATGTTCTAATTGTTCCATAAAAAGAAGAATATTTATAAGATATTTATGCTTTCATGCATAACCATTTCATAGTACAATGGATATTATGTAAGTGTAAAAGGGTCATTTCATGGAAATAATCCTGAACCACCATAGAGTTACATGTATATGGTATACGGTTCATTTGAGGGTGTATCTCGCTTTCTTCATACTAAAGGTTCCAAAGGATACCACACCATTTTCCATATCCTACACCATAGTACTAGTTGAACCACAATTTAAGGATCCCATAGAGCCAATGATTTGGGTAGAGAAGAGGCTTTTATTATGGGATTTTAATAGTTTTCATATATGAGTAGTTATTTGAAATGGGTTTTCTATAGTTGAGAAAATTCTACACTGTAGGAATATACATTTCAAATTTTGAAAGGGGAAGCTTATGGAGTGGTTACTATTCCAATTATATTAAATAATCCAAAATATCAGTATAAAAAATATGAACTCATATTTTTTGGGGGTTTAAAAAATATTTTACAATAAGGGGGTATAAATATAAAATTCTCATGGATATAGGAGGCTAATAATATAATGAATAAAAACTCACTAAGAGGAGTATAGACATATTTTAATAAGGATAAGTTAGAGTATACTAATACCAATTAACGTTGTGTATTTATGTATTGTTTTAATTTTCGTTTTCATTTTGTCATCATTGTAATTAATGTGTTATTTTTTTATATAATGTGATAAAATTTATATATTTTTTCAATAAAATTATTTTTAATTTAATTATTTCTATTAAAACATCCTTGATTTTAATATCATTATTGGATATTGAACTATCGACAATGAGGGATGAATTTCCTAGAAGTGGGTGGTTCTGGTTACATAGTATGTGTGTGGAATGATTTTTATTTTTCCTCATTTATCAATACTTCTAAAAATATTATTTTACTCATATGTATTTAATAATTATCCTCTTTTATCTTTGATAGAGGAGTTATGATTATAGGATTACAAAATGAAATTAAGAGATTTAGAAACCAAGAACATTCTTAGATTCACCATTCAATTAAGGAAAGATCTAATGAAATATTTGGTATATAAATCATGTTAAGAGATGGTTTGAATGTCCAAGGTAGTATAATATATATTGAAAATTATAAATCATTAAATCAATTATTTTTAAAACATTCATTTACATATTTATTATTAATAAATAATTATTTCTCTATGTAAGGAAAACTCATCACCTGTCCTCGGTTCCCAACATATCAGCCTCTCAAATCTAGAATATGATAATTTTAAGATTTCATTAGTGTTATTTTATATTAGTTAATGTTCGATGATGTTATCTGAGTTTATTTTAATTCTTAAATCTTGTGAAATTCCCCTAACATTCCCAAACTATATGATTTAGTATTGATCCTAGGATATGTTATAATAAACTATAATCATTTTCATACATTCAGAATGAATAAATCGTTGAGTTTTGAAGTTTTTTCTTTGATTGTATGGAAAATAATGAATATCAGTAATGGTAAAAAAGATGATTGATTAGATTATCTCAATTAAAAACTCATTTTTGTTTATTTATTTCAGTTTATCATATGTGTTTTCTATTATTTTTCATTATTACACTCTTGGTGTTCATATTGTAGTCTATAATGTGATACCTAATACATGCATTTGACAACCCACTATTATTATAGTACATTGGATATCAAATGAAGTTTACCTCTAAGGAGATACAAAATTCAACATCATGATCACAATTATAAATAATAATTAATGATTCATACTCATTTGATTATGAGGAATTTTTGCACCAAAATGGGACTGCCATTTACTACTACTCACCATGTGACATAGCTCCTACTTTGTATAAAATCCACGATTAATACA
The DNA here is from genome assembly GCA_963277665.1 of Viscum album. Lineage (NCBI taxonomy): Eukaryota > Viridiplantae > Streptophyta > Magnoliopsida > Santalales > Viscaceae > Viscum > Viscum album. The sequence goes on from OY728161.1 coordinate 69,722,588, forward strand.
TGAATCAGTGGAGTGATGAAATTCCAGAGATGATAGATCTATGTGTACATCATGATGTTATTGAATGTCTCTTGATTTCCATTATAATATATGAATAAAAAATTAATGATTTTAATTAGACGATAAAGGTAAATAGAACATCATAAAAGAATATTGAGGTACTTATTAAAAACATTGTATCCTATCATAATGAATGGAACAATATATTTAAAGAATGATTGAAATGCGTCGATGAAAATGTGGATGTAGATGAAGTTAAAATAAGAAAAAAGTTCCCATTGTGATTGATGAAATTTTTATATGGAAATCAATAACTCAGGATGTATAATCTTCAACTAAAGAAGTAATTTTTGGATAGGAAATTAAATAAGATGATTAATATTCACTAAACTATATGCAAGAGGATGAAGAAGATACAATGATTGCACTAATTTAATAAATCATTGCTGAGAATTAGGATCTATTTTGGGACGATAATATCGTTAAAATTGAAAAGAAACACTTTTTTCACATGTTGAAAATATAATGATGAGGGTGAAAATACCCCAAACATTGAACAAAAGATTATGGAACATGAAGATGAACTCCATGATGTGAACATGTTTAGAGTGTCTAAATTGGATAATTATGACCATATATTCATACTCCTAGATGGAAATCTTGATAATGATGTTAGAATAGAACTCAATTCGTAACATAAATGAAAGGAAGGAGAAGTCCATGATGAATCACATTATAATGATGGTTTTATAATGATAGTGGTTAAAATAAGGTGAAACATTCCTATAATAGGTAAAATTGTAATATGTTGATAAATATACAAACTACATCAACGAACTCTTAGAAGATCAAAAATATTATTACAAAGAGGAAGTGTAATTTGGAATTATTACACTCTTTGATGAAATGAACCTCTAAAACTCAATGAAAAAGAAATTCTTTACACCTACTATTTTCATAATAATATAGGAACTTTTAATACATTTAATAGTGGTCAAAAAAATAGAATTAAATTATCCAATATAGAACATGATGAATAAACTAAATTGGCTGTGATTCAAGTAATTTGGAACGTTGAGTCTCTGGAAACATTCATGTAAGGAACATCTTCAGAACAAAAACAATGGTAACAAACATTCTTGAATTATAGATCTGGTCATAAACGTTAAGGATGAGGAAAATAATGTTATTATAGTAGAGTTAGACTCTTGGGAGTCTGATGATATTAAATAGGTGATGACTTATATTAAAAATGATGTGATGGAGTGGTATTTTATAGATAAGGTTGAAATTTCTATGGAAGTTGATCCAAATACTTAGGAATGAGAATAATAAATGGAAACATTTACTTTAAATAATTTACTGAAATATATTAATCAATAGGTGTTAAATGGGGTTGAATTTAGTGAATTTGAAAATAATTAGATTCTAAAATGGGATGAATATTGTACAAATGTTGTTTTAAATTAAAATTGAAACTTCCAAAATTTGTAATGGAGGAGTGGGTATCTAAAATTGGATGATTATTCACCCCATTCCAAAAAAATAATAAATATTTGTGGTGAGAATCAATGATAACAGTTATTTCATGATAACTATTTTTTAGTTTATTCATTAAATCTAATGAAGATTTCATGTCTACCATGAACAAGGGTAATTAATTTGACATGGATGAGTAATAGAATAATCAGTCTATATTATCTAAATTTCAAGTCACCTCTCAATCCAAAACAACTACTAATATCTTACACTCAAATTACAAGACACCCATGGTAAGAGGACATCCTTAAATACCTAAAATGAAGTTCTTGGGGGGGGGGATGTGTTTTTACTAATTTATATGACATAATTTGATTTGTATATTTAATTATAGATATAGTAACTCCCTTTTATGATGGAATTCACTCTTGGATATTTTTAATATTAATAGAACATATATCAATACTTTTTCCTACATAATTTATTTTTTCAGCTGTTAGGATAACATTGAAGAGAATATTTAATAGAAAAGGGGAGGGTATACTCATGCTAGGATTTCAATGTTTTAATATACCCATTCAATAAACCATGTAAATGATTCTTTTTAATAGTGGATAATTCAATTTATTATATCGTTATATATAATTTTCATCACTTTCTTTTTTGAAAATTACATTTTAGAAAATATTTCCTCCCCCCCCCATTAAACTAGATCAAAAATAGGGGATGATTATTTGTTTCTATATGACGGATAAATAAATCGATAAATCATAGTTGGATTTTTTGTCCCTGTCAGATGTCCTTGGGGATATCCTCACATATAATGTATATTTAATCATGTATGAAATTTTTTAATTTTATTTCCATATAAATGCTGATGATATAAGTATACATTTATGAATGTCCCATTTTTAATACAATCTCTATTTTTTAAAATATGATCGGTCATACTATTTTAATTCTTGAATCTAAATCATATAATTTTTTATCTATTAATATAATTATTCATGATTATAACTATAATTTATTTTCATTTTTTTAATTAACATTCCTAAGAGTATTCTGATCCATTTTCAACATATTATTTTTCACAATGAATGTTATTGAGAGAACTTTGTATGTGTGCTACTGCTAGACGCACATTTTTCTCTTATTAAAACATGCTCATTATGAGATTTTTAAAAATGATTGAGGCATAATTTGATACTATCTATTCCTATTTAACCTCAATACATAATTTACATTTAACTATTTTGTAACCATAAGAACTATGAAATTCCTCGGTGATAGTACACATTATAATAAAATTAATCATTCCTACCCTATTTCATTGAATATTAATGACTGATCATAGATTTGAGATTAAAATGGGAGTTTGGTATTTTCTTAGAGATTAATGGGAATTTATTATATGTGGGGGTTTTCTATTATGACATTGTGAAGAGGTTATTTATTTTTAGTTGTAATTTTATTGAATCCTCTAAAAAATGAGAATAAGTAAGATTGTGGGATAGCTTTGATTCACCCATAGATTGGAAAAATCTTCCCCCATCATGTTCTGAGTTTTACAATTATGTATATATGATATTAGTGGTGGGGATCAAGGTTCCGTTTGGGTTTACTTCCCAGTTTTTGGTGAATTTATCATTCAATTATTACACTATAAAAAATGAAAAATGAAAAAGCGGTTGATTAATCACAATATTCTCATGTTGAAAAATGATCCTCAATTAATAAGAAGATAATGAGTAGGGGTTGTTTCCTTTAGATGTAGATATAATAGAGGATGAAAATTTCATTTATCTATAAAAATATATCACAAATTGTATATTTCTAAATCATCACCAATGGTCAAACTATGATTATTAGTTTTTACACAATTACCTCCCCACAATGAGAATCGTAGACATTAGATCATTAATGAAAATACCACTTTATTTTAATTTTTCTAAATTTAGGTGGTGATTGAGAGGACATGCATGATTATGAATATAAAATATTTTGTGATTTAGAATAACTCCATTAAAATTTTCTAATGAAATCAGTGAAATTAAATCTTGTGAGAAAAATATCTAATTTAATTAAATTTTAATAATTAGTTGAATGATTTGATTGATAGAGAAATAAATCATTTACATTTAAAATTTTACAGGAGTTATGATCTTGAAAATTTTTTGTTTGACCTTTATATTTTTGAAAAACATCATTATAACTTTATTTTATGAGGTTGATTAGTTTAAAATTTTCCTTGTGTTGTTTATACCCTTTTTGTCTGATCTTAAATATTTTACTAAGGAATAGAAAATAAATAAATTATTGGGGCCCTGATGCATTTAATTTATATGTATTATATCTTCATTTATTGTTGTGATTTCATTATAAAGAATATAAATTGTTTTATTCCTTTATTTCATTAAAATTAATTTAATTATTTTTGACGATGATTTAGTGTTTTTAGGTAATATTAATAATTTCATTATCAAATTTTAAATTTTAGGTTATATTGGGTTTTGGTTAATTATTGTGATAATGTAATCCAAATAAATAAACAAACAACTAGATATCCCTTTACTAGAGAGACGAAACCACTTAGCTATCCCATTGGGAAGTCTATAAATACCACCTGGGAAGGCCAAATGGGTTCGGGGGGAACCCTTCATTGGTAATAACAGAAGCCAGGATCATGTGAGGGATTAGATAACAACAATAAATGAAAGGATAATCCATGTGGTATTAGTAAGATGGATTCACCATGAATGGGTGGAACCTATTGGGGGTATGGGTATTCAAACCCCATTAGGGTTTATTTTTTATATAGATGTGTGATATTTACTTTTATAGATGACGTATTACATCTTCATCCATAATATGGTATGAAGATGTCATTATTCTATTCATAATTTAGTAAAACAATATTGTTTTTATTTGCATCACTAATCACCATAAGAACACAGAAGTCACCACCACCTCACTCATCATCTTAATGTTTGACAACCACTACAATCCTTCGTAACTACCTTGGCCACCACATCATGGATCATTATATTATACAATTACAATAGTACTCACCAATATGTCCCTAGATAGCTCACGATACCAATGGAATTATACTACAAAATTGGGGAGGTTTTATGGTTTCTTGTGATGAAGAAAATTAGGATAAAGAGCCTATCACATGGCGTTTCCTATGACACTATAGGATGAACAATGCATGTGTATAGCAATGTCATTTCATCAAGGCCCTAGAATGATGATTTTAAGTGTATTGAATTAGTATTATTGTTTTGTCGTGGTTTTTTTATAGAATTAACTATGGTTTTATATATGCAACATGGCTCTGTAATTTAATTGATAGTGGCTATGTAATGGTAAGGAAGAAGGAGAATGTTTCACTATAAATCGATAACTACATTGTAGACATAATCGATATAAATGACCTTTATATTGGTGTATCTCTACCCTTATGTGATATATTAGATTTCCATAATGGTAAACCATTACCCTTGAGACCCAAAAAGATATCAACATAATGGTGTAGCGAAAGAACAGTGACATGGTATTATCAAAATGGACTTCTGGTCTTCAGTATAGGAAAAAAAAATTAGAATAGTAGGATAAATTCATATATAACAATTCAATACTATAGTGGTTGTTTCAAAAAAGAAATATATTCATTTCATGGAAATAATCATGTTTCACCGTAGGGTTACACCTACATTGTAGGAAATTTTTTATGGAATATTCTCATTTTTCTCAATCATATTGTTATGTGGGATCCATCACCATCATCCATTCATTACTCTACATCACAACATCAGAGCATGATTAATGAATACAATTGATCCCCTATATTTTGTGATATGTGGTTGTTGTTGTGATATTTTATGGGTTTAAATTACGATTAATTTTCATATCTAGTTGTATCAATATAGAGAGGCCACTATGATATTATAAAATATATTTTTTCATGTAAATGTAGATCCATGAGTACTAGTTATGGGTCTCATGCTATAATAGAATCTAAAAATTAGTTTTTGAAATTTTGAACAACATTTTTCCTGAAGATCAATTATGGAGTTTAATGAACAGGACCATTGATATAGTTTACATAATAATTATAGATAGGAATAATAAATAGATTGTCCTACAAATAAATTGATTAATTTTTTTGTAAATATAAAATAACAAGAATACCAATAACATGAGATGACTTGTATTTATGTGTCATTTTCATTTATTTTTTTCATAATGTAATCTATGAAATTCATATGTAATTTTTTTATTTATAATGTACCATGTTTTTTAAAACAATTTTTTTAATTTATTTTGTTCCCATTTATATTATTTTTAGTTTGATCATGGTCGATAAAAAATTAGCCATAAGTGAATAATTTCACAGAATTCTGTTTTCTAGATTAAAGGGATCTTTATGAAATGACTTTAATAATTCCTCATGTATGTATATTTCTAAAATAAATATTATTGTATTTATTCCTTTGTATCCTAGTAAGATAATTGATGATTTCGGAATGATACCAAATGAAATTAAGGGGTATTATAATAACAATATGACCTAATATACTATTTCCCCTAGAGATCTATCCAACTGTATTTAGGTATCATAGATCACATCAAGAGAGGGTTTTTCTACAATATGAGGCCTAGTCTAATCTAGGGGTTATGATATTCTCATTTATGGATCCTTCTGTCATTTAAATACTTTATTTTATAAATTATGGACTGTTCATGTTAAAGAAAAACCATCCTTTGACATCAATTCCCTAATATTTGTCCTCTCTAAAAAAGATTAATATTCATGTATGATTAATTTATTTTACGTCTTGTTAGTTTTTTTAATGATGTTAAATTATTTTGGTTTAATTCTTAATTTTGTGGAAAAAATATGAACTCCTAAAAAATAGTTCTATAATTATCACTAAACTTAAATCGCCCTCGATGGATCAACCATGAAATTTTCACATTTTATATTTTAGTAGTTAATATAAGTCAAATTAAAATAGTTTGTAAATTGAGAGTTCTTGACTTATAATGATACCATATAACCTTTTCAAGAAAAATAAAATCATTATAAGTCGAATTATCCACTAATATATTTTCCTTACCTATTCATCTTTGGTGTATAACTATAATTTTCATTCTATTGCATTTTATCTATCAATACTCAATTTTTGATTCATTTTATTAATCCATGATAACACACATTTACTATGTAAATTTATTTGGGAATTTATTTAATTAACTATATACTCCATTCCCTATATTGTGTTAGTTTTAGTGATGATAACATAGAAATTAATTCGATTTACTAAATGGGGAAATATCTAAAAGTTTAACTTTTATTAATGCAATAGGTATGTCAATTTTTTTCTATATTATTTTGGTTATGTATTATATATATAATATATTATTTCACATGATTAATACAATTTTTATAATTAGTGATGGTTAGGGTTTGGAATAGGTAGCCTCTCAATGTGTCGATAGATCTCACAATCTAAACTATTTTAGGTATTTTTGTGTATACATTTTTGGAACAAAATATTTTAACAATAAAGGTAAATTATAATATTTTTATGATTCCTTATCTTAGGGAATGGAATCATCGTTCTGTAATTACACATTTCATCACATCGAAATTACTTATGGTTATCGTGGTGGTGTTTTTATTTCCATTAATATCTATGGATATATCATTTTTTAGTGTTATTATATTTTGGAATTATTATTTGTTATATCTTTGTACAATATTATTTATTCTCATTTTATACTCAATTTTAATATTTAATATCTCTCAATTATGATTACCATAGATAATTATATTTCCTCACCCTTATTATGCATCGATTTTGTAGGTTGTGATGAAATAAAATAGACATGATGTGCCTAAAATATTTTCATTTAGAGGGGATTTTTGAAAGATGTTTAGGAATTAATATCTATTTGGTATTTTCATATAATGTGGAAAAAATATTATTTGATTATAAATACATGGTATTTGTTAGTTCCATTTTTATCCTTACTCATTATAACACGAAATGATAAATCCCATTGAATACATATGAATAAATATTTTTTCAGGATATGGTAATTATTTATGTTCAAAACTGGTAACCTTTTGTTCATATCAAATATTTTATGTACATAATGTTTTTATCGGAAATCAATCCTGGAGTGCATGTCCAATGATTACCCTAACCCCCTTATTTTAAAAATATTATTAAATATATCCCATAAATAATACTCTCACATGAAACCATTATAGACAAAATATACATATTCCACATCATTATTACATTAGGAATGAATACATAATAAGTTTTCATGTCATATGATATATGAATGATGAATAAATGAGATGTTTATAGAAGAACATATGTTAACATACTATTAACATGTGGGTATGATAATAGAATCAGGTATCTTGAGAATAACATAATAAAATATAGCATGGTAATATATAGATCATCAATCATTAGTAATTATATACATCTTTATGAATAAATTTATATATGAGTGATAGGTGTGTGTAAAAATAAATAAATAATAATATAACATAACATAAGACTATGGAATGAAAAATGACATGGATAAACCATAACATTATGAACAAATATTACCAAAATCATGTCTACAAGTATTGTTGTAAACATATCTAATAAAAACCATGTCCTTGTAGAACTTTTATAATATTTATAATCATAATCATATTGATATATATATAACATTATGAAAATAGATAATAATAATAATTTCCATGGATGAAATTATCAACATATCTATCCTTAATAATTTATATAAATATAATTTGTTGAAAATATAATTCATATCAGGTGCACGTAAAACACTGTGAATATAACTAATAAAAATAATGTCTATAAAAAACATTTTAACATATTTACTCTCAGTCATGTCCATGAACATTATTATGAACATAGATAACTATAATCAGGTCCATTCACAACGGGATTATCTCAACAGATGTTAATATTTACCTATTACAATAGAGGGATAAATCATAACCACCCATAAAATTATTTTAAAAAATATATATGTATGTCACATGACAATGAACACATTCAAAAATTGATCATCTTAAAATTAAATCATGAAAAAGAAATTGTTTCCATGAATATTATCATATGACATGAACATAAACCATTCATTCAATAAGATCCAATGGCATCCTGATATCATATTTATAATATATTATAAGAAATATGTAAGGTTCTTTACAAAGATGAAAAATAATTTATAAAAGCATTAGAAATTTACTTTTAAAAATAAAAGTAAGTATCCTTTACATTAGGTTGAATTTTATTAGAATGAATTTAATAAAATAAATAATTTTGAAAAATGGATTAGAAGGTTGATGAAATTTACATTAGGGGATTATATAAAAATGTGAATGGCACATAATAATGAAAACTGCATAGAATAACTAGATAAATTATCCTTGTCAAATATATTAAAAAAGATGTTTCTTTAACACATTGAATAAAAAATAATTTCTATAAAAAAATATCATATGTACATCATATAATTTGTGATAATGATTACAAAATACAATATAAGATACAAATACATGGAGGAGAATAATTCCTTACTGAAAATATGAGTATACTGAATCCACTTTCATGAATCCTTTTAGTTGAATCTTTTACTATGGAGAGAGGAAATGGTACAAAGACATGTAAACCCTTCAAATAAAAATATAAGAAAATTAATTGGGTTTTAGATTTATAATCCGAAAAATATCAGAAAATTTAGATATATTTATATGAAATATCTACATTGAGGGTATATTTTAAATAAATACTTATAGTTTTACTAACAGATGGATGAAAAGACCATGAAATAATGAACTTGAAATATAATATTAAATAAAATGATTAATAACACAATTATGATAAAAGATATTAATGATGTAGTATATAATATATATAAATGATTATATGGTAAAAATAAGAAACTTTCATAAATTAAAGGAAAAGATAAGAATTACCATTACCATAGTGTCCAGCTCGGTTGGAAATGTTCTTGTTTTGACTGAATCACTCCTTCTCATAATTTTTTTCTATTTTGTTGCTTGAAATATTCCACCTTTATATAAATACATTGTAAATAATGATGGATAATAGTTTATGAGTGTAAATTTTATAATTTATTAGATATAAAAAAATTTTAGAGGTGGTTTGGAGTGGGTGGATGAAGAACCTTTTATAGGTAAAAATTATAGGCATTTTTATAGAAAGATATTTTATGGGACGAGTAATGATGGGATATCATATGAATCAGATGAGTTCGGTAATAAAAATTTATTGAGATAATTATGATTTTCTCCCATATGTAAATAGTACATCTATAATGGATATTTTTCAATTAAATTATACAAAAAATGATTCATTTTAATTTCCCTATTTTAACAACCTTTAACTATTTTGAACTTCTTTAATTGTTTATCATGATAATTACCTTTTACATAAAATATTTGTTAACACATATTTATTAAATTAAATGTTTTGATTCCAATTTTTTTCTTCATTTAATCAAATTCAACACATATATATATATATGGAAAAATTAAATTTTAAATTTATACCAAATAACTATAAAATAAATGGTTTGTATATAATTGAATTTTTAAAAATTAAGTGTTCATATTCCTATTACTCTTAATTTCATGACTATAAACTTATTCCCTAATACATGTAAAAATTATATTTAAAATATATCATCCATAACCATGACATAAAAAAATTAAATTGATAATTGAATAATGTATAAACAATAATTTTTTTAAATATATGTTTAAAATATTAACTAATTTTTTTATTAAATAAAAATAAATAAATAATCAATGTATGATTATTTTTAATTGTTAATATTTATCAAAAATACATTAAATTAAATTTCTAATTCCATATATGAGATATTTTTATTCTAAAAATATATGCAATTTATAATAAAAATAAATATTTAAATAATAGAACTTTCATTGAAAAGGAATCATTAAAATCTGGTTCCTAATAAAACCCTTAAAAATATAATCAATTATTTTATGTGTTACCCAAAATATAATAATAATTTTAAAATAAAAACATTTAATATTAGATACATCTGCATCTGACCACTACATATACAACTACCATATAAACAGTATCCATATAACAAATGATTATATATCAAACAACTGTATATATTACGGTAAAATTACATTCATATAAAAACCTTATAGACATTACGAAAATTCTTTTGTCCATAATTTTTACATCCATCTATACATTTATAATATATTTATAATGATTTTTATTCTTTAAAAAATAATAATCCTTAGTATAGTAAAAAAATAAAAATATGAGGATGAGTATTTAATATTGGAATAAATTTTACGAAAATTCATTGGTCCATGTTATCTAATAATAATATTTCAATGTATATTATATTTATTTTTTAATTTTTAATATGTTTTGTATTATTTTTTTCCAATATAATATATCATGGAACATTTTAGTTTGGTGTTACTTATAAAAGATTATATTTAAAGTATTACTTGTATTAACTGAAATACATAGTACATTAAGGTTTATTATATTGAGTGGTTTAGTAAATTATATTATAGGATTCTTTAAAAGATACATCCAAATCATATAAACAAGTTAAATACTCTCATTTTATTGAGAATGTGTGCATTATTATATCACCCATATAATAAAATTTTATAATATATAGTAATCATTATATATATTCCAATATTAAATAATATCTATATCAGTCACAGTCATGATCTTAAATCCTTATATACATAATTTCATATCACCACATATTATATCCTATATAATAAATAATGGATCACTGTACAATTTTTTTTGAATATCCTCCATGGTACATTTAGAAATCTACTATAATATTTATCATATGTCATATTATGTGATATTCAATATGAATTATAATCCAAAAATTAATTGGGGATAATATCATAAACACCTTTAGAATAGCTCTATATGTTTTGTAAAATAGAATCGCCACTCAATTAAATAAAAAGTATCTCCCCATGATACTTTTTTTAAATTAAGAATAATAATTAATAACTAAATAAATATATGAAATCATGGTCCTATTATAAAATATTCATGGTACACAATATATAATGACACTTGATATGAAATCCATAAAAACATGTAACTAAATACCTCTATCCACTAGATGTATCATATTACTGCTTGTAAAATCATATAATACATTTTTTCAGGATATTTTTTGACCTTATGAAATGATATATTCTAATCCTATATTACCATTTCCTCTTTTTTAATTCATATTGTATAGTCTTAAATGGTCTATAAATACATGACATGTCCTTGATATTAGAGGATATACAATTCACATAACCTTTTATAAAATAGATATGATTCTATTTTTAACTTATAAATGTAAATCCATTCATTTAATTAATTTACCTTAATATAGGTCCCAAATATGATCGCCACCATACGAGGGAAAAATTATATCTTGTTATGAAATTATAGATTACATGATCAAAAACATACCCAATAACACCATAATTAGATAAACCATTAGACTTACAGGATAAAGGTTTCAAATAATGAATGTTCTCATAATAGGTATCTTTACATCCTCACGTATGTTGATTCAATAACAAACATGAACCCCAATAATAATAAAACAATAGTGTATAGTACAAAATGTGGTACATGAGGTGGGTCACCCATCACATGAAACCCATTTTGTGGCTCACGAGCATGTTTCTAATGATTATAAAAAATCATACTGATGTTATCATTAAAAATTCATCGAATCCATTAATGTTCCATATTGAACATTGGTTAGGGATAACTCAATGTCATATGTTCATAGGTATCATACCAAAACAACTTAAAAAAATAAATTCATCTAATTTTAATCAATAATATTTTAGAGAAATTTTTTGGTATTACCTTGTGAGTTTTTTATACTTAAACTCCATTATTAATGTTAACAAAATTATACAAAAGTGTTCATCAAATTATAACACATTTTACTGACTACTACATCGAAAATATTTTTTATATATTTTTGGGTTTTTGAACTATTTAAATGTATTTTTTTGGGTATCATATATAAAGATAGTATGTTTTAAAAATGGAAAGACATTGGAATTATATTCAAAATTTTCGACTCCTTCAATTTAGTATTCAAAAATATATAATTTGAATCATCCTATTTTATGATGTTAATGACTTCTATTGTTAAGTTATAATTATTTACAAGTCATAATGATCATTATACTTTGATATTATTCTATTAAAATTCTTCATTATAATTATTTTAGCAACAAAGGTTATCTTTGACATTATCTGTTACCAACAGTCTCTCAACTTTTTTAAATATTTTCTGGTTTAAGAATTATTTATAATGATGTAATCGTTTAACTAATAGAATGTGAATATTTAATATGAAATATATACCCAATATCATATTATAAACAATATTATATTGATAATATCATTTTTACATAGAAAAATTTTTCTGTGTGAAGAAATAACTATTCTTTTAATGAGAAAATGTTACAAATTTACTATAGTACCAAAATAATATATGGTCTTATATGGGTTTGGAAAATTATACTAAAATTATTTGAGATTTTTTAGAATAAGATCATTCAATATAGGCTGTATCTATGAAATCGCATCATGTAGTAATAAGAGTACACTATTTATAGCTACACATTTTATCATATATGAAGTGAATAATATGCTACTTACAAAACAATTATGTATATATATGTATGACTAAAATAATCCATTTCATTGTGTTTATAAATGAATAACCCCTCTTATCCATTTATAAAATTTACACATTATAGTCTATTATTCCATCATTCATCAATTGTAAATCATTGAATATTATAACTGCAGTGAAACAAATATTAGCAATAATATACACTTTAAAATAATTAATTGTATTATAAGACATTAATAACTAATATCTACAACCCACATATCTTCAAAAAACCTTTTAGGTATTTTAATCAATTCTTTAGGATGGGGATAGGGTTTACACAATGAAATTATTTCTTTACCAGCCTTTCCATTATGTTATATGGAAATGTGGACACACCATAACATCTATTATTTTCATTCTAGACAAATATTACCCATATTCAGTCTAATCAATAATCATATAGCTTTATCCTATACCTCTAATATACTTAATATCTATCTAAAAATACTAATTAAAATGTTTAAAATATATCTAAACACATACAAGCTATAATATAAAATGAACATTAATAACCATTCCATTAATGACTATGGAATGATATTCATTTGAAGATAAAAAATAATATGTGAACCTAGTCTCTCTATGTCCTTGATATACCCAATAATAATTGGTATGTGAGTTGAGATTAGTAGAAATTATTTCATCATTTTACAAAAAGCATATTCTGACACCTCATATATATCATGTATTTATTGTTCTGAATAGATCATTTTTATGTAATATATCATATTATATAAATCCATGTATTCATGTTTCTTTTAAAACATGGTTTCTAAATACACATTAATGATATTACATACTTCAAATGACTATATAAAATACCTATCTTCGGAATCTATGTACATTTATTGAATATATTCCCCCTTAAGTTACTCAATAATGCATTTCAAATACACGTTGAATTTTCTGTCGTTCTTATGAACAATTTTTTTATTACGATGTCAATCTAAGAAAATTATTTAATTAGTTTTTTCTTTACTAATATATATCTTAATGATATAGTTAAGGGGATAATTATTTTTATATTTTTATAATTAAACAATATATTAGAGTATTATAATGTTTTAGTATTTCTTATCAAGGAATTTTGGTAAATGTTCTCACAGAGACATGATATACAAATTTGATATGAATCATTTTTATTAATTTTATATACCAATGATTATTTCTAAATATTAATTGGTTTATGATGTTTTTCTATTTTTTGTTGGATATGATTTCTAATTAACTTTTTTTTAAAAATTATTATTAGAACCCTATTTGAATAGTAATTTTTAAACCCGTTGAGTAAAAATTAAATAATTTTTAACCTAATTTTTACCCTTATGCAATGTACTGGGTGAATATAAGGGTAAGTGACTCTTATAATTATATAGCGTAGTTCTAAGAGTTTCAGAAGGGTAATACCTTATATTATAGAGATGGGTATAGGTTAGATTAATATTTTAATGTAATATTAAATGAAATTCCTTATTTATTAGAGTAGTGTAATGATTGGTATTGTTATCCCTTAGTTGTGTAAAGGTATTTCATTTTCTCTATTAACTATGTAAGGGGAACCATGTATTCCAAAAGTATGAAAAAGGGTACCTCTAGAACTACGTAATTCTAGTAAGATGATTTTAATGGTTTTTTATCTGTAACTCCTATAAAACATTAAATGGGTAATATCTCATTTACAATGGTTCTGTAAAGTTATCTCTATGGTTACATATAGTATGTAACTGTATTCCCATCTTCAAATAAGGGTAAATCCTTAGTTTTGAAGGCCATATAAGGGTAATCTTGGGCTAACTAAGGCTGTTTTTTGTCACATAATATTTATATAAGGGTTAATTAGTACCCTAATAGGACCAAATTCATCTACGTATTGGTAGATCCAACTTAACTATATGTATTGCTCTTTCTATGGGAAAATAATAAAAATTTTATTTTGGTTCTTCTTCTTCACTAGAAGGAAACTATAACACCTTTGAGAAATATTAACTTTTGGAAACCATGAAAATTTAATACTTTCTGTTAATATTTGTTGGTAACTTATATTTTAAATAATTTGATCCTTCTATTTTCAAGATTCTAGTAGATGAGAAAATTAATTAGTATTCTTAATTTTTAGGCTTTATTGTTCCCTAACCTTACTTATTTATTTATCAATATATAAACCTTCATTGGCCATGATTTTTTAAATTCTCCTTGACAATATTTCTGGGTGATCAACTATAATAGAAGAATATCTTGTACCATTTAAACAGTATTTATTTTTCTCTATTAAGCAATAAACATGAAGGGATTGAAGGGTTTTTACATGAGTGTTCATGATGCAAATCTCCCTTATAATGTTTTCAATTAAGAAATTATTGAAAATGTTTGAGGTAGGTTTCATTATAAAATTATGGTACCCCTAAAATATAAGACATTCATGCTTATTTGAAGGGAATGGTTTGTGGAATTTATTATTTTATTTCCACTTTTTCTATGATATTATTCTTAATGTGTTTTTTAATTGAAATACATTTGTGAATTTGTAATGATTTATTAAATTTTTCCATGATAGGTTTGTTTTTTATGTGTATATTAAAATCTTGGGATTGGTTAAACTTTTCTTGTGAAACAATTTTGAAATGTTTTTAGAATTGTTTATGTTCTGTTTCATGAAAAAATTAAATATGTGAACATTTGGGAACTCTAGGAATTGATACAAAAAAATATATTGTGTTAATTATTTCTATAGAATTTAAATTGGATCTCATGAGGATATGGTAGAGAATGGGTATTCGAATATGGACAGATTGTGATAAGGCTCAATAACATTAGGATTCATTTTCTAGCATAGTGTTTCTTGTTTGTGCTAGTTTCATAGGCACAAAGGTTAAAGCATAGTTATTTTTTATGCATGATGGTTTCAATTATGTAACATGTTATTCTACTCACATTTTTATCTTAATATATTTAGACATTTGAAATAGAAATGCAATATGGAATTATATTATATTGGTAACATTTGTATATTATTCATTATATTCACACCATTATATCATTTTTTATATGGTTTTTATGATTAATATCATTTTTATATATTTATTTATATTAATATTGTTGAGTTATTGAAAATTAATATTTTCAAATAAAAATTTTATTATTTTTAAACTAAACATCTATGAATTTATTTATAAAATATTTATGTTTAAATGATAGAATAAAAAAATTCATTGCCATATAAATAATAAATATTATTTGGTAGTGTCTTTCTGAGATTTAATGTTACATCATACTTTTTATATTTTTGAGTGTGAGGTATTAGTTTTTTAGGACCCAGATAAAAGGAAGTGAATCATGAAATATAGTAGCCTCTCATAGATGACGTCACCTTAATTGTGGGATATGATTATATTGACTGTTAATCATAAGGATACATAGGTTTTATCATGGTTATTCTTTCATGTAATTCATTTTTGTCTTGTAATTATATTTCTATTAGATACGTTCTTTTCGTTTATGTGGTGGACTAATTATTTATCATATATTTTTGTATAAATTAATCACATTTTAAATAATTTTAGGTTACAAAATTACGATGGTTTTATGTGTTTATATCCAGGTGAATCTTAATACCCAACTCAGACTAGGATAATGATTAAGGTATTGTTCGATGTAAAATCGGGTAATGAGTTAGGTTGAAACAGGTTGTCACATCACAAAATGGTGTTAGAGGAATGCTTATCCATATGTGTTATGATTGATTCAATGTTATGAATTGATTTCTAAATGAAGTGAGTTATCATTCAAGTTGGGCATTTCATTCTATACATAGATAGATTTTTACATTATAAAAATCACATAAATCTAGAGGATCTGTATCAGGAATTCATGCTTGATTTCATTAAATTTTTGGATTTAGTTCTACCCATATTTATCTTCAAAAAGAAGCAATTTATGAATTCATGTTATAATCCTTTTTAACATTCACAATTTCTGTAATGTATAAGTGAAATGTCTCTTCTAGGACCATGACTTTTTTGGGGTAATGAATTCCATGTGGTTATCTCGATAATGTTTGTTTTTTGTTCTGATTCACCTAAGAGGTTATGGAAACCAATATTTTCGCATTGGAGGATGAGGCGAGGGATCATTTATCTCTCATCTAATACCATTTCATTTAGGATATCATATTTTAATGACCTATGAATTTCATCAATATGGATTTTTCTACTTATTCAAGATCATTGAACACTATGGAAATGTGGCTTATTGGTTGGTCTTAATATTTCATATGATATTGATTCAAGATGTGTAGCATGATTCCCAACTAATGTGGTATCATCCAAAGCATATAAAAATGTTTTAATTTGAGTTTTCTATTCTCAAGCCTGACTCCTCCTTTTATTTGCATCTAGTTCTATATATGGATTACCATGGATAGGAACTTCATGGTTAAAAATCTATTTAATCACTATATTGTGGTAGTGTGGATGGGAAAAAATTATTTTTGAATTGAAATATTTTTATAAACAAAATAGCCTTCAATACTTATGAGTTAAAAATTGAGAAAAACTTCTTGTGATAAAACAAATTATGGTCGAGAGACTTATAATATCCCAACATTTTCATTTCATGATAGTCTTCGGTTTAGAATGCTTTCATTTTTTGTTTTGAATGTGTGGTATATAATTTTTTCCATCGTTTTTAAACGACAATAAAAACCCAATTATTGAGTTAATTTATAAATAATTTGAAGGGAAATTAAATTATTATGTTCTTATTTTTCACCCTTACACATGGTATAAGTTCCATGTAAAGGTAAGTGACTCATACATTTATGTATGGTGGTTTTTAAGAAGATATTTTGTGTAGATCCTTATTTGAATGTTATTCATATGGGTATGATGGATATTATTTAAGGCTAGTAAGGGTATTTCTTAGTTAATATGAGTTACATAAAGGTAATATGATTATTACATTAGCTGTATGACGGTAATTCAATTGTTATATACATCGCATAAAGGTAACTCTGATTCCCCAAAGATTTTGTAAGGGTACCACTGCCACTATTTAATGTTAATATTTATATTATATCTATTTTTTAAGGGTTCATCCTATACAATGAATATGATTATTCTATCATTTACAATGGTTATGTAAGGTTTGATCATTGGTTTTATGAATTGGTTAATGGTCTTCCTAACATCACATAAAGTTATAATCCTTATTTATAAGTCTATGTAAGGATAATCTAGCTCTATGGATGGGTAATTGGTTTCCTTTGATGAAAAAATATGGTAAAATCAGTACTGACACATGATAGTTGTGAGAAATTATATATCAAAAACATGTTACTCTTACTAAATTCACTTTAATGTTGAAAATTAACTAAAAAAATTATTATTTTTCATATTCTCCCAAATGAGCCTATAATTTCTTTAATCCATTTCAAAGTCCTAAAACGATGGGAATTTAGTCCATTTAATTTTTAAAGGTGTTAATTCATATTTTAAAATAAATTAAACCTTCAACCATCATGATTTGATTTAAATGTAAAATTAATTGGTGATATTAATTTTGGGGTTTTAATTCCTCAATGCTTAGTGAATCTAATTTAAAATATCCAATCCATCACAACTCTTTATTTTCTATAATCCTCTTTAGATGATTTTTGGTTATTCGACTACCATTTAAGAATGTGTTATTCCTTTGGCTGATTTTTTATTCTTCTTCATTATGGAATCAATAAAAAAGGATAGTGTTATTTTCTTTGATCATTCACATTTAACCCCCACCCCCAACCCCCCATAAAGGTTTTTATTTCCGGAAAACATCAACCATATATGGGGTTAGTACCTCAATAAATTTGTGTTAATCCCTGAATTGATGAAACTTCTGGATAATTTCTCTAGGTTATATTAATAAATTTAATTATTGATTTCACGTTTCTATAAGATATAGTTTTTGAAGGATTTCATCAATAAAACATATTAAAAAATATATTATGTTTTTTAAAGCCTCAATTGTTAATTAGTTTCTAAAATGGGTTTTAAATAAATTACAGCGATGAAACTTCTCTTGTGAAATTGTTTAGTAATTTATGGTATAATTTATTTTCAAAAAAAAATATAGAATGAGGTGTAATTTCTGTATTGTGGTCATTGACATATAAAAGCCATATTTCGTGTTATAAAATAATGTATTTTAAATAAATTCCCGTGATGTAATCATATAAAATCGTTATCCCATTATTAAATGGCTATGGAATGACTCTATATCATTAGGATCCACATTTGAGCTTAGTGTTTCTTTTTTACCCTAGTTACATATTTCCAAAAGATCAAGAATAATGATGTTTCATTCTTGATGGTTTTACATATGTATCATGATTTATATGATCACGTGATTATCTTGTCATTTGTGTCCCATATACATGGAACTTTTAAACAAAATGAAATAATTTTGGTTTACTTTGTGTACCAATTTTAAAATGATCACCATGATATTTTAGGGATATGGTTGTAATGGATAATTTACTTTATTTTTCATTCCAATTTATATTGTTATTTTTTTTATTATAATGTTGATTGTTTTGAAAATAATATAATATAATTTCTATAAAAACATTTCCAAATTAAATTACATTATATAATAGTGTTTTTTAATGTAATAAAAAATGGTTTCATGATGGTTAACATTTTACATATTCATTGGTGCTATCCTACAAATATTTTGTGTAGATACCTATGTTTTTCATTTGGGTATTTTTTTTTCTTAACTTTTAGCACTCAGGTAAATAAATGGGCATCGTGGGATAGATTAGACTCTTTTAGATGATCTATTGTTTATAGTGGATTCGGATGGTGGTGATGGTTAATGAAAAGGAGACATAGATCTGTAATTATTATTTTTTCTTTTAGGTTCTTATTTTTGGGATTGTGCCTGAATATCTCTTGGATGTGTACATTTTGTAAAACTTATACTATGAATATTTTTCATATTATTGTTATATATGATACATTTAGTGTTAAATTTTATGTATAAATCGTTAATATTGATTTCTAGGTTGAAACATAGTTTATTTTTACAAGTCTATGGTTATTGAGAATGTAGTTCTGGTCTTATGTAGAGACAACCTTTGAGTTGTTTCAAGTTGACCAAAGCTAGATTGTTATGAAATAATATCAGATTAATTTCAAGCCATATATTTTATGACACTATATAAGTTGGAAATGAATTGATGAATGAAATTGGTTCTTAAACAAATTAAGCATGTCATTTTATTTTTTGATGAATGGTTGGACAAGACTAATCATCCAATTCTGATGGATATGTCTCAATAAAGCATACTTGTTACTACTGATTGTTTGGATTCACATATTCTAAGAAATATGATTAATAAGTCACACTCTGAAGTGTCATGTGGTAATCCTTGTAAATTTTCATGACATTTGGAAAGGTTATATGAATGGTATATGGTAGGAAAAAGTCTTTTTTAGGGGATAAATGATTGGTTTGGTTATCTTTGTAACTTTTGGATGTATTTATAAGCCACCTAAGATGTAATGAAAGCAAACATCATTATCCATTAGATGATGAGGGTAGTGATCAGGTCTTTATCATTGTATCTCATTTCATTTGGGATATCATCTTT
This sequence comes from Viscum album, assembly GCA_963277665.1. Lineage (NCBI taxonomy): Eukaryota > Viridiplantae > Streptophyta > Magnoliopsida > Santalales > Viscaceae > Viscum > Viscum album. Next base: position 69,743,502 of record OY728161.1, read on the forward strand.
GAGTGGGGAGATTAAGTCATCCTTGTGGTCTATTGTTTCTTTTGAGATAATTTAATGAAATAGAATTATGGCGAATTGGTTAGACATGTTATCTCACATGAAATTGGTAAATGACGGGTTTCTTATTTCATAATTGAGGATGTATCAACTAGACCCCCTATTTATTTTTTAATGAATGTGCAGGAACCATAAACCTGAAACCTCATTTGTTATTTCTTGTTCAATTTATGGATTATCACTATTAGTTAATGTGTTGTAACACATTCTATTAAATTAGTTTCTTGTTGCAGTGCTAAATGTATATCCATGTGAGATGGTAAAATATCATTTTTTTCATGAATGTGGACTTACCACTTTGAATGTTTAGAATCCTGAATGATTTCTAGTTGTAGGAAGTAGTATGATGGGTAGAATTATGATAACCCATTATTTTATATCTTTTATGATCATTGGTTGATAATTTTTTATTTAGGTTTATATTTATTGGATATAATTGGTAATTTCATTACTTTTTAAATTATCTTTATAGCACCTTTTTTTTAATTTATATGTCATTCAAATAGAAATTAAAGTATTTTTTAACTTCATTTACACCCTTACGCATAGTATAGGGTCTACATAAGAGTAAGTGCCTCATACCTTTACACAGGTTTATTTTATGAGTTCCATAAGGGTAACTAATTATTTTCCTTAATTTTTTATTGGACAGATAGTGATTTAATGGGATTCATAAGAATAAGGCCCTATTTATAATAGCTGTGAACAGGGAAGTGGAGTTTTCTTTTAGTTGTGAATAGATATTTCCATTATTCTATATATTGTGTATGCGTAACCTTTTATTTCTAATGCCTTTGTAACTATATATCATGAACTATGTACTAGTTGATTACATTTTATAACTGTTTTGAATGCGTAACACATAAATGCTGCATAATAGAAATATCTGATTTACAAAATTTGTGTAAGGGTATTTTTTTGGTCAAATACACTCTATAAGGGACTTCCCATCTTCATGTAAACATATTTCCCTGGTTCAAAATATCATATAAGGTTAATTCAATGTTTTATAAAGAGAATTATTTTTCATTTAATGGTTATTTATGTTAACACATTACAGTCACATTATATTTCAGAGTTGTATAAGGGTAATCTAATGTTTCTGTTACCCAGTTCACATTTTGGGATAAAAATAATGAAATTTATTTTTTTTGTTTCATTTTCTATAAAACGAACCTATAGCATATTTTATCCATTTTAATGTATATAATTTAAGGTATTTTAATAATTATAGATTCAGAACACCAGTAAACAATATTTCAAATGCATTTGAACTTTCTACATTCATGATTTGTATGAAATTGCCAATTAATTATTTTTCTTAATTTTATTTTATTAATTCTACCACCCCAAATGTATTTATTTAGAAATTTTTAAACATTCTATTCCACTAATTTTATTGAATTCTCTTACATTTTTTTGTCTTTCACATACTCTATATGATAGTATGTTTCTATTGGAATATTTTTAATTCTTCAGCATATATGAATAATCATAGAGTGATAATTATGGTTTTTTCCTTTAACATTCAATAATTGAATCTCCATAAGAGTTTTTCATGTGCAGAAACCATTGATATTGTATGAGGTATGTGTCCATGTACATTGATTATAAATTATCAAATATTTAATATTTTTTTAGTTTTTTGTGTTCGGTTTTTGAAATTAATTGATTATTTTCATCATTTCATATAAAGAGGTTTTAAAATGCAATTTTCTATAAAAATAATTTATGAATTTCAAGAATTTTAAGAAATCAATCCATAATTTTTTTTTTCTAAAATGGATTTTCAATTCATAAGAGTGGTGAAAAATTATTTTGAAAATAGTTAGTGAATATTTTATTATAATTTTTGTATTATTATTTGAAAACATGGAAAATGGGTACATTTGGGAACTTTGGGCATGGAAATATTAAAACCATGGTGTGTGTGAAAATGATATTGAATTTATATTGCTGAACATGATCTAATATTAGAAAAGGGGGTTTTGGTTATTGACTATCTATGGAAGGACTCTATTACAATAATATTTACAAGTCCTCTTATTGTACCTTATTTTTTCAAGATATATATTCCAATAAACTACTTCCACATGTGGTTTTTTCATGATGGTTTCACATATTTTTCATTTTTCTAATTCTTACTTAGTTATAATATGATATTTCTCCCATGTACATGGCCCCCATAGGATAAATTATTTTATCTTGGTTACCATTCTATATAATGAATTATATTATAACAATTTTATGATTGGGGATATGGTTGTTATGGTTATTACCCATATCTATCATTTTTAGTTACTTCGTATTCATTTTCATTTTAATATCTATTGTTTTGAATAGAAAAATGTAGTTTTACATAATGGTTTTCGTATGAGACTTTCATGATAAGTTTTTTATTATAAATATTGAATTAACAGTTTCTTATGGATATAAATCATATTAATTATTTGGTGGCATTTTTCTCTATTTTAGTGATAACACTACAATATTCGTTGGGATTTTATAACCTTGGTATTGTAGGACTCTAGAAAATGGATGGTCACCATGTTGTTTAGAATATAGTCTTAGTTTATGTTTACATCATAGTGGATTGAGATGGTTGTAATTGTTAGTCGAATGGAAAATTGGTTTTGTTGTTTCTTTGTTTGACTTTTAGGTTCTACATTTTATAGTCTTCCATGTATGTCTCGTGGATTTATACATTCCATTAGCACGTTACACAAATTATTTATAATATGTTGGTATATATGAATCATGTTGCATTAAATTTTAGGGTACAATTGGCCTCATATTTTTTATAGTGATACATAGGTTATTTTCGCCTACTCATGGAGATCAAGAACACGATTCAGGTCGTGGGTTAAGCTATATCAGGCGATGTGTCATGTTTTCCAAGATTGGTTTGTTATAGTGCCAATATCCCTATTTAACCATGTCATTTCACACCCATGTTGATAACATATTCCAGGAATATATATCATTTACAAAAAATTTAGTTATATCATATATATTAATTTCAAAATTTTAGTTGATAACTCATTTATATAATCCACCAAATAGAACCACTCAAATATCTTTGGTTGGTTCAATAATAGTCCTTGTTTCCAAGACAATTATAACTTATTGAAAGAGAGAAAAAATTTGTGTCACAAAAAATTAATGTTCACCATACTACATTTGTTGCATACACATTATAATTTAAGGATTCCTAGACTAAAAAATTGCCAAAAAACTACATGATTTTCATATCGTACTGTTTTCACATTAAAATAAAATTGAAACTGTTCTATTTTTACTTTTTATTTAATCACACAATTATATATCATTAAATTTACATTAATTGTAAATATGAATTTAATTATCTATTATTTAATTCTATTCCTTTTATCAAATAAATATGTTGAATCTACATTGATGTGAAACTCATTACACAACCTATATCAGCTGTTACTATATAAAATTAAATCAGATAGTATTCATAAATATCCATATAAAAATCCCACAGAAATAGTAAAAAATATGCCACATAATAGATTGAAATTATATAAAAAATCTAATTCATAAATTAGTATACTTGGGTTGACATAATGTTGACGACCACATACCTAAAAATTTCATGATCTTCCAAGGTAGGGAGGATTCTAACTGAGAGTTCTTCTACCTAAGGATACATAAATCAGTGGAGACATCAAGTAAATCATAATTTTAACATATGATCTATATTAACAATAATTAACAATTAAATTCAATTCCAAAACCCAATACTATCCAAAGACAAGGTAAAATAAAACTATATCATTTATCATATATTTTATATACTACATTATATTCCTATATAAAATTGATACCATTCATTTCTCATTTCTACTAAATAATACATTCAATATTATTTAATGAAATATATTTATTATAAAATTGGTAATAATTAGAAAAATTAATACAATTCATATATGTAAGCATGGAAATAAAATTTTTGAAAAATTCTTAAATAATTCAATTATAATAAATTTATTGTTTTTTAATGAATTATATAATTTCCACAATTAAATATTTATATATATATATATATATTAGATCTGTATACATTCCATAATGTGAGATCCTGTATGATTATCTATTTATATTAAAAATACTTTATTAAATTAAATATAATCATTTTTTATTTATATTTTTTTATGCATAAAATTTTCATAATAAAAATACCGCATATTTAAGACCAATCAGACCGTGATCAAATCAATTATCAAAACAAATTTTCATATAGTTAAAGAAAATTAAAAAATAATAATTAATTATAATAATAAATATTATTTATTAACAATATTTTATTATATTAAATATAAAAACATATATTTTATTGATTTTTATAATTTATAATTTTTTTTAAATTGCTCATCTTTTTTTATAATAAATTATCTAAGTAAATAATAAATCTTGGGTTATAATTTCCAAAATTTTATTTCATGTTAGTAAGTAACCTTATCAAATATTTATTTAATAAAATTTTTATAAAAATGAACTAATTAAATATACACAATCATAAATTATTTTATTTATTAAAAAATAATGAATTATATTAATCAGTCCAAATAAATTTTTCCATGATCTATACATATTTTTTAAATAATATAATTCAAATCACAATTTGAAAATGTATACAAAACATATTTTTCAATTTATAATTCATGTATGTTCTACAGCCGAGTAAACTTGGTATTTGGAAAAGACAGTGAAAAAGTAATAGGAAGACAATGCAATGATGTTTTGCATATATGGGTAGGAATATCACCCATAATATTTTATATATTATAATTTATGACATAAACATATTTTTATCCTTGGTCGATATTACACTGTAATGGACCCATATATAATGTTTGTTCAGAAAGCGTGGGGTGAATTTGTGATCAATTATATTTTTTTCCATTTATGATTTCTTAAAAAATCGTACTCTGTAACTTTTTCAAGTGATAAATATCCCCAATTAACACACACAAATATTGATTAATGAAAATTAACAAGGATAGTTAGTTTAAAAGATTCAAAATTTATAATGAGTAATAAATAATCGGTATGGTCTGGAATCACTCGAGACCATATTATCAACTAGAATCACCATTACAAATTTAATTAGATAGGGTATATCCTTTACTAATAATAGAAGAATAAAAATAACTTCATATCCTAAAAACTAATTGAACACATTTCACTATTGTATTTATCTTTACAGAGTTTGGGATTATCCTTCTCATCTAAGAGATTTTCCCCCAACAATAAAATTGTTCTCCCCCGATTCATAATAAAGAATAAAATGGGAAAAAATCACTCTAAATTAACAATTTAGGTTTTATGATTACACAAACTATTTATGTGTTTTTTCTTTCTCTAATACATATCGTACATTTTGTATCTTAAGTATTATTCTTTATCATACCATTTCTCATCTCAATATGTTCCTACTAAAAAATAATTATTATCTTCTCTATCCTGAATAATAAACTATATAAATTTTTTTTATCCATTTTACCACATATTCAATACCCTAGTTCATCCTCTTACAAAATATATACAATTTTTAACCATCCAAATTTATATTTCAAATTTTAATCTCAATAAATTCACTTTCATCATTAATTTTCCAACCTATCTTGTAATTGACTTCCCCATTCCTCTGTTTTTGGAATTATATGGGTCATCACAAAAACAAATTTATGTAATACAACATGATTGAGTAGTTCTACTCTATATAATAATATCTTTTTCAACGTGAAAATATTCTTTTATACAAATGGTTTCTCTTTTTATTTTCATCCCAATAGTTCAACATTACTACAAGATATAATCTTAATGGAAAACCCGATTTTGTTTGACATAATTGTTGAATAAATTATCATTAATATATTTAATAAATAAATGATTATTTTATGAATATATATATATATATATTAATCATCTGAATTCTTATTAATAATCATAAATAATTATATCAAAACACCCTCTTAACTTTGGGAAATTATATATTTTTGTCAAAGTCTAAAACCCATATGTATAAGTCTATAGACTAGGTTGACTGTTTATGTGCCTTAAATGACTCTTAAATTTCATATTAATGACTATTACATATTCCATTTTGTTTTGGATCAACCCTTACATATCAAAATAATAAAATTTAAATATTTCCATTACATTAGGTTTTTACATATCAATAGATGGACTTCTCTATAATGAGGGAAAATCCGAATTTCATATATAGAATCCCAAGATTTAATCATATATTTTTTCCTTAATTTCAACATATTTTGTGGTCAAATATAATACATGTATCATGTGAAATTGTTTCATTAAATAATTGGAAGAATATATATATATATATATAATAAGAAATATATGTTACATTAAATTTGTCAAAAAAATCTTATAGGGATCCAAAATACAATAGTTATTCTAAAATTATATAGGGTATGATAGAGAAATACATAATGAATGAGGTTGGGATAAAAGTCATATAAATTGAATAATAAAAGAAGATCAAGTTGATTAAAAGACACTAATAATTAAGGGGTAATAACATGATAACATTAAGATAAAGATCATAAGAATGGGAAATGGGAATAAGGAAATGAAATCGTAATATAATGGATTCATAAATACATGGGTAAAACATAAACCATGACATCATTATAATAAGTCACTGATCAATACATAGACAATAGAACATAACATGATAGGATCATTGCTTGTATACTACACATGGTATCAAATTTGTTAAATACATAATCGATATAGTATGAGATATATAATTTTAGTCCCAGACATAAAATCAGACCCTGTAGAGGATTTTATGTGACCAATGAGAAAACTAATCCATAACTAATATATCAGGATGACCAATCCCATGAGATTGAAATAGGTACTAGAATATGAATCAAGAACATAAAAACGATATATTATAATGATTAAAAATAAATATAATTTTTTTTTAATTTCAAAAATTCAAATTAGAATCATTTAAAAGTCTTCAATATCGATTTAAAATATTAAAAATTCATGTAATAGATGTCAAATGTAACTATAAAATTAATGATTCACATAGGTGATAATTTATGAAACAAATAAATGATATTGTAATAATGGAAAGATATTATTAATTTACCATGGAGATAATATAATAAAAAGTACGTTTTACCTATAATAATGTGGGTTTTAAAATCATTTCACATTTAAAAACATTTTATGGGGGTGGTCCATGACAAGAAATATGAAATATGGAATTAACCTTAATTTATATATACTGAATAGAAAATATTATAAAGGGAAGATAATGTGTGTATAACCCATGAAAGAAATGTCAAATATTACTATGTATATATAGAATGAATGTAAATAAAAAATTTGATATGTGTAAAAGAATAGGTTCAGAGAAAAGGGAGAAAAAGAATCATATTGCAAATAAGAAAAGTAAATATAGTTATTTAGAAGATATCCTGCATCAGTTCCAGATTCTCTCTATGAGTGCACATAACATCCAAATAATATATTATTTTTATTGAAAAATTTATTTAGAATAATATTAATCAATATTGTATTATATAAAAAAAATTTCCTTCGAAATGTCTTTTATTTAATAAAAAATTTCACTAATACCAGTTACTTGAGGTTGTTCAATTTATTTCTCTGAAACATTCATGATTTATTTATTTTCATCAAATTTGTAATAAAATAGATTTATAATCTCCAAAATATTTTATATTTTGGTATTTTTATATTATAATAACATAAAAGAGACATAATTTTTTTTGGTTTCCCGAAATGATATCATATTAATAATGGTTGCATGGTATGTTCATTTAAGGCGATTAGACTTTCTAGGGACTATTATTGTTAATATCACTTATAGAATGTGAAAATTTATAATTACATAATATTAATAGTTTAATAAATATAATTTTTATAACATATATATATATATATATTTATTAATATATATAAGGTTATTGTGGAAAATGGAATACCTCATTTGAGTTGAGAAAAAATTTTGTATATGCACATATATGACACATTAAATTTTTTTAAAAAGGGGTAGTAAATAGAATAATTTATTATTAAAATATATTTTCCATGTTATAAATAAAATGTTTTTAATAAAATATAAATTCTAAATCATCGATATACTTCATTGAAGAAAAATAGAATGTCTTCTTCATAAACTAAGTAGTATGCATGCACGAAAGACATCATAATGTCCCGTGAGAACTACAGAATAAACCTAGAAAGGAATTCAATCCACCCATCCTCACCATCCACTCTCACCAAAAACACAATCACAATAGGTAGTAGTATATAAGAACAAGATTATTGGGTACCCCACACCATTTCCCACTAGTTATCTGATCTTCTTAACGGCGAACGTCCTGAAGCTACAACACTCTTCCTGCCTGCACACACCTGGGACTCAAGAACTACAGAACTTGCCCGCACACACGTGGGCCTCACAACCACGTATCCCGCCCGCACACACCTGGGCCTCACAACCACGTATCCCACCCTCACACACCTGGGCATCACAACCACGTATCCTACCCGCACACACCTCAGCCTCATCCTGAAGGTTCTTGGGAAATAGTAAAACCTGCATGAAGAGTCGTGGGCTAAACCACCCAAATCGAAAACAGAATGGAATAATCTTGGGTATAAGGTCGCCTCAAGCCATCACAGCCTAGGGAATAAGGAGTAGGAAGGAGCTAGTAACTAAGGGCAAAACACCCTCTCCCAAGAAATGGGAGTGTTCGGCACTATGTGTTCAACATGGATGGGGTGAAACAAAACACAAAGATACAGATATATATATATATATATGCATACCAAACACACAGCCCAACCTATGGCTTCTAAATAGAGAGACTGAGCAGGTTCCTCAGCACTGCTATCACGAATCATGCATACAACAACAATCTCAAAACCCCATTTATGTTTTCATGTTTCAACAGAATCAGTTTATTAGTTCCTTAGCTACTGGGAAACTATCCACAACCAACCACATCAATCGTTCATAAAGCATATCCCTTCCATCCACAAATCAAGTTTGGGAAGACACAAGTAGCACAACAAGTCCTTTCTTAATAACCAACCAACCCATTGATTAACATTCTCGTTCCATTACCATTCCCCACCATTTATTAACTAATCTTCTTTTTATTTGTTATTCACAACCCATAGTTCGATCACATTCAAACCCAATCCTACATCCCTGATTCTAACCACCATAACCATAATCACACCGAAACCCATACATCATTGTCCCTTTAATACCATTTATCACAGCCCCACTGCACATCACCATCATAGTATTCACACCAACCCACAACCAATCCAACTATAGCCCCATTGGTCACTTGATCCACAACAACCCACAAAACACCCCCATCACATGCCATGTATCCAAGACAACACCCACATGTTCTTTATTCCATTTTTTTTCAACCGGGGTGATCACACAAGGGTTCCAAATTTTAAATCTACCAACTTTACGTGATTAACCAAATTCTACATTCAACAAAGATCAATTCACAAAATGATCTAAAAGATAGGGAAACATTTTATTGTGCAAGAAAAGGCCCCCAATGACCGTGATTTTCAGTAGGCATAAGCCTATTCAATTCACAACATAATATCACAAGATAAAAAGATAAACAAAACAACTTCCCCATCCCTATTCTTTAACCAGTTTTTACTTTCGTATAATGGTTCAACCATTTCTCATGAAAACAAGAGGATACCCACCCTGCATGATGCAAAATTTAGAGAGATGAATGTAATATCCCTACCTCAAAAGGTTTTGATCACAATGCTCCCCCAGATCAACATTAGAAGACATTCGTCAGAGTCCATTACTTCTGTCAAATCCCGAAAGAACCTCCTCAGGTGTATGTTGGAAAGGATAGGACAAATTAAAAACAACGGATCTAAGATCAAATGTTCTGTCTCGTCGTTACGATCCCGTGGCCGCTGACAGATCGTAAATCGGAGCTCGAACGAAGATGTTATGGAAGAAAAGAGCCTTCGATTCTCTTGGGAGAGCTCTGCTCAGAGGAATGGGGAAGAGAGGGGTGAGTTGAAAAGGAGGAGGGGACCCCTCCTTTTATATGCATGAAAAACAAAAGTACACGACGTGTATTTTTTTGTACATGGTGTGTACTCGGCCATTTCACATGGTCACCATGCAGTTTCCAACACGACCATGAATGCGGCACGCGACCGTTGACTGGTCAAAACATGGTATAAAGGTAATGCGTATTCTAGGGGGACTACACGGTGTGTATTATTGAATACACAATGTGTACTCGTTTATTTCACATGGTAAGGACACAGCTCCAACATGGCACACGACCATTGACTAGTCAACACACTGTTTGAAGGTAACACAGACGTGGGGAGGGACTACACGGCGTGTAGCATGGGGTACATGGCGTGTACCCATTTATTTCATACGGCAAGGACACGACCTTCAACACATGGTATACTCGGCGATGGGGTACATGGAGTGTACTCACACTACCTAGCGTGTAGTTTCAAAATTCTGAAAAGTGTGGGAAAAGTCCATTTTACACTCCATAACACTTCATGATCCTATTTTTGAAAAAGAAATGGGCCGGAGAGGTCCTGGCCGTTACATCAGATACCTCTTAAAACATTCTCATCCTCGATAATTCAAAATACAACCTAGAGGAAGCCAACAAGATACCTCTTAGGTCCCTCATTATAATAGGAACCCATTCAATAACCCAAATCATATGTGTTAGGATTTCCTTCTCCTATGTCGAGATATTATCTTTTTAGGCGGCAATGACTTGCCTGAACGGGTATAATCGGATCCTCATTAATGTGTCTCGATTAATAATTGGGTCTTCCCACTTTCATACATTAGGATTTTTCAACATGCACTACCCCCAACCCCACACAACCAACACTCTGCCCGAATATGTGGTTTTGGGAAATTCCTTCTCCTATGTTGGGATATTATCCGCTTTAGGCGGTACTGACTCGCCCGCATGGGTTCAATCGCATCTGCATTAATGCATCTCGATTAAGGATTAGGTTTCCCCCTTTTTTCCCACACGTCTGGACATGTTACACACTTCCAGAGAACAAGGAAATGAAAGGACTCATAACCGAAAATCCAAGTGTTTCCATATATCAAAGGTACAGAGTATAACATCAAACAAATGATCAGAAGAACAAAGAAAACACATGTCAAAACATCTCTGGGTACTGAGCGTGCAACTGGGCCTCCCACTCTCAAGTGCTCTCCTCGAGGCTGCCATGCCTCCACAACACACAAACCAAGGGAATGGTTCGTCCATGGAGCACCTTCTCTTTACGATCCTCGAAGGTCTTGTCGTCTCCCATATCTAACTCTCCCCATTTGATAATGTGAGCGTCTTCGTGTAAGTACCGATGATGCTGGGATATGTAGAAGATGCCATGAACCTTCTCCAACTTAGTTCGCAGGGCTATCTAATACGCCACCTCACCGACTCGCTTCAGCACCACGAAAGGTCTGATGAACCTAGGGGAGAGCATACTCCCATTCCCGAACCTCCGCCACCCCCATCGAGGGGAAACCTTTAAGAACACATGGTCTCCCACCTTTAACTCCAAAGGCATCCTCCGACGATCAATATAAGACTTATGTCGGTCCGGAGCCACTTTCATCCTCTCACGTACAAGCTGGACTTTCTCTGTGGTGCTCTGCACTACCTCTGGCCTAAGAGCACCAGACTCACCAACCTCTACCCAAGAAATGGGTGAACGACATGGTCTTCCATAAAATGCCTCAAACATTGCCATTCCAATAGTAGAGTGGAAGCTGTTTTTATAGGAAAACTCTACTAAAAGCAAGTGCCATACCCATGATCCTCTAAAATCCAGAACGCATGCTCGCAGCATGTCCTACAATGTATGGATAGTCCGCTCTATCTGCCCATCGGTCTGGGGGTGGAAAGCAGTGTTAAGGTGTAGTTGGGTTCCAAAAGCATGTTGTAACCCCCTCCAGACTCGTGAGGTAAACCAACTATCCCAGTCTAGGATGATAGTCTTCGGAACTCCATGAAAATGCACCACCTCGTCTACATACCTCTGTGCTTAGGTACTCATCGGGCCAGACTCCTTAATTTCTAAGAAGTGAGCTGATTTCATCAGTCGATCCACCACTACCCAAATTGCATCATAACCTCCATATGATATGGGTAGCCCTATGACGAATTCCATCGAGTTGTCATCCCACTTTCACTCGGGGACATCTAATGGATGCAAAAAACCACTGGGAACACGGTGTTCAGCCTTTACTAGCTGACACACTAGGAATTTAGCAACAATCTCGGCCACTACCCATTTCACCCCGAGCCACCAAAACTGTTCCCTCAGGCCTCAGTACATTTTTGAAACTCCCGAATTTACCGCCAAGGCTGAGCTATGGAACTCCCGGAGAAGCTCCCTCACCAATCGCCTCCAGAACAAACAACCTTCCAGGAAAAAGCATCTGATGTCGGCTGTCCTCTGACCATCCTTCTGAAGCGTTCCCCAAATCGATATGATCCCGCATCACTTCTACCTCAGAGTCCCCCCCCCACTGAGACTCTTCCACCTACGAAAACAAGGAGGACTACACCATCATCTGAAACAAACAACATCTAACACCTTCTACCCTTGCATCCATGTGCGAGGAGGCCAACTCTACCATCACTTTCCAAGCATCAATGGATTCTCGAACCACTTCCTTATCCGACATCCTACCCAGGTCATCAGCCACAACATTTCCCTTACCTTCAGTGTAAGATATCTCGAAGTCAAAGTCTTATAGGAACTCAGCCCATCTCTGTTGCCGTATGTTCAGGTCACGCTGAGAGAAGATATAACGCAGGCTCTTGTGATCCGAGAACACCACAAAGAGCTCCCCAAAGAGGTAATGTCGCCACAACATCAGTGAAAACACCGCTGATGCATGCTCCATGTCATGGGTGACATATTTACTATCGTGAAGGCAAAACTACCTAGACCCATAACAGATCACACCCTTCTTCTGCATCAGTACGCACCCCAGACCAAGGCCAGAAGCATCACAAAAGACCTCATACGACAACCCTTCCTCTAGCAGCCTAAGTACGTGAGCACTGACCAAAATCTCCTTCAGGTAGTCGAAAGCTCTCTGGCACTTCTCGATCCATAGTATGACCTGGTTCTTCCTAGTTAAAGTTGTCAATGGAGTAGCAACTTGAGAGAAGTCTGAAACGAACCTCTGATAGTAACCTACTAACCCCAGGAAACTATGAACATCTGCCACACTCTTGGGTGCTGCCCAAGAAACAACTGCCTCCACCTTCGACGGGTCCCCTGAGACTCCATGCTAAGACACCATGTTCCCATGGAAGTGTACTTCTTGCATCATGAACTTACACATCGACAATTTCCCATAAATCTGGTGGTGTCAAAGGTCTTCCATGACTGCCCTGAGATGCTCAACGTGCTCTTCCTCTGATCTTGAGTAGATCAGGATTTCATCAATAAAAACAAAGACGAACCAGTCCAGTATCTCTTGGAAGACAAAGTTCATAACTCCCATGAACACAGCCGGTGCATTTGTAACTCCAAACGGAATTACTACAAACTTGATGTGTCGATACCTCCACCTAATAGCCGTCTTCGAGATGTCACTTTCCATCACCCTCAGCAGATGATATCCACAAAATAGTTCGATCTTAGATAACAAACATGATCCCCTTAGTCGGTTGAAGAGATCACCTTTCCTTGGAAGGGGGTAAAGGTTCTTGACCGTTACCTAATTCAAACTTCGGTATTCTATGCATAACCTGAGACCACCATCTTCCTTCTTCACGAACAAAACTAGAGCACTCCATGGAGACACGCTGAGTCGAACAAAACCCTTCTCCATCATGTTGTTAATCTGAATCTGCAACTCCCACAACTCCGAAGAATCCATCCGATAAGGGGCCTTTGAAATCGAACGGGCACCAGCCTGTATGTCTATCCCGAACTCAACGTCACGTCGGAGGGGTAGAGTCAAAACCTTCATGGGAAAAACATCAAGGAACTACCCAACAATATTCGGGACATCCATCATCTCTCTATTAGATAGAACCACTGATAACCCACCTAACAATGAAAGGAGAGGCTCCACACGCCGGTTTCCCACCTGATAACTCCTTTCACCAACAAATGATACATTTTGTTCGTCCACATCGGAGAACACGACTCTTCTTTGGAAGTAGTCGATAACAACACTAATAGAAAACAACTAGTCGATACCTAGGATGACATCGTATGGTTGCATATGTAATAGAATAAGGTGCCCACTAGATCGATGTGGTCCCAACATCATCCCACATCCCCAGAAAACACATGATACACTGGTCTGGCCTCCAACTGGTGTAATCAGCACCAATGGTACGGAAAGTCTCCCTACGTCTAGTCCCAAAGCATAGGCTAGACCAGGTGCAAAAAATTAGTGAGAATCTCCCGAATCGAACAAAGAAAAAATGAGAGTTCTGAACAAACAAATTGTACATCGCACAACCTACGGTCCTACTGGAGCTGCCAAATCTGCTGCGTGCAACTGTCCGCGTCGAGCTCTTCTGCCTCTCTGATAATGTCCACCTCCCCAACCACACACTGTTCGAGGACCATGAAGAGCGCCCTGAGGTCGGCCTCCTCCTGCAATGTCTTCCCTCGGAGGAGCATGGTCTTGCTGTTGCTGGAAGGGCATCGCCGGCAACTGGTGCTGCTGAGGTGGGCAATGAACTTGCCCTCCTCCACCGTACTGATCTTGTGTCAGGCACCGACTCTGAATGTGCCCAAAACTTCCACAAGAATAAAACTTCAGACCTGGGATCATGAAAAATGGATGAGGACCTGAAGATGTGAACTAGAACTCCTGGGGCCTGCAACCCATTGGCCTGAACCTGGAAGGTCCCGTCGCATGAGACATACTGCTGATTACCTTCCCCTTCGACGAACCTGGATGGATCCCCTCACTTGGTGCACTTCCCAGGGATTGCATCCTCTCCACAAACTCTTCCTTCTTCTGTACTGCCATGTACGTCGGAAGGGTGAAGGGTGTGACAACATACTGAAGCGATGGACAATGCTCCTCCTCCGAACATCTCGTCCAAGACTCCTCATTTAGAAAGAGATCTGGTGCAAAGTGTCGGAGATCCTTGAACTTGATCCCCAACTCTCGTACTAACATACTTCCCTACTGAAGGGAGAGTAATTCCTATCACTTCTCCACGTTGATCATGGAAGAAAATAATTCCTCTTGGAATTCCTTCTCAAAGTCATCCCATGGAACCTCTGCCTCTATCCTCTTTCCAAGGTAGAGCGTTCACCACTGTCGTTCCGCACCTCTCAGCTGACAGACTGTAAGGGGAACCCAGAACTCCCTCGGAGCACAGATCAAGGTAAAAGAGATCCCTAGATCCCCAAGGCACCCCTATGTATCCATATCCAAAGTATTACCCTCGTACTTCTTGAGGGTTTGCCGCTGGAAAGAACTGAGAGTCTTCTACAACTGGCTATCTTCCTCCTCTAAGTCAATCCTCAATTGATCGACCGCCTGAATCTATTGGGCCTTAGCCATCTGAGCCACACGGTGAAGACGTCTAGGTGCCATAGCTACATGGTAAACAAAGATCACAGAAGCCCAAGTAGTAAGGAAATTTGTCAGGGTTTCATTTTATCATTTTATTCAATTTCTTTCCCAGAACACCCTAATCAAGTAAAACACAATCCTAATGATGCATGTACCTTCCCTAGTGTCTCTTCCCTGCAATCAATGTGTCTCACTTGGTCGTTTGGTAGGATTAGAGTCCTTGCATCGGATCAGGGGGGCCCTGAAATCTCGTGTCCTAGCCGGTCTTCCCTGGCCTAAGTCACGCACCAAGATTAACCAACATTGTTGCCCTACCATCCATGCAATCCTCCCTTTGCCTAATCTCTAGAATACATCCTATCTCTCAACCATCACCTCAGATAACATTATGTCATGACCCCCTCCCACCAAAAATGCCCCTCATGAGCTGGAAATTGTGAAAGGGAGATAACGACCCTCGAGTCCCGCCTCCAATAGGCCCCGGGGTGGCGGCTAGAACCAAGGGTATGATTTTTCACAAGTATGGGAGGAATTAATCTTTTTATTATTTAGGATTGGGAAATAGGACAAGTCAACCACCGAAAAGGAAAAGAACAAGTGTATAGAAATAAACCCAAACCAATACCACATGCATGTTCAAATAGTTCTGAAACAATGTACAAGTAAAATAAAGATCAAAAGTACAATACCAAAAAGTAACAAGAGTACAACAACTACAACAACTCCAACTGTCCCGAGTAGTAGGGTCTCGCACGACCCTGGTAGTCCTCCTGGAAACCTGAAAGTAAACATAGGGAGATCTCAAAAGTATACTCAGTAGGGAAACCTAATGCTCTCGTGCATAAGTAGGGAGACATCATAATGTCCTGTGAGAACAACAGAAGAAACCTAGCAAGGATTTCTATCCACACAACCTCACCAGCCACACTCACCAAAAACACAATCAAAATAGGTAGTAGTATATAAGAAAAAGAGTATTGGGTACCCCACACCATTTCCCACTAGTTATCTGGTCTTCCTAACGGCGAACATCCTGACGCTGCCACACTCTTCCCGCCCGCACACACCTGGGCCTCAAGAACCGCACATCCCGCCCACACACACTTGGGCCTCACGACCATGTATCCCTCCCACACACACCTGGGACTCACAACCATGTATCCGGCCCGCACACGCCTGGGCCTCAGAACCACGTATCCCGCCTGCACACACCTAGGCCTCACAACCACGTATCCTTCCCGCACACACATGGGCCTCACAACCACGTATCCCGCCCACACACACCTGGGCCTCATCCCGAAGGATCTAGGGAAATAGTAAAACCTTCTCGAAGAGTCTTGGGCTAAACCAACCCAATCAAAAACCTACCTGAAGAATCATAGGTGTAAGGTCGCCTCAGGCCATCACAGCCTAGGGAAGAAGGAGCAGGAAGGAGCTAGTAACTAAGGGGTAAAAAACCTCTCCCATGAAATGGGAGTGTTCGACACTAAGTGCTCAACATGGGTGGGGTTCTATAAAACACAAATATACAGATATATATATATCTGTATACCAACACACAACCCAACCTATGGCTTTTAAATAGAGAGACTGAGCACGTTCTGCGGCACTGCTATCAAGAAGCATTCATACAACAACAATCCCGAAACCCCATTTAAGTTATCATGTTTCAACAGAATTAGTTTATTAGTTCCTTAACTACTGGGAAACTATCCACAACCAACCACATCGATCATTCGTAAAGCATAACCCTACCATCCAGAAATCATGTTAGGAATAACACAAGCAGCACAACAAGTCCTTTCTTAATAACCAACCAACCCATTGATTAACATTCTCATTCCATTACTATTCCCCAACATTTATTAACTCTCCCAATTTTTATTTATTATTAACAACCCATAGTTCAATCACATTCAAACCCATCCCTGTAGACCGGCTGCCAACTACCATATCCACAACCACACCGAAACCCGTACATCATTATCCCTTTAATACCATTTATCGCAGCCCCGCTGCCCGTCACCAACATATTATTCACCCCAACCTACAACCAATCCAACTGCAGACCCACTGATCACCTGATCCACAACAACCCACAAAACACCCCCATCACATGACACATATCCAAGCCAACACCCACATGTTCATTATTCCATTTTGTGCAAATGGGGTGATCACACAAGTGTTCCAGATTTTAAATCAACCAAATTTACGAGATTAACCAAATTCCACATTCAACAATGTTCCATTCACAAAATGGTCTAAAAGATAGGGAAACATTTAATTGTGCAATAAAAGGCTCCCAACGATTGTGATTTTCAGTAGGCATAAGGCTATTCAAATAACAACATAATATCACAGGGTATAAATATAGACAAAACAACTTCCCCATCCCCGTTCTTAAACCAGTTATTATCTTAGTTTAATTTTTCAACTGTTTCTCATGAAAACAACAGGATTCCAACCCCGCACGATGCAAAATTTAGGGAGACGGAGGTAAGATCCCTACCTCAACATGTTCTGACCACAACGCTCCCCCGAATCATATTTAGAAGATGTCCTTCGGCATCTGTCACTTTTTTCAAATCCCAGAAAAACCTCCTCGGGTGGATGTTTGAAAGGATAGGCCCACGGAAAAACAACAGATCCACGATCAAAAGTTATGCCTCGTCGTTACGATCCCGTGGCCACTGACGAATCATAAATTGGAGCTCGGATGAAGAAGTCATGGAATAAAAGAGCCTTCAAGTCTCTTGGGAGAGCTCTGCTCAGAAGAATGGGGAGGAGAGGGGTGAGTTGAAAAAGAGGAGGGGACCCCTCCTTTTATATGCATGAAAAAAAAGTACACGGCGTGTACTCGGCCATTTCACACGGTCACCACTCGACTTCCAACGCGGCCTTGAATGCAGCACACGGCCATTGACTGGTCAGCACACAGTTTGAAGGTAACGCGTACGCGAGGAGGGACTACACGGCGTGTAGTATTGGCAACATGGTGTGAACTCATTTATTTCACACGGTAAGGACACGACTCCAACACGGTAAACAGCCGTTGAATAGTCAACACACTGTTTGAAGGTAACACGTACGTGGGGAGGGACTACACGGCGTGTAGTATGGGCTACACAGCATGTACCCATTTATTTCATGCGGAAAGGACAAGGCCTTCAACACGGGGTATACCCAGTGATGGGGTACACGGCGTATACTCACACTACATGGCGTGTAGTTTCAAAATTCTGAAAAGTGTGGGAAAAGTCCATTTTACCCTCTAGAACACTTCATTACCCACTTTTTGACAATGTAATGATCCGGAGAGGTCCGTGCCACTACATTTACATACAAATATATGACACACTAATTATATATAATAAAGGGGTTTAAAATAAAATAATTTTTTACTAAAAAATAATAATCATATTATAAATGACATATATCTAATAAAATAACCATTTTAAATCATCCATATAAGTGAGAGATGAAAAATAGAATGTATGGATCATTGAAGCGGTAGTGCGCACATATAGATGATGACAACATAATTTTTGGAATTGATTTTTAGGAATGTATACAATGTATATTACCATAGTATAATAAAATGTAGACTTTTAACAATACTAATACTTTCATACATTATTATGTCTAATAGATTTTATGGGTTGGAAGAAGAATCTAATTTGTAGATTTTGGTTGGGAATTTTACCGCTCCATTTGGATATCTTCTCCTAGGTAACACATTAAGTCTTCAATGATTTTTATTTTTGTTGTCAGAAGGAATACATGATATTTGGAGTGGGTTAAGAAAATAGTTTGGTAGATTATTTTTGGATATAATTCAATGTTATAATTATAGAAATGGAGTTGTGAATATTTGTATTTATAAGTGAGAGGAATCATCTATTATTAATAATTTAAAAGGAATCATCACATTTCAAGGTTCAAAAGCATAAAATGATTTAAAATAATATATATGTTATGAGATAAGGTCAATCAACCTCTCAACAATTCATTTGAAGAAATTTTTTCGATTTTTTTTGGATATCAACACTAGTTTAATCATTTGGTAATTGTACTTACAGATATCGTGTAGACTAATTTTTTTACAAGTAATTTATTTTTTTACATAAAAATAAAATGGTTATAATAAATAAAATTTACCCACATTATAAAAATATAAAATCATTATTATTGAATTACAACTTCCAATGAGAAAAATCAATTATAAAATAATAAATTTATAATGCCTTAAAAAATGGGTTTTTGAGAGATATACTCATAATCCAAAAATAATAATTGGGTAAAAATATGAAATTTAACAATTACTATGGAATTATATAGGTTATAAAAAACTAATGGAGTGTTTTTTGATAATAATAAATTCAATTAAAACATATAATTTTTAAATAAGTAATAATATGGATATGTTTATAAAATATTCCCAAAAAAATTTGTTCTATTTCAAAATGAAAAACAATGGATTACAATACATTATTTAAAATAGATCATTTATAATTAATGAACATATTTTGGGTATAATATATTTTCTTAAGTATGTATATTATTATTACTTAGTGAATTTTTTTTAACATTATAGTATTAGTAATATATATATTTTCCATTATTCAATTTAAAATCCACTATTTTTTATTAAAATATACAAAAGTCATTATACACTAATATTGATGTCTTGAATTTAAAATAAATTAATTTTATTAAATTAAAATTTATGGGTGATGGATTGTTTTTTAATATATAATAGTAAAACATTAATTAAATAAAATATTAAACAAAATTATTACAATGTATGAAAATAAATTGTTATCACTAATATTCAATAATTTGGCATGTTACTCTAAATATAAGGACACTTTAACAATGGGAAAATTATGTATATGACATAATGTAAAAATATATTATGAACTTATTATAAATATTACCTTATATTCCACACATATAAATTTATATGATAAATTATATATATAACATTTGGGTTGTTATATTCATTCCCCCGTAATAAATTTCCGATTTAAAATTTCTTTTCACGCTCTAAGAAGAAAATAAAATTAGGGGCCTTCTATTAGATTATGTCATGAGGATCACTTATAACCACTTCAAAATTAATTTTTCTCTAATTTTTATTGAATCTCGAGTAGTATTTTTTAACAGTGCTTTGTCTCTATTGTCATAAATATTCACTGGAATCTCTATAAAAGTGGTTAAATTAACCAAAAATACAACATCTAGATTTAGTACATCTGAGGGGTGTAATGACAATATATATGAAAACGTATTTTTCTTAAATAATTTTTTATGTTAATAGATACTTTCATACACAACACCAAAACATATCATACAACAGATATTATTATTAAATTATATATTTAAAAATGCATGGTAGCTAATTAATTAGTGTGTACAAATTATTATACACCCTTAAGAGATAAAGGTCCAATTTAATATTGTTTCATAGAGAATGTATAATAATACACTAAAAAATTCTCACATATATAAAATTTTTTCATTCATGAATATTTTTCATTTCTAATATATTTATCAATATAACTAATATTATACGTACAATTTTTATACCAAAAATTGATTTCATATAAAATATCAATTTTTTATACCTTATTATGATTTTTCATAAAGTAAAATTTATAAATTTAAGAAATATAAATTTTAATAAAATAATTAATTTTTTAACTTATAAGTGACTATATTATTTTTTTATAATTTTTTTTATTTTAAACCCATATATTAAATTTTTTTGTTATAAAATATTGTTCCAAAAATTATACATTTAGTAATTTAAAATATGTTTCTAAAAATTGTGTAAAATTTATATATTGAAATTTATTTTAAATTTTTAATCAATCAATCATTATAATATACTATTTTCTACATTATTTTCATTTATAATGGATAAATTACATTTGGTAAAATATAATTAACATGATAAAAACAGAAGAGGTAAAATGGGATTATCCAAGAAGTGAAGACAAGAATGATGTTTTTAAAATTTGTTGAACTGTGTGGTTAAGGCCTTTATCTAATATATCTCGTAACCTATAGATTATTTCTAAAATTTCAATCAATATTCATTGATTCTAAAATCCCATTGTAAACCTGTATTAGATATTTATAAAGAAGCCATACCATCTCAATCATAAATGGGGCACCCCTCCCCTCACTTTCTCACATTGGAAAAATTACATAGATCAATTAAAAATCAATACAAACCTCTAAGAAACAGTACATTACACCATAATGAGTATTTATTCTTCTCAAATGTACATCCCTCAATATATTAACACTTTTTATAATAAATATAATTCAACAAGTGAGGAAATAATTTATAAAAAATCCTTTCTTATTTCTATTTCTTCATCTTCACTAATTATTCTAAAAATTATTTTACACCAACATAAAATTATAATTTCAATATAATTTGTATGACTTTATTGTATAAAAATATGGTACAATCATTGACCTCGTTTCCCTTTTCTATTAAAATTATATTTTCATTCGTAGTTTGTTTGGAATATTGTATCCACAATAAAACCTTATTATCTTTCCTTCACCTACATAAAAGGATGGTTATAATAGTAAATTTTATATATAATGTTAATATTTATTACATATTTGGGATTTCAAAATAATAAACTATATTTTTTCAGTCTTCATTTTATAGAAAATAAAATCATCATTCATGCATATGTGTAGACTACTACCTCCATGGAATGGATTATTCCATCTTTCAAAACCACCAATAATTTAATTGTATAATAATTAGTTTATGGAATTGATATTAATTTTAAAATATTATTATGTTTTTTGGAAATAATAAATTAAAAACATATAAACAATATGAGAACCAATAAATAGTTGTGAATTCAACTATCTAGAATAGTGTTCTATGAGAAATTTTTTTTATTTTCATGCAATTAAATTTCAACATATATGTTATAATCATATTAAAATTATAAAAAAAATTTATATTTGGAGCTAATAAATTAATTTAAAGATCATTATAGTTTTTAATAACATTATTATTACTAAATTACATCACAAACATCCAATAATTATGGTATGTTCATGTTTGGTATTGTATAAAAACATACATGAAAACTATATGAATTTATTTCGTTGATGAGTATTTATATTTAAATGTTTTTAATATATAATGTAAATAATAATATATTGATTTTTTAATGAAATTGCAGTGAAAAATTTTAATGCATTATTTATGAAATCGTCCATTTTCATAAAATCATAAAAACATTCTCATCACCAAATACATATTAAAGGATTGTCACCTAAACATCTACATAATTCTGTTATATCATTATAAATAGTTAATAAAAATAAATTACAGTGTTTTTAATGACCCAGTAATGTTAATATTTGTAATAATATTGAACACTTGTATTATGAAACAAGTTCAAAATGGTAATGATTCCTTACAATGGATAATTAAAATAAACAATATTTAACTAATAAACATGAGAAGAATAATTAAATATTTATTTTTCAATGGGGTTTGGATATGAATAATTTTATAAAAAATGTTATTTTGGTATTTATTTTGATATATTGAAGGTTATAGAGAATTTCTACTAATATTGAATTGAGGTAATGGTTTCATTGTCTGAAATTTAATTTCACGAGACTTATTTCTCAAATTATACAATTTTACTTATAATATGTATTTACTACTACAAATTAAATTTATTTGACAATATACATGGGGTTTTAGGATGAATATTATTTACCATAATTTAAAATGATTTGATTTAATTTATTCTAAATTTGAATGGGGTTCAGATCAAAATATTTTTCTGAACATAAGGGATCCAATTGAAATTATTATTTTCAAAAACAATTTTTTTTCATAAATATCATTCACATGGAAATTTTTTATTCTTTCTAAAACAAATAATAATTTTAATTTTTTTTTTCAAAATTTTTTACATTTCCACTCAAAGTATCATTTGTAATTAAATAATATCTTACCTAATGTGTTTCTCTTATATAAATCCCAACCACTCTTTTCTTCTTGGTCATGATATTTTTTTCAATATCCATATTCATTGAATTATTTATCAATTTCCTTATTTTATGTATTAAAAATTTATTATGTTCATTTACTAATACTTTTCCTTATTTTTTATGTTTTACTGTTATTTTATATTCTCTAGTATAGGTTGTTTCAATAATAATGTGAAATATACATCATTTTAATGTTTATGTTTGAAAAATATTACCACTATATTTTTTATATTATATTAATTTTCCATTCTACATATTCATGAAATTTTAAAAAAATTATCTTATCCTAAATATATAAAATATATCATTTAATATGATTTTAAATGATCAAGGTTATTTCTTATTTCTAAAATTGGATATCATAAAACTCCTAAAAAATATTTTTCATTAAAGGCTCTTTACATTACCATATCTTATGATTGAACAAGGATATTCATTAAATTTTACCATCCAATTATTTTTATATTTTATTTAGGTTATTTAATTATCTTTTTAGGAATTATCTAGTAATTAATTTTTCATTCTTAATCATTTTCACTGTATAATTGTAATTTCTCTTTCATTTCATACTAATGTCAATAACCTACATTTGGTTCATTTGATTAAAGAGTGTTCACCTAGATTCCAAAAGACCTTTTATTTAGAAAATTATTATATAAAAAGCATTCCCGTTTTTATATTGTCTAAATAAATATGATTTATTATCTCAATTGATGATTATTTTCATAGATATTTACTTAATATCTTTTGATAGCAGTTTTTTATGATGGGTTTATCTTGTTATTATAACTGGTGAATTATTTATTTAAATTTATTATTGAATTATATGAGGTCTTTTTTATTTAAATTTTTACATTATGATATGTTGAATGAATCCAAATTATTTTCCATGGGTTATTTATGATATAAATAATTAATGACGTCTTCAGAACCTACTTGTTTCAATGATCATAATTTAGGATAATTATGTTTCTAATCATTTTACTATATTATGATACTATTTTATAATATATTAAAATTTGATGTAAATATATAAAAGTATTATGTTTATTTACCACCAGAAAAGACAAACCATTGAGTTTGAATCATGATGAAAAATGGCTCCTAATTGAGAATTAGTCTCCTATAATAATGTATCACCATTGAGAATGAGTCACCTAAAAGAATGACTCACCGTTTAGAATGAGTCACTACCATACTTGAAATACATTAAAAAGAGTCACAATTGTGATGATTCACCATTGAGAAAATTCACCACTGAGATGATTAACTAATGATATGATTCACTACTGAGATGAATCACCACTGAATATGACCTACCATATGACATGAGTCACTTCTGAGAAAGAGTTACTTCCAGAAGGCCTACTGCCACCTTGACTCACCATTAGACTGACTCACTGCTAGACATGAGTTGTCTCGATTCTAACTCACTATTTATATTCAAATAAATTTAAATAAAATTCATGTAATAAATAAATTTTCGAATTTAATAAAAAATTATTTTAGGATTATATTTTTATGTATTGTAGGAAACAAAAAAGTATGTGTCAAATTTCAGAATGAGGATGCATAGGATCCTGATGATTCTTCACCAAATAGAGTCTCTTTCATATTGAGCAATATATTCAGGTAATCCTATATCATGAACAGTTTTATAAGAGTGGTGGTGTAAAGAAAACATATTCATGATGAGTAAAAAAAAGACCATTTTGTAAGATATTACATAAAGAATTATTACATACATTTTGACTATGAAAGAGTGGTGTATATAAAACATAAAAATTATTCCAATATTCAGAATAAATAAATCTCATGATACTCTATTTTACTTCTATTTTCAGATAAACAACTAGTGTTATTCTTTAAATCACGTTTGAGGAGTCTTATGGTTCTGGAGCATATTAGAAAGGGTAACACTATCATTTGTTTATACATATACTTTCTCATTAAATATATTTCATTTATTTTTTGAGAAGTGTGTTCTCTTTCTTGTCTATCAACACTCATTGTCTCATGTTCCATAACTGAAGAATAATAGATATTATATTAACTGTATTAATTATTTTTATACATTCGTGTTTGTGGAATAGGTCCCTGTTTAGCATGTATTTTTCTAATTCCCAAATTTAATGTGGAAGAGGTCCCTATATGGATTGGAATTCATGTCATATGACGTCTACATACGAAATCCATATAACACCTAAAAATGGTAAAGGGTGAAATAAATAAATTATATGACTCATATCAAGAAGGTGAACCTTATTTTTTCAGGATCCTACCTTATTAGAATCCCACCGTCAAGCATGCTCAGCTAGAATTAGTCATCAGTATGGGTGACCTCCTAGGATGTTTCTCAAGGTCTATGTGAGTGGGAACAAGGGACAATGAAAATATCATGTGTTTTCAAATTCGGTCATTCATTAGTCAGATGACCCATTTAGGCACATGGGTGGGCCCATGGGTGGGGACCACATGTCTGCGGGGTGACTGGTGGCACCTAGCTACTTAGGACCCAACCAACATCTTATGATAGGGTGTATGTTCTGTCAATGGGACCCTGTTGTCACTTTCAATATCAGAGAAAGGATTAGTAAATTTGGGAATTATGATTAGTGAAGCATTGGGATAACCCTCAGTATGATACTTAGTGCATGTAAGCACACATGAATATAATCTAAACATGTGGATCCCAAAAGATATAAAGTTAGATTTAATTTCACATTGGAATACATTATTTATTCATTACTTGTTGACTTATGTTTTTTTCAACCATTTTCTAAAAAATAAATGGTTAGATGTATGGTCCTCAAAGAGGTTTGTGTGCTCAATTTGGGAGGGGGTGAATGTAACACCCAAAAATGGTAAAGGGTTAAATGACTAGTGATATGACACTTGTCAAGAAGGTACACATTTACTTTAAAAAGCCTACCTCATTAGAACTCCACAGTTAATCATTATTGGCCTGGAGTATTGATATGGATGGGTGAAGTCATGGAATGTTTCTCATGGTTTGGGTGTGAGGAAAAGTTACAAAGGAAAAAATATGTGTTGGCCTATTGGTATATGCATTATTTAGATGAATTTTTCGGGTCGGTGGGTAGGGACAATATGTTTGCGGGCCTAATGGAGGAACTTGGTGAGCCCGGACCCAATTACCATGTTAAGATGGGGTGTATTTTATATTAATGTGGACCAGTTTTCAAAATATTGGTTTTGGATCAGATTATATTTACTTAATATTTTTGAATCAGTTGGTTTCCCCATAGAGGGGATTTGGTCTCTTCTTGAGACTAATCCAATTACATTAATTTTATTATGTGTTTCTATTTTGTTTATTAAAATGTATTAAATTGTATTTTTTAAAACTATATACATAACCTAAATTGACCTTAAATATCAACTGGTGTTTATATAATTATTTGATAATGTAAATTGATTTCAAAAGATAATGTAAATAATATTTTGTTTTAACGTATCACTAGTAGATCATTATAAAATTTTATTTAAAATCAAATTTATATTAAACTACTCTTATGATTAACTGGTTGATTTTAATTTATTTGGTGTACATTATTTAATCTTGTTTTAAATAAAAATTTACATGAAATTAAAATATGTCACACCCATCATTTCTAATTGATTTATATTATTAATTTACTTCGTGTCAGGTATATCGGGTCGAAACCGGAATTACGATTTCTAGTTCATGGTGTTTTGGTCTTGTTTGCGTCGAGTGCAACGTAGTCAAAGCTGTGTGGCCTTGCCTGGGTCGTTGCGTGACCCCACCCGGTTCACCGCACGCCTTTTCGTTGTTTAATTAATTAAATAAAATGAATTAACAATTGTTTTAATAATAATAATAATAATAATAATGTCACTTGAGATTATTATTATTATTATTATCTTGGATAATAATATAATTCAGAGTATTATCTTTATTATTTGCATTTTATTAGGTTTATTATTGTAATGTTTATTATTTAACTCATTAAGTTTCTTTTTACATTATTATTATTATTATTAGTTTTACATATTGTTTTTTTGTTTTATTTATTTTTATTATTTTTCATATTTCTTTTTTTTTGAGTAGGGTTTTCCCCCTTGTTGTCTGCCGCTTCGCTCCCCACTTGATCTCCGCGTCGTGCCGCCCTCCTCACTAGCCGCTGGAACTCTTCCTCTCCTCCGGTTTTTGTTTCTTCATTGCGGTGCACCCCTTATGCCCAAGGTGTTTCTCCCCTGCCTCTATCTACACTGCCTTGTGCACTAAATCCCAACCACCCATACCTCTCCCTCTCCTCTTCCCTTCCGGTCAACCCCACCTAGTTCATGCCTATCTCCACCATTCAGTCGCGCCATCCATCCACGCCTCCACCCTCATGCTCGACCACCAGCCAACCTCTACCTCCCTGTCTGCACATCCTCCTACGTACTCCTCGACCGACCCGCACAGTCTTACTTCTTGCAGCAAACCCCCTTCAGCTTACATGTTTGGAGACCTTTTTCCTCCCGAGTGACCCTTCCTTCTGGCCAGCCACCCTGCGAGCCGTCCTCTCCCTTCCAATGTGACCTAATTCTAGCATCTTGCCTCTCGACATTACTCGCGACCACCATCTAAAGACCTCTGAGAAGGTCTCTACTCATATCCTTTGAGTTTTTGGGCCTTCATTGGGAATGGGGTTATTTTTAGTGTTTTATTTTAATTCTTTTTATTTCAAATACTGTTTTAGGTTCTTTTTCGTTTCACCTGTGGTGCACATTGGGGTGTGAACAATGTGAAATTTAAGTTTCGCATCGAAATTCTGAGAATTTCTTCATTCTTGAGGTTGAATGTCATTGTTTATGCCTCTTTAAATTAAGTATAATTTGTTTACTTGAGGTTTGCACCTATCAGGTTGTTAGGTATTCGTTGTTATTGTTAAATTGATGATATCATGTTGAAATTTTTGTTTCTCCCTTGTATGGATAATTGGTTCATTCAGTTAATTAATTTTATGTGTTTTGTTATTGATTAGTTTAGTACCAAATTGTTTTTATTTTTTAAAAAAATTAGTTTGTGTTTGATGTATTTTCAATAAAATGTGCATTTTGTTTTTTTCGGCAATGAAAGTCATGCATTATTTATTCTGGCATGTTGAGGATGTTCGACTGATCATAAAAAAGGTTTGGAAGGGGCTTCGGGTGTATAAGGTCATGGGTGTCTTTGGAATGGTTTAATAAATTTTAAAGTGGTTTATTAAATAGTGCAGATGGTGCACACTGTATTTTGAAATATTTTTGAAATGGTCATTGCTCTGTTTGTTCATTTGAATTTTTTTAGGTCACTGGTTATGTGTTTTTAATTCTTGTGTGGTGGTTGTAGCGTGTTGGCGATGAAAACTGTGATACTACGGTCATCGGCTTGCGTGGTTGCGCACCATTGCGAGGAGTGTCGTGTCATCTTGTTTCCACTGTGTGTTGAGGAAGGTCCCCCACTGCATGTACCTTTATTTTTAGAGTTTATTAATTTCTTGATGTTTTATTAATTTAAATAAATTGGAAATATTATAATATAATTAAATTTTATATGATTATTTGGTGCAAAAAGAGCCGTTTATTTTATACCGAACACTTGAAACATTTTCTTGATGAGTGGACACCCAATATTGAATGAATTCCCATTTTTTCTTTAAACATAATTCATGGAATTTCGAATGTAAATATATTTTTAATGAAATATAATTACTTCTAAACAATGGTTTTGAGCTTTCTCGGGAAATGAGGTTTTGCTTTAAAATTTTTGAAGGCCCGTTTGGCACATTTATAAAATAAATTATTCTGGAAAACCCATTCAAGGGTGACCTTTGGTGTGTGTTGATTGCGTGAGTTATATGTGATGTTTTTTCATCATGACTGATTGATTTAAATTGTGGACACACCCCTATTTATTGTATGTGTTGACATGGGAACCTGGCATATTGAGTGAATCTTCTGAGAACGATGGCTACACTAGTTTAGACCACGCACATGGCTAGTGGCACCATAGCAGGGGAATACTGAGTTATTGATACTATGGGGATTGGGCCCCTCGGTTAGGCCATGCAGGGCTATACCGAGTAGTAGTATGGATGTTATGATGTCATCGGGTTACGGCATGCCCTCAGGATGAGTCAGATGTATAGTATGTTCTATATTGTTCATGATCTCCTAGGTTCTACCCATGTATCTTTTAGTTTTTATTTGTATGTGGCGGACGATTAAGAGTTCTACTTCAGTTGTTGATCCCGTGTGCCATTTTTTCCATTTCCCATAGTGTTTTTGGTGTGTTGTGTGTAGTTTTCCATTTGAACAAAAACAAAAATTTGGATTTATAAATGGTTCGAAAAAGTGTTTTCAAAATGAAATGCATCTGTTTCATTCAAACACTAAACTTGTTTTATATTAAAATTGGAAATGGATTGTTAATTGTTTTAGAAATAAAAGTGTGTGTGGAAACCAATATTTTATATAATTTAGTTCAATCTTGGAATTGATCAATTCATTATATAATGGTATGTGCATTGGGAATAGAATTAGTCGGGCCTACCTACTGAGTATTAATACTCACTCCTTTAGTGTTTTTCCTATTTTTAGTTTCTGTTGTAGGTTTGACTCGAGCATTCTCGATGTGGGAAAGAGTTGGTTATGGTTTGTTGGGAAACTCTCGAGATCGCGAGGGGTTTTAGTCGTGGCTAGGTTTGTTTTTTGTTGTTGGTCGTTCTTTCTTTTTATTTTGTTTATTCACTTTGTGTTCTTTCTCCATCTACTGCTTTATTTATTTTATCAGGTGAAATTGTTCCCTCGTGCTCTCTTTTGATGCCTTGGTGCTTTTCACCATCCCGAGAGGATCGGGAATGCCTCTCGGACCATGTCGCGTGCCGACTCGGGTGACCGGTTTAGGGTCGACCTGGATTGGTTCTTGAAAAAAATGGTATTAGAGGAGCAAGTTAGAAGTCATGGGTATTGTTATTTTTGGATAGTCATGGAAGACTTGAGTTAATGTTTTCGAGACTCGACGTCCTGGCTATGAGTAAGGTGCCTGGCCAGCACACCTCGTGGCGGGACTCAATTTTCCAAAGTATGTTGAGGTTTGTCTAAGTTTTTGGTCATTGCGGTTAATCTTGCCTAAGGTAAATGAAAAAGGAGTAGGGTCAGTGGTCATAGTGAGATCCCCGGGTCTGGAAAGCCTTGTGGAGCCAGGGACACTATCCTAAAATACTCTCCATGGCCAATGGTGTGATTAGCGTATGGTCGCCAACCATATGCTTCAATCACCTGCTAACACAAGTTTCCTCCTAAAATGTTTCTCATCTCTATTTTTTGGATTTTTGGACATTTGTTTTTTAAGTAAAAATGACTTGGTCTTGGAAAATTTTTTGAAAAATGTTTTCAAATAAAGAACATTAAAAAGAAAATGAGGTATGAGTTTTGAAGAGTGTGGGTTGGATGTTTTGGTTTTGAATAAAAAATGAAAAGGTTTGGTTTTGATCCTTGGTGTTCTCGTGGGAAACCACTTGCGCAAGTGTATATGAAAAGAGAAAGGGTTAATGGCATGAGCGGGTGAGTTCCTAGATGGATATGAGGTCGATGCTGGTGTGGCACGGGAACATGCATGTGCGAGGCCCATGGGACACCAATGGTGTTCGTGAAACCCACTTGATTTTCTTATTTTCAAAACGTTTTGTTAAATAATAATTCACTATGTTAATAAACAGTTATTGTGTGGTGTGACCTTCTGTTTTGGAAGTGTCGGATGTGAGGATTTTTTAGCCGAGGATCCTTTCCGAATGTTTTGTGTCCTGTGTTGGAATTCTTACGTGTAAGTTGGTATGAAAGTGTGTAGTTAGTGATTTACTTTGAAAAGTGCTTTGGGAATCCCTTACAGTGGTTCCCTCTGCACGTTTATGGTTCTCTTGTTGAATGTCTTGACCATTGGACCAGTTTGGTTGGGTCCATGGTTTTCTTCCTTGACTAGTACAAGCCCCCATAAAGAATTAACGTGCGGTTGAAGTGCAACCATTAATAATTTTCCATTGGTCGGCCCCCTAGTTTATTAAAGCAAGGACTCTCCATTTTGATTGGTAGTGCTAATTTTTTCCCTTATCCTTTTCGGTTAAGAGAATCCTCTCGCAGCGGGATGGCAGACACAAGAGGAGTTGAATGGAATTTTGGTCTCTTTGAGTTGTTTGAGTCGTCGGGTATAAATTTTGACATCATTGCGTCTGAAGGTTTTCCCTTGAAACAGTGGAAGGAATTCCAACAGGGAAGGGTAAAGGCGGTTCGGAGTTATTGGTGCTGACCAAAGTCTTGAAAATCTTGTAGTGCTTTTATCAGCTGTGATGGTCATGGTTGGGTGACATCATGCAGCGTGAGGTCCCTTTGATAGTTAACGATTGTATGGAAGTGGTAAAGGAGACACTAGTGGGGAAAAGGTGGAAGAAACCCGATGTTGTTGGTGTGGTCTATTGTTCTAAATGACCTCTGGTCTTTGGTTTGATTCGTTTAAGAAAAGGTTTGTGTTAGGCTACAAGTTTGGGAGACCTAGTCGTATGAGGATGCTATGGTCATTTGAAGTAATATCATGTTGTTCAAGGCACAGTTTAAAGTCTTTCTCTGCATAATGTTTCTCTTGACAACAATGATCATGCTCGGTGATGATTTGTGGTGTCTTTTTCTCATTCGGTGTAACAAGGGGTGATGCAGGTGTACCATCTAAGCACTTGTTCTGGTGAATATTCAGTGTGAGAGTAACTGGATGCAATGGTGTGTTCTATCTAATGGAGTTGCCTCAGCTGAAGTATGGTTTCGTGTGGCACCAAAAGGAGAATATCCGCTTGGGAGTATTCAATACCTGACTGCAAGGAGAGAGATGCTTCAAACATCATGGCTCCAGCCATAGGCGTCGGAGTGAAGTTGGCATGTTGTCAGGAACCCAAAAAGTGTACAGGACCCCAACCTTATTTCTGTCGTCGGTATTGAAGGTGAAGGAGGGTTAATTTTTTTTTAAGGTTCTTCTGTTCTGAAAGAATCGTCTGGTTGCGTGAGGTTTCTATGACCATGCAGAGTTGTGGTCGTCTCGTTGCCTTAGAGTCTTGGGGATCACGTTCCACTGGATGTAATTGATTTAGCAGTCCTTATGGGGTATGTTAGGTAAATCGATCTCAAATTTTAATAGTGCTCATCTAGGGACGTGAAGATGATGGTTTTTCTTGGGTCATGCTTTTGACGCCCTGGTAGTCGGGCCCCTCCCTCTCCGCCCCATGTGGTGGGGTGTTTGGTCACCATCGGGAATTTTTCAAAGTTCTGTATCCTCTGTTAGTTCTAGTGGCGGCGAGATCCACGATGGGGCATGTACAAATGTCTCTAGAATAAATCGGTGTTGGCCTTTCTTGAATGTTGGGTAGTCTGCCCAGACCTCCCCAGGTTGGTTTTCTAGTCTCGCCTTGGGCGTTGCTAGGTTCTTAATGGTGGGGAGTCCCACATTGGGTCTCGTTTGAATGTCTCTAGAATGAGTCAGTGCTGGACTTTTCTTTAATGGCGGGGAGTCTTGTCGAACCTCTCTGTGTCAGTTTTCCAGTATCGTCTCAAGTGTCAGTGAGTTCCTAATGGTGGGGAGCCCCTCGAGCCTCCCCATGTTGATTTTTTTGCTTCTGTTTTTAAATATGGCTTGGTGATAAGGGATAATAGTATTCCTTGGATGTGTTTTGACCTTGTTTGTTCATTCTATCCAAATTTTGTGGCTTTGCTTTAACAGTTCTTGATATATTTCCACTTGTGAAGTTGGTTTCCGTGGGTGCAAGAGTCCCCTTTCCTTGATCAGTCAATTGGAGGCGTTCTAGCTGTTTGGGGCCTGCGACACATATCAAAAAGTATTTATATGAGTTTCTTGATGTTTTCTTTGAGTCACTTTCTCTGAGCACGATACTTTTTCCTCTCTGTTCTTGGTTTTTGTGGGAATCCCCTTTGAACCTAAAGAGAGTGTGGTTTTCTGCTTTGGGGTTTGGTTCGAGTTGTGACTTTTCGGGGACGGAAACCATTATTGTTGGGAGAATTGTCACACCCGTCATTTCTAATTGTTTATTTTTTTTATTTACATTGCGTCATGTAGTTCGGGACAAAACCTGACTTAAGATTTCGAGTTCATGGTGTTTAGGTCTTTTTTGAATCGAGCGCAAGGTAGTCAAAGTTGTGCGGCCTCGCATGGGTTGTT
Organism: Viscum album; assembly: GCA_963277665.1. Taxonomy (NCBI): domain Eukaryota; kingdom Viridiplantae; phylum Streptophyta; class Magnoliopsida; order Santalales; family Viscaceae; genus Viscum; species Viscum album. Next base: position 69,777,506 of record OY728161.1, read on the forward strand.
GTGCGACCCCTCCTGGTTCACCGCACACATTGACGATGTTTAATTAATGAAATAAAATGAATTAACAATTTTTTTAATAATAATAATAACAATAATACTAATAATGTCACTTGAAATTATTATTATTACTATTATCATCATGGATAATAATTTAATTGAGAGTATTATCTTTATTATTTTCATTTTATAAGGTTTATTATTGTAAAGTTTATTATTTAATTTATTAAGTTTTTTTTACCTTATTTTTATTATTATTGGTTTTATTTTTAGTTTTTTAGTTTTATTTATTAATTTTTTTCCTTCTTTCTTTTCTTTGAGTAGGGTTTACCCCTTGTTGTATGCCGCTTCACTCCCCACATGCTCTCCGCATCGCGCCGCCCTCCACACCATCCGTTGGAACTCTTCCTCTCCTCATGTTTTTGTTTCTTCATCGTGCCGCACCCCTTATGCCCAAGGTGTTTCTCCCCTGCCTCTATCTGCGCTACCATGTGCGCTGATGCCCGGCTGCCCCTACCTCTCCCTCTCCTCTTCCCCACAGGTCACCCCCACTTGGTTTGCACCTACCTCCACCGTTCGGCCACACCGTCCATCCACGCCTCCACCATCCTGCTCGACCCCCAGCCGACCTCCACCTCCCTGTCCGTGCATCCTCTTGTGCATGCCTCGACCGACCAGTACAGTCCTGCTTCCAGTGGAAAACCACCTTCAGGCGACCAGTTTGGAGAGCTTTTTCATCCCGAGCAACCCTTCCTTCCATCCATCCACCCTGCGTGCCGTCCTCTCCCTTCTGACATGACATGCTTCCAGCATCTTGCCTCTGTCCATGACCTGTGACCACCGGCGCAAGACCTCTGAGAAGTTCTCCCCTCATATCTTTTAATTTTTTGGGCCTATGATGGGTATGATGTTATTTTTAGTGTTCTATTTTGATTCTTTTTATTTCAAATTCTATTTTAGGGTCCTTTTTGGTTCACTTGTGGTGCGTATTGGGGTGCGAACAATGTTAGTTTGATGTTTCACTTCTGAATTCTGAGAGTTTCTTCGTTCATGAGGTTTCATCTCTTTTCTTATGCCTCTTTAAATTAAGTTTAATTTGTTTACATGAGGATCACACCTCGTGTATTGGTAAGTATTTGTTTTTGTTGTTAAATTGATGATATCATGTTGAAATTGTTGGTTCTCCCTTGTTTGGATAATTTGTTCATTCAGTTAATTAATTTGATGTGTTTTGTGAATGATTAGTTTAGTTTAATTTTTTTTTAAATGAATTTAGTTTGTGTTTGATGTCTTTTCAATAAAATGTTTATTTATTTTTTTTGGAAATGAAAGTTATGCGTTCTTTATTCTGGCATGTTGAGGATGTGTGGCTGATCATATCAAAGGTTTTGAAGGGGCTTTGGGTGTGTAAGGTCTTGGGTGTCTTTGGAATGGTTTAAAAAATTTTAAAGTGGTTTATTAAATAGTACAGATGGTGGGAACTATGTTTTGAAAGCTTGTCGAAATGGTCTTTGATCTGTCTGTTCATTTGAATTGTTTTAGGTCACTATTTATGTTTTATTTATTCTTGTGTGGTGTTTTCAGCGTGTCAGCGATGAAATTCGTGATACCGCGGTCATCGACATGCATGGTTGCGCACCTTTGCGAGGAGTGTCACGTCATCATGTTTCCTCTTCATGTCGAGGTAGGCCCCCAACTGCACTTACCTTTAGATTTAGAATTTTTTAATTCATTGATGTTTTATTAATTTTAATGAATTGGAAATAATATAATATAATTTAATTTTATATGATTATTTGGGGCGAAAAAAGTCATTTATTTTATACCGAACACTTGAAACATTTTCTTGATGAGCAGACACCCCATATTGAATGAATTATCGTTTGTCCTTTAAACATAATGCATGGAATTTCAAATGTGCTTCTAGTTTTAACGATATATGATTTCTTCTGAAAAAGGGTTTTGAGCTTTCTCGATAAATGAGGTTTTGCTTTAAAATTTTTGAAGTCCCGTTTGGCACTTTAATAAAATAAATTATTTTGGAAAACCCATTCAGGGGGTGATCATTGATGTGCGTTGATTGCGTGAGTTGTATGTGATGTTTGTGCATCGTGACTGATTAATTTAAATTGTGGATGCACCCCTTTTTATTGTATGTGTTGACATGGGAACCTGGAATATTGAGTGAATCTTCGGATAACGATTGTTTCACTAATTTAAACCACACAATGGCTAGTGGCCCCATAGTAGGGGAATACTGAGTTATTGCAACTATGGGGATTGGGCCCCTCAGTTAGTCCATGCAGGGCTATACCGGGTAGTAGTATGTGTGTTTTGACATCATCGAGTAAGGTCATGCCTTCAGGATGAGTCAGATGTGAAATATGTTCTGAATTGTTCACAATCTCTTAGGTTCTACCCATGTATCTTTTACTGTTTATTTGTATGTGGTGGACGATTAAGAGGTCTAGTTCGGTTGCTTGCCCCGTGTGCCATTTTTTCAATTTCCCTTAGTGTGTGTTGTGTGTTGTGTGTAGTTTTCAATTTGACCAACCACTAAAAATTGGATTTCTAAATGGTTCGCAAAAGTGTTTTAAAAATGAAATGCATCTATTTCTTTCAAACACTAATCTTGTTTTATATTAAAAAGGGCAATGGATTGTAACTTGTTTTAGAAATAAAAGTTTGTGTGGAAACTGATATTTTATATAATTTCGTTCAAACCTGGAATTTATAAATTCCTTACTTAATGGTATGTGAATTATGAATAGAATTATTCAGGCCTACCTACTAGGTTTTAATACTCATGCATATATTGTTTTTCCTGTTTTTAGTTTCTGTTGCAGGTTTCACTCGATCTTGCTCGCCATTGGAAAGAGTTGGTTGTGGTTTGTTGGGCAACTCTCGAGATCGCGAAGGGTTTTTTTCATGGTCAGGTTAGTTTGTTGTTGTTGGTAGTTCTTTATTTTTGTTTTTTTATTCACTTTGTTTTCCTTTTACTTCCGCTTCTCTATTTATTTTATCAGGAGAAATCATTCCATCTTGCTCCTTTTTGATTCCCTGTTGCCTGTCTCCAGCCCGGGGGGATTGGGAACGCCTCTTGGGTCATGTCGCATGCCGACTCGGGTGACTGGTTTAGGGTCGACCGAGGTCCGTTCGTGACAAATTACCCCTCCCCCCCTCATGGTCTTCACACTCTAACCAAAATTTTGTATTATAAGGTCAAAATATTTTCAATCATATATTTAGTTGTGATTTAACGATCCTCAATTTTTTTAGTTCTAAATTTGGTTCATTAAATAAATAATAGAAAAGAAGGTTCTGCTACCAACATACCACCGTTCATTATAGAAATAACTATACTAAATTGAAAAAAAATTAAAATTATTATTGAATTTATGGTATTATATATATATAATACTATTGGAGAAAAATATTAAATACATAAGACTACTAGAGATACCTATGTTGATGCTAAAAACATGATTATGACAAAAAGTATAATTCCATGAATGCCCAATAATGTGTTTTTGGTGATGAAGGGTTCAATAAAGAATATTCTACTACAATTACTAAGGAAATATGGGATAAATTAGTTATTTATCAAAAAGGAACAAGTCGTCAGAATTAAATGAGACTAAATACATTTTTAATGTATTTTTGATGGATTCTTAAGAAAATGGAAATGGAATTTTAATTGATAAAAAAGTCTATAAGAGTCTAAAAATATGATTTTACAATAATCCCTATCAAAAATTGAGATCAAATCTAATGTATGATCCACAATCTATGTCGGATTTAAACCAAATATTTTTTTGACAAGACAGTTTTCCACACAATTCAACTCTGAATAGGATTGAGTGATAATGTAGTGGAGATCACATATAGAACTCATAAATCCAATCCTTCGAGACATGATATTACATGATATTTTCAATATACCATTTCATTTTTCCTAAACAATAGAAGTGGAGTCACATTCCAAACACAAATGATCCCAACCTTTTCATTTTTGTAAAGCAGACATCATGAATGATTCCATGAATTTCGACTTGAAGTGATGAAACCAACACCCATGATATAAAAAACAAACATGAACATTCTAACAATGATCATGGTATACATCAACACAACCCGAGGGACTAGGGTTTCCTTTTGAATCATCATCATAATTGATTTTTATACAAGTTCACATATGTGGCTGCTAGAAAACCTCTAATGTTCCAACTAGTGACATATTATATAAGGTAATTCATTAACTCATCCAATATCAAAATCATGTATTCTATTGTTATAGTAATCATTCTTTTCAAAACTATAATAATTGATGAAAATAATTAAATTAGTCATTTTTGATTGAATATTTAAAGGGGTTGTTGATAAATCCATTAATTTCAGCCATGCTAAATGAGATGCATCACCTCCTCCTTTTCCACATGATGAAAATTGTGTATCAATAAAGATAACTAATAATTAATGTATTTGTATAGAGAATCATGTGACAAAAAAATAGGAATCATAAGTTTTACAACATCAAAAACTACATTCCACAGTGATAAAGTCATTGAGTGGATGAGGAAAAGGTTTTTTGGAATATTCTCGATGATGGAAACAGAAATAAAACCTAGAATGGGTATATAATCAAATAAATTACAGGCACATATCTGTGGCAATACAATTATGTTCTAATCTATATTTGATGAAAAAATGGGAATTCATGATCCAAGGATTATGTAATGTTTTAATGCAATAAAAATCATTATTAGTGTTTTTGGAAGAAAACCAGTACTAAAAACAGCCATTTAGTATAACATTAATAGTTGGTTCCCAGATAAGAACACCATACCTTGGGATGAAGGTGTATTTAATGATGATATCACTGATTCCATCCTCTAAATTCATACGAGTATCATCAATGAAATCATTAATCGAGGTTTTTGGATTTGAATAAGAGTCCAATGGATTAAAATCAATAATAAAATGTTTTCTGGTGTAGTTGTACATATAGAATTTTATAGTTGAATTCCCAATCATAATCTGTCTATAACAAGCATTAGTATTAGAAAAATATTATTTGATTGAGGGACAAATAGATGAATATATATATGAAGTGTTTTATTACATTAATATATCTAGTAAACTACATATGGAGAAGATCAAGGCCATAGATTTCTTATTTATAATATTCCATGTGAATTGATCTTCAATCACAACATTGAGGTGTATGATTCACTTAATAAGAAATTCCACCACTGTTGAGGGAACTACCAAATTCTTTCTAATTCATACTAACTAGCTTCTTCTCTAAATTCCTACCACTATAGAAAAAATCCATAATGTAGAAATTTGACATTATTTCCAACGCCTTAGGGAATTTATAAATCATAATATAGTGAACCATGTAGTAAAAATTATTAATTATACTAGATAAATTTATCCATGCCTTGAGAGAGCATTACCCTTCCACGTTGAGCAATGATTTTTAACATGATCAAAAATATAAAGAAAATATATAACTTCTTCCACCCATGTAATAAAAGAAAACCGAGATATGGGAAGGTAATAGACCCTTCTTTTATCACCTTCTCCATATGAATTCAAGCACTTCTGATATAATTGAAATCCTTTCCAAATTATATGATTTCATTATCCCAACAAATGAAATTCTCAAGATTCATTCACAATGAATCAACATATTATTGAGATTTTGAAAATTATTCATGGTTCCTCATAATATTAGAATAGTTTAATCATCATATATAAAATGAGATGTTATAGAAATATCTATGAAATTATGTATGGGATTGATCTTTCCTTGATTCACCAACTGAGTGAGAATACAACAGACACAATCCATTGAAATTGAGAATATAAGATATGATATTGGATCACCTATCTAACTCCTTTAGAACAATTAAAATAAATTTTAATAGATCCATTAATTATAACTGATATAGAGGGTAATCCTAAATGTTAATCACGTAACCAATGAAACTTATACAGTAACAAAGACATGAAAAAAAAATTAAAATAAATTTGAATCCCTACTGTTGAGGGACTTATTGATATCAAATTTCAGAGAAATTTTACCACACCTACTAGACCTACTAAATAGTTTGACAGAATCAGAGGTTATTTCTATACAATACACGATTCACCTTATTTTACAAAAACAAATTTATACTATTGGATGATTTTATTATCAATAAGTGGTAGTATATTCGAAATTATATTTTTGACAAATTTTTAAATAGTATTTAGAATATAAACAAGGCTGAAAATTTGAATTTATCATGAATTCCCAGGTTTAGGAATTTGTGTGATCAGCCGATAATTGAGACCATTTGGGTTTCCAACTTTAATGATGACAAGTTACTATCTAGAAAAATTCAGCATGTATAACAACATATTATTTTTTTAAATGGAATTGGAGATCCCATCTGGTTACGGATAAATATTAGGATTAAAACTGAAGACCATATCCCTAATTTCATAATCAGGTGGAATGCTGGGGTCGATTATTTTCTCCAGGGATAATAATGCATCGAATAATACCATTCATCATGTTCCATATAATTCCAATCCCATTAATGATGTTCTAATAATAGGAGACTACATGATTAGTAATAAATTCATTGTGATGAATAATAGTTCCATACACTTTTATGAATAAGAGATGTCTAAAAATATGAGACCTTTGAAGAGAGTTTTTAAAATTTGAGTTTATATCCCCATATTTAATCCATATGATTTTTAGATTTTATTTTTGTATCATTTCATTCGTTGAGAGGAGTGTATTCAGTATGGTAGAAAGAATTATTTCTTGAGAGATATGAGGTGTAAAATCCATATTTTTATTATCCTTTTGAACCTATTTGAGAGTGACTTTGATATAGTTAATTTCATTATAAATTCTACTGAAATTATCCCTACTTCATCATTTTATATTATTTTTCAAGATATTCAAATTCGGAATATAAGAGACCACATCATCCCCAAAATACATGGATATACAAAACTCCATGACGATCATATCAAAATACATATGGGATGCCAAAGTATTATTAAATGTAAATGGGGGAGAAAAATCAATTTCATGGGAAAAGTCTGAACAAATTAGGGTTATGGTAAAAAAAAATTTGGAAGTGTGATACTAGAGATAGAAAGAAATTTATTAGATTCATCATATCATTGAGAGCCCTATCTGGCTCATAAGAAACTGTATTTCTATGATACCTTTTGTACCATTTGTGATTGGAACCAACCAGAATAACATCAATAAGGTCATTAGACTCAAAAAAGTACCTGAATACCCTAATGAAAATGGATGAATGAATAGACCCCATATTTCCACAAGGAGAGAAGATCATGTAGAAATCCTAATGATTGTCTAATGATGACACTGATTTTTTTTCAATTTTATCTCAAATAGTTCTTCTATTCTAATATATATTATTTTTTATAATAATAGAGAAAAATAAATGTGGAAAAGAGTTATTCACATTATTTTTTATTATTAGTTCATTTTTACTGATGGAAGTAAAATTTCCCATTGAATAATTACTAGTGACCCGTAACATTTTTACCAAAGTAGGGGAACTATTAACATATATCAAATAATAATCAATTTTCATTAAACCATCAATAAAATAAGAATATTTATTATGTGGTTCTTAAATTCTAGTAATTGTTTTTGAATATGAAAATATATTTGAATGGTGTTAGGTGTTTAGTATTAAGTCCTCCTTGAAAATTCCAAGAAAATGATTCATATTGAGAATGATGTGTAGTCAGAGTTCCCCTCCACATTAGTCCCTTTGATTTATTTTTAATTGAGTGTTTTCTAGAGAGACATCAATAATATTAGTTCTTCTTGTTCAAAACTGGGAGACAGGTGCAACCCAACTCTTGTAAGAGGTGGGTGTACTCAATATCGCATAACTCTTCATAATTGTACAAGTGTTGTGGGGACCTTTTAAGGCTAATAGAATGTTGGAGGATATGGAATTAAATTATATGAGTCCTCCTCTACTTCCCCAATTTAGTATATATTATTTTATATTCCTAAGATTTAGCATGATTGGATGAGGGAGAATTAGCCTATTGATAACCATTCAAAGGATTGAGGGATTTATTAATAGTGGCATTTTTCTAAATAAAAGAAAAAAATAAATAGGGATTAGATGTGAGAGAATAAACCATCAATGGATATGGGAAACCATCACAAATTATTTAATAACTTTATTCATATATATAATAGTCATGAAAATTTAAATTGAGAATGGTTAAAAGACCATTCATATAGGACCCATAACTTCAGGACATGGACCAGCCAAAATACATCTTCCAATAGTAGGTGGGATGATGTGAGGTGGTTCGAAGACCCTGTCATTGTGGACACTATCATTTGTCATACTAACAAATTTCTTCAAAACCTTCTTGGTATTTTTGAAATTGGTGGGAATGTCCTTTTGAACTGTAGGTTTATCACTAGAAATAGAAATAGTTATGAACAACTCAACAATGAAAAAAGGGGTCGAGGGATATTATTACAATGTACCCAAAATTATCCAAAATCCTGACCATTTTAAATAGATATAGAATGTTCATTAGTACCCATATTATCATACAAGTCTCTAGATGTATGATCAACCATGGGTACCCGACCAGTAATAGGCTGAATGATATTAATTCTGGGATTCTTTCGATAGTTCTTGTCTCTCAAATTATTCTTGTATTTACCATTGCTAGCCATACCAACATCTTTGAACGATGTTGATTTGTTTTAGGATGCAATGTTATATTTTCTTTCAATGACACTATAGTTGGAAATGAGTAACCAAAAAATTTACATACCTCATAGTATGGGGATAATATTCATATGACATTTTGACATCTATCTTACTGTCATTTCAAAAAAGATTTAGAACTTCTACAATATTGATTTCTATATTAGCTTCAACAATTACACATTAATATAACCCTGACTATCAATCATTGGAGTGATGATACATCATAATCAATGTTTCGTCACATGATACCATATCGCTAAAGATCATAGGATTACAGATTACGCAACTATGAGGTGGAGTCTAATACAAATCGGAGCCACTATTTTCCTCTATGTGAATGGATTTAAATTAATGTCCCAATAAGGAAGCCTAAAAGAACCTAGTTTAGTGTAAGTGTTTCCAACATTCCATGCATTATAAATATCACCCTTGGAGAAGATGATAATGTGGAAGTATCCCCGACCAATTGAGATTAGATTCCATTTCTCAGCACCCTTGTTATTCAATACATGTGCATGTAGATCCTTACAATTCTATGTATTATCATCATTGGAAGTCATTACGTGATAATGAAAATAATACTTTCATAAATCTATCATTTTTTTGAGATCATCTAATTCAGCAACTACCATGGAAACTCCATCATCAGATTTTCTGAAGGAAGATAGATTTGAATATATTTACAACTAGGGAGTTCCTCAAAATCCATCAGTGAAATAAACACAATTGGATCGTGGACAATGGAAGCACTCTAGACCCATGTTTTCATTACTTATTTATTTTTGAAGAGGTCTTGAATAAAACTTGAAATATCGGTCAAGAGAGGCAATGAATGATCATTGGAATGAAGGAGACCCAATCCAGGACTCTGGTTAGTCACCATGTTAAAAAAGAGTTCTCCCTCTCATTCATGAATCAATAATTAAATATGAAAAATTTATTATGAAACTGTATTATATTTTTTACGATATTTATCTTATGTTGAATGATATATTTAACAAAATTAAATCAATGGGTAATTTAGTTCTAACAAAGACCATGTCATCTAACTTTTGAGGAGTCTTCATAAAATATGGAGGGGAACCTCGGTCTCAGTTTTAGATTATTACGATATTACTGAGCTAGATATTAGGGATATTATTAGTAATTTAACTATTGACGAGGAGAAACAATAAGTGAACAAATAATATGATGGTAAACATAAAAGTTTTTATGTAGAATTCAATTCAACTACTTCAAAATTCAAAAAAATGCTCAAGATAAATGTTCGAATGGTGAGGAATATCTAACTATTAAAGATGAAGAGATATCCAACCAGACTAGACTGTTTAGAAGGCTTTACAACAAAAATAAATTCATTATTGAACGAAGATAAAATAAAAAATATGATAATAGAGGAATTTGTAAAAATGAATGGAAGATGGATGATAATCAAAATGTGATCATCTACTATGAATTCTAGAGAAATGGACAAGTCATATTAGAGTGTCGTAAGATGAAATATAATATGATGTTTTATGAAAAAGATAAGATGTAAAATAATTCCATAAAATAAACCTACAGAGATATAGATGAAAAATTAATTGACTAAATATCGACCCATGATGATAAACATAAAAAAGAAAAGATATGTTTCATGAAAAACACAACTTATTTATCCCATGAATATACAAGTTATCTTCAATATGTTTCAAATCATTATGAAGAGTTAAATAATGATAAAGATATTTTAATGAGTATATGTTTGAATACTGTAACATGATTTATGATACCATCAATGATAATAAGGATAAGATGGAAATTATGAAGAAAATGAATGATTTATCAAACAATTATTAATATATTTTTTATTGATAAAGAGAAAAATTCTCAAATGATCATACAAAATAATTAAAAGAAATTATCTAAAGTGAAACTGAGTAAAAAAATGAAAAATTAAATAATGGTAGAGATAATCTCATGCAAATAATATAATAACAAATTTCACCTATTTTCCTCACTAGAAATGGATATCAATATGTATAGGGGAGAATTTATAAGATAACATTTGTTCAGAAATATAACTAGGGAATGTTTATTGCTATTTCTTATTCATGTGGTCCATGTAATATTTTTGTTTCAAAAATTTTATAATATAATTATATATGACTCACTAAACAAATATGGGATCTTCAATATCTAATTACTAAAATTTATGTAGCCAATATTTTTATAGTACAAAGCTCATTTTTGGTAAAAAAAATTTGGGAAAAAATCATGAGAATTTACAATGAAGGTACATGATACCTAGATAGAATATGTTCGATACATAGGAACAAATATTACACAAGATTAATCATTATGTTAATGGTTTATGGTGGACTTTTCACTATTGGAAATAATGTTATAGGGGCATTATTGGAATGGGCCAAATATATAGATATAACTCAGTATTCATTTCTAAATTATGGTTTTTTACAGTTTAAAAAAATTATACATAACATTTAATAGCTATGTGATGATGGTTTTAATGTGAAATTTTAAAATAATGTTTTTTAAATTTTTGATACTAAAAATGATTTCATATTACTACCAGAAGAAATTAAAATTTATATGATTTTAAATTATATTAATTAATGTCTCCAAATTTTTGTGTATAAGTTTCTTTCGTAAGGAATATTTTCATTGACATGTGATACATGGACAACACAACATTTACTCCCTTATAATTATAACTAATAATGAGTTAGCTAATGATCTACCTAAATTTGAATTATCAAATGAAAAAATATGTGTCCCATGTCAAAAAAATAAATCATTACAATATATCATTCAAATCCAAGAAAGATGTTTCAATATCTCAACCAATTTTTTTGATTAACATGGATTTTTTATACCATATATTGAATCTAGTATAAATGGGAAGAACTATGTATAAGTCATTTTATATGACTTCTCTAGGTATACATATGAGTTCTTTATAGCTCAAAACAATTGAATTTTATACTTACAATACCTGGTTTTCTAAATATATATAAAACTATATTGGGATTAGAATTAAGACCATAAAAAGTGACCGTGGATATGGGTTTCAAACTCAAGAAGTTGAATAATTTTTCTCAAAATATTACTATACTAACAACCTTTTACTTCTAGGACCCCCTCCATAAAAATGGTGTTCTATAAAGAATTAATGGACCCCATAAAGTGTTTTCTAGGAAAATGATTAATGAATATGACCTCCCTATTTAAATTTGTGAATAGGATATAGATACATCCTATAATATAATTAATTCATTTTTAATCACAAGACATTTAATGAAAACCCCCTATAAACATTGAATATATGAAATCCTAAGGTTATTTAGATTATAGTTTTTGATTTTAATGCCATTATTTTTAACAATAAGGATAATAATGATTAAAAATTCAATGTGAGATGAAGGAATGTTCCTTGGTTATTAAAATACTAGTATTTAAAATATAGTGTTTAATAAAAGAACTGTGTATGGGGAAGTGTCTATTCATGTAATGTTTTTTATAGATCCACAAGACCCTAAGGACCCTTTAAAAAATAGTGAGGTTTATTTTTCAAACCTGGATATAAATTTGAAATCCTAAAACACATATTTGAAACCCGCCAAAAATCTTATAGTTTAGAGGAACTTCTAGAAGACAAACATGAACCTATAGATGATAATAAGATAAACAACCCTTTATTTCCAAGATAGGTTCTAAATATTAAATACCACCCATTATATACAGTTTTATGAGAAAAGTTATTATGTAAATATCATATATATTATCTTAGAAATCATGTTAAACAATAAAAAGTCTTTTAACATCTTGAACCTAATAACATCACAGATGCAATTAATGATGAATTCTAGGACCTAGATATAGAAGATGAACTAAATTGATATGAATGAAATAATGCTTAGAAACTTGTTTATAGATCTAGGGGCCCCTTTACTATTGAAATTAAAAGGTAATTTAGAATCATGGATGTTGAATCTGGGATAATAGAAAAAAATAAGGATAGAATAGTTTTATAAGGATATAGTCAACAACATGGGATAAACAATGAGGAAACCTTTTCACTTATTGTCATACAAGAATCTATTAGATAAATGTGTTACTATAAAGAAAATTTTTATTTGACACTATATAAAATTTATTTCAAAAAAGACATTCATGAAGGGTTATATATTTGAGGATTTTTTTGGAGAACAACTACTCAATTTTAAAAATCCTCATTTTATAAATCATGTATTTAAATTAAAAATGAAAAATATGGTTCAAAACAATCTCGTAGAGCTTGGTGTGATAGGACCATATATTTTATAATATCTAATATGTATTCAAAATATGTAGTTGATCCTATAGTTTTTAGGCAAAAAATTTCAAAATATATTTTTTTCAGATATATTATGATGATAAAATCATTTGATCTTCTAAAAATTATTTATGTGCAGATTTTTCCTAGATGATATAAAATGAGTTTTAGAAGAGTTTAATGGGTGAAATGAAATTATTGATTGGATTTTATATATTTAAAAATAAATATCCAATTATATAAAATCAAGGTAAGTACAACAATGATATTATAAAACATTTTAATTTGTATAGCACTTATAGCAGTGACTCTCCCATGAGTACTGCTTGTGTGTTGTATCATGATGAATATCGGAAGTCAATGGATCAAACAAATTATATAGGTATGATTGGAATTATTCTATATTTGACAACTTTCCATCCTTATATTATGTTTACTATGTGTATGTGTTATCATTTTCAAACAAAGCCTAAATAGACCAATTTACTTTCATCTAAAGGATTTTCACATACCTTAATTATCCATCCAATTTAGGATTTTAATATCATATTGGAAAAACATTTGACATAGTGAGTTATTTACAAGTGTATTTTAGTGTATTATTGATAGATAGAAAAATAACACATGTAAAATGTCATATTTTGGTAAATTCTCTAGTTTCTTCATGTAGTAAGAAACAAAATTCACATTAGCTTTCTACTGATCATGCTAAATAAGTAGTTGCATGAAATTATTTTTGATAATTTTTATTGGATTAAACACTGTCTACTATAATATGGATATCAATTCATAAATTACCCTATAAATTTTTAATGAAATATTTTTAAATATATGCCTAATAATATTGTGTCTCACTATAGAATAAACTACATTTTGGTAATTTGGAAATGATTTAGATATACTTTTCAAAATGGTGATATCACTCTCAAATACATCAGAACTAATCGTAAATTTGAATATATTATTACTAATCCATTGAATTCTTATAGGTTAAACTACTTAATGAAGTAGGAATTCTAAATTTTGGTTAAACATTATATTTGGGAATCCACCATTGGAAATTACACACAAATGGATATTAACCATCATCGGATAACCCACTAATAAAAATTACCCACCATTGGAAACTACCCATTATTGGATAACCCAATATTGGATAACCTATCATTGGATGATTCGCCATTGGAACTAATTTTACATTGCTAATTTTATTTTCATTTCTAGTTAATTTTTTATTTTAATTTAATTTAAATTAATTATTTTTTTTCAAATACTGAAATGATATAATTATACCCTTAGTATAATTTTGTTCACTCTATATCAAGCCATTACTATAGATATTCTCCATTATCATTCACACTAGACAATTTTCATTATATAAATCCATTATGGACCTTCCACTCCAATTGAAATCATTAGAGTTAATAGATTAGCTGTGTCGAATCTTGAGGAGTCTCAACCATTGTAGAAGAAAATTAGATATTTGGGATGCTCTGTAGCCGAGAAATAGAACACATAACATGTGAAATTTATAGTGGTTCCTGAGAAGGAGGATAATTCTGATTGGTTGTTGTCATGAAAGGCGATGGGGCTTATGTTATTATAGAACCATTTAAAAATAGAGTGGTTCTCTAATAATGAGAGATAATTCTATCCGAGATTAGTGCACTATTTTTATGAGAATTTTGATTTTGTAATTATGGAAGATAAAAAATGAATTAAATGAAGAGTATGTGGATATAAGATTGTTTTCTCCTTGATAAAATGTGTTATGTGCCTATAATTAACTGTAGAAGGAGTTTATAATGGTTATTTGGGGTCTATTATAGGTAATAATGATTCATTTGTGTATGTAAATTCCTGGGAATAGATTATATGAGATAGAATTCTATGGAGACCAGTTATTAATATGTTATATGTTGAGTGCCATTTTATGGTTAATTTTATACATTACATGTTAAGACTGAGAAAAGTATATTTCACTAAAAATGAGATAACATGATGTGTATATGATATACTTTCTGAAAAGGTGAGATAAAATCCACATTTATGGACTTTTGATGGTTAATGTGATGAATATTTGAAAGACATATTCCATGTTAAACACCCTAGTTTATCCTAGGTCCAATTTTTCAATTTGGATACCCAAGGTTTTGTTGATGGGGAAGAATAAAATGAGATGATGTGCGGAGGATTTTGTTTAACCAAATTAATTTTTAAAATAATTAATATTAATAGGAACCCCGGGCTAAGAGAATGAGTTGATGTTGATTTGTAGTATGATCTGTTTAATGATGTTCATCTTCCTTCTAGACCAATTCCTCTTCATGATCCTAGATATGAGCTAGTTGAGGTTTTTTTATACTTATATGAATAGAAGAAATAATAGGAGGTAGCTACTCCAAATGATGTGGATGGTATGTCACTTGAGGAGGGTGGTAACTCAAACATTTTTAAGATTCTGAATATAAATTTTATTTTGGCCAGTCCTCTTAGAAATCTACATGTTAGAGAACCTCTTTCAAGTGAAGGAATTGAATAAGAGGAAACAATAGTTTTAGAAGAATATTAGATTAATTGATATTATTCAAAATATTTTAAGGAATATGTCTATATATCTTCTGATGGAAAATTATGGTGAAGAAAATATAAGTGATAATGGAAACGGTAATTGTGAAAGTGATTATAAGAAATAATAGAGAAGATAATGAATAATGAGATCAGGGAATGGAATGGAATTGTTATGGAGATGATAGTGATGGTGGATCAAACCATGGTGCTCAAATTTTTCAAGATATGACATAGTTACATTGGTTTATTCTATTTTTTTCTTGATTCAATGTATGATGAGAGACGAATACATGTTGAAGAATTTTTTGAGTATGTTGGATTTGTGTTGAGAGAATGTTTTGAGGGGGAGAAAAATCGTAGTTATTAATTACATTGAGTTTATTTTACTGATGTTGATCAATCTATAATATATTTATATAGACTAGATGTTTCATCATTTGAGGTTTGGAAGAGATATTCAGGGTATTTGAGACTTGGATTGGACTACCCTAACTCTGATGATGAAATAATTGAAAAAAATAATGGTAGACATGCTTCCCCAATTTTACTAGAGATAGATCATAATGCATCCATTTTATAGAAGGTATTTGTTGTATTATATCATCTTATATGTGTTTCAGTTGTTCCTAATGGGCATGATCCTCATAGATGATATGACTCATACTGAGAGTGATGATGAACAGTTTCACGATGTTTCTCCTTTTTTAACTTTAGATGAAATTTCAATTTTTTTCCTTTAGTCTTTCTGGGAACATATTATTTCAAACAATAATAGGATTAATAGGAATAAACCTCCTCTAGTCAAACATCTCAGTGATATGGATTCTATATATAAGTTTGATATTATGATATACCACATTTGGACAAATATGATCCCTTATATTCAAGAGGTTGAGTTAGAGAATTTGTGTCTTACTAATGAGATAAAGATCATGAGTCCTACGGTAGATGAGATGAGAATATCTTTTTATTATAGAATGGATTATTTCTAAGAGAGGTGGGATCCGTTAACATCAGTGGCTTCAACTTCTAGAGATCTGCCTCCTAACTAAGAAGAAGAGTTTATTTTTCCAGTTTTTAGGGAGGAACCTCATGTAAAATAAGTTTATATTATTGATAAATTGTAGGAATATAGTAGAAATATCATACTTAAATATTGATTAGGTGTATAATATATAAGGTAATGTTTTAGATATATTAGAAATGATAGAGAATCCATCATTGATTCAATTAAGTATTATCTCTCTCAGATATATACAATGCTTGAGTTGAATTCTCATTTCATGTTTTTAGCAGATAATCAATGGATGACACCAATTTCACTAGATAGAAGGAATATGTTAATCAATTGAATGTGATAACTCTAATATTTATCTTTTTTATGGATGTGAAATCAGACTTTTTCAATTCGATAGTGTGAGGATGCTGTATTATCATGGACATCCTCAATGTGATGAATACTTTCTTCCACATTTCTCTTACAAAAGTGGTATATCTAGAGGAAAATACTAGAAATTCTCATTTATAACCACCTTCCCCTACTCTAGGTATGTTTAGACCAGCTGTTACATAGGATCCAAAGACTCTATTACCTACTCGAATCCATCCCTTTAGCTTGAGTCCTAGAGAGACTATCCTACATCTATAGCCATTTATCATATGATAACTACCTACTCATTATCTACCTTTAATCACTCCAACCACTACCTCAGCCACAACCACAAACAATATTCCCTTGTCCTTTGATAAGGTTAATACACCTTCTTATTCCTTATACTGAGGCAGATAATTTATTGAGATTATACAATAATTGTTTATTGTAACTTTTTGTATTTCTTTTTTTACGTAATACAATACCTTCTAATATCAATGAGAAGTTTATTTTTTATTACAATTTTGTTTCCCTTCTTAAATAACATTAATGTTTCTAATTCTCAAATTTTCATTTTTCCAAAAAGGGGTAGAATAAATATGGAATTTGTTAGAGAGGACTACTTTTGACCATTTTTTATTTATGTTATTCTATGATATTATGCCTTTATGAATATTTTTATTTAAGATCCATCATACAATATTTATTTATTTTATACTTTTATAATTTATATTTTAACACATAAAATATATTTTTAAAGAGTTATGTAGGCATATTTTATTGAAAATTTTATTATATATATGATTTTTTAAATTCTCTGATTTTTTATAATAAAAAAACGGAGATATTGTTGGCTCCTATTTGAATGATCATGTTCATGTGAATTATGGTATTAATGGATTTATAGATTTATGATCGATTTTGATAATATAAGGAAAATTTATGTAAATGTGGAACTATAATTAGTTATTGCACTACTAGAAAATACGAACCATTTATGTTTAGTCATTGTTAGACAAGAATCACCATTGAGAAAGATTAATTTCCCGGAATTCCTCACCATTGAGAATGAGTCACCAAAAGTAATTAATCACCTCTAAGAATTATTCACCTCTAATAATGAATGAATATGTAGAATATTTCAATTCCATATATATCCTACCATTAGAAGATTCACCATTAAGACAAGTCATGATTGAGTTGAGTCATTATTGAGATGAGTCACCACTAAGATGAGTCACCCTTGATATGTGTCACCGCTATGATGATTCATTGCCTAAAAATACTGACCATTAGATATAATTCATTGATGAACATGAGTCACTACCAAAATACCTACAGCCAGCCTAACTCACCATTTATATGTCTCATTTTTGGACACAAGTTAATGCTATCCAGAATAACTTTAACAATTATAGGACATTTAGAATTAATTTTTTGAATGTCAATATTATTAATGTTACAGAACGATGTTATTTTAATATTATATTCTCAACTATTTAAAGAAACATTAAAATATATGTTATAGAACATTCATCAAATGTTGAGTATCATGTTGATTTTATATCATACTAATGCACCTTCCTATTGTTGTATATATTTTGATAATACTCCCTATTGTACTAGTGTACAAATTTAGTGATATGTATAATATATAGTCTTTCTGAATACAATAATGATCATTTAGGGATAGATTACATGCATCATTATTACCAACATTTTGACTTTGAAATATGGAGTACCTATAACATATAGATCTTTTATACGGTATGGACAAAGAGTTCCCATGATGAACTATTTTTATACTATTTTTGAGAAAATAATGAAGCACCTCTACAGTCAACATCTGAAGAGTCCCAATATTTTGTAGATCATTAGAAAAATCGACACAATCATTTACCACCATTTATACTTTCAAATTTAGGTTGTTTCATTTATATTTTAATTTGTGAGTTTTTTATCTTATTTACCAACACACACAATCTTCTTCTCTATAACCGAAGAACACAAAATATTCTCCAAAATAATCATTATATTTTAATATTGTATTGTTTGTGGTTGATTTCAATGTTTTTCTTATATATATTTTTTTCTTCCCACAATTTTTGTGCGAGAGGTAGCTATGTGGCATAGACAGTGGGTAAACTATTCACTTTATACCCGATTGAGGTTCTGTATTACACTATATTCAAATAATCTTCATGGTAGAAGGTGAATTCCCAATGGAGGGGATTGGGTCTCGGCTTGATACTAAACCACTTGTTTTAATTCCAATATTTTTTTGTTCCTTACAATGATTTAAACAATATTTGTTTTAAATTATAATCAAAACCTACAATGATAATTAATATCAACAAGTGTTTATATATGAATTTGATTATGTAAATTACTATTTAATATTAAATTAAATTCCATTATTATAAATTGATAACAAAACATTTATGGAAAATTATTTTAAAAGATAAAATTGGTAATAATATTATATTTTGATTAACTGGTATACTTTATTTTATTTGGGGAATTGTGTTTAATATTTTTTTAATAGATATTTTGATCAGGAATTAAATTAACTACCCCCACTCCCAAATTAATCTTCTCATTGGCCAATAGAATTTGTTATGGTTTTATGAAACACATATTATTTACACTAGTTCTTTATGATGTGATATGGGAAGAATTTTTACGTTACTAAAAAACTAATGTTAAATGATGGGTGGGTTTCTATATAACCCACTAAGATATTGGATTATAGTATAAATGTCATGAGATGTGGATACACATGGAAAATTCAGTTGTTAAAAAATTTAGGTGTATATGTGTAATTCATGAATGTGGTGTATATGAGCAGCAAAATAATGTTTTCACTCAAGATTTGGTACATGGGTTTGGCTCATTAATGTATTGATGATCATGACAATTGTATGTTACTTTTGGAATTATAGTCCACTGTTTAATATTTTTATCATGACAATAGTATTCTCTCACATATCATATATACTAAATAATTTTTACAAACTATTTTGATTCAAATTTTATATTAAAATAAGCCTTATTATATGATTTATGATTCTTGATTTTTTGGGTTTCTGTTTCTTATATATCAATATTATACCAATATTCTTATATTATCCTCAGTTATTATGTTATATTTTTAATTCATTTTAAAAATATTACATACCTTCTAAGAACACAACATTATTATTTTTTCATTTCCCTGGATTATTATTATAGGAAAATAATTAAATGTATATAGCTATTTCTTATGTAGATATTAAATGCGATCTTTTGGCTACTAATTATGGATTTTTGTATTTTTAATATATATATATATATATATATATTGAAATTATACTTTTTATATAAACAACATGGGGTATTTAGTTATGTTTTTTGTAATTCTCAAGAACTCTAAACCTAAAAGTTCATGACAGTGTATTGTAATTAAATTTATGATTTATTTAATGAAGATGTGTTGGCCACATTTTTTCTATGCAATAGTTGCAACTATATTAAAATTTATATGATATTAATGATTATAATAATATTTATTGATGATAAATTGGCTGTAATAAATTTCATAAAGAGTTTAAAAGTTGAGGATGATTATAATTTCAATGGTACATATAATAGTTTTTGTTGATTGATGTAATAATATTGATATTTTAACAATAGATGAATAGTAAAAACCAAATGAAAATTTATAAGGGACATGTCTATGTACAAGATAACATATATAATTTTTTTAAAAAATATAAATATATTGTAGATTTATGGAAATTAAAACTCAATTTTCATACTATATGTGGATATAATATCTAGTATATATGTAAAAGATATTAATAACACTAAAAAGGGTGTATTCAGTTTTTACCCTATAGTAAACTTATACACACAAAAGTTCACTGATTTTAAAATTTTTTACAGACTCTATTTGGATATTCTATGGATAATAATAATACCTATACAAAATGTTAATAAAAAATTATTATTATATAAAATTTGGATTAAAATAAAATAGAGAACCCAACATAACGAAACCAAGCCAGAACATAGAGAGATTTTTGTTAAACTGAATATTATCTTAATAATTACCAAAATAAATAAATTTCATGGTTTAATTTTTTATGAATTTATATAAAATAATATTTTTTATGTTGTTAATTATTGATCATTCAAGATTAAAACCATTTTGTGTCTCTAAAGGATGAATTTTGAAAGAACTATTAAAATATTGGGTGACAAGGAAAATGAATAGATTTTCCCAATGAGACACCAAAATGGATAACTATTATATTGATAATTTCTTATAATAATATGAACCATATATAATGAATTATGATAATCCATGTAAATATATTATATTCTAAACAAAACAATGAAGAAAAATATATAGCCTCATTGAATTAATGTTGAAGAATATTATGATGGAATTAATTTTCAAATTCCATTATATCATAAATGATGTATGAATCACAAGGGTGGATGCCTTTGAGGAACTGGGAGGTGACTTATATCTGGTTGAGAAGGTAATATGTCAACTAATTGATATGTAAAGGGGAAGAGATCAGTGGAAATTATGAATGGAAATGAACTATATCAAAATGTACCATTTATATTATAAAATTATATATATGAAAAACATATACATTATCAAAATTCAATTCCATAAAATAATGGATATCGAAGAACATATCCTATATAAAAATCCCACAATAAGGAATTCCTATGAAACAACAACTACGGAGCAAATTTTAAAAGATAATGTGAAGTATCTTAAATTGACCATTTACTCAATAAATGTGAGTTTTGTAAATGTGTCAAATTAAAACTAATACATTGTGCCTAGAATGTTTTCAAATGTCCTTAAATCACCACATTATGAGATATATGTTGATTTATTTATAAGAATATACTAGTTTACATTTATAGAACTCCTCTATAATATATTTTTTACTAGTGTTTCCTCTAAAAAATATCAACCTACCATTAAAAAATTGATGAGATATTAGGAATTTATTGGTCCTCTTGAAAATGAAAAATTCCAATATTGGATAAAAATATAGAATTTTCCACCTATGATCAGTTATAAATATCTAGATAAAGATGGAATTCCATTGAAAGAAATGATTTTGGTAATTAGGAAATTTTTTTAATGAAACACTCAACATTAGATATAGTGTAATTAGTAAAGAAAATTTATGTTCACCTATCATGACCAGGATATTGAGGGTGAGAACTCATTGAAATTAAAGCTATATTAATAGAATCCCTTCAGTTTTAAGGAAGTAAAAATTATAAATGTGATGATGATATTTATTTAATGTGGGGAATGTGTGATAACATGATATTTTACTATGAATTAACCTTAATTAAATATTGTTTTAATTATGTTCTTCATAATGATATGAAACCATACATAAAAAAACATTTTTTATTAATATATATATTTAACAATGTATGGTAGTCATTGATTATGTGGGTAAAAACTATTATATACAAATTAAAAGATAATATTCCCTTTTAATATTGGTTAAAATATCTTGGATACGAAGATAATAAAATTATTTTATATTTAAATATATTTTTTGGAATACATATTTTCCATGTTTAACATATTTATGATTTGTAAAATTATTGGAGAATATTTAATATACCTAAAAAAATTCATATAAAACAAGTTTTTCACAATATTATATATGATTATTTGATATTTATTTTTTAAATTATATAATTAAAAATTTAATAAAATAACTTTATTTTTTATCTTAAAAAAATTATAATATATTAATAAATTAATTTCTGTATATTTTAAAAAATCTTGATTTTTTTAGTGAATAGTAAAAAATTCATACTAATAACATGAATTTTATGGTTTATTAGTAAATTAATATTATTTATAATTTTTTATTTTAATTTAACAATACCAAAAATATATAATAAAATTTTTGTTATATTTTTAAAGAATTTTTTTCTGATTTACTAACTCATGTTTCAAATGTTAGAACATAAGATATGTTTCCCAAAAAATAAAATTTTAAGAATTAAAAATTTAGTATATTAAGTTGATATTTATCAATTTTATAAATAAATATAATAAAATTGATATAAATTTTATAATAATTATATCCATATTATTTAATGAGGGCGATTTTATTTTCAGGGATAAATTACAAATTATTTTCTCATAAAATTATTTCCAAGGTAAAAATAATACGAGGTAAAAAGGGTTTAACAAGGATGGAAATACAAAAAAAAATTATTTATTTAGAATGATTGGATGATGCCTTTATTAACATTATCCATTTAACTTTCAATTATTTCTGTACTTTGGAGCTACAAAACAAAATTTTGAGTTCTAATTATTATGATGTTTTGGAATTTACAAAAATTTCATTCATTTTCACTTATAAAAGGTGAACACCTCACCTCACAGACAGTAACACAAAAACACATATAGTTTTCTGTAAGATAGAAAATTTCATTGAACTTTGGTAAAGATTAATTATTTATAAAACTTACAGAATACTAGAAAAACATAATGTAAAAGTGTTGATCTACATGGAAGACTATAGAAATTTTATAAACAAAAAAATAATTGAAAAAGAGGATGTGGGGTTTTGTAAATGAGAATATGAAAAATTATTAAAGAGAAACACCGAGATAAATAACCAAAAAATGTCGGAATTTGTGAAATCATATTGGTTTTAACTGATTCAAGGTTATTTTCATTGCTTGTATTCAATTAACACTATTATTAATGCGATGGTAATTATGGTGTGTATAATATCATAGATATAGTTAATGTATTAAAATATGTACAAAAAAATATCCTAAATATTGTTGGTAAACAAATAAGAAGTAATATATTCATTAATTTAAAAGATATACATAATCCTTTTCAAATTTATTGTTCATTGAATGATGATAATGATTGAAAAATTCCACCATAGATGCCTGTCATTACATATAAATGAAAAAAATGACTCTTATCAAGAATATAAAAAAGATAAATCTTTTTAAGATGCACACACATAAAAAATTAATTAAAATCAAAAATATTTAAATAAGAAACAATCCATTATAATATGAAATAATTTAAGGAAATTAAGGACAATTTTCAATCTAAACGTAATCAGAAAATATATTTGGTGAAATATATCTAAAAATGAAAACATAATGTGCATAAAGAGAAAAGAAGATTCTCTATTGAGGATTCCTTCTTCTTCATGCTCTAGTTACATTGGATTTGGTGTAATTAATATTATTTTGTCTAGCTTTATTCCCTTATTGATTATCTTCTTTAGATTACCACCACCCTATTGAAAAAATTTGTGTCCCCAAATTATTCTATTCAAGTAGATGATTTTTTTTAACATCTCATATAACAACATTCCAACATCACTTCAATTTGTTGATAGTCTATGTAATAAATTAATTTAATGAGATTGAGTTACAATCTTCATAACTTAAGAACCCACTCTCTTTAATAGGTTCTAACATTGTTTATGTGGTAGAAATTGATCATGCTATAGATCAATTTTTGTAGTAATTATTATTATTATTATTTAAAAATTTAATACAACATTTTGACCATGTTTAAACATTTAACTCAATTAATAACATTATTGACCAATGATTCATGCCCTAAACATCCAGGAAATGTAGAGGCCCAAAGATTGACATACAGAGACAATACATTACTTTTTCGGAATACTTAATACATAATAAAAACAGACACACAAGGACCGTAATAGTTTAGTGTCTTTGGAAACTTGGAACATAATCTTCTAATCATGGTGAAATATCTTCAACATCTCCGATAAAGATCTTCCCCTTTTTGTTTTCATTCCTAAAAACCTTTGTTTATATCCTGGGGAAAAGAAAACATATAAAGGGTGAGCTCAAATGCTCATTAAGGTTAGGCATGGATAAAATAAATCAAACCATATACATTTGAACATAAAAACATAGACACAAAGCTTAAACATATAGATCATGAGAAATGAGATAAAACATGGATGTACATAAGGAATAGATCATAATGGAACATAAATCATGATAAAATAGAATGGTAATAGAACATGTGATTGTGGAAACCATTAAGCACATGATATGATTTCTATAGTAGCCAAGGCATTGCAGCCAAGACCATCTTAGGGGGAAAAGACCATTTCTGAATCGAGTTCACTTCTCGTTCCAGTCCCATATTACTGAACCAGATTAACTTACCATTCCATCCATGTATATTTCATGAGATATAAATCTTTACACAATGCATTTCAGGTAGATATAGGTCCCAACCTTATCATAATGAAATAATTCATACGTGTGCCACAACATAAACATAAATCATTCATCATAACCCAAAGAATAAAGTGGGATTCACAAACATCATCCCATAATAACATAATCCATATAAAACAAATGGATTTCATTTCATCATTATAAAAGTGAAACCATGTAAATCATAGAGACATTACACTTGAAACATACTCATATGAATTAATTTCATCTTAGATGGAAAAATGGTTTTGATAAAACACTTGAATTGAATTCTTGAGGAAAATATATTTTCTTTTTCAAAATCAATTTCATTTCACAAAACGTCATAAAATTTTAAAAGAAAGATATTTTGTTCAAAATATTCATGAAATATTATTGGGGAAGCTTTATTAAAATAAGGATTTATAAAACTGTAAAAATCCTTTCATGTTGTATAATTAAAAAGACATTCTTCTCGAACTTTTTCCGAAAAAGTAAAAAAGTACCTCGTATGGTAAAAAAAGAATAATTCCATACATACCATGTAGTAAAAGTAAAAAATGGGTAAAAAGGACTTTAAACATACATGGAACAATTTTTAGAAAATAGGGTCATGGATGATAAATATAACACCAGTTTATACCTATGAATAAACAATCTCAAATAAAAACGAGATTGGAAAGGTTATCCCTTACGATGATATTTTTTGAAAATAAAATAGTTCACTTATGTGTATTCACTGAAAGTTCACATAAAGAAAGTAGAAATTCATGATAAGATATAAAAATTCATTTCTCACATAATCAAATAACGACGTAAACAAGAACGAGAAGATCAACCCAAAGAACGGAAATTTGATTAAGATGTTCCCTTAACTCATGTCTGATTTAACTCGATAGTTCTTTAATCTCCTGAACAATAAACCGAAGTTAATTTCTACTTTCTGTAGATCCTTTTTCAAATTTATTATTCCTTTTATATCACTTATTACCATGTTATAAACATTATGTAACCATTTAAGTTAATAATGTTCGTTTTGTTGATATTTGGTACTTGAGTCAAAAATGGACTTCTTATAATTACATGTTGTCCATGTGGTCAAAGTTTCATTTCATCCAGAATTATATTCATTATTTATATATCATATATATAATATATATCCAGAATATACATGTATTTATAATATTACATGACATATGCAGGTAATAAATGAAATGCACCGTTCATGGAGACGGTAAGCCGTACGTACACATGAACGCTACTTTCATTTCTATTTCATATTTTAATGGAATGAAAACATAATTATACATAGTTATAGTATAATTAAATTATATTATCATATATAAAATTATTAACTACATCCTTTATACATCCCACATAAGGCATTAACAAATCAAATCACATTGAGGGGGCGGTAGTCCGCACTTCCTCAAATGAGATTTTCGTATTTACCCACTATGGAAACCATAAAGGCTTGATATAATTGAGATGTAAAGAATCATAAGGAAATCATAAACATAATATTTATTATATATAAATACAGTTTCATCATAATGTCCACCATGAGACGGGGTAGGAGAAAATCGAACAATCATCGTTTCGTGAGGCATTAGTTTGCCCTCCAAAGATACATTATGTTAATCATCCTTTAGATGGAGGTGTGTGTAAGTGTAGTTTTAATAATTCACATAACAAAATCCTAGTATATTTCTGATACTGTTTTTGTTACAAAATAAAGGATTAAATATAGTTTAGGGGTTGGAGAAGTAGAATAAAAGAAAACAACTTAAGAGAAACTGTTACCTTTAATTTGGGTAACTTCCTTTAGATTGGACCTAAATATCGTATTGAAGTGCCTTCTGCCTAATGTAAGGATTATAGGGTGAGGATAGGGATGTAAGGAGCTTAATTGGGAAGTGGTGGGATGAGCCAAATTGCTTGAGTGGTTTGAGGAATTGGATTGAAATGGTCTCATTTTATAAGGGGGAGGAGGGGCTGTTTTGGAAAGTGTGAAAGTATTGTTTTATTATAAATCTATCTTCAGTTTCAAAAGGTCTAAAAATCATTAAATATGATGATAAGATGACTCATGGTATAAATAAAATCATCCAATAATAATTGAACGTGTTTTGGATAATATTTTAGTCATTATAATCTTATTTATTTAAATCATTTATTAATGAGGTAAATACTGCATCATTATTGTATCAAAATTAATTTATTCATTTGATGTCTAAAAATTTTGAAAAAAATATAATGATGTAAGATATATTTTTATATTTCTAATGAATATTTATAATCTAAAATATGACTTATATATCACCATATAAAAATTAATTTACTAAAAGATATTTGTTAATGTCAACTTTGTCTTTACATTAAATTAATTAATCTAATGTTTCATTTTCTTTCATAAGTGGCTCCATGGGGACCCAAAATCGACCCACGTATTCCCATGGTCGGAAATTACTCATCCAATAAGGTTTGGACAAGTGTTAATTTAATTTTGAATTATTATAATATTCTTTTAACCTTGGATTACCGTATTTACTTTTAACCGTGGTAAATAAAAGTAAAAAGTTACTATTCACCTAAAATTATTTTTATCATGTTGCACCACATATTACTCTTTGATATTAACCGTGTCATTATAAATTCAACTCACAGAAGCGGTAAAATTATGTTTTATGAACAATTGGAAAAGCTCTAAGGAGGTGGGTAAAAGTCGGTGAAACGTTCAATACAATGTTTATAAGTCTAAAATAATTATAAAATGAATCCAATGAATTTCATTGAACATATATAAGTATTATGTATCTATTTTGACCTAAAATAAATTTAAATCGAATAAATGAGTTTTTAAATAAAAAGATGGTTTTAACCAAAAACTCAGTGTTTTCACTATTCATAAAAAATTGAAGATTTTCAGAAAAATACCAAAAATTCAGCCTAAGATATATTTGATATTACAAATTAAAAAATGATTTCTATTTTTCCAAATTCAAAACACAGAAGAGGAATTAATTAATTTTAAAAGTAATTCCAATTATCAAAACAAATTGTGTGTTTTTATGAAACAATAACTATCAAAAGATCGACACTTGTTTATGTCCAAATTCAAAGTGAAAATAATTCCAATGAAAAGAATTGGATTAAATGGTAAAAATATATTCTAATTAAAGTTTAAAACCAATTACAAATATAATCTGACCATATAAATTATTTCGATGAAGAAAGTTGTTTTTAATTAAAATATAGCTTGTTTTTACTATTTATCAAAACATGAAGGTTATCAGAATTATATGAAAAATTTATCCAAAGTAAATTTTTATATCCTCATTCCAAAGAATAATTTTTTTTTGTCAAATTGAACTTATAAAAATGTCAAAAACTAGATTTAAAGAGGGTGCACCATCAAAAGGCAGCAAAACTGCAATTTTTTAAAAATACCTATTTTACCCGAAAAAATTATATTTTTCTCATACCATGTTCTAGAAAATATGTAAGATGAATAATAATGTTATAAAATTCAAAATGTGGTTAATAATATTTATAACGGCTAGTCCATAATAATATTATAACAATATATCATTGTTTAGTGAAACCTAGTATTGCGTACTGCACACGCTATCGAGGAAGGTTGTGATTGCGTGTAATGCAAGCCAAGTAAGGGTTGCGTGTTGTGAAAGACTTCTTTGTTTTTTCATATAACAGAATACAACCATATTTCATTTATACATTGAATATATATATATATATACACTCAGTGTTGCGTAGAATGACTACTATCAAACAAACATTAAATTGTGTGTAACACAATCCAAGAACATTGTTGTGTATACCTCAAGCTAATACGGTGTTGCGTATAGCACAAGATAATAATGGTGTATCCTAAAACACATGAAACCAAATAAAACAAAAAAATACATCTCATAAAATCTCTGGGTGTTATATTCTACCCCCCTTAAAATGATTTTCACCCTCAAAATTCATTGGGGTTATAAATGGTTTAATACTAGAAAGTTTATTTAATAGAAACCCACATCATAAAAAGGAATACCAAAACATAACATTAAAAACTAAATTATGAAACGTAATGGTTACCCAAAGTAACTCATCACTGGGTTTCCACATAGGAGATTGTAGGTGAAGATATGGATATGGAAGAAAAATCTAACCATCAAGTTCTAATGGAGTGTGGTAGAGAACATGGCTATGAAAAAGCCAACAATCACAAAGCCATAATTTTGTGATGGTCTAAGGTACCATCTGATTCATCATAAATAAGAGCACGAGGACAACATTTTGATTTCAGTATCATTTCCAAAAGTTTAATAATATTAATTAGAAGAAATACTTACTTTATTTCGATACATTCTCTCTGGTGTTTGTGCCTTGAACAATTTCCACTTCATCTCTTAATGAAATAATGCTGAATTTTTCATTCTTGAAGTGTTAGCAGATCATGTGATAGAATGATGGGTCATTGCATCTGTCTCAAAGAAAAGGTTAGCAAAAATTATCAAATATACATATGTCCATCTATAGTGATATTAATCATATACGGACTTATACATAATATATCATACTTTTTAATATTATAAAACTAGTTTCTACTAACCAGGGACTTCTTGTAGGGTAGTGGTAGGCTATAAAGGCATGTCACACTTTGGTTGTGGGTTTGATTCCCAAAACCTTGTCGGACGCAATGGGTTTTCCCCCATCCTGTAGGTTTTCCTTTATCTAAAACTACATTATTATAACTTTCCATAAATAATATCAAAAAAGTTCTAGCCTTAAACAGTACTAACTTTTGTCCAACTTAATCTATTCCAATATTTAGGCTTATCAAAAATACTGCTGTGCAATCTCATATTATAGTTAAAAAGATTACCAGAGAGTTCATATAACATGCATGTTGATACCATCATTGATCCCCATATTTCATAAGATATGTCTTGTTGGTCACGTTCCAAACATTTGAAGGCCTTAATCATGAATTCCCTTGAAAAATTAATACCCATAGAACCTTAGTAAAAACATGAATGTTGTCAAAAGATAAATCATTCCACATTCCAGAAATCCCAAAAATTCTATATACTCATAGAATTATATCACTTAGTCCGTATATCAATCATGAGCTCATGAATTCTGTCAAACATATTATTTTCTCTTTATCCATTCATTATGTATATCATATGATTTAAAAAATATTTGAATCACGTTTGATGGTAAGAGTACCATAAAATTATTGAAAACCACAAAAGACTAATTCAAAAAACATTCTAATATACCATAAAAGT
Source organism: Viscum album (assembly GCA_963277665.1). Taxonomy (NCBI): domain Eukaryota; kingdom Viridiplantae; phylum Streptophyta; class Magnoliopsida; order Santalales; family Viscaceae; genus Viscum; species Viscum album. The sequence continues at coordinate 69,808,118 of OY728161.1, forward strand.
ACCTCAACATATTTATTCTTGAATACCAATACATAAACACTTTAATCCATCCTCTTTAATGATTTTCATGGAATAAGTCCTTCCTTCATTTAGAAGTAACCTCTTAGGTCAGTGCATTGTGTTCGGTAATTCCCATGTTCTCCACAAATAAGATATTGAACTCCATAACAATCTATCACTCTATGACCCATTTCTCTACATAGATCACATATTCTCCTCCATTTTAGGTATTCCTCAAAGTTTTTATTCCCTTATTTATAAATCTCAATATTCCTTTCTCTATGCTCTGCACCATGCTAACATGCATAAAATACCATCTTCCTCTTAATTGATGACATAGGAATGGCACAAAGGTTCACCTTATTAATCATATATTGTGATGACTGATTTTTCATAATCACAATATCTTTCTCTCTAGGCATTACACATTTTGTTTGATCACAATCACCAATTTGTCCCTCAGAATCAATGTTAACTGGATTCCTTATCATTCCTTCTATTGACTACAACCAGAAACCATAGTGTAAGAAATAAATAAAATAATTAGGAACTACATAATCATTAAAAGTCACTTATGGGATCTCTAACTTATCACACATTCTTTAATCCACGACACCATAGGTTCACCCTAGGTTATTCATTATTGTCAACATAACTCTAGGACTGTAACCTATAGTTTTACTAAACCTTAGGGACAACCCTAGACATATCTTAGGAATATCTCTAGGGATCTCACTAAAGTTTTCGCATACTAGTTTCCAAAGGTTGAATAAGCCTTTCCTCTGATACCGACTATAGAGGCCCAAACCTTGAGGTACATGGACAATACATTACTTTTGGGGAATAATTAATAAATAACAAAAATAGACACACAAGGACCGTAATAGTTTAGTGTCTTTGGAAACTTGGAACATAATCATCTAATCATGGTGAAAGATCTTCAACATCTCCCATAAAGATCTTCCCCTTTTTGTTTTATTACCTAAAAACCTTTCTTTATATCCGAGGGAAAAGAAAACATATAAAGGGTGAGCTCAAATTCTCAGTAAGGGTAAGCATGGATAAAATTAAACAAACCATATACATTTGAAATTAAAAACATGAACACAATGTTTAAACATCAAGATCTTAAGCAGTGATATAAAATATAGAAGTACAAAAGGAAAATATAATAATGGAACATCAATCATGATAAAATAGCATGGGAATAAAACATGTGAATTTAGAAACCATTAAGCACATGATATGTTTTCCATAGTAGCCAAGGCATTTCTTCCAAGACCATCTTAGTGCAAAAAGTCCCTTTCTAAATCGAGTTCACTCCTCATTCCCATCCTGTATTACTGAACCAGATTAACTTACCGTTCTATCCATGTCTATCTCATGAGATATAAATATTTACCCAATGCATTGGAGGGAGATATAGGTCCCACCCATCTCATAATGAAATCATTCTTACGTGTTCCACAACATAAACATAAATCATTCATCATAACCCAAAGAATTAAGTGGGTTTCACAAACATCATACCATCATAACATAATCCATATAAAACAAACGTATATTATTTCATCATAAGAAAAGTGAAACCATGTAAATCATAGAGGCATTATACTTGAAACATACACAAATGAAATAATGTAATCATAGATGGAAAAATGGTTTTAATAAAACACTTGAAATGAATTCTTGAGAAAAATATCCTTTCTTTTTCAAATTCAATTTCTTTTCACAAAATGTCATGAAATTATAAAAGAAATATATTTTGTTGAAAATAGTCATGATATATTTTGGAGTAAGCTTCATTTAAATATGGATTTATAAAACTGTAAAAATCCTTTCATTCTGTATAAGTAAAAAAACATTCTTCTCCTACTTTTGCCGGAAAAGTCAAAATGTACCTCCTATGGTAATGAAGGAATAATTCCATACATACCATGTATTAAAAGTAAAAAATTGGTAAAAAGGACTTTGAAAGTAAATGGAACCATTTTTATAAAATAGGGACATGGATGATAAATATAACCCCAGTAAATACTTACGAATAAACAATCTTGGATAAAAACGAGATTGGAAAAGTTATCCCTTACGAAGATCGTTTTGAACATAAAATAGATCACATATGTGTATTCCCTATAAGGTCACATAAAGAAAGTATAAATTCATGATATGATATAAAAATTGAATTCTCACATAATCAAAGAACGACATAAACAAGAAAGAGAAGATCAACCCAAAGAACACAAATTGGGTTAAGAGGTTCTCTTACATCGTGTCTGACATGACTCGATCGTTATTTAATCTCCTGAATAATAACCAATGATAATTTCTACTTTATTAAGAAAATTATTCAAATTTATTATTACTTTTATATCACTTATTACCATGTTATAAACATTATGTAACCATTTATGTTAATAATGTTCATTTTGTCGATATTTGGTACTTGAGTCAAAAATGGACTTCTTGTAATTACATGTTGTTCATGTGGTCAAAGTTTCATTATATCCAGAATTATATTCCTGATTTATATATCATATATATCATATAAATCCAGCATATACATGTATTTATAATTTTACATAACATATGGAGGTGAGAAATGAAATGCACCGTTCATGGAGACGGTAAACTGTACATACACATGAATGATACTTTCATTTATATTTCATATTTTAATGGAATTAAAACATAATGATACATAGAACTGGTATAATTCCATTATAATATCATATATAATATCATTAACTACATCCTTTATGCATCCCACATAAGGCATTAATGAATCACATCACTTTGAGGGGGTGGTAGTCCGCACTTCCTCAAATGAAATTTTCGTATTTACCCACTATGGAAACCATAAAGGAATGATATAATTTTGAAATAAAGAATAATAAGGAAATCATAAAAATAATATGTATTATATATAAATACAATGTCATCATAATGGCCACCATGACAGGCGGTAGGAGAAAATTGAACAATCATCGTTTCGTGAGGGGTTAGTTTTCCCTTCACAGAAACATTATGTTCTTCATCCATTAGATGGAGGTGTGTGTATGTGTAGTTTGAATACTTCTCATAACAACATAATATTTTATTTAGGATACTGATGTTGTTACAAAAGAAATGATTAAAAATATTTTAGGGGTTGGAGATGTAGAATAAAAGAAATCAACTTAAGAGAAACAGTTGCCTTTAATTTGGGTAACTTCTTTTGGTTCGGACCAAAGGGTCTTATTAAAGTGACTTATTCCTAATTTATAGCTTCTATAGGGAGGAGAGGTATGTAGGGAGCCTAATTGGGAAGAGGTTGGAAGATCCAAACTGCTTGAGAGGTGTGATTAATTGGATATAAATGGTCTCCCTTTTTAAAGGGGAGGAGGGGCTCTTTTGGAAAGTGTGAAGATATTATTTTATTATTAACATATCATCATTTTAAAAAAGACCAAAAATAATTAAATATGATTATAAGGATAATCATGGTCGAAATAAAATCATCCAATTAGAATTAGATATGTTTTGGATAATATTTCAATCATTATAATCTTATTTATTTAAATCATTTATTAATGAGGTAAATACTGCATCATTATTGTGTTATAATTAATTTATTCATATGATGTCTAAAAAATATGAAAAAATATAATGATGTAGGAAATCTTTTTATATTTCTAATGAATTTTTATAGTCTAAAATATGTCTTATATAAAGCCATATAAAAATTAATTTACTAAATGATTTTGGTTAATGTCAATTTTCTCTTTACATGAAATTAATTAATCTAATGTTTAATTTTCATCCATAAGTGGCTCCATGGGGTCCCAAAATCGACCCAAGGATGACCATGGTCGGCCATTACTCATCCAATAAGGATTGGAAAAGTTTTAAGGTAATTTTGATTTATTATAATATTCTTTTAACCTTGAATTACTCTATTTACTTTTAACCGTGGTAAACAAAAGTAAAAAGTTACTATTCATTAAAAATTATTTTTATCTTATTGAACCAAATATTACTCCTCGAAATTAACTGTGTATTTCAAAATTCAACTCACAGAAGATGTAAAATTATGTTTTACGAACAATAGCAAAAGCTCTTAGGAGGTGGGTAAAAGACGGTGAAAAGTTCAATACAATTTTTATAAATCTAAAATTATTATAAAATGAGTACAATGAATTTAATTGAACATATATAAGTATTATGTATCTATTTTTACCTAAAAAAGTTTAAATCAAATAAATTATTATTTAAATAAAATGTCGGTTTTAACCAAAAACTCAGTGTTTTCACTATTCATCCAAAATTGATGTTTTTCATAAAAGTACCAAAATTTCAGCCTAAGCTATATTTGATATTCCAAATTCAAAAATGATGTCTAATTTTCCAAATTAAAAACATAGACATGGAATTAATTAATTTTAAAATTAATTCCCGTTATCAAAAAAAATATTGTGTTTTTAAGAAACAATAACTATCAAAAGATCAACACTTGTTTATGTCCAAATTCAGAGTGAAATTAATTTAAATGACCCGAATTTGATTAAATGGTAAAAGTATATTCTAATTACACTTTAAAACAAATTAAAAATATAATTTAACCATATAAATTATTGCGATGAAAAAAGGTGTTTTTAATTAAAATATAGCGTGTTTTTACTCTTCCTCAAAATATTAAAGTTATCAGAAAAATATGAAAAATTTATCCAAAGTAAATTTTTATATCCTGAATCTAATGAATAATTTTATTTTGTCAAATTGAAGTTATAAAAATGTCATAAACTTGATTTAATATGGGTGCACCATCAAAAGGCGGCAAAATTGTATTTTTTAAAAAATATTTATTTTACCCAAAAAAAATATTTTTTTCTCATACCATGTTCTAGAAAATATGTAAGATAAATAATAAGGTTATAAAATCAAAATGTGGTTAATAATATTTATAACGGCTTGTCCATAATAATATTATAACAATATATCATTGTTTAGTGAAACCTGGTATTGCGTACTACACATGCTATCGAGAAAGGTTGTGATTGCGTGTAATGCAATCCATGTCAGTGTTGCGTGTTATGCAAGACTCCTATGTTGTTTTGTATAACAGAATCCAACCATATTTCATTTATACATTTAATATATATATATATACACTCAATGTTGTGTATAATGACTACTATCAAACGATCTTGAAATTGTGTGTAACACAATCCATGAACAGTGTTTCATATACTGCAAGAAAATACGGTGTTGTGTATAGTACAAGATAATATTGGTGTAGAATACAACACATGACACCAAATAAATTAAAAAGAATACTTATTATAAAATATCGGGGTGTTACAGGAAATCTCCAACCTCAATTTCCTTCATTCAAGAACAAGATTTTCCACCATTTCAGAAATCATAATTTCATCTCATCTTGAATTCCATTTTCATAAAAATCCTAATCCTCCTGAAAATAAATTTACAATAGAAATAAGAATAATTAAACGTATAATTTTTAAATTTCCAATTTCCAACCTGAGTAACGATTTATTTGACATCAATAAAAATTTATTCACGCCTTGAGATTTTGAGTATGATAATATATATATATGTATCATTTTCTATTAAAATAATTAGATCATCCCTAACTTATGGTATCGATAGACCAAAATCATGAACTCCCTTCTATCATGAATCTACATTTGAGCATGGATTTGAACGTCTTGAGAAATTTTCAACAAACAAATAATCTTTTAAATGTGAAAGAAATATTTATCAATAATATAATACAAAACATTACAAAAATTCATTTCATTAAGGATTAATTAGTCATGGATTAGAAAGATATGTGTATTAAATAATATTTTTCTTTATTCAATCCAGCTCAGTTGCGCCATTATCTAGATAACTTTCTCAATCAAAATAGCTTGGCCCCAATTTCAATAAATTCAATTGTTTTAAAAAATTCTCCATCGTACAAAGACCTATTGATTGTATACAACCCAACTCTTCATGAATACAAATATCTAAAATTGAAACTAAAGAACAAGAATATTATACCATTATTTTCTTCTTCTAATAGTACTTGACAACAAAGCATGACATAACTCAATGAATAATAAATTCTCAATTCAAAGATCGTAGAATTGTCATAGACCTTCCTTGAAACCATATAATCGTCAATGTATACACGTCCATGCCTTTTCAAAATGGATTCCTTCTTTAACAAAAAAATGATATATATTTGAATTTGGTGTCACACAACCATATATCAAGAACGAGACCTGGACATGGATTACATTGATCATCATTCTATTTCACTCCATCAAAAATCCACACACATACATTTGAATTCCAATCCAAATTCAAATTCAACTTTAACTATATTTCTTAATCATTCAAAAAATAATATCTCCCATTCACTGGGGTTTTTGTTACCTAATCTCCAATTCATCCTCTCGTTTTCCATCAAAATCATGGGTTCCATGAAAATATCAATTATGTTTGATCTCAAATATCAGATTTATTTTATTTAAAATAGTGGTGTCATTATAGTCATTATGTGGGGAAGTGGATCCTCAATGGTTTCTTTAATTGTTACAGTTCTTATTCTTCATTCTTCTTTTATATCATTATGTTAGATTTGGTCATTATTTTCGGCAGAGTACTCATTTAAATTATGACTTAATGCCCATTATATTGGGTAGTTATTGAAATAAGATAAATTTATCTTATATGATATTTATCTTATGACTGTATTATCATACAAACATTTTTTTATGGGAGGAGTGATAGCATAATAAATTATCCTATGCTAATGATAATTATTTTACACCAATGACCTATCAAAATCTATCATATATGGATTATTTCCATATATAGAGAAGTGTTATTACCTCTTTATATGATAATAATATTAAAAAAATAATTAGCAAAATTAACAAATAAAAAAATAAATGAATCTAAATAAAATCAAACTAATAATTTTGAAAAAATAAGGGACTTATAATTAAAAACAATTAATATAATATATTAAAATTAATAATTAAATATGAAAATTATGAAATGTTTAAATGTAAAAATAATTAAAATAAACATAAATGTTACAAATTAGTATAATATTTAATGAAGGGAAATTAAATGTTAAACAAAAAATAAATAAATTAAAATATGAAATCTAAAAATATGGAATAAAGGGTAAATTCCAAAAAAAAATCTCAGAAATAATAAAATATAATAATTTAAAAAAATACATGAATAATAAAATGAAAAATCAATTAAAATATTTAATGAAAAAAAGAATAATTTTATTATTAATTTTATTATTTAACTAAATCTGCAACAAACTAACATTAAATACACAATTATCTATATTAATATTAATTTTAGTATTAAAAGACAAATTTGACAACAAAATAGATATGGAAGATTGTGTGAACTAATGGACACATCAAATTCCCCCACATGTAAGAAATTTCTCATCCCCATTCAGTCATTTGTCACATTCAATAGAAATAAATAAATCAAATAATCGAAAAAAACTCCACTCAGAATTGATTTTTATATTGATTTCCATCATGAATTCTCTTATGGAGTTAGAATGAATTACCTTTTAACAAAAATTTCATCATTGTATAATTTTTTACTCTTTAATAGAAATGAAATAAATTGAAAATTTTAAATAGAATTTATGAATAATAAATTTCAATCAAACTTAATGAAATAAAATCTACATATGTCTAGGAGAAGAGACTAACAAAATTTTACAAGGTGTAAAAATAAACTGGCCATTGGATGACGTGGAGTGAATACTTATTAGCATAGTAAAGTAATAATCCAAATGTTTGATGAATAATTAATGAATTCAATTAAAGAATGTTTTTATTATGTATTGGGTTTTTCATTTCATAATTCATTCAGATGTATATCTTATGATTTAATTTGTAATAAAATATTTCAAAGGGATTTTTTATCGTACAACATTGTACCAATATTTTACCAAAATCAATTTTTCTCATTATGGAATGAAAATTTATTTTTTAATATTAAATCATAGAGGTATTAATGATCAAAAAACACAAAGATGAAAAAATAAACCTCCAATTAGATAAAAATTTCTCCCTATGAAAATTCATAAATGAAGAATTAAAAAAATCCACATAAAAAAATTTAGGAGTTTTTAATGTCCCCAATTTGAAAAAAAAGATAGTAACTCAAAATTTATGGCCCTTACCATACACATAAACACATAAAATGACCCCATTGTTTATTTGAAGGTGGAATGTTTTTTACTTTAAGTGTACATTATTACTTATTTGGGATTCAATAAAGAATTCTTCAAGTTTAGGGTATCATTGATATTCAAAAAACACTTTTCAACATAGAAACATGATTGAAAACATGTAAAATAATTATGTCTACCAGAGTAATGAATTTTATCACCTAATTGAAAGTCCATTAATATTTCATTCTTCACATTCTAAATGAAAAAATTATTATCATTTTTAAAGAAAAAAATGGAATGCTCATTCACTTTTTATGAAACAACAGTTGTTGGAATTAGAATAAATGAACAAAAGACATAGAAATAATTATAAAATTAAACACATAAATCAATAAATTAACATTCCTCAATGTAAAATCAAACCATTAGTAGCATTTAAAAAAATTAGATTAATTAAAATTAAAAAGTTAAAGTAAGTAACCTAGTAGTAAAGAGAATATTTTTTCATTATTACATAATCAAATCAAACCCTTCAATAAATTGTGTTTAATAAATAAGGAAATCAAGAAACTGTTGCTACAGTAATGAAAATATAATGAATAAATAACTATAATAAAATAATCATGAAATATTATAAAAAGAGATGAATGAAATAAATATTGATGAAGGGTATTCATTATTATTTCATCCATGAAATTAAAAACCTCATCATTGGACCATTAGAATGAAATACTGGAGTGATGAAGAGTTGTAATTGAATAATTCAAAGACATTAATTCTAATGAAAATATGAGAAAAAATTAAAACTCATGGGTTGCCTCCAAGGAATAACTAATTTTAAATTCGTAATCTAGACTCCAACCATTAACTTTTTAACCACTATCATTCAGAACAAAGGATGAATTAATTTACATATATATATATCATCATTTTTTTAAAAAAATAATAAAAAATTCCTAACACTTCTTGAACACCAATTTCAAGGATTTATTTTGAATGTTCCATTAAAATTGGACATAAAATTATATTCCACTATTGTTTCAATACACATATTTTTATAATTAGGTAAAAATATAGAAAACTTTTAGGAAAAGATACATGTAAACTAGATATTTTTATGATGTTCTCCCCCACATTTTGGAGTTTTAAATACTCAATAATAGATGTAAAACATTGGATATTGTGGACAATACTATGGTGACCTCAGTGATAAAAATCCTTTGTAATTGAAAACTAAAAATTATCACACATGTATGTATAAATTTCATTACATAAATATATTTTTAGTTTTCTAAAATAGACTCATATTATGTAAATTTATCAAAACTTATTTGGAAAGCATCTAGTGTTGGTTCAACAATAACAAGACTGAAACAGTCAAAAAATTTAACCTTTTCAAATTTTAAATCATCATTATTTATAGAGGGATTCAATTCATATTTTTATTTAGTTTTATACAATTCCAAAATATCAAACGTAGTAGAAAAAATCTCAATCTGGATTAGAATATTTTCACATAAGAATTCATGATTATAAATACGAAATTGGGATTTAGGGAAAGAATTCCCACATGAAAATATTACGAAGAGATTAGATTAGTTGGCTGGGTAATAATTTCAATGTGTTATAGAATTCTAATCTATGTATTCTCAAGAGAGAAGAACCACGCTCATATATGACCTCTATTATATAGAACTCATTCTCTTTTTTTTTGAAAAAAAGTTGGGGTCAAAGCCTCATTTTTATTATTAAAGCAAGGTGAGGGCCTCTTTAACTAGGTAGAGGGAGACCCATTACATAGTCTGTAGGCCCAGTGGGCATTTAGCCCATTATATAGCACGTAGGCCCAAATTTTAGGCCCAAATTTTAGGTTATGTTTTGTTTTGTACACAGCCAGGGTTGTGCCTCTAGTAGAAAGGAATGGACTACCTAAGATTATCATGAAATTTTTATTTCATCCCATATAAAAAATATGAAACATTATTTTAAAATATGATCCTACATAATGAGTAATATTCTATCCACCCATTTATTAGAATGACGGAGTAACCAATTATCATGTTTATGGTAGATTGGTGATGGTTTTAAATCCATAAAACCCATATTCTTCAACAACTAATAAGGTATCTGTCATTACCCGACCCTCCCTTGGCCATGAGCCTAATAATCTTGTTATGGAGCTCTAATCCCATAAGATTTTGAAAATAATGACACACCTTGTTGGAATGGGCAGTAAAATTTACCGTTTTTAGTCATACATTTCCAGTGGTGTTGTACTATTTTAAAACATCCTAACCTAAAACACAGTTTCAAATATAGAATTCCATTTTACCTCATGTGTTCATCCCCATAAACAGGAGTATTTATACTAGAATTGAGGGTCTATGATCATTTTGTTGGAGACTATACACTTAATGGAATTCTATGGTCTCAATACTAAACAACAAAAAACATAATAAATAATGTGAGTAATCATGTAAAAATCAAAATATGGAATACATGAAAAGTAAGTAGATCCCAAAAAGGAATGATTATCACGGTAAAAAAAGATAATTAAATAATTGATAACTTCAATTCCCATGAGACTTTATCCAATCCCACCACTAGCTGCATGCTCCTCAACTCATCTATCCACCATAGGGTCCTTCCCCTTCATTGTATCCCTAATGAAATCCACAAGACCTTCAAAATTACTATGTAGGGTGTGATTATAAGACATAGGAAGACACAAAAAATTCGGCCTTAACATGATGTGATCATGTGTAATTGTGTATTTCCTATTAATAATAATTTTTTAACAACTTATTATCACATATTCAAAAACTGAGTTATCTTGCACTAACAAATCCATAATAATCCCTCAACCATACCTTCTTCATCAGCATGCAAAAAATGTACTATTTGTCAATAAGTATAAAAAACAATCATCAAGCCTATTAAAAAGATACTTGAAGTGCATAATTAATTGAGTGAAAACAACCTAGAATGATTTCACATGACATAGGGTAATACTCATAATACAAAAGGATTCATGTATCTTTAACCTATCTAGAATCAACAAGGAATCAGGTAAAACTTGTAATCAATAAGGAATCAAGTGTCAAACATCAACCTAGAATCAAAAAGGCATCACGTAGTTTCCATGTTACTGGGTTATGATGAAATGTTTTCATCATCATCACACTTCATGTGCACAACCAATAATGGGTAATCCTACCACAACGACCACATTTCATGTATATACATACCAATCCTCCAAATTAAAGAAAGGAAAGTCATATATTTTAAACAACCATAGCACACATCATGAAAAATATAGAATCATCATATGAATCAACATATGAATAAAACAACATTGTAGAACCAATCTATTCCATCAATCTCATAAAATCAAATAATACTATATCCTACTCTATATACAAACATATGGTATGATTTGATTCAATGAGATTAATGTGATAACATAATTCCATGATGATGTTTGATTCAAATTTTTATTTTTATGATGATTCTATATTTATCATTATGCATGATTTTTCTTTTATCATGTTATTAATTGTAATTTTTTTCTTCAGAGCGTTGATTTTTATTTTCTTGACAGTTTTCCATCATGGAATTATTACTCTTTATGGGGTTCACACATGATGTGTGGTGATGAAGATAGTGTCAGACGATACCCTTGTCAACCAAACATCTACATGATTCATTGCGGATTTAGAGTATATAGTATTCACTTTATACTTTGTGGATTCTGAGCGTCACTTAATGCCATAAAGATTATGAGTAGGTTTTTAATAATCAATGACTTTTGGAAATCAAGGAATATCTGATTCCTTGTGGATTCTTGGTAGGGTTTTTAACTCAATTCCCAATGGATTCCGAGTGACTCTCTAACAGTCATGTTGCTAGTGTTTGATACTTATAGATGTACAATATATTTTTATAAATAAGATGAAGCCGGTATGATTAGGGGTTGGTGGAATCTTAATAATTTTCTAACTACTCGGTTTTCCTTTATGTGTTAATATGGATCTTACACATTTATTATTATATGGAATTAACATTTCCAATTAAACACATAATTTTAAAGAAGCAATCATGGTGTCTTAATGAGTCTCAAACTCACACCCAAGTAAGAAATTTCAATGTTCTTTTATATTTAATAGTAGATCTAGAAAAGGGTGAGGGGGCACGTGGTGGATAGATTTAGTGAGAAGAGTGAATTTTGTGGTGGGATAGGATTGAAACAATAATGGATTAAAAAATTTCACTTTTTTACTTATCTTATTCACTTATGCTATACAGATTTTCTACTATTTGGAGATTCATTAATTTACAAGTCATGTATTCCACCCTTAAAAATATTCATGTTTTCTCTAATTATTTATAATTTTCATTATTATGGATTATTGACCCTATGAAATTATTCTGGGGATATAGTCTTCCCATTGAAAAACTCGTACTCTCACTTATAGTCAGCAACCTCTAGCATTTGGTGAGTTGTGCATGAGGAAAATTTCTTTGTATCTTGAACATGGTGGTTTGGGTCGGAAAAATGTTAAATGATATTATAGTAAATACCCAATTTAAAACTAAAAAAAATACCATATCTGAGGCATGGTGTCCACAATGATGGTGTTGGGATTCAATGGGTTAGAAAGTGTAACTCCCCTAGAAAAGTCATAATCAAAATACCAAATGTTACTACCCATTTCAACAAGGTGTAACATTAATTTCGCTATCCTAAATGATTAGTAATCTACATTTATGTGTTCTATTCATGGAGTAGTTATAAGGATGGGTGATCATTTGGGATATTTTCTCGGGTGTGTGTGAGTGAGGGAAAACATACTGAATGAACATGTGATGCCATGTGGGGATAGTAATTAGTATGATAAGTTACCATACTGAGTAATAGGAAATTATGTTATTAGAATGAAATCAAATAATTATCAGATACCCATGGGTTCAAATTATTAGTTCCATGGATTGGGGAATGTTGTGTCATGAAAAATAGTATAAGAGAATTAGGACATACTAATATGTTCTTCTCATGGGGTTGGGATCGATTAAAAAAGATATAGGACAATTATTCATAGGTAGGGGAACTATATTGTTGCCTAGCTAGCACTTAATATTTGGACCTTAGAGTTACCATATTTTGTGGAATTTGGGTTTTGGTATTACTCTTAATTAAAATAACCATTGTTGATTCCCATGATGTTCATATGTGATTTATGTGGTTTTGTCTACGTTTATGCATCATCACTAGGAACATATGTTCACATTCCATGTATATATCTTTTGGTGTACTACATAATAGTTCTTAAATTAAATTCCTTTTTTTGTAACTATATGTTTGAGATTGTTTACTTGTGTGATATATTTGTGTTGCATTCTATTGGGATATATATTTATTGTCATTAATTAGGTGAACTTATCTTATTTTTGTGATGGTATATATATTTAGACCATAAATAAAATGGAGGTAAATATATAGCTAATCGTACTATTAGGGTTATACCTTTGAATAAGAGTAAACTCATAGGAAAAATAGTCTGTGATCATATTGACTAGTTAATAGAAACCATATGTGATCCCAAAGACTGGTAAGATTTATCTTGATGACTTTATTTATTTTAAAATATGTTTCCATAGTGTTGTGGTATATTGTTTTCTCAACATACTATTATAAATCTACTTAGGAATAAGGATGTAAGACTTCCACAATGGATGTGGTTTCATAATTACTACTAGATACGTAAGAGAATGCAAATGATATTACTCCCACAAGTGATATGTGGTATAGTTTGCATGTCCATTTCAACAAGAAGAATTTTCTCATACTATTTACCCTAGGAATAAGTGTTTGGAACAATGGTCAAATATTTCTCTACATAAAATCAATCATTTTTCATCCTTCCAGGTACTAGAGATGCCTGATTTGTTGAGTAATGTGTTGATATTATTGTAGATATTTGATCTAGTAGAGAATCTGAAGGACCAATATGTTATGTTGATACAAGATCAAGGTTTTTGGATTCCCATTTGGATACCCATATCATATGGTACCAATCGCACTATAGGAGCTCAACCTTTGGAAGAATGTCATAGATAGAAATGATTCATTAAGCCGAGTAATTAACCATGGTGTTCAGCTACATTGTTTTCCAAGATGTACAATAGTAATCATTGTGTATGTGTTTATTACAAAACGTTGATCAAGGTTACGATGATGAACTGAAATCAGTATCATTGGATTGATGATCATATTGATCAAATATGGTGACATGATTATTTTCCAAGATTTATATTTTATTGGGATATCCCAGGTTGTGAGTTATATAGGAATATATTCGGAAGATGTTGTTTGGATGTATGTATGGATTGTATTAGTACATTGAGATGTTTTTTGGACTGAAGAACACACCTACAATGTTCATGGACCCCACGAATAAGATCATTAATCTATAACTAGACTCATTTATTGTAGTGTTTGTCAACAATATCACCATCCATTCACTGAAACCTAATAAATAGGATAATCACATAGTGATAAACCTCAGTATGCTTTGATCGCACATGATTGACATCAAGATTTCAATGTGTGACTACTTGATTTTGAAGGCAAACTTCGTAGGCCATGTGGAATCAGAGAACAATATATCTGTAGACCCAAAAATGATTATGAAATCATTTCATTGAAACATCATTAGAATGAATTTTTATTTGGATCTTCCTTGGTTTGGAAATATATAACCAATGGGTTATCGATGACTTCTCCCATCTATCAGTATCCAAGAAAGTTCTAGGGATGAATTGAGTTAAGTACATGTGGTCAGACCAGTGTGAATATTTTTTCCTAGAGATAATGTGAAAATTGAAAACATCTCTACTACCGATAGTCCATTCTCGTTGTGTTGGTTATAGAGTGTACTGTGACACATTAAGAATTGGTCTGGGAGAGGTGAAAATTCAAAAAGAGTTGGTAGTAGCCTATGGGTCTAGAAAGCTATGAAAGAATGAAAAATACTAACTTGACCATGACTTTGATCTAGAATTCTTGGCCCTTAGTCTGAAATTTTTACGCTCTATCTCTTCGGTGAGAGATTTATTGTTTACACAGACTAAATGATCATACACTATATCTTCACATAAAGGAATCTGCACCAGATATAGATGTCATGGGTTGAGTTTATACTAAATTTTAACATTAATATGGATTATTAACCTAGTAATAGTAATGTTGTTTCAGATTATATTTTTTTATTACATAGTTTGATCAAGTAAACAATGATAATTCCTTAAAAGAGCTGTGGTGAATGATGGACTAATTTGGTTATTCAAGGATGGATACCTCAGAGGAATATGACTCTATGAATTTTTAAACCATTGTAGTAACATTATTATTTGGGGACTGACTAAATTTTGAATAGATGTCAGAAATTTATTGTTCTGTTTTTTTTATCAACTAGTTGGTGGTGACTCAATTCCCAAATGGTTAATGAATTATATTGATGTGATCATACTACACTTAAGAGTAGTAGTTCCTATATTTATCTGATAGGAAAAGATGATTTATTATTTTATCTTTATATGGTTCTTACGTCCTGGTGTGACAATTTCGTATCATGACATTAAGAAATAGTTCTTGTTTTGTGGGATGAAGAGAGACATTGATGGTTTTGACTCTCGATGAAATAACTATCAAAGGGTGAAGGTTGAGTACCATCATCTTTATTATTTGTTACAGCCACTCCCAATACCATTGTGGATGTGGGAGGGAATCATAATGGAATTTTTTACGGGGTTACCCATGACTACATGGAGTTGTGACGCGGTTTGGGTGATTGATGATCTATTAACGAAACATACCTACTTTTTACTAACCATAGAGACTCACTAATTAAAAGAGTTTAGAATTATCTATGTTTATGAGATCGTATGCCTACATGGAGTTCTGCTAATCATTTTATCATAAAATAATGATTTTTTTATGTCAAAATTTGGGAAAGCCTTACAGAAATCCGTAATAACTCAGCTGATATTGAGTACATTGTAACATACATAGACCGACATACACCCCGAGCACACTATTGGAAACTTTGATTATATGGTTCGATCGAGTGTGATAGACCTCGATAGAGCATGTTATAATAACCTTTCCTTGATTTATTTAACCTAAAAATATATTTATCTTGATTCGATTTTGATGGATCTATATATGGCCCTTTATTCCTGGGCATGTCCCTCACCACTCAATTGGTATGAGGAATGTGAGGAAGTGGTTGTTGGCCGACATATATATCAGTAGACCTTTGAGATCATGTAACTAATATGGAAGATTTTGATCACCACTCAAACTAGATATAGATCATATGACATCATTTATAGGATACCCATGGAGAATTCAATGGGAGGTCAGGTTTTCTTGAGAGAGACTCATCAGTTATGGCATAAATGTGTATAAAAGTAAATAAATATAGATCAAATTTTTTTTGGATCCTTGGATTTCACTGTGTATACAAAACATTGTTTTATCTTCTAGACCTCACATTTAATGTGTTGATGAATTGTCTAGGTCAACATAAATTTAAATCCATGATTTTTGATCTTACCACATTTAAAAATGATGGAAATTCCCAAATGGGGAGATGATGAACTATTTATAC
The DNA here is from genome assembly GCA_963277665.1 of Viscum album. NCBI lineage: Eukaryota > Viridiplantae > Streptophyta > Magnoliopsida > Santalales > Viscaceae > Viscum > Viscum album. Next base: position 69,824,999 of record OY728161.1, read on the forward strand.
CTTTAAAATAATTAAATTAATTAATTAAATTAAATTAATTAAATTAAATATATATATATAAGTATTAATTTAATTATTAAATAACTATAATTAATAAGATACCTGACTACGTTCTCTTTGTACATAAATGATATGCCTCTTATATGAAACATCTCACATTACGAACCTAACTATGGTTACTTTTTAATCAAAATACACACTATTTGAGAGATATTAATTTATATTTGAAAAAATAATATATAAAAATATTAAAAAATTTACTCTCATAAGAGAACAGACAAAACACCTAACATTCACAACTTTTATACCCCTCGTAGGGTAAACACCATGTCTTTTAACAAATGGTGGTCTCATATTTTTCAAATGATGAACCATTTTAGATATATAAAATTATTTTTTCTAAATTACTCGCCTATAATATAATATGTGGAATATTTTTATTCCATATACACTACGGATTTTTGGACCTTACAATCTTTCAATAACAAATCATTTAACTCCACAAGTTTTTCATAAAATATAATATGATGCTAACTAGGATTTTACCCTTACATAAAGCCTTTGAAACAGTTATTATGTAATTTTTGTTGAAAATTATCATTGCCACATCAAAACAATTATAAATTATCCACAAGAGGTTTTTTAATATTCTAAAAAATTATATAATGCAGTATAAAATTAATAAATTCCCCAAAATCACATAATCAATTCAGTTTCCCACATCCTCTTATTTATCACTCAACAACAAAACATATAGTGTCCTTTAACTGTGGAACTAGCTTCTTCTAAATAACAGCAACACACTCCTCATTATGAATGATGGTTTTTAATTTTTTACAATCATTTTTGTTTTCCATAAAGATTTTACAGAATTTTATATTTGATGGACTTATATCCAAGGGGAAAAAATGGCATGTCGAGGTTGAATATTTTTATCATTTACAGTAATATCAAGTATTCTAGTTTTTTACATTTTTTACACTTTAAAAAAGGAATTGGAGTGTAATAATTTCATAAAATTGGGTAATTACACTCCTCGTCCTAAAATATTACATTTTCATTCCATTATTAACTAGTTACCTCTTAACTTTTCTATATTATAGGGAATTAGATGTGATTATTCATCAATTTTTTTGATTCTGAGGAGTGTTATCCAGATTTCTAGATTTGGTGTTTTACAAAATATCAAATTTATATTCATCTTTTTCATCATTTTAATCATTACTTGGTTGTTTAATTAGGTTTTGATGAGTTTTACGGCTAAACCTGGATGTCACATATATCAAATTTTATCTCATATTAGACTAGTTTAGGTTAGGAAACCTTCCTTTTTTTTCTGGCACCAAAATCAATAGAAATTTGACATAGATGGATATGAAAATTATTCATTCCATATGTATATGAAAATTATATGGTTATAATTTTTTCAATAAAAACATTTAAATAAAAATTGGAATTTAAATGTCAAACATTACTTTGAAATTGATTTCTGGGATGATTTGAGTATCTTAGATCTACAACAAGTTTCAAAACACCCTTTTCACTCCAAGGATGACTTCTTTGAGTTTTATAAGAAATTTAATATTGATTAGATAAATGATAACTAACCCATTGAATCGTATCACTACAGTATAAAAACTGATTACTCTCCTAAGGCTGTATATAGAGGAATATTTTGTAAAAACATTTATGAGGTTGATCAAACATTCGAATATGATTGAAATTCCCTCTACGATCTATGTCATCAGCAACAACTACTTGAGTATTTGTTTCGGATCCATGAATAACTCTATTACATGTTCTTTTATGTTGAAACTTTTGTGATATTTGGTGAATTAATTGATTGATCACATCCATTTTGATTAAAAATAAATCATACCCCCAAAATTATTTGACAAGATTTTTATTGTAATGAAGTGAGTCTATTGTAGAATATATCTATTAGGAGATTATGGGAATGTTGGTGATTAAAAAATTTTAAAATAATTTCTACAAACCTATCAAAAGTTTCATAGATGATCTCACTAGATTCTAAAATTAAACCATACATTTTATGAATCCTATTAGAAGTGATTTTTCTGAGATTAAACATCCCTATAAAATTATTATTGGTAGGTTCCCACGTATAAAATATTTCAACATGTAGGATCAAGAACCGTCTCCATGATATAATTTTCCAACCAAAATCGAATAATATTAATCTATGATCCTCCTAATCTGACACATTAAAAAGATAATGTTGTATAAATCCATAAAAATATCTAATGTAATCAATAGAAAACGCATTCAACTAAATACTAAAGTAGGGAATTATATTGATGTATGTTTTATTAATCTTGTAATTTCTATATAGGGGGGGGGGAATGGAATTTAGGATTGATTGTTGGAAATTTATTTAATATGTAAATACCTAAACTTCTGTCTCTCAAAATTCTCATTCCTATGTTATGGTGGAAATAAATTATTTTTCAGAACAGATCTCTGAATATTGAGATTTTCATTTACTATTTATCTTTTTCTTAAGAGAATTAAAACAAAGATTGATTATTTTTTGAATAAAGGGTTCATGTACAGTATTAGAATGTTCCATTATATTTGTAGGATTTATTAATCTTCAAAATAAAATAAATCACAAAATAGTTAATGTTACAAGTTGTTTTTCTGAATGTATTTTTTAAAACTTTTTTAGAAAATGTATAAATGTTTTTTTATTTTATTTAATATGTTTTTTTCTGTTCACATGCACCTACCCATAAAAGAATATCTAAATTTTTCAACTAATTTCTTTGATCTTGGTGAAAATCTAATTATGTATAAAACCTTCAAACTTCTAGAAAAACATAACTTATATGATTGTTGGTCCATAATAAATTATATATAAATTATGAACAAAAATAATAAAATAAAAAAGTGATAAGTGTGTTATGTAATAGATAATGAGATATATAATTGAACTTATATATATAGGTGGATAGGAAGAAACAAGTAGATGATTGAATTAGGGGAATTAAACTAGTCTAAATTGATTCAAAAATATTTTTTATTTACACATTCAATTAAAACAATTGAGAAATTTATGGTAATGAAGGTGTGTAGAATCACCTAACGAGAGTTAAATATTTATACATAGTACAATGAACTCTCATAAATATAATTGACATACCAATATTTGGAAGAGGGATGCTCATTGTTGGAAAAGAGTGACATTATCATTTTCCTATTTTTTGTACATTGGATGATTCTCAAGAGGGAAAATATCTCCTATGTTAACCCATTGTTACATAAAAAATATATAAATAATGATTGTTTTGAGGGGATATAATATCACTATAAATAAACTCACCGAATAAATTTTGAAATTTAAATTGAATATATTGAATTTAGAATAATTTAATTCTAATATAAAACCTCTAATATAATTAAGGTGTTTTGATTGATAAAATACTTTAGTTGGTACAATCACCATCGGCCTCAACCAGAAGTACCTCTTCACCTCAATCCTGGTAAACAACATCACCCCAAATATCTCCATACAAGAAAAATAAATTCCAATGTAAGTTCCGTATCAAATTAGATATTCAAAATTTAAATACATAACCAGAACATCATTAGAAACCTATTCAGAAACACATTTAGTCACACACTAATACCATTATCGCTTAACCATACCATAATATCTACATGGTAACCCAACGAAATCTCACAATAAAAATGGGTATTGAAATGAAAGCATTAATTAAAGAGGTTCTCACACATACTACCACATAAACACATATTTATATATACTTCCATATAACATCTATAAAATAGGATAAATATAGGAACCACCTACATTATACATTTAGACATTCAAAAATTGAAAACCCACCTCTAATTTATGGAAAAACTGTGAAAACATGTATTATAAAAAAATTCATTGAAATCGGGATAGTGATCTCAGAAGGAAATATAAATCCAAATATAAAGATAAAATAAATATTATGTAAAAATTCTAGTGGCCTTTATTTTAGCTAACCTACAGAACTGAAGGATCTGAAATCCCTGCTCAAATAACGAGTAATGGTCAAATCCTAACTTGTTAGAAGAATAGAGGATCTACCATTGATTGGAATGTGATTGAGGAGAAACTTAAGATGAATAATTACTAAAGGAGGGATGGGAAATTTTGAAATTTTCCAACAGTTGAATGGTGTGAATGGTTCGTTCGTGCAGTTTTGCAATACCATGCTCAAGGAATGCATATCCAATGCCTATGTGACACTTAGTGTGGGGGATAGGGACATTGTTTAGAAAAACTATTTTTATTCCCCCATTGTAGTTTTTTACATGTTCCTCATACATCAATTCCCCCCAACTGGTTTTATTAAACTATCAACTCATAAAAATGGGTTTCACTATTTGGTCCACAATTTTATCCATCAATTTGTGATAACTATACATCCATTGCGACATCACTTTCATTTTTTTCAATTCATAATGCTTCCAAAACTGAACCAGTCCCTTGAGATACATACGAGGCTTTAACACCATCCAAAAACAATGTAATGTTCAGACTTTAATAACTAAATATTGAAGCATAAAAAATTATCACATACACCAACCAACATGATTCCAATTCCCTTATAGTTTGAACATGGTACAAAAAATAATGATGTTAAAATTTTTATTAAATATTTTATTTATTTATTGTGGGTGATATTTTCATGTCTATGGGATTATATAGTTGGTATAAGAGTACATTTTAGATGTATTTGGCTATTATTATGATACAATTTGAGTTTAAGTTAGGGTTATAAATTTCACCAAATGTGTCAAATTTAATATTGATTGTAATTTTAAAGGTATTGGAAAATATTAGGTTGGTTGATGTATTATTATAAGGATTATGATTAGATAATTTTAGTTAAAAAATTATGTAAATTTATAAGGGGTATGTATAAGTATGGGATATCAACCTGTAATATTTTTTAATTATAGATTTTTTTCTAGAAATGAATCCTATATCAAGATAATACAAGTGAATATTGGGTTTTTGAAAGATGTACATAAGGGTAATAACCATGAATCTTCAATAATATGTATTAACTAAATCATAAATGGTTGCTTGAAAAAGAGACATAACCACACACATGGATTGACACTCCAATTGTGAATCCCATTGTCAATCATGTTCACATTACAATTCATTAGGACATTTTTTTTTCAATGGATTTTGATAAGAAGAATGAGAGAACCTAACCTTATGAAAAATAGATTAAACCAATTGTGATTTTATATAAATTGAAAGCATCTAAAAATATTTAAAATAATAATAATATATTTTATGGATGAATTTTACATGAAATTTTATTTCATTATTTATCTTATGGTTTTAATTTTTCATCACAAACAAATATATAATTTTTTTCAATATTAAATCCCAAATGAACCCATTTAACACTAGAATCCATATAAAATAAGGATAGTGTCTTAATAAGTTAACAAATGGAAAAAAAATTAGAGTAATAAATATTTTCATTATGAAAAGAATGTAATCAGGAATTAAGAATTACAAAAAAAATCTTACTAAATCACCCAAACACATCAAATAAGTGAAAGATAGTGTCTCTTGGAAGTCCGCTGTTAAAGATGGTGATGAAATGGCTTTTCAAATTACATCTTGTTAAAATTGTGGAAATAATACTGAATTAGATTTTTATAATAAACAAGGCGATCTTTTAAGATTGAAAATGTATTTTTTAAGTCACCAGTTACCATGAAAAAGTAATGATATTAATGTAAACGGTGGCCTAATAAAAATTCCTCACAATTAACTACCGATAGTTCAATAACATCAATGTGTCATACATACCAATTATCAACGTCCATCCAACAATCCAAGGTATATAAAATATTTTTAGTACACAAAAGATTAAATAAAATGGAATTATAATGAAACCATTGACACTAAAATGAGTTCATAAGTCAATATAGAGTGAGGAAAACCGACCATGAACTCATGAAAAGAGAGTTCTTTATTTGTATCATATTCAGCAAATAATTTTTTTATATACCATTTTTCTAACATCTAAGCACCAACATAATGAATTTATGATTAATGTTTATTAAATCATTTAAGTTCCCAATAATATATCTTATCTCTCATACATGTTTATAAGATTATCTTTTCTATAATATCATATTAACCAGACATTAATAAAAAAAATTGATGTTAATCATTTATTTTCCCTCTTGAAAATGTAAAATTCCATTATTGGGAAATAAAATATAAAATCCCACCCATGATCAATCATTAAACAAATTAATTCTATAATCATCCACTGAAAGAATATTATAGTATCCAGGGGAAATATTTTAAAAAATGTTTTTAATATATATTACTATCATGAGGGGAAATATGATTTTACTAGTTAATCCTAATATAGTAATGATGAATCATCCTTTAAAATTACATATTCAGTCGTTTAAGCCCGAAGCTTTTTAAGAGAATAAAAATAAAAATTACAAGAATGTAATTAATTTGAATGGGAGAAAATGTTTAAACCATAGATTTAAATTTATATTTTATTTAAAGAGAATTTAAGTTCATTTATTGTTCAAATTAATCTATAAACCAAAAAACCCACAACCCATTTTTTTGAAATAAGCATTCCTGATTATATACCATTGATAAAATAATTTGGCATAAACTGTAACTACCAACATTTGAGAAAAATGTACCTTTATTACTTTTTTAAAAAAATACTACTAAGATGATAATAAAATAGTTTTGTACATAATATTTATATTAAAAAAATGTATATCAAATATTTATATATTAATGATTATCAGTAGTTTTATATGAATATTTAATAAGAAAAAATTGAAAACCTATTAAAAATATTTTCTCACAATATTAAATTATTTTATTTTATGATTAAATTAGTAAAATTTATAATTTTAATATTAATGTATTAAATAAATTTTGGAACAAAATATATAATAAAAATAGATTAATGGGTTTTAGGATTTTTTTAAAAAGAGAGATTTCATGGGAATAGTTAAAAATACCTTTTTTAAAAAATAACAATAATTTATGGAAATTGATTAGTATATAATTATGAATTATATTTTCATGAAAACAATATATAATACCAAATATATATTTTATATGTGAAATTATATCATGTTTATTTTTAATAATTTACAAACACTTAATTTAAATTTTCTATAATACATTATATTTTTAAAAAGAATAATTCATTATACATTTAGTAATTTAAAATTCATTTTATCATTTTTATAATTTTAATAGGATAAACAGTTTATCATTTCTAATCATGATTTAAAATTTTAATTATATGAAAAATTTTATATTCAATCTTAATAAATAAATTACATTTTTGAAATATAATTACCTTAGTAAAAATCATAAGATGTAAAAATTGTTTAACAAAGAGAAAAATATACCCAAAAAGTTTAAAATAAATGTGTAAATGATTGGTATATGGCATTATCATAATTTTATCTTCTAATAACAAATATTTATTAATTTTTTATCTAATATAATTAATATTTACTTCTACATATTTAAATTTTTTAGAATATAAAAAAAGGTCATCCATTTTTCATCTAAATGTGGAACTGTTATCCTCGCTTCCACTCACACAACAACCCATATAGTTATTTCAAAAATACAAAAAAAAAATTCTCAACGATCCTAACCACATTAAAGATATTATGGTCTTATCAAAATGCCATCTTTCTTTGTCTTAACTCCCTCAAAAATGGAGACAATCCAAGAATTGAGGTCTAAATTTATAATACCACCAATCTAATTTCTATTCGATGATGTTAATTTAATATTATTGATATTAAAATGAACAAAAATTAAAATTAGATAATATATATAAATAATATAAATTTATTTTGATATAATTATTTTTAAATCATTAACCACATTTGGTTTTTATATTAAACTAAAACTTTCATTCATGCATTATGTGGACTTCATCCTCCGTGACACAACATGTTTTTTTCAACGCCTAAATACTGGGTTGTTTCCAGCAGGAAAATAAATATATAAGGTTAATATTTAAAAAATATTTTGGATTTTTAAATTAATAATAAATATTATACCTTTTTTCTGTTCTATGGAAAACGAAATCATTATCCATTTTTTTGTCAATACAACCACCCCTTTGCAACAATGCCTTCCATTATTCATTACCAATTTCATGGATATGTATAATATTGGGATTTGTGGATAAATAATATTGTTATGAAATTTTTATGGTATTGGAATAAACAATTTTAATTATTGTTAACAATAATGGTAATAAAAAATCTTGGTAAATGATATCATCCAAATGAGAATTTTAAGAGTATAAATTATCTCTTCACACTGCAAAATAACATAATATAGGTTATATTAAAATTTTATATATTGATATTCTTATTTATAATATTTATTAAAACTATATAAATATATATTTCTTATGATATAATGATGTTGCAATGAAATCTCATTATAATCATCCATTAATTTTGGTATGTTCTTGTTTGGGTTAGTATAAAGACTAACTCAAATAGTGATACAAATTTATTTCATTAGTGACTATGGAAAATTAATTTCAGATAATATAAGATATAATAAACTAAATAATTGGATTATAACTTCTTTTATTATAAATATAAAAATTTTACTCAATATTTAAGAAAAAACCCTTCCTTTATTAACAATCATCAACACTGGCACATCCCCAAATAAATCAATATGGATATTTACCCAAACTCCCATAAAATGAAATTATATGAATATAAAAAGTATAAAATATCAATGTGATTTATTTTTAGGATATATTATTTAAAATATTTATTATATGAATAATTAAAAACCCCATAATTATGAAAAAAGTTAAGAAAAAATCAATATTACTCACTCTTGATATTGTTCGTAGACTATATTATAATAATAATAATAATCTAAATAATAATTGTATTGAAAATTATAACATATTTATTATATGAATATATTTTTTAAATAGGTTATTTGTATAGTAAAATATTTACAGTAGTGGTTAGAATTCATTTTTACTAAGTAATTTTTGAGGTAAGTGCTTCTCTGACAAAAATTAAATTTCATTAGTCATATTTATTAATGAGAAAAAATATATAATTATTATGTTTTTTTTCTACCTAATGATTTTTTTATACCATATTCACTTTTCTAGATCCATATCATTAAATATTTCTAATTCCTTTCAATTGGTAATGTACCAATGCTGAGAGGGGTACTAATCGTAATGTTACTCATACTTCAGGGGTTTCGATCACCAATATTATTTTAAAAATAATGATTATTCAAAGAAATATATTCCATCTCATGAATTTATTATATTTTTAAAACCATCATAATCTTCATTTTATAATCATGTGTTTTTATATATACCGTAAAAATTTCATTTCCATTTGATTTATATATTACCTAATGTGTTTCCTGTAAGTGAAATAAACCCCATCTCTTCTTAACTATTGAAAACATCCCTTTTCCATATCCAAATTATTTGGAATCTTTTTAATGTATCCATATTGATACATTAATAATTTATTGAATTCATTTTCTAGTAATATACTTTCTTTGAAATATTTCAAAAAAAATATTTCATTTTTAAAATGCGTTGTTTTTTTTCAAAATATTAAAATCTTCTCATTTTAACATTTACGTGTTAAAAATGATTTTTATATATTTTTATTTTTTATATGAATTCTTATTTATATGTTTTTTTGGTATCTAAAATAAATTATGATTCTCTCATATTTATAATATATATCCTTTAAAGTGTTATAAAATGGAAAATGAATTTTCTTATCCCCAAAAGTGATTTTTATAAAATGTCTAAAAAGTGTTATTCATCATATTCATTTTACATTGAAATATATTATGATTGATTAAGGATATTATTTAAAGCTATCAAACTTATTTTTAATCTATATAGATTATGTAATATATTTATATTATGGAATAATTATTTACCACTTCCTTTTATCTTTCATAATTTGGTTTGGTGTATAAAAATAATTTATCTTAAGATTATTTTCCACTTTGAATAATAAAATTTTGATCCTTTTATCACGGTTGTTCAGAAATGATCCTTACTTTGATTGATTTAGTAAATTATTCTCCAAAAGGTTTAACATTTAACTATACCATCAATATATTGTATATATTATTATATCGATTAAAGAGTATTTAACTAGAAATACATTGAAAATCATTAGATACCCATTTTGTTTCCATGATGTTATATTATAATGATAATGGATGAAATAATTATTTGATATCAATAAAAAATAATAAGAAAGCCATTTTCATTCCATGTGTCCTTTATTCTCTAAAAAGACAATTATTTTCATTTCATAGTTTTATACAACCAATTTTATTTTCATGGATTCACTATAAATTCATATGTTAATCAGTTTAAAGTTGAACTCATAAGTAATGATTAGTTACTTGTTGTGTCTTATAAGTCAATCTAATTAATTTGGAAAAACATTAAATCTGATGTGCTATATGTATACGTATATAATTTGGTAGTTCACAAGAATGGGTGTAAGTGTGATACTCAGGAAGGCAATGTATAAACATGTATATTCATTGTTTCTTACAAGGATGGGTATATTTTTTTGACATATAAATTTAATATTTCTCTATTCTATGATTTGTGGAATATTTGAATGATTTTATATAGTTTAATGCTTATTCAGATTACTGAAGTATGATTTCATAGATCATGTTTATTAGATCATGTTTCTACACTATTTTAATTATTTTCATGATTTCTTTCTATGTTATATTTCATGATTTATGAACCAATAATTATTTCATATATATTTCATATGTATCCAAATTATAACAATATACTCATTTAGTTTTAACATATGATAGTTGATTCTTAATGCTTATGTTTACTAATCCTAAATATTTGGGTTATCCGCTTTCTTATGTTTCCACTTCCTAAGATTATAAATTTAGGAAATGTATAAAATTTATACGTATATTATTATATAAATAGTTTTTTGGGAGATTTTGAAGAATCAATTTTTATTTCTAATTATGATGCGTATGGGTAAAATGTCTAATTATTATCCAATAAATGGGTTATTTTGTTAATTATTTCCCTAATTCTCAAAAACTATAAACCTAAATAGTATGTTGATTGAATTGTAATGAAATATTTTTTTTATTAGATGATATGGTCAAATATATAGTTTTTTCTAAGTTATCTGTTATTTACTTCCATTATAGGGATACATTTAACACACAATTTAATTTTGAATTGTTTTAGTGGATATCTACTCGATATTCCACAACACTAATTTGAACAAGAATATCAATGAACGATATATATCATTGAAATAGAATCCCTTTATCCTAAAACATCATGAATATATTCCATTATGATATTTTAAGGAAAAATTTACCACCAACCACAAAATCATGGTCTCATAAATAGATTCCAACATAACTTTTCTTCCAACTCTATAATAGTTTGGTATATTATTGAATGACATGGACCATCTATGCCAATTCTATAAACAGTTCGTGTCCCAAAATCATAAATTCACCAAACTCATTCAACCATGTTGGAGGGATATATTTAATTCCACATGGGGCTTCATATAGTCCATTTGAATTTTACAGTTGAAACTATTATTATATGAAATCATTTAAAGAGGATGATATAACACCTAGAATCCCATAAATTATATAAAAAATAACTAAACATATCTCCAAGTGATATTATATTTTGTTAATATTATATATTATTTTAGGTTTATAGGCTAAAAAATATTAATTAATTGTTTAATCCATGTTGATGTGTTTTATAGAAGATTAAATTGAACCATGGACCTTGATTTGATGATATTGGCAGTAGTGTTCTATATAACCTCTCCACTTTACTAATTTATATTAAGGATTAATGATAATGTGAAAATTATTCATGAAATTATATAGATTTATTAGTCTTAGTATGATATTTCACCATAACCCATTTGGAATTATTAATATTGTATTGATTTTCATGATCAATGAAAAAGTACATAGTGATGTTCTAACACTTTCATATGGGTATGTTTACTGGATGAAACATCCAATTGAACATTCTCCTCTCTATACTCACCCAATCACACACCAATTTTTTATATATCTTATATTAACTTGATTGTTATATTACTACTTTTTTCTCAAGGATCTCCTATAGCACCCTAGTTCCAATTCCTAACATGTAGCTGAACATGAGTTCCACATTTCTTTAAATTCACTTCCACATATTCAAGATGCTATCGACTAGTAGTGTTATTCTATGATAGTATGGGGGATTAATTTACCCTCATTGTTAGAGTAAATCAAAATGTTATATTAAATATAAGAACAATGGAAATAGATATAATGATCAGGTATTGGAATATTTGAATCATCTGCTTAAAATAGAAGCAATGGAATAAAAAATACTAAAAAATATCCAATATCATATAAAATGATGATCATTACATGTTATTATAAATGAGAAGAATCAAGGGAAAATTGAAACATTTAATTATACATTGTTCTATATAAAAACAAACAGAAAACCCAAAATATGTCTCTACTACCATAACAGGAATAAGCTTAGTCCTCTACCATAGTACTTAACCCTAGTAATGAGGAATTAGGTGTAGAAGGTTATACCATTCCCATTTTCCCTAACTAGAATCATGAAGTCTTGTAGGGTACCAATCGACATCCCAAATAGGGTGTGAGATATACTCAGTTGGCCACCATCTACAATTTGTATAACTAATCCTTTCTCAACATATAAGTTGTAATAGTTTGAATGTATAATAATAAATAAAGATGAATATGATAAAATAATATACCAAGATAAATATGTATATTATGTAAAAATATGTCAATAAATGAAGGGAAATATATATAAATATGTGAACATTAGCTATGATATAAAATAGTGTATCATGTATCATACCTATGAGGTTCAGTTCACTAACAAGTTACCAAACCTCATAGCCATCGGACCTCATGCAATCCACCCAGGAAGGCAGAGCCTATCGACTAGAATAAAGGTTCAATTTTAGTATAGTGGGTAGAATCTACCCTCATGATTAGGGTTTTGTATAAAATTAAAATAATAAGATAAAAAGTGGATACATAAATAATAATAATATGACACACAAAAAATCCAATTATATTATGAATACTTGCATAACATTAGGCTAAAAAATATCTAGTTTTGTATAAATAAATTATTATCGGGCCATTCTACATGAAATTGGGAGATGGATGGTGAAATAAAGAAATATAAATATAGAACATGCTATTCAAAAAATAACAAAATACAAAAAATAAATCTCCACTAGAATCATTAGCCAAATATCCATCTTATGCTCACATACCCCACCGAAGCATTGAACAATAGTACAACCTAGGTTAGACCCATCCCCTTATTTGTACATTCATTCATTAAGTTTTTTCATGGATGAATCAGCGTCAAAAATAGGATTTTAGATATACTCATTAGTCTAACACCAATGGTTTCTTTAACCAATCAAGTCTGTGAATATTATCTATTAAAATGTTTAGGTATTATAGGAAATAATATTTTAATAGATACTGTGATATAAACTTATTGGTAAGTACAAGTTGTAACAACCATTCTATAAATGAAGTGTAAATTTATAAAAAAGTGAACATAATTTATAAACATATTCTTGTGTATCATGTGTCAGACCTATATATACCAGGACCTTGGTTTTCAAACCAAGGAATCTTTTTTTACACCATGGATATCATCCATATAAGAAATAGTATAATGTAAACTAATTGGGTAAGGATGCAAGGCCATTGACAAGGGAATCCTCTTCAAGTATAAAAATATCATACATAGAAAACTCATGTTAAAATATTTTGGAACCTATATATAATGTCCATGTTGGTCCATGTATATTGGATTCAATATTATAATATTAGGCATCAAATAAAATAATTCATGGGTTCCATACCACAATGTCAATTCTATAGAACAATAGAGGTTTTATGATGAAATATCCATCACAATTAGTTTTATATAAGGGTGTTTAATGTAATAGGATAGTGTACATTCTATTATTAACAATTATTGTATCACATTTGATTCAGTATACAAATCACTTCCATGTGATAAAAAGAGGCACTATTTTAGTGTCGATGCTACATTACCAAATATTTTAATAATGTTTATAAGATATATAGTCATAAACCAAAATTCATAATTTCTAATTGATCCATTTTACTATATCCTTACTTATATAAATGATTAGGTTACAAAAGAGGTATTGAAACTATCAAATTCCACTTTAATTAATATACAACATTCACTCAATGGTTGAATGAACAAATCTCCCAATGGGTCAGAATAATCATAATAATTTAGATAAACTTGCCCAAAGTGGTTGCTCTGGGGGAGGTCAACAACATCTAACAATGTCACATGGGGGAAATTGAGAATCCATAAATGTGTTAAAAAATTTAATTTTATTTATTAATAATTATAGTAAAAATGCACATAGGTTACGACATGAGGTGATCTGGTACAATCTATAAAACACTAACGCCTTGTGGGAAAAGATATAGACCAACATCTATATATAGGTAATACTCTCTTCATCTTTTATCTTACATTACAAGAGAAATAATGGGAGAAATAAAATTAATGGATGAAAATAATGAAATTTTTGGATATTTACTCAAATAGATTTAGAATTATATTTTATGATATAAATGAAGGTAGCATAGACATTGATCGAAAGGATTACCATGGGACATTTAATGAAATTATTTGTGAATGAATTGAAGACTGAATCAGGGAGTAATCTCAAAGAAACCCATGGATTTCCAGGAAAGATATCAATTTGGAGTGGATGTGAAACTTGATTTTTATAATATAACTGTGGTTAAATATCATAATGGTCAAGGTTCAAACATGATATGTACCTAGATTTTTATATTTTTAATGGTTTGTACGCATAGAATGATTGAACCCAGTTTTAACTATACTTACCCACTATCCATGTTGAAATAAGTGATATTTATTGGAGAATGGTTTTTGGAAAACCATGAATTTCTCTTCATCCCCTCTACAACATCCCCCCCACCCAATAGTTTAGCCAAACTATGTCACCTCTACTGCACAATTTAAAAAAATCTTGGTTCTGGTATGTTTCCAAAAAATCTCAGAGATTTGAATAAGCCACCAGATCATAAATGCTTCCAAATCAATTAATAAATTCTATTATAAAAATGAATGGATTTGTTCATAAATTTAAATTATTCATCATTATTATGAAAAATAGGCCTTTAGAACCAATCATTCTTAAAAAAACTCATCCCTGAGATGCGGTTGTGAGGTTGGTAAACCACCATTTTAGAAATGTTATATACATTTATCACATATATCAGCCTCTATATCCAATGACTCATACATTACACAACCATATACATGTAGCTACCATACTAGAGAAATAGTCCTTTTGTGGAAACAATTCATGCTCTAACTAAAAATACACAATGTATATCCCTCAAGAGAATAATCAAACTCTAACTCAATGTCAATAAAACAAAAGCTTTTATAGGTGTCTGAATGAGAATGGAGAATCTATTAAACATCAAATACATAGTGTATGCATCGTTTCTACAAATGTGTCTACAACTAATAGGCTACCATCCAGACTCTCTCTAAGAACTCCAAGTGTCCAATAAACCATAGTTCTGGCTTCCCTTGTTTCCTAAACTATTGATGCCCTAGCCTAGTCCAAACAAAAAATAAGACCTGATCCCTTACCATGAAATTTGGAGAGCAGTGACATTGATCAGAATATGAAATCCTAAAACACAAATCTATTTTTATATGTTTCCTGATAAGTTACACAATATTATATTTTTTGTAATGAGAGAATGTCCTATAATCACTTCCTATCCAACATCTAAAAATAACATGGGTTAATGGAATGAACTACAATATGTGGAATCATAAGTATCTATATATATATATATATTCATGAATTATTTTATTAAAATAATATTCTAAAAGTGGTAGGTGTTTCTATTAACAACCCCTTCAATCAGGGAAACATTCCTAGAGAATATCATCTAACACCAGTATCATACATTCATACTACCCATCAGTCAATTTTTGGTAGGCTTTACTTAGATTTACATTTGAACATAGTTCCCCCTATAACCCTAATGGGAATCATGATGGGAAATAACAATCCCTATTCGATACAATAGTTTTGTTGACTGATCTGTGATTTTTCATATTCTGATTGGTTAAAAACATAGAGGGATAGTGTGTTTCTTGTGATGATGAACCATGGAAAATTTGTTTTCCCAGTTCATGATTTAATTTTTGTATATATATTGATGTATGAAGAAGAGAGAACAGAGTTTTGTTTAATAATGAAACAATATCAAATGGGGATATCTTTTAATCTATCATTCCCTAATTCACCACCCTATTAGGGTATTTAATATAGTGAGACTAATAATAACCTCCCTTTCAGCTACCAAAAATCTAACTCAAAAACTCCAAAAAAAGTAAACTTGACACATTTTTTGGTAATTCCCATTTGTGGTGTTGTAGGATTTTTAACTCATATATAATTTTACTATAATATCCATCAAGTTCTAAGAAACTCCATATTTCATTGATGTTTTTAGGTTTACCCCATAAAAACCTGACTATCACATTCTATATGTCAACTAATACACCTATCTTTGAGATGATATGAACCTGGAAATGAAATTAATAGATCTAGAAGAATCATATTATAAAAATTGAATATAGATTATTTCTTATCGGTGTATATAGTATGATCTGGTGATAATACTTTTTGTGGTTTAGAGTTTGAAAATACACCGAGATGTCGTCCAAAAAGGCCACAAGAAATAAATCCTGATAGAGGATGAAAAACTAATTCATCAAAGCCATAAAAACTGCTAGGGTTTTTATGAGACCGAATAACCTTAACAAATTCTTGTAAAAAACTTATCTACTTTTGATTTTCATATGTGGTAAATATGATGGTCTAACAAACATTTGATTGTATCCCAACTTCAAATTCATATTTGAGAATCCCCATTCTCCATAGAGATATATGAAGAGGGGATATATAGGATTTAGTGGATATCGGTTCTTGAATGTATGTTGTTTCAACTAACGATAACCATAAAAATACTGAGGTCCCAATCCTCCATCATCATTAAATGCATGGGAAAACCCAACTGCAAACTACTAGGTCACATAAATTACTTTGCTTCCAAATCAATTATTTCTTCTTTATTTGATACAACTAAGTTATTAACATCATATATGGATGACTGGATACTATAGGTTTTACTTGATCTTCCCCAATATTAAATTCTACTTCTATATAATTAATTTTTCCACAATTTTCATTAGCGAAGACATCCATAACATTGCCTATAACAATAATGAAATCATCTTGATGTCTTCCATGATCATCCAGAAAGAAAAAAGCAATCTTGGATATCTCCTTACCCATCCAATGAGGCTTGATTCTAGCTCGACTTTCCTAGATTAATAATTCACCCATTTGAATAAAAATGCCACTCTTTGGAAATGTGAAGGAAACCCTATAAGGATACAACTCAACATAATCATGATTATAACCTCTCTAGTCTATCCTACGAATGATGCCATGACCTATCATTTCAAGCATGAAAAGGTCTATAGAAAATGATATCCACCAACCTTAATGTATAATTCCTTACACTGGACTATTCTTTCTGATCAAATTACCAATGGGGTATTGACTGTCAATAGAGGTCATTAATATTGAATCCAAACCCCAAGAATCTCTAAAATTTCAGTATATATAAAAGTGTGGGAAGATATTATGTCAAATATAACTGACTTTATATTAGAGGCCAAAAAATCATACCTTTGTCTATAGAATGCCATGTTCTCTTCTCCATGGGTATTAAATGAACTACATATATCTATCATGGATTTTTTGCCTTAGATATAACATGACTACTAGGAATAGTTCCTCTCTTTTGATGTTGTAAATCTATTGTATGGTTCCTGTTGCCACAACCACCACCTTAGACTGAATGGTCAATGATTCTCCAACTTCCCCTTGGAGAGTAGTTAATGATCCCAATATTTAATTTGGATTTATTGGGAATTATCTTCTACAATACATTGGTTTAAATTTCTAACAGAATCTTATGAAGATGAACCATTATACTACATGCACTACAGTTAAATATTTCACTATTGTTTTATTGATTAATTTATCCAAGCATACCACTGTAATCATTGATTTCATGGTTATCCAAGTGAAAACTCAGAATAAAGATCCTTAATTTTCTTACATAGATATAACATCTTTATAGTTGAATATTCATTACATGAAATAATAAAACCATGCCTAAATCATACTTGTTTGGGTTCTTTGGAATCATCGAAATAACCATATGTTGTTCATAAAACATCTATATCATCCCCTACTTATTCCTTCATAAGTAAAATCATTTTTATTATTTTGTACAATACACGTTCCATCATATTATAGGGAAAATAAACATAAAAAGGGTGAGATTAGATGACCAATAATGGTAAACATTATTGATATCAGTCATTACATAAGAAGAAGCGAATAAGAGAATGAACCAAAAATTTTAAAACTATCCAGTATATAACTATTATCATAATCTTGAGTCATGGAAAAAATAATTGAAGTTTATAACTCCTGAATCATAAAATTATCAATGAATATAGTCTATAATATTGTCATATTTATATGAAACTTGAAATTGTTTCATAGAAATAATCTTATAACATTGTGAACTTGTATAAATAGAAGTAAT
Source organism: Viscum album (assembly GCA_963277665.1). NCBI lineage: Eukaryota > Viridiplantae > Streptophyta > Magnoliopsida > Santalales > Viscaceae > Viscum > Viscum album. The sequence goes on from OY728161.1 coordinate 69,843,909, forward strand.
TTTACACATTATGTTAAGAAAATTAATCTAGGCCCTTGTATAAACTTATGAACATTAAAAGAGGTCCATGAAAAATCCTATAGAGATGAAAGAAATTTCCATGAATTAAATTTTTAGCATGACATTTGGTACATGCATATCATATTTACCTCATAATTAAACCACATATACCCAATTAATTATAGGTAGATATAGGTCCCACCCATAACATAATGAATGTAATAGAAACATCAATCATTCATCGTATCAGAAAACCTGAAAAAAATTAGTTTTATCAAAATTTCATCATAGAATATCACATGGAAATGTAATGGGATTATAAACATCTTTCCATGATAAAAACAAACCAACAATAGAAAAAATATGAATATTATGCTTGAATAATGTCCCTAATAAAGAAAAAGTTACATCAAATTTTTTTATCGTTGATGTTAAATAATTTTATAGATCATTTGAAATAATTCATGAGGAAAATACCCATTTTATTTTGAAACCATTTTTAAAAATGTTGTGAAACTTTTGAAGAAAAAATTTTCTATTAAAATAACATTATAACTATATAATGGTATTCTCTAGGAATTAAGGAATCATGTTGGTTGGAAAATCCACTAATTCTGTATAACACAAAAAACATTTAATCTATATTTTTTTATAAAAATTCACAATGAACCTTGTTTAGAAAATGGAAAAAAGGCTCTATTTAATTAATTTTTTAAAAAGTAAATTTTTTTTAAAAACGATAATAAACAATCATAAAAAATAGTAAAATTTTTAATTTTCAAAAACATGGAATTAGAAGGAAAATATTGTTTTAAGATAAATTTTAAAAGGATAATTATTTAAAGAAATACCCTTTTAAGTATCATATAATTAAAGTGAGAATTAATCCAATAAATGGAATATGTGTTTTCACTATAAAAAAGTATACAACAAGATGAAATAAAACATAAAATATTCAAAATTCATTTGAAAAATATTCTTAGTAAGAAGTATTCAATTAAGTAGAAATTTAAGATAAAGAATGGAAATTAGAGTAAGAATTCCCATACATTTTAGAAATTAGATGAATCTTATGCCCTATAAACGTAATAATTATTGAATCAAACATTAAATACAATGAATATAATGATATTTTTGATATGAACTACTGGAAACTATGGATTTAAAAATGGTTTCAAACCATTGGTAGATGCATCCAAACCATTGGTATACTATATAGAAATAGTTTGGAAAACCATTGGTGTGTAAGGCATTGTGATAGCCCATTACGAATGGTTTTATTATAACCGTTGTGAAAGGCATTGTTATCTGAGTATTCCCAATGATTTGTAAAACCTTTGTGAAAGGCAGTGTAATCTGAGTATTCCCAAAGGCTTGTTAAACTATTGGAAATACTATAATTTTCATGTTTTAACAATGTTTTACTAAAACCGTTGGTAAAAATATGTACAACACCATACCAACAATTTTAGTAAACCATTGGTATAGTGTATTTCCAGAATTTGGCTGACCGGCCACCTAAAATCTACCCCACTGCACACACAACTGTATACACCTACATACACTCATAACAGCAAACAAAATCAATTATTAATGAACACAAAAGCACATTAAAATAGGATACTATTATAACCATGTAATTTACAACCATTATAATCATGTATATGAACCCAATTACCCTATGCAATACAGAATTCATATTTGAATTCTCAATTGAATACATGCTGAATAAATTATTTAATGAATTCTATATTATGAATCAATAACACACAAAAAATGAATTATTTTGCATACAGAATTTTGAAATATATATAACACATATATAATATTACATACAAAGGGTTGGGGGTGTCCCGGGGGTGGGGGAGTCTAGCGGTGGGGGTGTCTAGTGGTGGAGGTTGTCCACAGGGGTGAGTGTCTAGGGGGTGGATTATACAAAATTAAGAACAAATACAAAATTTCATTTTATATAACACATACATGATTAAGTTCATAAATTAGAAGCTAATAACCCCGAAATAAAGTATCAACAGAATCTAAATAAGTTTGGTCAGATTTACAAAATACCATTTGTTTTTACTTAAAATGATGTCTATTTCAAACAAAATACATACACTTGGAGTGATACCAGCCACACCCTACCTCATAGTGAGGTGGAGTTGAATCTTACACATCACATATGACTCATGGATTGTTTTCATAAAGTATCAACATAATATAAATGTGTTTGGTCATTTTTTTTCATGCTAGCTGCTGTTTTCACTTAAAATGTTTCCATTTCAAATAAAGGTGAGACACTTTGTGTGGTGTTGGTCACAAAATGCCTAATATTGAGGCATGGTTGACTTGTACACATCACATATGACCCATGGATCATTGTTCTAAATAATCAACAGAATCAGAATATGTTTGGTCAGTTTTCTGTATGACAGTTGTTTTTAAATAAAATGATGCCCATTTTATACAAAAGAGAGATAGTTAGAGTGATATCGGCCACACCATGCCTCATATTGAGGCAGTATTGACTCGTACACATCACATATGACCCATGGATCGTTTTCTTAACATTTCAACAGAATCTGAATGTGTTTGGTCAGTTTTCTGTATGCCATTTTTGTTTTCACTTAAAATGATGTCCATTTTAAACAAAATAGAGACACTTTGGGTGGTTTCGGCCACACTACTCCTCTTATTGAGGCAAGGATAACTTGTACACATCACATATGACCCATGGATCGTTTTCCTAAATTTTCAACCGAATCTGAATCAATTTGGTTGGTTTTCTATATGTCAAATGTGGTTTTAACTTAAAATGATGTTCATTTTAAACAAAAGAGAGACACTTTGAGTGGTGTCAGTCACACCGTGATTTTTATTGAGGAAGGGTTGACTGTAACAGCCCGGAATTTTTGAATAAATCTTGTTTCCTGATTTCATGTGTTATTTTATTTTATTTTTATACTCAACAAAAATGTTTTATTTCATAAACATGGTTATAATTAAAATAATACCATTGGTTTTTGAGTGTTATATGACCATCGGTCAATATGTCCGCCGTGAACAAAATGTTTTGATTATTGTCTCTAAATATAATTAATCTTGGTTAATTATTATAGAAAGAAGATTTGATGGCCTCACCTAGTAGTCATGGACCGATCGAAGCCCATCTAACAGAGCATGGGAAGGAGGTAGCACCATTGGCATTTACTCTGGACCAAACCCAAGCCGAACATCATCATGTGAAGCTAGAACGGAATCGCCTTCGCGAGAAGTTCAAACTGATAGAAATTACTACTCGGGCAATGTTGACCGAGCCACCCCAAGATTCTATCACCCTAGCACACCTTACTCTTAAGTCCTATGCTGGTATTATAAGGGGCTATGTAACGAGACCGTAATTGCCATGTGTAATCCTTGTTTTAAATAAAAATTGGGATTTCTTCTTATGATGAAGTTTATGAATTTTCAAATGACTGGATAAAAATAGTATGCATATTTTTGATGAATTTTCAAAATGATATTTTAAAAAAAATGTTTGTGTAAACCTTAAATAATTTAAAATGTGTAATGATTATCAAAAAATGGTCTTCTACAATTATGTTCAGTACGAAATTTAGAGTCTAATAAGATCAACATGATTTTTGATGAATAGTAAATTATGAATAGTGATTTTTTGATTAGGATTAGTAATATGACCAAATGGATTAGTAATCTCACTTAAAGAAAGTTTTAAAATAATCTAGGCACCTTGATTAAGTAATGTGATTCAATAAAATGGTTAAATAACGGTTTCATAAATTATTATTCAAGTATTAGTTTTTTCGGGTGAATAGTGTTTTTTAATTAAAAATTTAATTAAAAATAAATAGAAAATTATTTTTATAAAAAGGACTTTATTTTTGAACTCAGATCATCGATATTATGTTATTGTAATTTTTGGGGATTTTTCTGAAAAAAATGAATTTTCGATGAATAGTGTTTTTATTTAAAAATTAAATTAAAAATATTTAGAAAATTATTTTTATAAAATGGATTTCATTTTGGAAATCAGAGCTTTGATATTTGGTTAAGGTGAAATTTTGGGATTATTCTGAGAAAGTTGAATTTTCGGTGAATAGTAAAAATACAGTTTTAGGGTTTCGGTATGTTTAATGGCATCATAACGGTGTCATGATGATGTCATGAGTTTTTTTTAAGGGTTGGCCGGCCAAGGGTGATGAATTATTGTTTTGGGGGCCCCATGTGGCCTAACTCCATGATAAATGCCAAGGGAGAGCACATGGGTTTGAGAAAAGCACATGTGAGGTGTCCCTTGGTCATTAATGCCTTGTCCCCTCACTTTCCCTATAAATACCAAGCCCTCCTCTCATCAATTCGACTCCCCACTCTTCCCCAACGAAGTTCTGGTCTCATTACCTCCCAAGGAGCCCTCCCAAGGTGCCCCCTAGCCCTCAAGGTCCCAACCATTGAGGTTTAAGAGTTACATTTTAAGGTAAGGGATCCGACCTCTCTCTTTCTTTTCAAGTAATCTCTTTTATGTCATTTCTTTTATGCTCCATACTCTTATGATGGAGGATGTTATTTTATATTAATCCTACTGCCCATTTCATGTTCATATGATGAGAGACCCCCTTGCTCTCATCAATTCGTTTTAAGAATGTTTAAGTGGCGCCGTTATGCTGCCGAATTTTTAAGGGATTCTTTCACCATCCTCATTTTCAAGTTCTATTTTCATTCAAGTCTTTCATGTTCCTTTTTATTATGTTGGGGTATGATCTCTAAATTTATGATACTGGTCGTTTATGATCATATTATGAGAGACCCCATTTTGTCTCTTCAATTCAGTATTTTGATGTTTTAAGTGGCGCTGTTAGGCTGCCGAATTTTTAAGTGGTTCTTCACCCTTCTCGTTTTGAAGTTATACTTTCATGTCCATTCTTTCAAGTTACTTTATATTATGTTGGGGTATGATCTCTATATCTATCGTACTGTACTCTTATGTTCATATGATGAGAGACCCTATTTGACCTTGTCAATTCAATTTTGTTGAAGTTTAAGTGACGCCGTTAAGCTGCCGAATTTTTTATGTGGTTCTTCACCCTTCCCGTTTTGAAGTTCTACTTTCATGTCCATTCTTTCAAGTTACATTATATTATGTTGGGGCATGATCTCTACATCTATCACACTGGACTCTTATGTTCATATGATGAGAGACCCTATTTGACCTTGTCAATTCAATTTTGTTGAAGTTTAAGTGACGCTGTTAAGCTGCCGAATTTTTAAGTGGTTCTTCACCCTTCCTGTTTTGAAGTTCTACTTTCATGTCCATTATTTCAAGTTACATTATATTATGATGGGGTATGATCTCTATATCTATCATTCTGTACTCTTATGTTCATATGATTAGAGACCCTATTTTACCTTGGCAATTCAATTTTGTTGAAGTTTAAGTGACTCCCTTAGGCTGCTGAATTCTCACAAGAGAAATCTTATTTTTGTCTTCCTTCCATGTTTTTCATTTCAAATGGTATGTCCTTCAAACATCATTACCATGTCCATATATCCTTCTTATTTTTTCCCTACTATCTTATGAGTCATTTATGAATGTTTGACCCATGTCCCCTCCCTTCTAAATGTTTTCTAAAACCTTGTAACATAGCCGTTATGCTGCAGAATTTTCGTCTCAAAGTGCCTCTATCTCTTTTCTAAAAATTATATTATGTTGTAAAGTGAATAATCAAAGCTATTATTTCTACAGGGGTATTCACATATATACCAAAATGTTCTATTTTAAATTCTGGGATTTACATACATGAGACCTACCCTCCTTTTCTATGGGTTTTAAAGTGATGTAAAGATCATGTCTTTAAAGCAGTTTTTAAAAAGTTGTGATTATGAAATGAAACCCATTTATTTTATGCTATATGGGTTATTTATGAAATTTTTGATGATGATATATGTGGATCACATGATAATAAAGGCAAATTTAAGGGTGCGCCCTGATAGCGCTCCAATGCATTGGGTAATGATGTAACCACTAGAGATTACAATTTTCACGATACCTTGGTGAATAACCTTGGTAATTTTCAAATGACACCTTGGGGATGGACCATGGTGATATGTTCAGGATTGTCTATGTTAAATGATATAGCCACATCGTCAAGTTATGAAAAATGTTATTTTTATTATGAAATGCATCATGATTTATTTCTCATGCCTTAAAGTTCTTTTCATGTCCTTATTGAAGTATATCAAGTTCACATGTAAGATGTTCCTCTTGTTTCCCTTACTGGGCCTTCTGCTCACCCTTTCTTTTGATGTATGTCCCCAGGTTATGAGATGCAGTAATGAACCTAGGATGAACTTAAGGAGAAGCCTTTCAAGTGTTTAAGATGAATGCTTTATGTTGTTTTCATGTATTTTGTTCCTGGTTTCCAAGACACTAAACCTTAAAGATCCTCGGTTTTGTAAAATGTAATGAAAGATTATGTGATAAAGAGGTGGGATGTTATAGTTGGTATCAAAGGATGGTTTAGTTATTTGTGGCAAATAGGATATAAAAACTTTAGGAAAAACCCTATAGAAGAGTTTAAATATAGGAAGTCTTCCTGGTATTTTGGTGAGTATTGAGTAAGGGATTTCCAAGAAAATACATCCCTGTCTGGATACGAGCAGGTAGAGGTGGCTCTGGCACAGATGTACATAGGGGTAAAACCCGAAAACACCGCTTTGAGCTAGACTCGAACGGGAACTGGTACACGACAACGAGCCTTGCTGCACTCTTGGTTACGACACTCCCGGGGGATATGCTTTGGTAAATTCATAAGCTTAGTATGAACCATTGTTAAAGGAACAAAGATAAAATAAAATAATGGTTCACATAAGAATATATGATCATGGATAACCTAGAAGGGAACCTAGGGGGATCACAAGTTAGGGTATACTTTACTTCTACATGTTATCCTTAGATGCTTTAAGTTTCTTTTCATGATTATTGGCTAAGTTTTTAAGCCCCTAACTATAGCTTCTTTTCTTAGTTAATGGCTGGAAATGGAAGAACATGTCCCAACAACCAATGTGATAGGAAATGCTCAGATTTCCGTATTATTACGACAGAGATGATTAGGGGATTAAAAGATGATTATTATTTTTGAAGACGTTCACTATTTTGAGGACCATATATGATAGATTACTACGGTATTTTCATTGAGGAGTAAGGTTGTCTTATATTTTGAATAATCAATGAATTTAAGGTGGACTTATAGTAATTTAGGTTACTTACAGGAATTATTAACCTATCTTGGGAAAAATATGTTTAGGTTAGCTACTTTTGTTATAAGTTGTTAGGAGTGGTTGATGTTGTTTGGAGATGAACAATGAAGTTTATTTTGGAAGACTATGTTATCAAGTCCTTCTTGTATTTGGGTTTCAATCTTAGTTTGGTTTACATTGAGGAATTTTAAGGACTGTTATTTATGGAATGGTCTATGATGAACCTTGGGTAATACCATGGAACTTTAAAGATTTAAAAGTAGTTTCCATTCCTATGGGATTCTTTTTGAAGATTTGTTTTACCTTACCCTTTCTAATTTTGGCATAATGTTTAAAGATAGAAGAAATAGATAGTTGATCTTTTGTGGATTATGTGATTCTCTAGAAGATGATTCTTGTGTTTTGATGAGACCAAGTAGTTTTGAATGCTCATCGTTTGGAGAAAAGATTAGTTTTGGTAGAAACTTATTAAAGTATGAAACTCTACATGAAGGTAGATATATTTCCTTATGTTTTTTATCTATGTTGTAAATGAATTCCTCAAAGTTATGAAAAGGAACGTAAAACAAAAACGTTGTTGGTTTACTTTTCCTACTGCGTAATCAAAGACCGCTTACACACATCATAATTTTGGGATTTTCTGGTGGTTAAATTCCTCCTAATCGTGTTTTCTATCACTCTCCTTTATAACATTACCCTTTGTTTTCTCCTCCATGTCCATGTTTCCTACATGGAATCCTAGTATGAGTAAACTCGGGTGGCCTTTGTACTTCTTTTATTTCTTTTAAAGTAATGGTGTTACTAAATCTTTTTCTGATGTGGTACTTTCAATGAAATTTCAAAACCCAATTTTAAAAAAAAATTGGGAGGACGCAATTTCGTAAGGGGGGAAGATTGTAACAGCCCGAAATTTTTGAATAAATCTTGTTTCCTGATTTCATGTGTTATTTTATTTTATTTTTATACTCAACAAAAATGTTTTATTTGATAAACATGATTATAATTAAAATAATACCATTGGTTTTTGAGTGTTATATGACCATCGGTCAATATGACCGCCGTGAACAAAATGTTTTGATTATTGTCTCTAAATATAAGTAATATTGGTTAATTATTATAGAAAGAAGATTTGATGGCCTCACCTAGTAGTCATGGACCGATCGAAGCCCATCTAACAGAGCTTGGGAAGGAGGTAGCACCATTGGCCTTTGCTCTGGACCAAACCCAAGCCGAACTTCATCATGTGAAGCTAGAACGGAATCGCCTTTGCGAGAAGTTCAAACTGATAGAAATTACTACTCGGGCAATGTTGACCAAGCCGCCCCAAGATTCTATCACCCTAGCACACCCTACTCTTAGGTCCTATGCTGGTATTATAAGGGGCTATGTAATGAGACCGTAATTGCCTTGTGTAATCCTTGTTTTAAATAAAAATTAGGATTTCTTTTTATGATGAAGTTTATGAATTTTCAAATGACTGGATAAAAATAGTATGCATATTTTTGATGAATTTTCAAAATGATATTTTTAAAAAAATGTTTGTGTAAACCTTAAATAATTTAAAATGTGTAATGATTCTCAAAAAATGGTCTTCTACAATTATGTTCAGTACGAAATTTAGAGTCTAATAAGATCAACATGATTTTTGATGAATAGTAAATTATGAATAGTGATTTTATGATTAGGATTAGTAATATGACCAAATGGATTAGTAATCTCATTTAAAGAAAGTTTTAAAATAATCTGGGCACCTTGATTAAGTAATGTGATTCAATAAAATGGTTAAATAACGGTTTCATAAATTATTATTCAAGTATTAGTTTTTTCGGGTGAATAGTGTTTTTTAATTAAAAATTTAATTAAAAATTATTAGAAAATTATTTTTATAAAAAGGAATTTATTTTTGAACTCAGAGCATCGATATTATGTTATGGTAATTTTTGGGGATTTTTCTGAAAAAATTGAATTTTCAATGAATAGTGTTTTTATTTAAAAATTAAATTAAAAATACTTAGAAAATTATTTTTATGAAATGGATTTCATTTTTGAAATCAGAGCATTGATATTTGGTTAAGGTGAAATTTTGGGATTATTCTGAGAAAGTTGAATTTTCGGTGAATAGTAAAAATACAGTTTTAGGGTTTCGGTATGTTTAATGACATCATAACTGTGTCATGATGATGTCATGAGTTTTTTTTAATGGTTGGCCGGCCAATGGTGATGACTTATTGTTTTGGGGCCCCATGTGGCCTAACTCCATGATAAATGCCAAAGGAGAGCACATGGGTTTGAGAAAAGCACATGTGAGGTGTCCCTTGGTCATTAATGCCTTGTCCCCTCACTTTCCCTATATATACCAAGCCCTCCTCTCATCAATTCGACTCCCCACTCTTCCCCAACGAAGTTCTGGTCTCATTACCTCCAAGGAGCCCTCCCAAGGTGCCCCCAAGCCCTCAAGGTCCCATCCTTTGAGGATTAAGAGTTACATTTTAAGGTAAGGGATCCGACCTCTCTCTTTCATTTCAAGTAATCTCTTTTATGTCCTTTCTTTTATGCTCCATATTCTTATGATGTAGGATGTTCTTTTATATTAATCCTACTGCCCATTTCATGTTCATATGATGAGAGACCCCCTTGCTCTCATCAATTCGTTTTAAGAATGTTTAAGTGGCGCCGTTATGCTGCCGAATTTTCAAGGGATTCTTTCACCTTCCTCATTTTCAAGTTCTATTTTCATTCAAGTCTTTCATGTTCCTTTTTATTATGTTGGGGTATGATCTCTAAATTTATCATACTGTTCTTTTATGATAATATGATGAGATACCCCATTTTGTCTCTTCAATTCAGTATTTTGAAGTTTTAAGGGGCGCCGTTAGGCTGCGGAATTTTTAAGTGGTTCTTCACTCTTCTCGTTTTGAAGTTCTACTTTCATGTCCATTCTTTCAAGTTACATTATATTATTTTGGGGTATGATCTCTACATCTATCGTACTGGACTCTTATGTTCAAATGATGAGAGGCCCTATTTGACCTTGTCAATTCAATTTTGTTGAAGTTTAAGTGACGCCGTTAGGCTGCCGAATTTTTTAAGTGGTTCTTCACCCTTCCCGTTTTGAAGTTCTAATTTCATGTCCATTCTTTCAAGTTACTTTATATTATGATGGGGTATGATCTCTACATCTATAATACTGGGTCTTATGTTCATATTATGAGAGACCCTATTTGTCCTTGTCAATTCAATTTTGTTGAAGTTTAAGTGACGCCGTTTAGCTGCCGAATGTTTAAGTGGTTCTTCACCCTTCCTGTTTTGAAGTTCTACTTTCATGTCCATTCTTTCAAGTTACTTTATATTATGATGGGGTATGATCTCTATATATATCATACTGTACTCTTATGTTCATATGATTATAGACCCTATTTGACCTTGGCAATTCAATTTTGTTTAAGTTTAAGTGACGCCGTTAGGCTGCTGAATTCTCACAAGAGAAATCTTATTTTTGTCTTCCTTCCATGTTTTTCATTTCAAATGTTATGTCCGTCAAACTTCATTACCATGTCCATATATCTTTCTTATTTTTTTCCCTACTATCTTATGGGTCATTTATGAATGTTTTACCCATGTCCCCTCCCTTCTAAATGTTTTCTAAAACCTTGTAACATAGCCGTTATGCTGCAGAATTTTCTTCTCAAAGTGCCTCTCTCTCTTTTCTAAAAATTATTTTATGTTATAAAGTGAATACTCAAAGCTCTTATTTCTACAGGGGTATTCACATATATACCAAAATGTTCTATTTTAAATTTTGGGATTTACATACATGAGACCTACCCTCCTTTTCTGTGGGTTTTAAAGTGATGTAAAGATCATGTCTTTAAAGCAGTTTTTAAAAAGTTGTGATTATGAAATGAAACCCATTTATTTTATGCTATATGGGTTATTTATGAAATGTTTGATGATGATATATGTGGCTCACATGATAATAAAGGCAAATTTAAGGGTGCGCCCTGATAGCGCTCCAATGCATTGGATAATGATGTAACCACTAGAGATTACAATTTTCACGATACCTTGGTGAATAACCTTGGTAATTTTCAAATGACACCTTGGGGATGGACCTTGGTGATATGTTCATGATTGTCTGTGTTAAATGATGTATCCACATCTTCAAGTTATGAAAAATTTCATTTTTATTATGAAATGCATCGTGATTTATTTCTCATGCCTTAAAGTTCATTTCATGTCCTTATTGAAGTATATCAAGTTCACATGTAAAATGTTCCTCTTGTTTCCCTTCTTGGGCCTTCTGCTCACGCTTTCTTTTGATGTATTTCCCCAGGTTATGAGATGCAGTAATGAACCTAGGATGAACTTAAAGAGAAGCCTTTCATGTGTTTAAGAAGAATGCTTTATGTTGTTTTCATGTATTTTGTTCCTGGTTTCCAAGACACTAAACCTTAAAGATCCTCGGTTTTGTAAAATGTAATGAAAGATTATGTGATAAAGAGGCGGGATGTTATATTGACTCTTAAAAGTCACATATGACCCATGGATATTTTTTCTAATGTTTCAATATAATACAAATGCATTTGGTCAGTTTTCTGTATGTCAGTTGTTGTTTTCACTTAAAATGGTGTCCATTTTAAACCAAAGAGAGACACTTTGAGTGGTGTTGGCCACAATGCACCTTGGATTGAGACAAGAATGACTCATACACATCAAAAATGATCCATGGATCATTTTTATAATGTATAAACACAATCCTAATGCATTTTTTTAGCTCTAAGTATGCCAGTTGTTGTTTTCACATAAAATCTTGTCCATTTGAAATAAATGTGAGACAGTATGGGTGGTTCCAAACACACTGGCCCTCAAATTGAAGCAGGGTTGACTCTTACATGTCACATGTGTCCCATGGATCGTTTTTCTTAGGGTTAAAAATAATCTGAATGATTTTGGTTGGTTTTATGTATGTCAGTTGTTGTATTCAATTAAAATCATGTCATTTTGAAACAAAAGAGAGACAATTTATGTGGTGTCAGCCACACCATGCCTCTTATTGATGTGGGGTTGTCTCGTACACATCAAAAATCACCCATGGATCATTTTCCAAAACTATCAACATTATCCAAATGAGTTTGGTCATTTTTCCATATGCCAGTTGTTTTTTACTTTAAATAGTATCCATTTTAAACAATAGTAATACACTTTTAGTGGTACCGGCCACACCGTGTATCTGATTGAGGCATGGTTTACACTTACATGTAACAAATCACCCATGGATTCTATTCTTAATGTATCAATATAATCCAAATTGGTTTGGTAAGATTTCCATTTGCCAGTTGTTGTTTTCACTTAAAATGTTGTCCATTTCAAATAATAGTGAGACACTTTGAGTGGTACTGGCCACACCGCACCTCAGATTGAGGCAAGGTTGAATCATACCCATAAAAAATGACCCCTGGAACATTGTTTTGAGGTATCAACACAATCTGAAAGCATTTGGTTGATTTTTCGTATCCCAGTTATTGTTTTCACATAAAATGTTTTCCATTTCAAATAAAGGTGAGACACATTGAGTGGTGTCAGCCACACTGCACCTCTAATTGAGGTGGGTTTGACTCGTACACATCACAGACGACCCATTCATAGATTTTATAATTATTAACAAAATCCGAATGTGTTTAGTCGGTTATTCAGATTCTAGTTGTTTGTACATAAAATGATGTCCATTTTAATCAAAAGAGAGACAATAATAGTGATACCAGCCACACCACACATTAGATTTAGGAATGGTTGACTCGTAGATGTCACCTATAACCCATGGATATTTTTCCTAATGTTTCAACAAAATACGAATGCGTTTGGTTGGTTTTCCATATGACAATTGTTGTTTTCACTTAAAATGAAGTCTATTTTAATCAAAAGAGGGACACTTTGAGTGGTCTTGGCCACACCGCACCTCTTATTGTCACGGGGTTGACACTTACACATCAAGTATTACCCATGGATCATTTTCCTAAATTTTAAATAGAATACGAATGCATTTGGTTGGATTTTCGTATTCCCACTGTTGTTTTCACATAAAATGATGTTCATTTTAAACAAAATAGAGACACTTTGAGTGGTTCCAGCCACACCGCACTTTGAATTGAGGCGGGGATAACTCGTACACGTCACATATAACCCATGAATTATTTTACTTAAGTTTCAATACAATCTGAATGTGTCTTGTTGGTTTTCCGTAGGTCAGTTTTTGTTTTCACGAAAAATGTTTTCCATTTTAAACAAAAGAGAGACACTTTGAGTGGTTTCGGCCACAGCGCACCTCATATTGAGGTGAGGTTGACTCGTACACGTCAAAAATTACCCATGGATCCTTTACCTAAAGTATCAACATAATCAGAATGCGTTTGGTGAGCTTTCCATTTTCTAGTTGTTGTTTTCATATAAAATATTGTCCATTTCAAATAATAGTGAGAAAGTTTGAGTGGTGTCAGCCACACCTGCCCTCGGATTGAGGCAGGGTTGACTCGTACACATAACATATGACCCATGTATTGTTTTCCTAATGTATCGATAGAATCAAAATGCATTTGGTCAGTTTTTCGCATGTCAATTGTGCTATTCAATTAAAATGATATCCTTTTGAAACCAAAGAGAGACACTTTGAGTGGTGTCGGCCACACCACACCTTGGATTGAGTCGGTCTTGACTCGTACATGTCAAAAATGGAACATGGATTGTTTTTCTAAAGTATCAACACAATCTAAATCTGTTTTTCCGGTTTTTCGTATGTTAGTTGTTTTTTTCATTTAATATTTTGTCCATTTCAAATAAAAGTGAGACACTTTGAGTTGTACCAGCCACACCGTGCCTTGGTTTGAGGTGGGGTTGACTCATACACATCACATGGGAATTATGAGTACCATAAAGTGCAGATTGAAAATCTGGGTGAGTCTAATTCTCTCCATTATTCCCGTTATTGGTTAGGGTTTGTGCTCTTCTCTCATCTTCTTCAGAATCTCTAAAACCCTATTTTCCTATAGTATTTAGGGTGAATCTTTAAAAGAGCTTAGATTGGGTTCCAGGGTCAAGAATGGAGGGTTGGTCATTCTCTTGGGGGATGCCTGGGGGGAGTATGAGGTCTAAGGAGGATGGTGGGGGGGCTATCTCGGGGGGTTGTCCGGGGCCCAGGGAGGATGGTGGGGGGGGGGGGGGGCTGTACGAGGGGCTGCCCGAGTTCCGGGAGAAGGGTAGGGGGGCAGTCCGGGGGTTTGTCTAGGGGGATGTCTGGGGGGCTGTCTGGGGTCCAGGAAGGAGGGTGGGGAAGCTATCCAAGGAGCTGTCCGGGGTCTAGGGAAGAGGCTGGGGGGTTGTTCGGGGTCCAGGGAGGATGGTGGGGGGCTATCTAGGGGGTTGTGCATGGAGCTGCCTGAGGGGCTGTCCTGGGGTCATGGGATGGTATTTACATATTATCTAAGAAAATTATTTCATGGTTAAAAAAATAATATCATTATATCATCTTCTAAAAAATTAAAATTTCATAAAAATAAGGGGTTTTCACATAATATCATCAAATAATGATTTATTATTTATAGATAAAAAAATATAGATAATGTGACCCACCTAATAACACATATATTCAGGAACAACAAATAAATAAACATCAAGAGTCAGTAATATCAATAAAAAATGTAACGGACCAATCTATCCCTCATCACCATCATCTTCATCATCACCCTCATCCTCATCGTTTCCCCCATCATCGTCCCCACCCTCCTCCTCACCCTCGTTCTCAGCGTCGGCCTCCTCATCTCCCTCCTCCTCCACCTCGGCCTCCTCCTTACCCTCCTCCTCCACCTCAGCCTCTCCCTCACCCTCCTACTCCTCCACCTCGGCCTCCTCTGTGCCATCATCTTTACCACTACTATTACTACCATCTAGTGTACCATATATTGAATGCATCGATGACATATATTCCTCACAAGCAGTGTTGGCCTCTAGTGGAAATGTTGGACATTAATCATCTATTAGATTAAAAAATGTAGTGTTTTCTATAGCAGACTATACTACCATATTTATGGCCATTTTTTAGTCTATTCTACCTATTCCTTAACTTGATGCACCTCAGTGACACTAAAAATAATACATGAGGAGGTCCAATAGCATGTCGGAACTATACTCTTCCCAGGCCGGCTGTGTACTCTACCAGGGTGCTCATCTCCCACCACCTTATGAAAGTGATCGTTGGGCCCAAAATTGTTAGGTTCCTGGGCATCAAGGGCCTCTAAAGTATCAACTTACAAATATAAATAGATTATTAAGTTACAAATTTGTGAGTAAAATTTTAAATCTACAAAATAAAACATACAATATGCTAATGTGTCGGTTCATTAATAACACTTCCATATTTTTTCTTTCTACTTGGGAAAAACAGTTTTGCTCAAGCCACACATCCTTCTCTATTCAATTTATGCCTCTACGATGACATTGAATGTAGCAAACCGTAATTAAAAATAAGATACAAAAAATAGAAATTGCATAACTAAAATTATATAACAACTTTAGCAATTGGATAAATTATGGAGGAAGCAATATAAAGTGCAAGTCATAAAAAAATTATAAGCTGTCATACCAGCTATCTCTCTTGATATGGCATCAGAGTACGTCCCAATGTGTTGACATATTTCTTAGCATAAATGCATTTTTATTTCTTACAGATGCATTGAAAATAAAATTCAATAATTAGTATTAATGAAAATCATAAAAAATTTCATTCAAATACTTTTAATTTGATTAATACCTTGAATTGTCTAGTCACCCAAAGAGTAATCATATATCAATAATGTTCTAATGGACAATCATCCATGATAGGGATAGCCTCCAACTTTGTGCCCACAATATCATTCCACCCAATGTACACCTCATGCTTATAAGCTCTCCAATTCTTGCCAAAATCCATTAGGCATTCTGGTCATGCACCCTCACCATTAGGGAAATTAAACCGAAGCTAAAACCAAAATATTAATTCATATAAATAAAAAAATTAATATATTTAATTAAATACAACTGAGTTCTTTATCCATATATTTGACCAGGATTTAGCCTTTACTTAATTTGGCAGTTGTCTCTAGAAGAGAAGGCTGATAGGAATGATGTCATGGTATTTGTTAAGCATCACCAAAAAACTCTGACCTTGCTTCCATGATTTTTCAATCATCTGAATATCTTTATTATAGTCCACCATCGACTACGTGTGGCAGTTCCACACTGCACGCAAGCATGTATGCCCCCTCCCCTGCCTCTTCTCAGTAGAAGTATCTGTTATGAAAGAAAAACAAATATTTATCAATACATGTTATAATGAAAATAAATAATGGTGTAACAGTTTTTAGGGTTGTATAAGTATACATGTGGTAGTATGATCAATGGGCACCACTGGATCCATAGAAACTGAAGTAACACCATATAAATATGGAGTGATTCCCAATGTTTTCTCTTCAGGGACAGATTCGGGCAGAGTAGGAGTCGATGAAGATGGAATATAAAAGCCCATAGACATCAAAACAGAAGTAAAAGAAGATGATATGGATGGCTGGCCAAATTCTAGACGGGGAGTGGGAATCATCATCGGATATGGTACAGAAGGGTGAGGAGGGTCAGATGTAAAGGGCGTTGAAAACATGGGAGGCCTAAATATCTTGTGTGTCCCTAATGACACAACTGGATCAGAATTTGGTATGGATGGTTTGTCAGTGGGAGGGGAAATATTTGATAAGGTATGCCGACTATATCATCTAGCTCCCGTATCACCCCCACCCTTCGTACGAACACAGAGAGTGTTGGGACCACTACTCGGATGCTCATCAAATAATTGTCTCCAAGTAGATAGATCCTGAAAAAAAGCTTTAAAAAAATTAATCACATTACATTATATAAAATTTAAATAAATATTTTTGAAATAAAATACACACTGTAGGAACAAGTGGTGGAATTCCTATCTTATTCATGTGATGACTGTTTTCCATAATATGTTTCCATCGCCTCTCTTCAATTGATTTCATTTCCTACATTTAAAAACAAATATATAAGTAAATACAATAGGATAACTAATGTGTAACCAAAAAAATAAATGAGGGGGAAAAGAAATTGTAAAAATTAAGAAAAAATGTAATTTCTTTAGCTCGGGTAGATGAAGCAGGTTTCAATATTTAATCAATTTGAATAGAAACAACCTTAACAACCCAACTAATGGTAAACCAAAATAATTGAGAACATGAATAGATGATTTTATATATTTCCCACCATAACTTTAGGTTCACATTCACCTCTGACAATTGAGCTATTAGATTCATCAAAAGAAATAAATGGATTAGTTTCAATGGATGTAGGGATGGTTTCATTTCCTTCATCACCATTATCAAAAATATGTCTTAAAATTACTTCAACTGTGACACCAAATTTAGGTTTAAGTTGGTCATTGACATAAAGAACTTTTTTAGCAATTGATGCCAATACATATGGTTCTTCGATATCAAGAGTGCGAGTCATATTAATTACATGAAATGAACAACAATCAATAAATGTGCATTGTCTCGTAATCGAAACAAACCAATGGCATTTCATCATCGTGACTCATCCTTGAGAGTAAAAATCCAACATTATTATTTTTTTCAACGACTCCATAATAACCCAAATTTTCAAATCGCAGTCTACTATCTAATTTACTGACATAACAATATATTGTGCCATTAACCATAACACCATCTTGTTGTGTTGTCATGTTATTTTCTCGTTCAATGACAATAAATTTGTACCCATTGATAAAAATTGATTTACAGTCATGAACCACGGTATTAGGATAAAAATACAATGCTCTTATTTCCTCAAAGACAGAGTCAGAAAGAAAACATAATACCTGGAATATAAATGAATATTAAACATAATTAAATATTGATTTAATTATTTAAAATAGTAATATTTTTACCTTAAATTTTCACAAAGCAAAAAACTCATTGCTATGAAAAGTCTCCCTTCTTCTCAAAGATAACGAAAAATTATCTCTATTTATCATTGATTTATGTTACATGTAGATAATAAATATGAATATTTTAGCAAATATATATGTAAGACATACATATTCAATTTAGTTACCTGATGTGGTCATCGAACCAATCACAATTGAACAAAACTGTGCGATGTTCCATCAACCGCTCTTCACGGATTATTGACTTCAATGTATATGATCTAGGAATTCATCCTGTTTGAGGAAGTGAAGGAAATCTAGGTTCAATTTGATTATACATTTCTTCATCATTTCTGATTGTTCTGTTTATTCTTGTAGTAAGATCAGACAAATACATTGAGAAGAAATCCATACATTGTTGAGCCAAGTAACCATTCATGATAGAACCTTCGTAATGATTCCTGTTTCCGACATAAGACATTAATGTGTACATATATCTTTCAGTTGGACACATCCAATGAAAAGAAACAGGTCCTCTGAGAAGTATTTTAGTTGGAATATGGACAGTCAGAGGCAGCATCCATGTCAAAAATGATGGAGGAAATATTTTTTCCAACATACCCAAAATTAATGGGGAATCTTCCAACATATTTTTCAAGAATGACGTTGATAACATCATAGAACATATATCTCTAAAAAATTGCACAACATAATAACATTCACCCTTATATTATTGGACAAAAGATGATGGATTGATATTAGAATCAACTCATGTAGAAGAATGAGATAATCATGAGTCTTGCAAGATTGTAGCTTCAACTCTCTTCTATTTACCCATTTAGATATGTTTCTTGAATAACCATCAGAAACCTTAATAGTCTCTAATACTTATATAAATTTTTTTTTCATTGGTTCCATAACATAAGAAGCACATGAAACATGAAATTTATTTTCAATCATACGCACATGATGTGATTCTGGTCTGATTCCCCAATCCACCAAGTCACACTGAGACCGTAAATCCTCTTTTTTCTTTCCCTTAACATTTAGAAGTATCGAAAGAAACATTTCACATATATTATTTTGAATGTTTATTGCATCTAAACCATGACGTAACAAATTGGTTGACCAATATGGAAAATCAAAAAAGATACTCCTATACCTCCAATTGATATAGGTTTCACTGGAAACATTCATTCTCTTTCCAGATTTCAGTTGACCCTTCCCGAATGAAAAACTAATATCTTCCTATTCATTAACCACATCAGTTATAGACATACGCTGAGGTGGATCATCGGTCTTTGTGGTATTATCAAATATTAGATGATTATTTCTATATTTATGGAACAATGGCAAGAATCGTCGACGTCCCATAAAACAGAAACTACAATGATGTTTCAGTCTTCCAGATCGTTTATTGTTCATACAAACAGGACATGAGAGTTTTCCCTTCGTTCTCCATCCAGAAATCATTGCATAATCCTGAAAATCATTGATCCTCCACATAAGCACAACACTCATATGAAATATTTCTTTTTAACATTAATCATATGTGCACACACCCCCATCCCAAAGAAGTTTCAGCTCTTTTATTAAAGTATTGATGTATACGTCAATATCAATGTCAGGATCAGATGGACCATATATGAGTGTACTCATGAAAGTGAAATGTTTTTTCATATACAACCATGGGGAAGATTATAAATATGTATAAAAACTGGCCATGTGTTGTGCGAAGTAATTATCTTCCCAAACAGATTAAAACTGTTGCATGAAAGACCCAACATCACATTACGCATGTTGGCTGCAAAATTGGGATATTGATCACCAAATCTCTGCCATGAAAATCCATCTTCAGGGTGAACTAACTCATCATTTGTCTTTTTTCTCTTGGTATAATAACATCTCATTTTTATTGATATGTCATCAGACATAAAATGAATTTGCTGTCTGAGGATCAATGGAAAGCGCCACATTACATTCTATGGCATGTGGGATGGTGTTCCCTCAGATTTTGACTTCCAGCAGGATGTGCCACATTTTATACAATCATTTCATTCAGTGGATTGAGGGTATATCTGCATAATATGGACGTAAATACTTCAGGAAGGTAATAATTTAATCGATTGCTATTTTATAAATCTCATACACAGTTTCCTCATGAAACAATCAGATTAAAAATTCCAGCATTTACATTTTATCTCACTATTGATATACTAGTGTCATGGCAGCATCATTCAATTTTTTCACCCTTACAACAACATCATTTTCATTAGACGCATCATGTGTGCTCATATCAAATTCTTCTTAGGTCAGAATCCTTTCTTTTTCAGGATGAAGAATAAATAGAAACTGGTCATCTAACAAATTCTCCATTCCAGTCCTTTCATTTCGATCATCAGCAATTTGAGATTTCATTTTCTCCCCAATGTGATACCACACAAAGTAGTTTCCTTGAAAACCATATTTGGTTATGTGGTAGCGGACTTCTTCATGGCTCAACCATGGTCTGACAACATAATTGGAACATGGGTAGTGTATGCGACCACTATCTGAAGCATTGTGAAATGCAAAATCTAAAACTCTCTCCAAATTGTTTTGAAAATCTATTGAGATATGATCGGTTTCATACATCCAACTTCTATCGATTCTTCAGAAATAAATGTTATAAGTCATTTTGATATAAACAATTCAATAAGAATGATTTTTAATATAAAATATAATTATGAGGATGATAAAGGAAGGATATTCAAGTTTATGTATTAAACAATTAAAACAATGTAATGATATACTAATTGATTGACATCATATGGATTTATAGGGAGGAAGGAGTTCCCACCCAATGTAAATACAGATGCCTCTAGTTTAGAATCCAAGGGGGGATTCCCCAAGGATTCCTAAATCATAATCACTATGAACCCAATGTATATTTCTTCAAGTTATTCTAAACCAAATCATCATGAATCCGAAGGAATTTTCAAATATAATTAAAAGGTATATTTTTAACATGAATCCTTGGTTGGTTTCTTCAAGGAATTCCAAATTAATAATCAAAGAACAAGTGCTGAAAAATTAAATTAAAATTTATTTCTATTCATTTTCATCTGGTCTCATATAAGAGGAACATGCATCAGGTCCCATTATGTGTTATAGGCATCCCAAATCATTCACTTATGTTCAATAACTCATTATTGGCACCTCTATGGTCATACCTTTAATTACATAATTAGTTCCCCAAGTCAAGAACACCCCATCAGTGGATAAAATTTAGGATTCTACACTAATAGTCTATAAATGGCTTGTAAAAGGATTAATTTCATAAAGTATATACAAAAACATTTATTTTTATATTTTAGATTAATAATAAAGTATTTCAATGATAACAAGATTACTGAATTAAACTTGTGACTTATCTAAAATTGTTACAGATGTCTACATATGCCAGCATGACTAGTAAAAAGCACCATACCATCATAAATCTGATTATTGGCCAAGAAAAAGACATAATATACAACGTACAATGAGAACCATATTTAATTGACCCTAAAGTTATATTAGTACAGTCATATTCAAAAGCCAATTATCACTCATGTCTAACCATGCCACTATAAAGAACCTGGAGTGTATGAGTCTTATCTCTAATCATGAAAACATCATCAAACATTCTACCATGATGTGAATCATGTGGAATATGGATGATATTAACACAAAAATCCCCACAATAGAAAGCCTTTTTTGAACTGAAAATTTATGGATAATATTAACACATAATTCATTTTGAATTAAATTTAATTCACATTACTACTTATCCCTATATACCAAACCCATACTTTAGTCACTATATGTATGCCACTATCAAAGCCCAACACACACACCCAAATAAACAAGAAAATAAATGTCATACACACCCAAATCAAAACATAAAACCAAAACAATGGAAGAAGAACATTAAAATGAATGTATCACTTACAGATTAGATGTAGAACATCAAATCCCAACACAAACCCACTTACACATCCCCCTCCCCCACACCCATCAGTGCATCCCACCGCACCACCACCTGTAAAACCCCCACCCACACACCCACTTCACCCCAATAGACTTTCCCTGTATAGCCCCCTCCCCCCCAACACCCTCGCCCTGCACAACCCAACCCCACCAGCACAGCCCCTCTCGATGTAGAATCATAGTGAATAAAATTTATTCCTTCAATGATGGTCAGTTTCATATATAATCAATCCCTACCTTATGGAATAACCTAATACCATATATCAAAAATATGAATCCCCAAAAAATGGGCAAAATATCACCTATCATATTTCCCATAACATGATATACAAGGTCATAGAATCTAGAAATTGTTTACCATCAAATATTATATACAATGGGAAAATAATTATTGGAAAAATATATTTCACAATCCCATAGAATAAACAACATATCTCTTGACTATTATCTAATATGATAATGAATGGTAGTCATCCCATAAAATGGTTTGATGGGTGAAAACCAATTAATTGATCAAAAAAGCACTAATCCACAAAATGATATATTGGGAAACGATGCACAAAACTGTATAATGGGTACCATCCCATTAAGTGGTGAAATAGTCATGAAATAAACAAAAAAAATTATGTTAACCATATTACCAAAAGATATCACTTCCCAAGGAGGATCAGTAGTTTTCCTCCATCACAATCAATATGATTTCATCCATGTCTAATGAATTTTTACCAGGTTATAATGAATGCACTCTTGATATAGATGACGAAACACATCTTTTGACATTTAAATATTAAAGGATGGTCTAATTATATACTCCTAGTATTGGTGAATAAGATCATAGTTATATTAAACAAGATAGTAAATAAGGTGTTATCAATCCTATAAAAATATCACTGTGAATTGTTGATATATCAAGCACCATGTGTCAATAGAAGTTATAGTCATAAGGGTCTACACCAAAACTCCCATTATCATAGCCCGAATGGCCCATATGACTTCTTTTTATTTTTATTATCGATAATCCCCCTTTTAAGGGTTAGAGGTGAACCTGTTCATGACCCGTATGCCCAATGCATAAGGCCCGAGATGACTCGCAATACATGACCCGAAGGCCCACAGGAATACCAAGCCCATTACATGACCTGTAGGCCCAGCCCACTAGAACAGACCATCCCCAGCGTCTTGAATCATTGATATCCTTAGCTCCACACCTTGCATTGCTGATCGGCTAGCACTTCCCCATACAAAGCTGCACGGTGCCTGGTCCCGATGGTGGCTGCCATACCCTCTCATTCTTCCAATCTGGTTTGCTCTACATCTGGTGGCTGCTACTCCTGTTGCTCTGATCCTCTTATGGTGTCTGTATTGTGTGAACTATGCTACTCCGTGGTCTACGTGACCCGAAGGCCCTGTGGCCCAAAGGACTTTGATGACCCGAAGGCCTTGGAGACCCGTAGGCACAAACCAGTGGCCAGAAGGCCCAAATCAGGTGAATAGTTCTGGATGATATAGTACTGAACAATAACTACTACAGTGACTGCTACATCACTACTACAGTAACTAGAAATTTGCCTCCACCCAATTTTGTACCCAGCTCTCTTGGATGCCAAGTAGGTGCCCTTACCACTAGGGTATGGGCTCGTTGGCTCCCATTATCAAACACTCATCATATCATCATAAAAGGAAAGAATCTCAAAAATTCCATTTGGTATCTACTCCCCAATGATATTATCATAATATCTACTAAAGAACATATAAATATATTATAGTTGTAAAATTAAAATATTTTCAACATGATGAAATAGTTGAAGTGTAGAATGAAATCAAAAAACAAATCAAATTACAATTCTTGGGTATACCATAGTGAACAGACCTCTGGTTTTGGCCAAATAAAATCATAAAACAAAAAAAAAGATGGAAATCATTGAACCAAAGGTACCACTTACAGATTTAAAGTGCAGAACAAAACAACTATCTGGTTGAAGTGTTGAAGAATTTTTTGAGCGAGAGTGCTCTCTGTAGTGTGATTTATGTCTATAATCTGGAGAATGGGGGATTAGGGCACGTGACAATTTTATGTGAAAACATTCCCAACAGTTTTTTAAAACCATTGGCAAAGGATTCCTAAAACTTCACATATCCCAATGGTTCTATATAATTGTTGGGTAATACTCATATAAACTACTCTATTCTAACGGTTTATTGAAACTATCGTGAAAAGACCTATCAACATCCCTATTCCAATGGTTTTTATAAATCATTGGGAAAAATCCGTTGGTATACCCTTTGTTTCCAGTAGTGCTGATATATCAATGTATATTATATACACCACACACAAGAAATAAGTGTTCATCTATGCATGTATCTCAAATAAGTAAAAGTGATATAAGAATGTCATCCCTCAACTCCCCTTTAGTTTTGTGTAATTTAACCTCCTCTTGAATGTCACATAATTGAAGGATTAGTTTACGACCCTGAAATTGGAATTTTTTTGATTCTACTATCACAAGAAAATTAAGATTGTAGGGTGGAGAGGAATAGGAAGATATTTGAGCATCATCAAGTCAGGTAAGGATAAAGGGGTTGGAAATGAGTGGTATTTATAAATTATATTTATAATAAATTTTTCAAAGGCTGGTTTTGGTCAAAATAAAGATCAAGAAACCCATTTATTTATCAATTATTAAGTTATTTTGTGCCTTTACCTTTTAACATTAACATGTTTCGTTATTTTACCTATACGACGGTAAATATTATTTTTACCATGGTGATTTATTTTATGCCTAAAATAGAAAATGATCATATGAACTAATTTATATATTATTGTTATAAATTTTTAATCCTCTGTAAACAATTCAATTTACATAATTGTTAAAATTAAATTTTAAAAAAACTCGAAGACATGATAAAAATGTGGTGTTTAAAGTAGTGTTCTTTTATTTTAAAAATATGATTTTATATTAAATATATGAAAAATAATTTTCAATTTATTAAACTATAAAAATATTTATTGATATATAATCTAAAAATTTTAGTAAACACATTCCCTGTCATGATTATTTTATGTTATAAAAAATTATAAACATTATGTACTTTAAAAAGGTTTTCAAAAAAATCCATTTTTTAAAATAAAAAATAAACTTATTCTAAAATAAAATATAATGTAGATTAAAAATAATTTTAGATTACTATATTTAACTAAATAATTATTATTTTATTTCAATCAATATTCAAAACATATTGAGACTTTTAAATTTCTTAATTTATAGAAAATAAATGACATTCCTACAAAAATAGTTATTTTTTCTATTTATTGCAAAATAAATATTTTCTAAAGATTCTAAAAAATTCATACTAAGATAATTATCACATGCATAATTGAATATAATTTTCATTTTATAAAATAAATTATCAAAAAGTGTCAAAAATAAATAATTTTTTCCACCTACAATTTAATAAAATCACGTTTTCAAGAAAAATTATATTTGAAGAACAAATATTATTTTAATAAAAATTATATGTTTATTTCTTAAGAATAAATTATTATGTTAAAAATGAGTTGGAAAATTATAGGTCTCAAAATGTGTCTAATAGTAATCAATCCTTCCATATTTAAGTTCTAGGTTATAACAGTCATGTTAAAATAATTGTATTTTATAGATCTCCTATGCTCGGTGTTCCGTGAAACGTAAGCTATCGACAAAATAATATTTATTTAAAAATAGACGTACCTTAAAATTGTGGGGAATTACATTATATCCCCCGTAAAATGATTTTTTCCCTATAAATGATTTACTCAGACATAAATAGATCAGGATAGTGATTCATCATATCATCCTCAGGTTCCCATGTAACATCCTCAAATTGGTGGTTTCACCATAATGTATTAACTAGGTGAGTGGTCTTATATTGTAGAAAAATATAAATTTGATCCAAAATCTCTACCGTTTTCTTTATAGAAATGTTATTGATCCAGTGGTATGACCTTTAATTTAATAACATGTGGATTATTAGGTATGCACTTAATCAAGAGATATACATGTAACACATCATGAATTTGGGAGATATTTGGTGGAAAATCCAATTTATAAGTTACCATATCAATATAAATATAAATAATAAATGTATAGATATACCTATGGATGAAATTTTCATTATTTCTAAATCTCACCACCCTCTTCAAATGTGATATTCATAGAAATACCTCATCACACACTTCAAACATAATATAATACCAATGTTTAAAAGAATATAATTTTTTTGGATCTATGTTGTTCTTTTGTGTTATTGAATGTATTTGACATTATCTTACCTATCCTCATCTATATCAGGACATAATAGGATTATTTCCCAAACATAATTCTAGTTGGTCAATTATCTATACTTATTATTGTATTTATCTTAATAATAATATATCTAAATTCTATAATAAAAAATATCATTGTATGAAAATTCTATCCAATGAAAATATTGATCCCAAACAATATATAAATTCCTAGAGAAATATCTCAACATGTATTCTAGAGTTTGAATGGACATATTTTACTGACCATATATCTATCAATGATATGTTTTTCTAAAAAAAACTTTTTATCAAGAGTCTACTGATGACTTTTCTAGAACATTAATCTAAACCTCAAATCCCAATCAGATACAATATAATGTAGTACTCCATGAAATCATAAAACTTCCTTAATATATATTCTCGAATAAATATCAATAGATAAATATTATTTGATAGTAATTTTGTGTTTCAAATTTTTATAGCGATCGACTATAACCAATATGTCATTCTGAACATTAGATTTTTTTGGAGTCTAGTGAAAAAGACGATTATGATGTTTTCTCATTTACATTAATGTATGGATAATGGTTGTATCATCCCCTTAGGATTATATCTCTTAACATTAAATTTCTAAAAAACCAAGAACTGAAAAAAAAATCATACAATGAAATATCCCTCTTCATTCTATCCCACCAGAAAAATTCTTTCAACTATTTATATGAATTTGAACTTCAAGGATGAACATATATTGATGAACATTTAGAATCATCCAAAATCCCTTTCCTCAAATCTGGTATGGTGGAAACACAAAAAGGGTTCCTAAACCTTATTTCCCCATCATAAATAAGGTTTAAATCAGGAATATTTCTCACCATATTTATCATCTTCATATCATCCTTCTTTACCAACTCAATATTTACATGGGTAGATTATAGAAAATTCATTTGAGATTGATAAGACTTATCCCCTTTCTTTAATATTTCCAGGTCCATCCTTTTTAAATCAATAAGTATAGGATCTTTAGTTATCCACATTAAAGACAATATAGAATGATCCTTTTGGAATAATTCATCTTCTACCTTTTTTATTTCTTACAGTTGTAATGTATAGAGGAGTCAAAATCATTAATCAGATCCAACCCTCTTATTTGGAAGGTGTTCAACTCTATTTGAGTGAATATATTATTTCATAATTTTTTATCATTATATATGTATTTCCATTATCAATAGATATAATTCCTTTATAAACTTAATATAAAAAATTACCACATCAAACCTCAAATCATGATTTTGATAATTTTTCTCAAGGACCTTCAATTAGTTGGAGGAATATTTTATCGACATATCAATTTTCATGTGAAAACTTCTCCATTCATTTATTGATGCATCACCATATATTATAAACCATTTTACACTATATATTAGTGTGACTAGAGGTTCACTGACCAACAATCATTTCATATCCATGAAATTCACTTCCCATTCCTATGTCTATATGAACATAACTCTTTTGTGATTTAAATTGGTGAGAGGATTGGACAATCAAGAAAAATTATTCCAAAAATCATCAATGGTCATAAAACCTAAGAATACAATGGATTTTGATCACAATGGTTGGTTTATGATAGTTCTAATAGCCTATGTCATTTTAGGATCTACTTGTATACCCTTCATTGAGTTTATAATATCCATTTATAAACAAAATATATCTTATAGTAACACATGGTAAATTTATCATAAATCTTCTCCAACCTCAGGGTCTTCATGATAATCCACAAATTATATTCATGTTCTTCCTTAATTTTTGAATACAGAAGAATATCATCTATAAATACTACCAAAAACATATCAAGATATTCACTTGAGACTTTTCCTTAAATCTATGAAGATGGTTATGGCATAAGTAAGACCAAAAGGCCCCACTATAAATTCATGGTATCCATTCCTTGTATATAATGTCATCTTCGGTATATAGTCTTTCTTGAATCTAAATTGATGATATCCAAAATGATTTTAATTCTCAGAAAAGTATTGAGCCCCTTGTAGTAGATCAAATAAGTCATCAATATAGGGAATATGATATTTGTTCAAGATATGGATCTTCTTAAGTCCTTGATAACCTATGAAGAGCTGCATTGATCAATATTCAATCTTAATATACATAATAGGTGATCCACATGGTGATGCACTAGGGAATACAGATCACCTATCAATATATTTTTATAGTTTCATATTTTGTTCCTATAAATAAATAGTTCTGATTATATATAGATTAATCATAATAGGAATAACACTTTGTATGACTTATATTGGAATCTCAAATTTATGATTTGATGGAAACCATGGAAATTAATCAATAAATACATAAAAAAAACTCAGATAAATTATTTCTATCCAAAATATTGAGTTTCTCCGAAACTATTTGGGATAAATAGGATTCATTTATAAGAATTAAAACCCAAATGATGGAATAAATTTCTAGTGTATGTTCATATTTATCCTTATATAGATAAGTGAATAAGGGTTCATTTAGAATGTGGAATGTGACATCCCTTCCATAACAATTACTATGATACCCATATTGAAAATGTCAATCCATGACAATAATCACATTGAATACAAATAAATAGATAATCACAAGATTTTTAGGAATAAAATTCCCCCAAAAATTAAAGGGAGAAGAAAAGTAATCTTGAGATGCAACAATTGTTCACTTTAGAGTTTTTTCATATAACACAAAATCTAATTATTGAAGTGATAGTGTGACACCATTATCAAATTCGTTATAAATAAAATATTGGGTGGATCTATAATCAAATGAGATATTAAATTTTCTAGAGTGTGTGATAATTGTAACTTTTACAACATCATTCTCCAAAATCGCTTTAGTAGTCGTGATAGCATGACATTTCAAAATGTCTTTCGGATTAAGTTCCTTGATCCAACCAAGGTAAACCATGAACTGGTCACCTGAGCCATCCCATGCCCTAGCTCAAGTGGCATCCCTATCCCCATGAGCTTCAAACTGGTGTTGATCATCAAAATATATAATGGGAGATGATTTTATCCCATAAATCCCAATATTAGATAAAAATATAGACAAGGAGATGACCATTAAATGAACTTCCAATGAATATAAATAACATATTCAATTCCAACTTATAAACATGGAATGAATTATAAATACAAATGAAATTGAATGAAACCATACTATACCACTACCCACAATCACAATGTGGCCTCATGGTAACCACCATCAGAAGACTGAACCACTATAGGAACAACCTCGATCTAGAGAAACCTAATTAATGGAGAAACTGAAAAACTACATGAGTCTATCGACACTAAGTGGTACAAGTAGGGTGTAAGCTAAACAACATAGTAGGAAATCATCGTAGAATCCATGTGTGTAAGAACCCAGATCTTTTTCTCATGTAAGATTTTTCCTTCTGGTTGTTTTTGAGAAAAAGAGGAGTTTCTGGGAATTTCAAGAGTACACATTGTGCGCATTAAGTACACAAAGTGTACTCAGTTGTCGCGTGTGACCATGTATAGGCTGGATAGTGGCCATGTACATGCCTATGTGATGGTTACCTATAGACCACCTAGAGTGGAGGCTATAAAAGGTAAGTAAACATCATGTACGTTTAAAATACATGCCATGTACTTACTTATTTCCATTAAATGGAATGGGGTCATGTCTACTGGATAGAACACACATCTTCATCATCTGTCTCATCCAAGAACATCTGTATGGCCACAGATCTTCTCTGAACCCCCGAATAATCATATTTTCTCTGAGTCTAACTATGTCAGTTGCATTGGAATCACATCTCTATGTGTTTCCTTTTTCTAGAACCTTGTGTCCTGATTTCTCTTTTTTCATGAGATATCCTATGATTAATTTTTTTAATTTTTTTGTAGATCAACAGTGTTCTAGGGCCATTCAAGGCCTGAGGTTCACGTATATCGATCCCATGACAATGAGGTAGGTGGTTTGTTCCTTCTTATATATAGTATTTGAGTCTTATGTGAAAAAGTTCCCAATACCCTTATTAGGGGTATTGTGTGTTTATGGTTTTATCCATTTTATTTTCATGATTTCCCTAGTTTGATTGGATAGAGGTTAACTATTGATATTAGGGTTATCATGGTTGATCTATTAATGGTTTGCCCATTTTTTCTTGTTTTAGACAGTTTGGTAATGACTTTTCTATTAGGTTGCTACATTCATTCCATTCTTAGTATTGTTTAGATGGAGTTATTAATATATGAAAAGCTATGATATGTTTTATTTTGTTTAGACAAGTAGTTCTAGAGTATTACTTTTTCATCTTATTATCTTTTGTGCATGATTGATTACATGGGGCTACGGGAACCTATTGTATTGACACCATAGGAGAAATTGACGTCGAGGGATTTCCCAGAGTGTCTTCTATAATTTTCATGTTGTGAGACCCTTAGTGATTGTCATTGAGTGCTCCCTCAGTGTATCTATAGTTACGTCATGAGACCACATGAGGAATTGACGTTGAGTGCTCCTCAGAGAGTCTATAGATTACCATTAAATGACTATAGGGGGTATTGATAATGAGTGATTCCCTAGAGAGTCTTTGATCACACTTGACTATAGAGAGAATGGACAGCGAGTGCTTCCTTATATAGTATTTATTATATCATTTCGTGTAATGTGATCTAGAGGGGTTAGGCTGTGAGAACACCCATGAGGGTTTCTTGTATTTGTTTTTGGTTCATTAAATACATAAAAGTAAATGTTTGTAAATGAAACCATAGGAATGTTTACTATTGAGTACTTCCATGTTTACTACATATTTTCACTTATTGGATTCCATATATATTAATTGATTGTTATGTAGAGATATTTGGATGGTTTCCTACTAGGATTAGTCTCACACCCTATTTGGGTCATGCTTTTGGGCCCAAACAGATAATATTGTTGTAGTTATAGATAAGGTCAAGTTCCCTTCTTCATCAGGTACACGATTGTTGTGGTGATGGGGAGCATGGGACCATGATGAGGCTTGAAATGTAGGGGAGTGGTATACTTTCATTTTATTTGTACTTTTTTTTAGTACTATATTCAAGCGTTTTGATTTTTTTGGCTGATTTCCATGATATATGTATCATGCATCATATATATATGCATGTGCTCAAGTTGTTTACTACTTTCACTGTTTACTTACTGTATGATTAACTTATTTTTATTTTGTTATCTATTTTAATTATATTATGTTACTCTGCCAATAAAAGCGTAGTTTCCCCACGATCATACCCAAGGCCCTCACTTTTAGTCAGTAGCCTCTCGTAATCGAGGAAATGCGATTGAGGCCATGTGACCAACTAGGTATGGGGCACCTCTGGGAATCTCCTGGAACCAGTACATTACCATCTATTTCCTTTCCTAAAACAATCCATTAACACTAGTTTGAAATACTGTTATCAAAATAGTGATTTTCACATTTTATGAAACAAAAATAGTGTTTCCAAATTTGATAACAGACACATGAAAAAACACATTTTCGGAAAAATATATTATCATTTTAACGCCAAAAACCAAACTGAAACCATGATAAAAAAAATACATGGTTGTGATGAAAATAAACTAACAGTGTAAGATGAAAACCATATGCAGATGAAAGTAACGAATTTCAAAAAATATAGAAACCATGGGCTTCCTAAACATCCCTAAAATAAGCTCTGATGTATTTGATTTTCAACCACCTACAGACATTTGGTGAAACACATCAGTAAATAGCCAGTGGCCTCCCTAAAATGACCATTATAGTGTCACATCCCACATAGAATATCTGAAATCTAGATGGTATCAAACCTTTTAATTGGGGTTGGTAAAAAACTATCACTCAATACCTAAAAATATGTCTAGGAACCCATTGTAATAATAACCTATATATGTGGGAAGCCCTTGGACACATGACTCACCTTATCTTCTACAACCACACTTGCCTACCCAAAACATGGATATCCCTTATATGGTTACACATAAAGGTAAATCATTTATTGGGGTTCCCACTATATATATATATATACATATATTCATCACAATATATTGTTGAAGATTCCAATCAAGGTGTTACAACATGTAGGCACTCAACGCATTATTTAAAAACATGCATGTTTTCAACCATACCATCATTTCACATAAACATTCCAACCACTTCATAAAATAATTTATGTTTCCAATCAGGAATTCACATTTTTTAAACTGCATTTCATCCCAATGATACAAAAATCCTACCAGGCTTTATAGTCTATCCCACATACACATTCAATAAATCATCCAACCATTCTCTAATTCATTACAAATACTCACATTAAAAAATGTGATGACAAACAAGCCTTTAAACAAATCCAATTTTATCACAAAACCAAGATGTAAACATACACAACACACTTAATGGTTCCAAAATGGATTTTAAGTTTCAAAACCAATACATTTTTCAAAGAATCCTTTCCAATTTTGGAAAGACACAGAATCTCAAAAAACATTCCAAATAGCCCCTTACACCCAATGTTTACCATAATATACTCCAAGTTTCAATAATTCATACCTTTATAGATATAATTTAAACCTTTTATTGAATTAACACAAGTAATCAAATATCATTTAAAAACATTATAAATCATTTTCAAGAATTTCCATACTGAATTACACAAAAAGAGTGGTAAATTTCACACTTCCAAATAAAACACCCACTATAACATTTACAAAAATAGTTCACATCACATCCCCAATTCAATAAATCAATAAACAAATTTAACAAAAAATTAAAGAAGTGAAACAAGTTTTTAAACCTTGGACATACCAAAATTTCACTTGAACTAAACCATTTTGAAACCAATTTCATAACAAATCATTTTGATTCCAACTTTTCCACCACACATATATTTAACAAATCATGCCAATTCACATTAAAAGGCATAAAAATTTATCGAACAATGTATAATTAAGAAATCATTTCTGAAAAAAATTAAAAAATTATATCAACATGAAAACACCACAAAAAACATACAATATAGTTCTCCAGGAGTAAATCATATTAGAAAAATTGTTGAAACAAAATTTCGAATTTTATCAAACTCTCCTAGTGTACATGGATTAAGAATATTTATAAAATCACAAAAAAAAAATTTCCATACATTAAACTTGCATAAAAATACTACAACAAGATAATCTCAAACACTAATATAAAGAGAATCAATGAAAAAAATTATTTGAGATAAAGAAACAGTCTAAAAAAAATTTGTTATGGAAAACACATATTTACCTACCTCAATGTTATGTGAACTTGAAAAAACCCTCAAATGAGGAATATTACACGCCAGGAAATAATAGGTAACCCCTATCATCCAAGAGAACCAAATCGAACACAAACCCTATTTATTAGGGTTTGGTCAAATTGAAGAAAACCCCCCAAATCAAAAGGAAACTCACCGGAGAGGGGAGACACCATCATAGGAAGATGGTGTATGGGGGGTTGTTTATCTAATTGGGGACTGGTGTCAATTGTTTTGGCACTAGATATGAGGTCGTAGGATGGATTCCAGCCAAAAGGGGGAGGTTGCACTGGATGGGGTAACATTAGTAGTGCTGCTAGATGGAGGGAGGGAGTGCAGCCGAAGGGAGGGTGTCATCGATGGAGGGTGGCTGAAATAGGAGGGCACACTATGAAAGAGGGAACATGTGGGTGGTCGCACTATCTAGTAAAGTGGATGGGTGGGGGTTGGGTTATGCTGGAGAAAAGAGGTGAAGATCAGGGAAATTAGGGTTTAAAATTTTTAATAATAATAATAATAATAATAATGACACTAACGATAATAATTGTCATCATCGTCATCATATCATTTATAATAATATTTATAATAATACCAATTACTATTTCAATAATAAAAATAATAAATGATTATAATAATAACTTAATGGTGATAATAATAGTAACTGTATTATTATTTTTATTATTATAAAAACATTCCTTTAATTTTATTTTTGTTAATAATATTTATATTAAATGTTTTGAAGCTGCATGGCCACCTGGGCCGACTACACAGTTACCACTAATCGTATGGTGCTTGTGCACTAGCACAAAACCCACAAAAATTATCAAACATCAAAAGTTATGAACCCTCAATCAACCCAAACATCGATAAGAATATCAAAATCTAACCCCTAATATAATAAAATAATATTAATTGTTGGGTTGTGAAAATTCTCCCCACCATAAAAGCTCATTTCTCCCAGAAAGTCAACGGGCTGGATATTAATTAAAAGTAAAGTTTATTCCTAAACACAACCGGGTGAAACACTTAATTTTTGGGTGACTATTTATTTTCCAAGACACATGAAACCAATCTATATGAAAAAAAACCAAAACAAGGTGGGACATTAGAGGGTTCGCCCACCATAGGGATTATACTAGAATGGAAATTAAAACCCAAATAAATCCTTCAAAAAATAATCATAAAATACATTACAGGGAAACCTAGCATACCGAGTCACCGAACTGAAGTAATTCCCATTAACAACACCACCATTACTAAGAATCTCCCATGCCAATATAAAAATCCAAACACAAACACACCCAAATTCTTTAGAAATGGAATGAAGAAGACTCTACTGAAACATGGAGCTCTCAACCCAATCGAATAGAATAACTCACCCAAATAGAAATCTCAAACACAGTAACAAAGAATGATCTCCCCATTAACTGAAATCTATAAATGATCACTAATAGAACCCTGAAAAACCAACACATGGAGAAATACTCTTTTAATAAAAATGATTTTAGAGGCCACATTCAGAAGAAAACCACCACTATGATCACGAATGGATATGTTCAGTGAACTGTCACCACAAAATTTGAATTTCAAACAATAGGAAAAAAATGAAATTTTATATGTATTTGATCCAAAATTAATGATAAAAAAACCAGGATGATGTCTCACATATCAAGGGAAACCCTAACTGTCTGTGAGCTTTACCCTGAGACCTATGGCTGGGGCTGCAAAGGATGATGAATCTAATAACTCACAGTCAATAAAAATCATCCCTTGGTAATAAAATCTTCTTCAGGTGATTATTTTTTTGAAAAATCTCTAGATGACCCAGAGATCTACAATGATGTCACAAATTGGGAGAGATGAGACATGACGACTTTGAGGGCGAAAACCGGCCACACATGTGGTTGACAAGATGATGATCTGATGAACTAGAAACCATAACCATTGACTGATACACCTTATATGTATGTTATTCTAGTATATACATAACGCAATATGGTAATATCTATGAGAATCAAGATGATACACATTTCTAACTGTATGTGCAACAGAAACCAACTCAGCTAGGAATGCTTCATCTACCTGCTTGTCAAAACAATTTTCCTAAGAAGATAAGACCCACTCCATGATCTCTCAATGATGAACCTATAGTGACTGTATCCATTTAAATATTA
Source organism: Viscum album (assembly GCA_963277665.1). Classification (NCBI taxonomy): domain Eukaryota; kingdom Viridiplantae; phylum Streptophyta; class Magnoliopsida; order Santalales; family Viscaceae; genus Viscum; species Viscum album. Next base: position 69,879,924 of record OY728161.1, read on the forward strand.
CATTACATGATTTTAAGTATAATTTAACTCAGTGTAAAAACCAAGGACTATAATGTCTAGGGTCTTGGAAGACTAGGTACATAAAACTGAAAACATGGAACTAACGAACATTTATTTATTTAATATTTATAAATAGATCCTAACTTCCTTTGAAACCATACATCATCATAGAGTACCCTGGGGATCACATGATCAACGGTATGATCTAAAAATAACAACAAGGAAATAAACATAAGAATAATTCTTTAGCTCAACAGTTAGAGATAATGATATATAATAGCATATAGAATCATAACATGTAACCATGAGATCATATAAACATGAATTCCTAAAATCATGTAAGAAACAAAAATCATTACATTTTCACATGTGAAGACTCATTTCACATAGACGAGCACAAGTCAATGTTAACCACCAAGCCCATTGCACACGGTAGCATGAGTCAAGGAAAAACTCAAACACCGTTGAACATAACAACTAATGAGACTAACCATTTCCAAATGCATTAGAGCACTATCTATGCACATCCATCTTAAAATGTTCATGAAAATTCTTTCCCCATAACTAATAATACGTAATCAATCATACATACATATAAGTTAACCCATGGAGAGAAATTTTTATCACATTCCTATTATAAAGTGCAATGATTGGGAATATCGTAAAAGTGTCCATGAGAGAAAAGAATTGAATCATACATGGACATTGATATGGTAAAATAGGAATATAGAATGATATTTTATGTTAAAAATAAGTGAAAACATGTGAGAAGAGTGTTATGGAAATAATTAACATTGAATCATTTTTGTGCGCTTTTAAGGAAAATACTAAAGTGCATTCAAAATCGAAAAGGGGATAATATTTGATACAAAACTGAAAGTAAAAAAATAATATTTAATTAAAAAAATAATTATTTTATAAAAAAAATTGTGGCATATTGAATATTGTAGAGTGCACTTTAAATTGGGAAATGTTTTTTGGAAGAACCCATAAAAAGAGTTTACTTATTAGGATGTATCGAGGAGGGAATCACTTAAATGAAATTATATACCCAAAATAGAATGAGGGATAGATCTTGAAACATGATATTAGAGAATATAAGCAGAATGAATATGTTTTACATAAAATGAAAATACAACTTCATTGGGGTAAAAACAATGATAGAGCAACCTGAATGAATAAAGAAGGTTTGGGTTGAATCCCTTACAAAATATCGACATGGTATCCGGTGTAATTTGGAGGGATTAATGAGATATAAATGTATTTATCATGTTTTATAAATAATGAGTTATTTATGGGGAAGTTTCTAAATCATTCCCGTCATTAGTAATGATACGTAAAAGGGCATACCATAAAATAGATTCTTGAATAAATGTGAGAGAGAGAGAGGATCTCGTACCTTAGGTCTGATGGTGTTGTCCAGTTGATATTAATAACCTAAATAATCAAAATAAGTCCATTATTTAATAATTCTATAAACAATTTTATTTTAAAATTATTCAGTAAATCATTTTGGAGTTCATTAAAACTCATTTCGATTGGTTATGAAGTTCAGTTTCATTATTTGGGTCCATTTGTTCATGCTCGATTTACGTGTATACATGAACAGATAAATATGTATGATGAGAGTGGTTTTATATAATTGATGTTATATGAAATTATTGAACATCTATAAGGTAACCTGGTTGAAATTTTTATTTTCTTTCATATAGTGAAGGTAAATCATTATATAAAACATTAACGATAAATTCTTGGATTAATGTTGCAATTTTTTCACACAATTAACTTGTTTTTTTTAGTATATTAAATTAATAATTTATAAGTATTTCAGTGCATTAAATAAGATAAAATACATATATTATGACCTCTTTAAATAATTAAAATGGTTTCATGACTAGTCTATAATATGGTAATGTAAATTGAAAACTCGTCGTCTATGAATGTGATAAATCAACACATCTCATAAGGTACATTCATTTATAGAACAAATGGAGGGGGGAGAGATGATGAAAAACAATCCTAATAGGATAATAGAATTTTTGTACATGAATGTTACTAGAGATATCAAAACATTTGTGTAAAGGTAGGCAAGGAATGAAAAAAATAGATGAACTTGAATAAAATTGAATGAATGGAAGAGTGCAATTTACCACTTGATTTAATCATTCTTGAGATCCTCTTAAGGGGAGAAGATTTGGTCTTTTGAGGAGAACAAGAGATGTTGGAAATTAGGGTGGAGCTTGGAGAGGGATTTGGGCATAACATAGTTGAGTAACACGACTTGATTGGTGTGATGAGAACAGGGGGTTGTAGGTGGTTTTTATAATGGAAGGGAGGACTGAATTTTGAATATGCAATTTATAATTTAATTATATTTCTCAAGAAAAGAAATAGTTGTTTATGATTGTGACTAGAAATAGTAATAAGTGCATGTAAGTTTGAAATAATTGCCATTTTAATCATCCATGATAGAATCATGATTCATAAATTCAGTTTTTTGCATTTATTGTGAATTATCATGTATTACTATTCATAAAAAAATAATGTATTTTACAACAATCCCAAAAATTAACAATAACTATTTTTAGAAAATTATAATCCCAAAATGAAATCCATTTTTCAATGTAATTTTTAAATTAAGATTAATTTTAAATTTTAAATAAAAATATTTATTTTTTAAAAAAACAACAATAAACTATAACACATTTTATAACACCTTGAAATATTAATCATAGCACCGTAAGTTTATCTTATAAATATAAGAAACTCAAATAATAAATTATGATTATATTTTATGAAAAAAAAATTCTATTTTAAATTATTAAATTAATCATAAAATTTTAACTAAAATTTCTATGGCATACAAAAATTCCAATACATATACTATGAGTGTTTTTTAAATTATAAGATGTCCTAAATGTATTTATACATTCAAGGGTGAAGTTTCTATTTTTTTCCAACATACTATTAATTACTATTCACAATGGTATGTTACTATTCAGAAGGGTATGTTACTATTAATAAAAATCAATGGAAATTCTCTCGAACACTAAATATATAATAGAATGCTACCGAGTATGTCAGATATTTGAAATTCAAAACACATAACTGAAAATATTATGTTTAATGGTCCAAAAAGTACATAGTAGTTAATTGTGTTGTGATATCATGTGATTATATGACATTATTATAAATGGACGGGGATGGAGAGATTAAGATATATATTCACATTTTCATAATAAAATTCCAATACATTTATGTTACTATAGTTATCATACCAGTTGGGTCAAGGGAGTAGAGGAAAAAAATAGAAATGAAGTTGAATCAAATTGAATGAAATGAAAAGAGGAATTTACCTCTTGATTTAATCTTCTTTAATAGCCACATATGGGGAGAGAATTTGGTCTTTTGATAAGAAAAAAGTATGTAGAACATCGAGGAGGATATTTGGGAGTGATTTGGGTAGAACACAGGCAATGAATAACGTTTGAAAGGGTTTAAGGTAAGAGGGGAGTAAGGGTGGTTTTTTATAGTGGTGGAGAGATGTGAATTTTGAATAATTAATACATTATATAACTATTTTTATCAAGACAAGAAACAGTGATTGATGTTTGTGACCAGAAATAGTAATAAGTGCATGTGTGTTCAATCCAATGGCCATTTACATCATTCATGACTCAAACATTATGCAGAAATTCCTATTTTAGCATTCATTGTGAATTATCGTATTTTACAATTCATAAAAAATTAATGTGTCTTAGAAAAATCCAAAAACATCACCCTGAACAATTTTCGATGTATAGAATCTATAAATGAAATCCAATTTTTTTAAATAAATTAAATATAAATTATTTAATTATCAAATTAAATAATTATTTATTAAAAAAAACAATATTAAATCTATAACTCATTTTATAACACCGTATAAAAATCTACAAGGTCCCATAAAGTTATCTTATAACCATAAGACAAAAAAATAACAATTTATGATTTCATTTTATGACAACACATTTACATTTTAAATTATTAAATTAATCATAAAATTGTAATTAAAATATTTATGACATACAAAAATTCCAATAATTATACTATGATCTATTTCACATATATGTGTTCCAAATTGTATTTTTACATTCATGGGTGATGTATATATTTTTTTGGAAAACTTATTTTTAATTTCTATTAATTACTATCCGTAAGGGTATGTTACTATTCACAATGGTATTCTACAATTCATCAAAAAAATGTTGATTCTATCAGACTCTAAATATTATACTGAACACAATCGCTTATCTAAGATTTTTTTTAATTCAAAATACATAAGTGACAATATTGTGTTTAATGGTCACATAGTACTTAGTAGTTCATTGTGTCTTCGTAGAATCACATGTATTGATAGAAAAATAATTTTTGATATATAATATTATTTTTGAATAAAATATTATTTTTTCCTTAAAGAATGCATTTTTTTATAGTGTAATCAACACACAACAATGAATTTCTTTAGAATCATACGCTGCAAACAACATTAAGTTACACTGAAAATAATATAATATTATTATTATTTTAAATTGAAGTTAACATCTCGCTATTTTAATGGAGAGAATAATCAAAAATAAAAAAAAATATTATTTTACTTGTTTTTTAAATGTTTTAAATTTATCCAATAAATTTTAGAGGCTTAAAATGAGAATAAATCAAATTATAATCATGAAATACGTGAATACTTTTAAAAAGTCAATTTACTACCTTTTGATGGAGAAGCCTTTTTCAATAGATTTTTTGTCACTTTTAAATTTTAAATTAGAAAAGATAAATTTCTTTTTTATAAGTGGAACATCAAAATTTACTTTGGATGAAATTTTGTATTTTTCAGATGAAATACTTATTTTTAGGAATAGTGAAAAATACTTCATTTTAATTCAAAACATCTTTTATATCTAATTTATTTACATATCTATATTATTATTTTAATTTATTTAAAGTGTAATTGGATTACGTTTTTATCATTTAATCCAATTTTTTTCATTGTTAGTAATTTCACTATGTAATTTGACATAAACACATGTTAATCTTCTAAAAGTTATAATTTCATAAAAACCATCTTTTTTGTTTTGACTACGGGAATTAATTTTAAATTATTTTCTTTAAATTAGGTGTTTTGTATATGTAAAAATGGATTTCATACTAGTAATCATGATATTTAAATTTTGTAAATAGATACCATTTATTTTCAGACATTATGAATAGTAACATCAGTAATTATTTTATTTACCATGGTTAAAGGGTTAATCTGGTAAATAATGGTAAAAACTAATATAATAATATTATTAAACTACCCTAACACGTGTCCTAATGATATTTGATGAGATATATCCAACCAGGGTCATCTGTGGGTCGATTTTGGGACCCCATTGTGCAATTAGGATGTGGAAATGAAAAAATATAAGAATTAATTTAAATTGAAGAAAAATGATACATCAACATGTATCATATATTAAATAAATTTTTATATGGGGTTATATATTTTCTCGTTTCAAGTATAAATAATCATTATAATAATAAAAATACTTCCTACAACATGGTATTTTATTTATAATTTTGAGACATCATATAAATAAATATATTTGTTACATAATGATGATGCAGTGAATACATTATTAATGAATGAATTAAATAAATGAGATTATAAATACTAAAATAAATTATTGTTGAAACTATTTATGGAATCCACAAAATTTAAGGATGATTATGACTTGTTATATTATAATTAATTATGTTTTTATTAAATTATCATGTTTTTATGGACATTTATAAAAGATGTGGTATAAATAGTATAAAATTTCCATAAACGAGTTTTTAAAACAAATAATATTTTATTAAATGTTAAAATATTCAAAAAATATAATATTATTCCAAATGACATAGATAATATTCAAAATGTAATTAATGAACAACTTGAGGTTTGATTGGAAATTTATAGTAACTATATTAACCATCTAGTATTAATATAACAGAAGACATGGTAAGAGTCAAATTAGATCACTAAGGGTAAAATGTTAAAATATAAGGTTAAATTTGTGACCATGACTTGTCTAAAATCTATAGTTTGAGAAGTTTTATACCCAAAAGCATCTTATATTTGAGATAAATGACTTCGAGATCATTTGAAACCGAAAATCAATTTATAATAAGATAATATTTCAAGATATTTCTAAAGTGCCCCTACTCCCTCTTGTAAAAGGGCATCAACTCTACCAAATTAATTACACCTCTAGAGCCCCCTTTCTCATCCAACATCTTAACAAATAATCTAAAAATATCCATATATTTCACCTATAATCCTTACCTTAGGTATATGTCAATTCAAGAAATCATTTTGGGACAAACCAATGGGAGTTACATGTTTTAAGGGCAAACATCTTATCAAAAGATCTTTTCCATTATTTTACATCTCCACTCACTATTTTTTTCTTATTATATGATTACATAACAACAATATCCTCAATATTCTAGCATTTTGTGATGATATATTTTCAAACAAAAATTATACACACATCCATCAAATTGATACAAACATACTGTTTCTGTGCATGGCGAACTGCTTCCACACAAAAAAGATGATTCTTCAATTTTCCCCTACCACCACCCTTGGTGTCCATTTTGATGGAACTGTATTTATATATGACATATATTATATTTATATTGTCTCTATGATAATGTAATTTGTATTTAAAAACATACCTTTATTATTTTCATGATGTGTAAATATGATAATTGAATTTGAGAAAGTGTGGACTACCACCGTGCCAAAGTGATATTACTCATTCATTCCATACATGGAACACATAAAAGATAGAGTTAATTAACTTATGTTACATATATATCATATTTTATTATACTATAATTATAATATACCTATATATCATTTGGTTTTAATTTCTTTAATATGTCAAATAAATGAATGCATCATTTATGAATACTTACGACATAACGTCTCCATGAACAGTGCAATTTATTTCTTATCTCCAAATGTTATGGACTATTATAAAGATATATATACTTGATATATTTGATATTTAAATTATGAATATTATTCTAGAGATAATTTACTTTTGACCACTTGGAAAATTTGGAATTATAACAACTCAATGGTAATAACTAGTTTTTGCGACGGGTTATTTGAGACAAGAATAAATTTCATCGCAAATAGTCTGTCGAAGAGGTTATTTGTGACAGGACTTGGTGTCCGGTCTTCGAAAGTTACATGCAGTTTGGCGCAATTTTCATGCCAAAACACACTGAAGAGTATTTTTTATGGGGAGGACCCTCCCGTCGCAAATACCCAGAGGTGATAAAAACAATTTGCGATGAGAGAATTCCCCCATCAGAAATAGTGCATTCAACATAGAGTAATTACGACGTGTCCCGTCATAAATACCTGGAGGCGGTAAATAATATTTGTAACGGAATGTTGTCCCATCACAAAAATTGTGTTGGCATGTCACTTTTTTTGCGATGAGACTCATCGTAAATACCGTTTTAACCACCAACAGTAATTAATGTTGTATAAGGTATTTGATATGGGATACGTATCACAATTAGTCCCATCACAACTAATCTAACCTATATATACCCAATCCCTTTTTCCTGCCTTCCTCTCAATTCTTACTTTTTCCATCTCTCTAAACTCTCATTTTAGAGTGAAATTCTTTTTGAGTTCGTTTTTTTAAGACGAAGTTGTAAAGCCATCTATAATTATAAGAGATCAATTTTAAAGGTATTTATGATTTATATAATTTAGTATTTATTTCATTTTATATATTAATTTTAATAATTATTGACTAGTTGTAATTAAATTAGATTTAAATTTTTTTGTCATCAGTATTTATTTTTAATAATCAATTGAAATTATTAGTACTAATTCTTAGTAATTAGTATTAATAAATAAATAATAACGATGATTTGTAATGTGTATAAATAATTAGCGGTAATTTGTAATTAGTAGCTGCAATTTTCATTAATTAATAGTAATTAACATTAATTAGTAATAATTAAGAATAAATAGTTAAAATTTAAAAAATGTAATAGTTAGGAAAAAATAGTAAAAAATATTTACAATTTGAAATAAATAATAATAATTCGTAATAATTATTACTAAATAGTAACAAATAGTTACAAATAGTCATAAATAGTAATAAATAGTAATAAATAGTAATAATTTGTAATAATTAGTCATAATTAATAATAACTGGTAATAAATAGTAATAAATAGGAATAAATAGTATTAATTAGTAATAATCTGTAATAATTAGTATAAATAGTAAAAAATAGTAATAAACATTAATAAGTAGTAATAAATTGTAATTTATAGTAATAATTAGTAATAATTAGCAATAAATACAAATAAATAGTGATAAATAGTGATAAATAGTGATATTTAGTGATAATTTGTGATAATTATTTATAATTAGTAATAATTAGTAATAATTCTTAATAATATGTAATAATTAGTAATAATTAGGAATATTTATTATTAATTATTAATAATTAAGAATAATTAGTTATAATTAGCAATAATTAGTAATAATTAGTAAAAAATAGTAAAAAATAGTAAAAAATAGAAATAATTAGTAATAATTAGTAATAATTAGTAATAATTAATAATAATTAGATATAATTAGTAATAATTATTAATAATAAGTAATAATTAGTAATAGTTATTAATATATTGTAAAAATTACTAATAAATTGTAATAAATTGCAAAAATAGTAATAAATATTAATAAATTGTAATAAATTGAAATAAATTGTAATAAATAGTAATAAATAGTAATAATTTTAAATAATTAGTAATAATTAGAAATAATTAGTAATGGTTAGAAATAATTACTAATAATTTGTAATAATTTGAAATAATTAGTAATAATTAGTAATAACTACTAATAACTTGAAGAAAATTGTAATAAATAGTAACAAATTGTAATATATTGTTATAAATAGTAATAAATAGTAATAATTACTAATAATTAGTAATAAATAGTTATAATTAGTAATAAATAGTAATCAATAGTAATCAATAGTAATCAATAGTAATAATGTGTAATAAATTGTAATAATAAGAAATAAATAGTAATAATTAGAAACAATTTGTTATAATTTGTAATAATTAGTAATAATTTGTAATAATTAGTAATAATTAATAATAATTATTAATAATTAGTAATAATTTAGAATATTTAGGAATAATTAGTATTAATTAGTAAAAATTTGGAATAATTTGGAATATTTAGGAATAATTACTAATAATTAGGAATAATTATAAATAATTATGAATAATTTAGAATAATTGGGAAAAAATAAGAATAATTAGGAAAAATTAAGATTAAAAAATTTGTAATAAATTATAATAAATTGTAATAAATTGGTACAATATCTAGTTGATTGGCATCACTCCTTTTTCCCAAAGTATCTTTTACTTTCATCTCTCATGGACTCAAAACATTATGAAAAATATGATTCTACTTATGCATATCTAATATTGTATGCATGAGTTTGGATATGCATTAATCGGAAAACATTTTTACCAATGTTTTCTAGCAGTGACAGTTTCAAGAAGATAATTCAATGACCTAAAGGGGGCTCTTTTGTCCGATGAATCATTTACATACATCTTTCCCACACATAAATATCACTAAATAATATGCACGAGGCATGCTTATACATTCTCGTATGAATGAGAATGGATATGTGTACCTCCAAGAATAATCTTCATTGTAATTTTTGTCAGAGAAAGTTTCAGGTTAATGAGCCTTCAGACCAAAGAGTAGACATCAATCCACTAGAAATTATGTCACCCATAATTAGTGGTTATTATTAAGAAGTAGTTGTAATTATTTATCTTGTTTTTTTGGATAGTATTTTTCTTATTTCCAATTATTTAAAAACATTAATTATTTCATATTTTATAGGAAAATATGGAATAAGGATGTTGACAACAATCATTATTATATGATCTCTCTTAGATAAATCAGTGCAGAAAACCAAAGTCTTCTACTTTAAATCCGTTATATATTGAGGGGTTTGAAGCTTTCTTAACATTTGAATCATCGTAAACAGAATTTTTTAGAAGGCATAATTATGTGTCCCTGTAAAAAAATTCAGTCTAAGAATGTTTGACACATTTGAAAAAGTTTGGGTACATCTCTTTTTTATTGGTTTTCAACCAGATTATGGTTTTTGGTACCAACACGGTGAATGTAGTTCCAGAAAACATACTAATAATATGATTTTGGATCCATCGTGGTTTCAAAATTTAACACCATATGTTTTAGGTCCATCTATTCAAAAAACTACAACTCAATATGATATTAATTTAACTATTGAGTTGGAAGCATCAAAATTTTATGAGTTGTTGAGGGCTGTTGAAGTTTTATTATATCCTGGTTGCATGATAAGAAATTTTGAGTCATTTTCAATATTTATGGTTATTAAATTAGATAACGCAACGTCATACAACTATTTTTATCAAATATTATCTTTGTTTAAAATAGTTTCACTTAAAGGAAATGTGTTTCCCACAAATTAATATGAGGAAAATAGGAAGGTTTGTAATCTAGCCCTTAGTTTTGATAAGATTCATTCATGTGCAAATTATTGCATCTTATATTTAGGTAAAAATGAGTTTTTGGATACTAGTCCCGCATGTAGACAATCAAGGTATAAAGAATCTCAATCAGGGAAGCCTATATTGATTCCTGTAAAATAGATTATATATTTCCTTCTTACACCCAGGTTGCATCATTTATTTATGTCTTAGAACACAACGTCAATGATGGCATGGAATGAAACAATGATTTCAACCTATAAAAGATTGAATCATCCATATGATGGTGATTCATGGATATATTTTTATCAACTGTATCCATATTTTTGTTCAGAAGCCTAGAACTAGCGATTGGGTCTTTCTACTGACGGTTACAATCTTTTTGGTTCTTATGGTAGTCAATATTCATGTTGTCTAATCTTTTTAACTCTATACAATTTACCTCCATGGATGTTGATGAAAGATTCCTATATCTTTTAGACCTTATTAATCTATTACATCTGAAAAAAACATTGATGTTTATTTTAAACCATTGATTGATGAGTTAAATTCATTGTGCATTTATGGTTTTAGAACTTATGATGTTACAGAGAAACAAAATTTCATATTAAAATCTGTATTGATGTGGAAAATTAGTCACTTCCCAGCATATGGCATGTTATCAGAATATAGTAAACATGGTCTGAAATCATTTCCTCACTGTATTAAAGAAATCAAAGCATTTATTCTCATCAAGGGAAAAACCTTTCTATTTTTACTATCATCACAAATATCTTTCAACAGAATTTATTTTGTAGAGGAAAAAATATCATTTATGAAAAGTCACAATTGAAAGGGATGAACCTCCAAAAATGATCTCAGGTACATAGTTATAATCAGTTGTATTTTAATTACCACCCATAACATTTGGGCAAATAGTAAACCAATATTAAATTCATGGTGATGGTAAAGAACACAATTGGATAAAATTGAGATTTTTTGGCATCAGCCATATTGGTCTAATTTTTTAGTCCACCACATGTAGGATGTCATGCATCTTGAGAAGAACTATTTTGATAATTTAATTCATTCAATTTAGGATACACCACTTAAGACCAAATATATTGTAAAGGAATGATTATATCTTGCCCAAATTTGAAGGTGAACGGATCTTGAACTGTTTCAAATTGTCAGATCATAAAGGTTAATGAAACCAAAATCATCTAATACAATATCCAAGGAGAGACTCTTATTATCTAGTTATTAGATTGCATATTTGAGACTTAAAGATTTCAATACTTCTTATTTGCGAATATTTGTTATGAATGGTAATATTACATGATTAAAAAGACATTATTTTTAAGTTATAAAGGAATGACTTCTGCTGATTGGATTTAGAGGTTTGTTGAATTATATGATATGGGATTTGATAATAGTTACTTCATATTTTTTTCAAGACATTTGTATGGAGACAATAGACTATGATGAACTATGAAAACTAGAAAATATGTTGTTGTAATTATATATTAACTATAAAAAATCATCTCGCCGACATTTTTGACTCAATGAAACAACTAATGTTATATTTTCTATATGATGTTAAATGTGGAGGTCTGGTACAGTTTCGATGGATGTGACCATTTGAGAGATGCATGTCAAAATTAATGAAAATGATACGTAAAATGACATTATTTAAAGCCTCAATTACTGAAGCTTATTTGCATTGAGAAATTTCTTTTTTTCTACTCTCATTATTTTGAATCTGAATATCCCTCAAAACAAAACAGCATGTGATGGAATGAGTGGAATGTTAATGATGAAATGGAAGATCAATTATTAGTTTTTAGTCATTAAGATCATGGATTATATGGAGTTCATGAATGATGAATTTCAGATGATGAATATCATAGAGCTCAGACATATGTTGTACTAAACTATGAAGAAATGAAATCATTTTTACTTTTAGGATTTCTGTTACATATTCTATATTTTATATTAATGTAAGTAAAATTATTTTATTTTTTGGTTATATCATAATCATATCATGAAACAGCTTCCACAAATTGCAGTATCTTCTCATGAATAAAGCCCACAAAAAATTCTCAGTTGTATAAAAACATGAATCATAAATTATTAATGGTTAAAAATATCAATTCAATTTATTATTTATTATATTGATAATTTATTTACACATATTAAGGTGTCTTATCATGATGATATAATTGATAAGAGACTGCATATATTGATTAACCCACCATCCAAAATGGTAAAATCATATAATTCATATGTGGTGAATTGTTTTGGATTTCATACAGGTGCATATGGGGAATCAAAAACAACGAACAGAAGAGTTTTCATGAGAGGATCACATCATAGAGAAATTAAAGTTGGATTTTATGGAAAGTTCATTGAAATTATAGAACTTTTTTATCTTGGGAAAAATTACATAATAATGTTTAAATGTCAGTGGTTGTATACTGAGAGATGATTTAGTGTTCATCATATTAATGGAATCATCGATATTAAATATAATAGTCTTCTTGTAGTAAATGAACCATTTTTACAAGCTCGATAGGAAAATAAAATATATTACACAATGTACTATGCAACTTCAAGAGACCTGAGTTATTGGTGGAGAATAATAAAAATTAAATCTCAGTAAAACCAGTTTACTCAAACTGAATGTAGTTCCACTGAAGTGCAAGAAATTTAATTTTTCAATAGAATACTCAAAATATATTTCTTCACAAGAAGCCATGAATATCGATGATGTAACCCCATAATTTAGGGTCGATGGTAAAAATGATTTTAATGATGTTAAAAATGAATTTTAAATGGAAAGAGATGATGAATCTGAAACTCTTATAGATATTGATGAGGTCACGGATTAATATGAAGACATTGAAATCATTACATATGAAGATGGTGATAAAGGTGAAAATTGACACAGTTAGATTCTGATTATAATCCTAACTAATATATATCTATATATAATAGTTATTATAAATAATCTTCTAACAAAAATAATTTTTTGATTCAAATGCACCCTCATCTACTTCATGAGTTGTAGGAGGATGAGCTACATTTTGATGTGGGGAATTTGGGATCATCTGACCCTCATCCTACTGGCGGTTCATGGGGTATGTGGAGTGGGCGGTATCTTGTGTGATAGATGATTACTAACCCTATCTCTGAGCGACGTCCACGTATTGGCTTTGATCCATGCACGCGGAGGTATGGTAACCTATGTATTTTAGTTATCTTTCATTAATTTATTTACAAAATAATATTTTTACTATTTATTCTTTTTTCAAAGTTTGGTGCATATTGGTGTGGGATAGGGGATCCCTATATTGAACAGTTATTTTTCCCAGCCATGGATCACATGTGAACATATTTCCATTGATATGTAGCTTGACATGTTCAATCATTAGTTGGTACATAAATAAATAATATTTATTTTGAAATTAATTTCATTAATAACATGATATCATAAATTATTTTTTGGGTTTATAGTATCCCATCGATGATAGCATGCCTGACACTATCCCCATGGCATGGGAGGTGTCTATGAATGTCAGTTTTCGTCAATTTCTGCACAATTTGAGGATGACCATTTAGAAAGAAGGGGTGATAGTATTAGACTAGTCGTGTAGAGCATTCCGACCAGAGTACATTCCATATAATGTTTGGGATCAATTATGTACAAACTTATTGACTAGTGGATTTTATAGGAGATCTTCATTGGGCTGGTAGAATCAGGGGAGACAGGATGTGACACATAGATTTGGTAGTCCTACATTCAATATGCATATAGGGATTCTGGTAAGTATCTTTTTTTAAATATTTTATATATCATTAAATATTAATAGTTTATTTTATATTCATATAGGTAGCCGAGAAGCTCTATATTACAAAGTATGATGTTTACCAAATGATGTATATTGATACATCCACTAAAGGGATTATAGGTGATCGCCAATGTTAGTTTGTGGCCAATATTATTTTTTCTATTTTAAAATTAACAACAAATATTATTTTCACTATTTTAATTTCAAATTGGAACTGAATGAGTCATATGAGGCTGTGAACATTTAGACAGAAGCTGAGAGTTAGGCCGAGACGGTTGATCAAACTACTACCCACCATTTCGATGAGGAGGAATGGATGCAGGCAACCCATTATGACTTTGATAAGGGACGACTAGTTGGTTTCAACACTCATTTGAATCCTAGGGCATATTATGGTATTGTTGTGATTTCAGTGTCTATATTGAGAGAAGCTCATCGAGAGGCATAATCTTATATCTCACAGTATTATGTGATGTTGCGATCTCAGAATGAGATTATAGAGAGTTTGTAGAAGCAGTTGGAAGATATGCATCTGCAGTAGCAACAGTAGCAGAAGTATGAGGATAATATGCGTTGATGGCAGCCACAACACGAGGTGGATATGGGTCGATGGAAGAAATATCATCACAAGAAGATAGAGTACATGTGCCATCAGACTCGTAGTTCCAGGATGGAGTTTTCTCAACCATCCACTCCAACTCATCCACCTCTTCCAGAAGACTATCCCCTAGTGATTTTTTTGTTATGCTAAAAATATTTTAATTCACAATTTGTTTTAATATGAACTATTTATAGTAATAGTATTTTATATTAGTGTTAATATTTCATAATTTAATTTTTATTTTTATTATTTTATTATTTTTATTATTTTATTATTTATATATTTATTATTAGTATTATATTTTTTTTTATTTTTTATTTTAATAATAATAATTTTTATAATTTATTATTTTGTAAATATTTTTTCAAATCTTTTGAACATTAATTAATTTTATTTTCTTATTATTTTCATAATATTAATATTATTTTATTCATTAATCCTAATTTTATTAAATGTATATTTTTTATTTTATTAATTATTTCAGATGCAACCTTTTGTGATAGGGTCCCATCAGAAATATTTTATATATATATTTTTGCAGGAGGCCCATCACAAAATTTTTAGTTATATATAACATATATAAACGAAGAATGTTTTGAGATAGGCCAACCCCAAAAATTATTTATATATATAATGTATATAATCAGAGATCTATTTGCAATGGGCTCGTCCCAAAAAATACAATTAGTGATGTTGTTTTCTACAATAGGATATATGTGAAGGGCCCTAACACAAAAGTTCATTTTCTATGGGATCCCATCACAAATAGCTAGTTTCAAATATCATAAATTCTAGTACTGAAAGATCATTTTTGACTGAAGTACCCAATACCAAAAAAAAATCCGATATTAACTTAAGTAAATATGAAAATTTTATGATGTGGTAATAAGTGATATAAAAGGAATAATAAACATGAAAAAGATTCTTATTCAAGTATAACTAATATTATGTTTATTATTAATGATATTAAATAAAAAACTAGTCATGTCGGACAAGTGATAAGGGATTTCTTCTCAATCTCCATTCACTAAGGAATTTATTTTTTTTTAAAATAAACCCCTTTGATATTTGCGTTCATTAAAAGGGAATATTTTATCCATGAAACATTTCACTAAATGACAAAAGGATTATTTTTAACGTATGTGGTGATGATGAACTCTCCACTACCGTAATCATTATTTGGATTCCTCTATAAGCCATAATATTCTTAAATGAAAAAAATTCCCTTATTAATCTATTTGGGAGTTTTGATATTAAAAATGTTTTTTTAAATGGATTTATTATTTCAATATCTTGAAATGAATTCTTGTGATTTCAAAAGAATTTTTTTTATTAAGATGTTGATATGTGAAATATTTTACGTGTTATGACTATATAATCTTAATTGAACATTTGATGGGTGGTTACAGGATAAACCAATGATGACTGGTTACATGATAAGATAAATAATAGTTGGTTTCGTGATAAACCAAGGATGTGTTGTTACATTATATCCTTTAATGCATTGGGTATGGAAGTTGACCGTATGGATATTCCATTAATTGTTATGTGTATAATTCAACCATATGGTTATTTCATTTATGTATATTTATGTACCAATTTTCCTTTATACGTTATATATTTGTTTCTATAGGATTTATAGTAATATTTCAGATACAAAAAGGGTATTAAATGAGGTTATATTCAGTGAATGTTTTTTTCATCTTATTAAAGGTGAAATGTATCACATTATAATAATTTTTTAATGTTTTTCTTGTTTTTGTAAGATTATTATTTTTCATTATTTATGTATCCCTTACAGATATTTTATGCTTATCCCATGTTTTGGAATGTTTTTTTCACATGACATAAATATTAATAGGGTCAAGGATGGGATCAAAAAAAGTTATACTGTCTATGACAAGTAACCAAACATATTTCTTTTTTAAAGATTTTTTGTTTTAAGAAAAAATAGATAGTGAGTAGAAGTGTCAACTTGCAAAATTTTGGTTGTTATGTATATGTTATGACCTAATTATCTAAATCTATTAACCTGAAAAGATCTTCTATGTGAAATAAAAGTGAAATTATTAATTTTACTCAACATTTTGTAATGTTTATGCCTGGGGAATTACATTATGTATCATAGGTTGGTTTAGACAACTTTAGTAGTAAGGATATTGTTAAATTAATATCCAGTAATTAATTTTACTTTATGGGAAACTTGAAATGATTTAGCATTGGAAGATTATCGTGTTTCTTCATATAAGAAAAGTTAGTTTAGATTGGTTTTCCCTAGTGAAAACATGGTAGCTATTCTGGGGAGTCACATCGAAGGAAATGACCATCCATATAAGAATCTTAGGATTGTCATAATCATAATTGAACAATTTCTTACATTAATGGCTCAGTTGGCTTTGTTGATAATTGGTTTTTGTGTTTATATATTTTGTTTTTGTATATTCTAAAATCCAAGATAAACATGAAAGTCTCTTAATAATTTTTTAAAAACCCTTAAAATAAATGAAATTATATGGAATGTTTAGTAAGAGGGAATTTTCGTTACAAAAAATTTCATTCCAAGGTAATATTGTTTCTATAGATGGAAAATATTCTTCAACCCTCTAAAACAAAAATTGTTAAAGAGTGTCCAAGACCTACCAATTTCATTAAGATCAATAGTTTTCTTTGTTTGGAAGGATATTACTAAAGGATTTTTAAAATTTGGCAAAGTTATCTTGCCCACTGACTAAGTTAACTCGAAAATGTGTTAAATTAATCTGGAAAAAACAATCTGATGATTTTTTTAGGAATGTAAAAGATGATTGGTAAATGATCCTATTTTTTCCTTGCCTTATAAAATGTTGAATTTGTTTTCTATAGTGATTCTATATTGAAAGGAATTGGTTGTGTCTTAATGCAGAATGATCAGGTAATTTTTTATGCTTCACATTAGTTGAAAACTCATGATTTGAAAAACCATGAACATGATTTCGAATTAGTGGGTGTTGTTTTTTCTTTAAAAAATTAGACATATCATTTGTACAATGTAAAGTGTGAAATATATAATGATCACAAAAGTATGAAGTATATATTCACTTATAATTAATTGAACAAGTTATATTGGATATGGCTAAATATAATCAAGTATTATGATTGTAGAATTCATTACAATACAAGAAAAAAAATAATGTGAATGTTGAAATGAGATGAAAAAGTTATGCTACATTAACCATGTTATGTTTGGAACAAGATACTTTTATTTAAAATTTGATGAACATTGGCATAGAAGTTGTTGGTGTAGGATAGCCTTTTGGTTTGTTTCAGGTGTCAGTTAAATCATCTCTATCATACAAAATTAAGAATGTGAAAAAGGAAGATAGCGAGTTGTAGAAAAAGGTATATTTGGTTCAATGTTTTAAGTTGTATGAATTTAACATTTATAAATATTGGGTTTTGAGATTTGGGAATAAAAATTATGTGTGCTTTGTGATTCACAATTGAATAAGGAGTTGTAATGTGGTGTTCATAGTTCTCAATTTTCAGTTTATAAAGGAATCACTAAGATGTACATAGATCATCATGAGTATTAAAAGTTTATTGGAATAAAAAATATATCTATAACCATACTAGGAACTGTTTTAATTATCAACAGGTTAATGAATAGTGATAGTTACAGAAAGGGATGCTTCTCCCTTTACCAATTCTAGAGTGGAAATGGAAAAATATATCCATGGAATTACTTGTGGGATTATTGATTACATATTGAGGTAATAATGAAATATGGGTTATTGTTGTCAATTAACTAAATCTTCTCATTTTCATTCTATTCGAGATACTCTGTCTCTATATCAACTTTCTCAATTGTATGTTAAATAGATAGTCAGGTTTCACAGAGTTCCCCTATCCATTATAGCAGATCATGATATGAGGTTTAATTATATCATTTCTATTGGCCTTCATAATTCATTCAGTTCTGAATTACATTTCAGTATAGCTTTTCATCCTCAATCAAATGGGATGTTAGAAAAAATAATTCATACATTGGAAGATATACAATGTGATTCTTCAAAGTTTAACCAGGGATATTGGGACCAACATCTTTCTTTGGTTGATATTTCACAAAATAAAATTTATCATTCCAGTATACAGATGGTTCCATTTGAGGCAATATATGGAAGGTTGTGTCGAACTCAGGATTTTTGGGATGATTTATGTGAATGATAGTTGATGGGACCAGAATTGGTTGAAGTGATGAAAGAGAAAGTTCAATTGATTCCGAAGCACCAGAGAATAGTTCAGTGTAGGAAGAAAGTTTATGCATATCACCATATGAAGGATCCTTTCATTGAATTAGGGGATCATTTCTTTCTCAATGTTTATCCAATGAAAAGTGTGATGTGTTTTAGTAATAAGGGAAAACTGAGTACGATGATCATTAGACCTTACGAAATAATAGATAAAGTTGGATCAATTGCCTAAATGGTGATTTTAACTCCATGTTTATTCCATGTACATATTTGTTTTCATGGTTCAATGTTATTAATGTATATACCAGATCCATCTCTTGTTTTCAGTCCAGATGTAGTTCAGTAGGAAGTGAATATTTCTTATAATGAACAACTAGTATGGATTCTTAACTGCATAGAGAGTCTATTGATGAATAATGTGATTCATCGGGTAAATTTTTTATGAAAAAACCATATCGTTGAAGAGGCAACGTGGGAATCTGAAAATTAAATGATAGATAAATACCCTTACTAATTTGATAAGTAAATAAAATTTTTGGGATGGAATTTCCAATAGGGAGAATAATGTAGCATAACAGGTATTTATAGAATAATATTTTCCATAACTATTATTATTTTAAAAAATTAAAATTCTACATTAAAGAGGAAATTTTTTCTGATAGCATACGCAACATGAAAAAATGTGTTTCTTTGAAATCATATGATGCACACAACATTGAGTTATTTCAAAAAATAATATAATATTATTATTATTTTAAATGGTAGTAAACACCTCACCATTGTAATAGAGGGAATTCACAGAAGTAACACCAATATGATTATATATGTTTTTTTAACTTTTTTACATTTATCCAATAAATTTAATAAGCTTCAAATAAGAATGAATCTAATTTTAAGAAAGAAATACTATAATATTTTTAAAAGTATAGTTTACTGCATTTTGATAGAGAAGCCTTTTTAAATATAGTTTTTTTCACTTTTATATGTTCAATTTCACAATGTAAATTTCTTAGATTGAATTGGAACATTAAAATTTACATTATATTATTTTTTTCTAATGAAATTAATATTTTTATAAAGAGTGAAAAATAATACATTTTAATTCAAAATTTCATTTATATCTAATTTATATTTATATCTAGATTTTCAATTTAATTTTTTTAAAGTATAATTATATTCTGCTTTTATCATTTAATAAAATTTGGTTCATATTAAGTAATTTCACTTTCAAATTGAACATAAAAACATATCAAAATTTTGATAGTTATTACTTCTTAAAACCCATCTTTTTGGTTTTAACAATGAGAATTAATTTTGAATTAATTTATGTAAATTATGTGCTTTGTATATGTAAAAATATATTCAAAATTTGGAATCATGATATAACAATTCTGTAAATATGTGTCTTTAAATTTTAGAAATTTTGAATAGTAACATCAGTAATTTTTTTATTTACCATGGTTAAAGGGTTATTCTGCTAAATAATGGAAAAAAATAATTTAAACATATTATTAATGTACCCTAAAATGTGTACAAATCCAATTTTATGAGATATTTTTTAACATGGTCATCCTTGGGTGTATTTTGGGACCCTATAAAGCCACATGGATTTGAAAAGGAAATTTTATAAGAATTAATTTAATCTAAGTAAAAATGAAACATAAACATGTATCTTTTAATAAAACAATTTTTGTATGGGGTTATTAATGTTTTAATTTCAACTATAAATTATAATTAGAAATAAAAAATCATTTCCTACATCATGGTGTTTTATTTAAAAAAATTTATACATCAAATAAATAAATATATTTATTACACAATGATGATGTAGTGATTAACTTATTAATGAAAGATTTAAATAAATGAGATTATAAATACTAAAATAAATATATTTTGAAACTTTTTATACCATACATGATATTTATGGATTCTTATGACTATTTATACTTTAATTAATGATTTTTTCCAAAATTATCAATGTTTTGTTTATTTTTAAAAAGTTGTGATTTTAATAGTATAAAAATCGATATAAAAGAGTCTTTAAAACAAATACTATTTTATTAAATTATATAATAGTCCTAAAAATTTATGATTCTGAAAAATTATTTATATAAAGTTGAAAATGTCACTAATGAGACACTTGAGGTTCGGCTCACATTTTATAGTAACTATATTTACAATCTAGTATGAATATACAAGAAGACATGGTACGAGTGAAATTAGTTAACTATGGGTTAAAGATAAAAGATAAGGCTCAATTTGTGACCTAGACATGTCTAAAACCTATTGGTTGAGAGGGTTTTTAACACAAAAAATCTTATATTTGAAATAAATGACATTGTAAACATTTTAAACATAATTTTTTTTTTAATAAAATACTATTTCAAGATATTCCTAAAGTGCCCCTCCTCCCTCATATAAAAGGGAATCACCTATACCCATTTAAAGACACTTATCAAGCCCCATGGCTTGTCCAACCTCTACCTAAATAATATCCCAACATCCCTTCATCCCTCTTATAATCCTTACCATAGGCATAAGGAAATTCAGGAAAGCTTTCGGCTCAAATCAAAGGGAGTTAAACGTTTTAAGAGGTTGGATCATTTCAATATTTCTTTCCCATTATTTTACTACTCCACTAGATATTTGATTATTATTATTTTATTACAAAAAATTATCATATATATTCTAGTATGTATTTATTATACATACTCTAACTACATTTACACACACCTCCATCTAATAGATATGAACATATTGATTCTCTGTACGGCGAACTGTTGCTTCATAAAACAATGATTGTTAAATTTTCCCCTACCATCTTTCATGGGGGTCATAAAGATGGAACTTTATTTATATATGATATATTTTATATTTATATTGTATCTATGATACTTTAATTTTTATTTACATATATTCCTTTTTTCTTCTCATGATGTGTAAATATGATAATTTCATTTGAGGAAGTGTGAACTACCTCACACTCAAAGTGATATGACTCATTCATTTGATAAAAGGAACATATAAATGATGGTGTTAATGAAAATATGTAATATATATAACTTATTATATTATACTAGAATTATAATATACCTATATATCTTTTAGATTTCATTAGTTTAATATGAAAAATAAATGAAAGTCACGTTCCTTCATATGTACGGCTTAGCGTCTCCATGAATGGTGCATTTCATTTGTAATCCCTAAATGATATGGACTATTATAAATTCATATATATGGGATATGTTTTATATTTAAATCTGGAATACTATTTTGGAGATAATTTACTTTTCACCACATAGATAATTTGAAATTATAACAGGATCATTTTTCACTAACATACCCAATAGCAAGAAAATGACCAATATTAACTTAAATAATTATTTAATTTTAATAAAGTGGTAATAAGTGATAAAAAAATAATAAACTTGAAAAAGGTTCTTATTCTAGTATAAATTAACTTAGGTTTATTATTAATGAAATTAAAGAACAAATTTGTCAAGTCGTACATGAGGTAAGGGATTTCGTCTCAATCTCCTTTCATTGAAGAATATTTTAATGTATAATAAACCCATTTGACGTTAAATATCATTAAATGGGAATATTTTATCTGTTAATTGTTTTAATAAATAAAATAAAGGATTGTTTTTAATCTATGTGGTGATAATTACCTCTCCACCTCCGTAATCAGTATTTGGGTTCCTCTATAAGCCTTAATATTTTTAATAGGAAATGAGATCCCGTAATCCCTTTTTGAGTATTTTCATATTGAAAATGTTTTTTTAAATGTATATATTATATCAATAAAATGAAATTATTTCTTGTTATTTCTAATGAAATGTTATTAGTGAAATTTTGTAATTTGAAAAATGTTATGTGTTATGAATATATAATGGTACCTGGACATTTGATGGCTGGTCACATGATAAAAAAATGAAGGGTGGTTACGTGATAAACCAAATGACGCTTGGTTTCATGATAAATCAATGATGGGTGGTTAAGATATAACAATCAATGAATTGGGGGTGGAAGTTCGTCGTAAGTCTATTCCATTTAGTTATATGTATGGAAGTTACTGTATGGTTATCCATTTAAGTATATTTATGTTCCAAGTATCTTGTATATGTTATAAGTTTTTTCAATGGAATTTATGGTAATATTTTAGTTTCAAAAATGGTAGGCATTGATCTTATATTCACTGATGTGTTTTTTCTACTTCTTAATGCTAAAAAAATTACATTACGATAAGTTTTTCATGGTTTACTTGTTTTTTCAAGATTAACATTCTTCTTTCCTTTTGTATCCCTTACTAAGTATTTATGCTCATCCTTTGTTTTGAAATGTTTTTCACAAGACTTAATGATGAATAGGGTTAGTGATGGGATCAAGGAAAAGTCATACTCTCTAGAACACGGAATTAAACATGTTTTTTAATAGTTTTTGTTTAATAAAAAATAGATAGTCAGTAGAAGTGTCTACTTGTAATATTTAGGTTGGCATGTATAAGTTATATCTTAATTCTCCAAATATCTAAAAATGAAAATATCTTCGATGTGAATTAAAAGTAAAATTATTTAATTTACTAGAGATTATGTAATGTTTAATGCTGGGTCTATATAGTTTGTATTATAGGTTAGTTTAGATAACATTAGGAGTTAGGATATTGTTAAATTAATATCCATAAATTATTTTTACTTTATAGTCAAATTTAATTGAAATAGAATAGGAAGGATACCATGCTGCTTCATATAATATTTGTTTCTTTAGAATGGGTTTCTATAGAGAAAAGCAACAGTTGTGCTGGGAAGGGTTACTGAGGGAGATGTCCTTCGAAATCTGCATCTTGAGAAGGTCAGAATCCGAATTGAATAGTTTTTTGCTATGATGTCTCAGTTGAATCAGGTGATAAATAGTTGTTGTGTTTATAGATGATATTTTAGTATATTCGAAAACCCTATATGAACATAAAAGACACTTAAGGATTGTTTGTAAAACATTAAAATAACAGAAACTATATGGAGTTTTAGTATGAGTGAATTTTGGTTGCAAAAAATTTCTTTCCATGGAAATATTGTTTCTAAATATGGAATAACTGTTGACACATCAAAAAAAATTAGTTGAAGAGTGGCCAATAGCCACCAATATCACAAAGATCCATATTTTTCTTGCTATGGAATGATGTTACGAAAGGTTTGTTGATAATTTTTTATTTTTATCTAGCCCACTAACTATTTTATCTAGAACATGTGTTAAATTTATCTGGACAAAAGAATGTTATGATTGTTTTCAGTAATTGAAATGAATATTGGTGAATGATCATGTTTTGGCCATGTCTTCAAGAAATTTTGAATTTGTTATCTATAGTGATGCTTCATTGAAATTACTTAGTTGTGTCATAATTCATAATGATAAGGTAATTTCTTATGCTTCACATCAATTGAAAACACCTGAGTTAAACTACCCAATACATGATTTGGAATCAGTTGCTCTTTTTTTCTTTAAAAATGTGGAGGCATCATTTGTATTGAGTAAAGTGTGAAATATACACTGATCACAAAATATTGAAATATATATTCACTCTAAATGAATTGAAAATGAGACTAATTAGACGGATAAAATTATTCAAGGATGATGATTTCAAAATTCATTACCATCTAGGAAAAGAAAATAATGTGGCTGATTCTTTGAGTTGAAAAAGTACGGTTACATAAACCATTTTATTTTTGGAAAAATATCCTTTGATTAATGATATGATGAAATTTGGCATAGATGTTGTTGGTGAAAAAAATATCTATGGTATGTTTCATGTGTTAGTGAAATCATCTTTATCAGACATTATTAATAAAGCATAGAAGGATGTTTGTGAGTTCATGAAAAAGATATATTTTTCTCAAAATGGAATCTTTCTTGAATTTAACATTGATAAGGATTTTTTTTAGACTTGGGAAGAGATTATGTGTGCCTTGTGATTCACAATTGATGTGATATTTGTAATGTGAATCACATAGTTCTCCATTTTCAGTTCATCCTGGCAGCACTAATATGTTCAGAGATCATCGAGAGTATTACTAGAGGGATGGAATGAAAAGTAATGTTGCTAACATTACTGGGAAGTGTTTGAATTTTCAATAGTTTAAAGGAGAGTGATAGTTCCCAAATGGGATGCTTCATAGTTTACCTGTTCCCCAGTGGAAATGGGAAAATATATTCATGGAATTTGTTGTGGGATTATTGAAGACATCTCAATGTAATAATGAAATCTGAGATATTGTTGATCGATTGACTAAATCTGGTCATTTCATTCATATTTATGATTCTTTGTCTCTAGATAAACTTATTCGATTTTATGATATTGTTATAGTTAGGTTACAGGGGGTTCACCTCTTCATTGTATCTGATTGAGATCTGAGGATCACTTATATCTATTGGAAAGGCCTTCACATGACGTTGGGTAATGAATTAAATTTCTATACAGATTTCCATCCCCAATAATATGTGTAGTCAAAAAGAACAATTTTGATATTGAAATATATTATACATGCTTATTCAATGGATTACTAGGGAATTTGGGACCAAAAACATTCTTTGGTTGAGTGTTCATAAAATACAAGTTTTCATTCTAGTATACAGATTTCTCCATTAGAGGGATTATAAAGAAAAGGGTGTCGAAATATAGCTTTTTTGTATGATATAGGTGAAAAAAATTTATGAGACCAGAATTGGTGGAAGGGATTGCTGATAAAGTTCATTTGATTCAGAACCACATGATATTAATGTAGAGCAGGGAAAAAAGTTAGGCAAATAACTGAAGGAAGGATCCTTCTTTCGAGGTAAGAGATCATGTTTTTCTCAATGTTACTCCATGGAAATGTGTGATGTGTTTGGTAATAAGGGACAACTAATTATGTGTTTCATTAGACACTATCAAATCCTATAGAAATCTTCATCAATTTTTTATAAGCTGGATTTACCTCCATGTTTATCCCAGGTATACAATGTTTGTAATTTTTCAATGATAAGAAAGAATATATTAGATCCATATCATTTTTGACTCTAGAGGTTGTTCAGATGGAATATAATATATCTTATAAAGAACAACCAGTACAGATTCTTAAATTCAGAGGGAATGTATTGTGTAATAATGTGATTCACCGGGTAAATCTTTTCTAGAAAACCATATAGTTGAAGAGGTAATGTGGGAATCTGAAAATAGAATGAGGGATAAATACCCTCACTTATTTGATAATTAAATAAAATTATGGGGATGCAATTTCCAAAAACAGGGAATGATGTAACACCCCAGGTATGTATTGAATAATAATTTTTCATATCAATTATTATTTACAAAAAAAAATAAAAATATACATAAAGAGGACATTGTTTCTAATAGCTTACTCAAAGCGCAACAATGTGTTTCACTGAAATCATACGTTGCACTAAACATTATGTTATACCAAAAAAATATAATATTTTTATTATTTTAAATTTTATTTAATGCCTATCCATTGTGATGGTGAGAATACAAATAATTAACTACAATATTATTATAATTTCTTAAAAATGTTTTACATTTATCCAATAAATCTTAGAAGCCTTAAATGAGAATGAACGTAATTTTAAGAATGAAAAACACTAATAATTTTAAAATGTTGGTTTACCACCTTTTTATGGTGAAGCCTTTTTAAATATATATTTTTTCACATTTATATTTTCAATTTGAAATTTTTTTTTATTTATAAGAAGAACATCAAATTTTAATTTGGAATAAATTTTTGTAAATTTCTTATGAAATTCATATTTGTATGAATTGTGAAAAATAATTCATTTTAATTCAAAACTTTCTTTTCATATAATTTATTTATATTACTAGATTATTCATTTAATTTTATTTAAAATGTAATTGAAATATATTTTTATCATTTAATCCAATTTTGATCATTTTAAAAAATTTCACTTTAAAATGGTACATAAACACATACCAATCTTTTTATAGTTATTACTTATTAAAAATCTTCCTTTTTTGACAATGGGAATAAATTGTAAATTAATTTCATTCAAATTATTTGTTCTGAAATTGGAAAAATGGATTCAATATTTGGAATTATGAGGCCCCGATTTTTTAAATATGTATGTTTTATTTTTAAACATTATGAATAGTATCATCAGTAATTATTTTATTTACCATGGTTAAAGGGTATATAAGGTAAATAATGGTAAATAATAATAATATAATATTACTAAACTACCTTAACACATGTCTTAATACTATTTTATATGATATTTTAGACCATGGTCATCCTTAGGTCGATTTTGGGTCCCCATGGAGCAACTTGGATGTGAAAATGACATTCTATAAGAATTAATTCGACATAAAGAAAAATGAAATATAAACATCTATCTTTTAGTGAAAAAAATTATATGGGGTGTTATATGTGATATTTTTGACAATAAATAGAAACTAGATATCTAAAAATATTTTTTATATCATTGTATTTTATTTATAATTTTTAGACATTAAATAAAGATTAATATTTATGGCACACTGATGATGTAGTTATTACCTTATCAATGAGTGATTTAAATAAATTTGATTACAAATATTAAAATAATTTATTTTGAAACCTTTTATTACATACATGTTTTTAGGGATTATTTTTACTTTTTATATTTAAAATAATGTTGTTTGGGTTCGAAATTATCATGTTTTATTAGATTTTTATAAAGTCATGATATAAATAGTATAAAAATTGTCATAAATGAGTATTCAAAAAAATACCATTTCATTAAATGATAAAATAGTCCAAAAAATTTAAGATTTGGCCAAATTACATAGTTAATTTTTAAAATATCATTAATTATTGACTTTATTTTATATTGTCAGTTTATAGTTACTATATTAACCATCATGTATAAATATACCAGAAAACATGGTGAGAGTCAAATTTGTTAACTAAGGGTTAAAGAAAAATGTCAATGATAAATTTATGAAATAGACATGTCTAAAACATATTTTTTGAGAAGTTTTCAACACAAAACATATTATATTTGAAATAAATTACTTTGAGAACATTTATACCGAAAATAAATTTATAATAAAATAATATTTCATGATATTCCTAATGTGCACCTCCTCCATCTTATAAAAGGGAATCACCTATATCAATTTAATCACACATATAAATCACCTTGGATTATGAATACTCTTATAAAATAAGCTCCCATAATCCCTACATTAATCCTAGATTCCTTTCCTTAAGAAGAATGCAATTCATGAAAGCCATTTGGCTCAAATCAAAGGGAGTTACACATTTTAATGGGTAGCATCATCTATGAAGTTCCATTACATTATTTTAATTCTCCATTATCTATTATATTTCATTTCATTAATTATATAAAACCAGTATCCTAAATATACTTGGATTTTTTTATGATAAGTATTATAACTACACTTACACCCACCTCCAATTAATGGATACAAACATATTGTTTCTGTGTACGGGGAACTGTAGCCTCATGAAATGATGATTATTATATTTTCCCCTACCACCTCTCATGGTGGCCATTATTATGGAAAATTATTTATATATGATATATATTATATTTATATTGTCTCGATGATACTTAATTTTTTTCAAACATACCATTATTCTTTTCAGGATGTGTAAATATGATAATTTCATTGGAGGAAGTGTGGACTACCATCTCCTCAAAGTTATATGACTCATTCATTCCATACCTAGAATGTATAAAGGATGGAGTTAATGAAATTGTGTAACATATATATGATATTATATTATAATGAAATTATAATATACCAATGCATCATTTATTTTTCATTTCATTAATATGAAAAATAAATTAATGTAGCATTCATATGTATGTACAGCTTACCATCTCCATAAACGGTGCATTTAAATTTATTTATCCATATGTTATGGACTAATATAAATATATATATAGTAGATATATATGACATTTAAATCCTGAATACTATTCTGAGGAAAATGTACATTTGACCATATGGACAATTTTTAATTAAAAATAATATCATTTTTCAACTCAAGTACCCATTATCAACAAAATGAACGATATTAACTTAAATATTTATGTATTTTTATAACAATGTAATAAGTGATATAAAAGGAACAATAACCATGAAAAAGGTTTTGAAGCTAGTAGATATTAACTTATGTCTATTAGTCATGAAATTAAATAACATACGAGCCAAGTCGAACACAAGGTAAAGTATTTCTTGTCAATCTTCATTTATTGAGGCCTGTTTTGATGTATATTAAACCCCTTTGACTTTTACACTCATTCAAATTGAATATTTTACATAAAAATAATTTTACTAATAAAAAAAGGAATGTTTTTAATGTTTTCAGCAACAATAACCTCTCCACCACCGTAATTTGTATTTGGAATCCTCTAAATCTATAATGTTTTTAAAAGGAAAAGAAAACCCTTATTCTATTTTATAGTGTTTTTATATTGAATTTTTTTTTTAAACAGATTGATTATTTTAATATCTTGAAATTATTTATTAGGATTTCATATGAAATGTTGATAGTGAAATGTAGATATTTGAAATATTTTATGTGTTATGATAATATAATAGTACTTGGACATTTTTTGTGTGGTTATGTGATAAAAAAATGTTTGGTGGTTATGTGATAAAACAAATGACGTGTAGTTCTGTGATAAACCATGCATGGGTGGTTAGGTTATAACAACCAATGCATTGGGTTTGGAAGTCATCCGTATGGTTATTCTATTAAGTGATATGTGTGGAAGTCGACCATATGGTTATTCCATTTAAGTATGTTTGTCTCACAAGTTACATTTATATGTCATATGTTTCTTTATATGGGATTTATGGTAATATTTAGGTTAAAAAAAGCGTAAAAAATTAAATTATATTAAGTGAAATGTTTTTCTACTTCTTAAAGGTGAAATTTATTAGTTTAAGATAATTTTTTCATGGTTTACATGTTTTTTTCAAGACTAAAAAGATTCTTTCTTTGTGTATCCTTTACTAGGATTTTTATGGTAATCTCATGTTGTGTAATGTTTATCACATGACTTAATGATGAATAGTGTCAAGGATGGGATCAAGGAAAATTCAAGCTATCTAAAACAGAAAACTAAACAAGCTTGTTTTTTTATGATATTTTTTTATGAAAAAAATGGATTGTGAGTAGAATTGTATAGTTGTAATATAAAGGTTGTTATATATAATTTATGACCTAATATTCTAAATCTAAAAACTATGAAAGATCCTCGATGTGAATTAAAAGACAAATAATTGATTTAACTAATAATTATGATATGTTTAAGTCTGATGCCTTATAGTTGAAATTTATTGTGATTATAAGACCTAATTATATGAATTAATTTTACATTGATAAAACATTGGTTCATTACAGAAACCCAATTAAGTGAAAATATTTCATGAAATCCGATAATGTTACCTCTGAAAAAAAAGGAAACCAGTTCCTTAAAGTTGCCAATGTAGGCCTTCGCCAATAGCTGAACTTGTTAATAACTGAGGAAATATTCTATTGTCATCATCGTCAGCTCCTCAAAT
Source organism: Viscum album (assembly GCA_963277665.1). Taxonomy (NCBI): domain Eukaryota; kingdom Viridiplantae; phylum Streptophyta; class Magnoliopsida; order Santalales; family Viscaceae; genus Viscum; species Viscum album. The sequence goes on from OY728161.1 coordinate 69,910,777, forward strand.
ATTAACAATATGAAAAATATAGACCAAAAAACATCCCACATCATCATAACATGAAATTATGGAGGGGAAAACATATCCCATTCATCCCAAGCCTGCTCTTCGAACAGACCCTATACATCACACCCTCTGATAGATTCGGGAGTTCCCATTGCCCAGAAGACATTCTCAACCTCTTCAATCCACCTCAATACCTCTAAAAGGCCTTGTTCACTTTTATGGACATCTAACATTTGAATCTAATTATAAATTAGGAATGAATCATTAAAAGCATTGGGAACTATATTGGGAAGAATTTTTGGAACAAAACATGAAACATAAAAAAATACAACATCAATATGAAACATAATTGGGAATAATATATCAAGCTATACCAACATGATTATAATCCAAACACATACAAGTATAATCAAACATCTATTTTCAAAAGCCACTATTTTCATAAAATTTCTCAAACTACATTCTTCAAGGGCCCTTTATCAAAATTCAAAAACCCCTTTTTTTTAAAAAATATCATTTTACATAATCATTTATCATTTCAAAATCACCTTATTTAAAGGTAATTTTCCAAAAATGAAACTACTTTCCACCAAAAAAAATCCACTCATAAAAGGGAATCCAATTACCTAAAACAATTAAATTTGAAAAACTCGCCCACGGAATCTAGTGAACCATAACACGTGTGTTAATCCATTTCCATTCGTACATTCCAACACACATAGTACAAAAACATAACCCCCCCCCCCACATGTGAAAACATTTATAAAGAACACCATGGGTTTCACCAATCCATTTAGTTACCGATTCCAAATACGTACCAAATTTTCAAACCACAACACATTTAATTTTATAACTCACTATAACAATTCAAAGACATTTAATGGAAAATATTTCCTTCTCAAAATTATTTTTATTTTCAAAACACAATTTCACAATCCAAAACCAAGACTACACTGAAAATTCATAAAACTACAGGATTGAGGGATTAATAGTCATTCTTAACCTCGAGACATGGATGTGGGTAATTCTTCACATAAAAATCAATAACTATGAGGATTCAAAACCATGTAGTAGGACTCTTAATGGGTTATTACTCTTTGTGATATCATGATGTAACTCTAGATTTCCACCATTGTTATCCCACATTCCTATACAAGAAAAAAAGAATCAAATCCTGGACTACCCCTAGAATCTCAAGGTTTGAAACAAATATAGGTTCATGAAACCCTTCTCGTGTCTACCTCCAGAGTCATAAAATTCCTATTCTTCACCTATAAAACACCCCATATAACAATGTAATTCCCTGATACCATTCTTCAAGAACCTACCCAGGTTGAATTTGAACCAGTCACAAAAGTCGGCCTGCGACATGGCCTGAGGGGCATTTTCAATCCCCATGGGATGGAAACTAGTGTAGAGAATAAAAACAAAAATAGGGGTAATCATTTTTGCCAATAAAAGCTACTATTAGATAAATAAAAATAAAAATATACGACCAAAAATTTAACATCAAATTAATATTAATAAATGTTTCCATTAAAACCAATAAACATTGAAGGAAATATAAACACAACTAATACTAAATGGAACCAAACTAAATTACTACAAAAAAATTCTGTGTGAGATCAAGATCACCACCATCCCAAGACTAAACCGCTAAAGTAGCCTTCTAGAACAAGATAAACCTGAAAAAAAGAACCTTTATGACAACTCGGGTCTACCGACATCAAGGGGGTTCAAGTATGGTGTAAGCTAAACATCTCAGAAGGTAGTCACCATAGAATCCATTTTTTTTCATTCCAAAAACAATCCATTAACTCTAGTTTGAATTGAATTTATAAAGATAGTTCTTCACCCTTTATTAAACAAACATAGAATTTCCCATGAACTTCATGGATGAATGGGTATTAGATAACAAGGTAAACCAGTGGAGGTGATATGGGAGACCATATCTTTTTAAACATGCAAGTGATTAATGTTCTCAAATCCATCGATCCCCTTCTCTCAAAGAAGATGTGTTTCTTACACCTGGGATATTAGACTCCCGCCACATAGAGAATTAGAAGAATGATAAGTAGGGTGCCGATTATGGGAAAAGTGAAAGAAAAATGATCAATAGAGCTCTCAACCATAAGATAATGGGTAGATATAAGAGTACCTCTGTCATGTATGTGCTTAAAGTTATAGATCCGAGTAATGATTATTAAGCAAAAAAATTATCATCTTTTCAAAAAGCTTAAAGATAGTGTATTCTTGGTTTAAACGGACCTAGATACGCTAAAAATTCACTATTATAAAAATTCTCTAACATGGTATTCATATAATACATTAATGTTGATCTCCCATGGACTATACTATATTTAAAACCGAGAATTTCACACTGTTGGGTTATTTGGGATTGGAAATTGAGACATATAGTTCACGAATACTTTAACATACTACGTAATTCATGATGTGACCTTGATTGAGTATGTAAAATATGTAACATCATCAATAAACCTAGCTTACATAAGATTTATAAATGGGACTATTCCTTTAACCCACACACTCATAGGAATTCTATGGACAATGAATGGGTTAGTTTGCACACCCTGAATCGGTACTTTTGGCATCCTAAAATCCTAAATGACGTTGTTTCTTTTATTGGATTGCCTCTAAAAAACGACTATAGAACACTAAATCATGAATTATAACTCCTTGCAATGGATATTGTGGAGGTAAACCTCTATTCAAAACTTATTAATTCATTAAATTTCAATTCCAACAACTATAAAATAGAAATTAGGATAGAGTATGATAGAAAAAAACTATACTGTGATGTTTTCAAAGTCATTTTCCATACCATAAAAAATTGTTGGGTGATTAGAAAATAAGTGGTCCAACAATTATAGAATGAATGGTAGGAAGTAAAAAATAACAAAAAAATCAAGACCCTCATCAATGATATTCGAGAAACTTGTGAAATAGGGAATGAGGTATTATAACAACCCTACTCATTATTTCATTCTTAAACAAATTAAATTACATAAAAACATCCCTTAACACAACATATATGATCAATAGGTATAGTTTCTTTGGGGCTTAAGAACATTGCATAACAACTTAAAATATGAAATATACATATTTATTGAACTCTTATTTTACATGACCACACACATTCCTTCATACATTGAATTGCATGGGACACACGAAATGACATGAATAAGAAAATGGTGATCTATAAAGCATATTAAGGGAGTAAACAAGGAATAACATGAATACTGCAGTACATTTTATGTAATTGGAATATCAATGGAGAAAAAGAGAAACATGAACCTAACGGTGTGATATTGCATGACTATTATAACATCAAAATGGGGCAATGACATTTAACATGATATTTTCATGATCCAAGGCCCATTGAACATGGAGCATTTGTAAACCCTAATTTCACTTGAATTTGAATGATTAAACCGTAATTTCACTTTACATTTCATTATATTAATCTTTACCTATGCATTTGGGCTCTTTCAAGGAGAACCCTTCTTAATCATTCCATTTCATCATAAGTGTCCCTCATGGATCATATAACATGGATTCATTAAACATCATAATATATTCCAATATAATGGAATGTGTAATTCATAAATGAAAATATATAATCAATATGTAAATGTGAACAAATGTGAATACCCATGATAGATAAATTGTCATGGTATTCACTACATAATGACTTTGGCTTTGAAAGTCACAGTGAAATATCCACTGTATAACGATGAGACATAAAATTTCATAAAATATGGTTGATGGGAGTGAACGGGATGTCTCATAATATATACATGAAATTAAAATTAATGGGATCATATAGAAAAATTTCCCAACATATGAAATAGAGTTTAGATTCTTAAAACAAAAGAATTTCTTGATTGTAAATGAGGAGAGAGAAATACCTTTCAAAATTTAGGCATGGTTACACATTTACATAGGAGGAATTAATGATAGAAAAATAGGTATCTCTTCATTAAATCATAATTAGGGTAGTATGAGGGAGGTAGAAAATCACACTCCAACCTTTTTAATTGAAAATAAAAGGGCACGACAACATAAATAAATTTGGACAAAAATGAGAATGGAATAATTCGTTTACTTGGAATAGTGATACAATTGGCTTGGGAGAGGCATGAGATAATATTATTTAGAGACTGGGGCTCCATGGAAAGATTATATATAATGGATTATAGAGGATGTTCAAGCACTATAGTCTTTGAGTGAAGAGTAAGTGGGATCTTGGGTGGGTTTATATGGGAAAAGAGAAGGAATTCTTTATTATTTTGGTTTTGGACACCACCCATTAATCTAATCAGAACCACAAATCAACCCAATTTTATTTACATGTTTATTTATATAGGTGAGTGGAATATATTATATTATATGTACAATGGCCTTAATTCTTTAAATTTTCGTCTTTCTTATGTGGAGGTGAGTCACACTCTCAGGGTAATCAATTTAAAAAGGTAAATGTTTTATAAGTCTTGGAGTGTCTACTAAGGCATGGTAATAAAAATAAAAAAAACGTAAAACCATATTATTTTAATGTTAAAACATATATTGTCCAAAAATTTCATTTATAATATTTTATTACATCACTATTTGGTCATTAATATGTCATAAAACACATTATATAATTAAATGATATATAATTTTTACCCAAAAATTCGAGTCACGAAAAATTAGGAAAACTCACCATTGTATAATATAGACATCGTGATTCTAAAAATAATATTCATTTTATCTAAATATTTCTCAAAATATGTGAATTTTTACTTTTAAAATAATAATTAACCATTATCGATAATTCATGTATTTTGATAAAAACCTCTCTCAAAACACAATAAAAATAAAAATTGTATTCATACAAATCATACTATCAATTATGTTTTAATAAAAATATATTTAGTAATAATATTTTATTAAAATATTATTTAATACAAGTATCTATTAATTCATAAAAATTATTTTTAACTTAATATTAATTGGAAATACTATTTTTCATTTAAAAACTATTTACAAAGTAACAATAACAAATAAATGTATATTATATACAAAACAATTGAACATAATCATAATTCTATGGTATTGCTTCATAACCCCTTATAACACCTGCATAAGACCATTAGGTAAGTAGTGAAATGGTGAAAAACTCTTGGGGTGGCTCGGATAACATTACTCGGGTGGTATGCTATATAAACATCCACTTCTCCCATAGGTGGTTTTTTTTAGATTTACGTGTCGATTCTCAGCTTGGGCTTGGTCAAGAGAGAAACCCAATGATGCCACATCCTTTCCAAGCTATGAAAAATGGGCTTTACACACGGAAATTCAACTGGATGATTCCATCGATTCATTTGTCTGAGTAAATTGGAATTGTTAAATCCCTATATTTATATTAAGCATGTGATCATTGTTCAATGGATATATTAGCAACGATCAAAGTTCATAACAGTATTTTAAAATAAAAAATCATAAAACCAACAATTTTGATATTTTATTTACCAATTTTTCATAATAATACATTTAATTAGATCAAGGGAAATTTCTATTATTGGATGTTTGGGTCGTTACTATCTCCCCAATTAAACAATATCTCCCTCAAAATTTCATTTTCCCACACTAAAATAGATGCGGGTAACTATGATTCATTACTTCCTCTGATTCCCACATTGCTTCTTCACACTTGTGATTTCTCAACAAAACCTTGATGAGTGGAATTGTATTATTTCGTATATTTTCTCCCCTACGATCAAAGACCTTCACCATCTTCTCCTCATAGGAGAGTTCATTCTCCAATAGTACAACCTCTCTACTGAGTAAATCTGATGTGTATGGTATGTAATTCGTCTAAAGTGATACATGGAATACATCATGTACTTGAGATATGATTGTTGTGAGTAATAGACGATAGGCCACTTCTCAAATGCGATCAAGGATCTCGAAGGGTCGATGTACCTTGGACTATTATTTCCCTTATTTGCAAATATCATAACCCTCTTCCATAGAGATATATAGAGGAATATGATGTATTCAACATCAAACTATAGGTCTCACAGATGATTATCAGTATAGCCCTTTTTTCGACACTGAGAAACATTATTGTGTTGTAGGATGGTCTTAAACATCTCCACTATTTGTAGACAATTTCTAGACCTATTTATTTTTTCACCCCAACTTCATCCGAACATGTCAGTGTTCTACTTCTCTTCCTATAAAGGGGATCACAGGGAACCATTTGGATTCTTGAGTGGAAAATGTTGTTGTAAGATAACTCAACCAGAGGGATATGTTGATCTGATCCTCCTTAGAAGTCCATTGAGAAAGCTCTCAAAATTCCCTCATGTGTTTGGATAGGCCACTCAGATTGGACATCTGTTTGAAAAATAGAAGTCATACTAAAGTTCATCTCAGTATTTAGAGAATTTTAAGGACTCATGAAATACATATAGGTGAATCTTGGATCTCGATCATTTACAATTGATAGTGGTACTCCATGCAGCCTGAACACATGTCTGATGTATATCCATTTTAGTTGATCTAGTGATAAATCCTCCCATATTTCAATTAAGTGTGTAGTCTTTATAAGACTATTCACAAAAATCCAAATAGAATTGTTTACTTTTTATGTGATAGGGAGTCTGGTGAAAAAGTCAATGGTGATGTTCTACCATTTCCATGCTGGTATGGGCAAGGGTTGAATCATCCCCTTATACTTATACCTCTCATTATTCACCTTCTGACATACTAGTCACATTGATGTATACTCAGTGATTTTCATTATCATGTTATCCCACCAATAATTCTCTCAGATATCTTGATATTTCATTGTGTTTCTTGGGTGAATGGAGAAATTTGAACTATGTTCTTAAACCAAAAGTCCATTCTTTTACTCTGGATTTGATGGAACACATGGTCTTGTCCCAAATCTCACAATTACTTCTTTATTAACATTGAACTCCAAGGATTTCCCTTTTCTGATAGATTCCACTTTCTTCTGAATTCCCACTTCATTCTTCTGAGATTCCTTTAACCTTTTCAAATGAGCCAATTGAGAAATAATTTTTGAAAGGATGGATTATTTTACCTTTTTAATGATTCCCATGTAAATTTTCATCAAATTTATGGATCCTTTTCAATTATCATCAATAATAGAATTATTGTGTTCTTTATACTTAGAGCATCATCCCCCTTGTTCTCTTTTTCATGGTGGTTATGGATTGATCAGTCATAGTATTTGATCATCTAAAGCCATATTGTCTGAAACATATTCATCTCTTTCTATGTGAATATATACTTGAGGATTTTTTGAACTTTTTATATTTCACACTTCCCCCCAAAGAGGTATTTCAGTCAACATTATAATGTGAAGATTACTACAACCAACTCCAGGTCATGTGCTGGATAGTTTTTCCCATAAACATACAATTGCATTGAATCATAGCAATTACTTTGTCATTTTCCATCAACATGCATCCTAGTCCATTCTTCAAAGCATCACTAAATGCCCCCAAAAAGTTATCCACATGTTGGCCTCATGAGAACATGCACAAAGATAAGCCACCTTTTCAACTCCATGAAGCTTGATTCACATTCATCAGTCCAAGAAAACATAAATCCCTTCAGAGTTAGCATGGTTAGCGGTTTTGACAATCATGAGAAATTTCTCCCAAGTCAGCGATAATAGAAAGGTTACAACAGGATGCTTCAGATAATTTTTACCAATGTAGGCCTAGGTCATCCATCAATTTTAGATTTATTGGATGGAGCCATAGATATCTCATTTCTTGTGATGATATCACCAAAGAATGAGACCTCCTTCAACCATAACACACACTTCATGTACATTTTATAGAGATTCTCTTTTCTCAAGGTCTGTAGTACAAGTCTTAGATTCTCTTCATGATTCTCATTAGTTTCAATATATATTAGAATGTTATCTAAATAGACTACCTAAAATTTGTAGAGATAATCTCTAAAGACTATATTCACCATATAAATTATGATTTTTGGAGCACTAGTGAGTCCGAAATGCATTACTATGAATTCATAGAGCCCATATATTATATGAAAAGTAGTCTTGGGTATATCATCATTCTTCACCCTTACTTGGTAATATCCCGACCAAAAATCTACCATTAAAAGTATTATTATCGACATATCTGATAGAAAACTAATTAATTCATGGTAGAGGATACTTTTTCTTTTTTGTAATTTTTTTGAGCTCATGATAATCAACGCAGAGGCACATTGACCCATCCATCTTCTTCACCCCGAGGACTGCTACACCCCATGGTGAAGCCCTTGGGAGTATAAACCATTTATCCAATTTATCCTATATTTATTTCTTCGTCTCCTCATGCCCTATAATAAACATTCTATTGGGATTCATGGATAATGGAAATTCCACTGGTATTATATCGATTGAAATTCAGCATCAATTCTAAGAGAAAGACTTGGAAATTCCATGGGAAACACATCATTGAATTATATCACAATAGTCATGTCGTCAAGGAAGGTTTAATCTTTAGAATCAATCATCTGATCTAGATATTCATGCTCATAGGGCAGTAATATCCACACTTTAGATGATGGTTATAAAATGGATTCATCTTCCTTCTTTCACTTGTAATGAATCGAGGGTCGATTTTCCATATGGAGAGTGATTTCCCTCTCACAGTATTTATGTTGGATCTAAATAAGTAAATCTAATCCATGCCAATAAATAAATCAAAATTTTCAAGCAAGAGTGTGAAGATGTTTTCTGGGAAGCTCAATCCACAAATAATGATAGTGGAGGAGATATATTCTTGGGATGTAATGATTTCCCCATTTTTCGTACTCACCGACATCTTTACGTCCATGATTTGTGGTGGTGTTGGGATTGGTATAAAAAAAATTTGGGATATAAAAGAATTTGTAAAACCAAAATCAAAATGAATATTTTCTATTCTTGAATTTCTAACCTGGATACCTATCACCACTGTATTTTCAGGGTTCACATCATCGGTAGTGATAGAAAAAACCTCACTCTTACTACCTTAAAGGTTATTGGTTGCCTCTAAAAACCCTTAGCTAATGACACTGGTTTTCAATGGGACTTGGTTCTTTGTAGTTGAAGCACTAAATAATGCGTTGAGGGTTGTGCGAAGAATTTTTCTCCTTTGTCGCAATCGTCAGTTTTTCTTGCCGACAACTAATAGCCAGTTTCCATTCTCTTCCACACCTAAAGCATTTCTTCATCCCCATCTAGAAGTTTCCGAGGTGCTTCTTTCCACACCTTTGGAAAGTAAGGTTCTAAATTTTCATAGCACCATTTAATTTTACCACAGGACCACAATAATTAAATTCCAACTTATGATACTTATCCCTATGATACCCCTAAGATTCATTGATCTTCATTCAACTTTGAGGGCTCACAGAACAATTTACTCAAAGATCATTAAGTCACTGATCACTTGGGAATTCCGTAGGCAAGGTTTTATCCCACCGATGAAGTGTTAAAACTTGTATATAGGGGTGAAGGAAAAGCTGGAGGTATACCATGCAAACATTGTGTTGTTTTAATCGTACGCTCCAATGGATTCGTTACCTTTTTTATTAAGGTCAAGGAAGTCCATTTCTATCATAAAATTGTGGGTGCAAGGAAAATATTTTTCAAAAATCATTTTCCTAAAATAATACCATTCCAACATAAGGATCTCCCCCTAATGATTCATATTTTTGATCAATCTCCAAAATTAATCTGTTTCACCCACCATAAGATAATCACCCAGAAGAACCTTCTCCTGTTCGGAACATTGAAGGATAGAGAAGATCTTTTCAATGGAGTTGAACTATAATTTAGCGATTCAGGTATCAGATGATCCATTAAATGTAGGAGGCCTTTGTCTCATGAATATCTTAATTGTGAATTTTTCATTCTTAGGGGGGTGAAAATTTTTCATGACCAATGATTATATTCAAAACATGTGTTAACTGAGAGATTATCCTGACAAAGATTTTGATTTCTGCTCCCATCGGTTTGGGAATCTCATTAAAACAAAAATCACATTTATCTTTACATCATTTGTCAGCCTGAGTCCTATTATTTTCCAATGGTTGGAATAAAAGGAATTTTAAGGGTAAAAAATAAAGGGTAATCGAAAGAAAAAAATGGTTAACTTATAAATAAATTTTATTTCCTTAATATATTAATTTATAGGCTTAAATATATGTTATCCATGATCTACATACCCACATATATTCTTATGGATTTTTTATTTCTTTAATAATGGTTTTTACTAATATTATGAGTTTACCCAAGCATATCCCACGTGATTTTCATAACTAAGAGTACAGTAAGGCCAGTTTTCATGCACCATTGTCTATTCGTGTCTAGCTCCACACAGTGTTTCTGGGTTTTACACCTAGATACATCTCTTCCAGAGCCACCTCTACAAACTCGTATCTAAATAGGGATGTATTTTCTTGATAAACCACTTACTAAATATTCACCAAATTTTTGTGATTTTTTTATTGTACATAGAATTATCCCTAAGGCTATCACTTGGTTTTTCTAAATGTAATTCCAAAAATAATTAATCCTATCCTCTGATACCAACTATAACAACCCTTCTCTTTGTTTCACACATAAACATATTTTATAATATAACAAAAATCACTAGACACTACATAGAAGACCGAGAGGTCTAGTGTCTTTATGGCTTAAGAACATTACATTACAACGTAAACACATGAAATATACAACTTTATTGAACACTTCTTTTACATGACCACACACATTCTATAAGGCCACAGCCTTAAACCTTACATAATCTTGAGTTATCACAAGATTACACGTTGAGGATCTTTTTAGGTATAGAGTTTTAGAGAATTAGATCTTAAAACATGCATTACAACCCACATTTAAACAAAGTGGATACAATAAAAGATAGTATTATTTTTTCCCATCAATGGAAACATATTGAAAATAAAACATGGATTCTTTCTTGACACATCCTTGACTCTATCATCTTATCATGTACCTTTCCCTTGACCTTTGAAAAACATTTAAAAAACTTGGGATGAGCATAAAAAACTCAGTATGGGTTATAACAAAAAAAACATGGAAAAGAAACATGATTTCATATATACTTAAGAATGAAATCATACTTTACCCATAAAACATACGCACTTTAACATACCTCATAAAATCATGAATAAATCATAGAAATCATAAGACATAAAGGTAACTTGAGGCATTCATAACATTCTTACGTAGGGAGTAACCCTCTTGGTTACATTTGGAATACCCATCAAAGTATATTCCCTAAATCTCTTCAGAGAAACCTTAACATTTCACTCCTTTGCGTTACCCAATGCATTGGAGAGCTATATCAGGCTCACCCGCCCTTAGTTTATCACGGAACCACCTGTCTTCATAATAATTCTCATGAACCTCAACATAATCGTATCACATAAAACATGCATAAAGGAAACATAACATTTCCACATTTCAATCATGAGATTTCAACACAACACATTGATATAATAAAAACATTATGAAAACCATTTTCAATACCAATGTAAAACATGCTATTTATTTTTCATTTAAAAAAAAGGGTATGGCTTGTAGAGGAAGCTGAAACTCAAATAATGGTCATGGCGGCGGAGAGGTCGTTGTCGCCGCATACGTACGACAAAAACATTCCTTTTTGTCGTTTAGTAAAACGCTTTGTATAAAAAAGCTTCATTTTGAATAAGCGTAAAATTCAAAGGGGTTTATACACCGTATAAAATAAGGTTGTGTAAAAAACAAAATATGCCTCAATGAAAGGAGATTGAGACGAAGTCCCATACCTCGTATCCGACATGACCCGACCATTATTTAATCTCCTGAATAATAAACTTGAGTTAATCTCTACTTTCTTAAGAACCTTTTTCAAGTTCATTATTACTTTTATACCATGTTATGAACATCATGTAATCATTTAAGTTAATAATGTTCATTTTGTCGGTATTTGGTTCTTAAGTCAAAAATAGACTTCTTACACTTACATGTTGTTAATTTTGTCAAAGGTTAGTTATATCCAGAATGATATTAATGATTTGGATAACATATATATCATATATTTTCATCATATACATGTATTTAGAATATTGCATCACATTTAGAGGTAAGAAATGAAATGCATCGTTCATGGAGACGGTAAACCGTACGTACGGATGAACGCTACTTCCATTTCTATTTCGTATTTTCTATAATGGAATCATAATGATATAACAGTATATTATAATTCCAGTATAATAACATATATAATATCATTAACTTTATCCTTCACACATCCGACATATGGTATTAACGAATCAAATCACTTTCAGGGGGCGGTAGTCCGCACTTCCTAAAATGAAGATATTGTGTTTACCCATAATGGAAACAATAATGGTATGCCATAAATGAAAAATACATAATCTTAAGGAAATAATAAACATATTATATATCATATATAAAAATAGTGACATCATAATGGCCACCTTTGAAGGTGTTAAATGAGTTTTGAACAATCATCGTTTCGGGAGGCAGAATTTCGCCATCCACGGAAACCGTATGTTCATTAACCATTTGATGTAGTTGTGTGAGAGTGTAGCTCGAATAAATCTTATAACAACATCCTAGTATATTTAAGATTCTGTTTTTGTTACAAAAGAAGTAAATAAAAAGAGTTTAGGGGGTTGGAGAAGCAGAATAAAACAAATGAACATGAGAGAATGAATCATCTTTAAAAGTGTAACTCCTTTTGATTTGAGCCTAAAGGCTTCCTTTGAAATGATTCTGCCCAAAAGGAATCCTCTAGGATTAGGAGAGGGATATGGATAGAGTAAATAGGCAGGGGATGGCCGAGCCAAAGTCTTGAGGAGTGTGTTAAATGAGGTATAGGTGGGGGCCTTTTATAAGAGGAGAGGAGGGGCACTTTTGGAAATCATGAAACTATTATTTTATTTTCAAAAGTGTTTCGAATTTCTAAGGTCCCAAATTGATATATTTATAAGATAAGATGATAAGGCTTCCAAATATTCCCATCCAATAGTTTTTGGACAAGTGTGGGACTTAGATTTTATATTATCTTTTATTTTATTTAAAATGTTCATTAATGAGGTCATCGTTGCATCATCATGATGTCATAATTAAATTAATTAATTTAATGTCTAAAAATTATAAAAAAAATATCATTATGTAGGAAATCTTTGTATCTTTCCAAAGAGTATTTATAGACAAAATTATGATTAGTGTAACCCCTTCTAAAAATTGTATTAATAAAACAATTTATGTTAGTGTCATTTTCACCTTTATTTAAAAAAATGCATTAAAGTCATTATCTCACCCAAGAGGCTCCATAGGGTCCCCTTAATCGACCCATGGGTTGTCTTGGTCGGCCATGACTCATCCAATTGGGGTAGGACAAGTGTAATGGTGTTTTCACATTTTTATAATATCATTTTTACCTTAAATTACACTAATTACCTCTAATCGCGATTAATGAAAAAAAGTTACTATTCACCAAAAAATTATTTTCATCCCATTGAACCACATTTTACATACTAATGAAAACCATGTATGTAGGATTTTCAAAATTCAATACACATTAGTGGTAAACTTTCATTTAACTAAAAAATCAGTTAGCTTGATTACCACTTAGTGGTTTCACTATTCATCAAAAATTGGTGTTTTTCAGAAAATTACCCAAAATTCACTCTAAGATATATTCGATATTCCGAATTCAAAAATGATGTTTATATTACCGAATTCAAAGAATATAAGTAGAATTAATTAATTTAATAATTAACTCCCAATGTCAAAACAAATAGCGTGTTTTTAAGAAACAATATATATCAAAAGATTGATATTTGTTTATGTCGAATTTCAAAGTGAAATTAATTCAAAAGTCCACCATTGAATCAAATGGTAAAAATATTTTATGGTTTCACTTTAAAAAAATTCAAAAGATAATCTAATCATGTAAATAAATTAGATTAAGAAGCAGTTTTGATGTAAAATGCAGTATTTTTCACTATTCATTAAAAAATGAACATTGTCAGAAAAATACCAAAAAATCACAGAAAGAAAATTTTTATGTCCCAATCATAAAGAATATGTTTATTTTGACAAAAATAGCTTATAAAATTGTCAAAAGATAGATTCAAAAATGGTTTTCCATCAAAAGGCATAAACAATCTTTTAAAAATATTAGTGTATTCCATGCTTAAGATTGGATTTATTTGCATTTTAAGCCTCTAAAACACTATCTAATTCATTAATAGACATATATAAAAATATCTATTATTCATTACTTACTTGGGATGTTACATCCTTCCCCCCTTTAGAAAATTGTGTCCCCGCAATTTATTTACTTATCGAATAAATGGGGGTACTTATACCTTATAGCATTTTCAGATTCCCATGTTGCCTCTTCCATCATGTGGGTTTTCCACAAAACCTTTACCTGCTTAATCACCTTATTCCATAACACTTGCTCCCTGTGGTCAAGAATCTGGACCGGTTGTTCCTCATAAGATAGGTTCTCTTCCAGCTGAACTACCTCTTTACTCAAAACATGAGATGTATCTGGCATATACTTTCTCAACATCGAAACGTGAAAAACATTGTGTACCTGAGATAAACTCGGTGGTAAAGCCACCCGGTATGCAACTGATCCAACACTCTCCATAATTTCATATGGTCCAATAAACCTTGGACTCAGCTTTCCATTCTTACCAAATCTCATCACACTTTTCCAAGGAGAAACCTTGAGAAAAACATGATCACCTACCTCGAAAGATAGATCCTTCCTCCGGTTATCCGCATAACTCTTCTGCCTACTCTGAGCTGTTCTCATGTGCTTCTGAATCAGCTGAACTTTTTCTGCCATCACTTCTACCAATTCTGGTCCCATCAACTTCCTTTCACCCACTTCATCCCAGAATGCTGGAGTTCGACATCGCTTCCCATATAATTCCTAAAATGGTACCATCTGTATACTGGAATGAAAAGTGTTATTATATAAAAATTCAACCAAAGAAAGATGTTGGTCCCAGCTTCCCTGATAATCCATAGAGCAAGAATGTAGCATATCTTCAAATGTCTAAATTGTTCATTCTGACTGCCCATCTTATTGAGGATGAAAAGCTGTACTAAAATTTAATTCAGTACCCAAAGACTTCTGAAGGCCTTTACAAAAGTTAGCAGTGAACCTGGGATCACGATCAGACACAATGGAGAGGAGAAGTCCATGCAACCTGACTATCTCCTTATGATACAAATGAGAAAGTAGATCAAGAGAGAATGTATCTCGAATAGGATGGAAATGAGCAGATTCTGTCAAGCGATCAATAATAACCCAGACTGCATTATTACCTCGAGATGTCTTTGGTAATCCCACAACAAAGTCCATGGATATATTCTCTCATTTCCACTCTGGCACTAGTAAAGGCTAAAGAATCCCTTTCGGTAACTATCGCTCTGCTTTATCCTGCTGACAAGTCAAACAATTCACAGTAAAATCGGCAATATCTCTTTTCATTCCATCCCACCAGTAATACTCTCGCAGATCTCTATACATATTAGTACTGCCAGGATGAACTGAAAACGGAGAACTATGAGCTTCACATAACAACTCTCTCTTCAACTGTGAATCACAAGGCACACAAAATCTCTTACCAAATCTCAAAATGCAATCATTATCAATGTTGAATTCAGGAAACTTACATTTATGAACCAGCTCTACTTTTTTCTGAAACTCACTGTCTTGCTTCTGTGCTTACTTGATTCTATCTGATAGAGATGATCTCACGGATACCTGAAACAAAACAGAATAACTTCCTGCACCAACAACTTCTATTCAAAAGTTCATCAAATCCTTAACCAAAGGATCACGTTCCAAACCCAACATTGCTAATGAAGCATTACTTTTTCGACTCAAAGCATCAGCCACTTTATTTTCTTTTCCCGGATGGTAATGAATTGTAAAATCATAATCCTTGATTAATTCTATCCATCTCCTTTGTCTCATGTTCAATTATTTCTGAGTGAATATATACTTAAAACTTTTGTGATCGGTATATATTTCACACTTTACTCCATACAAATGATGCCTCCAAATTTTTAAGGCAAAAACAACAGCAGCTAATTCCAAATCATGTGTAGGGTAATTTACCTCATGAGTTTTCAATTGTCGTGAAGCATAAGAAATTACCGGATCATTCTTCATTAGGACTCAACCAAGTCCTTTCAATGAAGCATCACTGTAGATAATGAACTCACCATTCCTGGAAGGTAGTGCCAAAACTGGAGCATTCACCAATCTTCTTTTCAATTCCTGGTACAACTTCTTTTGATGGCCCGAAATCTGCTGAAGTAGTTTCAAAGGATTTCACCAGCCCTTTCTGCTTGTAGTCTAACTGCTTCCCATCACTCAAGCTCTTTGTCGGACACTCATTTGTATAGTGACCCATCTCATTGCACTTATAACATTTCACTAACTGTAAATCAAATTTGGTCTTACCTTCACCTTGATCCTTTTCAGTGCAATCACGAGACTTATGCCCCATCTTACCACATCTGTAGCACTTTCCGGAATTCAGAAGACATTCCCCATCATTCCTTTTGCCACAATTATCACAAACTGGAAACTTAGTTTTCTTACAATCAGACATTTTTGAATAATTCGTACCTTTCTCCTGCCACCTCGGTCTCTTCTTCTATTGGTTGTTATAGAACACTTGGTCATCAGAAAACGCCATTTCCACCTTCTCATCACATCGATCAAGCTTTTCATAAATTTTAAACTCACGAGAAGCTTATTCCCTTCGATATTTTGGCTTTAATCCTGAGTAAAAACGATTGATTTTACTATCAAGGTCTCAGATAAAATTTGGAGCATACCTTGCCAATCGAGTGAACCTTTCTTCATAGGTAGCCACTGAGTCTTCCGCTTGCCTCAATTCCAAGAATAACTTTTCCATCCTAAGTCGAACAGCCTTAGGAAAATACTTCTCAAGAAACATACCTTTGAATTCATCCTAGTCAAGAGCATCAATCTCATCGGCATCCCTGATATTTTTAACCATAGACCACCACTGATCTGCCTCACCCTCCAAATGGTAAATAGCAAGACTAACCTTTTGATTGTCTGAACACCTCATGACATTGAAAATCTTCTCTAGTGCTTTAATCCACCATTCAGCTAACACAGGGTCAGATGATCCTTTGAATGATGGGGGATGTTGCCTCATGAAATGTTCCACCACTGATATGTTCCTCTGCGGTTGATCTGGCTGATCTCGTGAATGGGTACCACCACCATTTATCGCTTGAGTAAACTACGCCATTACTGCATCAAACTGTTCAGTTCCAATTCCGACCATCTCAGGATGCTGATTCGGAAGGTTATTTTCTTTTTCATGCCTTCTTAGCACTGCTTCCCTATTTCCTCTGCGGAAAACCATTCTGAACAAACATGTCTTAGATGAAGCAACATGGTAATCTTCAAATACTATATCACTTCAATTTGACCATAAATTTTTTTTGGATAATCATTTAATAGAATTATAATTCCTAAAGTTATCTAAACCGACCTCTGATACCAACTATAAGTCCCTAGCCTTAAACCTTACATAATCTGGAGTTATCATAAGATTACACGTTGAGGATCTATTTAGGTTTAGAGTTTTAGAGAATTAAATCTTAAAACATGCATTACAACCCACATTTAAACAGAGTGGTTACAATAAAAGATAGTATTATTTTTCCCATCAATGGAAACATATTAAAAATAAAACATGGATTCTTTCATGACACATCCTTGACTCTATCATCTTATCATGTACGTTTCCCTTGACCTGTGAAAAACATTTCAAAAACTTGGGATGAGCCTAAAAAACTCAGTATGGGTTATAACAAAAAAAACATGGAAAAGAAACATGAGTTCATATATACATAAGAATGAAATCATACATTACCCATAAAACATAGGCACTTTAACATACCTTATAAAATCATGAATAAATCATAGAAATCATAAGACATAAAGGTAACATGAGACATTCATAACATTCTTTCGTAGGGAGCAACCCTCTTGGTTACATTTGGAATACCCATCGCAGTATATTCCCTAAATCGCTTCGGAGAAACCTTAACATTTCACTCCTTCGCGTTACCCAATGCATTGGAGAGCTATATCGGGCTCACCCGCCCTTAGTTTATCACGAAACCACCCGTCTTCATAATTATTCCCAAGAACCTCAACGTAATCGTATCACATAAAACATGCATAAAGGAAACATAACATTTCCACATTTCAATCATGAGATATCAATAAAACACATTGATATAATAAAAACATTATGAAAACCAATTTCAATACCAATGTAAAACACGGTATTTATTTTTCATTTAAAAAAAAGGCTATGGCCTGTAGAGGAAGCCGAAACTCAAATAATGGTCACGGCGGCGGAGAAGTCGTTGTCGCCGCATACGTACGACAAAAACATTCCTTTTTTCGTTTAGTAAAACGCTTCGTATAAAAAATATACCTTTTGAATAAGAGTAAATTTCAAAGGGGTTTATACACCATATAAAAGAAGGTTGTGTATAAAACAAAATATGCCTCAATGAAAGGAGATTGAGACGAAGTCCCATACCTCGTATCCAACATGACCCGACCGTTCTTTAATCTCCTGAATAATAAACTTGAGTTAATCTCTACTTTCATAAGAACCTTTTTCAAGTTCATTATTCCTTTTATGCCATGTTATGAACATCATGTAATCATTTAAGTTAATAATGTTCATTTTGTTGGTATTTGGTTCTTAAGTCAAAAATAGACTTCTTACACTTACATGTTGTTAATTTGGTCAAAGGTTCGTTATATACAGAATGATATTAATGATTTGGATAACATATATATCATATATATTCATTATATAAATGTATGTATAATATTACATCACATTTAGAGGTAATAAATGAAATGCACCGTTCATGGAGACGGTAAGCCGTACGTACGCATGAACGCTACTCCATTTCTATTTCGAATTTTCTGGAATGGAATCAAAATTATATAAGAGTATATTATAATTCCAGTATAATAACATATATAATATCATTGACATTATCCTTTACACATCCCACATATGGTTTTAACAAATCAAATCACTTTCAGGGGGCGGTAGTCCGCACTTCCTAAAATGAAGATATCGTGTTTACCCATAATGGAAACAATAATGTTATGCCATAAATGAAAAATACAGAATCTTAAGGAAATAATAAATATATTATATATCATATATAAAAATAGTGACATCATAATGGCCACCTTTGAAGGTGTTAAATGAGTTTTGAACAATCATCGTTTCAGGAGGCAGAATTTCGCCATCCACGGAAACCATATGTTCTTTAACCATTTGATGTAGTTGTGTGAGAGTGTAGCTCGAATAAATCTTATAACAACATCCTAGTATATTTAATATACTGTTGTTGTTACAAAAGAAGTAAATAAAAATAGTTTAGGGGGTTGGATAAGAATAATAAATCAAATGAACATGAGAGAATGAATCACCTTTAAAAGTGTAACTCCTTTTGATTTGATCCTAAAGGCTTCTTTTGAAAGGATTCTTCCCAAAGGGAATCCCCTAAGATGAGGAGACGGATGTGGAGAGAGTAAATGGAAGGGGTTGGCCGTGCCAATGGCTTGAGGAGTGTGTGAAATGAGGTAGAGGTGGGGGCCTTTTATAAGAGGAGAGGAGGGGAACTTTTGGAAATAATGAAACTATTATTTTATTTTCAAAAGTGTTTCGAATTTCTAAGGTCCCACATTGATATATTTCGAAGATAAGTTGATAAGGCTTCGAAATATTCCCATCCAATAGTTTTTGGACATGTTTAGGTCTTAGATTTTATATTATCGTTTCATTTTATTTAAACTGTTCATTAATGAGGTCATCGTTGAATCATCATGATGTCAAAATATAATTAATTTATTTAATGTCTAAAAATTATAACAAAAATATCCTAATGTAGGAAATATTTTTATCTTTCTAAAGATTATTTATAGACAAAATTATGATTAGTATAACCCCTTATAATTTTTTTTAGTAAAATAATTTATGTTAGTGTCATTTTCACCTTTATTTAAAAAAAGGCATTAAAGTCATTATCTCACCCAAGAGGCTCCATAGGGTCCCCTAAATCGACCCATGGGTTGTCTTGGTCGTCCATGACTCATATAATATGGGTAGGACAAGTGTCATGGTGTTTTCACATTTTTATAATATCATTTTTACCTTAAATTACACTAATTACCTCTAATCGCGATTAATGAAAAAGTTACTATTCACCAAAAAATTATTTTCATCCCATTGAACCACATTTTACATACTTATGACAACCATGTATGTCGTATTTTTAAAATTCAATACACATTAGTGGTAAACTTTCATTTAACTGAAAAATCAGTTTGCTTGATTACAACTTAGTGGTTTCACTATTCATAAAAAATTGGAGTTTTTCAGAAAATTACCAAAAATTCACTCTAAGCTATATTCGATATTACGAATTCAAAAATGATGTTTATATTACCTAATTCAAAGAATATAAGTAGAATTAATTAATTTAATAATTAACTCTCGCTGTCAAAACAAATTGCGTTTTTTTAAGAAACAATATATATCCAAAGATTGATATTTGTTTATGTCGAATTTCAAAGTGAAATTAATTCCAAAGTCCACCATTGAATCAAATGGTACAAATATTTTATGGTTTCACTTTAAAACCAATTCAAAATATAATCTAATCATATAAATAAATTAGATTAAGAAGCAGTTTTGAAGTAAAATGCAGTATTTTTCACTATTCATTAAAAAATGAATATTGTCAGAAAAATACCAAAAATTTACACAAAGAAAATTTTGATGTCCCAATCATAAAGAATAAGTTTAATTTGACAAAAATACCTTATAAAATTGTCAAAAGATAGATTCAAAAATGTTTTTCCATCAAAAGGCAGAAAAATAATCTTTTAAAAATATTAGTGTATTCCATGCTTAAGACTGGATTTATTTGCATTTTAAGCCTCTAAATCACTATCTAATTCATTAATAGACATATATAAAAATATCTATTATTCATTACTTACTTGGGATGTTACACATTTTTTCGTACTTAGAATCGCATGAGATAACATGAGGGAAAGCATAATAAAAGGTTGATCTATAAAGCCTACTAAGGGAGTAAACAAGGTATAACATGATGAATAAATTACATGTTAGTAAATTGGAATATCAATGGAGCATAAAAGAAACATGAACATAAAGGCAATATGTAGCTTGATTATCATAACATGGAAATGTGGTAACAACATTTAACATGATATTAGCATGATCCAAGGCCCATTTCACATGGAGCATGAGTAAAACCGCATTTAACTTTAATTAGAATGTTTAAAGCCTCAATTCAGTTGACATATCATGATAGTAATTTTTAACCAATGCATTAGGGAGCTATTAGGGCACACCCTTCATAATCATTTCATTTCATGCATAATTGTTCCACATGGATCATAAAACATGGATTCATTAAAAATCATAATTTATTCCATGATTAAATGAATGTGGAATTATTACATGAAAATAAATAATAAATAATAAATTTAAATAAAGTTTAATACCCATGATAGGGCATTGTGCATGGTATTCACTACACAATGACATTTGATTGGAAAATTCCGGTGCAATTTCGGAAGCATAATGATGTGACATAAGAATTCATAAAAATAGTTTCTTAGAGAGAAAGTGGTGTCTCATCATATTCACACGAAATGGATAGTATGGTTTCATATATAATATTTCCAATTGTATTTAATTGAATTTAGATTCATAAATCAAAAGAATTTCGTCAATGTAAATGAAGAAAAAGAAATCCATTATGGAATTTCAGCATGGTAACGAGTGTTCTTGGGAGACAGTAATGAAAGTTAAAGGGGTATAGAATCATTCAAATATAAGGAGGGATGTATGGGTTAGGTTTGAAATAATACCCCAACATTATTAATTGAATATAGAAGGTAATAACAACATAGATAAATTTTAACAAAATTAGAAAAGAATAAACCCCTTACATGGAAGAGTGATCCCAAAGTATTGGGAGAGGCTTGAGGGAGGCTTCATAGGAGAATGGGGTGGATTTGGAGGATTTTAGTGAGAGTAGGTAAGAGGTTGTCCTTGCTCTAAATGCTTTGAGTGAAGAATAAGTCATAATTTCGGTGGGATTATATAGGAAAAGAGATAGAATTCCTTATTATTTAGGTTTTGGACACCACATATTAAACTAATCAAAAACACAAACCAAACCATAGTTCTTGACACTGATCCATTCCAAAGGGGAGTGGAAAACATAATTTATAATGAAAATTTCGGAACATCTTAAAATACAAAGCTTTCTTAAGTAGAGGTGAGTCACACTCTCAATAAAATAAATTAAAATAGTTAAAGTGTTTTATAAGTCCTAGAGGGTCTTCTATGGCTTTGAAAAATAAAAAATAAAAACCTAAAATCACATTATTTTTATGGTAAAAAATATATTGGTAGAACATCCCATTTATATTATTTTATTACATAAATATTTGTTCATTATGATTTCATAAAACATGTAATATAAATAAACATAATTTAATTTTTACACAAAAACGTTACTGTCTCTGAAAATTATGAAAAATTCACTGTTAAAAAATTTCAAAGTCATGATTCATGAAATAATATTCAATTTATTTAAATAATTTTCAAAATATGTGAAATTTTACTTTTAAAATAAAAATATACATTTATTTGAAATTCTCGGGTTTTTATGAAAACAGCTTTCAAAACATAATAAAAATCAAATTTTATTCCTTAAAATTATACGATCATCTATATTTAATAAAAATTACTTTAGTAATAATATTTTATTAAAATATTATTTAATAAAAAATCCATTAATTCATCAATATTTATTTCTTAATTTAATATTAACTAAAAATATTTTTTGGGCTTCAAAAAATATTTACAAAGTAACAATAAAAAAATGAATGTTAATTATATACAAAAATAATGCACAAAATCATAGTGCGATGGTCTTCTTAAATAACCCCTTATAATACATACATAGAGCTGGTGATTAAGCTGTGCGATGGTGGAAGACTCTTGGGGTGACTTGTATAACATCACTTGGGGTGGTATTCTCTATCAACATCCACTTCTTTTATAGGCGTTCAATTGAGATTAATGCATTGATGCTCGTCTAAGGGATGGTCAAGAGAGAAGCCCAATGAAGCCACCAATTTTCTAGGCTTCAAAAAGTGGGCTTTTATGATGAATGTTTATTGTATGGGTCAATCACTTCCTTTGTTTGAGTAAATTGGATTTGTTACAGACTAATATTTATACTACGCATGTGATCATTGTTCAATAGATATATTAGCAACGATCAAAATATATAACAATATTTCAAAATCCAAAAACATAAAACCAAGGAAGTGTATATTTTATGTTACCATTATACATTATATGACATATAATTTTATCAAGAGTAATTTTAAATAAGGAATGTGTGGGTCATTATTGGTATGGGTGAAGAAAACAAAGAAATCAATTGGTTTAATGAATACATCGAATGCTTCTTAGGATGACCATGAATAAAGAGGAAGATAATAATGATCTTCACATTCTCATTGATCTTGAGACCCTTGTTATTAATGTTATTCCAAAACTAAAGGAAACTGGACATGGGAAGAATGTAGGTATGGCCACTATCGACCCAAATAGTACTATTATCTCTAACACTTATGTAATAGGAAATGATTACTATAATTTTTGTGTGGATGAAATCATCATTTGACATAATTTTAGGGAAATTAAACAAGTTGGGAATCCTATTGGTGTACTATCCAGTGCAGGGAAAAAAACTCTAGCAGAATGCTTCACCTAGCATGCACGGCCACTCAAACTCACATTGGGGTCTAGAAAGATATATGAAGTCAGATTCGAATGCAAGTGCTCATAAATTCTATTCACTTCTTAGAGATATACATATTAATGAAAACCTTACCCTGAAAATTTGGCTATAAGGGATACACTTTTGGAGTACTATAAAGGTAATAAAGAACCACACATTACATCGTTATTTTTAATGGTATGAAGATTGAAACTGTTCAAAAATCATATCCTTATCCTTATTTGGGATTTGAATAAAATTATTTAGAGACACTACTGGATAAAGAAATAGAAAATTATCCTAAGGCCATAGTTTGGAACCGTGGTCATTGGCCTTAAAACCGTGGAAATATCATATGGCCATGGTTTCAGAAAACTGTAGCCACTATAGTCGTGACAGTAAGGGGCATGTTCTATAGTCAAACCATAGAATTAGTGGGCCTTAAACCACTATTTTAACAGTTTATTTAGGGTTATTACTTCCACAGTTTCAACCTTGGACTTAGGGTTCTTAGTGCCATGGTTTAACCGTGGCAGTAGGCTCATACTTCCATAGTTAACACTATGAATCTAGGCCCCTAATTCCATGCTTAAAACTGTGGCTATATCATTTACATGGTATAAATAAACTTAGTTCCCCCTAGTTCCCCACCCCCAATTCAATTTTCAACTACCCCTTCCAATCCTCCCATACCCTAGACATCCCTCATGACACCCTAGACAGCCTCCTTACACCACCTGGACAACCCCCTTGCTCCACCTTGAGCACCACCTATAGACCCATGACCTCCGAGACAATCCCTTTCACCCCCATGAAATCCTCCTTGCACCACCTTGAACACACCCCTCGCACCCCCTAGACATCCCCGTTTCACCCCTTGCATTGCCCCCTCCACCCCCATGCCCCCTTGGACATCCCCCTTGTACCCCACAGGACAGCCTCCTTGCATCCCCCTTGACACACCCTTGCACCCCCTTGATCACCCTCGTTCACACCCATGCCCCCATGAACATCCCCCCTACACCCCCCCATTTAATAGCCCCCTGCACCCCCTTTAACACCACCCTGCACTCCCATGCCCCCATTATCAACCCCCTTACACCCCCTTGAATATTCCCTTCACCCCCATGCCTCCCCTTTACATCCACCTTACACACCTTTAAGACCCCATTTCCCCCTTGCACGCCCTAGAAAAACCCTTTTTCACCCCTGGAAAAACCCTTACACCCATTGGAATACCCCCATTCCCCCTGATAACCCCCTGTCACCCACATATCCCCCCCAAAAAGCCCCCTTGCGGACCCCCCTGCAGTATCCCACCCCCCGAACAGCCCCCCCTGGACAACCCCCTTGAACAGTCCCCTGGCACACCCCCACCCCCCACCACTGTAGTAGCCCACCCCCTACAAAGCGCCCCAGAAAAGCCCCCTAGTAAAGCCCCGGACCCCCCTACAGCCCCTGAATAGCCCCATGAACACCACCATCAATGTTTCAAAAATAACCTATATCTACATTGAAATTAGAGAAAATAACTAACAATTTTTTCATTGGTTTACTAAGAATGTTTGAAAATAGTATTCCTTATGGGGGACTATGGATTAGATACGAAATTTATCTTACTTCATTCCTATTCCTGAATCCAATATGGTGAAATAATTACCCAACTGTTTGGCATAATTGTGTGGATCCTGAGATAATAGCTTGTGTAATTCCATCCAATTAAAATTTAGAAAGGAGGCATTACCATAACATAATTCTCAGCATGAGGCATTACATATCATGTGCCATGTTACCCATGTTATGTTCACTTTATGTCCTTAAATTCTTTATGTTAACCTTGCACCCTTACCCCTTGGACAACCTCCTTGAATACCCCCCCCCCCCCCCCCGCACACCCATGCCCCTTCCACCCCCACCCCTCCCCCTTCCACTTGCACGACCCCTTCCCCCCTCCCCCTATCATACCCCCACTGAACCATACCTCAACCCAATGAAAAAGAACCTAACACACCATCCCCTGACCTGCAAGTTCCCCACCTACCTATCACCACCACCCCACCATGTCCTCCCCATGCCTGTCCCCCCTACACCCCACCCACCATGCCCTTTGAACCCCCTCCCCTATCAATCCCCTCCTCCTCATCTAGTTACCCCCTAACAGTTTCCCCATTCCCCTTACCCTTGAAAAATAACCCATCACACCCTCC
Organism: Viscum album; assembly: GCA_963277665.1. NCBI lineage: Eukaryota > Viridiplantae > Streptophyta > Magnoliopsida > Santalales > Viscaceae > Viscum > Viscum album. The sequence continues at coordinate 69,937,009 of OY728161.1, forward strand.
CCCACCTACTTGTCACTCTTTACCAGTCCCGCCAACTCCCCACCTTGTCCTCCCCCTGCCAGTCACTGCAACCCCACACTCCCAGCCCCTAGCACCCCCTACCATTTCCAGTCCCCTCCCCCAGCCAGTCCCCGCAACCCCACCCACCCAGCCCCTAGCACCCCCTACCATTTCTAGTCCCCACCCCCTGCTAGTTCCCCCTCCCCAATTCAGTTTCCCCTCCCCCTGCTTGTTCCCACCGTCCCCTGCCATTTCCCCCTCCCCACCCCCACCTTGTCCACCCCCTAACAGTCCCCCTTCACCCCCACCCACTCTACCCCTTCCACCCCTCCCCCTTCATGTCCCCTCCCCATGCTAGATCCCCCTACCATTATCTCCTCCCCCTTCCAATTCCCTCCCTCCCCATGCTAGTCCTACCCCCCACCCATATAGTTTCCCCTCCCACTCCCCCAACTAGTCCTCCCTACCATCCCCCTTGCTCCCCCTGCTGGTCCCCCTTACACCCCCTGCCAGTCCCCCCTTTAACCCCTACCAGTACCCTCCCCTACCAATTCCCCCCTTACAATTTCCCCTCCCCTGGTAGCCTTGCACTCCCCCCCCCCCCGACATACTAGTTTCCCCTTCCCCTACCCCTACCAATCCCCCTCCCCACATCCATCCCCACTTGCACCCCCTACCAGTCCCCCCTTGAACAGCCTTCCAGTCCCCCACCCCTACCCGTTTCCCCCTCCCCCTGCTATTTTTCCCTCTGGACCTCCACCATGTTCTTACCGGTCCCCTCCCTACAAAAATCCCAACCCATTGACATGTATCATGTCATAGGATCTACTAACACTTAGTGAAATTTCTCAAAAACTAAGTATAATTCATTTGTTTAAATGCAATGTTACAAAATGAGAATTAGTTACTCTATTTATCACAAAGGAGATCAACATGGTACTCACAGTAAAAATTAAATTATATAGTAAATATACTCACATAATGAGAAATAAATATATCCAAATATAGAAAAGCACAAAAATGCACTTATATTAGTCTGCCTATAAGACAACCCATCAAAGAAGCTGAGAAAATTCGCACAAGTACCTACTAAACAAGGTAGAAAATTGTAGTGATCATCCCTTAATATTATGGTTAAAAAAATCTTAGATAATTCACCAAGAATATAACTCAATAAAAATGAATAGTGCAGTCATCTCACAAGGTTCATCCATGCATCATTGGATGAATATATATATATGAAAATTCCATGTGAAATAATCTTCATGTTTACAAAAATCAATATTGATTCATCATGAAGTAATTTCATACCATAAGGAATAAAATAGACATCGATCCCTCCTGGACACCCTCATGGACACCCCCTAGACATCCCCCTCCCTCATAGATAGCCCCACGATCCCTCCTAGACCCCCTCCTGGACAGCCCCCCAATCCCTTATGGCGGAAATCATGCCTTGATGTTTGCATTTGTGTAATAGATACATTTATAGAATACATAGATGGAGAATTGTGAGTTCTCAGGGAATTGACAACCATAATAGTATTTTTAGAAATGTTATGACAAATACCATAGATTCTCAGGGAATAAAAGTGTTTAAATGGTATGTTTATAATACCCCATAGGTTTCTGATTCATTATTTTTGGAAGAAATTTGTGTTTTTAATATGAATAATTGGTCATTTTTAATTTGAAATTTTGATCTTAAATCTAGGCATTAGATGATATTAAATGGTATTTTCAGATTTGGTTCTAGTACCCTATTGGAACCTCTAAGGTTTGGGTGGATGTTGGTGGAGGTTCTGGGAGAAAAATATTTAATATTTAATCTACTTTATCATTTCATGTTGTGACCCATCAAGTTTATTCCTTGAATGGGGTTGGTTGATGTGTATTCCCCCTATCTCGAACATTTCTGGCTCTGAACCTCATTTCATGCCATTAAATTCCCATGGATAGGGATTCATGGTTTGAAACCCCTAGTCACACCGTGAATCATACCTAAGTTGAATTATATTAATAAGTTTAATTCTCAAGGCGCGCTGTTTTTGATGACGACAACTCAAATATTCCTTTTTTTCGCTTTCCCGGATATGAAACTTCACATATATATAAGGACACCTTTCCCCTATGTACAAATTTTCATGGTCAAATATGTACATTGGGTTCCATATTATATGTTTATACTTGCATATATCCCATTACACATAAACATGTATAAATTTTTCATATCTATATATAAGAACATCTATGCCGAATATATATATCCATACTCCCATGACTGAATATATATAAAGGGGTAACATACATATATATATTCCTACATATGAATACACATGTAAGACTTCGTTAATGGAATCATGAATCCACCTCAATGTCATCAACAAAAAACTGCACAAATATAAAGAACCCAAAATCACAAAATATCTAATTAAAAATTGGCCAAAGAATAAAAACAGAATAAATGTTACCCAAATCCGAAGTTGAACTCACATTTATCGATGGTGGTGTATTGAACCATCCTCATCAAAAGAAACCACCTAGAAGGAAATAGTGTGAAGAGAAATGAGATATAAGGACTTCTTATATATAAGTGATCAGTGATGAGAAATGGTACATGAATCCATTACAATTATAGATTGTATAATTCATTTATATGATTACCCCAATATAATCATTTAGTCACTCTGATTAGACTGATATTTTATGGGGGTCATTTAAATACATAACAGCCACAAACTCACACATTGTTCATCATAATATCCATAATCATTGCATCTGTACATACATAACCAATATAAATAACACATCCGTGAAGCATACCCTATTCATCCATATTATCATTTCCATTCCATATTCTCTTTTTAGAATTTCTTTCTAGTATATATCTCAATTAAAATATGAAATCATATAATTTTTTTTCATGGTTAGAATATTATCATCAAATATAATATAAAGGTACTCATATTCATATTTTAATTCTCATTCTCTTCCATTTCCAATATTCTATTCATTTTCCAAACACTTCCCAAATTTGAATTTCAGCCCCCTACACCACTCCCCAGACCCACCCCCTAGCCCCCACCCCCACAAACCCCCATCCCCCATCACTAGTTCCCCCAACCCTTTCCCCCTACCAAAGCCCCCGTACACCACTCCCCCACCCCCTTCACCACACCCCAGCCCTCAGCTACTCACCATCCCCCATACACCACACCCCCCAACCACTAGCACCACCTCCTCCACCAGCCCCCAGCCCCCAAACCTCTCCCCCAGCCATCATCCCCCCACCTGCACCCCCACATACCCCTCCCCATCCCACAAGCACTACCCCACCCCCCAACATCAACCCCTCCTACAGAAATCCCCATGCACCACTCCCCCCAACCCCACCTGTACCCCCCAGCCCCCATCCCCCATCCCCCCATAACCTATCTTTCCTACAAAAAATGGATAATAATGGTCTCAATCCTCACCCAATAATCCTCAATATTCATTATTAGGTAAAATATATCCTCAATGAACATTGTAAATTTCTCTAAATCATAGTTTCCTCCTGTTTACTAGTTTGATGAACAATGTTGTAAATGAAAATCATAGTCATATCTGACCATAGTCTGAGTAACACCACCTCCATTAACAGGTACTAGGTGTAAAACACAAGGTTGAAGTGGTATTTCTTCTTTAATTACATGGATGTGGTCTCGAAAAATTATATGTCATGAATGGTTTTAGAATAAGAATATCCTTTATGATATTACCTCATGATTTCTTGGATTATCAACATTTAATCAGATTTGATTGATTATTATTTGTAGTAATCCTATTATATATTTGAATTTATCCACTAGTATAATTCTTATAAAATGATTTTTTAGATCACTGCTCTCAATTCAAAAATGAAACACTAGGAAAAGAAAAAAAATGATCACCACTCTAACTATCACCAAATAACACACCCATGCCTAATATATTATAGTGTTCATTCTGAAATAGAATCATCCATTCCTATTATTTCGATGCATCATTTGTATTAATTTTCTATGCAATTATTATAGATAATGTAACCACTTCTTGAAATTGAGTCATCTTACTTACCACTATTCCACCTAAAGATATTATAAACCATGGATTAGATTTCTATGAATCCATGTGTCCATGAAAATATAAATCATCAATTAAAGTCAATAAATATTCATTACAGTCAACCATTAAATAAAATGATAAATGAAGATACCCATTTGTACATTTCAATGAAACCCCATACATATAGTCATAAAAAATCAATACCAAGGAAAGGGTAATCAGATAGTTTTGAAAGGTTAGAAACATGATTCTTCTTTCCACATAAGGGTAGCACTACTGATGAATAAGGGTACCTATATACTTTCAAACTATGCTCAATAAATAAAAAAACTATTTGATAATCTATTTAGAAACATCATTGAATTTCCATAAAAACACTCATTCTTATGAAAATATTTATAATGATATGTTTCTGTTGAATGATTTGTTTAGTAAAATAACATATAATAGAAAGGTACTAAACCCACTATAATTGGGAAACAACCATCAGTTATAATCTTTATTTGACATTCACCATCCAGATAACCCTTTATGGTGAAACATAGAGAAATATTCTGTAATCCCAAAAATAATTTGTCTATGTGAACACAAAAATGATTTTATATAAAGAATCCAACAAATAGAGGTATATCACTCCCTCAACACACTATGCATCTCCACCACAAAGCATAAATCATAATAATATATAAAAAATAATAATAAAAACACTAGTTTCACAAATTAATCAAAACATAGATATATAATAATAAATAATAAAGGTACATATACCACACAATAAAAAATAAAACCCCATCTAAAAATATATCATAAGTAAAATAAAATGATTTTAGAACTATATTAAAATATAAAAAACATGTATATATAGAGATTCGGAACTATTGCGCCAACAAATGCTGCATGAAAACTATAAAATATCAAATAACTATAACAAAACACCATTAATGGAAACTCAAATTTCAAATTCACATTTGTTAACCAAGTACCTAGAAACTGCAATAGAGGAGTCAAAAAAACCATTCTACATTAAAAAATATCATAGTATAGTCCAAAAAGAAGAAAATGGTTTTATGATAACATTTTGTTACATCTTGACCCAACCCACTGGGTCCGAGCTAATGAGTAACAACAACTAATTACAACCACTCTCTAAGAAAGAGGCTACTGAAAATAAGTGAGGGACTGAATGAAATCATTGGGGAGACTATAGGAACTAGTATCACTTCTATGATCAAATTATAAAATAAAAAATAAAATATTTAAAGTAACATGAAAAAACATAATATTAATTTTTTCAAATGGAACACATATATTATAAAAAACAAATAATTGAGATCTAATGGTAAAAAAGAAAAATAATATTACAAACGTGGAAGATAATTAAATAAATAATCTATTTTAACACTTTGAGTCTATGTAAGATTGACCTTTGGCTCCTTACTTCACAGCTCAACCATCCTTAATTGATCATTTTCTATTTCATGAATTCAATACATGTTGTCTCCTTGTGCATCAATAATCACAGAAACGGTTTTAGTAATAAAATCCATTAAGGCACCCACAAATTATCCATAACATGAGTTCACATGAATAATAGTTTGAGTCATGATATGAAATAAATTATCACATAATAGAAATCACATATTTTTTTGTCCATAAGCTATCTAAGCTTCCAAAAACATAATATATACCTACATTGGCTTAATCTTAGATAAAAAATACTATATTAATGAAAATTACACAATACAATTGACCAATATTGATGATTATCAATAGTTTTATAGGTACTTGGCCCTAAGTTAAGACCATAATATGCCACTACACCATGTTTCTATCTATCAGTCCAGTGCACAAAGTCTATCATGACCCACTGTTTACTAAACAGTTAGGTCACATAGACCATGTTTACAATATATTTTTTTATTGTTTGGACTATTTGGGATTTTTATTTCATCATTTGTACCTAAAAAATGTAATTATTCCTCAATGTCTAACTTTTTTTGTTCATTATATCACGTACTATATCTTCACACACACATTACTTATGTGTTATTGATCCATGAAAATCCCACTAGTAACTTATGTACCATTAATAGAGTTACAAAAAAACATTTAAAAAAATGTATCATAATGAAATAGGTATATAATATAAAAAACATAACATATCATGAGTGTGATAAAAATAAACAAACTAAAACATTTGATCAAAATCAAAATGGCCTAAATCAAATCCACAGACAACATAATACTTTGATAACTACCATAGACCAGGACTATACATAATAATTATCTTAATAACTCATTTTTCCCAATTCCAACATTATGTTTCATCCATGATGTTGATGTCTATGTCACAACACACACCCATGGAGGAATACAATGCATATTCCGAATGCATAACTAAGATACTTTTCCATCGAGGAATAGTTTTAAATAGAGACTCAGAAAGATTTCATATTTAGTATGTTAATATTGAATCATATTCATATTTATTCTTCCAATGACACTAATTATGAAGAATTTTAAGGGATGGTATTCAATATCACTAGATCTATTAACGACTAATGAAAGGATAATGAATAATCATAGAGTCTAACAGAAATCCTTAGGTGTAAAAAATGAACATCAAACAATGATGAATCCATCATTTAATATTAAATCCAAGAAAAAATCATAAAATTGAATGTATCATGATGATTTATCTATATTTGATTACTCAAGAATATATTGTTATTTAGAGTTAAAACTATAATCAATATAGTTAGTGTTGACATGATAGATCCTCCAACGATGTAAGAAGAATATTGAACAATGATCACCAAAATTACTTCACTAGAAAACAATAAGTAAAATTGTCCAAGATAGACCAATATAATCCATGATCATGTAAATTAGAAAAAAAATTTAATTCATCCTTGGAAGGGAGATACCAAAATTCATCACCGAATCAAAAAAATCCACCAATAAAAAAAGGTGAACAAAGGAAATATATAAATGAAAAAGAGCGAAAAATAATTCTAATCATGTATAAAACAACATAAATTTATCAAAAACATCAACAATGGAACTATTTTACATTTTCAAGAAAATCGATCAGAATGAGTCTAATTCAATGAATCAAATGGATATCATGGTTAGTAGGACATTGATTGGAAATAATATTCCCTTTATTAAGAGTCTCATGTATTTTACTCTTCATACAAATGAGATCTAAAGATAAAATTCACTAATTTGTAAATTTCTATAAAAACCATGATGTTGAATGTTCATAAACTACATTGTGGTGCATGAAATGGTATTATTGATTCCATATAAAAAAGGATATGGGATACATTGTGTTCCAAAAACCATGTTCATTTATTACATCACCAGGGGTGGGGAAGACACCTTCGAAAAGTTATTTTGCATTCTGTTTTATATTTTGAGGTATCAAAAAATTACATATAACCCTTCAATGATAACCAATGTCCCGCGGAAATCTCAAAAATTAGGATAAGAGCCCACGAAAATGACAACAATAGAATCAATTATTTTCCATTAAGGAACAACTTTCTTCGACACTTACATTGTTCAATTTTAAAAAACATGTGAGTCAAGGGAGAGGGTGGCCCAAAGGGGGAGGCAGAGGTGGAGCTGTGTTGGAAACAGAGGATCACGAGAGGTTGGGTGGCCGCTTCCTCGAAGGAGGACCAAGTTTGTGTGGCAGTTTCGTCAGAGGAGGGTCAAGGATGGGTGGCCGCATTGTTAGTGGAGGATATCAGGAGATGGGAGGCATCATCGGGAGAGGAGGTTCACCGACTTGTGGTGAGGAGAAATCTACATCGAGGGTGGAATCACGAGGGTTGGGTGTGTATCTTCACCAGTAGCTTAAGACCCATGAGGAAATATTAAGCTAGAGACATGGTTTTCATAAACCATGGATGTGTACGTTTTTCAATAACCTTTATTTCTAGTAGTGATTTACATGATGACCAGACCAAACTGGTGTTGAAGAATGATTCTGAGAAAAACAAATGCAACCCTCCTATGGGTTCACACTAGATTGACACTTATGTGGAGAATAACATTATCTTTGAACAGACCCCTCAACCCCCACTTGTTTTTCATAGTGCATCTCCCAAGAAGATAGACATGGAACCTGGACTTTGGGGTGCTTCAAATACTACTTTGGATAGTTACCCAAAGCATAATATGGTTGCCTTGAGTCTACGAGATAAGAACGATGTTAAACTATGTCTGCCTATTGACTAGTTCATGAATTAGAGGGGGTATATTTTCATCTTCTCAAGGGAAAACAATCCCAGTAGACACTCCACAACCACCCCCATGTTCTAGAAAAAGGATTGAAAACATTCAGAAACATCAAATTAAACCATTTCTACCAATATTTTAGGTTCATATTCTATCCATAATATCAGTCATATTGCTTGTATTTCTCAGACATTAGATAACATTAATATTCTAGCTAAATCTGAGAACCTGATTTCTCATCAAGATATTGACCATACTTCTTGAATTAGTAATGACTCTGTGTATTTACCTATGTGTAACGCCCCGACCCTAGTTGCCCAGAGTCGGTGCATTATTACATAACATTGGCATGATCACAAGAAAGATCAAATCTCGAAAGACCGATTGGTTTAGTAGCCTTGGAAAATGCCAGATATATTAATAAGTTTTACATTACATTATAAAATGAACAACTACTACAACAACATAATGTCTCCATAATCCACACTCATATCCCCATATAATATCCCTGCAGATCATTCATAATTTACTTCTTCACTTCCTGGGAAAAATAAAACATAGAAAAGGGGTGAGCTCAAATGCCCAGTAAGGATAACAATATAGCGGAAACATTCATAAATAAGAATAAACATTTAAGGCAATGTATAACTAAAACAAAAGCCTTTTAAATATGAACTTTCAACATGGTATGGCATAAATAAAATGAAATAATGCCATTTACTTATTCACATGGATATTCTACTAATCGAATAATCACATGCAAAAATCAATAACCACTTTCATAATGTTGGAATGCATAATGCTAAACGTTAATTTCTTTGTCTAGGCCTCATCCCAAGACCTAGGGGTTACTTCTAACCGGAACCCAACCCGGAGTGGCTCTAATAATCGGACACCAACCCGGAGTGCCTCTAATAACCGGACACCAACCCGGAGTGCCTCTAATAACCGGACACCAACCCAGAGGGCGTACTTTTACCAGTCCCTAACCTGGAGGGCTTACTTTAACCAGTCCCCAACCTGGAGGGCTTACTTTTACCAGTCCCCAACCTGGAGGGCTTACTTTTACCGGTCCCCAACCCGGAACATACTTGTTTAGCACATTCATCTGAAAAAAAGTTTGAAATATAACATAAACATTCGGATTAAAACTAGCATACGAAATGTCAATAGTTTCACCATAAACTATGAATGGTATAAAATAGCACATCCACAGTCAAAAATATCACAAAACCTTCAATACAATATAGAAGTTTTGTATTATAATAAATCAACTTCAAATAAGCGTAAAATCCATTAAAGGATGTTGACATAGATGAAATCAAAACACTTTTTAGAGAAATATCTCTTTCTATTTTTGAAATCATTTAAGAGCCATATAAAATAAAACATTTTCTTGAAAATATTCTTGTAAGCTTGTAAGGAAAGCTTTGACGATTTTATAACGGCGTAAAATAACCGCACCCGCCGTATAAGTTAAAAAAAACATTCTTACCTCAATTCTGTCGAAAAGGTTAAAAAGGACCTTGTTTTGAAAACGACGGAAAGATTCCTTTATAAACCTCTTATAAAAAGTCAAACAAGGGTATAAATGACTTTAACCCATATTCTTGTAAATAGTAAAAATGTTTTGAAATACATTTTTAAGAAACATGGATGTGGATGATAAAGATATCCCAGTAGATTATTACGTATAAACAACCTCGGATAATGAAGAGATTGTGAAATAACCCTTACCATGTACTTTTCCTTGGTTGGGGTAGGTTAACCTCCTGTATAATGGTGAAATAATTGTTATTAAATTATACAAGAATCATATATATTAATATGATATCATATATGATCTTTTAACATTGATTTGTTAATAATATCTTAGAATTATCGTCGTTTCGGGTGTTAATTTACTTGTTTTCTTTTATATGTTTTGTTACGTAAGACATGTTTGTAAAGGATAGGTTGTATTTTATTCATATCCATAATGATATCAAGTCCTTAAACATCATTTTTAAATCATCAAATGATAATTATACTTGAATGGATACGATGGAGAATGAATCTCATCGCGTTCGTGGAGACGGTAGTCCGTACGTACGCACGAGCGACAATATCATTCTTTTGATATTAAAATAATACATAAATGGATGGTATATCATATATATACAGAATAATTAACATGTTATATTTATTATTTACATGAGTTACACATCATTATTATACCCATCCACATAATAATATATTGAATAACAATTACACCACGACGTGGAGACGGTAAGCCGTACGTACGCACGTATGGTGACATGTTATTCAAAGGGTGGATAGAATACTGAATATGGTTGTACCATATTTATAACAACATCACAGTATATGTGAGATACTGGAGTTATTATTTTAGGATGGTAAGAACAAAGGAAGAAGAAGTGGAAGAATAAAGGAACTTAGAAAAGGGTGGTGAAATCATTACCTCTTCTTCGGGTTCTTCCTTTTGATTTGATCAAAAGGGCTCCTTAGGTTGGCTTTATGATCAAACTAAGGCCTCTAGGTTGTAGTGAGTGATGTTGGGAGAGTATTTGGGCAGAGTTTGGCCGAACCAAAAGGCTTTGAAGGTGTGAAGAAATGAGAAGGAGGAGTTCCCTTTTATAAGAGGGGTGAGGGACACCTTTGGAAAAGCTAGAAATATTAATTTATATTAAATTCATATTCAGTTTCTAAAGGCTCCAAAGTTGATTATTCAAAGGTTAAGGTGGGGATAGGTCGAAAACCACTCAACCAATAGAATTTAGACAGGTTTTGGTACTTATATTAACCTTATCTTTAAGTATTAACTCTAAGTTAATTAGTTTCACTTTTACAATGTCTCTTTGTATTTTTATATAATATGGTTAATAAACATACTATATACATACAAGCGACCCCCAAGTGGTCCATTAATGATTAACCTATCCTGATATAAGTCTCTTGGCCGAACCTTAGATTTTTAGGAATTTAATATCAATTAATAATATAATATTTGTTTTAAGAACTCTTTTATGTCAATTTTGACACTATTCAATAGTTGATTTTTGTGAAACTCATAAAAGATTGATTACTTCGAAAAAAGTCAATTAAATAAATCCTAATATATCATATTATCCTAGAAAATTAGTTTAATTCATTAAAAGTTTCATATTATATTTTTTTGGGTATTTATAATATCAATTATTTTAATTTTGCACTATTATAGTAATTACTGCATCATCATTGTGTCATAAATAAAATAAATTATTTAATGTCTAAAAATTATAAATAAAATATCATTATGTAGAAAATCTTTTTATCTATCCAATGAATATTTATAATCTAAAATCCAACTTATATAACTCTATGTAACAATTGTTTTTCTAAAAGATATATGCTTGTGTCATTTTTGTATTCATTTTGACTTAATTAAAATAAAGTGTCATTATCACTTACAAGTGGATCCATGGGGTCCCCAAATTGACACAAAGATGCCCATGGTCGACCATTTATCAACCAATAGGGTTAAGACACGTTTTAGGGTAATTTAGGATTATTATAATATTATTTTTTAACCCTTATTTACCGGATTTACCCTTAACCATGGTAAATAAAATATTTACCGCAGTAATTATTCAAAATGTCTAAAAATAAAAGTTACCTATTTACACAATTTGAACATCCTGATTCTAAATATGGAATCCATTTTCCTAAATTCTAAACACAGAAGTGGCAGAAATTAATTTAAAATTAATTCCCGTTGTCATAACAAAAAGCGTGTTTTTAAGAGATAATAACTATAAAAAGATTGACACTTGTTTATGTTCGGTTTAATTGTAAAATTATGTCCAATGACCAACATTATATTAAATAGTAAAAATATATTCTAAATATACTTTAAAACCACTCAAATTCATAATTTATCACTATTAATTATTTTGATTAAAAAAGTTGTTTTTAATTAAAATTTAGTAATTTTCACTATTCATCAAAATATGAAAGTTATCCAAAAAGTACCAAAATTTCACCTTAGGATAAATTTGATATTCCGAATCCAAAAATGAAGTCCATTTTAAAATATAAAATATATATAACTTCAAAAAGTAGGTATTACTATTCATAACAGCTAGTTTGATTGGTTACGGTGTGTTAGAACTCGAAGTTGCGTACAACACACGCTATTGTTTTATTCAAAGGAAAGCGTACCGTGGAAGCTTGGGATGTTTCATTTTAAATTTTTTGATGTCTCCATTTAGTCAAAAAGTTTAAAATATTGTATTTAAAAAGGTTTCACTATCAAAAGTTGATAAAAGTGCAATACTGAAAATGAATCTGTTCTTGCATTATGACTAAGAAACTCATAATATGGATTCTAAAATTATAAGGATTATATAAAGTTTAAAATTTAGTTAATACTATTCATGACCTCTTTTAATGGCTTTTTTTTTTGGTAAGTCATGGTGCAATTGAACTCAGTGTTGCGTGTAGTGCAAGTTATTGAATTATTTTGAAGAAATAACACACTGTGAAATCTTGGGGTGTTACATTCTCCCCTCCTTCAATAAATTGCGTCCTCGCAATTTGAAATTGTTCTTCGAAAATAAAAGGTTGAAAGTAGAAAATATATTTGTGGGAAAACCCACATCGGAAATTGGGTTACTAAAATTTAGTCTTAATATGAGGAAAAGAGAAATCAAAGGGTCACCACCAAATTATGATCTCGATTAGGAGAACATTGGTGGAAATTGGAGACATATAATCGGAGGAAAAACGTAAATATTTATAGGTAGTGATTGAGGTCATCAATCACAAACAAGTATAAAATTGAGTTCCTCAAATTCATCAATCTATGATGAATTGAAATACCATTGGTTCAACAAAACATAGGGTATTAGGATAACACATTTTTGACGTTTCAAAATATCCTAGTTGAAATCCCACATCGAAAAATGAATTAATGAGGCCTCTATTTAAAATAAAGAGTCGAAAGTATGAAGATTTCCAAAAATAACACATACTAGGGTTCCATGTAGGAAAATATGGATATGGAAGAAAAATCTAACCATCAATTATCTGATGGAGAGTGGTAGAGAACATGGATATGAAAAGGCCAACAATCCCAAAGCCATAAATTAGTGATGATTTAAGGTACCATCTAGGAAAACATTTTTGTTCTAAGTTTCTTTTCTTAATATTGATGAATTTATTTATGAGATTGGCTAGGATCATAAGGAGATATACTTACTTTATAATTATAGTTTTATCCATTAATAAATTTCTACCAAAAACTCATCTTTCACTCTAAAAGATAATAGAATGTAAAAAAAATTCTATTTACAATATTCGTATAGGGTTCCAAAATAAACGAATTTATAATTCATCTACAAGATCTTTTAATAAAAACTACATTATTTAATATAGGACATCTTGTGGGCCAGTGGTAGGTGATACACCCTTGTCGCCCTTCGGTTGCGGGTTCAAGTCTCGCAGCCTTGCCGGACGCGACGGGTTGCCGCCCAACCTCCGGGTTGTCCTTTCATGGCAATCCAAAATAATCCAAACTAGAACTATCCAAAATAATTCTGTCCAAACTCACAGTCTAACATTTATAAGGAAGGTAAACATAATATTGATCCTTTTTACCCCGTAATAGTATATGAATACCTTCATCATGCATTACCATATTCCTTATTGATTACATTCATGCTCCCTTATTCCATATAGAATGATGGATATACTTCATTAATCCAAAAAAAATTTAAACCCCAACAATGATGGAATATACAAATCATTAATCAGTTACAAGGTAGTCAAGAATATCCAATATAATTTATCCAAAACAATCACATATTATTCCAAAATCACTACCTCAGTATCAGAACTATATTATGATTTATCATTCTCTAAACCATATATTTTCCAAAAATTTAACCTTCTATTGAGTCACTTTTCTTTGTTCCACACAATCTCAAGTCCTTAATGAAATAGTACTGGAGTACAATCCTTATATACTCCATAATTATTATAACAAGTACATTGTTGATACAACACTCGATTGACATAATCAACATAAGAACTCTAATCATTCCTCTTCATCTGTGGTAGTATCATAACTTGATTATTATCCACTAGCATCATTTGCGGCATAGTCTGATGACTGGGGCATAGGTTCGTGTAGTGTCCAAACTCCTTGCAAATTAAGCATTGTACATTTGAAACCATTTTCTCACCCTTGCAGTCACGTACTTTGTGCCCTTTTCCCCCACACTTATAACAAACTCCCATTCCTTTCAGGCAAGTTCCAGGGTGTTTCTTTCCACAGTTACCACATATGGGAAAATTCTTCTTTTCCCTCTTCCCTTTATCCATCTTTCTTTCTTCCATCCTTTTCTTCTCTTGCTTCCCTTCAAAGCCATAGGACTCAGTAAACTCTTTACTTATCTTATCAACACATGATATTATTTCTTCATATGATGATAGTACATGGGAGACTATTTCTCTTATAAATTCTAGCTTCAGACCAAGAAAGATATGATCCTTCCTTATCTATGGATCATGTGCATTTCTGGAGTTCTCATTCCTTCTACTGGGCACCATTTCTAAACAATGGCATACACTAGATCAGTTTATGAATCAAAATACATAATCCCATACTTATAAAACACTTAACATAAATTAAACTATTTATGGATATAATCCATAATCATAAGAATGTTTTCTTTGAGGAAGTATATACTCATAATCCCTTCAAAATGATTTGTAAAGAAAATGAGAGTTATCCTAAGCATATCCCCCGGGAGTGTCGTAACCAAGAGTGCAGCAAGGCCCGTTGTCGTGCACCAGTTCCCGTTCGAGTCTAGCTCAAAGAGGTGTTTTCGGGTTTTACCCCTAGGTACATCTGTGCCAGAGCCGCCTCTACCTACTCGTATCCAGACAGGGATGTATTGCTTGGAAAACTCACAAAATCTCTACAATACCAAAATTCTAGGAAGTTCTTCTATACTAATCCTCAAAGTTCATCTTAGGTCTACGTGCTCTAATCGGAGTTTATCTAAATCTAGCTTCCAAGGTTTGTACTAAACTTCCTCTGATACCAACTGTAACGCCCCGACCCTAGTTGCCTAGAGTCGGTGCATTATTACATAACATTGGAATGATCACAAGAAAGATCAAATCTCGAAAGACCGATTGGTTTAGTAGCCTTGGAAAATGCCAGATATATTCATAAGTTTTACATTACATTATAAAATGAAAAACTACTACAACAACATAATGTCTCCATAATCCACACTCATATCCCCATATAATATCCCTACAGATCATTCATAATTTACTTCTTCACTTCCTGGGAAAAATAAAACATAGAAAAGGGGTGAGCTCAAATGCCCAGTAAGGATAACAATATAGCGGAAACATTCATAAATAAGAATAAACATTTAAGGCAATGTATAACTAAAACAAAAGCCTTTTAAATATGAACTTTCAACATGGTATGGCATAAATAAAATGAAATAATGCCATTTACTTATTCACATGGATATTCTACTAATCGAATAATCACATGCAAAAATCAATAACCACTTTCATAATGTTGGAATGCATAATGCTAAACGTTAATTTCTTTGTCTAGGCCTCATCCCAAGACCTAGGGGTTACTTCTAACCGGAACCCAACCCGGAGTGGCTCTAATAACCGGACACCAACCCGGAGTGCCTCTAATAACCGGACACCAACCCGGAGTGCCTCTAATAACCGGACACCAACCCGGAGGGCAAACTTTTACCAGTCCCTAACCTGGAGGGCTTACATTAACCAGTCCCCAACCTGGAGGGATTACTTTTACCAGTCCCCAACCTGGAGGGCTTACTTTTACCGGTCCCCAACCCGGAACATACGTGTTTAGCACATTCATCTGAAGAAAAGTTTGAAATATAACATAAACATTCGGATTAAAACTAGCATACGAAATGTCAATAGTTTCACCATAAACTATGAATGGTATAAAATAGCACATCCACAGTCAAAAATATCACAAAACCTTCAATACAAAATAGAAGTTTTGTATTATAATAAATCAACTTCAAATAAGCGTAAAATCCATTAAAGGATGTTGACATAGATGAAATCAAAACACTTTTTAGAGAAATATCTCTTTCTATTTTTGAAATCATTTAAGAGCCATATAAAATAAAACATTTTCTTGAAAATATTCTTGTAAGCTTGTAAGGAAAGCTTTGACGATTTTATAACGGAGTAAAATAACCGCACCCGCCGTATAAGTTAAAAAAAACATTCTTACCTCAATTCTGTCGAAAAGGTTAAAAAGGACCTTGTTTTGAAAACGACGGAAAGATTCCTTTATAAACCTCTTATAAAAAGTCAAACAAGGGTATAAATGACTTTAACCCATATTCTTGTAAATAGTAAAAATGTTTTGAAATACATTTTTAAGAAACATGGATGTGGATGATAAAGATATCCCAGTAGATTATTACGTATAAACAACCTCGGATAATGAAGAGATTGTGAAATAACCCTTACCTTGTACTTTTCCTTGGTTGGGGTAGGTTAACCTCCTGTATAATGGTGAAATAATTGTTATTAAATTATACAAGAATCATATATATTAATATGATATCATATATGATCTTTTAACATTGATTTGTTAATAATATCTTAGAATTATCGTCGTTTCGGGTGTTAACTTACTTGTTTTCTTTTATATGTTTTGTTACGTAAGACATGTTTGTAAAGGATAGGTTGTATTTTATTCATATCCAGAATGATATTAATTCCTTAAACATCATTTTTAAATCATCAAATGATAATTATACTTGAATGGATACGATGGAGAATGAATCTCATCGCGTTCGTGGAGACGGTAGTCTGTACGTACGCACGAGCGACAATATCATTCTTTTGATATTAAAATAATATATAAATGGATGGTATATCATATATATAAAAAATAATTAACATGTTATATTTATTATTTACATGAGTTACACATCATTATTATACCCATCCACATAATAATATATTGAATAACAATTACACCACGACGTGGAGACGGTAAGCCGTACGTACGCACGTATGGTGACATGTAATTCAAAGGGTGGATAGAATACTGAATATGGTTGTACCATATTTATAATAACATCACAGTATATGTGAGATACTGGAGTTATTATTTTAGGATGGTAAGAACAAAGGAAGAAGAAGTGGAAGAAGAAAGGAACTTAGAAAAGGGTGGTGAAATCATTACCTCTTTTTCGGGTTCTTCCTTTTGATTTGATCAAAAGGGCTCCTTAGGTTGGCCTTATGATCAAAATAAGGCCTCTAGGTTGTAGTGAGGGATGTTGGGAGATTATTTGGGAAGAGTTTGGCCGAACCAAAAGGCTTTGATGGTGTGAAGAAATGAGAAGGAGGAGTGCCCTTTTATAAGAGGGGTGAGGGACACCTTTGGAAAAGCTAGAAATATTAATTTATATTAAATTCATATTCGGTTTCTAAAGGCTCCAAAGTTTATTATTAAAAGGTTAAGGTGGGGATATGTCTAAAACCACTCAACCAATAGAATTTAGACAGGTTTGGGTACTTATATTAACCTTATCTTTAAGTATTAACTCTAAGTTAATTAGTTTCACTTTTACAATGTCTCTTTGTATTTTTATATAATATGGTTAATAAACTTACTATATAAATCAAAGAGACCCCCAAGAGGTCCATTAATGATTAACATATCCTGATATAAGTCTCTTGGCCGAACCTTAGATTTTTAGGAATTTAATATCAATTAATAATATAATATTTGTTTTAAGAACTCTTTTATGTCAATTTTGACACTATTCAATAGTTGATTTTTGTGAAACTCATAAAAGATTGATTACTTCGAAAAAAGTCAATTAAATCAATCCTAATATATCATATTATCCTAGAAAATTAGTTTAATTCATTAAAAGTTTCATATTATATTTTTTTGGGTATTTATAATATCAATTATTTTAATTTTGCACTATTATAGTAATTACTGCATCATCATTGTGTCATAAATAAAATAATTTATTTAATGTCTAAAAATTATAAATAAAATTTCATTATGCAGGAAATCGTTTTATCTTTCCAATGAATATTTATAATCTAAAATCCAACTTATATAACTCTATGTAACAATTGTTTTGCTAAAAGATATATGCTTGTGTCATTTTTGTATTAATTTTGACTTAATTAAAATAAAGTGTCATTATCACTTACAAGTGGATCCATGGGGTCCCCAAATTGACCCAAAGATGCCCATGGTCGACCATTTATCAACCAATAGGGTTAAGACACGTTTTAGGGTAATTTAGGATTATTATAATATTATTTTTTTAACCCTTATTTACCGGATTTACCCTTAACAATGGTAAATAAAATATTTACCGCAGTAATTATTCAAAATGTCTAAAAATAAAAGTTACCTATTTACACAATTTGAACATCCTGATTCTAAATATGGAATCCATTTTCCTAAATTCTAAACACAGAAGTGGCAGAAATTAATTTAAAATTAATTCCCGCTGTCAAAACAAAAAGCATGTTTTTAAGAGATAATAACTATCAAAAGATTGACACTTGTTTATGTTCGGTTTAATTGTAAAATTATGTCCAGTGACCAACATTATATTAAATACTAAAAATATATTCTAAATATACTTTAAAACCACTCAAATTCATAATTTATCACTATTAATTATTTTGATTAAAAAAGTTGTTTTTAATTAAAATTTAGTAATTTTCACTATTCATCAAAATATGAAAGTTATCCAAAAAGTACCAAAATTTCACCTTAGGCTAAATTTGATATTCCGAATCCAAAAATGAAGTCCATTTTAAAATATAAAATATATATAACTTCAAAAAGTAGGTATTACTATTCATAACAGCTAGTTTGATTGGTTACGGTGTGTTAGAACTCGAAGTTGCGTACAACACACGCTATTGTTTTATTCAAAGGAAATCGTACCGTGGAAGCTTGGGATGTTTCATTTTAAATTTTTTGATGTCTCCATTTAGTCAAAAAGTTTAAAATATTGTATTTAAAAAGGTTTCACTATCAAAAGTTGATAAAAGTGCAATACTGAAAATGAATCTGTTCTTGCATTATGACTAAGAAACTCATAATATGGATTCTAAAATTATAAGGATTATATAAAGTTTAAAATTTAGTTAATACTATTCATGACCTCTTTTAATGGCTTTTTTTTGGTAAGTCATGGTGCAATTGAACTCAGTGTTGCGTGTAGTGCAAGTTATTGAATTATTTTGAAGAAATAACACACTGTGAAATCTTGGGGTGTTACATATGAATAACCCCTTCATTGATTCCTCCAAGTATAATGACATGGTTTATAATTCAAACAGTTCACATACTACTTCTAATATATATATAGAAAAGTACATGATCCCAAACACTACTAAAATAATTTGAAGATCTTATAGACACAAGGGATCAGTAACAGAAAAAAATGAGTTATAACACAAAATTTAGGTTTTAATGAAGAACGTTTTTTTGTAATTGTCAGTGTATTTTAAACACTGTCCCCTTTACTATTTTAATATTATGGGTTCACACCCATTGTACAAATTTTTTTCTATTGCTGAAAAAAACATAATTTTAATTGGAGATTCCCAAATATTGGTTATCATGCTTATTCTTTTACTAGAGAAAACAAATTCCTCCTATGTTTATTTCCATGATATTTCTTCACACTATTTTATCCAAAATGATAATATTTTTAAAATCTTGAAGAAATTCTTCACATGCTATTTTGTTTTTTATGGAACTCTTATTTTATTCTCTTTTGTTTATTCCAATAATAGATATCAAGATAGAGTGCCCATGTGGGATAACCTTACCTATCTAGTTTCCTATATTATCCCACCTTGTATTATAATTGCTCACTTCAATGATGTATTCAATTCACTGAAGAAAATTGGTCCCTAAGATGATATAATATCTATAAGAAAATTCAAAACAACAATTGAAGATAGCATAATTATTGAAATAAATCAGACGGGTGACAAATACACTGGGTATAAAAACCATTACAATAGAGTGGTAGCCTAAAAATTGGAACGAGCCTTTATGAATGCTTCTAAATTAGGTAAATGGGAAACCATATCCATCAAAACCCTCCAAAATCTCCACTCTTATCATCATCATATATTGGTTAATGTCTCCACCAAAATTGTTAAACTCTCTCTTCCTTTAATGCTTAACAATTCATGGTTCTATAACACTGAATTCACTGACATTATAAAAAAATTGGCTTTCCATGAAACTGTAAAATGATGTCTTTGCTTGTTCTATCTAATTAAAATATCTCCAAAAATTGCCTAATGTTTGGTCCATCTTACATTCCAAAAAAAATTAAAATGACATCCTCCTTTTTTAGAATAATTAGAATCAGCTTCAAAAAAATACTACTAGATCATATTTTAGTACTGAGCATAATTATAAAATCTATATTTTGCTGAAGCTCAATTTTTTCTCACTTTTTCGGATAATATGAAGAAACATGCGTTCAAAGTAAAATAGTTATCAAATTGAAATAGAAAAAATAAATTATATACCTCTCTTCGATGAAATATGAGATCTTGTAGTACACTAGCCTCTCTAAAAGATGGAGAAAACCTTCTAGACAATTATGATGATATTACTAATCATATTGTTTCTTTTATTGAATATAAATTTAATGGCCCAAATAATATCAAGGACCTATTACTTGAGATCATATCATTTGTGGTCAAAAATTATGAAAACACCTTTCTTCTTAACATTCATCTTTGTCGTGAAATTAACGGCACTGCCTTTGGTTTAAATCTTGATAGTGCTCTTAGCCCTGAGGGATTCCATAATGGCTTATTTCAACATTATTGGGACATTATATAATTTTTTGTTTGCAAGTATGTCAATTAATTCTTCTTTAATGGTGTTCTCCCTCATGGCATGAATTCCCAATTCCTATCTATAATTCCAAAATTAGACAATGCTTCGAAAATTCAATTGTTTAGGCCCATTTCTATAATCAACACCCTTTTTAAAATTATCCGTAGAATAATTGCTAACTGAATTTCATCTATCATTGAAAAAATAGTCTCCTGGAATCAATTTTGGTTTATTAATGTTAGGTCTATTCAAAACTGTATTAGCCTTTATTTAGAGTGTATTAACACTTCAAAAAATTCTAATAGAGGTGGTAATGGTTGCATTAAACTAGAAATTAAAAATTATTTTGACACCATGGAATGGAGTTTTATTTCCAAGGTGCTTTGATCTTTTGGTTTTAATGATTCTTTTCTCACTTCTATCAGAACATTGTTCAATTCAGCCTTAATTACTGTTTTGATAAATGGCTCCCCAAGGGGATACGTAAAATTCACCAAAGGTTCTTGAAAAGTTTACCCCCATTCTTCCATCCTTTTCTCCATTACGAAGGACAATCATAACTATTTTCTCACTTTTCATGTTGATCAAAACAAACTAAATTCCATTCATGTTTTTGGAATTTTAATACTCCCACCCACCTTTTTTACATTTATGACATCATTCCCTTTCTTCAAGTTGATAAAAGAAACATTCCAAACTTCTAAAATTCCCTTGCTCACTATGATGAGTTTTCTGGGCGAGCCAGTAGCTAGAAAAAATCTTATATCTTCTTTGGAAAAAACATTCCCCCTAATAGGAATTGAATTATAATAAATGGCCTAGGTATTAAATAGACTTATCTTCTTTTACATACCTCAGTGTCCCCATATTTTGGAGTCGACATAGATCGTTTAATTTCTATAACATTTTTGACCAAGTTGTTAACCAGTTATCTTATTAGAGTGGAAAATAATATTCCATAAAAAGAAAGAATATTACTTGTCAAATCTACTATTGTTTCAAAAATGGTTTACTCTATAATTGTCTAAAAATTGCTAGCAGGTATAATAAAAAAATATGTCAATCAAAAATTTCATTTTGATAGGTAGCACTATGGAAAGGAAACTTCTGACCGTCCCCTAGTCAAATTACTAAAAACGGATAGATAAATTATGTATAGGCATGAAACATATTAAGTACTTCAATGAGTCTCTTCATGTCAAACTCGCATGGAATATTCTCTACAAAAAATCTGACTGCATTGATTTTCTGAAAATTATGATTCTTAAAAAACATAAAAAATGAACCTTGAATTTTCTCACCTCCTCTATCTAGCCATCAATAAAGCAATCCTTTTTCTTTCATTATGATCATCTCTGTGAGGATGGTCCATATAGACTCTTCCATGAACATCTGGATGGATAACTAGACTGGAAAAACTTTAATCTTTGTGGTCCATCCTAAACAAAGTCCTAAGAACACCATCATTTATATCATATAAGTTCTAAATTCCCACAAATAATTAGTTCCATGACACCATTATGAATTTCATTTATGACTATCCTTTCTCTAACACTGATGATTTCATAATTTGGGAACCTCCACATAATGGTATTCTAAATTCTAAAAACTTTTACAATCATTCTCCCTATAAATCAGAAATTGATTTTTTTTTGGATAAAATCCATTAAAAACATTGATAAAACGTTCTAGATTTACTCTTATCTAGAGCCTTTCTCACAATAGGATCCCCATAGATGACTGTATTTTATTGTATGGTATTAAACTATTCTATAAATGTAGTCTCTAAACCAACATAGAGAAGGTACCAACCATATATTTTCTTTTTGTTCTAATACCTATGCTCTTTGAAACTATGTTTTTGTACATTTTCTACCTTAGATGATAATCTCATTACTTTATCAAATCGCAACTTAAGAGATGTGTGGATATGGATATATCTCAGCAAATTATGAACCTTTTTTTACTATTGTTTCTGAGCTCCACCATGTGATCTGGTATGAAAGAAATTGTATTATTCATAACTAGTGATCATTTATCCATAATACATGTCATATTCATTTCCTCATTTCCATACGTGAAGCCACTTTGATCTAAAAGGGCCATTTCAACAACACAGTGAAAGATTTTAGCATTTTGTGATGACTTCTTATTGATGGAAACTTCTTCCAACCCCGCCACACATTGGATGGTTTCAGTAATGCCTCATTCTATGGCTAGGTTAAAGACAATGTAGATGGTTCCTATAAATGAAATATGAGCCATGTGGGCTATGAAACCATCTTTAGGAACCATATTAGTCATATCCTCGAAATGTTTTATGGTAGTTGTGGAATTTCTTCTTCACTAGAAGCTGAAATGATCCACATGATACATTCCGTTTTTTTTCAAGTAGTATGGTTGGAGAAACTTCTAGATTGAGAGAGACTCGACCACCATTGTTCAAGAGATATGGAATGGTGTGATTCACATTGCATGGTTGATCAACACCTGTTGGATGGACTGCACTCGCTCCCTTACCAACATTAACAACAGCATCACACATATATATCGTGAGGCCTACGTGGTCGTTGATGGAATTTCAAAAATGGAATTCAATCAAGATATCACTTCCCTCGAGGATATTCCTGTTGATTTACATCCCTTTAATAATAAGGATTTTCATATAGTTTCATCTTTTTGACTTCTGTAATCTTTTTTTATAATAATTATGGCTTGGTTTTCGGACAAGGCACGATCCCCTTCAAATAAATGTTTGCATTTCTCATTTTGTAACCCAATACATGCTACATCCAATTATAAGAAAAATATATTATCATTTTAACAAAAAAACTAAACCCAAACCTTGAGAAAAACAATACTTAGTCATGCTATCAATAAAATAATAGTTTCATATGAAAACTAAATGGATCCTAAAATAAACAAGATCAAAAAATATAGTAACCATGTTCTATCCTAAACATATTTAGAAGACCCCTACATGTACTCAGATTGGAACCGATAATCGATATATGTTAAATCCCCAATATCAATAAACAATGGCCACCCTTAACTATCCATTCTAGTGGAACATACCACCTGGCCTATCTGTGATCAAGGGGTACCAACCCATCTAATAGGGGTTGGTAAAAAAGTAATATTTGATCCCCTAAAAGATGTCAAGAAACCCATGGTAATAATAAATTGTGTATGTGGGAGGCCCTCATACACATGACTCACCATACCTGGCACCACAAAAATTTCCTACTCTAAACATGGATATCCCTTATACGATAACACATAATGGGAAATCTTAGATAGTGGTGCCCACTATATACATATACATATATACGTAAATTGATATCATTGAAGGTTCCAATAGGGATGTTACATTAATTTTTCATTCAACACATTCTTCAAAAAAATGAAATACTCCAACTAGGACATCATTTCACATAAACATTCAAACCACTTCATTAAATACTTTATGTTTACAATCATACATTCTCATTTGACAATCCACATTTCATCCCAATTTCACAAAGTTCCAATTGAGAAATATAGTCTATCCCACATTATCATTAAAAATATATTCCACCCTTTCTCAAATTCATTACAAATACACACTTTCAAAAACATGATTCCAAACAGTCCTTTACCCAAATCCAAATTTATCACAAAACAAAGATGTAAGAATACACAACACACTCTAAGGTTCCATGCATTTGTTTATATTTCAAAACCAATAAATTTCCATAAAATCATTTCTAATATTTGGAATGATACACAATTTTACAAAATATTCTAAATGCCCCATTCGGCCCAATGTCTACCCAAACATCCTCTAAGTCTCAATCAAGAATAAGTTTATAGATTTCATTTTTCATCCATTTTTTTGAATTCACCTGGTCCAGATGGGTTCAACAATGGATTCTATCAAAAGAATTGGGACATTATCCAAAAGGATGTTTGTAACCTTGTTAAAACCTTTTTTTCCCATGGTTCTCTGCCTCATGGTATTAATTCTCAATTTTTAGTTTTAATACCTAAGGTTGAAAATGCTTCGGAGATTCATCAATTTCGACCCATTGCCCTCATTAATACTCTTTATAAGATCATTACTAAAATAATTGCGAATAGGATGGCGCCCATTTGTGATAAAATAGTCTCATGGAATCAATTTGGTTTCATTAAAGGCAGGGCCATTCAGGAATGCATCTGTCTGGCCTCCGAAGGTACTAATAGTCTTAATAGGAACACCAGAGGGGGGTGTGTGGCCATTAAACTTGATATTAGAAAGGCCTTTGATACTATTGACTGGAATTTCATCTTCAGGGTTTTAAAAAACTTTGGATTTCAGGATCCCTTCATTGGAAGACTGAAAACCCTATTCAGATCTACCTATATTTCTATTCTAATCAATGGCTCTCCTAGGGGCTTCTTCAATTGTTCTAAAGGTGTCAGGCAAGGTGATCCCCTATCGGCCATCCTCTTTGTCATTGCTGAGGACTACCTAAGCAGACTCCTAAGTAGCCTGGTAGCTCAAGGATCTTTGAAGCCCATTCAAGCTTCCAGGAACTTAAATATCCCTACCCACCTCCTATATGCTGATGACATCATTCTTTTTCTTAAGGGGGATCAAAGGAATATTCATGTCCTAAAACATGCTCTTAATCATTATGAGAAAGTCTCTGGTCAATCGATATCTTGGAATAAATCACATATCTATTTTGGAAAGAATTTTCCCGTCCGAAGGAAAAATGCCACTACTTCCTACCTTGGTATTAAAGAGGGTCTCCTTCCTTTCGTTTATTTAGGTGTCCCAATTTTTTGGGGTCGACCTAAGGCAAGCTATTTCACTAATATTACTGAACAAATTGTAAACCAACTCTCTACCTGGAAAGGAAGATCCCTCTCTATGGCTGGTAGGATCTGCCTGGTCAAATCGACCATTGTTTCCAAGATGGTTTACACTATGATGATTTACAAATGGCCCGCCAGTACCATCAAAAGGATCAATACCTACATCAAAAACTTCATATGGACAGGTAGTATTCTTGACAGAAAACTTGTCACTATTCCCTGGAAAACCTGTTGCAAACCCCTAGACAAAGGTGGCATTGGTATAAAAAATTTAAGGATGTTCAATAATGCTCTCCAAGCCCGTCTCACTTGGCGCATTATCAATGGTAATTCCAAAGCTTCTGATTTCTTGAACCATAGATTCCGCACCAAGCTCTTAAGTGGGAAGCTCAAATATGTTAATTCTTCAATCTGGCCCTCGATTAGAGACTCGTTTCAGAAGATCATGGAGAATTCTAGATGGATGGTTAGTGCTGATTCATCCATTAATTTTTGGTGTGATAAATGGTGTGGTAACCCTCTGATATCACTGCTACCACCTAATATCACCCCCAATGACTATAACCTTTCCATAAGGGATGTCTTACAATATCACAGACATGCTCTCCCTGACAATATTGCGCAGATCATTGATGAGCATCACTTTTCTCCTATTGGTGATTTCCTTGTTTGGGAACCTGCCCCGAATGGCATTCTTGACTCCAAAAACTTCTATCAAAATTACTTTTCTGAAAGTGATTCTATTCTACACTGGGTGAGCCATTTTGATAAGCCGTGGATCAAACCCTCTAGACTTAATCTCATTTGGCGAATTGCCCATAATAGATTACCCACTGAAGCTTGTCTACAATCCTTTAGCATTCAACTTTGCTCCATTTGTCGCTTGTGTAATCAACACAGGGAAGATGCGAATCACCTTTTTTTGTCGTGTGCGACGGCTTCTGCTTTATGGAATTATGTTTTTGACCTTTTTAATTGCAGATGGTCCTTTTCTGATACTATTTCTTTATTCCTTAACAAGTGCACTAGTTATGTTTTCTCTCCTCAGGTTAAAAATCTGCTGCTCACGGCGGTGGCAGAACTGCTTCATGTGATCTCGTATGCTAGAAATGACATTATGCATAATAAGCGCTCATTTAGTTTAATTGCAGGTAAATCTCGAATTCTTATTGCGATACATGAAGCGGCGTCAATTCAAAAAGAATGTTGCACCAATTCAGTGGGCGATTTTGAGATCCTTCGTCACCTTCGTGTGCCCGGCGTCTATCCTCGAACCAAACGATCTTTCGAAGTTTTCTGGCAATCACCGATGTCAGGTTGGATCAAAGTGAATGTTGACGGTGCCTCCAAGGGTAATCCAGGCCCGGCTGGTTGTGGTGCTATATTTCGCGACTCGGCTGGTCTTTGTCAGGGATGCTTCTACGCTGGCTGTGCCCATTCCTCTTCCCTGGAAGCTGAAATGCTGGGTGTCATTCACGCCGTTGATTTTGCCCTTCAAAGAGGCTGGAAAAAACTCTGGATTGAAAGTGACTCTACTACTATCATTCGGGCCATCTGGAACGGTACCCTTCATCTGGCTTGGTCTCTCACCTCTCTTTGGACGAATTGTCTCAACGCTCTCCAAGGGATAGACTACATAGCCACTCACACCTATCGGGAAGCGAACTATGTTGCAGATGCTCTTGCCAACAAAGGCATTCATCAGTCCTTGACTTGGCTGACCTCTTTACCTGCGGAGTTCTCATCTTTGCTTGATAGAGATTGTAAAAGAATTCCATCCTTCCGCCTCTTGTAACCTTTTTTCTTATCAATAAAATGCCTTTTACCCTTAAAAAAAAAACAAGGAATCCAACATCATTTAAGAATATTATAAATAATTTCCACGAATCACTACCAGTCCTTCAACAAAAACACAATCAAATTCCTCTCTTTAAAATAAAATGCACACTAAAATGTTTTCCAAACAGGGTTTTCATCCCCACAAAAATTAAATAAATCATTTATTCAATTTAAAAAACATTTTCAAGAAGTCCCGTAATGTTATACACCTTCAAAATACCCAAATTTTATGTGAAAAGGACATGTTGAAACCAATTGCATAATCAATAATTTTGAAAACTACTTTCACACCACACATATATTTCATAAATAATGTTTTTGGACATAAGAAAGAATAATAATTTATCAAAACTAAATAAAATATTTTTTTATCCAAATCTATATTCTTGAAAAACACCACAAAAAGCCAACCATATGTGTCCCTAAGGTGAAAATCATATTGGAAAAAATTTTAAATCAATATTTTGAATGCAATCAAACACCCCTAGTTCAAAAGGATTAGATAGAGTTATAAAATCACATAAAATCTATTTTTTATAAATTAAACCACTATAAATACAATAAAAAAATATAACCATATGCACTGAAAGCATGTGAATCAATTATGAAAAATAATTAGCAGAAATAAAGTTTCTAAAAAATTAGTTGAAAAGGGAAAACATAGATTCACATACCTAAATGGACGTAGAACCCAATGAAACACTCAAAGGAAGAAGAGTACAACCTAGGTAATAATCCAAACCCCCTATAATCTGTGAAAACCAATCCAAACACAAACACTATTTATTAGGGTTCGACTAATTTGATGAAATCTCCCAAAATCAGAAAGTAAAATCCCTAGAGGGGGAGATTTTGTCGTAGGAGGAAGGTGGTGTTGCCCTGGTTGCACGTTGGAGATGATATCGGCATCGCCCTCTCACAAGATATAGAGGTGGCATACAAAAATATTTTTATCAGAATGGAGAGGTCGTGACGGACATGGTCATGTAAGCTCGGCAGCCAGCTAGAGGATGAGAGTGTATCTAAAGGGATGGCACCGACAATGGAGGGATTCTAGAGGAGGATGACATATCTATAATGAGTGATGTGGTGCGGGTTGAGCTACGTAGGGAGGTATATTGGGAAAAATCAGTTTAAATAATTAAAAATAATAATCCTCATCTTATCATTAATAATAATATTCAAAAAATATAAATAGATTTTTTTATAATAATAATGACAAAAATGTTTTAATAATAATTATTATAATAACGTAATGAAACTAACAATAATAATAAAAGTAGTAGTATTATTATTAATATTATTATTAAAACATTCATCAAATTTATTTTTTGAAAATAATATTATTTTTATATAATGGGAAATTGCACGGTCAAGAGGGTTGACCGCATTGTGACCACTAACTGTAAGGTTCCCTTGCACCATCCAAAAACCCAAAAAAATATCAAAATTCAAAAAAAAATAAAACTAGAACTCAACCCAATCCTCAAAGAGAATACCCAAAGACAAGAAAAAATAAAATAAAATAAAATAATTTTAATGATTACGGTGTGATATAAAGACATTATTGATGTTGATCAAAAAAACGATCATAATAATGAATTGATTAGAATAATGTTTATACTACTTGAATATGTAGAATTGGATAATGGGTGGTTGATTATGTTGATTTATCACTCTATTAATTTCAATTTCTGACCTATTTTCATAGCACTGACATTATGTTTCTTGATGGCCATACATTCCACACCTGAACCATTTTTTTCCTTACAAACATTCATATGATTGATCCTTCCCACATATTTGGAATGTAAGATAATGAATCATTTTATTTCCTCAATTTGGTAATACACTGGAATTTCTATTGATGTCCATGTTCTTTTTCTTATCACAAGAATTGTGATGGTTTCTGTCATTCATTTCCACATTCATTGCATATCAAACTATTTCTTGACCGCTTCCTTAGTCCGATAATTCCTTTTGATTAATTGGTTTAGATACACTAATAATTGATTAATTTTAGTTTCATGACAGATAATTATAACAGAGAAATAGAATGCACCGCTTGTAAAATTCTCCTCATATGTAATGAGGAATTCATCATCTTTTTTATTCACCTCAAGAATTAATTTCTATATCATTGTAAATAGAATATTATGGAAAAAATGGATGAGGATTATCCTAATAAACTCATCACATTCAATTTATTTAATTTCATTTTCTTGGTTCTTGTACATAATAATATTCATATATTGATCTTCTTTTCAATCCAGATGATAAACTTCTCGAAACAAAAAATTCATGTTTGGAGCATCGACGAATATAAAATATTTTATCAATGGTGTTGAAATATTTTTCTTCCTCTAGTTTGTTCATTAGTCCATTAAAAGAAGGTGGATGTTGCCTCATGAAATACTGAATAGAATGTTTCTTCTTAATTTCTCATTTGGAAGCCCAGTAAGATTCATATCTTGTGTGAGTGTGAAAAAAATGTTTTTCATCACAACTCCCATTTCATTTGGTTTCCCTGGAGGACCATCATTGCATTGCCTATTTCATTCATCTTTAACATGGTTTCTTCATGATCAATACATTTTCTAAAAAAAATGTATAGTGTGAGTACCACTAATAATACTGGGAATAAAACATAATTAAATAAAGTTACTTATAAAATTTAAATCTACATCACATTAGCATTAACATAGGTTATTCATCATCATTAACAAAAAAATATGATTGTAACATAAACATTACCTTATGGATATTACTAGGTTTTTCTCATCCTAGTTTCCATAGGATAAGTAAACAATATTCTAAAACTAACAATAACTATCCATTATTTTTGTTCATATTTATTTCATCTAGATAAAAAATAGTCATTACAAAATATAAAAAAAACATGCCCAAATCATATAGGATTAGTGTCTTTGGAAAAATATAAATAGTAAAACTAGTTTATAAAATATCTACATCACATCCCAAATATTCCTTCATAACTATACCCATTTTTGACATGTCATACACAATATCATTCTTCATATCCTAGGGATAATAAAAATAAGAATATTGTGAGATCATATTATTTGTAATGGTAAACAATATGGCTATAAATCATAACATAATCATAATGGAATAAGAACGTGACCTTACCATTTGAAAACTGTACCATGAATGTCAAATATTATAATCTTATGTCTTGGATTAAATCACTAAAGTTAAAAATAATTGAATCATAAAAGAATCAATTGCCATTTTACATAAAAAGAATATTATTTACTGGAAACCTAAAGTTATGGCATACACATATTCTAATGATAATGTGAACATGAATAAATAAAAATTGGTTCACTAATTTTGTTATGGACATGAAATAAGGTCATCACATATAATTAAGGACATGAAACCTGGTCCATGTGTTATGTTATGGACCTGAAAGCTAGGTCAACCAATAGAATGGTAAATTTAAAATTAAGTTCACACATAACATATTTACCTCGTGAGTTATTGATATTTGACCAATGTATTGGAGGTATGTATAGGTCTAACTCGTAAAATAATTAAAATTATACTTATGTGTTTCACAATAACATAAATCATTCAGTATATCTAAAATCATGAAAATTAACGGGTTTCATAACCATTTTATCATAGAATGTTTCATTAAAAAGAAGTGGGATTCATAAAAATCACCCCATAATAAACATAAAAAACCCTAAAAATAATAAAGATAGTATACTTGAAAAATAATCCATGTAAATCATAAGTAACATTAAACTATATTATCTTAGATGGAAAATAATATTGAGCGACACCAGAAATAACTATTTAGTGAAATAACCTTTATGTTTTGAAAAGCTTTATTTAAATCCGGTTCAATTATAAAATACAAAATATTATTTTAAAATAACCATGTATAACTATAAATAATGTTTCAAGGAGTTAACGTGTCATTATAGTAAGAAAATATTGTCTTTCTCTATTTGTTAAATGATTATTTTCCATATTTTATTCTTAAAATTCACCAATATCACCAATTTAAAAATGAAAAAACATTTCAAATCATTTTTAAAATAGTAAAACATGTGTAAAAAATATGTTTTTAAATAAAATAACATAATATGAAAAAAAAATTGAAAACAATATTATGAAAAACATACATAGAAGATAAATAGTGTTTGATGAAAAAATTAAAATTTAAAATTTTCAAAAACAATCCCTTATAAACATCATATGATTTAAGGGAGAATTAATCCAATGAATATAATATGTGTATTCACCATGAATCTACATAAAAAATTTGAAATACAACATAATATATTACAATGTAATTTCACAAACTATATTAGTATATCAAAATCATGGAAGTATAAGTTTAATCCAATAATGGAAATTGGGTTAATAATTCTCTTATGATGTAGTAATAACTCATATTATTTTCCTCATAAATGTAATAGTTATTAAATGAAACAATAAATACCATGAAGATAATGATATTTGATATATGATATATCAAAGAGGATTATATAAACCACATAAATGAAATAATGTTTGACTAAAGAATTTATCTCATAAAAGTAAAATTGAAATAAAAAGGCCTTACCTCATGCTTCACTTCAGTTTTTCATAATATAACCTCCTCTTGAATATCACCTCGTTGAAGGATTCTCTATGACAATAGAAATTTTATTTTGGTAGAGCAGAGACACATGGACAGTGGGATAGGGGTATGATAGGGTTTTGTAGATATTTTAGGAGCTTCATGGATTGTTATGGGAAAGGGGGTGGTTGGGAGTTATATTTATAGTTGAGGGGGATGGTTTAAAGTGATTAAATAGTGATTATTTTATATATAAATCCAACCAAATTTGTTTGGAATTAATTAATATTAATTATAATGATAATTGAGGTTTTAATGGATGATAATTTTCAATTAAAAATCCATCACCCATTAAAACTTGTAGGTTTTATGTATTTTATGCTTTTACCATTTAACTTTAACCCATTCAATTTTTTTTACCTATATTACGATAAATATTTTTTTCCATGGTAAATTTTTAATCACTAAAAATAAAATTATGTTATATCTTCTTTTTGAAAATATCATTAAAAATACAGAAACCATTTTATAATATTAAATTCACATAATTAAAAAAAATTATATTAAAAAAATCAGTAGATGAGATGAAAAAGCATATTTCAAGAAGTTTATTTTTTACAGAAAATAAGATTTTATATTATTAATATGACTAAAAATTATCATTATACGAAAGTAACCTATTATTTATTTTTATATAATCTATAAATGTAATTTTAAGAAATCCCCATTAAGTATTATTTTAAGTAATGAAAAAGAATAAATATTGTGAACTTTAAACCAGTTTTCAGAAAATACTAGTTTTTAAACTCAAAAATAATCTTATTCTAAAACACAATATAAATTTGATCCTAAATATTTTTATTTGATGAATTATAATTAAATAATATTTATACTAATTTAAATAATATTCAAAATATAATGGTTCTTTTAGATTTATTACAGAA
The DNA here is from genome assembly GCA_963277665.1 of Viscum album. Lineage (NCBI taxonomy): Eukaryota > Viridiplantae > Streptophyta > Magnoliopsida > Santalales > Viscaceae > Viscum > Viscum album. The sequence continues at coordinate 69,970,490 of OY728161.1, forward strand.
TCAGAAAGAAATGACATTGTTAAAAAATATATATATTTTTTCCTATTCACTAAAAATTTAATCTTTTCAATAGATTATAGAAAATTCTCTCTATGATAATTTTGAAATGATGTATTGAAAAATGATGTACATTTTATCACATAACTTTGATAAATTATTCAGATATCAATTATATTTATTTTCTCATAGAAAGTCAAAAAACATTATTTTTTCAAGAAAACTTATAATTGAAGAACAAAACATTTTCACAAAAAAATATGTGTTCATTTAAAAATAATAAGTTATTTTTTTAATGATTTGGAAAATTTTATATTTCATAGTATAGATAATATTAATCATTCCCACTAATTTAATGGTTTTGTTATAATGGTCATGACAAAATAATAATATATATCGAGTTCACCTAAGCTCGGTGTCTCTTGCAACATAATATATCAAAAATATTAATTTAATTTTTATATAGAAATGCCCTAAAATATTCAGGTATTAAAATTGGGCTACTCCCACCACCTCAGAAAATCTGAAAATAAAACTTCTAATCACTAGAAGAACTACTGCTTTGTCAAGGTACTAAACTATCATAGCATACACCTCCACATTCCCTAAGGTTATGCTCAATGATGATAGACTAATTAACTATCCATGTGATGATCATAAAAATATATTAACCATAGAAAAAATTTAATATAAACCCCCTTACTAAAAAATTTGATCCCTAGACATCTCATATTTAACGAGAGAAATAAAAAATGATGAAACTCAGTGAAACTAATAGAATAAATCATACTATATTGTGTTTCCTAATCCATGTGAAAAAACACTATGGAATAGTCTGATCTCAGGAGATCATGAGGGAATTAATTAAAGAAGAATTTCAGGAAATCCCTCTAGAAAATTACTAGATTTAGTTCATCCATTTTCAAAACATCCCTTTATCCCTTGGTTGAATCTCTAAACAATTATTATGGAAACATTACCAACCTATTTGTAGGAGTCTCTAGAAGATTGAAAATATATAATATGGACTTCATCCATGATACAGTATCCTAAGGACCACCATCTATTAAAAAATAGTTGAATTCTACAACTTAAACTCCTGTGTAAAATGATTCACTATCAAGGAAGTTTGGGGTTTTCCTTAAAGGTCTGTATATGTCATAGGAAACCCAAAAAAGTAGATAATTACTACATATATCTAGTAAATTGGATGTTTCCACTACCAGCACTACTATAGGAAATAATGGTAGTTTATGGGCCACCACATCTGGATCATTTTCCTTACAACCATATTTACACACAACATGAGACCATCTTAGAGTCATATCTATACAATTCCATGAACATGCATGTTGGTAGGATTTTTTTAACCAAATACTTTAATAACACAATAAGATGATAGGTACACGCCTTCCTATAAAAAATCACACCCATATACCTACTCCTATAACTATTTCTAGGTGGTATAAACAAACATAAAGGCCATGGAAAACACTCTCTACTTCCCATGACCAAGGTCAGGTCAAAGGAAGGGTCTCACATATCACATTTGGGGTTACTATATGTAGAGTTTCAATTGAAAGTTATAGAGGAAAACACCTGTTATGTTGGAAGTGGAATCAATAGATAATTGAAACATCTATATATTATATTTAAAATTCATCTATTTATAGACTATAATATATATATATATATCATTTTCCAGTTTGATGAGTCATCATTCCCATGTTATAAAGTATAAGGATTTTTAGGTTATAAATGGAATGTTATGTAACTATGAACAACCATTTACAAATGGATCAATCACATGGAACACCATTTCCTATTTATTAAGGAATGCACACATTAGATTTTTATTTGTATACATTTAATTTTGATCACAAATATTCAAATCTTGTCTAATATAATTCTGTGGCTCAAATAACACATAATTATCTAATTTAATGTTCCATAACCAAGATATATGAGAACACATCATTTAGGATGATACAAAAACAATAATAGATCCAATATTTATCTCACTTATCCTATAGAAACATTATTCGTATAACAAGTTTATAAATCCAATAACCAAAACAATATGCATACAATTCTTGTGGAAAAATTGATAACGCATAGTATCTGTCACGACCAGTCCTCGGGGCCCGTGCCGTGACAACCCCATGCCCGCATTCCATAGGCCAGGGGGTAGCGACTAGTACCAAAGGCGCATGTCCCGACAAAAGGGGAAGGCATTGCCATTATAAAGTAATAAAACACCAAGGAGTAAGCCAGCAGAAAAAAACACTAAGTAAAATAGGGTACAAAAGAAAGTTCGGAAAAGTATGTGGGCCAGAATACAGACCCAAACTGAATGTAAGGTACAACTGGGAAGGGAGTACAACAACTGAAATGTAAAGCAGCAACACTGAGTCGTCCACTGGAAATCCCACCTGAAGGGTGGGTAGAGATAGCCTCCTCAGCTCCTCGGGTCCTGCCGTCCACCCTGTATGCGTCCCGTCCAGTAGTCCACCTCCGGGTACCGACTCGTCGTGGGTTCCTCCTCTTGGATCCATCTAGCTCTACAAGCCTCAACCTTGATCAGTGATGTTCGTCGTCTGCAACCAACACAACATAGTGTGGGCAGGCCAGTGCAGGGGTGAGTATATGATACCCAGTAGGGACGGTGAGACCCCGAAGGTCTCCTTGAATCCACAAAGAATAAACCGCAATGAAAATATACAGTCATGAAGTAATTTCGAACACTACTTAGGTATATGCCCATACATATACCCAAGTAATCAGTCACAGCGCGACTCCAACATCTGAGCCCAAGTTCAATCACGTCCACACATAATAACACAACAAATCCACATAGGAAAGCAAGTCAATCATATCGTAGATAATGATTAAAAGTCAAGACTCAACTCAAACCAGGATTTAATCATGATTTCAAAACCATAGCTGTTGGGGAAACTCCTCCTCTATTGAGTACAGTGGGCCTGCCGCTACAACCAAGCGCTTCCCATTAATCCTGGACTGCTATAGTACTCCACCTGTCGGGTACTGTGGGATTGCTGATACAACCAAGCTCTTACAACCTTGGGTCTTCCACTACAACCAAGCTCTACCCATCATAGACTCAATAGGTACTCCTTCTGTTGAGTACCGCGGGTCTGCCTCTACAACCAAGCGCTCCTCCGCCATGGGTCTGCCGCTACAACTGAGCGCTCCCCCCTTCAAGTACTATGGGCCTGCTGCTACAACCAAGCGCTTCCCACCATGGGTCTCCCGCTACAACCAAGTGCTCCCCCTCATAGCCTATAGAGGTACTCCTTCTATTGAGTACCGCGGGTCTACCGCTACAACCGAGTGCTCCTCTGCCATGGGTCTGCCGCTACAACCAAACGCTCCACCCTTCAAGTACTGTGGGCCAGCTGCTACAACCAAGCACTTCCCACCATGGGTCTGCCACTACAACCAAGCACTCCCACTCATATTATATAGAGTTACTTCTTCTGTTGAGTACTACGGGTCTGCTGCTACAACTGAGCGCTCCTCTGTCGTGTGTCTGCCGCTACAACGAAGTGCTTCCCACTGGGCTATCGAAACACTCTGAGTCAATCAATCAGCAGTCGGCGAGTCTCACCCAACTCCAGGGTTTCATAAAGATTGAAAGTACCATAGTCATCACCGTCAAACCCACAGAGGATTCTCTTATGGTTTTCTCCATCGTCAAACCCACGGAAGATTCCAGTACGGAAGCCATTGTTATCGCTGACGTAGCCAGCTCTAGGGTTTCCTCACACAGCAAGCTCGTTCTGGGAGGGTCTGCTCCACGATCATAGGGGTCAATATATCAACTGACACGTAGTCTAGAAATGATGTATCCCAATGTTCTGTCTCATCAAAAGGAACACAACTAGATAGACGGTGCGTTAATCGGATGCCCGGTCTGAGAGTTATTGGTTAATTAGTCACAGGGGCCCGGTTGGTTTTTAAGTCAAACCATCCCGACTGCACTCCACCTATGTCCAAAACATGAGCGGAGTAATCCAAAATATCTGTCTAACTATGATAAATCCAACAAAGTCAACGGCACGTCAATAGGACGTCTGGAGCTCAAGTTATAAGTGTTTCCGTTGCGAGGGCCTGGTTGGTTTCGTGTTCGAACCAACCTGGATGTTTCCAAAGTTTTCCAAAAACATGATTTTAATATACCGGAACGACCGTCTCTATCCAAGGATTCTCTACGCAGCTGACGGTGCATCGATCAGAGGTCCGCAACCCAAGATATGGTCAAAAGACTGAAAACAATCTGAAATGGGGGTCTGGGCCCGGCCCGGCCCGGCCCAGCCCTACCCCTTCCCCCCCCCCCCGGGTCGGCCCGAACTGGGATGACCCTACCCGGTTCTGGGTCTGGCTTGTCAGTGCGTGGCCCGGCCCAACCGCTGAGGCCCAGCCCAGCCGGCGTGGGTGGTCCGGTTCATCCGGTCCGGCTCAGCAGATGCCGCGCGCGCTGAGCGGAAGCATGGGTGCGCTGCCCTCGACCCTTTGCACCGGACACAACAATAGCCACCGTGTCTCCCCCGGATTTCATGCGGTCGTGGGATCTGGTCGTCCCGCCGCCGCCTCCGGGTGGCCGGCCGGTGTGGGCCGCAATGGCACGTCGCGATGGCCCTGCTCTTCATCGCTCGTTCTTCATTGTTTTCACGCGGTGCCGTTGCACCGTGCCACCTTTGCTTGTGTCGCAACAAGAACAATCATAAAATAGGGGAGGAGGGTCGGTCGTGTTTGTACAGTCCGACCTCCTCCCGTTATTACGATAAGATGCGGCTCAATGACTATCAACAATTTAATCAAAGACCGAAGATATAATCCACATAAATTAAATTATACCAAACCCCCTACCTCGAGCGTAGTTAAATGAAGGCTCGTCACAGAATTGCACATCGCGGAAGGAGGCGTCGTGGAAGGAGGTTATGTACTCGTTGACGGAGATCGTTCGAGGAGGAACAATGTCTCCCTTCCTTTGACGTGGGAAGAAGGAACGAAAGAAAGCGCGTCTAGTCATTGATCTCCGAGGAAGGTGTCTCTCACCGTCGTCCATCGTTGGAGGTTGGCATTCTTCGTGTTCTTCGACGAGGAAGAAGAACTTCGAGACCTTGAGAAAAAACTCCCAAGCCTTCACGCACAATGAACCCCCTTAATAAAATAATACTTGCCTTATTTTTATTAACACACAAGCCAACATCTTTGAAATTCAAAATTGAATTAATTGAAACATTAAAATCGCCCAAATAAAAGAGGAGTTTAATAACAGATAAAAGAAAGGGTTTAATTTCATTTAAAAGGGTCGGGGGGGGGATGCATTACCTTATTAAGGGAGGAGGTTTCGTGATAGTTGAAAAGGTGGGGCTTGTGTGGGCCCCACCCCACAAATATCATACCTAGTGGAGTAGGGTATAGTGGGTCCCAATTTAACCCCTTATCATAGATTAAACAACTTAAAAATAAAATAAATTTTTTGCCCCATTTTATTTTATTCATTTACTTAAACCAAAATTATAAAAAAACCACACCCGGGAAAACGCATCTCCGGAAATGGGGTTCCTAAGCAATTACCGGCACTGCGATTCCATCGGTGTCCTCGGATTTCGATTCTGAGCACCGATTCAAAAGTTAGGAAATCCATCTCGTTCGTTCACTGAACGTACCTGAGATAAACTTTGGAAAAAGATTCCAGGCACACCGGGCCTCGGAATCAGGTGCCATCAGAAACTGCGATCTTGCAAAATTAGAATGAAAATTAAGAGAAAAATTTCCCTTGAAATTTACATGTCATTACATTACTCCCACCTCATGTCTTTACATCCCCGTAAAGCTACATCACAAACTAGGGAAACAAAAGTGGGTACTATGCACAAATCTAAGCCTCCCACTCCTAAGTGCTCTCCTGGAGGTTCTCGTGCTATCATCTGATGCGCACTAGATGTATCAACAGTCCATGTAGGATCCTCTCCTGTCGATCCATGATCTCCACCGGGACCTCCGTAAAATTTTCCCCATCGTTAAGGTCTAGCTCCCCATGGTCGATGATATGCGTCGGGTCACGCATGTATCTCCTCATCTGATATACGTGGAAGAAGTTGTGCACCTAATGAAACTGAGGTGGATGGGTCTATTGGTAAACCACCTCGCCTACCATGTTGAGGACCTAGATGGGTCTGATGAAGCGCGGAGATAACTGTCCGCCTCTGCCAAATCTCCGTAATCCATGTCGAGGTGAGACCTGCAAGAAGATGTGTTTTCCATTCACAAACTCTAGTGGTCTCCGCCTCCTGTTAGAACAAGACTTTTGCTGGCTGTGAGCTGTCCTCATCCGCTTGTGGATGACTTGGACCTTTTCTGGTCCTACAAGTTCTTTTGAGATTTCTTCTTTGTCAATAAGAGAAATCTAGTCTCATCCCCTGGATGAACCATGTTCTTTGCCTAATACAGTCAATCTCGACATGGATGATACTAATCCCTACCAAGGATGACATCGTAAGGCCTCGATGCTACTACCATGAGATCCAACCGTTACTCTCTCCTCCAAGGGTTGAGTCACACTGTTGGCATCAGCGTGTGGTCACTGGGTCTCCTCTAGTAGGTATCTCAAAACGAGGGTCAAGTCAACAGTTTAAACCGGAACCTCTTAGTAACAACATAAAGAGAGAACAGGGAAGGTAAATGCCAGATAAAAGGTGTCTTTTATTACTGCAGCTCAATGTATAATGACACAAAGCATCTACAAACAAACCAACAAACAAAGCTAGGAGCAACATGAACAATAGTCTCCAGGTCTGGAGCTAGTCCCGCTCTTATCCATCGGCTCCTGAAGCTCCATGATCATAGGCCTCAGCTGCCTGAAGCTGAGATCTCTCATGTCCACTTTTTCCCTACGGTCGGGGTGGACCTCCTGGTGGTGGTGGTGGAAACACCTTGAAGCGTCGTCCACCTCCAGCTGCACGGCCAGCTCCCCTGCCACAGTCTACTGCTCCTTGCGGTCCACCTCGATCGAACCTCTGCCTCTACATGGGAGGTCCTTCGTTTATCCGTTGGTCATCTGTATGGCGAGTCGGACAGTCATGAGCCATGTGACCAGCCCCGCCACATGAGTAATACTTTCCGCGCATGGTAAGTCTCTCTCCTCCCTGGGTGCCTCGCACAAACAATTTTGTGTGATGCGGTCAACCACCTGTAGGTCTAGTCCTCTTGGACCATTGCCTCAACTGTCTACTGCCCGATGTAGAAGACTCGGTTTCATGTCAGCTAGTGGTGGGTCCAGCTGCTGGCGACTGCTCTGCAAGGAAACTTTTCACTAATAGGGCTTGCTCCAACACCCCTTCCTGCGTCAGAATGTTGAGGGAGATCATCGATTCCCTGATCTCATGCCTTAGTCCCTGCTTGAAGGTCCGGGATCGGATGAATGGGTCCCGTACCATGTCCGTCGAATAGCGCGAGAGGTCTGTAAATCTCATCAAGTACTGGGCGACCGTCAAGCTGCCCTGCCACAGCTGTAGAAGCTCATATATATGCACCGCACAGAGGATGGCTGGGACGAACACTGAGCGGAAGAGGCTCTCAAAGTTTGTATAGAGGATAGATGCATCATCATGCACCTAGAGCATCATGCTCCACCATCTGCCTGCTGCCACGTGCAGGAGACTCGCTGCAAGGATCACCATGAGGTCTTTTGGTGTCCTTACAAAATGAAAAACTCATACAACTTCCTCCAGCCAATCATCAGCTGCCTGAGGGACCATCTACCCGTGGAACCTGGGCGGTTGATGATTCTGAAACTCATGCAGTGAACCAACGCGACATGCACTCTCAGCGGCTGGAGCTAGTAGCATCGGTGGCTTGGCGGGTAGAGGTACTACTGGTGCCTTTGCTGTCAAAGGGCCCTATACCGAGGCCTCATCTCTCGGTGGGATGTCATCACGTACAGAACCCAGAACCCTAGCTGGCTGTCGTCGGGGGGTCATCCTGAAAAGAAACAGGTGCGCCATGGTTAAACAGTATACCTGGTGAGCTGACACAATGTAATCACAAAGAAAACTTTTAAAACACACATGCAATTAATGTTTTCGTGTATTAAGTTGGAAATCAGAAGTTAGGGTCCTGGTGTATGGATACGTCAGCCGCCGCACCAACACTGGAATCCCTGGACTGATAACCACACTCAATACTCTTAACACTATTTCTTCACGTAGAAAAAGATCAGAGTCTTGAGTTCTATGGTAGAACCGAACTCATATGATACCAATTTTTCACGACCCGTCCTCAGGGCCCGTGTCGTGACTACCCCATGCCTGCATTTCATAGGCCAGAGGGTAGCGACTAGTACCAAAGGTGTAAGTCCCGACAAAAGGGGAAGGCATTTCCATTATAAAGTAACAAAAACCATGAGGTAAGCTAGCAGAAGAAAACACTATGTAAAACTGGGTACAAAATCAAGTGCGGAAAAGTAAGTGGGCCAGAATACAAACCCAAACTGAATGTAAGGTACAACTGGGAAGGGTGTACAATAACTGAAAAGTAAAGCAGCAACACTGAGCCATCCATTGGAAATCCCACCTGAATGGTGGGTATAGATAGCCTCCTCAGCTCCTCGGGTCCTTCCGTCCGCCCTGTATGTGTCCCGTCTAGTAGTCCACCTCCGGGTACCGACTCGTCGTGGGTTCCTCCTCCGGGATCCGTCCATCTCTACAAGCCTCATCCTTGATCAGTGATGTCCGTCGTCTGCAACCAACACAACGTAGTGTGGGCATGACCATGCATGGGTGAGTATACGATACTCAGAAGGGACCCCGAGACCCCGAAGGTCTCCTTGAATCCACAAAGAATAATCTGTAATGAAAAGATACAATCACGAAGTAATTTCCTACACTACTTAGGTATATGCCCATACATATACCCAAGTCATCAGTCACATCTCGACTCCAACATCCGAGCCCAAGTTTGATCACGTCCACACATAATAGCACAACCAATCCACATAGGAAAGCAAGTGAATCATATCGTAGATAATGATTAAAAGCCAAGACTCAGCTCAAACTAGGATTTAATCATGATGTCGAAACCACAACTGCTGGGGAAAATCCTCCTCTATCGAGTACAGTGGGTCTGCCGCTACATCCAAGCGCTTCCCTTTAATATGGGATTTCTATAGTAATCCACCTGCCATGTACTGTGGGCCTGCTACTACAACCAATTGTTTCCCACTATGGGTCTGCCGATACAACCAAGCGCTCCCCATCATAGCCTCGAGAGATATTCCTTCTATTGAGTACTGTGGGTCTGCCGCTACAACCAAGCGCTCCTCCACCGTGGGTCTACTGCTACAACTGAGCGCTCCCCCCTTCATGTATTGTGGGACTGCTGCTACAACCAAGCACTTCCCACCACGGGTCTGCCGCTACAACCAAACGCTCCCCCTAACAGCCTATAGATGTACTCCTTCTGTTGAGTGTTGTGGGTCTGCCGCTACAACTGAGTGCTCCTCTTCCATGGGTCTACCGCTACAACCAAGCACTACCCCCTTCAAGTACTGTGGACTGCTGCAACAACCAAGCGCTTCCCACCATGTGTCTGCTGCTACAACCATGCACTCCCCCTAATAGCCTACAGAGGTACTTTTTCTGTTGAGTACTGCGGGTCTCCCACTATAACCGAGCGCTCCTCCGCCGTGGGTCTGCCGCTACAGCCAAGCGCTTCCCACTGGGATAACGAAACACTCCGAGTCGATTGATCAGCAGTCATCGAGTCTCATCCAACTCTAGGGTTTCATAATGATTGAAAGTACCATAGTCGTCGCCATCGAACCCTTGGAGGATTGTTGTACGGTTGTCGTTGTCATCGAACCCAGGGAGGATTCCAGTAAGGAAGTCATCGTCATCATAGACGCAGCCAGCTCGAGGGTTTCCGCACACAGCACGCTCATTCCAGGAGGGTCTGCTCCACGATCCAAGGGGTTGATACATCAACTAACACGTATTCTGGAGTTGATATATCCCAAAGTTCCATCTCGTCAAAAGGAACACAACGCGACAGACGGCGCGTCAATCAGACGCCCGGTCCGAGAGTTATTTTTTTCATTCCAGGGGCCCAGTTGGTTTTTAAGTCACACCAACCTAACCACACTCTAGCTATGTCCAAACCTCTAGATGAGTAATAAATATGGTCTTTCTCACTATGATAAATCCAACAAAGTTGATAGCACATCAATCGGACGTCCGAAGCTCAAGTTATAAGCGTTTCCGCAGTGAGGGCCCGGTTGGTTTTGTTTTTGAACCAACTCGGTTGTTCCCAAAGTTCTATAAACCCTTGATTTTATTATTGAAAAAATACCGCCTCAATCCATGGATCTCTATGCAACTGACGGTGAATTGATCGGAAGTCCGCAGCCCATGATATGGGCAAAAGACTGAAAGCAGTCCGAAATGGGTGTCTGGGCAGGCCCTTCCCGGCCCAACCCCCCACCCTGGGTCGACCCGACCTGAGTCCGGGTCTGGCCCGTTAGGGCGCGGCCAGGCCCAACCGGCATGGCATGGCCCTACCGGCGCGGCCTGGCCCGTTGTGGCCGGTCCGACTCAGCGGGAGTCGCGCACGCTGAGCAGAAGCGGTTGTGCGCTGCCCCCGGTCCATTGCACAGGACGCGGTGATAGCTACCGCAGATTCAACCACGGTGGCGCGCTGGGGTGCCGCTGCCTCTGGGTGGCTGGCTGGTGCCGAAAACACCTTCCCCAGACCACTGGACACGCTCCGGTTGTCCGTTTTTCCCGCCGTCTGCGCCAGTGGCTCTCCCGGGATCCACAGTTTACTGCGAAGGGTTCGAAACGCCATTGCGACCCGCTTCGTCATCGCCCATCGATCCGAACACCAATTAAACGATCTACGGAGCCTTCGAATTTCCACAATGGCGCGGCGCGATGGCACCACTCTTCATTGCCCGTTCTTCATTGTTTCTGCACGGTGCCGCTGCACCATGCCGCTTTTGCTCGTGCTACAACATGAACAATCATAAAAAGGGGGAGGAGGGTCGGCCATGTTCGTGCGGTCCGACCTCCTCCGGTTATTACGATAATAGGCGGATCAACAACTATCAACAATTTAATCAAGGACCGGAGATATAATCCACATAAATTAAATTAAACCAAACCCCCTACCTCGAGCGTAGTTGCACGAAGGCTCGTCGTAGAATTGCACATCATAGAAGGAGGCGTCGAGGAATGAGGTTCCGTACACATTGAAGGATATTGCCCGAGGAGGAACGGTGTCTCCCAGCCTTTGACGCGGGAAGAAGGAACGAAAGAAATCACATCGGGTCATCGATCTCCGAGGAAGGTGTCTCTCACCATCGTCCGTCGGAGGAGGTCGGCGTTCTTCATGTTCTTCATCAAGGGAGAAGAACTTCAAGACCTTGAGCAAAAACTCCCAAGCCATCACGCACAAAAAACCCCCTTAATAATATAAGACATGTCTTATTTTTATTAACACACAAGCCAACATCTTTGAAATTCAAAATTGAATTAATTGAAATGTTTAAATCCACCAAATAAATGAGGCGTTTCATAACAGATAAAAACAAGGGTTGGATTTCATTTAAAAGGGGGGGCACGGGTGCGTTACCTTATTAAGGGAGGAGGATTTGTGGAAGTTTTAAAGGTGGGGCTCGTGTGGGCCCCACCCCACAAATATCCTACCTAGTGGAGTAGGGTATAGTTGGTCCCACTTCATCCGCATAGCTTAGGTTAAACAAATTAAAAATAAAATAAATTGGTTTCCCCATTTTATTTTATTCATTTTCATAATCCAAAATTTTAAAAAAAACCACACCCGGGCAAACACAACTCCAGTAAAGGTGTTCCAAATCAATTACCGGTGCTACAATTCCATCGGTGTACTCAGATTTCAATTCCGAGCACCAGTTCAAAAGTTAGGAAATCCCGCTCATTCGTTCACTGAACGTACCTGAGCTAAACATTGGAAAATGATTCCAGGCACACCGGGCCTCAGAATCAGGTGCTGTCAGAAACTGCGATCTTGTAAAATTCCAAAGAAAATTAAGAAAGAAATTTCCCTTGAAATTTACAGGTCTTTACAGTATCGACATAACATATAAATACTCATGTTCCAACAATGATTAATGAAATAACACATCCTTATTGTATCAGACCATGTGTAAAATTATGTAATAACAATAATAAATTCCATATTTCATGTATATCACAATATTCTGAAATCAATAAAACTATAATAGGCACTATCCATAACAACAAGCCCCATTTAAGGTTACATGGATATTTCATGTACATGTGTTAGATATTCCCAGTAATATACTCAATACCAAATTATAACACTTTCCGAGTCTCCTATCTAACAAAACAAAAAGTAATTAATAAATAAAAAAATGATTAATACCACATGTAGCACCGTAGATTCTGTTAACTAATGCATAATAAATCCAAAGAGACACATTGACACATGCGTTCCTCCATGTATAAAAATTTTTTATGACTAGTTGTTATATTATATGATTACACATTGGGGAGACTATACCCTCATTCAAAGAGTGATGAAAAAAGGTTTAATAAGAAGATAAATAGTGTAAACATGTATAATAATAGGGTAGTTGAAAAAGTAAATCGTTAAATTGGAAAATATTGACTAGAATATGAAATGATAAATAATAACCAATGACTTTGTAACATTAGAAATTGAGAACCATTGAATGGTGCCCTAAGATGGTAGTTCATAAGGCCTGAAGAACGCCTCCTCTTATGGAAGTGTTTTATTTCTAGAGGTAAAGGTTTGTGAAGGTATGGTAGAAGGAATCTACCCTCCTAATCAGAGCAACATATTTTTCATCATAAATAATTACAGGGAGTAATTATAATATCAAACAAAAAAGAACATAAATCATATAGTCAAATATAATAATAATCAAATCCGAAGTATGATTCATATGAAAGATTATTAGTATGTTATGGGGATATATAAAACACATGAAATAAATGGAAACATGAATCCATTACAATTAATGTATCAAAAGTAAAAAAGATTCCAAAAAGAAAAAATCTATAGATAATATCACTAACAATTTCTCAGTCCTTCTATCCCCTAATCCATTGAAACAATCAATCAATCATCACCAATTAGAAACTATCCCTTTTCCCTATATGCATCTGTGAATTACGTCCATGTACTAAATGGAGTACTGAACATAGTGTGAGATTACACATAGTAGTGTCCATCTAGTGGTTTCTATAACATGTCCATCCATTTCATATATGATGAATAATTGTGAAGATATAATAGGGGTAACATTAATATGACTAAAATTGATACTTTCTAGTCTACCAAATCTACTATGGTTAAGAAACCACAACATACGGTCTATTAATAAATATTTGGCATAGTCATCAATATACTACATAGTGATACGAGGCATATAAATGGAATGGTTATTTATGGATCGTAAAACCCTTAACAATCCAAATAATCACATAATCGACTATTAGTAATGAATAAGTAGCCCGACATTCCCCTTGGGTGACATAATTAGTAATAAAGGAATCAAACCACCCCAACGGTGGTTTGTATTGTGGTCAAAAACCCCCAATATAGACTAAGTGGTCCATGGATTCTCTTAAATAAATATTCAGAATTAATTTTAAGTGAATATTAATTTAGAAATAAATGCTCGGAAGGTTCTATAAGTTGCACAATTACTACTGGGTATAAAAACACATTCTTTGTCCAAAATGGTTTAAACCACCTAACTTAATCCTATCAAGGAGTACTCATCTAGTATCACCCTCTATTTCAATCCCTATCAATGGAAAATAGAATAACTGATGAAAACCCAAAAAGATTGGAATAATATCATATACCAAAAGAACATCAATGATAGAAATATAAATTAAGGGAAGAATGTAACATATTATATATCTTACTAGTCCACATCGAATAATATTGACGATTGGTTGTTTGAACTATATATGGGATTAATAGTTAAAAGATTACCTCTATGTCGAAGGGATATATCAGATGGGATAAAGATTAGCCACATAAGTATTGGAATTAATTAAGGAATAAGGGGCATAGATTATAACAATTTTAAGAGAAATGAGTTCATTTATCCGAATTTTAAGCAGTATCAGGGTTTGGACACATGATTTTTCAAACTGTGGGACAACCATGCATCCTGAATATCTTTAAAATAACCCATACATAGGATAGATTTATGGTTTTAAAATTTATACCTATCCCATGAAAAAACTCTCAATTATGAGGCCAACTACACATGAATGGGAGAGCATCCTTAGATGTATGGTTAGGAAGAACTGTGTTTCCCTCCATTGTGTATTGAGGACCCTACATAGTTTATAGAAACCATGATTCATTGGCCACACAATTTCTTCAAATAATGTGACCCAACTATTTTTCATAAACATCGAGTCTCTATGCTCAAAAAAATTACCACACACCATCAATTCTTCAAGAAAGATAATAGGAATTCATTTCAGTGTAAAAACATGGAATTAAACTGAAATAAATGATTGATACCTTCAGAAAAATTTAGTTCAGTACAACCTCCTCTCCCTAAATATAATCATCATTGTGTGGGCCTTATAAGGATAGAATGAGATCATCTATAAATGGCCCCCGTGACTGAGCATATATGTAAGAATTCCACTCCCATGCCTTATCCTATACTTAGTTTTCCATCCATTAAACATGTACTAGAGGGATATACCTACCTTGGATATCCATAATTGTATTGACAAATGATGCAAATAAGATACTCCCCAAAATAAGCATTGACTTAAAATTTTGCATCCTAAAGATCAAAAGTATGTGACACGTCTAAATAATACTGATGAAGAATGTATATGTTGAATTCATTGTGTATATACATGTATATATGAGTAAATTTTATCAGTTAATCCATTTCTCTAATTTATCCTATAACCACATTGGTTCTGAAGAATTGAGGTGACATCTTATCCTTTGTTTGAATCCATTGATGGGCTAGCCTAGACATAACACGTATGAAAACTCAATCCATGACATCAAAATCAAGTGGTAGTCAATGTAGTTTGGCATTTGAATTTTTTCTAGACTAATAATTCGTCATTCCCTTCCCTATTAGTTTCAGATACTCTACAGTCTCGTAAATGAAATGTGGTACAAACAATGCTACCTCCCCGGCCTCCAACTAGCATAGACTTGATCAGTATGTCCTACCATATAAGGCCTAATATAGAGTTATTTGAATTTTAGTGTTGATGTTTTTTTTATGTGAACTAATAAAGGGGTATATGTTCCCACCATGAACCACAACTGTAAACGACATATGTTTGAGCCTTGTGCTCTGTCACAGAAATTGTGCACTCTGTCTATCAATCAGTTGGAGGTTGATAAATCATGCTCAGAGGCTCCTATGTACCCATGGAATTCTACCAAACCAACAAAAATTACATTCTTTATGGGAATCCTTATTAAATATGATATAGAATGATACTATTTAATGGTTTAAAAATATTCTAACATATATCCTCTTTTCCTTTTCTACATGGAAGGTCCCTTGAATTGGTAAGAAGTGAGAGACCTTTTTTAGATTCTCAAAAACTACCCAAACACTATCCTTTCATTAAGATGATCTATGAAAATCTATCCTGAAATCCATGGAGACATTGTACCATTTTCAATCAATAATGGAAAATGGATTTAAATTTCATGTTGATGGAAAATATTCCACCTTCACCTATTAATAGGTTGAACACCAAATAATAAAGTCAGAAACGTCCCATTTTATACTCTACCACCAATACTCATGATGTAAGTCTCATACATCTTAGTGATTCTAGGATTTACATCCCATTATTTGGCATGAAATTCCTTTATCATCCCCTCCTAGATTTCTAATGGATGCCATACATTCCCTCATTTGTGAAAGGTCTCATCCTCATCCTGTATCCAACATAGTGATGAATCCTCATCTAAAAGGCTCCCCTCATGACTAGTCCCTTGGAATATGATAACTCTTTTATCCATATACTATATATAAGAGTGTAAGTAACCTCTATGGATGATAGAAAATTCATTTCATGACTATCCTACACCTCTAAGTTCATCTCAGAGAACAAGACCGTGAGATGTCACTTGCTACTGGTCTCCTAAATTGCATGTATCTACGTCCTCCTACTCATAGCATTGGAAACATCATTTCCTTTCCAAGGAATATAATTAATATCAATATTCAATTACTATAATTATTATACTTGAAGTTCCTAGTCAGGTTCCAAGTATCACTGAGAGGGTGAGGGGGTGAATCAGTGATATCTTTTACTTTTTATGTTTCCCCTTTTTGAAACAACCTTCGCCTCCTGTTAATGATTTTCTTCCCTACTGAACATACACACCCACAAGAACACAAGATTTACAAGGTTCACTACTCAACAAGAGTTGCTACATCCTTGGTATGGTACAAAAACAATCCAGTACCACACAATACACTAGAAAATAATCTTTTTATGTGGAATACAACGAGTAGGATATACCCTTACACTTGTGAAGCACTTTGAAAACAATCCAATAGTGTGTGTGCTCCCTCTTAGCACAAATAGGGTAACAAAATGTTTCAGTGCTTCGTTACAATTGAACAGATGTATTATTTGAAGTACAAATCTTCAAATTCTTACCCAGAAGCTGGTAAGAAATCTCTTACGCACTACTGAATACATGTGAAGACCCCAAATATTTCACACAACCTTTAGGGTTACTTGCATGCAATTCAAATGGTTTTCCTGTAAAAATTCCCTTTCGGCGCGGAAACCAATTTCGCGCAACTTCCCTTTTTAGCACAGAGCTTCACTTTTCGCATAGCTTCCCAGTTTTTCGCGCAAATTTCTTTATTTCGCGAAAACCTATTTCTTTTCGCGAAACTTACTTAGCGTAAGATTTTACGCACACTAGAGCTCGGAATTTCTTCTATTTGTCGAGCATTAACAAATGAAAAGGGTTGGCCTCATATTTATAGGCATTTTTGACCCCGCGTGAAAAACACTAATCCGCGCATAAAACCTCCTTCATGCGAGTAAAAAATATTTTATGCAACTTCATATTTCGCGCCATGCTTGAATATTTCGTGCAACTCATGCCTTTTCCATTTTTCATCCTTCTATGCATGAAGCACCAATTGTGCACAAAATTCCACACCGCATTCCATATTGCGCGCAAACCCATCCTTTCACATGACATCCTATTTCGCACAATGATCCAATTTTTTGCACAGCTCTTGCATTTGCAAATTTTTGAGCTTCTGATCTCGAAACACCTTTTTCGTGAAAAACATCATTCCCCTATTTTGCGCATCCCGCATATTTTTTGCGCAACCCACTATGATTTCACGCACTACTTTATTTTTTCGCGCAGCCTGCCTAAATTTCCGCACACTCCATGACTTTGTCATTTTTTGATATTCTGACCTTGAATCATGCCTTGCATGCAAAAATCTAAACCATATTCAATCTTTCATGCTCCATCCATTTCCAAACACATTTCTTTATCAATTTCTCTCTTTACTTCTTCCCATAACCATTCTTCTTCTCTTATCACGAATCCCACTATCGTGATATTTATCCTTTGATAGATCATCTTTAGCATTGTTAGAGTTGCAATGGGAACTGAAACATGCCTATCCTCCAGCAGCAACATTCCTTCCAATCAAAACTTTATATGAAAACCATCATCATTTCTACCCCTTTCTTTAATAATGCTTGCATTACATGTTCTACTAACTCATGATATGTGTGAAAAATATACCAACAATTTATCGTCTGATTTGTGATCCTTATACAAAGTGAATTGGTTTACCTTTTTGACAACAAAATTCAACACTCTGCAAAGGCTAACTCTTCAAAATTTATTCTCCATTCAACTTGGTCCCAACAATACACACCTCCATTAAAAAAGAATCAAGTTAAACTTTGTAAAGATATAATTTATTTTTTTGGTCTTTATACACCAGGAAATGACCCCCATTAAATAATATAATAAATGGCTCAAGAACATAAAAAATTGGTTATCTATATATCATGTTTTGGCTAAATCCACTCATGTGGAATCAATTAAAGAGACTCATATGATAATAATTTCACCTATTTTATAAAAATTACTCCTATTCATACACCTGATGTATCATAATATACTATATAGCTCTTGTATGACCCTAAAAGTATATGGATTTGTATTAAAGTCAACCTCCCTTTCAACTCATGAAATAATAACCTATAATAACTATATTTCCCCAATAAACTTTTTATATTCACGATTTTTATGGTATTATTGTTGGAAATTACATCTCTCACCTTCTATGGTTCAATTAATACTCTTATATTGAAGATAATGTGACCCAAAAAGTGAATCTTTTCCATCCAAATGTGGAACTAGTGAGATTAACATATGACTAATGATCTCATAGTGTATCCAATACTGTCTCAATACTATTTCCATTTTATGTCAATTGTGAGAATACCCCATGATTTCAACCATGAATACAACCACAAATGAATCCAGATATGGATGGAAATCATAGTTTATAAGTTTCATGAAAACTATTGGCATGTTCCTGAAACTGAACAACCTGACCTAATACTCATACATGAAGTGTCTACTATTGATTTTTATAAGTGGCATATCAGATGGTATAACATGAATCTATTGATAACTTGATCTGTAATAAATTTTCATGAAACCATGAGCTCCTCAGAGCTATTCAAAGTGGACATCATTACAATGGAAAAGGATATCGGTTCTCAACCATTAATAAATTAATTTTTGTATATCCACACATAAACAAAGGGTTTCATCGAAATTCATGAAAAATGAACTAGTGAAACCCATTGAGAATATTGTATCATATAAATCAATTTCTTTGCAAGTCTTGTAGATACTTCTTGAGAACCTACAACTCTATAGTAGCCATCCTATAATGAGGAATGGATATATTTGAAATTATTGGAACATTCTCAATGGAAAACACTACTTCTGTTGAATGAGTTATTTTTAAATAGTCATATAAGAAAACATCCACAACATGGTCTTCCAAATAAAATAAATTCTCCCATACCTAATCATCCAAATAAAAACATGCAATTTTTACTTTCATTTTTCCCATCTCATGATGCCCGGGTCCATCTTGACTCTCATGGGAATCCCATTAACCCTTTTGAATATAAAAAAATCCCTCTAGAATTATTAAATTTAACCTTCAGTAATAGATTTTCAACATATGTGTGGTAGGGAACCAACCAGTGCATCCTTATAATGATACCATCCACTATCATCTCTTGTAAAAATAGGATCCATATTAAGTGAGACCTACCAATGTCAATGGGGAACTCCCATCACACTCTTACACTCTCTGATTAAATCCAAAATATAATATCTAGTTTCACCATTCCATGATAAAACAGACCATCAATCACAAGGCTCTCCACAATAGGAAAAAATATAAAGCAATGAGAATAACATGTATTTAAATGATTAGATACTAAAATAGAAGCTACCATAGTAGTACATCTCATTATAGACATCCTAAAGCTTCCTCCTCATGTATCAGTTTCACTAAATAAATATGGTGTGATCCACAAGTATTAAAAAAATCTATATACCCTAATCATTATTAATCTAATGTCACTATAAATCTTGGCTCTAGATACACCCTACAGGGCCACCACATCACCCAGATCATCTGGCTCCACTCCAGCTCCAAACATGATGAGAAGCTTCTTAAACCAATAAAAAACACTAGGTCAGTGAAAACCCATTATCACTAGTTACTGGAGGGGATACCCTAAAAACATTATTAGATACTCCATCCTTCAATAGGCTCGACACTCAACTGGGTCTCTATAACACTAGCTCATCTTCTGTGCCCACCTTGCACTATCGTGACAGAAAAAAGATCTACCAGCACTCATGTTAGGGTTGGTACTCAATTCATTATAGATACAGAAGAATTAATTCTTTCCACCTAACACCAATCCATTATATGAGAAGTGGATATATCCTTCTCTACTCCCCAGTCCTCCATTAGTTTACGCTTAGTAATAATAATCTGATTCACTATTTTAGATATGGTTGTCATCCAAAAAATGTTCACCTATGATTAAATGAACTTCTTGATTCCTTCCTCAAAGTATCTCAACCAAGATAGTTCAAAAACTATTTTCATAGGAATAATTTTTTTAATATATATAAATATAAAAAATACTTCATAATAAAAATAACATCGTACTCTAGATAAAAATTCATTATGGTTTCTTATCCCTCTTTGTCTTTGGAAAAAAGTATCCATAAAACTAGAATGGAAATCCATTTATATCATATCATGATTCCTATCTACCTAATTATATATGTCACCCTACTGTCGGGAGGATCCACAAATAATATTAATCTTGATATTGACCTACTTTTCTATAGGTGTCTCCTAGTGATCACAAAGAGAAAACAGAGTCACAAGCCATAGCTCTGAGTCTTGTTGACTGCCATCCCCAAAGAGAGTTGGTGGATGATCCTATTGAATCTCATGAACGAATTCTTCCATGTTTTTGGAAGGTCATTGGACTCCAAGAATAGATTGCATAAATCAAAGGAACCTATCTCAAAACCAGTCATCATCACCCATTTCTATTATATCTAGGAGTTCCAAAAGTGGAACTATGTGATGTTCTATAGGTGGACCAGGGCCCACCACCTCCAAAGAAAAGTCATCTCCACCCAACTAGAAAAGAAATATAGGTCATTATGATTTCATGTATATATTAATTTTAATGAAAACCCATTGAAAACATTTCATAATGATAGGATCCTAGATATAAAGACCAGACCAGAATAGTCTTTCTAACACATGATTCACACCCCTCTTCCTGATTCTAAATCCATCTCTGAGTGACATACATAACATAAAAATGTAAGAGAAACTACCAACTTACCAATACTATGGTAGGGTCATGGTTATTTTCCCCTATATAATCATTGGGTTACATTATTTAGAGTGTCAATTTGATGATATAGAAAAATGAAACCCTTAAATTTTAATTTTCTCCTTCTGTTAATGACAACCATTTCATTTGAGAATTTATTGTAAATTTAATAGATTTCTATTTATATATAAAATCTTTTTAAATGTTTTAATTATTAAGAATACCATTTATAATTTATAAATGACCATTGAATTTATAAATTTAACAATGGAATCTATTTAATTTAAACTGTTACATGTTATGGATCATGTGATTGATGGTCTATAACATAACATTCCATAATTAAATCATTAAGGTTTATGAATGAATCTATAAATAAATAGACTGTTATGTTGATGCAAGAACATTATGTAACCAATTATATTTCCCATTACCCTACAAGAAATATTAGTAGAATGACAAATATTTTACTCAAGGAACATACAAATGTTATTATGTAGTCATCCAATTCATCCTACATGTCATGGAATAATGCTTGAAATATTAATTACTAACATGACTAGAATTATTCATGGTCAAAAATTCCATTCTATAATAGGAAAATTACTAAATGTAATCCAAAATTACGATAATAATAAAATCAAATATCATGTGTTGAACAAATGTAGAAACAAATCGTACATAAAAGAATAAATCGTAACATCATATCATAAAACCCGGTAATTTGGTTTTTCCCTATATATGGATTATCTACTCTCATAAAAAACTCCATATAAATCATAAACTAATTCCTTATATCATGTATAATATTCCTATGACAAATGAAAATATACCATATGATACAAATTTGTAACATCCCGACCTAGGTGCCACTAAATGATTCTATGAGCTAGTGGGTCACAAGGCCTCAAGTGTTCATTATCGTACACTAGATGCATTCGATATTTTGTGAAGGTATGTGATCTAATAGTGTAGAGACTATACCTTCTTAATTATAGTAACATAGTGGTATCATAAATGAATATATGAAATACTCTGAATATCAACTAGAAATATAAGATAAATAATGAAGATAATAATAATAATAAAAGTTAAGGGATGCATCATATACAAGATGATGTGTATGTCATGAAGTTATATAAAATATAAAAAATACATAGAAAGATGAACCTAGTAGTTTAAATGTTTCAAAATTAAAAAAAGACCAGATATAATCTATCACTAGATTGAATCTGGATCCATGGCTAAATCTTGTTCTCCCCATATCTTTTGTAACAATAAATTATGAATCACCAAGTGGCAGCTTCAACCTATCCCTACCTGAAATCAGGAAGTCTATTCAATTTCCAAATTGTAGCTAAAACAGAATGTGAGATAACACTAAATAGGTCACCTCCAGTTAATTCTATTACTTGTCCAACCTATTCATATAAGGCATAATGGTGTACAAATATATTAGGAGTACAAATAAAAAGAGTATAGGTAGTATTTTCCATTCTTCCAATTATATAGTGATCAAGAAACCATAACATAAGAGAAATTTATATATCAGGGTAAGAATCATCAATAGTATACACCGTGTAATCAAGTATCAGGGCTACACATTTCAGGTTCTACAGAATATAAATTTTTATGGAATCCTAATTGGGTGGATCCATGGAGTTGAATAGTCTATGTATTCCTAGATAGTCATCAGATCTATGAAGTAGAAATGTCTGAGGAATACTAGTAGTTCATCAGTTCCAAAGACTGTAAATGTACTAGGAATCCTAGTCAGGTAATCAGATTCAAGGAGTAGAAATGTCTAGGGCATCCTAGTTAGGTCATCATATCCATGTCATAAAAATGTCCAAGCCATCCCAGTCATGTTTTCGAATCCAATTTTTATAAATTATTAGGGAATCCAAGAAGGTCTTTGGTCCCAAACCTCAAACCCTCTATTAACATCTTTACAAACACATTCACCACTTCATAACCAATTTAATTAATCATCTCATGAATCCCTTGATAATCATATACAATAAAATGGATCATCCATTTCAAGCCATTATTATAAAAATGAAAAGGTGATTTTAGTTTCCAACACAATTTAACATCCAAAAAAATTTTTATAATTGACCCAAAAAATGAAAATCAAGGTGAACATGCCCCAAGGGTGACATAATCATGAAAAAAGGGAAGTACCCACCCCACCAGTGGTTCAGGTTTTGTCAACAATGACAATAAATGTATAAACGTGTCATGGAATGACTTGAATAAGAATTAATCATTTTAATTCATGGTCTAATAATTTAGAAATGAATTCCCAAAAATTATAGGGGGTACCATAAAATAAATGGAGGTACCCACTACACTGATGGTTTGGGTTTTTTCAATGATTAAAATCCATGTATAAGTGTGTAATGGAATGACTTAAACAAGAATTAATCATTAGTTTTAATGGTCTAATAATTTAGAAATAAATTCCCAAAAATTCATAGATGTACCATAAAACAAATTAGGTATAAATAGCAAAACATTTAGGTAAAATATATATACCACCCATATTAATTATTTAAATGATTACTCAGCCAATATCATCCACTAAATAGATACATATCATAAGGAAATGGAAGATTGAATGAATAACTTAAAAATAGTTCATAAGAGACTACACCAAAATAATATCACTGAATATGAGATAAATGAAGGGATGAATTTAATTTAAGGGAGATCATACCATTAGACATCCAACAAGATATAAAGAGGCTACATAAGAGTCTGTATGAGATAGATATCACTAATCCTATCTCTAGATAGAAGAGAGGGATCAAATAAGAGAAATAATGATTTCATCTATGTGGGAAATAAAGGCGGAATAAGGGGTTGGATTATAATAATTCTAAGGTAAAATCGAAATTTCTTCCAATTTTCAGAGGTTTCATGATTGGCATCTTGGTAGGCCGTACCATTTTCGAACCATAATCCATGAACTTCCTCATGGGACGCCTTGCTTGGGCTGGCCAAACTATTTTACTCACCAAGTGAAACCAATAAAAAACCCTTTATTAATAGGTCTATTGGACATGAAAATTTGTGTGGATTGGGACCCATGGTTTGAGAAAACCGTGTGGCCCTCTGATGAGAATTTAATACTTCATTTATTATAATCAAATGATGAATCATGGCACAATCATTTTCTAATAACTATGTGACTGAGTTATTTTCATTAAAAAAATGTCCTCTAGGAGATGAACAAACCTCAAACATCCTCTTATCAATCATTTATATATTTTTCTTTAATATATATATATATGTGTGTAATTAAATAGAAAGAAATTATTCATTATATCATGAAATTTTGGTTCCTTACAATCATATAGAAAAATGATGATCATGTCATGTAAAAAAAAATGGGTAGATACCTGGGGAAATAGGGAAATAGGCATACACAACCTGCTATAAAAAATTGAAAATGAACCAAAAATAACTCCACTATCATCCGAAATATAATATCATCTTTATACTCCCTTACTATTCTCTAAAAAACAATAATTGGACAACCAATGAGTAAAACATCCCCATGTACTTATCAGTAATCATGATGTACATTCAGGTAACAATCATAAAAAAAAACAAGGTTCAATATAAACTCTATATGAAACCACCAATTGTCTTTGTAGCAAATCGATTCCATGATTATAATCTGTAATAGTGTACTTTTATATCTAGAAAAGAAGATGTTACTGATAAATTTATATACCCCAATACATAAAATCATGTTTTAACAAGCAGTATATTAATTAATTGAAATTGTATACATATTTGAACATGATCTATGACCCATTTCAGTATATCAAGTATCGTACCTATGAGATCCATGTCCTAGGACTATGGACCAATGAATAATATTTTATTCCATGGAGAAAATCAGTAGAAACCATAGTATTATATAGACCTGCAAGGGCCAGGACAAGTGGTCATCGACTAGGGTGTCCTCTTTAATTACATGAATCATTTCTATTAAAAACTGAAGATAGTAAGGGTTTGATCCCATGGATAAATTCAAAATGTATCCATGACATACAGTTCCTAGGTAATAATTCAATATATCTAATAAAATAAGTCATTGGTTATATATATCGATGTTGGTTCCATAGTACAATATTGATGTCATCACTAGGTATCAATAATAAATCATTTTATTCAAGGGGGGATAAAATTTCCATGTGAGTTTCCATAAATTTATTAAATTTTATTCATTCAAAATAAATTGACCAGTAAAATATATTATAATTTATAAATAGATGTTACAAGTTTGTATTCATGCCGCATTACCAACACTTTCAATAATGTTCCTAATCCAAGAAGTCATCCACCTTAAATAATAATTCTAATTTATCGATTTAATAATTAACTTTCATTTATTAATGATAATGTTCCATAATATCCATTAACTATTCACATTCAATATTAATTCATGTATAGATTCCACTCATAGCTGGCTAGCTGAACTCACCCACTATCATGGCATTGTCATAGGCACATAGATGTACCCACCATAAGGAGTAGTCCAGGTCTAGGTCAATGACCTCCAACCATTTGAAAGGAGAAATTGACATCTAAATTTTTTATGAATTTTTAATTGATGTCATTACTCAATTTAGAAACAATGCATAGAGGTTCTGTCTTGTGCCACTATGGTGCAATAAATAAAATACATTCCTTTAAAAATATAGTATAGACCACCAAAATTAGTTTTACAGTACTCACCTAATCTATTCTTTTCATTTAACATATGAATTAATGGGAAAAATAAATGAAATATATGATCACCCAAAAAATAGGGCATATTAGCATGCACAAATTTATTATTCCATATGGTGAGAGAAACAAATAAATGAAGAAAGATAATTAAAGTTCATATAATTATGATTTTTACCAAATAAATAGTAATGGATTGAAAGTCCAAATAAAGGTGGTTTCATAGATCCTACCAAAAATGAGAATTGGAAATATCAATACAGGGTAGGGGTTTATTCATGATATTTGGATGTAATATATTTTTAATACTTAAAAAAGAGGTAGGGTAATAGGTAAATTGACCCATTTTTAAAGGACACATTTATTGGTTGAACTATTTTTCCAAACATTATGACCCAACATTCTAGGTGTAAATAAGAGTTTAGTCTAGGTGAATGTTTTTGGAAATCCAAGAACATCCCATACACATTTCTACAGAAACTCTAAATCCCCTATATGGTTAAAAACCATGTTTTTCCTCTAGTGAACAGTTTAAAAAAACTGTGTTCTTGTTCTATTTACTAAAATACTCAATGCTCTAGGCACTGAACAAGACTTGTATGATAACAAATCCATCCTTAAAACATTAATCATTGGATGTAATGGAAAACAAGATTTATATTTAAATTTAAATGATTTACACCTTATAAAAAATTTAGTATTCCACACCTATAAACATCGTCATGTCTCTAGGTGAATAGGGATTGTGAGGCTATTTGAATCAAACAAAAATATCCTTATTTGTTTCAGGATATAATGGGAAACATGATGCTTAAAAAAAATATTACATCTCTTTCATCATTAAATTTCAACTCTAATGATATTGTATTCCACATAGAACCCATCATCTAGTTAATTCAAACTACATTCTATTAGAAATTATTAATTTTCTTAGGAAGGGACGGTTGAGAAATAAAATTATATTGGTAGCAATATATTCCATATTTTATGAATCCTAGGTCCATAATTTTCTTTTATAAGAAGATTGGATCCTTCTCACTCCTAAAATATTTTTTTTAATATTTTATACTCAAATCACCATCCACTATATTCACCTAATTGGGATGATATTGAAATGATAAGATCTAATACTTGATAGGATCTAGCCATCTTCTTATGTGAATAGTAAAACTAATTTTATGTGAATTTATATCATTAAATATTATTGCTTGTATATGTATCAAGTGACCCTTCATGAATATAATTAGTCGAAATATTCAAATAGAAAATTAATAAATCCAACTCCAAGTCATGCTTTATATATTACTAATCACATAACATCATATTTATATATCACAGGATTTCACAATTATATTCACTAGTAGCACAATACCCAATCCATTTTCTGAGAATTTGTTTACATACAAAATAAATCCAAAATTATGGGTAGTGTGAGAATATGTGTTGTGGTTATCCTCTTATTCCGAACTATGAAGCTTTCTTCGTATTCACATTCCCAAACAAACATAACTCGCATAAATGTTATCTTTGTTAATGGGTTTTTAAATCATTTTTTGTTACATAGAAATTCCTAATAAAACACATACAATCTATAGAAACCAAAAACCTATATTATAGATATTGTTCTAGTCAATTCTACAATCACCATTATATTCGAAGGATCAATATTTATTCTCTTACTAATGATAAAATTTAACATTAATTCCACTATCCCCATATAGAAAACCCAATTTATATACATTTTATATTTCTTATCATTCAATGATTTCATTAGAAAAATATTTAAAATATCCACATTTTCCTCCTTATATATGGAATATATATGAATATCATCTATACTAAATAGCATGAATTAACTGAGGAAATATGTAAATACTCTATTAATTATTTACATGGATATTTATGGATCATTCATGAATCCAAATAGAAATACAATATACTAATAGTGATATAAAATATCACATAATATGGTCTTATGAATATTATAGAACTTGAGACTCACGCCCTTGGGTTTGGTGAAAAAAAACATTCTTTAAACTCTATCATTGCTAAAAATTGAGGTGAACCAAGAAAAAATTTCATTATTTTTCATAATTTATATCACATTGACAATATATATGGTAATTTTCATAGAATATAATGAATTTAAGCCTTTATTTCATAGAGTTTCATCTATATAAAAAACATAATTTATGATAATTGTTAGTTTCACTATAATTGAGTCACACAAGTCTCTATTATTCATTTATCTTAAAATACCCTCACATTTGTAACCAAGGGGAATTTTACACAATAATGGGTGAGCACAAATAGTAATAAATTTTAAACAACAAAAATAATAATCTATGATCTTAAGTGGATTTAATAAGCATATATTTTTATGACAATTAGAAACAATTTAGAATATATCCTTATAATCCCACCTTTTACATGGTGAATAAATCCACGTATATCCACCAGTAGTAATTAAACAAACATATATATGTATTTCCTTTATTATCTCATGAGATATGTCACGACCCGTCCTCGGGGCCCGTGCCGTGACTACCCCAAGCCCGCCTTCCATAGGCCAGGGGCTGGCGACTAGCACCAAAGGCGTAAAATCCCGATAACTGGGAAGGCATTGCCTTTATAAAAGAAAACAAGCACCACAGAGTACAAGCGGAAGTAAAACACTAAGTACAAAAGAAGAGCTGAAAAGTAAAAAGGGGCCGGAAATACAAGCCCAACTGTAAAGTACAACTCGAAAGGGAAAACAGCGACTGAAAAGTAAAGCTGCTACGCTGAGATGTCCACTGGAAATCCCACCTGAAGGGTGGGTACAGATAGCTCCTCTACTCCTCGGGTCCCGCCATCCGCTCCGAGTATGTCCCGCCCAGTGGTCCACCTCCGGTTACCGCCTCGTCGAATAGTCCACCTCCAGGTACCGTCCAGTCCTCGCACCTTCGGCTTCTGTCAGCACTGTCCGTCGTCTGCAACCAACACAACGAGGTGCGGGCATAGCCCGTGCAGGGGTGAGTATAACGATACTCAGTAGGGACCCCGAGACCCTCAAGGTCTCACTAAAACCAACAAGGATAACCACAAGAAGATCACAACAGATAAACTCTACTTAGGTATATGCCCATACATATACCTAAGTTATCAAGTAACCCATCTCAGTCATGAGGAAGCACAAGGATCATGAGATCAACGGATAACCACTACCCAGGTATATGCCCATACATATACCTAAGTTATCAAGAAACCCATCCCAATCATGAGGAAACACAAAGGTCAAAAGTCTCAGCTCAAACCTGGATTTTCATTATCGAAACCGTAACTGCTGAAGAGCTCCGTCTCTAGAGTGTACAGTGGTCCTGTCACGACTCCGAGGCTGCCGCTCACTAACCTAGGACTGCTGAAGTACTCCTCCTGTCGAGTACTACGGGTTTGCGGCCAACTACCTGGCGCTCCGTCCGCTGAGGGTCTGTCGCCAAATACCGGGCGCTACCCAGATAGCCTACTGAGGTACTCCTCCTGTCGAGTACCGCGGGTCTGCTGCCAACTACCAGGCGCTCCGTCCGCCGTGGGTCTGCCGCCAAGTACCGGGCGCTCCGTCCACTGGGCTAGTCGACTCACTCCAAGTCGAGTCGGTCAAGCAGTCGTCAGGTCTCAGCCGGCTACCCGGTCTCCGTACTCTGCACGCTCGTCTCCGGGAGGGTCCGCTCCACGAGCTACTGGTCGATACTCCAAGTATCACAAAGTCCCACGAAGAAGTGTCTCAAAGGTCCGTCTTGTCACAGGGGTCTCAACGCAACAGACGGCGCGTCGATCGGACGCCCGGTCTGTGCGTTATTAGCCTTTTCGTCCCAGGGGCCCGGTTGGTTTCGAGTGCGAACCAATCCCGGCCGTATCTCAACTGTACCCCGAACTCCCATAGGGTATACTCATAGGGACCGCTACTAAACGTAAACACCAACGCCGCTGACGGTTCGTCAAACGGACGTCCTGTCTGAAAGATATCAGCTTTCCCGTTCCAGGGGCCCGGTTGGATTTCGGGTACAATCCAACCCGGCCATACTCCGTCTGCATCCAAAACTCGGGCGGAGTATGTCAAAAGTTCCGTCTCATCAAGAGGAAGTCAACGAAACAGACGGCGCGTCAATCGGACGCCCGGTTTGTGAGTTATTGACTTTTTCGTCTCCGGGGCCCGGTTGGTTTTTAAGGCAAAACCAACCCGACCGTACTCCACCTGCGTCCAAACCTCGGGCGGAGTATGCTAAAAGATCCGTCTCACTAAGAGGAACACAACGCGACTGACGGCGCGTCAATCGGACGTCCGTAGCTCAAGATATGAGCGTTTCCGCTCCGAAGGCCCGGTTGGTTTCGTGAACGAACCAACCCGGCCGAACTCAAAGTTAACCGAAACCTTGAGTGCGATATACCGAAACGACCGTCTCGATCCAAGGATCGCGTTGCCGCAGACGGTTCGTCATTCGGAGGTCCTAGGCTCAAGTTATGAGCCAAAAACCGAATCTGGTTCGAAACGGGGGGGTCCGGGTCCGGGCCGACCCGGCCCGACCCCCCCCCCCCCCCCCCCCCCCGGGGGCGGCGCGGCGGCGGCGGCGGCGGCGGGCCGCGGCGCACGCGGGGGCTAAGCCCCGCGGTTCTGGACAAGGCGGCACGGCCTTGTGCCGTGCCTTTGAAACAAACGGCCCCCACGTGGGGGCCGATTTAAAAAAAAGACCGGGGGGCTGTTGCCCCCCCCCCTTACATGGAACCGCCCCCCTCATTATGAGGGGGGTTTTAAAGAACCGGCCGGGGAATTAAATTCCCCGGTTTTAAGTCATCGGGCCGGCCAGCTGGCCGGCCGGTTTTTACCAACGGGACCGGAAATTCCGGTCCCGCCTTTGACTTCCGACGCCGGCGGCCCGGCCGCCGGTCTCCTCTTCCGCCGCGGCCCGGAACCGGCCGCGGTCTTCTCGTCCCGCCGCGGCCCGGAACCGGCCGCGGTGTTCGTCGTCCGGCGCGGTGCGACGGCACCGCGCCCCTTTCGCCGTGCCATGAATCCTTTCAACGCGGCGCGACGGCGTCGCGTTCTTGAAGATTCTCCTCGGCGTAGCGCGACGGCGTTGCGTAAATTATAAGCACGATCATCCGCGTGGTGCGACGGCACCACGCCATTGCTTCCACCCGCATGAATAAAACAAGAACGATGGAGGGGGGTTCGGCCGTGTTCGTGCGGTCCGGCCCCCCTCACGTTAAAATAATCACTTAATAAAAAATATTTCAAAGCCTCACGTAGACATGCGATCCACGAGCAAGTAATGAAATAATTTAAGAATTAAACAACAACCCCTACTTCGGGTTTAAGATTCGAAGAATCGTCTACGTCCCGCGGAAGACGGCGTCGCGGAGGTCGGGCGTCGCGGTCGTCGTTCGTCAAATCCGTTGACGAAGTGTTATGCCCGAAGAGACACGACGTTGGCGGATCTTCGTTTGCCGACGAAGAAGGTCCAAGGAGGAAGAAGAGGTCCGAAGATACCGGGTCGCCGAGTCGATGATCCTTGACGAAGTGTTGTCGTTCTTCGTTGAGGATGAAGACGTTCTTCGCCGGAGAAGATGAAGTTCTTCAAGAGACTTAGAGCTCTCTCCTCCAAATCCTCAACACAACCAATCTAACCCCAAAAAATAAAATAAGCTATTCTTATTTTATTAAGTCATTCCATGAGTTAAAAATTCAAAAACTTAATTCCATTAATTGGATTAGTGTGTTGGCATGATTAAAGTGAGGAGAGGGAAAGTCACCCAATTAATGGAAAGTTTAAAGGTTAAGATGAGTTACACATCTTAAGTGGGGGGTTTAGAGGAGTTAGGGAAGGTGAGGGGTTGGGCTCGTGTGGGCCCCACCCCACCTTTATTCTCTCAAGGGTAGTTAACAACAAGAAGGTCCCACCCAACTTCCACACATAGGTTAACAACTTAGAATATGAAATAAAATTGTAACACAATTTTATTACTTCACATTTAACTCCCCTTTTTTTTAACAACTCCTCCTCAGCAAACGCACCTTCGGGAAAAGTCCTCTTAAGCAAATATCGGCGCTGCGAGTTCATCGGTGCCCTCGGATTTCAATTCCGAGCACCGGATCAAAAGTTAGGAATTCCCGCTCGTTCGTTCACTGAACGTACCCGAGCCAAACTTCGGAAATTAATTCCGGGCACTCCGGGCCTCGGAATCAGGTGCCGTCTGAAACCGCGCTCTTGTAAAATTCTAAAGAAAATTAAGAAAAAATTTCCCTTGAA
This sequence comes from Viscum album, assembly GCA_963277665.1. Classification (NCBI taxonomy): domain Eukaryota; kingdom Viridiplantae; phylum Streptophyta; class Magnoliopsida; order Santalales; family Viscaceae; genus Viscum; species Viscum album. The sequence goes on from OY728161.1 coordinate 70,002,537, forward strand.
TTTTACGGGTCTTTACATTACTCCCACCTCAGGGCTTTACGTCCCCGTAAAGATACAACAAAAACTAGGGAAACAAATGAGGGTACTGAGCACGCATCTGAGCCTCCCGCTCCCATGTGCTCTCCTGGAGATTCCCGTGCTGCCATCTGATGCGCACAAGAGGAATCGATCGCCCACGCAGGACCCGCTCCTGTCGATCCTCTATCTCCACCGGGACCTCCGTAAAAGTCGCCCCATCGTCAACGTCAAGCTCCCCATGGTCAATGATGTGCGTCGGGTCATGCACGTATCTCCTCAGCTGGGATACGTGGAAGACGTCGTGCACCCGGTGCAACTGAGGTGGTAGAGCCAGGCGATAAGCCACCTCGCCAATCCTGCTGAGAATCTGGAAGGGTCCGATGAAGCGCGGAGATAACTTGCCGCCTCGGCCAAATCTCCGAATACCACGTCGAGGTGAGACCCGCAAGAAGACGTGGTCGCCATCCTCGAACTCCAGTGGCCTCCGCCTCCTGTCAGCGTATGACTTCTGCCGGCTCTGAGCTGTCCTCATCCGCTCCTAGATGACCTGGACCTTCTCTGTCGTGGCCTGGACCATCTCCGGTCCCATCATAGCTGCAAGATTTCTCCTTTGCCGAAAAGATAAATCTGGTCTCATCCCCTGGATGAACCACATTCTTTGCCTAAAACAGTCAATCCTAACATGGATGATACTAATCCATACTAAGGATGACGTCGTAAGGCCTCGACGCTACTACTAAGAGATTCAACCGTTACTCTCGCCTCCAAGGGTTGAGTCACACTGTCGGCATCAGTGTGTGGTAACTGGGTCTCCTCCAGTAGATGTCTCACAAGTGAGGGTCAAGTCAACAGCCAAAACTGGAACCTCTTAGTAACATTACGATAGAGGACAGGAACGAAAACATCTCAAGGTAAGCGTCTTTTATTATTGCAGCTCGTAATACAAGACGCTACACAAAAGCAACAAGGAACCAGAAGTACAAAGGATGTATCCACTAGTTCTGCTCCTGTCCATCGGCTCCCAGAGCTCCATGATCGAAGGCCTCGGCTGCCTGAAGCTGAGCTCTCCCCTGCGGTCGGGGTGGTCCTCCTGGTGGTGGTGGTGGAAGAGCCTCAAAGCGTCGCCCACCACCAGCTGCTCGTCCAGCTCCTCTGCCTCGTCCGCCTCCTCCCTGCGGACCGCCACGGTCGAACCTCTGCCTCTGCCTGGGAGGTTCTTCACTTAACTGCTGATCATCAGCATGGCGGGTCGGACAGTCACGAGCCATGTGACCAATCCCACCACAGGAGTAACACTGCCCACTCTCGGCACGCCTGGCTCTGACTCCACCCCGGCTTCCCCGTACAACTGAGCCTGAGTCGTGCGGTCGGCCACCGGTAGGTCTGGTCTGCCTGGAACCCTGAGTCATCCGTCGGCTACCTGCTGCAGATGACTCTGCCACGTGCCGCCCTGCGGTGAGTTGCTGTGCTGGTGTAGACTCAGCAAGGAAACTCTCGATCAGAAGTGCCCGCTCCAGTACTCCTGTCTGAGTCGGTATGCTGAGGGAGATCAGCGATGCCCTGATCTCGTGTCTCAAACCCTGCTCGAAGGTCCGGGCCCGGAAGAAGGGGTCCTGTACCATGTCTGTCGAGTACCGAGAAAGGTCGGTGAACCTCGCCGCGTACTGAGCGACCGTCATGTTGCCCTGCCGCAGCTATAGAAGCTCCTGGATGCGCACCGCTCAGAGGGTGGCTGGGACGAACTCAGAGCGGAAGAGGCTCTCAAAGTCCGTCCAAAGAAGATATGCCTCATCGTGCACCTGGAGCATCAGGCTCCACCATCGTCCTGCTGCTGCGTGTAGTAGGCTCGCAGCGAGGATCACCATGAGGTCTGCTGGTGTCCTCACTAGCCTAAACACTCGAACTACTGCCTCCAGCCAGTCCTCTGCTGCCTGGGGATCCGTCTCCCCGCGAAACCTGGGCGGTCGCTGGCGCTGAAACTCATGCAGTGCGCTGAGGCGACGTGCATCGTCAGCGGCTGATGCTGGAAGCATCGGGGGCTCGGCGGGTAAAGCTACCGCCGGTGCCACTACTGGAAAAGGGCCCTGCACCGAGGCCTCGTCGCTCGGTGGGCTGTCGTCTCGCTCGACTCTCGGAACCCCAGCTGGCTGCCGTCGTGGGGCCATCCTGAAAGAAACAACGTAACACGATCAAACGATTATACCTGGTGAGCTGACCTGGTTTGAGCTGTTTTAAGGGGAAAAACTTTTGAAATCACACACGCAATCAATGTTTTCGTGCATTAAGTCGGAAATCAGAGGTCAGGGTCCTGGTGTACGGATACGTCGGCCGCCGCACCAACACTGGAGTCCCTGGACTGATATCCATTCTCAATACGCTAAACATTATTGCTTCACATAGAAAAGATCAGAGTTCACGGTAGAACCGAACTCCTCTGATACCAATTTGTCACGACCCGTCCTCGGGGCCCGTGCCGTGACTACCCCAAGCCCGCCTTCCATAGGCCAGGGGCTGGCGACTAGCACCAAAGGCGTAAAATCCCGATAACTGGGAAGGCATTGCCTTTATAAAAGAAAACAAGCACCACAGAGTACAAGCGGAAGTAAAACACTAAGTACAAAAGAAGAGCTGAAAAGTAAAAAGGGGCCGGAAATACAAGCCCAAATGTAAAGTACAACTCGAAAGGGAAAACAGCGACTGAAAAGTAAAGCTGCTACGCTGAGATGTCCACTGGAAATCCCACCTGAAGGGTGGGTACAGATAGCTCCTCTGCTCCTCGGGTCCCGCCATCCGCTCCGAGTATGTCCCGCCCAGTGGTCCACCTCCGGTTACCGCCTCGTCAAATAGTCCACCTCCAGGTACCGTCCAGTCCTCGTACCTTCGGCTTCTGTCAGCACTATCCGTCGTCTGCAACCAACACAACGAGGTGCGGGCATAGCCCGTGCAGGGGTGAGTATAACGATACTCAGTAGGGACCCCGAGACCCTCAAGGTCTCACTAAAACCAACAAGGATAACCACAAAAAGATCACAACAGATAAACTCTACTTAGGTATATGCCCATACATATAGCTAAGTTATCAAGTAACCCATCTCAGTCATGAGGAAGCACAAGGATCATGAGATCAACGGATAACCACTACCCAGGTATATGCCCATACATATACCTAAGTTATCAAGAAACCCATCTCAATCATGAGGAAACACAAAGGTCAAAAGTCTCAGCTCAAACCAGGATTTTCATTATCGAAACCGTAACTGCTGAAGAGCTCCGTCTCTAGAGTGTACAGTGGTCCTGTCACGACTCCGAGGCTGCCGCTCACTAACCTAGGACTGCTGAAGTACTCCTCCTGTCGAGTACTGCGGGTTTGCGTCCAACTACCTGGCGCTCCGTCCGCTGAGGGTCTGTCGCCAAATACCGGGCGCTACCCAGATAGCCTACTGAGGTAATCCTCCTGTCGAGTACCGCGGGTCTGCTGCCAACTACCAGGCGCTCCGTCCGCCGTGGGTCTGCCGCCAAGTACCGGGCGCTCCGTCCACTGGGCTAGTCGACTCACTCCAAGTCGAGTCGGTCAAGCAGTCGTCAGGTCTCAGCCGGCTACACGGTCTCCGTACTCTGCACGCTCGTCTCCGGGAGGGTCCGCTCCACGAGCTACTGGTCGATACTCCAAGTATCACAAAGTCCCATGAAGAAGTGTCTCAAAGGTCCGTCTCGTCACAGGGGTCTCAACGCAACAGACGGCGCGTCGATCGGACGCCCGGTCTGTGCGTTATTAGCCTTTTCGTCCCAGGGGCCCGGTTGGTTTCGAGTGCGAACCAATCCCGGCCGTATCTCAACTGTACCCCGAACTCCCATAGGGTATACTCATAGGGACCGTTACTAAACGTAAACACCAACGCCGCTGACGGTTCGTCAAACGGACGTCCTGTCTGAAAGATATCAGCTTTCCCGTTCCAGGGGCCCGGTTGGATTTCGGGTACAATCCAACCCGGCCATACTCCGTCTGCATCCAAAACTCGGGCGGAGTATGTCAAAAGTTCCGTCTCATCAAGAGGAAGTCAACGAAACAGACGACGCGTCAATCGGACGCCCGGTTTGTGAGTTATTGGCTTTTTCGTCTCCGGGGCCCGGTTGGTTTTTAAGGCAAAACCAACCCGACCGTACTCCACCTGCGTCCAAACCTCGGGCGGAGTATGCTAAAAGATCCGTCTCACTAAGAGGAACACAACGCGACTGACGGCGCGTCAATCGGACGTCCGTAGCTCAAGATATGAGCGTTTCCGCTCCGAAGGCCCGGTTGGTTTCGTGAACGAACCAACCCGGCCGAACTCAAAGTTAACCGAAACCTTGAGTGCGATATACCGAAACGACCGTCTCGATCCAAGGATCGCGTTGCCGCAGACGGTTCGTCATTCGGAGGTCCGAGGCTCAAGTTATGAGCCAAAAACCGAATCTGGTTCGAAACGGGGGGGTCCGGGCCGACCCAGCCCGACCCCCCCCCCCCCCCCCCCGGCGGCGGCGTGCCGCGGCGGCGGCGGCGGCGGCGGGCCGCGGTGGCGGCGGCGGCGGGCCGCGGCGCACGCGGGGGCTAAGCCCCACGGTTCTGGACAAGGCGGCACGGCCTTGTGCCGTGCCTTTGAAACAAACGGCCCCCACGTGGGGGCCGATTTAAAAAAAAGACCGGGGGGCTGTTGCCCCCCCCCCCCTTACATGGAACCGCCCCCCCTCATTATGAGGGGGGTTTTAAAGAACCAGCCGGGGAATTAAATTCCCCGGTTTTAAGTCATCGGGCCGGCCAGCTGGCCGGCCGGTTTTTACCAACGGGACGGGAAATTCCGGTCCCGCCTTTGACTTCCGACGCCGGCGGCCCGGCCGCCGGTCTCCTCTTCCGCCGCGGCCCGGAACCGGCCGCGGTCTTCTCGTCCCGCCGCGGCCCGGAACCGGCCGCGGTATTCGTCGTCCGGCGCGGTGCGACGGCACCGCGCCCCTTTCGCCGTGCCATGAATCCTTTCAACGCGGCGCGACGGCGTCGCGTTCTTGAAGATTCTCCTCGGCGTAGCGCGACGGCGTTGCGTAAATTATAAGCACGATCATCCGCGTGGTGCGACGGCACCACGCCATTGCTTCCACCCGCATGAATAAAACAAGAACGATGGAGGGGGGTTCGGACGTGTTCGTGCGGTCCGGCCCCCCTCACGTTAAAATAATCACTTAATAAAAAATATTTCAAAGCCTCACGTAGACATGCGATCCACGAGCAAGTAATGAAATAATTTAAGAATTAAACAACAACCCCTACTTCGGGTTTAAGATTCGAAGAATCGTCTACGTCCCGCGGAAGACGGCGTCGCGGAGGTCGGGCGTCGCGGTCGTCGTTCGTCAAATCCGTTGACGAAGTGTTATGCCTGAAGAGACACGACGTTGGCGGATCTTCGTTTGCCGACGAAGAAGGTCCAAGGAGGAAGAAGAGGTCCGAAGATACCGGGTCGCCGAGTCGATGATCCTTGACGAAGTGTTGTCGTTCTTCGTTGAGGATGAAGACGTTCTTCGCCGGAGAAGATGAAGTTCTTCAAGAGACTTAGAGCTCTCTCCTCCAAATCCTCAACACAACCAATCTAACCCCAAAAAATAAAATAAGCTATTCTTATTTTATTAAGTCATTCCATGAGTTAAAAATTCAAAAACTTAATTCCATTAATTGGATTAGTGTGTTGGCATGATTAAAGTGAGGAGAGGGAAAGTCACCCAATTAATGGAAAGTTTAAAGGTTAAGATGAGTTACACATCTTAAGTGGGGGGTTTAGAGGAGTTAGGGAAGGTGAGGGGTTGGGCTCGTGTGGGCCCCACCCCACCTTTATTCCCTCAAGGGTAGTTAACAACAAGAAGGTCCCACCCAACTTCCACACATAGGTTAACAACTTAGAATATGAAATAAAATTGTAACACAATTTTATTACTTCACATTTAACTCCCATTTTTTTAACAACTCCTCCTCAGCAAACGCACCTTCGGGAAAAGTCCTCTTAAGCAAATATCGGCGCTGCGAGTTCATCGGTGCCCTCGGATTTCAATTCCGAGCACCGGATCAAAAGTTAGGAATTCCCGCTCGTTCGTTCACTGAACGTACCCGAGCCAAACTTCGGAAATTAATTCCGGGCACTCCGGGCCTCGGAATCAGGTGCCGTCTGAAACCACGCTCTTGTAAAATTCTAAAGAAAATTAAGAAAAAATTTCCCTTGAATTTTACGGGTCTTTACAAGATATAAAACCATTTATAATTTATTGGAGGTAGAAAGATGACCCCTCCAATCATTATCAATAAACATGTGTTCCTCGTGATTTCAGTCATTCATTACAACATCAAGAACCCTTGGAAATAAAAAAGGTTCCATGTATATTCAAAAATGGTTTCAAAAAAATAATATTGTATAAATAATTCATTAATTATTAACATAATAATACCATGAAGAATAAATTGGAATCAAAATACATTAAGTAGACTTCTTGGTAAATATATTCCAATTTAAAGAATGATGTATATTTAATTTATATTGTATTGGTAAATGGGATTTTATTAGTCTATCATTTTCCCAATCTATCAACATATAGGAATCATAGTGAACACACATAATCCTGGAATGAAATAATAAGGGATTCAAAAAGGGAAGGAATTGGTTGAAAATTCATTCATATATGTAGTTAATTATTATCCAATTATAAATAAGAAGTAGATCATTTCTTTGTTAGAAAATAAAATTATACAATCCATAGTATGAAATAATGAGGATGATATCATTTGAAAAATATCTATGATTAGTCATAAAATATGTCAATGTATGCTTACATAAATGAATCACATTTTGAAGGTGTATTAGAAAGTACATTTGGATTTGAGAAAAGTTATTTGAATTTTGAAAAAAAAATTAAATTTTATTATATACCAGGATAATAAGATTTTCTTCTTGAAAACATGAAAATATAAATATTATGTTTTTTAGAAAAATTAAATAAATGGGGGAATTATTTGTTCACATTGAAGATATTTAAAAGATATTCCATTCAAACTTTGATGAAAATGAACCATATAAAAAAATAAACATTTCATTAAAACATCTAAAAAATATAGAATTACTATTATACGATCATAATTATTTATTATGAGATGGATAAGGACATTTATAAAATAATACAATGAATACATTCTTTGTAAATGGGGATTAGTAGACAAAAAGAAGTAGTAGTGTATGTTTCTAGACAATGGGAAAATAATGAGTAAATGTAGAAAAATAGTTAGAAGACATATAAAACCACAAAAAGAATCATAATAGGAGAAAAATATTGGTGTTTTGGTAATATAGAGTATAAAAATCTCTAATTGGGATAAATTTGAAAAAAATATCAATCTAAATATATGATTTATTAAGAAAAACATAATATAATTATTAAATAAGAATAAAATAAATGCTATAGGATTAAAATAAAATTACAATTTAGATATCATAATATAAATTATAAAAATTATTCATTATGTATAATTGAAATGAATACACCATATAAACGAAATTATGGTGAAAAATATCAAGAATATCTCTTTTATTTGAAATTCAAGACATATAACTATTTTTTATTGTGTATTTCTATATATCAGAATCACATTAATGATAGATTATAAGATGGATTTTTAAATTAATTAAATTTAATGTAATTTATGCCAAAAATCAATTCATGATATATAAATACACCACAAAAGGATACATGTTGTGAATATGAATCATATATCCAAAAAAATATTGAGACACAAAATATAACACCTTTTGTCTTGATTCTCTCTACAGATTCACCTAACATCCTAAATAATAATTTAAGAATATTAAAATTTCTATTATGAATTTTTTCATATATATATATATATATATATTTCTATGGTATATCTATTACCACATGTTATTCATTTATTAAATAGTTTTCACATTGATAATATCAAAGTGGTTTGTCTATCAGTTTTGTTGAAACCTTCCTAATATATTTACAATTTTAGTAATTTTTTAATAAATTCTTAATATGAACATGTATATATTTCTATAAATATAAGTATTAAATTAGTGAAAAAATTATGGTATTACATGTTTTCTGAAAATTGACACACATTATGAATGGTTCCTCTATGTATTCAATTATAATCGTCAAGATTATTATTAAATTTTATTTCTAATGTCCCTTGTTTAATGTACAATATGTTCATTAAAAAATATAAATAGTTTCATAAATAAAATTTTGATACATTTTATACATTTTCAATGTCTTCCATGGTGGTGTAAATGGGAAAAAGAAAAGTGAGGTTGTTTGGAGGAGGTAGTTTTCTTGTACACTGATGATAATTTATTTATTCCTAGAAAAATGATGGGGTAAAAAATAAAAAAATTATAATTCCAAAAAACTGGTCATATTATATTTACTTTATTATATAATTAAATAACCATTCTAGATGATCCATTTAATGATTTATGAATAATACAACTCACTATTAATGGACCTGGTTGTTTTCCCAAACACATAATGGCATCTTTATTAACTGAATAGTTTTTGAGGAAAGTGGAAATGTGTTCTTATAGAAGTATAATAAAATTTATTCACATGATTGAGACTTATGATATCATCTTTTAATTGTTATATAATTTTTGGAGGAGTAATAATAAAAATAAAATTTAAAGGGGAAGGTATTACACCTGTGGAGAGCATGACCTTTGTCATAATATTATTATTAGAGATGAATGTATTAGTATAACATAAATAGACATGGATTTTTCATAGGCGATGTAGAATTATATTGGTGATAAATTGGTAATTTTTTTTAAAATGATATTAAGTGTTTGTGTAGTATCCAAATGGTGAGAGTGATATCCTTTTATAAGTGAGGAAATTATCATTTTTGTGAATTCCCATTATATATCAATGATGTATTGACTATATAACAGTTAGTGGATCAATAGGAATAAATAATTAATTTTTCATTGGGTTGGGTTGATTAATACTAAACAATATAGTTTTACATGTATTTTAAACATATTTTGAGTCTTTTACCATATAATTTATATACATTACCATTTTGGTTATTATATTGGTAACTATATTTTTACTTAGTGTTTTTTAACCAAATATATGAAAAATAATATTACCAAATTCTTCAATTACATAAAAATTTTACTGTATATTTAATCCAAATAACTTTTTATAAATTATAATATTAATTTTTAAATTAGAATCAATTAATATATATATATATATATATACTGTTTTTTCGAAAAATGATTATAGTAGAATTATACATTCATACTTCTATCTAGACAATATTAACTATTTATTGTGTGTTAATTTATGAATATAAAGGATTAATCAGTATATTTTATCTATTATTCAGATGTGTTTAATTTATTTTTTTATAGAGCATTTGGAAAATGTTAATTAATAATTATTTTAAAATATTTGATTTAATGTGATTATGTTAATTATATTTAATTGTATAAATATTTCTTTTATGCATAAAAATTATATTTCACACTTATAAATATATTAATATACAGATATAAATTATTAAATAAGTATTTAAAGAGTTATTTTCTAGATACGATGAATTTAATTTTTAATATAAGTGAATAAATATAATTTTTATAGCATAATGTTACTTAATTTCCCAAAAATATTAAAATGGTATTACCAAGTTTAACATAGTATTTGTAAATTCTTCATTTTTATTTATATATATCTTCATATATATAATTATTTTAAAAAATATTTTTTCTTTTATTATGTTTTGATAATGTCATAAAAGTGATGGTATTATATACATCTGTATGTTTTTACTATTCCCTAATAAAATCACTTTTAATAAAAAAAATCAAAAAATAATTCTTATCTAATATTTATATGGAGACTCTAAAAATGATTATAATCATCTAAAATTATAATTCTAAAATTCAGTCATTTATGGTTTAAACGAAAATTCCATATATACACGAATACTTTTTTTATTGAAACATTCTTTCATTAAACTTTTATTTTAAATAATATTAATATAATAGTTCATATATAACAAAATTTAACTTTTTATTCTATATATTTTGTTTGGATAAAATATAAAATACTTCAAAACAATGTTATTTAATATTATTTCAATATTATAAATTTTTTTCTTAATATGATTAATTTTTTATATTCTAAAAAATTAATTTCAATGATCAACTAATTTCAAAATAAGTTTTTTTTATTTTATAAACAATTCAAATTATAATTCAATAATAAAAATGTTAACATGTATCAAATATATATATATATATTAATGTTATATTTTTAATTTATTGTTTATTTTTAATGAATAAAATTAATTTAAATTCACTACTAATAGTACCCAACATCATCATACCTATCTGATAAATGTATATCTAATGACCCTATTTCTTTAAAAAATATTCAGTACAAACATATTTACAATTATTATATTACATTCCTATATAGAGCCTTACTAATGTCATTCATTCCATTCATAATTATTAAGTGAAACTTATCATTTACTTAGTTTCCATATTAGATATCACAATAAGTTTTCTACTTTAATTATTTTATCCCTAATTTTATGTTTTCTATAAAAATTGGTGATCGACAATGGTGAACATTATCTATGTAATCTCCCTGTGTTGAATATTTTATTCCTTTATATTTGTTATCCCCATTTAGTTTATGAACACTTTATGTATTTAATATTCCACAAATATTATGATTCCATGGGGTATAACACATTGTCTCATGTGAAGTTTTTGTATTATTTTTCAATAAATGAATAAATTGTTGTATTTTTAATTTAAATATTCTATCACTTCATACTAAATTTATTCTCATTGCATTGAAAAAATATGAAAAATGTTTTGAAATATAAATATATATATATTTGAAATAATATGATTACTAAAGATCATGGGAATAAGATCCCCCAATAAATAAATTAGGCCCTAAAATGTTAATTATCACTTAATAAAAACAATTTCTTATGGAATCTAATGATAAGAATGAATAAAGTTATATATTGTAGAATATTAAAATATTTTTTTCTTATGGATGAATAGTATACATTTAATTTCCCTCATATTATTAATATATCAAAATTATCAATGATTTTCTCCAAATATTCCTTCATCACTATGTTTAACTATAATCAAGAGACATACATTCTCTAAAATTATATTCATCATCTTGTACCCAACCAAATGTTAAAACCAAAATGACTATGATAGTATCTAAGGGATTAACAGTAAATAATAATATATATATGAAATCTCAATCCAATGATGTATTCTTTAATGAAACATTCATTTCAAAATTTGATAATTTAATTTCAACTATGTCACACGTTATTTATAAAATATCTGTCTTAGATTAATAATATTTAATCTATTTTATAAAAATTTTATATTAAGACCTTAATGTATTTATTAATTTAATTCATTATATAGGATTTAAAATAACTTATTATAATCCAATGAATGTCCCCTAGAGTAATTATCTTGAAGTGTATTCTTAGACCCACTCAATGTTCATAGAGTGAACATAATGAAAATACTCAACTGACATTATTTTGGGTAATTACCACTAGTATAAACTCTGGCACACCCATATCATCATCTCAAAATACTGACTAAGATAAAATTTCTAGGAAAAAGGCATGATCACAACATCTTAAAAATTTTCTGATATTTCCATATCCAAAGATTCATCCCTTGGAATTATTACTTGGGGTTTCAATATTGTTTTTTATTCCAAATACCAAAAAATAACCATACTAATGGTATGAAATAAATACTGATCCTCTCAGGAATTAGTAAATATGTAACATAACATAACCCATCCAAATGGGGCATTACTATCTTGTGTCATGGAGAATGTGAGACACCAAACCTACCTCCATTCAGTATGGGGTGAAAACCAAAACTAATTAGGCATATCAAACACATGAGGGGATGTAGCCTAAGGTATTTGTAAACAAAAACATATCTCTAAATACCCACATAACGTTTAAAGTAAAAATTTAATTAGTACATTGATGAAAGAATAAATTTATATCCTACATCATAGTAAAAAAGTACAGTAATGTATAAAGGGAAAAATATATGCCCACCAAAAATATAAAAATATTCTAACAAGTTTTAAAGGTTGATAATATTATTAAATTAAAAACATGGAATGAACCATTGTTTAACTCGCTCAACTATGCTTCACATACTCCAAGTCCACATAGGACTTCAGTTAAAGTAATTTCATATATATATATATATATATATATGAAATTTCATCTATGGGAAGAATCCATGAATGGGTAAGTATATAGAAACCTCCTTGGACATCCCAACATTACTACACATAAAGAAACAAGGGATTATCTAGCTCATTACCATAATGGAATGTCAATCAAAATATGTGACATAACAATAATAATCTATATGTTCTAATGATAGACATTATGTCTCTAGGAAAATCCATAACTATACTTCCATCATAGTATCCTATTCATATTTCCAAGGAAACACTTGTCCTAAAGAACTCACTCCATGTGTCTCATAACACTGATGAAACACATCTGAAAGGTCGATACCATCAGGTCTCGGTAAGAATAAGTACACACTAGAACTCATAAGATCTGTATAAATAAATATAGAATCTCACACATGGAATATGGGGTATACCAAACCAAATACTGAATAAAATACTAATATAGTCATTGAAATGATATTTATATTAGTAACATGATTCCTCAATCTATATAGGAACGAAGAAAATGATATAGAATCACAAACCTGGCTACATAGAGGGATACCTGAACCCTATGTAGGAATAATTTGTTAGATGGGATCACATCATGTGCTCAGGATATTATTCCACATTGTACCCAAATTGGGATGGACCATGGGGAAGAATACTAGAGATATTGGTTAATGATAAAGAGATTGGGGACATATGACTAACCTAGAAAATTTATATATCATTTACAAGCATTACATTACATGTATCTATATGTCCAGACCTAATCATGACCATTCCCTTGATAAACAACAGGTGATCCTATTCTATGGTCCTACACATGTACACTGTCAATTCCCCTGTATCTGGCCATTTTTGAGTACCCTAACTATGTCCAAGTACATAGTCGTACCCAAGTACATTGGTCTTGCGAATTTATTGGGTAATTTCAATGCCCATGTACTGAAAGGATTTAATTTCAAGTCACCAGTCACTAGTCACTAGGGATTTGGTATGTCCTACACACCATGTGATATTTTATTATTAAAAACCCTTGCCGTCATAGGTGTGTGAATACATGACTAGTGTTCCTTGAAATAAACACTATATATGATAGGTGTTTATAGAACCCACAAGTTTTCACACGATTCGGCTCATGACACTATCACCTTGTCTCTATAAGAAAAATCAATTAACTAAAATATGGATCTGAGTTAACCAACTCTAATCATCATTGGTGTTTATATTCTTTCCACAAATCTATTCGTGTATCAATTCCTAGTGAGTCACACTTCCAAACCACTCTTGTAAATCACCTGATCATATATGGTAATCATCATAAAAGGTTTTTTTCTTCTAATACTCAATAAAAACGTTCGGTATCAATCCATTGTTCCATATAATAACTTTTTAATGAATGTTTACATGGTATTTAATGAACAAAAATCCAATAGGAACATCGTCGATGAAAACATAAAGAACAGTGGGTGAAAAGAAACAAACTCAATGATGAGGTGAAAAGAAAATATTTTTATCTAGTTAGCATCAATTATTTGATGTAGAACCATAATATGAAAGGAAATATCAACACTTAAACAAAAAAATTTAAATTCCTATTTATTGGTTGATAAATAAAAACTCATAAATCAATGATTGTCCACTGGTAATGTTTTTAAAATGCTTCATTTCTGTTAGAGAAATGATATAAATCAAGAAGGTTTTATCCAACAATTACAATTTCATACCTAATATTTTTATCAATCTCTAATTAAGAATAGTATCATGTCACTGTCATTGGAGAGATTCAAGAAAACCATTGGAACACCTATCATCGACCCATAATCTTTTTTTTATTTGAAAACTCTTATCAAATTAATCTTCTCAAATCCATACAGCTATATAACTATTCATAGGTATTTTCATCAAATGGTGTAAAAAATATAAATTTAGGTTTTTTCCCATTAAATAAATAATAATAGAATTATTTATTTATTTATTTATTTATTTTGTAATCCATCCCTGATTACATTTAATCAAGGAAACTGATGCAGGTAAATGTTGTGTTGTGCCTACTATAAAACCCACAATCCAGATATAAGGGTGGAATCTGATTAACAATTCATGAAAAAATTTGGGAGTTATTTGATTATTTTATAAAAACCTCATGCTCATGTTATAATATATTTTTTATTTTTTATTGTCATAGTATCGAGTGTCCTCGTACTTCGTAGTCCATTAATAATTTTTCCTTAATATTCAATTTTTTTTAAAATGTACCAATATTTTTTTAAAAATAAAATAGATTCAATAAATTATCCCCATCTCAATAATTTTCATAGTAAAATGAAATTACCTACTAAAATAAGTGAGGGTACTGAGATTTCATCTGGTCTTCCCACTATAAGGTTCTCTACAGGTGATTCTCGTTCATCCACCAAACACAAACCAAGATAATCAGTCACCTTTGAAGGATCTTCTCCTTTCCAACCAATACCTTTACCGAGTACTCATTGAAGGTGGATATATCCTCAATTACGTGTCACCTATTTTTGATATCTTGTGGAAATTATTCACTATCCTACTCAGCTATGAATCATAGAGGACATTAAGTATCCAATATAACTGTGATGATAGGGTCATGCAGTATGTCGACTCACCAACCATATGAATTATCAGGAATGGGCCTATGAATCTAAAAGATAATATTCATAATTGGAAAAGTCATCTAAATCCTCACTGAGATTATACATTCAAGAATAGATGGTATCCCTTTTCAAACACTAATTGCCAATATCATTAGTCTATGTAGG
Organism: Viscum album; assembly: GCA_963277665.1. Taxonomy (NCBI): domain Eukaryota; kingdom Viridiplantae; phylum Streptophyta; class Magnoliopsida; order Santalales; family Viscaceae; genus Viscum; species Viscum album. The sequence continues at coordinate 70,017,650 of OY728161.1, forward strand.
ACTTCTAATGGATCTAGGATTTCAAAATCCATGTTTGATTCATATTATCCTTCTTGTCACGTGGAATAACTATAGATCCATAATTTTCAACTCTTCTATATTAGTCCAACACAATGGTGACCTATATAGTATCCCATATATTTCCTTGAATGGATCCATTCAAATAGTTGAGTGGTAGCATTTTTTACACAAAAATTTGACCAAGGGTAAGTGACTATACCAACTATGGAAAAAGTTTAACATACAATCTAGGAGAATATCATTCAAAAATATAATGGTATGCTTTGAATTTTCGCCTTCTTATGTGTGAAAATAATTCTCAAATGAAATATAGTTCTAAAGTTATCCTCAATTATTATTTATAATCATGATATTAAGGTATAATACTGGTCTGAAATGATAGTTATGGGAACTCCATGAAGCCGAACTATCTCCTGCACATAATGTAATCTTAATATATCTACTAAAATTTAATCTCAAAAGGCTATGAAGTGGGATGACTCGTCGAATTGGCCTTTGATCACTTAGTTAGAATTGTTTAATGTAGAAAATTATGGATTCCTCATAATTAAGCGTATATATATATATATATTATACAACATCCACACTATCACTATAAGGTGTTGACCCAACCATCCAAAATCATGTTCAAAACATCACATTCTAACATCTGAGGCACTGAGAGAGAAAAATCCAATATGAACATCGTAATTCCAATCCACCAATACTGATCGTAAATGTACTAGAACATTATCACATATTTTAGATCTACCTATAAGGGGTTCATATGAAACACTCTTAGTACCTCATCTTATAATTTCAATAGTACCTCAATCCACACTTATAAAAGGATGACGTGTTCCCCAATGTTAGAAAATCCATCTGGATCATGTCAAAATAATAAAAAAAATACATAATGTTTCATTGTCAATATGCTAAATATAAATATTCATAATATTATATAGAATCATAGGGGGAAAATTTATTTCTGGTATGATTATCCATCCTTTTCACTAAGGATATTTGCAAAAAGGACCACTACTTTGACAATATACTAAATAATTGAGAACAATATCTCCTTCTTAGAGTATGTTCCCTGACATTTACCTTCAATGAGAATTATAATAACTCAACAAAAAAGCATGGATGAAATTTATCCATCCTCTCCAAACCATGTTAATATCCTTATACTAAATGATATACCAGATGCTAATGTTATCAGAGTAGACGATAAACCATTCACACGTAATATAATGTCTCAACATCTTCAGGGAGAAGGAAACCACTACAATCTCAAGGTTGTGGTTCACATAGTTTTTCTCATACAACATTATCTACCCAGACCAATATGTAAAAACATCGTAAAAATTCATCAAAAAACATCCAAACCCAATTTTGAAGGCATCACAGAACACAATGTACTCAACACCCTCCACTCAAAGTATCAATATGGAGGTACATTTAAACCTCTTCATAAACTCCTAATTATATTTTTTTAACCTTAAATCCTACATGAATGGATTCCATTTTCAGGTTAATGATGTCGTGGTTACCTTTATTCTTGAGAAATTGAGTATCAATCTTCGAAAATAGCCATCCAACCCAAGAAGTCTATGCACCATGTTCAAAATATTTCGTGGATAAAAATCTTGAACTAACTCATCCTTTTCTGGGTCATACACTACTTTATATTTATTGAAAAAAAATTCAATGAAATAGACCCCCCAAATATATAACAAACACTTTTATAACATCCCATATAGCTAGTGTTGTAGGAGTATTTTCAATACCATCCAAAATTGTCTTCTGTGCTCCTCCTCTAACATTGAGTAAAATAGTATTCCACAGAAGAATAACACCATGAACAATTCAATGAAGGGCCAAAATATCATGTTCAAGAGTACCATGAACAATATTGGGCCATTCATCATGATGAAGTCCATAGCAATATATTCATATTTTATATACAACATTGGAATGTCATCTTATATGTAATATTTTCCAAAACATAAATACGATGTTAACATGTTTTGTGTTCAATCATCAAGAAACATATATAATATCTCAATTGGTTTAAGAGTTCTTTGATTATTAGTGGTAGATATATAATCATGAAAATAACATCATTTACAAAATTATATGAAACACATTCCATCAATATTCATGTATTACTTATTGTAAACCAAATATAGGGCCTACTATGGGAAAATTCTAAGCTAGACAGATCCTTTCACATGAAATAACTCTAAATATTCATTCAACTTATGAATATCTTTGAGATCAATATAATACACCAGAATATACATAAGGGTTCTCCCTAGGTGTATGTATATACAGAAGTTGACCTCTTTGTTGGGTGTTAATATTAGAATATCCTAATGAAATATGTCCCCATACCACGCCACAACAAAATGAAGATGAGAAACCAAATTATCTACTGATAAAAGGGTAATATTATCCCACTAATGAGTACTCAATCATATCTTTTGATCACATCATACTCTTATTTAGTTTCTTTGTCACATAATAAGGAAAACCTCATCCCAACTATGTGGTTGAAACATATCCTCCTCCTAAAATAGTCTATCTCCTCATGAATTCCAAATAGATAGTTAATAACTAGAATTATGTCATACGAATTCATTATTGACAAAAAAATATCTCAAAGCAATCTCACTCATCAAATATTTAGGCCACATTATTGAAAATTGTGTGTGATCATTGAAGCCCTGATGTTATGTGTCTCAAGGTATAAGTGTCATGATAAAGGCTCTTCTACAATATCTAAATCATGAACAAGGGATGTGTCAAAGAACATGTGGATCAATAATATATTTATAAATACTAAATTAAATTTATATAACAAATAGATTTTACCTTGAATAATTATTAGTTCCTCTAGGTCATAGGCCTCCCTTGGCCATAGATTTCCTTGTCCCTGACCACCAGTTATCTAAGACTTGTGTCGACATCCCTGGGTTAGTGGTGAAAAGAGGTTAAATTTTCAGCAACATCATGCTTCTCTTCCATCTAATCTAGCACGTACAGTGCCCAAAAGACCTTCTTAATAAATATGAGACCACTTCATATATATTTTATCAACTCCATGTCTATTTTATGGTGTTTTAGGAAACCCCACATGAGAAGCATTGAACATCATAAGATTAGTACAACCTAACTCTTAGTTTATTGATATCATCATATGAACCCAAAACTATAGACCATAAATCCTTGGACTGTCATTATAAATTCATATCTGTCATGGATCCATGATGCTTAACTCATCTAATAGGTACCAATGTCTTGGTACTAGGGATCCTTCTACTAGATCCAACATTCGATGAAATTCCTTCCAAGAATATCACCACACAAACAAAAAGAACCCTTAACCAATACATCATAAGTAGATGTGTAAATCAATATCACATCATCCATGATATCTATAGGAAAGATAGAATCCTGGACCATATCTATATTGATTCATGATTGGTTAGTGAAGATTGATGAATACTTTATCTGGGTCATGATTATTTATTGAGGATTATAATAACTGTGTATACATACTATTCCTAACATATATAGATAGAATTAATCCTCAATTAGACTCTGGAACTCTATACATGATAGATTCACCTTATTATAAGTCTGAGTCACCATAATCAACCGTCATTATATGGAGGTATGAAGAAGGCTTGCTATTAGGAACACTATCAGATCCGGAGGGGTCTTTAAACGGGTGAAAACTCAAATAAATACCTTAATACTATCCTCAATAACATGACATTATAGTTTATCTAAATATAAAGTGGAGTATATATCTCTAAAACTGATAAATTTTGATTAACTAGTTCACATCATCTATTAGTGCTATTGGTGAATCCTTTTTCTCAATGTCTTGTGGATATAATATAAAAACAAATAAAATTAATGGATTATGTACATGAACCTATACTAAAGTCTCTTCACTTGGAATATCATCCTAATGACCAAACTCTGTAATCTAATATGGAAGTCATATTGTAGGCATATTGGAATACATATGATATACAATGGTTAAGATTATATTTGAGGAACTAACTCCAGAGTAACATGGAAACCACAACCCATTCCCATATGATGCATATAATAATACATTCCATATTAATAGGGCCTCTATATACCAAGTCAGCAAGTAGGTAATCAGATACCTTATCAATGTATACGTCCTCTTCCACACTAACACTAGATTCGTTTCTCTATGATTGTAACTTGAAACACTTTAACATTGTTTCCCTAATACTGAAACCCAACTTCATAGTTATAATGTCTCTAAAAACCCATCCAAATTTGACTTTCTATAATACTAATATATCATGATGAGACCCACTGGGGATTTCATGTCTAGAATAATGCTAAATGTGACAAAACATTCCCACCTCTAGTTGGCCAATGGTGGGAAGCAAGCATCGAGTAGGCATATCATGAAAATAGAAATCTTTAGTCTATGGTATATATACAAAATAGCACATCTCCAATTACAAACATAATTTGGAAAGAAAATATTTGAATAAAACATGAAAAGAATTCATTCATCAATATCCCACGTCATAAAAGGATAGAAGAACTTGAGAGAATAAAAGTATAAATACAATATAATTAAAGTTGAAAAAAGAGTCCATCCTTTTGAGAAGGAGGGGACAACAATAAATTGAGGCACCTAAAAAACTATTGTATATGTTGATAAAATATGCTCTAAATTCATCTGGTCAAGCTAAGAAACAATAAAATGTCATGCAATTTATATAATACATGACATGTCCTAGTTGAGCCTATGTTAGCGTGAGTATATGCATACCTAGTAGGACATCACCATATCTCCAAACATACATCATTTAATGAGTAGTTATCTCAAAAACTGAAAGGCATGTAAATAAGAATATGATACACACACACAAAATATAGGAGATATATTATATATATATAATACATATCAATATAAATCAACAACCATACTACTAGACTTATATCATTCTAAATGTGTTATTGAAATACATTTTGATGATAAATCACTCCAAGAATCTGATAAAACCATTTATTACCATTAGATAGGTCATTATGATTAGGTCTCACTAAGAATATTTATACACAAGAATGTGGAATATCACGATTCAAATATATGGGTTCTCAATTAGGGAATGTGGGTAAAATCGGAACATATAAAAAATAACCCACTATGTAGGGGATTGACTTCCAATGAATGTTGATCTTGTAATTTATAATCATTCTTTGGTAAAAAAAATTATAGTGGAATACATTATGATATGAAATGTGGGATTCATAAACTCTTTCTGAGAAAAATATGATACAATTGATTATATCCTGTGATAAGGATGTTAAGCCTCAATGTATCCTCAAATATATGCAATTAGGGGACACACCATAGAGATTCTGATCTACACTAAAGAAAATGGGGTCCTATAAATACCCTATAAAAAGTGAAAAGCATGTCGTACTAAGTCCATAACATATAATTTGTGTTCCCATATTCATCAACCCCTTCTAATGTACTTGGTGTCTACCCATGCACAATGGTCATGTCCTTATATAGTGTTTCCTATTATCCTATCCATGTACACATACATAAACATTCCCTCTAACTATTTTCATGCGCTTGTACCTTGCCAAGACCATGCTAGTGTACTGTAACAGTTTATCCCCAGTCTTTATACAAGGGTCTCATGATGTGTTGTATATCCCACATGGAATAGGAAATTTTATTTTTTTGAAAACATTATATGTCACATCCAAGAGACAAACCAAAATGTGTTCTTTGGACTTCCCAATTTTAACATTTGATTTTTTTCAGAATATAACAGGTTTAACAAAGTTAAACTCATTTCATTGGCATATCTACTGTAGTATAAAATCACTCTCCTGAAATTTGGATTTGAGTTGACCAAAATATAATAATCACCAGTAGTAAAATTATAACCTCAATTTTTCTTTGAAATTTCTTCCTGACGATCCACACAATTAAACAACCAATCCACTAACAAAAAACACCCAATTTTATCACCAATATTTTGTGTTCTTCATAGTACCTTTTTGTGCTATCAATATCAATATTAAACCCAAAATGTCAATTTCTTTCCACAATGAATGATTAATCAATGATTTTTTCTTGTTATTCGTCAAAATAATTGCCAAAGGAAGAACCAATGATGAATGTGTGTGAACAATTGGTGAAATCATGATACTAAAACATTGGGAAGAAAACATTGTGATTAATAGGGTTGGACTCAATACATTGATAGGTAATTGTTAAATAAATAGAATAATAAATTTTTAATCAAAACTATATATATTTCTAATTCTAGGATGATTAATCAATACCATTCAAATAGATGCTTAGGAATGAATCGATTTACCAGAAGAACTAATTCAAGTTTGGAATGGGATAAAACACCCTTGGAAAAAATAAATTTTATAAACTCCTAAACATATTCCTTAATAAGTAACTATTAAAGAAGGATTCTACATCACTAACAATAGTAAGATCCATGAACTCCATTGGAACAATGATTTTCATCCAATGATCCATTCATGTTCATCCAAGAAATCTCATATAACTACTAAACTCAAATCCCATGGGTTATATGTATAACCACAGAAATTTTCCATAAATGAGGTGAAATAAAAGAGATTGGGTTTTTTGTCAATTTAGTAAAATAATAAATAAATATGTTCCATTATTTATTTACAAATCCAACCATGATTATAATTTATGTATACACCGAAAGTACACAATGGTTAAGTTACACCTTAAGTAATAACCACATCCTAAATTTAATGGTGGTACCATATTTCTCAATTTAGACTCAATTCATTAGTTCGTCTATTATTTCAAAAAACATGTTTCCATATAACATGAAATATTTAATATTATTTTTATATAAATAATAATCAGTCCCAATCCTTTGAAACCCACACCAACATAGAACCAAGATTTAAAAATATTTTTTAAAATATTCCAACGTATTGGAAGTAAAAAAAGAATGTCATTACATATCTAATAATAACGGTGGTTCCTCAGACCTAGAAAAATGGATTTGGTTCAAATATACATTATGTAAATAGTAATTTGTGTTCAAATTAAAATAACCCAAGTTATTGTATATTTATTTTACATCATTTTAATTGCATAAAAATAAAATTTCATAACTATCACATTATCACATTAATATATGGCTTGTGCCTTTGTGGGTCATCTACAAAAGAAACATATTTTATTTTAATTCATAATTGTATTCAATAATTTAACCACACAATACTCTATTATTTACATAACATAAATTTTATTCATCTTTATACTTTGGGAAATGAAAACTAGAAAAGTGGTGATCTAAAATTCTCAATAATGGTTACCTAATGAAAAATTAATTAAGGATCATAAGTGGGATTAAGATAAACATATGTGTATAATCATGATTCAAAATAAAATAATTACCGACATACAAAAGATCATAAACCATGTGTCATTTAATATTGAATGAGATATAATTTGAAAAGAATAAAAAGGAATTAGAATAATGAGTAAACAAACTTGAGCTATGTGGGCAATGGATATTCATAAAACTATGGAAGAAACAAAATAATATGAAAATATATTTGAAAAAATTCCATTTATATTCACTCTTCATGTTGATAATGAATCCATGTGTTCCCACCCAGTATATTGGAATCAAATCCTTGTATGTCCCTGATATATTATTTAATGAGAAATAAAACCCTTACCAATTAATTTGATAATGATATAGGACCCAAAACACAATCATACATACACATTAGTGTCACATGATTTCCATCAATAATCATATAAATTTTTACACAATGAAATAATATAGTCTTTATAAGCATTCTAAAATTTATTAACATATAAAATAAATTATAAATCCATGAGTACACAAAAGATGATAAACTAATTTAACTAAGTTTGTATCAATTGAAATTATGTAACATTCATGTAAAAACCATTCAATTGAGATAATAAATTATATTTTATTAATAATTTATTGGAAGATGAAAAATGGATTTTTCATCACATTCTCAATTAGTCGACATTTCAAAATCAATATAAAATCCCATACATAAGGAATGAAAAATACGGTATTCACATATGGAAAACATTGGAAGAGAAATCATACATCTATGATATGTTTATTAAGAGTAACAATGTAAATGAAATATCATAACTTTGAATGAAAATAACCTTACATAATCTTACCTGAGAAAGGTGGTATCTTGTATCATTTGATTAATATCATTAATCAAACATAAAATATAACAATGGTCATTCTCATAGATGAAAAATATTTCCTATGATCATTAATAAAATTGGAAATAATAAATATTTTTGATAGTTTTGAAATTATTAATAATTATAATTAATAAAACACTGATAATATATATTTATATTGGAATAAATGAAAATTTTTGTTGTATGTTTAAAATAATCTGAAAATAAATTTTTAATGTTGGTGTGTTAGGAAAAATATATATTTACTTTATGATTATTTGAATTCACTTTTTTGAATATTATTTCACTCTTTTTCATATCATGATTGTTCATCTATGTAACATAGAATTTGATAATTTCGTAATAGTAGTTATCACATCTAACAACCATAAGATTTCCCCACTATGATGAGAACACCTAAGTGTTATGATATTTTTTTTAAATATATGTTTTGTAGTAAGATGAAATCATTTTAGGTATATAGATGAGAAAAACTATTAGGGGTGTAGACTCATAGGGAATTCAGGAACATTCTCATGTTGTTTTCCCTAACAAATATCTAGTATAGGGTATTATGAAGAGGAGACCCTCTAGTAGGAAATCAACATTCCATTGTGTCATTTTATGTTCCAATCATTATAAGTTTTTATTGATGCTAAGAATTTCAGAATATTATTAAGAATTGTTTTAAGTCACGTACAATGATATGTTGATAAAAAATCATTTATGTAATATGATCCCATTAATCTAGAATAGGTTTGGTGTATCCTGATTAATATTTCATTAATTAATAATGTGAGAAATGATTTTTCCATAATATTTATTATTGGATGTTGATTTCCTAGTACCTTATCTTGAAATGAGATATTATAAATAAATCCAAGGACAATATTTGCAATAATAATTTTTGATTTAAAGAATGTTAAATAAAGATACATCAAGAACATAGTTTCTTGTCACTAGCATGCAACTTGTTGGATTAGAGATAACCTGATAAAGGGATTATATTACATAGTAAGCATCTATATGAGGTATTATATCACTATGTAATTAACTTATTTTTAAATGGGTGTTATGGCGTATTTCTAATTTCTATACTTTGACTAAGGATGCTTCACCTAATGCCACAATGAAATAAGGCTAGAGGGTCACATACTAATTAAATCCATAATCTCTGTTAAATAATATTTTTTTTAAAATTTGGATATATATTATTCCAACATGTGGATTAATAAATATTCATGATTTCTTGATCACATATATTTAATCACCATTTATTTAAGAGAATGTTTATTGGGAAAAAAGAAAAATAATTATTTGTTTTGTATTTAGTGGATATAATATTTATTTATCTATTATAAAATAATGATGTGGTATTTATTCATAAAATAAATATCAATTTATCAAGGCCCGGAAAATATTATGAATGAATGGAGGACTGATTTTTTTATTCAGCTGTGAAATATTATGCATTGAAAATAAATTCAATAAATTATATTTAATTTTAGTCATGACTTAAGAGTATGTCAAAAATAATAATATTATTAATTTTTTATACATGGGGATCCATAAGTATTTCTAATATAATGAAAGGAGAGTATATAATAATTATTTTCTAAACCTTTGAGTATATAAAACAGATTATGTTATTTTCCTAAGGGAATCGATTCATTATATGTTGTTGAAAATGAGATCCATATAGAATCTTCTGAAGCCCTGGAGAGAAACTTCTCCAAGAAAACTCCCATGAATGGAGAGAAATCATCCTCCATCTCACACTCTCAATTATAGAGAGATCAAAGATAATCATTTAGAGGTGTTTCTTTGGGTAATCAAAGGTGAACACCGCAAGTGATCAGATATATTTTTCTTTTTATTAGATATTTCTATAGAGATGTTTGAAGATCCATGTAACTCGTGTGGATAACCACAAGATGAAATGTATTATTGATTCCTACAACTGAGCGATGGCATGTCATAGATCTATTTTCAGAACCCAAAACAAAGAAACAATTTATCCGATGTAATTCATTAATTTAATATATTAATTATTAATAATATGTGATCACCATGTGATTTGGTTCCTCTATTTAACCATTGTCAATATACTTATATTGAAAATCATTGATCATGGAATGTATCATCATTTTAATCTTTTATTAATCACCGATATTTAAAAAAACTAATTGTAGACATGACTCATATGACACTTCCTGTGTGACCAGAAGCATCATGTTGTGTTAAATAAGATGAATATTTATTAATAAATATTTAAATATTATTGATCCAAATTCCTTAGTTTTCAATTATAGTTTTATTAGGTTTTATTTTAAAAATTATTTTTTATTTATTTATCTTTGTTTCTAAAAAAATTAATCAAATTGAATAATTTTGTTAATGAAATAAATTCAATTTTCTCATCAAGACATGTTGAATTGTCTAGCCAGATTACAGAATAGTATATGTATTATAACCCAGAGGTAAATTTCATGTACTACTATTTAATTCACTATGAATTAATATGGAATCAATTCATGTCATGTGCATTTACTATACATGTTGAATTTAATTTTACTCAGCGTGTTCACTGAGAGATCATAGAGAATGGTCGGACAGATAAATAATTGTTTATGTTTAGTAAATGGTGTATTGTCCCTTATTTTGTTATTTTTCATGTATTGTCTTACACAACCTACATGACTGGTGACCATGCAACTCGAATACGACACACCATTTTTCCCATGTACACACAATGTACACCAATATTTTTTTCCATGGTTACACACCAAGTCCCTAGGAAGGTGTCACTGATAGGCGGTGTAGAAGAATAAAATTTGAGTTTCTCAAATGTACATGACATGTAATTTTTCAAAATTATGCACAATTGAAAACTATTCAAATATACAATGAAAAACATATCAACATGTGTTCAATGGGGTCATTAATTGATAGTACACACCACATGATTGGTTATATATATAAATGTATAAATAATTTCTATTTTATATTCAGATTGACATATCATGTATAATTCATATTATGATTATTAATCGATGCGCATTGAAGAATGACATGCTAGGTAAATATCATGTGTTTCATGTTGTAATTATGTTGATAGTACATGATGTGATGTTATGTGATAATCTATGCATTCCACATGATTCAAGAGTAAAAATTATACAAGTGTAATACACATTGGGTAGTTTAGATGGGTAATCACCTTATTGCCTCCATGGTAAATTATTTACACAGTTAATTTTTTTAAAAAATATTTAATTTTATTATAATTATGTTGGATGAGAATATCATTATAATTTAAAAGAGTTTTATGAACTAATAATTGATTAAATATGTATGATAATGCGTATTTTTAGGTGAACATTATCCTAAACAAGATTGATTATAAGTGAATGATGATTTTATTAAATACATAATTTTCTGCATGCATGCGGATGATCATGAAGTTATTGAAGTCCATTTTAAGTGATTGGTTTCATATAATTTATTATTAAATAAAAATTTTGGAACTATTGTCCTCAATAAATGATTCAGTTCAGATTCTAAATAACGGTAACTATACAATATAATCAATAATAAATAAGACATTATGACATGAATAAATAAATTGATTTATATGATATCAAATGAAAAATAAAGAATAAATAAATTCCGAGTCAACATAAAATCAAATAAATCCCTCGATAATAATAAATAATAATATAGTGATGGTTATTCATATTGTTTGACATAATTATTGTTACAACCAGACCCAACAGGGCTCAATCCCAAACTCCCACAAGCCTACATCCATTGGATAGGGGTTTGATATAAGGATTGAAACACATAACTAATATACGGGGTCATTTCTGAATGTGCATATAAGAACACTCTTTCCCAAATCCATGCATAAGTGTGGAGTAATAGTACTAAAATATGAAACATCGAGAGAATAAACATGAATGAAAAACCATTATGGAATATAAAAGTATGAATGTGTAATCTAAAATGGTAAAAAGAGAAAATACACACCCAACCAGAATGATGTACCAACATAACAATAAACTTTATAAGAAAATGCTAAGGGTGCCTAATTCCAGATCTCAAATACATGGCCATCTTATATGGTCAAATTGACCAGGGTATCTCAATGATCCATAGTAATCACCACCTACCTGTCGGTCAGGTATATAATAAACGAAACGAGAAATAAAATCCCATTTATGTCTGAGTATATACGTACTATATAGGACACCCTAAAAATTAGTATGTGGTCAATAATAGACCTGACAGAGGTAGACCCCTCCACTAATATAACGAAACAAAATGAAAAATTGATGATATATATATATATATATGTGTGTGTGTGTGTGTTCTAAGAAATAAAATGTAGTTAAGAGAGAAAGGGGATATAAATCTCATAACCTAGTGCAAGTAAAAAAATAATTCTTTAGTTCCAAGAGTCCAACAATGATGTCCATCATCTCATGTATCTGTTCTAAGAAACTTCCATGCGGATTCATGCCTCCCATCAATGGTTTAAATTTTAAGGGAAACAATCTCTAGATAGAGGACCTATGCAATGACCTAGTAGGAGGGATCCACATTGAATATAGTGGACCAATTCCCTCATATAAAAGAATGGTTCTACTATGTAGATATGTAGAAGATCCACTCTATAGTCTTTCAAGGGGGTTCGAATTTATGGGTAGAGGACCCAATATCAACCTTAATAGGAGGGTTCCACTAAGAATATGGATAGTGGACCCACACCCTAGTCCATAAGGGGGGTTCCACTATATTGGCAGAGGACCCATTCCCTACCCTAGCATGAGGGATCCTCTCATAATATGGATACATGACTCATTCTCTTTTCCTCCATGGGATTTACTTTATGGGTACTGGACTTGTTCCCTTCTAGAGTAATAGGGTCCAACATTGAAGATGGATAGAGTACCCAAGCCTCAATCTATCAAGGGTGTTCCACTCTATGGGTAAGGAATCAATTCTCTACCCTAGAAAGAGTGTATCACACAAAATTTAGATTGAAGACCCACACGTTAGTCCATTAGGGGTTTCCACTAAATGTTTGAGGACTCATGCCATTCCCCATTAGAAGGGTTCCACTCTTATAGCCAGGTCCAATCATGGTCATCATCGAGTGCCACCTAAAGAATTGTCACAATTCATACATCTAGAATCATAGATCAAAATTCACTAAAATTTCAACCAACACATCCTATCTTAAAAACACTATAGAGAGTCAACTCGTATACCATGATCTAAGTCCAAATAAAGGAGATATAAGAGGTAGAATATTACACTAAAGAAGGTACATGACGTATAGGCAACCCACATGGCTTGTTGTCCCACTATACTCCTAGTATTTTCTGTAAAAGTAGATTAATCACTTACTATATATCATTACATAGTGTGTAAGGGGACTACATGGCATGTCTCATCCACCCTGGTCTAAGATGTATCATACTGGTCCTGCATGTGTCCCTCTGGTCGTGTCTGTGTACTCCATCTATGTACAGGTACCATGGATTCCCTTGTACATAGCTTCTGTGTTGTCATGACCATATCAATGTACTACCAGAGTACACCTTGGGTCTCCATCATCCATTCACATGGTGTCTTGGGGTCCCACACATCATGTTGTTTTTAAATCCCCCATAAATCCTAGCACTCATAGCTAGGGGTACACCATGAAATGTTTTGTTCAGACTACATTTTGTGTTGTAGGGTTTTTCCAATAATAGAATTCTTATGATTCATTTTCCATAACTTCCTTCTCCACCTTGAATCACACATCATGGCCACATGTAAATTGATTGGGGTGGCTTCCACACATGGATTCCAGCCCTCTAGTGACAAAAAATCCTTATTTTTTAACCCATGGCCATTCGTTGAATGCCTCTCATGCATCCCATATATTAAGGAGATCTCTAGAACCAATGTGTAATGAACATTATTAAAAAAATAAAATTGACCCATACTCTAATTTTTGAATCATTCATCACATCTGAATCAACTGTGAATTTGGGGGTCTAATGGCATTCGATCCCACTCGGCAATGTCAATCGATAGACCTAAATTCATATAAAAAAGTAATGAATAACGATGGTGGAAAAGAAAATAATCCAAAGGTGAAAAAATCCTTGTAAAATAATTATTCGCTAAAAAATTTGATTGAGGATAATTGAAGTGATAAATCATGGAACAACGGGTCAAATTGAATAAATTACTTAATTCAATTATCTGGCAACATGAAGATTATAAAATAAAATGCAGATCAATTAAATAGAGTTTATTATAATAAAAAAATTAATAATATTGTGTAGAAATCAGAAAGGATGAGTTGTACCTTGATTTAGATCATTCATTGGTGACGAACCTTATTTCAAATGAAGGTAGATGATCTGTTGCATTCACTGCACCTCAATTCTCCTTGTTCTGATTGTTTATCATCTCCCAATCTTGTTTCTCCAATGAATAATAGTGGGTCCTCCTCTTAATGGTCCTAGGGTTATTTTCATAACCGTAAAGATCCTCCATATAGATGTATTTATAGAGGAAATTATATTCCAATAATTTAATGAATTAATTTATTAATTAATTTATTAATATACTAAACACAAATTATAATGACCATTTAATTGAACATACTATGAAACCCACTTTACGTCACTCTAAAGGTAAACCACCCATTCCAAATTCAACTATGTTATTATAATTTTTATCCAATAATCAATTTAATATTTTTCCATTTTTTACTAGAAAATATCATCATGAAAGATGTAATATATAATTAGTTTTACTTAAAAAATACAAACACAATAGGCCTCAGAATTACACATCTTCCTAGATTCTGGAAATAAAAACATTTCCTAGTATATATCAATGTATTACAATGAAAATAAATATTTTATAAATTATCCACTCCTTCAATATTTTCAACCTCAAAAATAATAAACTATACATAAAGTTGGGGTTACAATGCCCAAATAAGGGTCTACCACTCCTAGGAGCTCTCTTGCAAGCTACAATACAATAACCAATGGAATAGTCATTCCACATAGGATCCTCAAATTATTATCCTTAATCACCAATGGGTGCTCCATAAACGTTTCTCCATAATTGATGTCCATCTCCCCCTATTAAATAATGTGCATGGGGTCATGCTTGTATTTCTTTAACTACAACCCATAGAAGAATTTGAGCACACATTCCAACTTTTTGGTTAAGGAGATGTGATACATAACCTCATTGACATTCAACAATATCTATAACTTATTGATGAACCATGATGATTTAATTCCTTCCTGGACATATATTTGAAAGCTTCATCATGGGGAATGTTTTTGGGAACATGGTCTCTCTACTCAAACTCCACGACCCTATGACGTTGATATGCATTATTTTTTTCCTATGTTGAGAACACCACATCTAGCTGTGGATGACATGTACCTTATATGTCTTCTCTTCCACCACCTCTATACCTATAATACATGCCTCATTGATCTTATCCAGTGTAAGGGTGTCATGTTGGGTCTCCCATACATGTCCTCAAATGTATGTTTATTTATAGTAGCGTGGTAGATATTATTTTATGTAAACTCCATAAATTGACATTAATCCTCCCATCCCCGGAAAAATTAAATCATGCAGACCCTAATCATATCCTCCAACACCTGAATAGTATCCTCATTCATTGGAGATATTTGGGGGTGAAAGGTTATACTCATCCTCATCAGTGTCTTGAAGGCATCTATAGGCCTCTCCAAAACATTTATGTAAATCGAGCATCACGTTTCAAGAAAATGTTCAAGGGAAACACAAGATGAAGGATGATATCCCACACAAACAACTATTCTAAATATTCTACCTCACTAAACTCATTGATAGTAATGAATTGTTCGAGCTTTGTATGTTGGGATATAATCACCAAGATGTCACCATGGACTCTCTCAATTCGTGGAATCCCATTCATAAATTCTAGGGATATGCCATCCCATTTCCACTCTATAGTCTCGTGTGGCTTCAACAAACCTACTGGAACCACATAATCAACATTTAAATGATGAATAGCGAGGCACAAAGATAATAACTCATCCACACACCAACTCATTATAGGCCACAAAAATCCCCTATTGGTCTATGTACATCATCGCTAATCTAAAATGTACAACCAAATGAGTTTTGTGAAATTAACTCACCAGATCCTCCCACTTCATGGCTGGGAACACCATCTGTTCCATCAAAAAAGGCTATTTGATTCCCTCAAAAAAAAAATGTCTCATGAATATCCAAAGGGTATGTGGTCACATATATCCAAATACTCTATGTTTCTGAAGGGACATCTCTCACAAACTAGAGAAGTGGAGGTGTCGACACCATCAAATGATGAAAAGATGCACCCTCTTATTCAACTATGGTTACTTACAAGGAATACAACTTCTCTAACTCCTCCATCACTAAACATAACTTAGAAATCCTACTAATGGAATCCCCCACCATGTTTCCCTTCCCATAAGTAGATATAATTTCATCTCAAAAACATAAAAGTACTCTAACTAGTTACTTTTCATTAGGATCAAGTCTCTCTCTGTGAATACATACCTAAGATTCTTATATACTAACTATAAAAATAACTCTCCCAGAATATAGTGCATCAACATCCACATAGAAAAGACTATCATTACCACCTCTAGGTCATGAGTCAGATAGTTCTGCTCATGGGTTCTAAACATTTGTGACCCATATGTGATAACTACCTATCTCTACAACAATACATAGCTGAGTCCAGTTCTAGAGGCATTAAAATATACTATATTCTACGTACCTCCTTCGAAAATATCAAAACCATGGAACTCATCTTCTCCAATCTCATCTCCTTGTATGATATCTAGAAAGACTCAATCCACTTAAAAGGCATCCCTTTACATGTCAAATAGGTTAAAGGGTTTTTAATCATGGATAATCTTCCACAAAACTTATTTAGTACCCTATGTATCTATGAAAACTATGCACCTTGGGAATACTATTTGGTGGATCCTAAGAAAGAATTGCATCAATCATCAATTGTTCCAAATCTCACCCATGATAAAAAATGAAATTTACCTATAATGTGGACCTTTTGGATCCAAAACTAACAATTAGAGATATTATCATAAAAAAGGTTATCCATAAAAAATCTAGGACCAGTTTCAAGTGCTTGTCAATATTATAATCTAAAGTATAGTATATGAGTATTTCATCAATGAAGACAAAAAAAATCAGTCGATATTTGATTGGAAGATCTAGTCCAAAAAATCCATAAACACAGAGGTAACATTCATGACAACATAAAGAACCACTGGGAACAAAAAATATTTATTTAAATATGAATATCTACCTCATGAAATTTCAATTAGTGGTATTGGGACCTCATATCGATCTTCGATAATGATCTTATGTCTAAAAACTAATCAAATAGGTCTTTAATCATCAATAAGGGTTAATTATTATTTATCATGACCTAGTTCATGTGATGATAATTTACAAAAATCCACAACCTCCAATCCTTCTTTTCAGGGAAAACACTGATGCTACCCAGGGGGAATAATGGGTCTGATGAAACCCTTCCCCTGAAGGTCCTCTAACTACAATAACGAATCTCATAGATCTGTAGGCACCATATGATATTCTTCAAAAGATGTTATATGGGTATTAGTTTTAAAGTTGAAGATATAGTCCTTATCCCACATCATTGGTAATCCTAGAACATTCTTGGGAAATACATCCATAAAATATACCATGAATAAAGTAGTCAATATTCACGAAGAGACTTTTACTCCAAGGGAAAAAATCTCCAAAAGACGGTGATGGGTTGTAGCCTCATACACTTTTAACCCACTAGTACATCCATGATATCTCTCTCGTCCATAATGGATAATCCAACACATCAGTGTAATGGAATCTAACTCATATTTTTTGATAATAAATCTTGTAATGGACTATGGGAAGCTTGTATATATATATAATATACAGTCATAACGATTCATCTTGACAATAACATCGAACCTATGGATCCACTTTACATGTTCCCCGCTCTGGTAGGTCACATGGGTCTAAGCACACAACCCCATATTGCAAAGGATTTTGACTAATATAGATGTTGTAAAGGTGGTACAATGGAGAGAGTATACCCTCGTGTTAGAGTATCACAGTGAATTCAATCAATATTAAACAATAATGAAATCATATATAAATAGATAGAATCATCAGATAAGAATTAGTAGAATAAATAATAACTAAACAACTGAATACATATTTGAAATCCTCTACAAATGTTCCGGATACATGTATGCATGGAATGTTGATAAAAAAGTGGAATAAGGGAACTTACATAGTATAATTATATACAAAACTGTATATAATAAAAAAAATATCTCCCCTGTCATTTCAAGCTAATGCCAAGTTCTCTGCTCTTACGTTCCATATATAATCAACACACATCACAACCTATATTAGGACCCTTTTCCTTATGAATAAAAACAAAAAAATAGTCTTCTTTGGTACCATACGAATCCTTATAGGGTGTGAGATAAGAAATTTAGTAGGACCCCACCAATGGAGTCTATGTGTAATCCATGAATTGATCATACTAAAAACTGTGATGATATATAATTTATTAACGATTCTAAATGAATAAATAAAAAACTCATTCATAGGTTCATGAAGGACACATGCTGGGTATACTTTCCTCCCCTCATTTCCCGAATGAAAGTCTGAATAGTCACTATATAAATACATATGTAATATATATGTTGTAAAATTATATATATTTCATCCACCTATTTGAACCAATTAAATTATGATACAGGGGCCATATACCACGAATACTTATTACTTTCTAGATTAGGTCATAACACAAGCATCCATTACTATTCTAACTAGAAAATAGGCTCAAGAAATATTGTACATGCCCTATATCCCAATAGAGTGAAACTCAATTAAAAAACACGCGATATAGTGAGTGACCAATCATGGAATCACTTTAACCATATAACATGGAATGTAAATCCCAACACAAATATAATATCACTAGTATGAGATTCCATATTCCACACATGATGTTAAGGAGTGTTATTTTCCTCCAGGCTGAACACCCATTACCGTATTACATAGCTTGTATAAAAGAGTATTCATAATTATAATCGGAATGATGAATAACCTCCCATGAAACATGATTAGCCTGATGATATATATATAAATAATTCACACACATATTTATAACATAAAACATGAGTCTCAACATATCATATGTCCCATTAGTCAAGTTCCATTACAATAAAGTCATATATTTCATAATAATCAATTAAACAGTTTATCAATTATAGGCATGAACTTTCCCCCATTAAATCATTCCAAGTAGAAATTTAAACAATTAAATTAATTTAATGGAAATAAAACATGCATGAATTAGCAGTCAGATATATATATATATATATAGCTAATTAGTTTAACTGAACAAAGTAAAACCTTTTATATACATACCTTACCATTTTTTCATTTTTATTGCATTTGATGAATGGAATCCATCATGAATATGTGATCCCATTAAATTTATCAAAACATGGAAAATCTATTCATATGGATAAAAGTTTCAATTAGAAGGTTTCATTTTCTTGTGGGAAAATTCATACAAAGGTAATTCCAATCAATGGATGAGAAAAACACCTAAGAGGTTCTTTGGGTCCTATAAAACTCAATATAATAATGACATTTCATTTTAAATCTAAGACGAAACCTAAGAGGTAATCCGAATGTATATTTATTTCATTTAATCCATACATTTAATTATTTGATTCATACAATTTAAATAAAAATACTATTTAAAGACCATACCATCTATTTTCAACCCATAAAATTCAATGAAGCATGGAAAACTCATTTATATTTCTTAATGGACCATCAATAAGTTTACATGCACATTAAGGGAATTTTATACATGGTAAATCCCAATTCTAGGTTGACATATAGATTCCGACTAGTAGCGAGGGTGTAAAAGTGATATAGTGGCGATATTATACAGTTATGAAAAAGTATCATAGAAAATACAATCAATAATAATAAATTATGGAAGAATATATAAAAATAAAAAATCAGTATATAAGAAGTAGCATAATAAATAAGAACTAAACAACTGAGTATATAATTGAATTACTCTAAGGAAGTTCTTGATAGATGTATTCATGGAATGTTAATAAAAAAAGGGAACAAGGGACCATGAATATAAGAATTGTATTTGAAAAGGAATAAGAGATAAAAATATTCTCCACTATAATCTCGATCTACTTCCTATCCCTTTACCCATAAGATCTATATAGAAGAAACAAATCTCAACAACTTGAATTTGGACCCTTTTCCTTATCTATACATATAGACATATAGACTTCTCAGGAACCAAAGGAATCCTGATTAGGGTGTGAGTTAAAAATATTAGAAGGCCGCCACCAGTGGTATCCATAAGAAATACATGAAATACTCATAATTAAATAGTGTGAAGATACATAATTGGTTAACAATTATTTATGAGTAAATAAACAACTCCTGCTCGAGTTTTTAAAGGACAAATGGTGGGCTACCTGCTTCGACTCATTTTAAGAAGGAATGTCTAAATATTCACTATATATATAGTATTATTACATATATATAGTATAATTATACATATTTCATCGATTTGTATGAACCAATTACATACAAACATAAGATATCATATACCTAGAATAATAGTTACTGGCTAGACTGGGGCGTTACTCAGATATCCATTACTAGTTTAATAGGCCTATAAGCTCATGTAATATGGTACATACCCTATATTCTAATAGAGTAAGAGACTACATTACCTATATCTTTTTTATCATAGTTTTTTCCTTACTATTTTTATGTACATTATATTCTCTCCATTCATTTTTTTTTGTAAATCATTACGGCGGATAATTTTTATAAAAGAATATTACTATAATGGGGTGAATGCATGAGAAATCTTGAAGAATAAATCCTTATATAAGGGGGTTGTTTATCTACAAATGGAAAAATAATATTTAAATAACATAATACAATCTTTATGTAGAGTTCATTTGCTATGGGGTAGTTAGCCATATTCATATTTTTACTAGTTATAAACTCAGGGGGAGATAGGTGTTTATTTTTATGTACAAATATGAAATATTTTTGTGTTAATATTATATTCCAAGAATGGGATTTGTGTGTTCCATGAAGGGGGATATTGTGGAGTCAAAATTTTCTTTTTGAATTTTCTCATTCTATTATGTTTTTTAAATCACAAAGACATTTCCTTTAATAATATATTCCTTCTTTAAGTTTCAATAATGAAATTTCATGAATGTTTGATATTAATTGGAATATTGATCCTTCATATCTTTTTTGTTATTTTGTTTCTATTTCTAAAAATCTTTTACGACCAAATAGAAACTAGAATCAATGACAATCAAATACTTCCTAATAATCAGATACATAGATTATCAATTCTAATTATCTCAAAAAATGTATCATATTTAAAGTGTTTCTCAAATCTGCTTCACATAGAGTTTTGAACCATATTCTCACTATTCATTATTTTTGATTGTATTAGAATAATAAATCTGATTCACTAACTTCCTCTAATACAATTTGATCAGATTTTTTAATCTTATTCGGTATGTTCCTCAACTACAATTCAGTCAGAATTGTGAATATGATTCACCATGTTTCTTAATTCTAATTCTCATATAATTTTGAATATGATTCAGAGACTTCCCTATAACCTATTATAATAAAATTTCAACTCCAATTCTCAAAGATTATTATATCTAATTGTATTTGATTAGGAATCAGATTTTATAACATTCTCAAACATGATTAATTTCACTATTTCCTTAATGTGTTGATACATATAGTTGGATTCTTCCATATATCATAAGATTATGTTTCTCACTATATTTAGTCTTATGATAAATTATTCCATTCGATCTATCATTTTATGACCATTGTAAGAGATATCTATACCAGTACATTTGATAATTCAGTTAAAATATTACCTTGAGAGATAATGTAGATTGTCAAACTCCATGCTTATAAATACGTGATCACTTTTTCATTTCTAGGTGTATGTAAAAAATTAAGAATTGTTATGTCTATCTTGATTCTATCATTTTTATCTTGTAATTCTAAAGTGTGAACAATTTTTTCCTAGTGTTTGTGTGTCTTTAGTGATAGTTTCAATCTTAAATAATCCATGTTAGATTTTTTTTAAAATTTTCATTCTGATTCTGATTCATTAATTGATGGCTTAAAATTGTATGAAGATAAGGGACTTGATTACCATATTAATTGAGGTATTACAGGTAATGGAAGATAGAGGTGCTGATTAAATGTTTAATTGATGGATTCCTCAATAATATGTTATAAATATAAAGTGTTACTATTTATAAATTTTATATTGTATAAACTATGAATTAAGTTTTTAATTTATGGTATAATCTTGTTTAATTTTACTTGTGTGCATATTTCTTTACTATATTCATCTCTATCGAACTGAAGGTGTTTTTCATTAACCTTCCTGAAGAGGGTTTAGTGAATTCAATTTGATTAACATTATTAAACAATGGTTTCCATATGGTTAAAAATGAATTTTTTTAAATATAAAACTCACCCCCTAAATATTATATGTGATAATATTCAAACATATTTCAACCCTACCCATAAGGATGGTAGCCACTCTCTGAAATACTCAATCAAGAATCAGAAGGTATATAACAATGGGAAAGGATCAATTATACAAGAATAACACCATAAAATTGGGATTCTATGAAAAATTCATAATGTTTAAACCCATATTAGTTACAAAACATCAATACTCAAATGGAAAATGATGAGATCACCTACCTCATGGTCGTAGATGAATCCTTGATGGATATTGGAATCAGATTTGGAGTCGGTGGAATGTCAACTAAGAAACATTTTGATGCCCAGAAAATAGGGAAAATGACCCCCCTACTAAATAGAATTATTTATTCATTGGAAAACTAAAGCTATAAGGGAGATTGAGGATAGACTTACCTTACGGAGTCCAATGCTTCCTTCAGATATTGAATCGATTGCTAGATGAAGGAGTTAGTGATGAACCTAGGTTAGGGAACTTTGGAAAGTTATAGGAATAAACCTCAACCCAACCATGAGTGTAATAAGAAGGAAAACGATATATCCTTTGAGAATAAATGAGGTGAAAATGGTAATTTCGCCTGAAAATACATAGGTATATGGTTTCTCCACATTGTTAGGCCAAATCGTGCAAAAATAATGCTCTATTAACTAATACTAGGGGAAACCCATTGTTATTAGATGATTTATTCACTAACCATGCAAAAAACATGAAAAATAATTTTTCCTATGCCTATAATAGTTTTCACAACCATTCCCATGGTTTGAAGGGCTCTAGAGAAACCGGGTGGCCCAATTCCTTCATCCCATTTCAAAACTGTGGGCTTCAAATGATCCCTAAATGCACCTGAGACCTCTGTGACATGATTATAAATAAATATTTGATATCTATAATGAATTATAATTGAAAAACTAATGATTCATAAATTCATAAAAATATGTTCCATTATAACATCCTAACCACATATCTTATCATCCTTGAGAATCCTACAGGAACCATGAGAACATCACGTAACCTACGAGGGTCATGAAGATTATTTCAAATGGTCATGTTACTTTTATAAAAACCCATTAAGCATTCAATAACTTCTTATGAATACATAAATTAAGTCCTCAAAACTCAATCCATAACTCGTTTTCCTACTAAAACACTCAAATGGTGCTCATTCAATCATGTTTAGCAAGAGACACGATCACTCACTCATCTCTAAAAGATTTTATACTATGGTGCTCCCAACCATATGTATTAGCATAAAAATGGGCCCAATTACATGACATCTTACCTCCATGTTCATAATTTCTTACAAAACATTCCTTATGCATTCTAGTGACATTCCTAAAATGTTTTCATAAACTGGGAAAACAAGATTACCCTCAAGAACTCAACAAAAACCTCACTATAAAGAGAAAATAGATAAATCCTTATCGAGAAAACTAAAGATGTTCACACACTAATTTTTTAAAATAAAATTTTGACCATATAATCCCCACATTTATTAACCTGAGGTGTATTTAAATTATTTCCCGAGGGCCATACATTGTAAACAGTAAAAATAATGAATTGAGATACCTCAAACTAATTATCGTCAAGATATATAGCTTAGATAGCCAGTGTACTAAACATAGAACTAATATTCCATTGTTTAAGGAATCATGAATTTACCATGGGCACATTCACAAAATCCATTACCAAAAATCTAGTGACATTCTTTGATCAAACAACCACTTCACCATTTAAATTGTCATGTTTCACCAAAAATGGTGTTGTAGACCAAATCCAAGCCACTCAGATAGACTACCTTTTAACATTACCTCTATGACTAACCACAATCCCAAGATAAGCATGGCTTCAATGAACATGATTCCATCGATGCAAATCCAGTAAGTCTATACATCATGTTTAACACTACACATTAGTATAAGGCCATGACCTCAACATGAGATAATTGATCGAACCATGATCAGCATCTATTTGGTGGTTTGGGAAGAAGAAACAACAGGTGTACAATAGTGCGTTCATGGTCTTCCATCTTGGGAACCCATGTATAACTCAATACTAACCAATCGTCGATTAAAATAAAACATCCATAATGAAGTTATAATAAATATCACTTTTCGAGCTCATAATATTTTATAACATTAGTAGCACATTATACTGACGATGTCTCGATGTACACAAGAGAGATACCAAGATAGGGATCATATTCATAATTAAAGAAAGATCATACAAATTGGATACTCATAAAAATAATAGAATAGAATTACAACCACTACAGGTTGACACTTTTAATGATGCACGACTTCACCAGTCAATACATTATCATTAACCAATAACAATTTTATTACCACCCAAGGAATCACACAATTGATCAACATTAACCAGTGAAGTCTATAAAATAAAAATTATTATTCTCAATCGTAACACACACTTAAAACTAAATCAACATCATGATGATGATCAATCACTAACTAGATTCAATACTTTCTTTCCCCAAATGGAATTCCTGAAACATCGACCATTTCTAAAAGTTCATACTTGGATTTTTTTCCTTCTTATCTAAAGGACATTCATTACCAAGAACCAACACTCTTCTAACCACCATAATAGATCCCTAGTCATCGAATGCATAGAGAGACTAGACACTAAAAGATCACTATATAAGGTTCACCTTAAAACACAAATGTTTAATCATTTTGTATGAAAACCATAACCAAATGTACCTCTAGGTAAAAAAAACGGATTCACTTGATACATCATCCCAATAATTGGGATGAATATGATTTCATTAACACCAAGGTCACTCTTCTACATATATGACCCATGACCGCACTCAATATCCCAAGTCTTAAGAATTTCTGCAAACTCAACCAGTTTAATTCAAAAAAATTAGAAACATGATGAGTATCTAGTATATAATCACCCACAACCTTGAGTTTTAGAACTAATGTCGAGACATCCCTAATACTATCCATAGCCTTTTCATCCACATGAATTCATGTATCGGATTGACTATGCTGAAAACAATCTTGAGTCTCTTTATCCCATGCGAACGTAAAATAGAATGAAGACCTCCAGAGTCAGCCAGGGAAATTAAAACAAGGGAAGAAGACCAATAAAAGGGATAACTATACCCCCCACATGTCTAAAAAAATAAAAATGAGAATTAATCTATGATCACACCCATAAAAATGGTCAATGACACCATGTCATCCCATTCGTATATGGGTTTATTTTTGGAGGTAAGAGTACCACAAGGGACAATGACACCTGAATGACATAAAACACTAAAAAATCATATAAATTTCCAAGGAATTTAAACACTATGGGTTCAATATACCTTAGTAAGTCCCTTTAAGAAATGATATGTTTTGACACTATAACTTGGACATGCCAAAAAAATCACTAGAGTCATGATCCTAACATTTAATCCATTGATAAAAAGAAAAGGGATTATGAAAAACCTTCATGTTTCCATTCCAAGGAAAATATATGAGATGTTTAAAAAACCCTTATTTGAGGGTTTATAATAAGACACCACATATGGTTCCATTATAAATTCATTTATTTAATTCAAATTTGGTATTTAAACATCTAAAAGATTCTAAGATAGAATAAAAATACTAATTATAATAAAAACCCATTTTTTATTTATTAATATTTAACACACATAGCAGGTTATCTCATAAGACACATTCCACAACTGACCTACATGGGTCATGTACTACATTTTGAAATTTAACAACAACATTTCCATGGCTGATTGATAGATTCACATTCCTTTAAATGAGTAAAAAAATTATTACTGATCAAAATTAATTATCTTTTATAATTTATAACATTTCAAGATATATCATGGTCATATTTAATGGTTTGATTATATGGTTTTCCATCACCCAACCTATATAACACCCATACCCAAAACATTTTGGTATTTAGTTAACTATAATCCAAACCAATTTACATAAAAATTTAAATGAAAACAACATCCATATCATAGAATGGTATCTAAATTTGTTTCATGCTAAAATATCGATTGTGCACGTGGGTTTCTTCTCCAAAATTATATGGTACCCATACAGCTTGAAACTGATGACATTGCCCCATTTATTCCCAACATACATGTTTCTCCCATGAAACCAATTATGTATCTAGATCATATCTAAAATTTTATCATAATAATTAAATACATAAATTATGAAAATAAAACATAATCATAGTACATATACATAACATGCTAAGTAAGAAGGAAACGGGTTATCAAGATAATTTCACTTTAGAATTCACATTAATTTTGATTTTTCCCTCTTCCATTCATTTAAATCACATTAAATTGGTTGAATCAGATGAATTAAAAACATTTAACCATAAGGGATTATACTTCTTTTGATCCGAATCATGGCATCCACTTGACCCACACTATAATATATTCCATCCCATGTGACATATGGTCCAGTGTTCAACATGCCATAATTGAATCCTTAAGGTTTCTCCTTTAACATATTCATGAAAAAACTATTAGGTTAAGGATGGAATTTTATGTACCATATATATATTCCAATCCTTGAAATGAAGATTCAGTAAAATTATATACATATTCAAGGTAGTATTAATGTGAAATAGGAAAATGCATGCAGAAAATTTATTATGGCATGGAAATATGCATCGTCTATTAGTCATATTGTGCCTATGATGATACATATGCTAATGAAAATAACACACATAATTGGTCCATAGTAAATAAATGACTCATTCAATGACACCAATATTAGTAACATCATAAATAAATTGTCTCACCCAATTGTGAAATTGTATCAACAATAAATAGAATAATCCATAAATTCATCAACCCATCCGAGCTAATTTATGCTACCCCAATACATGAGTTAGCTACATCCAGGCATAAGATAAATTCCAAATTCCATTAACTCCTATCCTCCAACCTAATATCCAAAAACTAATATAAAATATAATCAAAGGCTTTAAAACCACA
This sequence comes from Viscum album, assembly GCA_963277665.1. NCBI lineage: Eukaryota > Viridiplantae > Streptophyta > Magnoliopsida > Santalales > Viscaceae > Viscum > Viscum album. Next base: position 70,045,625 of record OY728161.1, read on the forward strand.
TTATAACGTCTCGACTTGGATCCATGTAACTCGTGCTTTGAGCATGTGGGTCACATATCCTCTAACATGCCTCCACAAATGACATATGTTACTAAATAGTAGATATGGTGTAATGGTGGTATAGTGGGAAGACTGTACCCTCACATTAGAGTATCATACCTAATAGAATCAATAATAAACAATAGTGGAAGAATATATATAAAGACCAAATCAAAAGACAAGTAGAAGAAGAATAAATAATAATTGAATGACTAAATATATAATTTAATTCCTCTACAGAAGTGTTTGATGCATGTATATATGTAATTACAATACAAAAAGTATAACAGGGGATCATTATTTCTTGAAGGATATAAAAAACAAAAATAAAAAATGATTCTCAAGTAGCATCTCGAGCGAATGTCTAATCCGCTACTCTAATGATCCATATAGAATAACACATATCAACAACTAGTACTCATTCCATTTCCCTTATCAAAACCTATAGACAAATAGTCATCTCCGGTACCAAAGGAATCTCGAGTAGGGTGTGAGATAGAAATATCAGTATGTGGTGTCTATGTGAAATCCAAGAACTGCTCATAACTTAATAGTGTGAGGATATATAATTGATTAACCATAATGAAAAAAATTAGTTAAACAACTATTAACTCATGTTCAAAAAGGACACCTTGTAGGTATAAATGACTCATTATCTAAAGTAATTTCAAAACATACACATTATATATATATAGTAATAATACATATATATTAAAATTATATATATTTTATCCACCTATATAAAACATGTACGTGTGGACGTAAGGGGCCAAATAACCAGAATACTAGTTGCATTCTAGACTATGGCATAAATCAGACATCCATTACCATTCTAATGAGCCTATAATATAATGGAAAAGGGTTCCTTCCCTACATTCCAAGAGTCTGAGAGATGGCATGCAACAATACTCAAGATAGAGAGTAAGACATCATGGAATCACTCTAATCATGGTCCGGGTTGTGTAAATCCCAATTTACATAGATAATTACTAGTGTGATATTCCATACTCAACACATGGTGTACGGTAGTGTGATTTCCTCGTGGATCTACACCCCTGACCATCATACACAACTTGTATAAAGGTGTATTGACAATTACAGTTGGCTTTATGCATAACCTCCCACGAAACATGTTCACCAAATATATATATATATATATATATATATATTAATAAAGTACACTCATCTCAATAAAATAACTCATATGAAAAAACCTCTACTTTTTCCCATTAGTCATGTTTCATTACACATAATTCATGAAATTCATAATAATAATTTAATAAGTGATTCATTAATAGGAATAGACATTATGCCCTTAAAACATTTCATGAGTTAATTTAAAACATTCAATTCATATAAAGGAAAACATACTATCATATATGATCCATCCTAGATATATATATATATATATCCAATTAGTTCAAAATGGAGAAAGAAAACCCTCATATATACAAAAATTTCTATTTTATCCTTATTAATAAATTTATGTAATGTCATCTGTATTGAACATGACGTACCTTTAAATTCATTAAAACATGGAAAATCATTTCCAACATATCAAAGTGTCAATTGGAAGGTGTAATGGTCATGTATGAAAAGACTTATGTGGGAACATCCCAACATATGAGGATCTAAAAACTTAAGAGGTTCTTTGGGTCTTATAATCATCTATATAACAATGGAATCCCATTTTTACGTCAAATATGAATGATAATTGGAAATACAGAGATAAGTTAATTTTATTTAATCCTTACATTTCATTATTTAATTCATACGATTAAAATATGTCCACCAAGTAAAGACCATCCCATCTATTTCTATCCTAACCAATTTTCTAAATCATATAAAACTCATCTATTAGAGTCAATAGGCCTTTAAAAGGATGACATTGTCATTAATGGAATTGAATACATTTTAAATCCCAATTATAGTTTTACCAAACATTTGGGGGAGATCCTTGGTTCACTCAAGACACACATTACAAGGGGAACTCAGTTTGTAATGCTCATGGGATCACTTAAAAGATTACATGGGCATAATGAAAATTGCCTACATTAGAAATTTAAAATATAAGAGGGTAAAACACTTAAGGGTTACATCTAATTTTGATTAATACTCATATATCATGGAAAATTACCTATATATTATAAGTCGAATGCTCATTAGTTGTTCCTAGTAATTGAGCATTTGACCAATAAGGGGAAACTCAATTTGGCACACGCAAGGGGTGTCTGTAAACTTGTTATCAACTCTCTAAACTATCCAAAAATAATAAATATTTACATAATAAGGTTCAATATTCAATTATAAATTAATAACTCATCATAATTAGGATGATCAAAAAATTTGGCATGTGTTATAATAGATTAATTATAAAACATCAAAACACAAAGGTTAAACGATGTGACCACCTACCTCATGTTCTTAAATGACTCCTCAAATGATTCCTAACTAAGAGTCGGAGTATGTTGAAAGAGATATGATAAATAGTATGACTCCCTTAAAATAGGTCAAATTAGAAATCACTAAAATATAATGATGGATTCAAAGGAAAACTGAAATAAGAAGGTAATGTAAGGTTAGATTTTCCTTAAGGAGTCCTATGCTTCCTTCAGATATTGAGTCAATTGTTGGATGAAGGAGTAGGATATGAACCTAAATTTGAGTAATTTAGAATGCTATGGGTGAAGGAACCACAACCCCACATCCAGAGGATGAATGGTGAAACAATTTGGACATTATGAATATATGGGGGAAAAATGATCATTTTATCTAAAAAATACATTGGTGAAGGGTTTGGCTATATGGCTTGGCCAAACTGTGTATTAACCAAGCTTAGTTCACTAATACAATGGGTTCTCCACTAGTTCACATGCATGATTTGACTAACCATCTGAAAAACATGAAAAAAAGGCTATACCCCACACCTGAAATTGGTCGCATGACTGTGCTCCCTAGGCACACTGCTGATGAGAAACCAAGTGTCCTAGTTACAACTTCCCATTTTGAACACTAATCTTCTAATGAGCCCTTAGACACAACAAATACTTTGGTGACTTGTTTATACCAAATTATAATGGACATTTGTAGAATTAAAATAGAAAAAATATTGTTATGTACCTTTAGGAAAATAAATTCTTCAACATTTACAACTAATAAGACCCCTAAGAAAATCTCTCCACCAAGTGATAACTCGTACTTTTGGAAGATAAAATATATTAAAAAATCATTCATCGTAGGTTCCTCAATGTAGTTTTACAGGGCCATATATTCAACTGTGAGCCCCCTCTCTCTCCCCATGAATATAAAGATGAAGGAATGACTCCCACCTAGATTTAATAATACTAATGAAAGAGTAGTATAAGAATATATCATAACACTAATCATCACAAGAGCCACTGGGTAATATTCCTCCATAACCTATAGATTCCGATAGCCTCTACTTCTAGATCCCTAAGCCGGACATGGGTCGTCTGGTGCTAGTGGTGGGAGGATCTCATATTGTCATCCACCACCCATAGCACCTCCACATGGTTCCCTAATAGATCATCCATCTCAACCACCTTGCATGACACACTACCATCACCTATGAGATCCATGATCATGGAATGATTTATTCCATGGTTTTCTATAAAGTATCTTTCTTCCCTCATCATTATTTGAGGTCAGGAAATCTTATGCCATGTGACCTCTCCCATCACATGTATAACACCACCTCTCATTGAGGCTCCTAGGACCTCTGTGAAGTCCCTCTTCTTCATGACTACATGTTTGGGTATTGTAATGATATGATTTATTATTCTATGATCATGTAAACTTTCATCTGATATTTATTGAATATCCCATAGACCCTTGATTCCAAATACCAGCTCCAGCTACATGGAATCCCTCTGACAAGAAGCTATCCATCTCTATGTACCTTTCCAATGCTCCAACATATGTGTTTATACACAAATTCACCACACCAGCATGGATGTATATGAAAATTCCCCTCTCAAACATCAATGATCAGATGTATCCATCCAGAAATCATGTTTATTGGGTACTGTGTAAGGTTATTTAACCTCACGTCATACTCTAAAACTATCATCCCCCCTTCTACATCTCAAGAAACTATTGAATCCATACTTATTGCAATCATGAGTGGTAGTACTCTTTATGAAATAACTGATGGAATTTGGTCTAGTGGAGCATTAAATCCTAATACATCTACATGACTAGACTCCACTAATACCCATATTCTACTTGTAATGGGAGGGATGACAATGCCACCACCTAATCATTCAATATATGGTTAAGACTAAAATCTTAGATCACCTAATGTTGCTAATTCATCACTACCTCGGGATCTAGATCACTGGTGAACCCCATAGGGTATTGGATATTGATATAAAATTCTACACTAAGACTCTCCACAACCATAGACAACAATTATTGTAATATGCTCTTCTTGAATAGTTGGGGTGCTAATACCTATCCACATGGAGGAATAATCTCATGGGATGCCCCATGAACTAAGGTCTCATCACACATTATATTGTTGTCATGATCAAGAATTGGTAACCTAGATAGATGTTATCTTAGTGGAATTGTGAAAATGTAATGAAGATGTTCCAAAGATACATAATAATATATATATAGTTATATAAGGACATGACTCAAGGAATTTTTGTTAAAAGACTTAATCGCATATGATGCATGTACCAAATATCCTTGCAACCAATGTCCTAGTATACCGGGTTGATGATAAGGTGGTCAGAGTCATGATATATCGATACCTTGTCAACCATACCAACAACGAGTTCAATGTATTGAAAGATTCATTCAAGACACTGTTTCACAAAATCCTCGCCAAATCCTCCAAATGGTACAACTCCAAATGCCATACCATGGAACTAATCTCCCTTGATATCAAATCTATCAGGACCCGACCCAATTGGGATCGAGTCATGACATCCATAATTCCACCTCTACATGCCAGGGACTAGATAACAGTTCCAAAAATAATAACTAATATGGGGTTCCTAATACAAATTTACTGCTTTGGGCACACCCAACCATCTTCATGTGTATGTGCAATGGAATAATGGTAATAGATAAAACATATATAGAATAAACCATTCATGTACAACCTCAAGGTAGTACTAGATAATAAAAGTGTAATATGAAAAAGTAAAAGTGAAAAATTCACACTTTAATAGAAATATGTCCCATCCTAAAAATGGAAACAGTAAATGAGAAGAGAGCCTGGCTCTAGATATCTATGCTCTGACCTTCGTATGGGGTCTAAATTCAATTAGATATGCTTATTCTCTTCTGGAATCACCATCGACCTTTCCCTTGTCTGTATAATACATTACAGTTATGAGAAAATAAAATGAAATGGTGAGTATATACATACCTTGTAGGCTGCCCCGGAATCTAGAAGAAAGAAATTAATGACATGATTGAAGTAGAAATCTCAACCCATGATAAGATGTGAAACCCAAAAAATTGCATTCACACACACACATATATATATTTTAAAAAAATAAAACCAGATTAGTGGGAAATGTGATCTCTATCTCATATCCCATCATTGAAAAATAGCCTAACATTAGTTCCAAGGGTCCAACAAAGATTTACAACATCCCATGCATCTATCCATATAAATATCCATGCAGAGCTATGACTCTCCACTATAACGCAAAATCTAGGGGACATAATCACTGGATAGAGGACTCATGCCCTATCCATGAATGATGGTTCTAATCACTACATATACAACACATTCCCTGATATACAACAAGAGGGATCCACTTAATAGATAAATAGAGGACTCACTAATTAATCCATCTAGGGGGTTCCACTCTATTGGTAGTGGACCCATGCCATTCTTTGGTAGGAGGTTTCCACTCAAAAGAATGATAGGGGATCGAATCCCTAGTCCATTAGGGGGTTTCAATCAATGGTTAGAGATCCCATTCCCTTTTCTAGAAGGAGTGTTTCACTCAAAATACTGATAGGGGAACCAAACACCTAACATCAAGGGGGCAAACTCTATTGGTATAGGATCATAATCCTGATCTAGTATAAGTGTTCCACTCAAAAGATAGATAGAGGCCTCATATACTATTTTACTAACGGGGCTTCAATCAATTGTCAAGGAACCATTCCCTTCATCAGTTGGATGGTTCCAATTAGAAGATCGATACAAGACCCACACCCTAGTCTGTTACAGGGATCCACTCTATGGGTAGAGGAACCACACCCTTCTCTAAAGGAAGGGTTTCACTACAATAATATTGTCTTATCACTGCGGTATTCAGGTTCCTCCTCATGAAGAATCACACTAGAATCATCTCACATCGTATCTCAAAATCCACTAAAACCCCACAATAACATTTTAATAAGAAAAACACATTGGAAATGATACTCATGATACATGATCTGATTAAAATAGAAGGAGAAATAGGACATAATGGTTTCCTCAAAATGAGGTACACAAAATGTAGGGGATCGACAAGGTGTGTGGTCCCTCTATACTGGATTGTCTGGTACTAGATAATACACAACTCACTACCCATGTATACATATATGGAATGTAAGGATACTGCATGTTATGTCTCAGCCACCTAGGCCTGAGACTTTTCTTCATGGTCGTGGTCATTTCCTTTGAGTTATGTTTGTGTAATCTAGTCATGTTTGTGATCCATAGATGTGTCCTCGTACATAGAATGTGGTCGAAAATTCATGTGTCTGTGTAGTCCCTGTGTACACATGGGTTCATTAGTACACAATCAAATGGTGTGTGTGTTTCCCACAATATGTTTAATATTGAACTAAAATGGAAACCCCAACTACCATGGCTAGGGTTTTTCAGGCCGTGTTTTCTTCAAACTACAAGGCATGTAGTAATATTTTTTCTAGAATGTCAAATCCATTATTTTCATTCCAGATCATCCTTATCGATCAATAATCACACCTCTAGGCCCCATGAAAATGATGTGTAGTGTTTTTCTCATTTATTCTGGTTGTCCATTGGCTAGAAACGGGTGTCTGTTAATCCATTGTGGTTCATTGCACTCTATACGAACTTCCCATCACCTCAATGATTCTCTAAAAGCTTGTTGGAATCACCAGAATTACAAAAAGTATCCCACTATATCCTATAATCATCTATTTACTCATCACTGGTGAATTTTCGATGAATATGAGTGACTGATCTCACTCTCTCCCACCTGACATGTCAAACTGTGGCCCCATTGGTGAATATCAAATATCATGAGGAATTATGTGGGGAAATTACATAAAATTAATGTTAAATAATAATTTCACAAGATTTATTTGTAAAATAATTACATTAGAGATATATTGAATGAGAAACCATGTTATCTCGTGGTAAATTTTTTAAATTACTTAAATTCGATACGTTGGAACATGAAAAGACTCAATTCAAACATAGATCAAAGAAATTGATCTTATTCTACTAATTTTTTTAATCATATGGGGATGAAAACAAAAATTAAGGGTCATAATATGATTAAAATCAATCATTGGTGAGGAAAAATACTACTAACAAAGGGGAAAGATCCACATGGACAGTTGCACCTTAATTCTCCTTGATCTGATTATTGATCATCACCAGATATTGATTCTCTATCGAATAATGATGGATACTCATATCAAGGATCCGAGGGTTTTGTGGAAAACCCTGGAGAGCCACTATAATGATTCATTTATTTTGGTAATTTGGTTTTGGGTTGTTTAATTAAATAAAAAATAACTGATTAATTAATCAACTAAATGAACCTTCCAATGACCATTTTATCCAAACATCCCACGTAGACCAACATTGGTTCATTACTACGGTAATCCACATGTTCTGGATTCTACAATGTTCTCAGATATTTTGATTCGATATTCTATTTATGATTTATCCAATTTTTACTAAATAATTATGCATACATAATATAAAAAATGGCTAATATTTTTTATAAAACTAATTTTAGACACAATGTACCTCAGAATCATGTGTTTCCTTGGCACCTGGATCCAAAATTATTCATTGATATATTTCAAAGTCTTACAAGGAAAAACCTGGGCCACTGCATTAAAAATAAATTCAATGTGTTCTGTAAAGACATCTTAAATAAATGGTAAGGATGCCCCCATTACACTATCTTTCTTGACTTATGAAACCTACCAATGCACTATGGTGCTATATAATTCTAGGCGCCAAACATCACATAATAGTCCAATGAATTTCATTACTTGTGAAATGATTATATGGATTAATGGTCAAGGAAAAGTCAATATATATATCCTTATCACAATTTCTCTATGAGGCATATTATACAAGAGTTTACTATAGAGAAGATAAAATTATATATTATGAAATGATATCCCACTAATGAATGAATAAGAAATGATATATGAATTTTACAATTTAGGAGACAAATGGAATGATAGATAAATTATTTATAATGAATATTAAGTATCATGTATATCATCCAATCATATCTCACAATAGTGTCAAACTAGGTATGTAGTGAGGCCCGTTGTTGTGCACCAGGTAATGAGAATGTCAAATAATAATATATTCTTGTGGGGATATTAACTCAAGGTTAAACTACGTTAGAGAGATACCAACATATAGTATGATGATATTGTTTGAATTACAATAAAATTGATATAAGAATAACTTCATGAATATTTTAGAATGTTGTTATGGTTTCATGATAGTTCAAAAAATTTAATGGCATTGAAATATGATATAATGAGAGGGGTTTAGTGACATATAATCTGGAATAAATTAAATGAGTTATAATAAAAATGAATTAAATGGATTTTAGTATATGAAATGGAATCATAAAATAAAATATAACAAAGGAATTTAAATTTTAAATTAAATGGGGGGGTATTATGGAAACTATTACCTATTTTCATCTTCTTAACATAGAGAAGAAGATTCGTACCAAATAAATATATTCATGAATGAAGAGATATCAGTGGAAGATACTCCTTGGGATATATACAATTACATAACCATTAATTGTGAGTGGAATAATGTGAATAGGGTATCAGTATTTATATTTGGGGAGGGGTGGTGATTTTTGTCTAAATAATAAATTCTATTACATTGTGAAAAAATTTGTTGTTATTAATTCCATTATTTTGGTTGAAAATTAATATTGTTTGGGATTGTTATGGCCTTGCAAAACATGAATCACCCATTTTATTTTATTTTATTTTATTTTATATCATAAGTACATTATAATAAAGAATAATGATTTATAATTTTAAAAATTGAATATGAATTCTAGTTTCATCCATTTTAATTGTAAATTTAATAATTTTCTTCTCAAATTTTAATCCAGAATTATTTTTCGTTGTTTTGAAGATTCTACAACAATATATTGATAATTTACATTTATATAATGAAATTCAATTCTATATTTTTTGGGGTGATAAGTGTCCATGAAGATAATGCTAATGTGGATCCAAATGGATGGGTCCCACCGTTGTACTTCAGTCATAAAATACTTATGCCTATGATTTGTTGGCCTGAAATTTTGATTGATGGAAGATGAAATTATATGGATCATTCCTCTAAAATGGTAGAATGTTTATTTCAAAAAAAAAATGGTCCAAAAAATGTTTGAATTCAATGAACCTTGAATCAATGAAACATCAATATTAGAAATTCAGTTATTAGTGATTCCACCACAAACTTTACAACACATTTTGCGAGAGGCTGATATTTTTTATGGTGGATACGATATACATATTTTAGAATGTTCAAAAAATACCACAATCCAATATTCTATCAATAAAGTATCAAAAGAATTATAAACATTTGGTACATTGAATTTGGATAGTCTGTCCGGAAAGAAATAATTTCTATATTCATTTTTCAATAAATCCGTCAATACAAGGCCAAATAAGATGTTATTTGGATGGTGAATAATGATTATGCGGAAAAAGAGATTTCATGAATAAATTTTATCCTGATAAAACAATTTATTTTTCAAAAAACACATAAAAATTCAAAGTTCATAATTAAATAAGATGTTTTATTAATGTCTATTAATTAATTTTATTAGTTTAATACTAAATGGTTCTTAATAATTTTTATAGTATCAAATAAAATTAAATTAAAATTAAATATAAAGTTTTAATACAAATAATATATTTTTTAGTGTAATTTTACATTATTTATTGAATAAAAAAATAGAAAAATATATTTTAGTGACCTGTATTGTTACATACTCCCCCCTTATGAAATGTTATCTTATAAAATTATTTTCGTACTACACACTTTAAATAAATGAGGATACATCAACATCATTAATTTTTTGACATTCCACGTTTCTTATTCTCTATTATTATTTCTACATAAATAATTCTTGAGTAGGGTTTTCTTGTTATTAATTAATTTATCTCTAGTGGGAATAATCTTTGGAAAAATCCCAAATATAAGACAAATCAAGATCAAGATCTATCCGAATTGAGATAAGTATATGAGCTATGCCTAGAAGATAAATCCTTCGAATAATGATATGAAAGGATCCATAACACATAGATGGGTTGGGTGGAAAGGCTAAATGATAATCTATAAATCCATTTCTATCTTGGATATCAGATTTCCCAATATATCGTAGACTACATTTTACATAGTTTTCAAACAGTATATCCCAATTTATGATTATACATTAAAGAAGATGTGATCATATATATGGATTTCAATGTCCTTTTTTCAGGTATCAACATTTACTTTCTATCCGATATGAGCTTTTTTGATATGATTATAGATATCTATTGTCTTATAACATGTGTCCATGGCATGTTCTGGACCCCCTAACTTTATTTATCCAACCATATCCTCATATGTTGGAGTACACTATTTTTCCCATACATGACCCATGTGTCAGTATATGTATGCTAGAATGGTAGCTATTATTATTTGAAAATTCCAATAGAGGTATATAACATTCCCACATTCCACGGAAGACAAGAGAACATGGCCTCAGTATATCCAAAAATGTTTGGAGAGTCTTCTATACTACCAATCAGTTTGAGTATGATAATTTTTTCTGAAATATGATTCATTTTTAAATTCATTTTATTGAATCATTATAAATTTTAATTTTATTCATTGTTCGTGGTCATGAACAATTGATAATGGTGTACCATAAATCATCACAAATTCATTGATATAATTCAATTCAATAATTCCACGGGGTAAATCCACAATTATTTTATGAAAATGTGCCGATTTTCTAAGGTATTAAATAATGTCACATATCATCTTATTTATCTTAGATGTTTTAGGTATCCTAGTGACAATTTTCAATATTCTATTTTCCAATTTTACATAGTTTATAGAGAGAGGTTTCATGAAACCATTTTTAAATTGAATCTCATCCATAACCTATTGGAACACCCCACATCCAAACACACAATAAACAATTTCCCGGTACATGTTATCCACCTTAATGTTCTCTTTTAGATCTCTAAACATCATAATACTACCAAGGTGTATAGTGATGTTTGAGCTATAAAAATGTTATAGTATCTTCTGAATTATCCCATGCTATGTTAAGACACATAATATTTTTCCAAATTCTAACACACCATCACTATAGGTGCACCATTACAACTCATAATCTTTTTAAGATTTAATTTTTTCTAAATATCATTATCATCTTTAAATGAATTCATTATCTTATCCACTAAATCTGTTTTGGAAATTTATTGTAAGAGGAATTATGTTTCCCATTATCTAAAAATATACATATCAAATATTCCATAAAATGGAATATAGGATCATTGTCTAGCCTTTTCTTGGATATCACCCCATGATCCATTCTACTCAAAGAGTATAAAATTGTGTTTCCTTCTAATGGTGGTTGTGTATTTTACAATCATAGTATTTTAACTAATATTATTCATATCTTTTACGATATGATAATTTATTTCTATGTGAATATATACATAAAATTTCTGAGATCATTATATATGTCAAACATTTCACTATAGAGATAGTGTCTCCATATCTTCAAAGAAAAGATCATTGCAGTAAGCTCAAGATTATGACATGGATTGTTCTCCTCATCAGTATTAAATTTTCTTGATTCTTTATAATAAAATATATTATTATTCATTAGAAAAAAACCTACCCTTTTCATCATATCATAACTATTTATAATAAATTGTTCATTTCATAATAGTAATGTCAATATAGTTACATTGATTATTATTTTCAGATCCCCTAAGATGTCCGAAAATTTCATGGACCATGAATAATTTACCCATTTAAATGTCAATTTGAGTAATGGGTTTTCTAATAAGTCAAAATTTTCCTAAATTTACCCATATAAACAAGATAGTGTATCATATCTCCATGAAATACACATACCATTTCCCTATCCCGGGTAAAACCATGGCCTCAAGAATTCCTCCCATTATGCCAGAACCTATCAATTAGAAGTAAGGGACTAAGGTGTTTCATTGTGGATACAATGACCTCATTTGTAAGAGTGCTCAAAAGTGGTAATATTAATGCGAAAAGAAGTGTAAATAAAATAATAATGAATTAATAGAAAATAATAATTATAAATCATTCAATAAAAAAATAGGAAGAAGATAAATCATAATAGGTAAAAAATGAGGATGTTGATCACGTACAAATAAAAAAGAGTGTAAATGTTAAAAGGGATTTGGTATATAATAAATTATTTAAAAAATAAAAAAAAATTACAAAATATATTACTACTATAATCAAAATCATAGGATTGGTCATCTACTCTCATAATTTAGCCTAGAACTCAGAATCAATCCTAGAAGGTTTGCCTCTTCCCTTTATCTATTTTGAAAATCATGAAGTCTTATTTGGTTCCAAAGGCATCCATGAAGGGTAGGAGATATACTTATTAGGCCGCCACCAATTGTGTCTATTTCAATCTATTCAATGCATATAAAATGGGATGTGTACCGAAAACTATACATTCATGGAAATAAATAAATAAAATACATCATATCAAAGTCCTCTTAGGATTCCTATCTGATTAGACCTGCTTCATCCTATGTCAGGTTTCATTAAACCTAGGTGACATGTTCATGGCAGAAATATGTTAAATGGGCCAAAATAAATTTACATTAAGAGGTATATAGTCCCAAAGTATGTTATTTATGAAAGAATACGCATCCATAGAAATTTAGTTACACATCCATTTTAATTAATTTAAATGTTATATATTGAGTTTAGGAAGAATCCTCATGATCATATAAAAGGTGATTCATATGGAATCTAATGTAACGAGGAAGTGTACATTCCCAATATTATATGAGTTTGTCCAAGGTATCAATATATGGAATCCCATTTATCACTAACAATATGGCACGTAATCAACCCTTTGGGCATGTCCCTAGTATCTCATATAGGGGACTGAGTATCACACATGACCTAGGGTAACCATCTAGACAAATATCTCATCCACATTGTCTCTAATTGGGAACTATTATTTCTCACACGGGGGTAAGGAAAATGCATGGTGAGCCAACCCCAGTATTAATTGGTATCACTCCCTGCTTGTATACAAATAAAAGAAGTCTCATTTAAAAAGCACGATGAGCCCATAAAAGGTGTATTTAATTAGGGACTATTGTATCACCCCTACGAGAGAATAAATATAAGTTAGATATCAACATATATTGCTGGTTAACAATAAATTATAGTTATAAATTTAAATAAAAATTTTCAAAACTATAAATTAAATTAAATCACGTTACAGAATTAAGATGATAGCCTTACTCATGGCCGAAAATATTCTTCAATTCATTTCACATTATATATTAAAAGGGAAAACACACATAAAAGGTGTTTTAAATAATCATATCTAAATGGAAGGTATGCCTTTATGAAATGACACACCGATTCGAATGGATTCGGTTGGGGAGATCAACCAAAGGGTTGATTCACTTATAGAGTAGATCGTAAAGGCTTGTAAAACCATTGAACATAATTTATTGATATTTTTATAGGCATCACCATTGAAGAATAGAGTGTGGAAAAATAGTTCACAATATAATCCTAATGAAACCTAAGGGAACTATTTTATACAACCTACCAAAAGGTCATTGATGAGCAATCATCCATTTTTGACTTTCCATTAGTTCAAGAATGGGAGATAACAGAACATCATACAAAAAACCTAAAAATAAGGAAAAAAATACACTAAAATTGTGAATGATACTGAAGGATAATTAAAAATAAGAATGAATAAGAGAGGGGAGATTAATATTTTATATCCAATGTGACCGGTGGTAAAGCAAACAGAGCTTAGACAAAGGAGATACATTATATCCTAGGGATAGGTAGAGGAGGTGCATCATTTGTGATATACTCCTTCGGAAAATGGGGCTTATATTAATGAAATTTTCCCCTACCTATTTTCATAAAAATGATTATAACATTTACATGGTGGTAAATACATTAATCATCATGTAACAATATGGGTCCCTTCCTCAGGAAAACCCAAAACAAAACATTTAAGTGTCCTCTCTGAACTATTACAAATTGTGTATATAATACATTTCATTTATTGTAAATAAATTTTGTGTATTTAGTAAATGTCGGGAACATGGCATGTAGGAAACGTCTATCCCCGTATAACATTTCCATTCAAATGAAAATTGACATGCCCTTAGGAATGGTTTTTGGTTTTAACCAATAGTAAAAAAAATGTACCTCATTAAAATGATGGGTTGTTATAACTTCCCATCCTTAAAAAAATCCATGATTTTCCCTTCAATGGGCACTATGAAATGGTGTAAGAAATTTTACAACCATTGATCATGTACATTGCCCTCTCCATCTCATATGTCTCATCCTATATACAGTTGTGCTTCCATAGCACTCAATCTAGTGGAACATACATGCATCAGAGTTCCTTTGTTATAAAATTCGTGAAATGTATCATATTATTCTAAAATTATGCATCTACCTCCATATTAAAATCCTTACTATCAAATAATTGAGACCGGTCAGCATGATACTAGTGATGAAATGTCCCATGGAAATCATTATACATGGCATGATACCTCTGAGGTAATCGCAACCAATAAGCTATTCGAAGGACTCTCTCCATTATCCCAAAAGGCCCTACATAACTGGGTGATACCATTCTCTATCTACATATCCATATATAAACTAATATAGTGGATACTCATAGAACTAGTTGATTTCACACCTCAAACTACATATCTAGACGGTGATGATTGGTATAAGAAATCTACCTTGACTATATTGAAGCCATATATTTCTGAATCATCTATACATTCTACGAAGTCTCATAAATAATATAATATCCCCATAGTGTTTTCTCTCCTACCTTTTACTAGAAAAGTGAATAATGGATTGTCTTACCATAAAGATAATAATAGGGATACAACTGAATTATTTTTGAAAAAAATTTATTATAACAAGACTCAATGATATGTATATGTTTACCCCAAGATAATCTAAAATCAAGTAAAAATTCCTAGATCATGACCTCTACCATGGGAATTCACTTCTCATAATACCTATCAGCTAGAGGGTGATACATTGTACTAAATAGAACCAATTATAACATTTCAATTTGTATCCCCTTTAAGAACCATGATATTAAATAAGGGTCTCATACTAATAAAATACAATGCGGAACACCATAAATTCACATAATATCTCAAATATAAATCCTAACATTATCATCTATTGATATGTTATCCTTGATAGGTTTTATCATTTTTAACATGGTCAACTTGTCAACGATCACCCGTACAACATCAATACCTAGAAAAGAGCATGGAAATCATGCCACAAAGTCCATGGTTACATCATTCTATTCCCAATTAGGAATGGATATAGGTTATAGATGTCCAACCACTAACTGGTTCTCCTCATTAACCTGATGATAGTTGGAATACCTTTTTATTGATCAATTAATCAACCTTTTTATTCCAGGACACCAATATTAGTGACGCATGTCTTAAATTATATTGATATTTTCAGGATGAAATTCCAAATTAGAGGGTTGAAATTCCCACATCAACTCTTCCCATATATTCGTAGGAACCTACATATTCCTATGAATGATTAAAATCTCATTCTCATTTATAACCCAACTAGGTAGTGGGTTCCCACCAGAGGTACTCTCTCTCGGTAATATGTCTTCTTTATGATAAATCTTTCTCATCCGCACTAGATTCTAAATATGGGATGTCAATGTAAGAGCTAATAAAATAGGGTTTATGTTTTAGTATTAAACCTCTATGTTCATATGATAATATATATCCATCAACTGCCACTCATTGAAGTCATTATAGATGGAATCTTTCATAGTATTCCATCTTAAGGCATTAACCACATTATTACCCCATCTGGGTGTATAAGCAAGATCGAAGTCGAATAAATGTAGGAACTCTTAAGAACTATCTTACATCATATTAATTTCTCAGTGTATAGATCTTTATTTGAGACTTTTATATCCATATAATCAAAAAAACACTCACCCAACAGAAAATTCCTCCAACAACATAAGTCATGGACCATGGTAGAATTATCTAGGATGTGTGTAGAGAAATTACACTATCGAGGTCTTAGCTAGAAGTACCCTTATGATACAACTCAATATCACAATATCTTAACTTCTCCTAATCCAATTCATGGAGACTCATAGTAAATAATATAACTTATTCTTGGATCGTAGAAAATCAAGATCAATGATGAAGTTTTCCTCCTCTTCAACTATTGAATGGTTGTCTCACATGCTTCTGATAATAACAACTTCCCACCCTTATCTGCAAGGAAGTTTTGAGGAAAATGATTAGAAATCCAAGATGAATCACCAATAATTTCCTGCCATCCCCAAGAAACAAATATGTCAAAACAATTCTTGGTATTCTCATAAGAAATCATGGTACTCACCTAATATGGTGAAACATATGAACATGACACCGAAATAATATTACACATGTAGTGATACTTATTGATCTAATGTGGTATTCCATGATCTTAACATATAGTTGATGATATTTTTTCTTATTTATAATGTTTTCAATATGGGTGGAATGGTCATTTCCAGTGCGATAATTTGACAATATGTCACCAATAAATACACCAAACAAAATTAACGTACTCATTGAATAATTTATTCATCTAATCCATAAAATCTTTTGGAACATTCTTAATCCCAAAAAAATAACCAGATACTCATAAAATATGTATATACTCTGAATCGTTGTACCTGGTAAGCCTGATGGTATCAGATACACTTGATGATAGCTCCACCTCAAATAGATCTTCGAAAAAACTATCCCCCCTCAGAGTTTCTCAAAGAGGACATTTATCAGAGGAAATGGATACCTGTTCCTCACAATATTTTGGTTCAACCATATGTATTCCACACATAATTTGAGGGTACCATCTGCCTTCATGGAAAAATGTATAGTGAACCCTAGGGTGATGTACTAGGTTATATGAAACCATATTCTTTGATGGATCCAATTTGTTTGATGTTTCATGAGTTCAATAGGTGTCTTCCTACCATGAAAAATGAACATAGGATCCACTATTGGAACTAGATCTATGGTTTACTTTACCTATATTACAAGAGATAACCCTCATAAATCAATAGGGAATACATACCTTTTTCAATCCATAAATTGATGGAATTCTATAATCCTCCTTCTATGTTTGCTCATAAATAGACTTTACATCTGGGCTGACACCATGCATATCTCATGATGTTTGGGTCCATATCTACAATCCTAGATATCCCACTCTCCCTAATGAATATATGCACTTCCCTCGGGTGACGTAAACAACACCCTCAAGTGATAGAAATCAACATGGGTGTGATAAGGTACTAGAAAATCCATACTGATAATGATGTTGAAGCTGGTCATCTTTTGGATAAATAAATTCATCAATAAACAAAACATTATCATCTCATGGGGAACTCCTTTCAATTTCATATAATGTCAAATAGAATAACTGACGATCTGAAAAATGTCATCACACCATTGATGTAATCTATCTCTACACTGAGACTTTTCATAATATCACATGATATAATTGAGTATGATGAAACTATATCAAATAGGGAGGACACCAAGGTATGGGCTACTAGATTGGTACCTCATGTTATAAAAGGCCTTGGAATCTTTTCATCTATTGTAGGATATTGTGTAATACATGGCACACACCATGACCCTGATATAAAACTTGAATATTCAATCCCGGTCCACTCTGCTAGTGTTGAACCTCCAATGTCAAACAACTTCACCCACATCTACCTCCTCAGCCTGATCATACAGTAGAAAACCAAATCCAAGTCTACCATTGAGCAACTAATCATGTAACTAACAATGATGTTGGAAAATATTTTTTCTCACTGGACACAAAACAGAATGTCCTGTAGAAATGATGTCGAAGGCCCAACATGCCAAAATTTGTAACTCAATCAGGTTCCTCATGCACTGAGGATTTCTATGACATAGCCAAACACATTACTGACATATTTAATATCAATTAGTTCATGTAATATGTATATTACACCCCCATGTAAACCCTATTAATGTTAATTTCTGACAAATCATAAACCATCTACTTACATGGAAGCTAAACCGCTCAAGAACATGTTTCCACCTCCCTTCATCTTCTTCTCTATGAGGAGAGCCTGGATCACTATATCTGAAATGTTGGTCTTTTGGAACACATTCACATGTGATCAAAATGTGTAAGTAAGATCATCCTAAAAAAATTCATGCATTTGTGATCTATTCATTAGTAACTGTTCACCCAAAATTATGGAGGTGAGTGAAATGAGAAGAATACTCCATCACTGACATGGAACCGTATTTTAGGATCAAAAACAATTGAGCATAGTATTTTCTGAATGTTTGGGGAATTAATTATTCTTATAAATATTCCTAAATTCCAACCTAGACTATTCTCTATTGATGTCTGTCTTGGGTATTGGCATCCCACAAAAATTTAGGACAGTCACCTAGAATATAGGTAGTGAGATTTAACCTCTTATCTAGATGATTCTATAGATGATTAAAGATGAAAAATATTTTTTCTATCTAATATTCAGTAGTCTGAGGTCCACTATCCCCTAATAAGGTGGGAGTATATTACTGGTATAATTCATAGGTCATTTCTCCCAGAGTTGGGGAATGTTTCAGAGTAACTTCTACAAATTGCATAAAGTAAAAAAATCAATCCAAGAAGTAGGAATTCACGCCCAATGGAAGATCAACAGAAGATTCCACAAGAATCACTATAGGAGGTAACCTTGGTGGCTCATGGCCCAACACCTCATGAGTATGGTTGTTGCCACATTCCTGGCATTAGACTTGAAAAATCAAATGCGACAGAGGTTAACAACATCCAAGCACACACATTAGATAATATTTTACCGTAGATATAAAATAGTGAATGTAATAAAGAGTATATACATAGCCTTCATATAATGTGTCACACCACTCATGTTTCTCCAAAATCCATGTATATGTGATAAGGAATAGTCACATAAGGAACATAGGAGACATGACTTAATTTCCACTTCTAATGTTGTGTCATGGTCAAGGTCTCGCAGAGTATAGTAGAGGTCCATGTATATAGATTTTCAATTGCATTGTACAGAAGAAAAACCCCATCACTTTTCAATTTGAATCCCCTATTAGGGTAAAATTTTCATTATAAATCATTAATCTATTTAGATTTATTCATATTTATTTTGATACAGATATATAATTCTAGCTAACTGTATCAACAATTAATTTTTTTAAATCCAAATACTCATTATAAACATAAATTCATAAGAAAAATCAATGTGACCTAACCTTTACATCTGGTGTTAGGATGTGATAAGTCCTGTATAGAGATTTGATTAACTAACTAATATTCACAATTCATAGAAGTACATTAATCATTAATTACCATTGGTAGTCATCATTCCAATCAACTAATGTTTCATCCCATAGAATGAGTGGTTCATAGCTAGGAGGCATCATCGTCAATCTATGTGGGTAACACCATTTAGAATGACATAGAGACATTAATTAATCCAATTATGTAATTCCTTAAAGAAAAATTATCACAATGTAATACATAACAAAAAATTAACTCACAAAAATCTTATGCAATATGAGAAATGGTCATATAAAACAAATATGGTATGGCATAATGTAAGAAATTTATGTCATAAGGTTCACAATATGATTCATGATTTGATATCTCTTAACTCATCAAGTGAAGGTAATTAAATTTTATAATAATTATATCAACAATGATAAGATCACTAGACACATGTGTCACCCAAAGTTGAAATCTATAAATATGTAACTGGTGTAACCAATAGCATCAATACCCCATCTGATGTAGTTGGGATTACCCCATAAATGAGTTATCTACACCCAGGAACATACTCATTACAAAATTACAATAAATAATTGTATCATGATTAATACCTATGATTATTAAAATAAAAAATATCACCAAAACCACTATGTAGTTTCATGCCACAAAATCCACCAATAATTTCCCCATTATGGTTGGCCACATGGACTCAAGAATGCCTTTAAATATGCTAGAGGCTACCGACTATCACTAAGGTACTAGGGTGTGTCCATGGGAAGAATATTCCATCATGATTCAGAGTGCACCAATGTGGTAATAAAAATGTGATATTCAGTAGAAACATAAAAATAAATCATCAGTGGAAAATAGAATGGATAAATATTCCAAGAAAAATAAACAGGTGGAAGTTGGACCACAATATGTACATAATGATGAATATGATCATATAGTTTTACAAAATGCATACATGGGGTATAGGGGATATGGATTATAACACATTATAAAAAAACCTAAAGACCAAATGCTTATACTACTATTATCACGATCATAGGCTTGGTCAACTACTCACATACTCTATCCTAGAACATAGAGTCAATAATTAGAAGCTTGGTGCATCCCTTTATCTATAACTATAATTATTATGTCTTCTTGGTTACCAAATCTGAACCAAGAAGTGTGTGAGATATAGTTATATTTTCACCACTAATAGTGTCTAGATTAATCCAGTGTGTGCATGTAAAATGAGCAGTGTTCCAATAATGATTAATGAAACTAAGATTTAAATAAAATATAACAGCTTGAGTTTTCATGGGATTTCCATCTGATTCTACCTTCTCGGGCATATGCTATATTTTTATGAATTCGAAAAACCTATGAATGTATGAAATTTGGTAAAGGGGTCACCATAAATTTTTCAACCCATGTATAAAAAAAATCTTGGTTTTAGTGTATACATGATACGCGACATCGAACATAAATGAAAAACTAAATATAATTATTTAAATGTCACTGATATAACCAAGCCATTAGAATTGTGAGATTGAACAGAAATAACTAAGTTACTAAAATATGGTTTACACATGTATTTATAATTAATTATCTTATGACCAATTAATTATAAATTAAATTAAAAGAAAATTAGAATAAAAGTATTTTTTTTAAAACTATTAAAATGTGGAGAAGTGTGCTTTATATCCATAAACAATCAATTCACTCATTTCAGATTATTTTAATGATATATATATATATTATATATTCAATAAAATGTTAAAATTAATTTTAGGTGTTTTATAGGCATTGAATAAGGGAAAATCTAATTTTATGCGTAAAAGCTTATTTTTCTTAAAAAGGATATTCTACCACCATTTCATGATGCACATTTTGTAATATAGCTTTTATCAAATTTATATATTCTATTTGAAAAAATATATTTTATTTTAAAGTGTAATAACAAAATTTTATTGGGTTAAATATTTTTTGTTACTCTAATAAGTTTAATGCTTTAATAACTAGTGAAACAATTGTTGCATTTTAATTGAGAACAACTTTTTTATCTAAACAACATATGGTGTTAAATAATATATTTACTGATTATAATGTATAATTAGATAAATTTTTTTCATTTAATCCAATGAAGGTAATTTTAATATACTTAACATTATATTTGTATATAAAAACAATTCTATTTTTGAATGCTTTTACTTTAATACTCATTTTCTCGATCCATAAATAGAAATAAATTTAAATTATTAATTTTTAATTAGGTGGATTTAATTTTGAAAATGTGATTCAGTATTTGGAATCAAAATACCAAAATTTATTAAATATTTACATTTTATTTTTGGAAAAAATATGATTAGTAACCATAGTATTTCATGTTAACACGATTAAAGGTAAATTTGGGAATTTAGGATAAAAATTATATTATATGTATTAGCCATCTACATTAAAACTTGTCCTAATTTTATTTTATGAGTTATATACAACCAATAATATCCTTGGTGAATTTTTATTACCAATTGGAGGTACTTGGATGACATTATTCTATTTATAGAATTATATACAATGAAAAGTCAATCTTGCCATAATTTTGTTTCTATCAAGTGACATTTTTTTAATATGTGATTATATAGGAAATATGTGAGAAAAAAATATTTTTCTCAAATTTAAATTATTTATGTTCATCATATTAATTTATTTGTTAATTTTCTTTTAATGAAATTATTACTTTAAAGGCTTACGCAATGATGATCCAATAATAGTTTAATTAATAGAAATATAAAATAAATGATATTAAAAATATTAAAATAAAACAAAATTGAAATAATTAATGTCATTCATGTATTTTATATAGTAAATTAACATGGTATTAATGTGTTAAAATATTTCAATTTATATATCATGTTGTTAGGATATTTTTTAAAAAACAGGTAATGAATAGTTTCAAAATTAATATTAATGATATTTTCAATTAAATAATGTTTTATTAAATGATTAAAATCTAAAATTCATCAAACATATTTTGATAACTATTAATATTTCATAAATTATAAATTTAAATTCCTTTAGTAATTTTATTGTAAATATATTAACCCTTGATAATTAAAAAGTCTTGTTATCATGGTAACAATTATGAAGTTAAATGTGGGATAAACTTAAAATATAAGGAATGAAAAATTTTCTAATCACATCGAATTTTTCACTGGATGATAGGATTATTACTCATAGTCAAACTACATTGAAATAAATTAGTTTTAAACTATTTTTAATATATAATTAATTTACTTTATTTTAAATATTATAAAAAATTCCGAGAGTGTCCCTCACCTCTATTATAAAGGTCACCTCTCTTATCTATTCATATAACATAAAAACCTATTGGATTTGAAAAATGATATCCCAAAAAACATCCTAGAATTCCGCCCTACATTATAGAGATATATGTTCTGCAATAGAACTGTCTTTAGTGTCCTTAAGGTGTTAAGAAAAATAGGTGGTCTGGGGAAGAGGTATCATTTATTAATCAAGTATTCATGTATTATTTATTCTTCCACTTCCATTAATGCTTATTCAAATATGATTAAGTAATTAATAATATAACATAAAAATAATATAGATGTAATTATGTTAATATCATCACCTTAATTTATCTTCACTTCCATAAAATTGGAAAATAATTTATATTTGTGTGTTCGGTGAACTACTACCCCAAGAACCGATGTAATTCATTTTCCATCATAGTCTCAAAATAATGTATATAATGATAAAATTAATGTTATATATTATATTAATGTCATATTTTTTCCAATTAAAAATAATATATAATTTAAATTCTTACCTTTCCATTCACATAGAAATAATAATGTCATTCGTGCATATGTGTGAACTCCCACCTCCACTAAGTGATGTTATTCTTTTGTAATCGCAACATAATATTGATGTAATATATTAGTGTATTAAAATAATTATTATGATATTAATTATATTATAATCATTATTGAATGATAATATAATACTAATCATCATTCCATAATGATCATGGTAAAATGGAAATGTTAGTCATGTGTAGGTATAACTTAGCATCTCTATGATTGTAATGATGATCATTGTTTCATATCACTATTTAATGTATGGATTTAAGAGTATAATTTTTTATAGAATAAATTATTAATTAATGAATATTATTCTAGATATGATTTAATAATGTAAACTTTTGACTATATACTTAATTCCAAAGTCTTTTTGAACTCATGTACCGAATATCATCATAATGCCTGAGGTGAAATTTAATAATAAATTAAATGTTATAGAAATGTAATATGTAATATAATCAGATTAATAAACTAGAAAATTATTATTAATAAAGTAAAAAAATTAACATAATTTTACTGTTTAAGAATATAAATATTTTATGTGACTTTTAAGACTCAATATAAAGGATTTCATCTCAATCTACTTTCATTGGGGGATATTTTGGAGTTATAAACCCACCATATTTTATGAGTAGTATATGCAACCACATTTAAATATAAAATAAATAATTTATTTATTATCATGTTATCTAATGTTATTTAACGTTACAATGACATATATCTTATGATTAAAATTTTCAAAGTGGATTGGGACCCTTTTAATGTTTAATTATTTTATTATCAAATATTATTCTCCATATCAATATTCATGATAATATTTTTAATAATTATTTATATGGATATAAATGGATTAAAAAGGATATTTTACGTTTATAATTAAATTTAATCAATAGTTTTCAAAATTAATCTACTTTAATTTTGTATAAGGAATGTTTTGACAAATGACAAATGGAATGTTCTATTCTTAACATACACAATGACAATGGATTTTCTATTTTTAAAAAAATGATGAATTGGCCCAAAATGAAAAAAAATATTATAAAATATTTAGTTTTCAGGAGTCTAAAGTATGAGATAATATTCCCAAAATTTTCATTCAAAGGATGAAAATCAACATGGAGTTTTTCAAATTAGAAAATTTCTTGATTAAACCCATGTTTTCCCAACCATCTTCCATAGTGTTTTCATCTTAATAATCATCTTTGATGATATAGTTGTGATCGATAAGTGAATGGGTGAAGTCCATCCAATAGGTTGTAATCAGTAGTGAAATATTTGATATCCCATTCCAAGTCACTTGCATGATGATATTCGAATCACTTACAATCCATAGATTGTTCCATCCAAGGAACATAGAAAAGGCAATAGCTTGTATTAAACTCATCATATCTACATCAACTAAAGAGGAATTCTTCAGCTACCCATGAAGTATCAAAGTATTTTTCCTAGGTAATTCCTAAAGATAGAACCATAACCCACATGGCATATATTTCCATTAGAGGGACCATCAAAATTAACATTAATATATCCAGGAAGATGAGCACTCTAGAAACATACAGAGTGCAATGAGGTTGACAATAATTTCTATTAATCCAATGAATTCATAGGATAACAAATCCAATTATAGTGTTTTGGAAATGCCTATATTTCATCATCGAAGTTTTACATATGGAAATAATAATATTCATCTAACTTGCATTTTGATTTAGTGAGTAATTGTTTTGAAAAATAGAATTCCATTTATAAGAGATCACATGGTGGAGCTATGGAACTATAGTTAGAAAAGGATTCTTAATTTGTATAGAGTTGTCCATTTCTGCACATTTTATTTAGTCAATTATTAATGGGGTCTTGAATCAACCATATGCAACGAAAAATGATAATAATATAGTTTGAAAGACAAGAAGAAATAGCACAAGAATAAAATATACAGTTATCATCTTCTCTATGATGATTACCGTGTTTCCATTTCTAATAGATCTAGATTCCAAATGATTGAAGACAACTCTCTGTCAGAACTTGGTTCTGCGCAAGACACCAGATGAGATTGAACCATGAAGGCTTTTAATACAGTCTTGTTAAAATGTTTTATCCAACTAAAATCACTCAATGAGTTATAAAAATAATGATTGTAAAAATTATTTGTGTTAAGAATAAAATTATGAGCTGGTTCCCAGATTAAGAAACCAGTAGTATTATTGAAAGGGTAGTTTTCAATGACATTCAAAATAGTTTCAAGAAGATGATAATGTTGTGGGTTTATAATATCTCTAATAGATTATTTGGTACTCTTAGGGTTTTTATTGGGAGATATCATAGAAATTAATGTTCTTCTAGTATAGTTATCCAACTATAATATCATAGAGGAATCCCAACAGACCATCCATCAGTAGTTATTCATTATTTTTGAGAACTATATTATGATGGATGGCTAGAAAAAGAGTTAACAAAATTGGAATTTCCCATCTTATGTTGACTATGAATTATATTTTAGAGTAATGTAATAGATTCAGAAGTATTATGAAGAAGTTTTTAAGTGAGTTGTCCATGAAGATCTTCATTAAAGTACATAATGTTTTTTACCATGTTTCCTAATTTTTCAATAGTATTTGGAAGAAGTTGACTAGTAGAAAATAACATGATTTCTCTCTAAAGTGTGTCCAGTCCAAATAAAAAAATTTATACCAGTTTTCAGTTTTTTAATAAGACGAACCGGCCATTTATAGACCATCATGGAGTAAAAAGTCTTGGAAACAATGGTTGATTTGACCAGGAATATCATTCATTCCATGTATATTGATTAATCATTCCAAGAAGAATTCTTTCTTAGAATATTGTCAACTATTGTAGAAAAATGGAAATATTTGGGTTTTCCCAAATAAATAGGAACAACATGATACATAAATGTCAGTGTACCTTATTTAAGACCCATTTCACTTATAATGTTACATATTCTATTATGAGGAATGTTCATCCCAAAGAAGGTGTAGGATTTAATCCATGGTATCACTATAAACATCTTCATATTGATAGAAATATTTTTTTAGGTTTATAATTTTTCATTTTTAACCGTGAAGGAAAATGATGATGTTGTCAGCATAAAATAGGTGGGTGGGAGCATTCACATTCCAAGTGACATGGATAGGTTTCAGTTTATTCTGGTCCATTAGATGGTTGAACAGGAAACTAAGATAGTCTTTTTCTATCAGGAAGAGAATAGATGAGAGAGGGTCACCTTTCCTGACACCTTTGGTTAATTTGAAATATCCCATGGGATAACCATTGACCAAAATGGAGATAGACCACAAATTGAAAAATGTTTTGATTTCGATGAAAAATGAAACCCTAAAACAAAAATCTTGATGAACATGGAAGATAGAGCTCCAGTCCCTCATGTCAAAATATTTTTTTATTTCTAGTTTAACATCCATTTTACCCCTTATGTTAGAATTATTCTTATTATTGACCCACTCAAAGGAAAGATAGATACAATCTTGAATGGATCTACCCTTAAAAAACAAAATTGGTTTAGGAGATGATTTTTTCTATTAATGTAGAGAGTCTATTGGAAATTATTTTAGTGATTATTCTATAAAGATTTTTGACATGATAAATGGGTATAAACAGGTGAATGTAATATTAATTTTATAATTTTAAAATAATGGGAAGAAACTTTGAATTCTGATCATGAGGAAGGACACCATTGGAAATAAGGATTTTAAATGTTTTCAAACATCAAAATGAATAATATCCCAATATTATTGGAAGAAACCAGTATTGAGAGCATCATGACCCAAATCACTATCAGGATTCAAACTAAATATAGTTTCATTAATTTCATGATCTAGTGGTGTGTTGAGAAGGAAAGTGTTGTCCTCATTTGTAACCACAATTAGAATGACCTCAAGAATGATGTCTTTGTTGTTATCAGTACCATTTAAGATAGATTCATAGTAAGATATTAGATGATGAGAAATGCCATCTTCATTTTCAAGAAGTTTGTCCCAATATTTTATAATGTTCAGCATCCTACAATCATTCTAGAAAATGGCCTTTCTATAACTGTGACTATTATTTAATTTCTATATTCCATTGTAAGCTTACATATTTTCTTAAATATAAATCACTATTTCATTATTTTTTGTAATTTTGGTATTGAAATTTGGTTTTTTAAACAATGTAGTATTTTTATATAAAACTATTTTTCATATGATATTACATTATTTATTCAATGGGTTTTAGGATGAAAGTGTTTTATTCATGAAATGGTACATGGGAATTATATAAAACATGTTAGCCTAATACATCTTATATAATGGTTTCATCCCAATATAGACCACGGGTTAGCCCTAAATAGATCATATTATGGTTTGAGCCCAATTATATCTTACGAGAAATCAGTGATCATGATATAGCATATAATATGTTTTGATCCCCATTATAGCTCATGGGTGCTCCTGATTTTGCTTATATGAAAGGTTATCCCCATTATAAATCTATAATTCATTTCTTATTATAAATATTATAAGTTTTACATATGGTTATTTCATTTGAATGTATTTTTATTGGGTTTTAGGTTTATAATTATCTAATTCTCCTTAATGAGTTTCAATTTTTTTTGTCTTAATAGTTTTATTTGAGAAAATGTATGTTCCATTTTGAAGTGAGTTTTTTCATTCTCTATAAGAATATTAAATTTGTTTTCATATTTTTTGTTGGACAAATGGGTTACTTTCATATTAGGTCTTGTATTGATGTTTTTGTTCTCATCCCACTTTTTTAAATTTTTTCCATATTATTCACGGATGCGTACAAAAAATAATGTGGAGAAGATGAAAATTTTGATGTCATATCATGGAAAGAAGCCATTTTTTATTTTGAATGACTACTTTGGTGAAAAAATAGATAATCAGTGTAAGTTTCCACATAGAATGTAGTGGTTTAATTTGTATGATTTTATCCTAATTATCTAAAACAATAATGTGAAAATATCTTCTAATAAGACTTAGAGTAAATAAACCTAAATATATGCAATGTTTATGGTTTTTTACTTATAGATTCTATCAAAATATGGATTATAATACTATGGATACTATGATGTTTTCATTTGGTTCATTAATAAGAGTTACATATGAAATTTGAATTTATAATTATAAGGTTATCCATAAGACCAATAGCTTAGGGAGCCCCTTTAATGTTTTATGTTTTAAAATTTTAAGGTGACTAATGATATGTTTGAAAAAATACAATTTTAGGTAACTATTAGTTATTAAAATTTGTTATTCATAATTAATGGTATGATATAACAATTAAGGATAAAATATATTGATTTTCTTAAGAATGTTTCACACATTTCTGGGAATTTTTTCAAGATTATTATTATAAAGTTTTAGAAAAAATATATATTGCAGGATTGGTAAAAACTAAGCACATTCGAGAAGGATGTGAGAATCGAGCCCAAAACCAAAGGGATACATTGGTACATCGCCTACCACTAACCTACATTATTCTGAAAATAGTATAAAATTTTACTTTTTAGTTAATATATTTTATGTATAAATAATAAATTCATTTTGGGAACATATTTTTTATCGAATATATTACCATGGGATTGGAAAATGATTTGTTTATTAAGTAATTAATTTTATTTAGAATAAATTTTATATATTGGGAAGATTATATTGTTATGATAAATAGAATATAATAATATTTTATTAGATAAATGAAGGTTGATTTATCTTTTATAGAAAAATAGGTTTTTTGGGTTCTTTATTTAATTTATGGAATTTTTTATCATCTATTATATATTATGTGATTTTGGAAATTAAATTTTTTTATAAGGATTTATGAGTGACTGATGTTATTTGGAGATAAATGTTGAATTTTTTTTCTAGAAGTCTATGTGAGAAAATCCTTATAAATTTTTGGATTCAATCCAACTTTGGTTTGTTTTATTTAATTTTAAGGACATGTTATTTTCTATACATATCTTTGGGTATTACTCTATAATCATGGAGAATGAAGTTGTTTTTCATCATAAAATGGTATATTATTTCATGGGAAATATTTTATCTTATCCAAACCATTTTGGTTTTGGATAATGTTTTAAGACAATATGAATATATTGTTATACTTTTTTTCATTTTTTGACACATATATGTGGATTCTAATGCCTCGATAATAAAAAATTAACCTCAAATACTAATCGTTCGTAGAAAAATTTGAGTACACGGTGGAAATTGATTAAGGGATGAAACAACACTTCTCAATTATGTAGATCTATTTATGTTCTTAGTAAAGGTATTAAACCAATTCCTCAACTCAATGAAAATAATATTGAAACCAAAATGTTATCTATTAACTTTTCTTACTGAGAAATCGATGAACTTTTAACATAAGAAAAATTTATTATTTTGTGTTTGTTAACCTTCTCATAACCATGATCGTTATAACTCCCCATTATAAGATGAAATTTTTCTCTCTTGCTAATATTTTCCTACTTGGATCTCTAGAATGTGTTATCTTAGAAAACTTTCATATTTCTGAGTGTAAGCCTAATTAATAATTTTTTGATGTGGGATTTCAATAAATATATTTTGAAAAGTCAATCCTTAGTTATAGAGCATGTATTAAAAATTCTATAAATGAAATTTCCAAATTAGGGGAGAATGAAACATCCAATGTTTTTAAAAAAACATTGTTCAATAGATTATATAATACACCACATCGATCATTAATGAATAACTAAATATTATTATTTAAATTTTACTATTATAACATAATATTTAGAATGGAGGGTAAGAATAGGATTAACTAAATTATGAATATGTGGTTTACAAAATTATATATAATTTAATATTTTGTGACCAATTAATTATAAATGAAAATAAAACCTTTTTAATTAAAAGAAAATTTTCTTCTGAAATCTATTTAAATACACACGAGTGTTTTTATACCAATAAATAAAAACTCAACATTGTTGGAATATATTAATGAAATATATATATATATATACTTATATATAATAATCAATAAAATCTATATATTTCATCTTATGTGTTATATAGACATGATATAATATCAAATCAAATTTCACACATAAAAGAAGTATTTTTCTAAAATGATTGTTTTCATCCTTTTGATGTTCAAATCATTTTAACCCTATATTTCGAAAAATTTATGATTTAAATTTGAAAAAATAATCTTCATATTTTAATTTTTTATTACAATATTTTATGTTGATGAATTTTTTATATTTTTTTGATAAGCTATATGTTTCTTTGAATTGTGAAAAAATAGTTCTTTTGAATATAACTTTTTTTATAAAAAATATGTGCTGTTAGGTTATATTTTTAAAAAATTTTAAAGTATAATTAGATAATAATTTATAAATTAATCTAATTTATGTCAATTTAATCTATTTTATAATTATTTTTGATGTAATAATATTTTAGTTTTTGAATTTTTATACTTTAAAAGATCATTTTCTCATTCAATCAAAAAAATTAATTTTAAATTATTTTCACCTATTATGTGTTTTAAATTTCAAAAGGTGGATTCTTTATTTATAATCAGAAGTTACAAGCTTAGTGAATAATTCCCTTTTATTTTTTGTACAAAATATGAATATTACATTTTGTAATATTTATTACCACGGTTAAGGGTAACTCACGGAATTTATGGTAAAAATAATATTATTAATATTATAAAATTTCCATAAAAAATTTCCTAATTCTATTAAATGAATTAATTTCATCCAAAATCATACTTGGGAAAATTTTATGAACACTGGGATCCACATTATGGCATTAATTAAGTTATAATATTTTATTCAAAGAAATGTCAATCTTACCATACATTTTGTTTTAACAAATTAAATATTTTCAATGTGGGGTAATATAAAGTATATTTTTTAATATAATTATTGTTTTGAAATTTAAATTTATTATATTCATGAGGGTATTTTTTTAATTTTTATGACACAAAAAATTAGTTTAATGGCTTATTGAATAATAATGTAATGATTGTTTAATTAATGAATATATCAAATAAATGCTGTTAAAAATATTAAAATATATTCAATTTGAAATAAATAATTTAATGAAAGAATCTAAATGATAACATTGATATGTTAGTGATATTTGGAACTTATTTTTTTGAATATATAGTTTTCTTATTATATTTTTAAAATGTCATGTATTGAAAAGTGTCAAAAATAACATTAATGATATATTAAAATTAAATAGATTTTATTACATAAAAATATATAAATTTTGTCTAACATATTGAGATAATGTTTAAAATTTCATAAATGATCCATTTATGTTTATTTTTTATAGTAACTATTTTAACCCTTAAATAGTAAAAACACATCTTATCACTGTAAGAGATAAAGAGGTAAAATAATTTTTAATGTGAAAAGATATGGATTAAAAAAAGTAAAAAATAAAAAAAATTTATTATTTAATGAATTTATTTTGACCCATAATCTTTATAAACACTAAATAAATTTTATTGTATCCATTAATAACATGAATTTAATTTATATTATTTTAATATTTTGAGAAATTCCAAGAGTAACCCCCCTTTCTCTTAGAAGGGAACCTCTTTTTCTCTATTCATCACACATAAAACCATATTTGGTTTAGAAAAGAACATCCATAATCCTTTAGTAAAATTGCTACCATATTTTAATTGCTATTTTTAGTAACAACACTATCCTTATAAGTCATAAGGTGTTAAGAAAAAGACATGGTCGAAGGATGATGTATCATTTTAAATCAAATATTTATATTTTTTAACTTCCTCCAATTCCTTAAAATACTATTTAATCATGATGACATCGAAAATAATGTATAATTAATATAAATATATGTTATTTTTTTAAATATAGTCGCCAAAATCTTTCCCCACTTCCATAAAATGGGAAAATAATTTTCATTCTTGTGTACAAGGAATTACAGCCTCACAAACTGATATAATTCGTTTTCCATCAATGTCTCTTAAAACTAGTTATAATAATATAATTAATTTTTTATAAAATAATCATGAATTATTAATAATTATAAAATAGATTATATTGTTGAGTCAATAAGGTTTTCCTTATGACTTTTCCATTCCTTCTTGTTTTGAAAATCACAAACACCTTATCTTTAAGGAATATTGCTTTCTTAATGAAAATTGCTTTTATAAGGAAAATTACTTTCTTAAGGAAAATCGCTTTTATAAGAAAAATTATTCTTATCATATATTCATCCATATTTTTCCTAAGTATGAAATTCAGATTCATTTTCTCGGAATCATTGAAACTTAGCATTCTGTTTTAGGATTTGGATTCTGGATAAGAACTATAAGGAAGTCTCATTCTGAATTCTGGATATGAACTCTGACTAATTTCTATTCCAGATTCAGAATAAGAATTCTGAAGAAGAATTCTCATTACGAATCCTAATGATGAATTCCCATTACGATTTCTGATGATGAATTCGTATTCCGAATTCTCATTCCGAATTCACCTATTAAACAGAATTTGAGTATCTTTGTTTTATACACTCTGATTTAATTCAGACTCCGAAAAATATCTTTGTTAGACTCCGAACTTTTATATTACTTACATTTCTAAAATTTTTCTACTCTTTCTATTGTTCCTTACACTCCGAACCTTCACTCCGAAGCGTTTATTCCGAACTTTTATGTTAGAGTTTAAAACGATGTCGTACATTCTGTTACACTTGTTTTGTTATAAAACGATGTCGTCCATTTTGTTATAAACTAACTGTTGTCTAAGTGACACGTGTACAGGTCCCTCCGATCTTTAAGGAAAATATGACCGTTGGAGAAGGAGCCGACCTTACATATAAATAAGAGCTCATTTGAAAAAGATCAATGCTGATTGCTGAAAAAGTGCATACATGCTGTTCAAGTGATTTCTAGAGAGAGAGACTCTTATTAACTCTCAAAGCTTCGTGCGACTCCGAATGATGGTGATTACATTCGAGGGCTTCCGGGGACAGGAAGACAGAGGTGTCGACTACCTTGAAGTTCGAGGGCTTCCTTGCTGAGGAAGACAGAGGTTGCCAACTACCTTAAAGTTGAGGGCTTGCGGGGATAACAAGACAGAGACTCCGATCTTAGTATCGAGGGCTTACCCTAGTGTGGGTAAGACAGACTTGCTTGAAAGTATAAATCAAGGTACCTTTATCCAAGGTTGTTGGATACCATTCTCTTTGGGTTAAAAGACTTATATCTTGTTACTTGTAGTTTAACTACTTGTTTTATTTCCGCTACATTTTGTATCATAAGGAAAGTATAACTTTCTTATACTTCCTTACATGTACTCTGATTAAGTTAGATTCTATACGCTTTAAGGTAGAATCTTATATTGTTATCTTTTGTTAAGTTTCAATTTTCCAGAACCATATTTCCGGAACCCTCATTCGGAATCTCTTTCCTAGTTTAAATTCGGTGTTAAGAGGTGTTGTGAACTTGGTTAGTTTAACTTTGTTAAACTTAGCATTTTCCTTTGCTTAAGGAAAACATAGTTATTATTAACTATCTTTAAAGGTTCCAAAGGAATTTTTAAAGTATAAAATTCACCCCCCCCCTCTTGTATATTGAGCATCTCATACTATATTTCGATCCTACAATTGGTATCAGAGGTTGGAATCCTCTTACTCTATACAAATCTTACATTTGGTATCAGAGGAGGTCTCTGAAATACTTATACTCACGAATAAGTTTTTCTTACTCACTATATCTTTCCGAAATTTGTCATTCCGATTTATCCATTCCGATCTTTCCCATTCCGAACTTTGTGATTACGAATCTTTGCTACTAACAAGTTTGTGTGCAAAGTTACTTTTAGTATGGCAGGAATTAATGTTGGTTCAATCGACAATCTGAATCTGACAAGACCATCTATCTTTGATGGTAATGACTATAAATACTGGAGAGATCGATTGAAGACTTTTGTTATCAATACTGGAGTAGATAACTTTGTTATACTTACTGGTGATTACAAAATTCCTGACAAGGAAGTCAGATCTTTTACTAACCAGGAAAAGCAAGAATATCAACTCAACTATAATGTACGCAACACTTTATTATGTTCAATGACCAGAAATATATATAGCCAAATTTCTTTTTGTGAAGCAGCTAACTGTATATGGAATAAGTTAGAGGTTACACACATTGGGACTTCTAAAGTGATTGAGACTAGAAGAGCTATGCTTAGAGCTGAATATCATGGCTCCAATTTTCCTTATGGAGAACCTATCTGTAATGTTCAACAGAGATTTATGACTATCGTCAACAGTCTGCAGTCTATGGGAGAAAAAGGATTAGATGATGAAGCTCTTGTGGACAAGATAATTGATATTATGCCCAATGAGTGGGAATCCAAGAGAACAGCTATAGATGAGAACAGGAAGGTCACTCAAAATACTCTTGATGAATTATTTGGAACTCTTCTACAACATGAACCTAGAATGAAGAGAGATGCTGACAACATCAAGAAGAAGAATGGAAATGGTACTGTTGCATTTACAACTACATCAAATCAGATGAAAGCTAAGACTCCTGAAATAGTAACCAGATCCAATTCTAAGAAGGTTATTTTCCAATCCGAATCTAGTGAGAGTGAAGTTTCAGAAAATGAATTAGAAAATCTTGCTCGAAGGATGAACAAGGTAGCTGGACAATGAAATTTCCAATCCAAGTATAAGAAAAAGGATAGGAAAGATAAGAAAGACGGAGAAGTTACTTGTTATGAATGCAAAAGAGCTGGACATATTAGACCAGATTTCCCTATGCTCAGAAAGAAAGAAAGAAAAGAAAGGAATTCAGACAGGAAGAAGTATTATAAAGCTAAATCTAAGAAAGTCCTAAAAGCTAATGACACCTGGAGTGCCAGTGGTGGTGACTCTTCAGATGAATCTTCTGATTATGAATCTTCAGGACAGAAGAATCTTGGTCTTATAGCCAGATTGCCTATTGATAATCATTGTTTTATGGCTATGGTACGAAATGCTGAATCATTGACCAATGTTTCTTTAAATTCTAATGATAGTAAGTGTTATAACTCTTCTGATGAAGAATCATCTTCTGATGAGGAAAATACTTTACCTACTTATGAAGAAGTTTCTAGATTTTCTGAACTTCTTGAGATTGAGAATTCCAAACTCAATAAGAAACTTGATAAGGAAAACTCTAGGAATTATGTTCTTACTAAAGAGATATCAGATCTTTCTAAAGATCTTGATAAGAAAAATGATGATTTTGAAAGTATTTCAAAAAATCTTGAGGAAGTAAGTTCTGAGAAGAATAAACTTTCTAAAGAATTAGAAAAAGTAATTTCTATGAAAAATGTTTTCGAGCCTAACTCTAGTTCTAAAACTAATGATTTTAAGGATAAAAACTTGGTTGTAAAACTCAAGTCCGAATTTTTTTCCTTAATGAAATGTTTATCAAACTTTACCCATGGTAATGAAACTATTGATAAGATGTATTCTCAAATACGACCTTTAAGAAATAAATCTGGATTTGGTTATACCCATGAAAAACCTATTTTTAGTAAAAATTATTTTGTTCCTCAAAGTGCCCCATTTTGTACCAAGTGTCAATGTGTTGGTCACTGGGCAAAGAATTGTTCCTTAAATAAAACCCAATCTATAGGATTTCACAAATCCTACTTTTCTACGAAAATATGGGTTCCTAAAATTTTATTGTCTGGAAATCTCGGATCCAATCAAGTTTGGATTCCGAAAGTCTAATTTTCTTCTTGATTTCAGGATAATAAAGAAAGTACCAGCAACAATACATGGTACATGGATAGTGGATGTTCCCGACACATGACTGGTAACAAAATCTTTTTTGAAAAGATTATCAAAACGAAAGGAGGAAAGGTAACTTTCGGAGACAATGCTAAGGGAGAGATTGTTGGTATTGGTAATATTGTTCTTTTAGGTAAAACCTTGATTTCAAATGTTCTTTTTGTTAAAGGTATTAAGCACAACCTCATTAGCATAAGTCAGTTATGTGATGAAGGTTACCTTGTGAATTTTAGGAATGATAAGTGTTTAGTTCACAATTACAAGGAAGAATTTATTCTCTCAGCCAACAGGCAAGAGAATGTTTACACCTTGAACATAGAAGATCTTAGAAGCCAAGATTTACCTTGCCTAAGTGCAATGGAAGATCATTCTTGGTTATGGCATAGAAGACTAGGTCACTGTAATCTTAGGAACCTATGTAAACTCTCTATGAAGAAACTAGTTAAGGATCTACCGGAGCTTAGATTTGATTCTTCTAAAGTTTGTGATCCTTGTCAATATGGTAAGAAACATAAATCTAGTTTTAAATCTATTGGTGATGTCTCAACAACTGATGCATTACAGTTAGTGCACATGGATCTTTTTGGTCCAACACAAACTGGAAGTATTAGAGGCAAATACTATGTGTTTTTTCTAGTTGATGATTACACCAGATTTACTTGGGTCTATTTTCTAGAAAAGAAATCTGAATCTTTTTCTTATTTCAAAAGTTTTAGAGCTCAAGTTAAAAATGAGAAAAACCTTCCATTGAAAACTATTCATAGTGATCATGGAGGAGAATTTCAAAAATATGATTTTGAAACTTTTTGTAGTAAGAAAGGTATTACTCACAATTTTTTAGCACCTAGAACTCCTCAACAGAATGGTGTTGTTGAAAGAAGAAATAGAATTCTTCAAGAGATAATAAGAACCATGTTGAGTCAATATTCTATTTCTAGACATTTCTAGGCTGAAGCCGTAAGTACTGCTTGTTATACTATAAATCGAGTTTTGATTAGACCTTTTTTTAATAAAACTCCTTATGAGTTATGGAATGGTAGAAAATCAAGACGTTCCTACTTCAAGGTTTTTGGTTGCAATGTATTCATTTTGAATACTAAAGATAACTTACATAAATTCGCACCAAAGTCTGATGAAGGAATTTTCTTAGAATATTCCACAACTTCTAAGGCTTATAGAGTGTTTAATAAAAATACTTGCACTGTTGAGGAAACAGTACATGTAAAATTTGATGAGTCAGATCCTTTTGTTTTTAAACCATCTCAACTTACATCTTCGGATGTGTTTTCAAAAACTGATTATCAACCTTCGATAGAAGAACCTTCTGATAAGGAAATTGTTCAAGAAGATACTTCTGAAACATTTACCCCAGAAGACTTTCTACCTTATGTTGATGAACAGGTTTTACAAAACCCAAATCAGGTGTTTCTTAAGAATCATCCCAGTGATAGTATCATTGGATATGTAAATAAACCTTTAAGGACTAGAAGTTCCTTAAGAAATGAAGTAGATCATCTAGCATTTCTTTCCCAATTAGAACCTAAAAGCACTGATAAAGCTTTAGGTGGTGATAATTGGATCAAAGCCATGCAAGATGAACTAAATGAATTCGAAAGGAATAAAGTGTGGACCTTGGTTGAAAGACCTACGGAAACTTCTGTTATTGGAGTAAAATGGGTGTTCAGAAATAAATGTTATGAAAATGGAGTCATTGTTAGAAATAAAGCTAGACTTGTTGCTAAAGGCTATAATCAGCAAGAAGGAATAGACTATGAAGAAACCTATGCACCAGTAGCTAGACTTGAATCTATCTGTATTCTACTTGCCTTTGCAGCATTATTTAATTTCAAACTTTTCCAAATGGATGTGAAATGTGCTTTTCTTAACGGTTATGTTCAAGAGGAAGTTTTTGTTGGACAACCTCCTGGATTTGAAGATACAAAACATCTGGATCATGTTTTTAGACTTACCAAAGCTTTGTATGGCCTAAAACAAGCTCCACGAGCATGGTATGATAGACTCGCTGGATTTTTGCTTCAAAATAATTATGTTAAGGGAAATGCAGATCCAACCCTTTTTATAAATAAAGATAAGAAAAATGTTTTGATTGTTCAAATTTATGTTGATGACATTATATTTGGTTCAACTCAGCAATCTTTGACTGACTCTTTTTCTAGTCTAATGAAATCTGAGTTTGAAATGAGTATGATGGGTGAGTTAACATTTTTCCTTGGTTTTCAAATTTCTCAAAAACCAGAAGGAACATATATATCTCAACATAAGTATATTAAAGATCTTCTGAAAAAGTATGGTTATGACAACACTAAGAGTATAAGTACTCCCATTGGTACCTCAAACTCTTTAGATCTTGATGAAGCTGGTAAACCAGTAGATCAAACATCTTTTAGAGGTATGATAGGAAGTCTACTTTACTTAACAGCTAGTCGACCAGACTTAATGTTTTCAGTATGCTTATGTGCAAGATATCAATCCAATCCTAAGGAATCTCATTTAAAGGCAGTTAATAGAATTTTTTGCTACCTTAAGGGAACCATGGATCTAGGATTATTTTATAATTCTGGAAATGATTTTGTTCTAAATAGATTTTCTGATGCTGACTTTGGTGGATGTAGAATGGATAGAAAAAGTACATCCGGAACTTGTCATTTCTTAGGAGATTCACTAGTTTCTTGGTCCTGCAAAAAGCAACATTCTGTAGCACTTTCCGCTGCTGAAGCTGAATATGTAGCAGCTGGAAGTTGTTGTGCTCAAGTGTTGTGGATACAACACACACTCACAGACTATGGCTTGAGTTTTACTAAAACTCAAATTTTGTGTGATAACACAAGTGCCATTTCCCTCAGTAAGAACCCTGCACATCACTCCCGTGCAAAACCCATAGATATTAGGCATCACTTTCTTAGGGATCACACACTTAAAGGAGATATTATTCTTCAATTTATCGGAATGCAAGATCAACTTGCTGATATTTTCACAAAATCCTTGCCTTCTGATAGATTTGATTATATTAAACAGAAGTTAGGAATGATAACCGTAAGGTAATATTTCTTAATTAACTTTCTGTTGAAAAAGTCTCCTTACAGTAATAAACTCCTTTTCATAGGGGGAGTACAATTGATTTTTTGTTTAACAAAGTTTTTTTTTAAAAAAATTTGTTTTCAAATTTTTCGGAACGAAGATTTCTGGAATGGAACTTCCAGAACGAAGGTTTTCCAGAATGGATATTTCCGTTTATAATACTTCTGGAATAGAAGTATTCATATAGAAAACATCCAGAATGAAATATTTCGTACTGGTACTTTCATAACCAGATTCTCATACCGAACCTTCATAGTTTTTCGTACTACGTTTTTTTTCTTACTAAGATTTTCATACTGAGTTTTTCTTAGTAAGTTTTTCATAGTAATTTTGTTTTCCATAAATGAAATTTTGCGAACTTTGTCTTTTCATAATAATGTTTTTATTTGATCATCTTTATATTACCCATTACGAATAACTTTCCTAATCCAATTCGAAAGGTATGTTTTCCTTACTCAAGTTTTCGTAGTCATATTTTACTTGCTGGAATTTTCTTGTGTTATATTTTCGGATTATAGTTTTCTTAATTCTTTACTTTAATAAAAACCTCAAAAAGATCGGATTCAAGTTATCAACCGTTAGATTTGATCTCAGTTCTTTATAAACCGTTAGATCAACCGTGGAAGGTGAACCGTCATCATGTTGCCTATATAAAGGGGAACTAATTTCTCGTCCCACATCGGTTTCAAGCTTTCGCGTGCTAAAGCTCTGGCCCTCTGTTTTAAGGCCGTTCCGAACTACAGTTTTCTCCGTTCCGAACTTCTCAGAAGATTACAGATCCGAATGTCTGCGGAGTTAGCGTCTCAAGAAATATCTTCAACTAAGACTATTTATCAGTGGTTAGTTTACAGAGAAAGGTTACTCCATCCAGATTTCTTCAACAACTATGATTCTCTTATCTCAAAGAACATCAAGCTGAATGGATGGGAAGATGTTACTGTATAAAAAACCGGAAATCAAGATGAAGTATACTCAGATTTACTTATCGAGTTTTATGAATCAGTTTCCTTCTTTAAGGAAGATGATAGGGAGAAGTTTTCTTTCAAGTCGTATGGAAAGACCTACAAACTTTCTTACACCAAGGCTGCAAGCTTGGTAGGGCTGTCTTATGAAGGAGAATCCGAGTTTATTTCACACGTTTTACCGGACTCTAAAGGTAGCTTCGACAAGGAAAAAGCATTAGAAACTCTCGGACTGGCTGATGACAAGGCTCCGAAAATTGCAAGTCTATCCACAAACTTCCGGATTCTAGAGTTATGGGTGCAAGGACTTATCGTACCGAGGAAAGGCGATAAAGACATCTTGATGAAGAGTGAGATCTATATCCTATATTTCTTGATAAATCTAAGGAAGTTCAATTTCATGAGGCATATTCTTATAACCCTTGAGAATCTTAAGAAAGGAAATCTCAGAGCACAGATCATAATGTACCCATCAATATTATCAAAATTGATAGTTCGGTGCCTTGAATCTTTCAAGGAGGCTTGAAGATCTAAGTCAAGGGTATGAAAAATTTTGTTGGTTAGTGATGAAACTCTTAAAAGAATGGATTTATCTTTTGACAAGAAGTCTGTAAAGTTTATTGATCTACCTGCTCAAGAAGTAATGGCTCTGAAAGCTGCTGTTTCGGAATCCTCTAAGCCTGTAAGGAAGAGAAAGCTAAAAGAAGTGGTAGTCGAAGCCGAGGAACCCAAGTCTAAGGAAGTCCATTCCGCACCTCCATAGCCTAAGAAGAAGAAATCCTATCCTGATGAGGTTGTTACAAAGTGGAGAGCTGATAAAGAGAAAAGGAAACAAGGGGATCCGCAGTTCGTATTGGACCCTGCGGAGGCTAAGGCTTTAAGGGAGAAAACTGCTGATGAACTTGAGAAACAAGCAAAACAAAAGAAGTTCAAGAAGAAGATTTCTGAGGCTGAGGTAGCTCAGGCCTTGTTAAAATTC
Organism: Viscum album; assembly: GCA_963277665.1. Classification (NCBI taxonomy): domain Eukaryota; kingdom Viridiplantae; phylum Streptophyta; class Magnoliopsida; order Santalales; family Viscaceae; genus Viscum; species Viscum album. Next base: position 70,087,297 of record OY728161.1, read on the forward strand.
AATGAAATGGTTTCAGCAACAATTATAGTTCCGAGATATTTCTCCCTGGAATCTCTACCTGAGACTCCAGGAAGGAATTTCGCTGCTCCGGAAGAGGTTTTTGCTACTAATACTGAGGAAGTAGAGCAAGTGGAAAAAGTAGAAGAGGGTACTGAAGGAAGTGGTGAAACCAGAGATGTGCTGAAACAAGTGGATGATTACAAGGGAACACCTTCGGAACACTTATCACTCCGAACTTCTGAAGCTGAATCCTCGAAGCTAGTTACGCCAGAGATGGAAGAAGGGAAAGGAGAAGAAGAAGTTTCTTATCATGGAGAAGAAGAACATCTCTTACTTGATGTTACTCAGAAGGAAATAGTATGGGTTCAGGAAGTTGCTGATGAAGATAATGTCGTTCAAGTTTCTGATAGTGAGAAGAGAACTCCGGAACATGACTCAATTCCGAAAAAAGATAAGGGGAAGCAAATTCTTGCTGATACTCCGAGTTCAGAAGAAAAGAAGAGAAAGGAAGCTGGTAGTTCTTCAAAGAGAAATTTGGAGCTTATTGAGGAAGAAAACTCTCCAAAAAAGATTTCAGATTCAGAGTCATCTTCGTTGGGGCATGACTTTGTTGTTCAGTCTTTGAAGAAGTTGGTGGGAACCATTCCGACCTTCTCTAGTATCGACTCAAGATGCCAGATGCTCCAACATGCGCTGAATCAGAAAACAGACTCCGTATCTATGGTTATGGATTAGTGCGTTGATATTGAAGCTCAGTTCAAAACCTTCTTTGTTGGTTACAAAGCCCATAAAAGTTCTTCCAAGAGGATGAAAAGTTGGTAAAAGAAGATTGTGGAAGAAATGAGGTTGTTCGATGAATTTCAAGATACTGTTAAAGATGCTTTTGAGACCGAGGACAAGAAGATAAACGAGCTGACTTCCTCCTTTGAAGAAAAATTGACAGAGGAAAAGAAAATTCGGATTCAAGAAGTGAGAGATCTGAATGGGAAGCTCAATTCCGTATCTCAAAATTGGAAATTTGAAAGGGATCATCGGATTGATTTTGAAGAAAGGATGGAGGCTCAGGAAGAGAAAATCAATGCTCAGGAAGAAAAGCTGAAGGCTCAGGAAGAAAAAATTGAAGCTCAATCCGAAAGAATAGTTGCCTTAGAGAAGCAAGCTGAAGAAGATCATAAAGACCTCAAGAAGATCAAGACTATTCTAAAGGGCCTCATGTCTAAGGAAAAAGATCCGAAATAACCTAATCCGATATTTTTGTTGTAATTTGTTGCTGACATTTCAAATCTAATGAAAATTGTGCTTGTTGTTTCTTTTGTGGTCATTACTAATATCTCAGGTACTTTGTTATGTTTTTCCATTCCCTCCAATTCTTTTTGAAAATCACAAAGGGGGAGAAGGAAAAGATCCTTAAGAAAAAGAAGAACTCTAATAAGAGTTTATCAGAGGGGGAGAAGGAAAAGATCTTTAAGAAAAAGAAAAACTATAATAAGAGTTTGTTTAAGGGGGAGTTTTTTCATTAAAGAAGACATTCTTATTTTTCACTCTGGAAATCTGAATACGATCCTTAGAGTTTCAAAGCCTAAGGGGGAGTTAGTCGTATTCATCAATATCCTTAAAACAAAGGGAGATAATCCTTAATGTTTTTTATTTCTTCTTAGAATAGCTTTTTCGTAAGGATGATTGTGCTTTCCAAAAAGGGGGAGATTGTTGAGTCAATAAGGTTTTCCTTTTGACTTTTCCATTCCTTCTTGTTTTGAAAATCACAAACACCTTATCTTTAAGGAAAATTGCTTTTATAAGGAAAATTACTTTCTTAAGGAAAATCGCTTTTATAAGAAAAATTATTCTTATCATATATTCATCCATATTTTTCCTAAGTATGAAATTCGGATTCATTTTCTCGGAATCATTGAAACTTAGCATTCTGTTTTAGGATTCGGATTCTGGATAAGAACTATAAGGAAGTCTCATTCCGAATTCTGGATATGAACTCTGACTAAGTTCTATTCCAGATTCAGAATACGAATTCTGAAGAAGAATTCTCATTACGAATCCTAATGATGAATTCTCATTACGATTTCTGATGACGAATTCCTATTCCGAATTCTCATTCCGAATTCACCTATTAAACAGAATTTGAGTATCTTTGTTTTATACACTATGATTTAATTCAGACTCCGAAAAATATCTTTGTTAGACTCCGAACTTTTATATTACTTACATTTCTAAAATTTGTCTACTCTTTCTATTGTTCCTTACACTCCGAACCTTCACTCCAAAGCGTTCATTCCAAACATTTATGTTAGAGTTTAAAATGATGTCATACATTCTGTTACACTTGTTTTGTTATAAAACGATGTCATCCATTTTGTTATAAACAAATCGTTGTCTAAGTGACACGTGTACAGGTCCCTCTGATCTTAAAGGAAAATATGACCGTTGGAGAAGGATCCGACCTTACCTATAAATATGAGCTCATTTGAAAAACCTCAATGCTGATTGCTGAAAAAGTGCATACATGTTGTTGAAGTGATTTCAAGAGAGAGAGACTCTTATTAACTCTCAAAGCTTCGTGCGACTCCGAATGTTGGTGATTACATTCGAGGGCTTCCGGGGATAGGAAGACAGAGGTGCCGACTACCTTGAAGTTCGAGGGCTTCCTTGCTGAGGAAGACAGAGGTTGCCAACTACCTTAAAGTTGAGGGCTTGCGTGGATAGCAAGACATAGACTCCGATCTTAGTATCGAGGGCTTACCCTGGTGTGGGTAAGACAGACATGTTTGAAAGTATAAATCAAGGGACCTTTATCCAAGGTTGTTGGATACCCTTCTCATTGGGTTAAAAGACTTATATCTTGTTACTTGTAGTTTAACTACTTGTTTTATTTCCGCTGCATTTTGTATCATAAGGAAAGTATAACTTTCTTATACTTCCTTACTTGTACTCTGATTAAGTTAGATTCTATACTCTTTAAGGTAGAATCTTATATTGTTATCTTTTGTTATGTTTCAATTTTCTGGAACCATATTTCTGGAACCCTCATTCGGAATCTCTTTCCTAGTTTACATTCGGTGTCAAGAGGTGTTGTGAACTTGCTTAGTTTAACTTTGTTAAACTTAGCCTTTTCCTTTGCTTAAGGAAACCATAGTTATTCTTAACTAACTTTAAAGGTTCCAAAGGAATTTTTAAAGTATTCAATTCACCCCCCCTCTTATATATTGAGCATCTCATACTATATTTCGATCCTACATATATGATTTAAGTTCTTAACATTCCATGAAGATAAAAATGATAATGTCGTTCATGCGTACGTGTGAACTATAACCTCCATAATGTGATATGATTTGTATTTCATCACAAAATCAAATAGATGATATATATATATATATATGTATATACTTAAATTATTAACATTAAATTAAATTTATAATGCTAATTATTTAAATACACAATGATACTTAACTTGTTTCCATAATGATCATCGAAAAATGGAAATGTTACTCTTGTGTATGTTTGGATTACAGTCACCCTGGTTGTAACGTAGTTCAGTTATCATATCCATATTTAATGGATGGATTTAAAAGAATAATTTGAGTATAAAATTTATTATTATTTCATTAATATTATTCTATATATGATTAATGAATGATAATATATTTCTATTGCTATCATGCAAAACTCATTTTGTGCTCATGTACCATGTATCATCAAAACCTCTAACATGAACATAAATAATAATGTAATTGTTAAAAAATTGTAATAAGTGATATAAAATAAATAATAAACTATAAATTATATTCTCATTCATGTAAATAATTATACTAGGTTTATTATCCATTAATATAATGATTGTATGAGATGAGTCGGACAAAAGGTAAGGGATTTCCACTCAATCTCCATTCATTGAGGCATATTTTGATGTTATACACCCACCTTATTTTATGAGGTGCATATACCTACCAATTAACATATAATATCAAGAATTCATATATTATCATGTTATTTGATTATTTTTTTAAATATAATCTTTCACAGAGGTTATGATTTAAAAGTTCAATGTGGTATGAGACACATTGAATGTTTATTGAATTAATTGTCAAATATTATCATACATGTTAATATACATGATATAATTTTTTATATTTATTGATATGGATATAAAATTATTATAAAGGGTATTTTATGTCATTTTTTATTTTCATTCAAGGTTTTCCAAAATGAATCTTTTTATGTATTTTATATGGAACATTATGACAAACAATAAAATGAATGTTCTATTTTTAAAGCACGGAGAAACTATGAATTTTATAGTTCCATGAATGTAATTTAATTTCATACTTAATTTGAATTATTATTTATTTTATAAATGAACACCCCTCCTATATTTTTTGGAGATTCTTGTTATTCAAAATATTTTTTGTGTTTTTTAATATTAATGAGTTTCTCATATTGGATTAAAATTTCTTTTCAATGGAATTTCTGATGATTGTTTTTTATTTATGAAATTTTACATGAGTATATATAAAATCAATGGGGAAAATACATGTTATATAAATGGTCGATCCCCATTATAGCTAATGGTGAGGCCCAATAAATCTTATAAAAATGGTTGAGCCCCATTACAACTGATGTGAAATGGGTAATATCGATATAGATTATACAAAGTGTTGATCCCCAATATAGATCAAGTGTGAGCCTAATATAACTTATATGAAGGGTTATCCCCATTATAGATCTATAAATCATTTGGTAATAATAACATTTGATGTGAGATGTGTGGTTATTCCAATTGAATGGGTTTTGAAAGCATTGTATGAATACAATTCACTAAGTCACCAAAAAGAGTTTAAATTTCATACTATTGGTTAATTTCATTTCATGTGAAAATGTTTTTTATCATTAAATAAAATAAAATTAAATGGGTTTTCATCATTCTCACTAAACTACTGGGTTTATTTCTTTTTATTACCATTTCTGAGATTTCTATGATCGTCCAAAGATTTTATATGTTTTTTCTCTGGGTTAAAGGATTACAAGGGACAAGGATGAGGAAAAAATAAAAATTGTGATGTCATATCATTGAAATAAACCATGTTTTATTTTATAAAGTTTTCTTCGGGGAAATAAAATAATACCGAGTTATTGTATACACTTTTCATTTATGAGTTTAATTTGAAAGTGTTCGACACCAGTCTCTGAAAGTCCAAACTGAAAAGATACATGAATAGTATTTATAGTTTAAAAACACTAAATTATTTAATTATTAAGGAAAGGTCTAAATATATATTAACATCAATAGTTGAAACATTCCAATTAAAGTGATTTGTCTTAGAAGTCACATATATGGAAATTCAGTTACACATTATTGTTTATTAATTTAAATGTCATCATTATAATTCAAGAAGAGGCACCCTGATCGTATCCAAGAAAATCCAAAACGAATCCCATGTATTCATCTATGGGAACAATAAATTCCCAATTCCATAAGATTCATTCCACGTAAATCCCTAAATGGAATCCCAAGTATCATTATCAGGATGACATGTAATCAACCGTCTGAGGTTATCCCTATTATCACATGTAGAGGATCGGGTATCAGTCATTACATAGTGTAACCATCTTACCATTCACCCTTCCCATAATGTCTCCAATAGGGAACTTATATCTCTCACATTTGAGTAGATGAAATGAATGGAGATCCAATCATAGGAATAACATGTATCAATCCTTTCATATATACAATTAATAACAAGTATAATTTATAAGGAATGACATTCATGTCAATGGAATCATAAATTAAAGACCCTTATATCACCCTTAACATTTTATAAAAGTATGTTAGCTAACAAATTCTCATGATTTTTAATAAGGCATTACACTTTAAAATTTAAATTAGGTTGACCAAAACAGTTACATAATTTAAATCAAGAAATGGAATAAAGAATAATGCATAAATCATGATAAAAAATATTCCTCAATTCATTTCTCATTCCAATAAATATATAACACGGTAAAGCACACCTTAATGGTTTTTTAATGAATCTCAGGTAAAGGGAACAAATTATTTGGATGAACGGTGATCCTATATGTGTGGATCCTATCTGTTCAATCAGCCAAAGGGTTGATTCTCCGCAAACTAGGACAAAAAAGATAAATAATTTCATACAATTAAATTTATTAAAAAATATAGATGCTTCTTGGGGTAATTCGTCCATTCATCACAATGGCACATCAAATAAACATAATGAAAATTGGGTAAAATAAACTATACCACCAACCTTAGGTTTGTATAAAACTATTCATTAATTGTTAGAATTTTATTTGAGCTGGAATGTGATGAATAATAGAAAAAAAGAATGATAATGTAGAAAATAATATCACAAAAAAAATGAACAATATACAAGACGGTGAACAGTCATAGGAAATAATATAAGTGGGGCACATTACATTATATACCGAAAATGGGGTTTTTTTAGAAATTGGATACCATATATTTTATTTAAAATATAGTTGGGAATTTACAGAGTATGTAAAAGATTTATATGTAGTTTAAAGGATGGGGTCCCTTCCCTTAGGAAAACCCAACTGAGTACATGCAATGGTTCTGGCTAAACCATTACACATCATGTACCCAAAATTCATCCTGTATTATATATACACTGTATTAACCAGTATCATATTTTCCAATATGAATCCAGTTCTTCTGGTGTTTTGAAAAAAGAAGAGTTTTTGGAAATTTTAAGTGTGCATTCGGTGTACATTGATATACAAGCCTTGTACCCAGTTTACGTGGGTGACCGTGTACTAGCCGTGTGATGGCATAAAACATAGAAATGTGAGGTGACCATGAGACCACCTAATGAAGGACCCATTAAAGGTATATACACGCCACATACATGTAAAATACACACCGTTTTTACTATTCTTTTTATTTGTTAAATCGGATCGGGGTCACGTCTATTTGGCATAAACTCATTTTTCTTGACTCATCTCATCTATGAGCGACTGTAGGGAAAGATTCTTCCCTGATCCCACGATCATCCATCCTTTCTCCGAATAAAACATTGTCGATTTCACTAGAATCGCCACAGTGAGTTCTTCCTTCTACTAGAGTCTCATTTCTTGATTTCTCCTCTTTTGTGAGATATCCATGGTTGAATATTTTTGACATTTTTTTATATCAACATCATTTTTGGCTGATTCAAGGGCCAACACTAGAGTATATCGATCACCCAACACTATGGTAGATAGATTTTACCCTTCCATAGTTTTCATTGAATTATATGTGATTTTTTTAATAATACCCTTGTTCGGGGTATTGTGTGTTATGGTATTTTAACCTTGTTGATGCCTGTAATGCTTAATTTCTTTAGTTTCAGCACTTTTTGGTAAATATGGTTGTCTTTCAATGTTATGGAGGTTTTTTCCCATATTTTGTTTGATGTTGACCATTTGGTATTGTTTTTTCTATTAGGATAATTTCTTTATATGCCTAGTGTTGTTAGTATAGAGTGATTTATCTGATGTTGTGATATGCTTTGTAGCTATTTAGCCAGGTATTACATTTAGGTTTACTTTGGCTGATGAACATTTTTTGTGAAAGATTTCTTTACACAGGGCTGTGGGAACCTGGTACACTGACATCATTGGAGAAATTAACATTACTAGCTTCCCAAGAGTGTCTTTTATTACATACCATGATGTAAGACCATAGGAGGGATTGACATTGAGTGCTCCCTCAGAGTTTCTAAAGTTACCATTGCAAGACCATATGGTGGGTTAACGTTGAGTTCTCTCTCAGAGTGTCCATAGTAACAATTATGAGACCACTAGGGTAATTGAATTTGAGTGCTTCTTCTGAGTGTCTATAGTTTATCGTTAAAAGAATATAGGGCGAATTGATTGTGAATTCATACTAAGAGAGTCTTTTTTTCATGAGACCTAAGGGGTTATACTATTTGAGCATGCCCAGGAGGACGTTATATCCTTGTATAAGTTTAACCACATGGGTTAGGCTGTGAGAACATAACCATGGGTTTACATGATATTTATTTATTTTACCAGAGGGGATAGGATTTGATAACATCCTAAAGGGTTTCTTGTTTCTATTTGGTTGAATAACTGGTGGATGTAAATGAATGTAATTGAAAATGTTGGACTATTTACTTTTGAGTACTTCTTTGTTATTTTATTGTTTTGATTATTTCCTTTCATATTTACTCGCTGACTGTTAGACACAGATCAAGGAGTGATTTCCTCCTCAGATTCTTCTAGCACCATGTTTTGGTCATTCTACTGGTCCCAAAATGATTATATTACTACACGTATAGATAAGGTCAAGAACACTTCTACTTCAGGTACTGGATTTTTGTGGAACTAGAGAGCATAGTACCAAACTGAGACGTGTGATGTTGGTGGAGTAATTTACTTATTTTCTTTTATCTTTTTTTAGTACTATATACCATCATTATGACTTCTTTGGTTTCTTTCCTAAATACTTATAATATGCATCATTATTGAAATATATATATAGGATTCATATGTTTATTTACTTGTAGTATTATATTGTTTACTATTGTATGTTATTATATTTCTTCCACTACTATTATCTATTTATTTCTACTGCATTATTCTTCCAATGAGAATACAGTTTCCCGAATAACACACAAAATTCCCTTGCTACTAGTCTGAAGCCTCTAGCATTTGGGAAATGCGCTTGAGGCCATGTGACCAACTCGGTATGGGGAACCTCTAGGTGGCACCCAGAACCAGGATGTTACAATGTGGTATCAATGGAATTATTTTATTCTTGAATTACTGTTTAGATCCAATAGAAATGGATAAGATGGAATAGGTTGTTGGTAATAAACCATTCTCGAGTATAGACAACCTGTATAAAGGGAAATGACGATTTACCATGTATATTTCAATTTTTCTTGTTGTTCAATTATTACAATTGAATTGATTTCACCATTGGGTGATTCACTTGTTTTGTCCTGTTAACGTTAATTATATTGAGGTTTGATTTATGTTTCAACTTGATGAGATGAGGGTCGTCCATCTCATGCATCATATAGGCACTTCATAAAGATCACATGTCATGCAATCTTCCCTTGCCTTTTGGGGTGAATTAAAAATTTCATATTGTTTTGATTTATGTTTTTCTAGATATTCATGTTGTTGTGATTGATGTCATGATAGAATAACTGCTATTTGATAGGGTATTGTATTGTCTAATTTTATGTTTGAATGAATGGAAAACATTGGTTCTTGAAGTATTATGGGCCCTCATGGATCAGAATTTGGTGGATCATTGCACTGTAACCCTTGTATATGACATGAATGAGATTCCGAACATTGATTCGTAGGGAGTATGGGCCCTCATGGATCAGAATTTGGAACTTTAATGTTTGTTTCACTATTTTTTAGTGTTATAAAGCAGTTTCATTGGCTTAATATCTTGGATAACTGAGAATACACGGTGTGTATTGCTGAATACATTCCATGTATCCTTCTATTCTGGATGTAACATCCCAAGATTTTATGAAAAATATTATTTTTAATTTCACTAATGTCTTGTGTTGTACACTACACCAAAAGGAGATATCACAACACGCATCCTTGACTTGCCTTTCATGACACGCAATCACAACCTTCCTCGATAGCGTGTGTAGTACGCAATACTGAGTTTCACGAAACAACAATATGCTATTAAAATATTATTAAAACTAGCCATAATGAATAGTAATAACCACTTTTTAAATTTTAGAAATTTTATCTCTCAAAATGGACTTCATTTTTGGATTTGGAGTATCTAATTTAGCCTAAGGTGAAATTTTGGTACTTTATGGATAACTTTCATATTCTGATGAATAGTGAAAATTACTAAATTATAATTAAAAACAACTTTTTTAATCGAAATAATTAATAGTGATAAATTATTAATTTGAGTGGTTTTAAAGTATATTTAGAATATATTTTTACAATTTAATACAATGTTGGTCATTGGTTGTAATTTCACATTTAAACCAGACATAATCAAGTGTCAATCTTTTGATAGATATTGTTTCTTAAAAACACGCTATTTGTTTTAACAGCGGGATTTAATTATAAAATTAATTAATGAAACTTCTATGTTATTAATTTGGTAAAATAGACTTCATTTTTTAATTCGGAATATGATATATAGCTTAGGATGAAATTTTGGCATTGTTCTGAAAAACATCAATTTTTGATGAATAGTGAAACTACTAAGTGGTAGTTAAAAAACTGAATTTTTCATAAAACTTAATTTTACTGCTTCTGTGAATGGAATTTCAAAAATCTGAGAGACACGGTTGATGTCAGTAAGTAAAATGTGGTTCAATGAGATGAAAATAATTTTTGGTGAATAGTAACTTTTTACTTTTATTTACCACTGTTAAAAGTAAATAGGGTAATTAAGGGTAACAATGATATTAATATTACCCTAACACATGTCCTAATTCTATTGGAAAAGTGTATATCGACCAAAAACATCCTTAAGTGTAAAATATTATCATTTAGGCCCAATTGGATTAGATTAGGACATTTATTATTATTTAATTCAAAGAAGAGTTAAAAGAGTTAAAATCAAAGTTTATAAACTAAAACATTTTTAATATAGGGTTTTACATAAGATAAATTCGATTGTAAATATTCATTGGAAAGAGAAAAAGATTTACTACATAATGGTATTTTATTTGTAATTTTTAGACATCAAATAATTTAATTTATTTATGACACAAAGATGATGCAGTAATTATCTTATTTATAAAATATTGACATAATTGATGTTATAAACACCAAAATAAATGTAATTTGATACTTTTTATGAATTACACTAATTTTATAGGTTACTATGATATATTATTGTTTATTTAATCAACTTGGTTCGAACATATAATTCTGTTATGACTTTCACAAAAATCATATATCAAGTAGTGTAAAAATTGACACAAAATAGTTTTTAAATCTAATATTATATTATTAATTGTTATTTTATTTCTAAAAATCTAAGGTTCTGAAAAATGACTTATATAAGGATATATATATTATTAATAAACAATTTGGGGTTCTTTTGGCATGTTATAGTAAGTGTATTAACCATATAGTGTAAGAAAACAAAAAGACACGGTAAAAGTTTAATTATTTAACTTAGAGTTAAATCTAATTGATAAGGTTAAAATAATAACCTAAACTTGTCTAAATCCTATTGGTTGATAGGATTTCGACCCATCCCCACGTTAGCTTCTAAATAAGACCCTTTGGAACCATTATAAACCGATTTTTACTTTAATATAAAATAATATTTTGAGATATTCCTAAGGTGCCCCTCTCCTCCCTTATAAAAGGGCACCTCCTCCCCCTCCTCCTCACACCAATTTGAGCACTCAAGCTCGGCCAACCCCTGCCAAAATCCCTTCTCCACTTCCCTAGAATAATACTAGAGGTCCTTATCTTCTACAAAGACCAATCTTAGTTCCCTAAGTGGAGGATTCAAAGAGGTGTTCCAAAGAAGAGGAGGTTCGGACACATACGAAGCAAATCAGACCAAAGGTAAGGGAAATATCACAATCTCATTTTTATCCGAGATTGTTTATTCGTAAATATTTACTGGGGTGTATTTTATCATCCACATCCATGTTTCATCAATATGTAATATTATTTCCATCCACCTACAATTTTTTAAATCCATTTTTACCCTTCGGTGAGTTTTTAGTAATATGTATGAAAGGAATCTTTTGTCGTTTTTCGTACGAGGTACTTTTTGAAATTTCCAACAAAAGTACAAAGAATGTTTTTTTAACTTATAAGGCATGAATGTATTTTTAAAACATTATTTCCAAGAAGCTTTATTTACATTTTTTCAAGTTTATTTTTGATCAACATCTATTAGTTTATAATTGTATGAAATGTTAAGAAAAGAAAAGTGTTTTTGAAGAAGAAAGGATATTTTCCTCAAGAATGGAGTTCAAGTGTTTTATCAAAATTATTTTCCATCTAAGATAATAAAGGGTTCTTTTTTTATCCCTTTAATTACATTGATTTGATTATGTTGTGAGGGAATTATTTTTATGAAGTCATTTGCCTTATAAGATTTGTTTTATGTTGTCATGATGTTTCAAGAATCCCATTTTTGTTACATGTGTTATGCGATGATGTTTGATTTATTATTATGTGGCACACATAAGAAAGGATTCATTATAAGATGGGTGGGACCTATATCTCCCTCCAATGCATTGGGTAAAGATTTTATACCTCATGAGATATACATGGCTGGAACGGTAGGTTATACCGGTTCAGTGAAACAGTACTGGAACGAGGGTGACTTGATTCAGAAAGGGACTATGTCCACTAAGATAGTCTTGGCAATGAGTCATGACTAACAAGAAATTATTCTCTATGATTATGTGTGTATGCCACAATGTTTCATGTTTTATGTTATGATTATTGGGATTTCATTTCACTACTATGATTTATCCCATGTTATGAAATTATGCTCTCTTTTGCAGGTTAAGATTTCCAAAAGTTATGTTCTTATGAATATGATGTGATTGATTTTTCTTTTGTTTACCCTTACTGAGCATTTGAGCTCACCATTTTATGTTTACTTTTCCCCAGGATATAAAGAAAGGTTTTAGGTATAAAAAAAGGGAAGATCTTTATGAGAGATGTTGATGATCTTTCACCAGGATTAGAAGAATATACTCCGAGTTTCCAAAGACACTAAACTATTACGATCCTTGTGTGTGTGTTTTTGTTATGTACTAAGTATTCCGCAAATGTAATGTAATTTCAATGTACGTCATGCTTCGGGTCTCTACAGTTGGTATCAGAGGAATGGTTTAGTAATCCTTTGGAAACTAGGATGCGAGAACTTTAGTGAGATCCCTAGAGATATTTATAAGGTGTGTCTAGGGATGTCCCTAAGGATAAGTATACGTATAGGATACAGTCCTAGAACTACGGTAACGGTCATATAATTTAACCTAAGATGTTAGATATTGAGGATACTCCACCTTTATTATGTTGTTTTCCCTAGCATGATTTTTTCCTCTCACACTATTCTTTTTTTTTGGGTTTTAGAAAATGTCTGGAAACAAGATGATTCATGATAATAGAGGATATGATGGACAATGGAATGATATTCTTCATAATGAAATGAGATTTGGAAGTCCAAACATCATTATTATTCCGAATCAGCAATCTCATAATATGATCAATAGAGTAAAATTTGGTAAGTTTCCTGACTCGGCTAATAAGAGAAAGATGGAGTTTCATGATGATAATATAGGAAAGAAAGTTCAATTTCCACTATGTAAATCATGTGGGAAGAGGCATCAATGAGAATGTTTCAAAGGAACTGGAAGATGCTTTGGGTGTGGAAAAGAAGGACACAGTGCAAGTAAGTTCAAAGGAAAAGGTTTAGTTAACACCATGGATGAGGATAATGGTATTGCTACGACATCAACAATGGTTAAATGTTTTAAATGTGGAATGTACAAGCATTATGCCGACCAATTCCATAAGGGAAAGTCACAAGAAGATAATCAGTATGTTCGTATGGGAAGTATTTATGTTGATGATGATGAAGAGACTACAAATGATATGTGAGATGAAAGAATTGTTGAAGCTCGGTCAATGGTTTAAGAATGTAGTGGAATGATTACATGTTTATCATGTGTAATGTTGTATAAGAAATCTCATGGTACTATGGAATAAAGAGACATCTAAGGATTGTTACACTGTTGTCTTTCCTTGAGTTATGAAAGTGTATGATTAATGGTACCACTATCCATGAAAGGTTATTCAGATATTTTTGGAATTTAGATGATATGTGTATAATGAAGGAATAATAAGATAATGAGGTGTTTGATTGTATTCATGAGCTCATGACTGATATAAGGAGAAGGTAATATCATGGTTTGAGTGTAGAGAATTTTTGGATTTTGGTATGTGGAAAGAGTTAACTTTTAACTGCATTCATGTTTTCACTAAGGTTCAATGGGTATTCAAGAGAATACATTATTAAGGCCTTTGAATGTTTGGAATGTGACCAACAAGACATATCTTATGATATATGGGGATTAACGATAGTATTAAATCTCTGGTAATCGTTTTCACTATATTATGAGAGTGGACTGTAGTATTATGGATAAACCTAAAGATTAGAATGGATTATGTTGTACATAAGTTAGTATTGTTTAAGGATAGAAGATTTTCGATATTATTGATGGGATGTTATAGTAATGTAGTTTTAGAAAAAGGACAACCTGCAAGACGGGCGACAGCCCATCGCTTCGGACAAGGCTGTGGGAATCGAACCCACAACCAAAGTGCGACTGGCCTTTATCGCCTACCACTGGCCTACAGGAAGTCCATGTTTAGTAGAAACAAGTTTTATTATATTAAGCAGTATGATATATGAAGTATAAGTCCATTTTAGGAAACATATATGATTAATCTCACTATAGATCGACTTATGTATATAATTTTTTCTAACCTTTTGTTTGAGACAGATGGAATGACCCGTCATTCTATCACATGATCTGCTAACACTTCACGAATAACAAATTCAACTTCATTTATTTAAGAGATGAAGTGGAAATTGTTAAAAGCACGAACAACAGTGAGATTGTACCAAAATAAAGTAAGTATTTATTCTAAATCAAATTCTTTAACTTTAGGGAAATGATCTTGAAAACCAAAAATGTTGTCCTAGTGATCTTATATCTGATGAATCAGATGGTACCTTAGATTGTCACAAATTTATGGCTTTGTGATTGCTGGCTTTTCCATAGCCATGTTCTCTATCGGAACATGATGGTTATATTTCTCTTCCATATCCATATTTTCACCTATGTGGAAACCCAGTGATTAGTTTATTTGGGTAACCATTACGTCTCATACTTTTGTTTTTAAAGATTGGTTTTGATATTCCTTTTTACGATGTGGGTTTCTATTAAAGAATCTTTTGAATAGTAAACCATTTATAACCCCGACGAATTTCGAGGGCGAAATTCATTTTAAGGGGGGTAGAATGTAACAGCCCAAGATTTTATGAAAAATATTCTTTTTAATTTCACTAATGTCATGTGTTGTACGCTACACCAAAAGGAGCTTGCACAACACTCATCCTTGACTTGCCTTGCATTATACGCAATCGCAACCTTCCTCGATAGCGTGTGTAGTACGCAATAATGAGTTTCACGAAACAACGATATGCTATTAAAATATTATTAAAACTAGCCGTTATGAATAGTAATAACCACTTTTTAAATTTTATAAATTTTATCTCTCAAAATGGACTTCATTTTTGGATTCAGAGTATCAAATTTAGCCTAAGGTGAAATTTTGGTACTTTTCGGATAACTTTCATATTCTGATGAATAGTGAAAATTACTAAATTAAAATTAAAAACAACTTTTTTAATTGAAATAATTAATAGTGAAAAATTATTAATTTGAGTGGTTTTAAAGTATATTTTGAATATATTTTTACAATTTAATACAATGTTGTTCATTGGTTGTAATTTCACATTTAAACCAGACATAATCAAGTGTCAATCTTTTGATAGATATTGTTTCTTAAAAACACGCTATTTGTTTTAACAGCGGGATTTAATTATAAAATTAATTAATGCAACTTCTATGTTATGAATTTGGTAAAATAGACTTCATTTTTGAATTCGGAATATGAAATATAGCTTAGGATGAAGTTTTGACATTGTTCTGAAAAACATCAATTTTTGATTAATAGTGAAACTACTAAGTGGTAGTTAAAAAACTGAATTTTTCATAAAACTTAATTTTACCGCTTCTGTGAATGGAATTTCAAAAATACAAGAGACACGGTTGATGTCAGTAAGTAAAATGTGGTTCAATGAGATGAAAATAATTTTTGGTGAATAGTAACTTTTTACTTTTATTTACCACGGTTAAAAGTAAATATGGTAATTAAGGGTAGCAATGATATTAATATTACCCTAACACATGTCCTAATTCTATTGGACAAGTGTATCTCGACCAAAAACAACATTAAGTCTAAAATATTATCATTTAGGCCCACTTGGATTAGATTAGGACATTTATTATTATTTAATTCAAATAAGAGTTAAAAGAGTTAAAATCAAAGTTTATTTACTAAAACATTTTTAATATAGGGTTTTACATAAGATAAATTCGATTTTAAATATTCATTAGAAATCTAATAAGATTTAATACATAATGGTATTTTATTTTTCTTTTTTAGACATCAAATAATTTAATTTATTTATGATACAAAGATGATGCAGTAACTATCTTATTTATGAAATATTGACATAATTGATGTTATAAACACCAAAATAAATGTAATTTGAGACTTTTTATGAATTAAACTAATTTTCTAGGTTACCATGATATATTATTGTTGATTTAATCAACTTGTTTCGAACATATAATTCTGTTATGACTTTCAAAAAAATCATATATCAAGTAGTGTCAAAATTGACACAAAATAGTTTTTAAATCTAATATTATATTATTAATTGTTATTTTATTCCTCAAAATCTAAGGTTCGGAAAAATGACTTATATAAGGATATATATATTAATAATAAACAATTTGGGGTTCGTTTGGCATGTTATAGTAAGTGTATTAACCATATAGTGTAAGAAAACAAAAAGACACGGTAAAAGTTAAATTATTTAACTTAGAGTTAAATCTAATTGATAAGGTTAAAATAATAACCTAAACTTGTCTAAATCCTATTGGTTGATAGGATTTCGACACATCCCCACTTTAGATTCGAAATAAGACCCTTTGGAACCATTATACACCGATTTTGTCTTTAATATAAAATAATATTTTGAAATACTCCTAAGGTGCCCCTCTCCTCCCTTATAAAAGGGCACCTCCTCCCCCTCCTCCTCACACCAATTTGAGCACTCAAGCTCGTCCAACCCCTTCCAAAATCCCTTCTCCACTTCCCTAGAATAATCCTAGAGGTCCTTCTCTTCTACAAAGACCAATCTTAGTTCCCTAAGTGGAGGATTCAAAGAGGTGTTCCAAAGAAGAGGAGGTTCGGACACATACGAAGAAAATCGGACCAAAGGTAAGGGAAATATCACAATCTCATTTTTATCCGAGATTGTTTATTCGTAAGTATTTACTGGGGTGTATTTTATCATCCACATCCATGTTTCATCAATATGTAATATTATTTCCATCCACCTACAATTTTTTAAATCCATTTTTACCCTTCGGTGAGTTTTTAGTAATATGTATGAAAGGAATCTTTTGTCGTTTTTCGTACGAGGTACTTTTTGAAATTTCCGACAAAAGTACAAAGAATGTTTTTTTAACTTATAAGGCATGAATGTATTTTTAAAACATTATTTCCAAGAAGCTTCATTTACATTTTTTCATGTTTATTTTTGATCAACATCTATTAGTTTATAATTGTATGAAATGTTAAGAAAAGAAAAGTGTTTTTGAAGAAGAAAGGATATTTTCCTCAAGAATGGAGTTCAAGTGTTTTATCAAAATTATTTTCCATCTAAGATAATAAAGGGTTCTTTTTTTTATCCCTTTAATTACATTGATTTGATTATGTTGTGAGGGAATTATTTTTATGAAGTCATTTGCCTTATAAGATTTGTTTTATGTTGTCATGATGTTTCAAGAATCCCATTTTTGTTACATGTGTTATGCGATTATTTTTGATTTATTATTATGTGGCACACATAAGAAAGGATTCATTATAAGATGGGTGGGACCTATATCTCCCTCCAATGCATTGGGTAAAGATTTTATATCTCAT
This sequence comes from Viscum album, assembly GCA_963277665.1. NCBI lineage: Eukaryota > Viridiplantae > Streptophyta > Magnoliopsida > Santalales > Viscaceae > Viscum > Viscum album. The sequence continues at coordinate 70,105,120 of OY728161.1, forward strand.
GAGATATACATGGCTGGAACGGTAGGTTATACCGGTTCAGTGAAACAGGACTGGAACGAGGGTGACTCGATTCAGAAAGGGACTTTGTCCACTAAGATAGTCTTGGAAATGAGTCATGACTAACAAGAAATGATTCTCTATGATTATGTGTGTATGCCACAATGTTTCATGTTTTAAGTTATGCTTGTTGGGATTTCATTTCACTACTATGATTTATCCCATGTTATGAAATTATGCTCTCTTTTGTAGGTTATGATTTCCAAAAGTTATGTTCTTATGAATATGATGTGATTTATTTTTCTTTTGTTTACCCTTACTGAGCATTTGAGCTCACCCTTTTATGTTTACTTTTCCCGAGGATATAAAGAAAGGTTTTAGGTATAAAAAAAGGGAAGATCTTTATGAGAGATGTTGATGATCTTTCACCAGGATTAAAAGAATATACTCCGAGTTTCCAAAGACACTAAACTATTACGATCCATGTGTGTGTGTTTTTGTTATGTACTAAGTATTCTGAAAATGTAATGTAATGTCAATGTACGTCATGATTCGGGTCTCTACACTGGAAGGAACCATTTTTCTTAAGTACACAACATGTAATTTATGTACACACTATATAGTCTATAAGTGTGTCACTAGCTGTGTGGGTAGAGACATGGGGTTGGAAAATCCTTCTAGGAACATTCCATGTATCATATGTTAACATCATGTTGTTGGGACCCTGTTTCCACCCATGTAACTAATGACACAGATTGATGAAAATTAGGTTATACATGTCATTTAATGTTTGAACATGTCATGTAGTGTAACCCATGTATCCGTCCATGTGACTAAAAACACGTTCAGTGAAATCCTTTTATCACATAGTCGTGTATGGCATGAACACGTCGTGTAGTCTCATTCTAGGAGAACCGTGTCGGTTAGTCATGTAGAAGAACTAAAGAAGGGAATAATGATTCAAGTACACAGTATTTCTTGGCCGAGCACATATTGTGTATGGTGTGTTACATGACCAGGGTGGGAAGGGGTAGACGCACATGTGATGGTTTAATGGAACATGTCATTTATGGTTCATACTTGCTGTGTATCCCTATTTTGAAAAACATGAATTCATTCCATCTCTTGTTATTTATTTCACTTATTTGTTTCTTTCCTTGACAATCATGATCAAAGGTGTGCGCTTAACCTTGAAGATCCATGCCACCATGACATCCTAGTTGTACTCTAGATTTAGGGCATCAACCAGACACCAAAAATGGCTAATAAAGTATTACCAGTAGACCTTCCAATCATGCATGTCTTGGCACCAGCCGTATTACCATAATAATGTAATGCTTCATAATTCCGAGAAGGATTCATAGGGTTTATGTTGATATTTTTAGGAGCATAGTATCTTTCCCCAACAATGGTAGAGCTGATTTGGGAATTTAAATAGTAGCATCCACGCACCTACATACAGGATGGAGGACCTTGGGCTGTTGAGTCATGGTTATATGTTATGCCATATATCATTGAGAATCTGGAGATTCCTCCAGAGTAGAGGGTGAATCTCGCTACATATATGCTTTAGAATTCTGCTATGAGAAGTTGGGAAGTGATCTCAAAGGTAGGACGCCAGTAGGTTATGGCGTGGGATGAGTTACAATGTACCTTCTGTGATTACTTGTACTCGGAGACATTGAGGGATGATCGAGCCAAGGATTTCATTTGTTTGGAGGAGGGTACCCTCTCGGTCATTGAATATTATTCTTTCTTTATAGAGTTATAGTACTTCACACCCATTCTTGGGGGTGATGAGTTATTCCTAGCAAGGATGTTCAAGGATAGACTCAGGCGTGACATCCAATATCAGGTGAATGTCATTATGTTTATGAACAAAAAATTCATAGTCAACCATGCACTAATCACAAAGTGCAATGTGCGGGATTCTAGAGATGTGGGATATCGAAGCTCAACATCAAGAGTTAGAGCTTGTCTAACTGATAGTAGGAAGTTCCTTAGTGAATCTACATGTGGAGATTTGGGTAGGTTAGATACACCTTCAGGTAGGAAGGTGGTATGATACCAGTGTGGGAAAGGTGGGCATACAAGGCCACGTTTCCCGAGAGACCTATTGGAATGTCAATCTTGTGGCAAGAAGGGACATATTCAGTGGTTCTGTAAGTTTTTATCACTAGTACCTGGTGAATGGGGTTTCTCTATGACACATCATTCAGGAGAAGCACCACCAGTTTCTCATAAGTCTTGGAACTAGTGTAATTTAAGCCGTCTAGGATTAGTGGATGTCATGGATGTGGTATCTATTAGGCAGGAATTTAGTGACAACTGATTAGATCATCTCAAAGTGGTCAGGAAGGGTCACAAGTCCACTGTACATACCTGAATATTTAAACGGAGTAGACCAATCTAGAGTAGGATCACAAACCCTCTATAATTCAAGGTACGATCCTAGTTGCCTCAATTTTTTTCTTCTGCACTTTTTGATACATGGGTGTCCAATAGTTTCATATCTGTTTCTATTGTCAAGAGACTTGGGCTCTGTATCATCACTTTTTTTGATGTCTTGATGCTGGAAACTTCATTGGGGAAAAGGATGACTAATGTACGTCAATGCAAAGAGTTCCATTTTAAGGTTGGTGTGTGTCACTTCTTCTGGGACCTCTATGTCCTTGAGATGATAGGCTATGATGTCATTCTCATAATTGAATGTTTAGTTCCATTCCAAGTTTTTTTCAACTACTATCGTCGTTGGGTGAGTTTTACATCATCAAAGGGTGTTTTGTTCTTACATAAGGGTGAATTTTATGTCCATGGAAGCAAAACAGGACCCAATCATCTTGTGTTGGGAGGTGTTATAATCAAAAAATCTAGTTTGTATGTATATGACTGGGTGACATCAAAGTTTTACATTCCTCAAGTGGTTGATTGTTTTAGGTATGTCTTTCTAGAGGACATTTTCAGGTTTTACTCCAGCGAGAGGTGGAATTTTATATTGATATTGTTCTAGAAGTATCAATGGTTTCCATTACTCCTTATAAAATGGCTACACTAGAGTTACCGGAGCTCAATAAGCAGTTAATGGACTTATAGGTGAATGGTTTCATTCGACCCAACACTTCCCCAAGGTGTTATCCTTTCCTATTTTCGACGAAGTCAGATAGTACCCTAATATTTTTGTGGATTATCGGAAGCTGAACCAGTTGATAGTCAAGAACTGAAATCCCTTGTCCAGGAATTATGATCTCTTTTATCAACTTTGAGGAGCCATGTTTTTCTAGAAGATTGAATTGTGATCCGGTTATCATATTTGGCAAGTTATACATTTATATATACCTTTGATAGGATTTCAGAGTAGGTATAGTCTATATGAATATATGGATATGTCGTTCGGTTTCACAAACACGCCTGGAGATTTCATGGCACTAATGAATCGAGTATTCCATCCAAACATAGATTCTTTCATGGTAGTTTTCATGGATAGTATCTTTGTGTACTCACACACTAAACATGACCATTCCACACATCTTGATATCATTTTGAGTACACTGATAGATAATTTATTATATGATATTATCTCTAAATGCCACTTTTGGATGGACCAAATTCATTTATTAGGTCCTTTTATCTTAGAGGAAAAAGTATTAGTAGACCCTGTGGAAGTGAGAGCATTATTTTAATGGTAGAAGACAAATAAAATCTTTTAGTTACGATGTTTTCTAGGGATTCCTAGATACTATAGATGTCTTATACATGAATTTTCATGCTTAGAAGCACATTTTACAGTCCTGACTGAGATGGTTGTGAAGTACTTATGGTTTGATTATTGTGAGTCTACCTTTCATAAGATGTAATGGAGGTTGACTTGATCATCAATACTTGTATTTTCAAATCTGGGAAATAGTTTTATTGTATACTATGATATATCAGTTATCGGGCTAGGAGTTGTGCTTATTCAGGGGGAAATAGTCATTGTGTATGAGTCTCAGATGTTGAGGACACATGAGGGGCATTACCCGATGCAAAATCTCATGATGGATGCAGTTGGTCATGCCTTATGTTGTTTGAGAAATTATCTTTCGGGAGACCATTTTGTAGTTTTCATTAATCATAAAACTCTTAAATTTATATTTACATAGTGTGATCAGAATTTAAGACAATAATGGTGGGTTGAGTACCTTCAGTCATTTGATTTTGAGTTGGCCTATATGCCTAAGAAATGGAATGTGGTGGCAGATAAGTTGAGCAGGAGGACATAGATATTGGATGTTTAGGAGGCTAGCATTGAGCAGAAGCTTATGGATATACTCCTTGAGATGTATTTAGAGGTGAATGATAGACATGGATAAATGTTTCTTTCTTCTATGTTTGTTACATCGAATCTACTAGATCGAGTTCAAATGAGGAAGCTATCAGATTCTGAAAGCCTAGTTCTATAAGAGAGTGTGTCAAGAGAGGACCCTATTTTTGGATGGACCGTAGGTGAGAATGAAATCTTGAATTTTAATGGGTTCATATTGGTGTCAAAAGATATACGCGATGAGCTGATGTAGGACATTAATTCCTCAGTTTGGGTAGTTCATCCTAGTTTCACCAAGATGTGTTGAGATCTGCATCATCTGTATTGGTGGTCAAGTATGAAGAGAGACGTTTCTGGGTTTTTCATGATGTGTTCCACCTATCCTCTACTAAAGGTGGAGCATTATAGACCAACATTAATTTTTCAACATCAACCCATTCTTGAGTGGAAGTGGAATGATGTCACGATGGATTTCAGGATAGGTTTTTCGAGGTCTCCTTGAGGGAATGATATAATATGGTTTGTCATTTACAGACTCACGAAGGGTTATCACTTTTTACCGATCAAGGAGACTATCCATGTTGATGAGCTGGTTAGGTTTAAAATCTTATAGATTTTATGTTTACAGGGATTTCCACACTCCATTGATTAAGATTTGTATTCCCATTTAACTTCTCAGGTATGGCAGGGACTATAGAGGGATTTTGGAACATTGGAACTTTTGAGTACATCTTACCATCCCTAGATAGCTGGAATGTCTGAGCATATGATACTGGTGCTAGAGGCCATGCATCAATCATGCATAAAAACTTTTATCTAGAAAATTTTATAAATATGTTAATTTTCACTTTTAAAATAAAAACCAACATTCAATAAAAATTCATGGGTTTTGATAGAAATGGCTTTCAAACCTTAATAAAAATTATAATTACATTCATAAAATTATAAGATCATTTATATATAATAAAAATTAATATCATAATAAGAATAAAATTTTATTAAAATATTATTTAATTCAAAATTCCCATAATTTAAAAAAAATATTTCTTAGTTATATAATGACTAGAAACACTATTTGTACATTAAAAACTATTTACATTGTATCGATAATGACAAGGAGGTATATTCATTATTATATACAAAAATAATATACATGAACACAATACTAGCCATTTGTGACATAACCCCTTAAAATAGTCACATAAGACCTAAGGGTAAGGTGTGCGATGGTGACAGACTCTTAGGGTGGCTCGGATAACATCGCTCGAGTGGTAATTTCTATCAACTTCCACTTCTGCCATAGACGGCCCCATTCGAGCTTGACATGATGAAGCTCAGCTTGTGCTTGGTCAAGAGCAAATCCCAAGGATGCCACCTCTTTTTCGAGCTCCGACTAATGGGCTTTGTATGGAGTAATTCTACTGGATGAGGCCATCGCTTATTTTATCTGAGCAAATTGGTTTTGTTAAAGCCCTATATTTATACTAATCATGCGATCACTGTTCAACGGCTATAAAAGCAACAATCACAATTCTTAACGTAAAACCAAAGAAGTTGACATTTTATATAAACATATAGAGACATTTAATTATATCAAGATGGATTACCATTAATGAAACTTTGGGTCGTTAGAATATTCCCCCCTTATGAAATTTCACCCTCGAAATTTTCCTTTTCCAACAGTAAAACAGATGTGGGTAACTCAACTTCATCATTTCGTCTAATTCCCAAATCGCTTCATCAAACTTGTGGTTTCTCAACAACACCTTGACGAGAGGCATAGTCTTATTTCATAGAACATTTTCTCTACGATCTAAGATCTTTACTGGTTTCTTCTCATATGAAAGATCGTCTTACAATTGTACCACCTCAGAAGAGAGTACATGTTAAGGGTCCAGTATGTACTTCATTATTAGGGATACATGAAAGTCATCTTGTACTTTGGCCATGGTAGTTTGAAGTGCTAGTCGATAGGCCACATTCCCGACATGATCAAGAATCTCAAAGGGGCAGATGTACCATGGACATAACTTCCCTTTCTTTCCAAACCTCTTGACCTTCTTCCATGGAGATATGCATAGAGAAACCATGTATCCAACTTTAAAGGCAATGTCTCATTGATGATTATCTCCATAACTCTTCTATCGACTGTGGGATGCCTTGATATGTTGCTGAATGGTTTTCACATTATCCACCATTTCTTCGACCATTTCTGGTCCAAGAAGCTTACGTTCACTTACCTCATCAGAATATGTCGGTGTTCTACACCTTTTCCCATAGAAGTCTTCATATGGTACCATTTGGATGCTCGAGTGGAAACTGTTATTATAAGAGAACTCAACTAGAGGAAGTTGTTGATCCCATCCTACTTTAAATTCCATCGAAAATGCTTTCAACATGTCCTCAAGTTTTTGGATAGTCCGCTCGGATTGGAAATCAGTTTGAGGATGATAAGCCGTAATGAACTTTAGTTCTGTATTCAGAGCATGTTGAAGAATCTTCCAAAACATAGAGGTGAATCTTGGATCTCGGTCAACCATAATAAATAGTGGTACTCCATGAAACCTTACCACTTCCATGATATATATCTGTGCCAGTTGATCCAATGATAAATCCTCCCGAATAGAAATGAAGTGTGTAGTCTTTGTAAGATGATCCACAACAACCCAGATTGCATTGTTGCCTTTGGATGTCCTCGGATGTCCAGTGGCAAAGTCCGTGGTGATGTTCTCCCATTTCCCTTTTGGTATGGGCAATGGTTGCATCATCCCCTTAGACTTCTGCCTCTCTTCCTTCACATGATGGCACACCAGGCACTTTGATATATATTCAGCGATATCTTTTTTCATATTATCCCACCAAAAGTTATCTCATAGATCTCGATACATCTTTCTCCTCCCGGGGTGAATAGAAAAATTTGAACTATGTGCATCATCCAAAAGTTCCTTCATCAGCTCCAGAATTTATGGAACAGATAGTCTTTTCCCAAATTGTACAATTCCATCTTCATTAACATTAATCACTGAGGATTTCTATTTTTCGATAGCTTCCACTTTTCTTGAATTCCCACATCATCCTTTTGAGAATCATTTTACCTTTCCAAAAGAGATGGTTGAGCAATCATTTGTGAAAAGACTGATGATGTTCCCTTCTTTATGCTTCCCAAGTCCATCTTCATCAAGTCTAAGAAGATTAGATCCTTCTCAATTCTCATCATTGATAGAATTGCTGGGTTTTTTCTACTTAGGGCATCTTCCACCTTGTTTTCTTTCCCAGGGTGGTAATGTATTGAACAGTCATAATCCTTGATGAGGTCTATCCATCTTCTCTGGTTCATACTATGCTATTTTTATGTGAATGTATATTTAAGACTCTTGTGGTCAATATATATCTCACATTTCTCCTAATAGAGATAATGACTCCAGATTTTCAAGGCAAAGATCACCACTTCCAACTCCAAATCATGCGTTGGATATTTTCACTCGTAGATTTTCAACTACCTTGAGTCATAGGATATCACTTTCTCATTCTTCATCAACACACAACCTAAGCCCTTCTATGAAGCATCACTGAATACCACAAAAATTTCCCCACTTGTGGGTAATGTGAGCACGTGTGTAGTGATAAGACTCCTTTTCAACTCATTGAAGATTTCTTCACATTCATCACTCCATGAAAAATTTACTCCCTTCCAAGTTATCTTGGTAAGAGGGTTGGAAAATCATGATAAATTCCTCAAAAATAGTCGACAATATTAGCTAACCCCAAGAAGCTACAGATATCTATTACCGATGTTGGCCTCGGCCATCCCACAGTTGCATCTGTTTTGGAGGGATCCATATATATCCCATTACTTGTGATGATATGGCCCAAGAATGAGACCTCCTTCAACTAGAACTCACACTTGTTTTACATTTCATAGACCTTCTCCTTTTGCAAAGTCTTTGGTACAATTTTTAAATGCTCCTCATAATCCTCCTTGGTTTTAGAGTATTTTTGAATATCATCTATAAAGACTACCACAAATTAGTCAAATTAATCTCTAAATACTCTATTCATTATGTCTATAAAGATTATTGGAGCATTAGTGAGTCCGAAAGGCATTACTATGAATTCATAGTGCCCATATCTTGTGCGGAAAGCAGTCTTGGGGATATCTTCTTTCTCCACCCTTACATGATAATATCTCGACTGCAAGTCCACCTTGGAGAAGTAATGTGCTCCATGCAGCTGATCGAACAATTCATCAATTCATGGGAAAGAATACTTGTTCTTTATCGGGATTTTTTTATGTTAACGATAATCGATTCAGAGCTGCATTGACTCATCCTTCTTCTTGATGAAGAGGACTAGTGAACCCCATGGTGAAGCACTTGGGCGTATAAACCCTTTATCCAGATTATCCTGTAGTTGTTTCTTCAGCTCTTCGAGCTCTACTAAAGCTATTCTATATGGATTCTTGGATATTGGTAATGCCCCGGGTATATGTTCAATTGAGAATTCAACATCTCTTCTAGTAGGAAGGTCGGGCAGTTCCTTGGGAAACACTTCTGCAGATTCCCTCACAAAACGCATTTCATCAAGGATGGTTTCTTCTATGGATTCAATCATCTGATCCAGATACGCGTGCTCATAGGGCAGTAATATCTGTGCTTGAGATGATGGAGCTAAAGGAGATTCATCTTCCTCCTTACACTTGTAAAGAATTGGCGGTCTATTCTCCATATGGAGTGTGATTTCCCCCTCCCAACAATTTATGATGGCTATATATAAGGAAATCCAATCCATGCTAAGAATTGCATTAAATTATACTAGAGGGAGTATAATGAGGTTTGCTGGGAAAATCAATCCACAGATTAAAATAGGGGAGGACTTATATTCATGGGATGCAATGATTACCCCATTTTCCGTACTCACCGACATCTTCACTTCCATGATTTGTGGTGGTGCTGGGATTGTTCTACTAAACTTTCATGCTATAAAATAATGTGGAGAACCTGAATCAAAAAGTACATTCTCTATTCTCGAATGAATAACTAGCGTAACTGTCACCACTTCATTGTCGGGGTTCACTTTTGCACAAGTAATGAAAAAAGCTCTTCCTTGCTGCCTTGGAGGTTTTTGGTTGCCTCCGAAAACCACTGGATTAGGGCACTGATTTGAAAAATGACCCGGTTCTTTGCATTTGTAGCATTGAGCAACTCATTGAGGTTCGAAAAGAGCATTCCTCTCCTCTGTCCCAGCCGTGGGCCTTTCTTACTGACATTTAACAGCTAGGTTCCCTTCTCTTCCACACCTAAAGCATTTCCTCGTCCCCTTGAGACAATTTCCAGGGTTCTTGTTTCCGCACTTTTGGCAAGTGGGGTGTTGGATCTTCTTATCACCATTGGATTTATCCATCAGACCACCATAATTGATGTCCACCTTACGCATCTTATCCCCATGATACACCTGTGATTCTACGATCTCCATTTCAACCTTGAGGGAACATCAGACAATTTCCTCATAGCTGTCAAAGTGATGGATCGCCAATGATTTCCACAGGATAGGCTTCATCCCACCAAAGAAGAGATCAACTTTGCATTCAGGGGTAACGACAAAGATAGAAGTGTATCGGGCAATCCTTGTGATGTTTGACTCATATGCTCCAACAGATTCTTCATCTTTTTACTTTAGGGAAGGGAAGTCCCTTTCCATATTTATCCAGAGGGTGCGCGGAAAATATTTATAGAGAAACATCTTCCAGAAATACTTCCATTTCAATGACTCGATCTCCTCCTCAAGAATTGTATTTTTCATCAACGTCCACCATTTATCAGTTTCACCCTCCATAAGATAAACCACCAGGAGAACCATCTCTTGTTCAGAACATTGAAGGATGGAGAAGATATTTTCAATGGAGTTGATCAATTGTTCAGTGGTCGTAGGATTGGATGATCCACTAAAAGTAGGATTCCCTTGTCTCATGAAACTCTCGATAGAGACTTTTTCATTCTTAGGGGGGGATGAATGTTCCACTTGACCCATTTTTCTATTCAAAACTTGAGTTAGCTGAGAGAAAAGCGTGAAAAAATTTTCAATTCTCGCTCCCATTAGATTGGGCATCTCATTAGTACAGTCATCACAATGATCTTCACAACGGTTGTTAGCCCGAGACCTCCTATAACATGCCATTGGATGGAATAAAAGGAAAGTTAGGGGTAACAAATAAAGGTTAATCCAATGACAAAAGTTGATAACTTATAAATAGACATTTATTTCCTTATCTCATGAGTCTATAGGCTTCAATTTAGGATTTTCATGATCTACTTTCTAACATATATTATTAGGGGCATTTTTTTAATTCCCTTAATAAGGGTTCATACTGTGATTGTGAATTTATCAAAACATATCCCCCGAGTGTAGAAAAACCAAAAGTGCAGCAAGGCCCATTGTTGTGCACCGACTCCCGTTTGAGTCTAGCCCAAAGCGGTGTTTTGGGGTTTTACCCCTAGGATACATCTGTGCCAGAGCTGCCTCTACCTTCTCGTATCCAGACAAAGATTTATTTGCTTGATAAACCACTTACTCAGTACTTACCAAAAAATAGGGATGTTTTTATTATACATAGTCTTGTCTCTAAAGATTTTCTAGGGTTTTCTAATCCTAATCCCAAAAATAACTAAACCTATTCTCTGATACCAACTATGACAAAACTTCTTTTATTACAAACATAAACATGATTTATTACATAAAACATCACTTGATATAACAAATAAGATCAATAGGTTTAGTGTCTTTGGGGCTTTGGATCATTACATAAAAACTTGAAACATGAAATAGAATATATTTATTTAAAACTTCCATTACATGACCACTACATTGCCTCGTACTTAGCATTGCATGGGATAACCTGAGGACATGCATAAGAAAAGGGTGAGCTATAAAGCCCAGTAAGGGAATAAACATGGAATAAAATGAGGAGTAAAATACATGTTTGAAATTAGGCATATCAATTGAGAACAAGAGAAACATGAACATAAAGGCATGATAAAGCATGTTAGTCATAACCTGGAAATGTTGCAACAACCCATAACATGGAATTAGCTTGAGCCAAGGCTCATTGCACATGGAGGAGGAGTAAATCCTCATCGCACAAGAAGCACGAGTAAACCCTCGTTGAACTTGAATTAGCATGAGTCAACACTCATTGCACATGACGTATCATGATACTATACATTACCCAATGCATTGGAGCGCTATAAGGGGTACCCTTCTTAAACATTTAATTGCATGCATAAGTGTGCCACATGAATCATAAAACATGGATTCATAAAACATAGTCATTTATTCCATGATAAAGGAATGTATAATTCATACATGAAACATTATAATCAATATGTAAATGTGAATAAAGGTTAATACCTTTGATGGAGAAATGGGCATGGTATTCACTACACCATGGCATTGTTTTAGAAAATTGATGTGATTTCGACAGCATAACGGCGTGACTTACGAATTCATAAAAATGGTTGATGAGAGAGAAAGGGGTTACTCATTATATTTACATGTAATGGACTGTAAGGAGGTCATATAGATACATGTCTCAACAATAGTAATGGTATTTAGATTCATGATACAAAAGTATTGCTTAAATGTAATTGAAGAGAGAGAAGTTCCATTTAGAATTTCGGCATAGTAACAGGTGTACATGGGAGGCATTTAATGGGAGAGAAAGGGGTATCCCATCATTAAAAAATAAAGAGGGAAGTATTAGGGAGGTGCGATACCATACCCCAATATTCATAAATGAAATTTAAAGGGCAAAACAACTTAATAAAAATTGGACAAAAAAGAGAAAGGAAGAAAAAACCGTTACTTGGAAGTGTGCTTCCAAAGGCTAGAGAGAGGCTTGTGAGAGGATTATTGGGAGATTGGGGAACCTTGGGAGGATTATAGAGAGATTATGGAAGAGGTTGGACGAAATCCAAAGGCTTTGAATGAGGAGGAAGTGGGAGCTTGGGTGGGTTTATATAGGAAAGGGGAGGGAATTCATTATTATTTAGGTTTGGATCCCCTTACATTAAATTAATCCAAACCACAAACCAACCCATGGTTTCTGCCCATGGTTTTTGAAAAAGGGGAGAGGAAAATTATATATTAAAATTCCAATGTCCGAACTTCTTAAAATAATAGGGTTGCTTACTAAAGGTGAGTCACATTCCCATGGAAATTAATTTAAAAAGGCAAGGTGTTTATATGTATTGAGGGGTTAATTAATGCTTTGAAAAGTAAGTAAAAAACCCAAAGTCACATTATTTTAAAGGTAAAACATATATTTCTTGAACATAAATATTATAGTATTTTATTAATTCACTATTGGGTCATTATGATGTCATAAGACACATTATATATTTAAACGGTATTTAATTTTTACCCCACAACTTGACTGTCTCCGAAAATTATGAAAAATTCACCGTTGGATAATTTTGATGTCCTGATTCTATAAATGATATTTATTTTATCTAAATAATTTTATAAATATGTTAATTTGATCTTTTAAAATAAAAACCTATATTTATCAATAATTCACAGGTTTTGACAGAAATGGCTTTCAAACCATAATAAAAATTATAATTGCATTCATAAAATTATAAAATAATTTATATTTAATAAAAATTAATTTAATAATAATAATAATATTTTATTAAAATATTATTTAATTCAAAAATCCCTTAATTTTAAAAAAAAAATCTTAATTAAATATTAACTAAAAACACTCTGTGTACTTAAAAAACTATTTACAATGTATCAATAATGTCAAGGAGGTATATTCATTATTATATACAAAAATAATATACATGAACATAGTACTAGATATTTGTTACATAACCCTATAAAACTGCAACATAAGACCTAAGGGTAAGGTGTGTGATGGTGACAGACTCTTGGGGTGGCTCGGATAACATCTCTCGAGTGGTAATTTCTATCAACTCCCACATCTCCCGTAGATGGTCCGGTTCGAGCTTGAAATGATGGAGCTCGTCTTGTGCTTGGTCCAGAGCGAAGCCCAAGGACGCCACCTCTTTTCTGAGATCCGAAAAATGGGCTTCGTATGGAGCAATTCTACTGGATGAGGTCATCGCTTTTTTGTCTGAGTAAATTGGATTTGTTAAAGCCCTATATTTATACTAATCATGTGATCACTGTTCAACGGATATAAAAGCAAAGGTCATAATTCATAACATAAAACCATAGAAGTTGGAATTTTATATAAACATAAAGTGACATTTAATTAGATCAAGAGGGATTTCCATTAATGAAACTTTGGGTCGTTACACATATAGATAGGATTATTGGCATCTTATGCCTGTGGAATAAGGAATATCTTGTTTGGAGCAAAAGGCATCCTATATTTTTCATATTGGGCATAATATAGTATATAGTCATGCAGAGAGGACTATTGGAATCTTCTTCTTGGCGAATAAGGCATCTTTTATTTGGAAGAGGCATCCTATGTTTATCACATAGCGAGTAATACAGTTTAATGTTATATAGATATGACTATGAGGAATAAGGTGCCTAGAAATGGCTAGTGTTGGGGCTTATGCAATAGTGGCACATTCCTGGTCCAACCTAGAATATGAGACACGTGATATAGTTTGGATGAGTTCCATGAGGAATGTTTCGACTGAAGGTACTCATGGAATTAATGATGAGAATCTCGACTCATGAAATGGTTATGAAAACCAAGAAGAATATGTCAACTCAAGGTGATTCATGGTGTGCGGAAGGGTATCTCAAATCATGGTATTCCATAGGTGGAAGGTGGGTTTTCGTAAGGGCGAATGTGAAAATTCCAACAACTCGGTCCGAAATGTTCGTAGTGAGACTTGGAATTTTATAATGGGGGTCTATAATGGTAGTGAAGGGACCAGACCATACGGTCGGGACCACAACCCAGCACTGAATCCGAGTGGAGGTGTGGGGAAACATGCCCCATAATATGGACCGGTGGGCGCGAAGGTATGATCTTTGAGAAAGATAGGGCTTCTCAAAGTTGTTTTGCATATAAAAGGGGCTCATGGAGCATGGGTTATCACAAAGAATCTTTCTATAGCAAAGGGGATCGTAGATAATGGGTTCTTGCGATGTATCTTCATGAAGGAAAGCATCCAGCAAAGCATGGGGACTCGCGAAGAAGATTTGTGAAGCCAAGCTACTCACAGAGCATGGGGTCCTGTGAAGCAGCTTCGTGATGGAAAGGTGCTCGCTATGCATGGGATCTCATGAAGCAAAGGGGGTCGTAGAGGAAATAATCTCACGGAGAAAATGTTCTATTGGAGAGAAGGCTCTCATAGAGAAAAGGCTCTCACAGAGCCTCGAGCATCCCGAAGGATCTCCCTCATTCAGAAAGGGTGATGCCCTTTGAGAAGGGAATTTCTTCACAATGATTTGGAGCTCCATGTAATGGGAGATTGGCCACCCAAGTGGTAGAGTGACTCTCTTTATGAAGGGGACTGAGCAAGGTATTTATAGGCAATGGATGTCGAAGGAGTGCCGTGCAATGCACCAATGTGTGCCGAGAAGCAAAAATATGGGTTGTGAAGCTCAAATGTGTTCTGCAACCAGAGGGAGTTCCCTCATGTTTCTTGTAATCGCAAAGGATACCATCATCGAGCTCTGCGGCGCTCTTCGATGCTCTGGTCAAGTTCCCTCATGTTCTTCGTAACCGCAAACTAGACTGTCATTGGCCATCGTGGCGCTCACGAAGGCTCCAGTCAAGTTACTCTGCTCCTCGATCATAGAGTGAGCTTTGCAAAGGGGCATTGGAAACTAGTTTTCCAGTCCAACTTCAAATGTCTATAACTTCTAATACGTAACTCTGTTCCGGCCCTATGACCTATCAAATCAAATCTTACGAAATTGAATACGATCGTGGATCTGTTATAGAAAAATTTGGAATATTTTGTGGATGTGTTTTCCTATTCCAAAAGTTATACTAATATGTTAGATATAGAAAAAATTACATTTTATATACACAATGACTCATAAATATGGATAATAGTTACATTTATGTATTACCCAATGTTATATGTAATTATTGAACAATTTAAAAATTTATAATTGGGGATTTTTCAAATATAATTCAAAAATATGTTACAATTTATAGCCTTAATACTTCTTCCAAACAACTCCAAATCACATAAAAAATCCAATGAACTAAATATACATCACCTTAAAAAAATTCTATATGAGATTGAATAAGATTTATCAAATAGAAGACAAAATAATATTCATAAAAACAATATTCTTTTTACATCACTTAATTATATTATAAACATGGAAATGACTTAAGGAATAAAAAATCTCCCTATTTGGATTTTTTAAAACCATTGATCTAAAATCAATCTTTATTATAAGAATACATGATATTTTATTGTCATTAAATAATTTTTATCCTACACTCATCAACTAAATTTAGGAAAACAATGTCGAATAATAAAAAATATTAATCATTTAATATTATTTACATATACTTATTTACATCGCAGGATCATACAAGTGAAAGACATCATGAATAATTTCCTTTCTTCCACATTGGAAAACACTATTACTTCAAACCTATATAAAAAATATTCCACTACATAAGCTCACAAATTTTTTTATAATAATTTACATCCATGTAAATATCATATCATAACAATTTTAATTACACTCCAATAATATATTCTCTAATTAAATAAGAAACATCAACAAACTAGGTTAAGAACAAATATTTGGATTTTACCCTACATTATTTGTCTCAATATTTTTAAATACAAAAATTGATAAAAAAATGGATTTATGTGGTCCCCCTATTTGACAAAAAATATCCAAATAACAAGAGTGTTAAAAGAAGAAACACCAGTCATATAATTTGATTAATAATTGATAGGTTCATTTTTCAGCCTCTATGGATTTGTATTCAATTATCTATTTTAATGTAAAACATGTTGATTTACTAAATATTTCCCAAAATACCATCTAATCTATTTTTTAATATAACTATTATATAGGGTTGTGTTGGATCATAGAGAAATAATTGATGAGAAAACTATATAAAACTATAAAAATTGATTCAAAATTAAATATTTAAATTGGAAATGAAATAATGGGAATTAAGGAGAAAAAAAGTTCAATCCCTATGGAATAAATATAATTATATAACTCAATATTATTAATATTTATTAAAATTCCTCTAGCTGTCATTGGCACTACTCATCCTGCTCAATTTTTCATAGAAAAATAAAAATAACATGGAATCATAATGGAATGGAATGAACTACCAAAACCATAAACAATAAACCAAAAGATAACATCGTGGACCTATATTGATCCCAATCCATAATAAATTTTATATAATTAATGTAAAGAACAAGAATACCTATAAGTATCCATCTTTAAACATTAAATAATCTTCAGTTAAATAAAGAATTTACATTGGGGATATTTTGATGTTATGATTTTTAAGGAATTAGGTCATAACTATTAAATAATAGACTCATACATTATATATGTACATTTATACACAATATCTACTTTTTCCAACAAAGGAACCCCTTTTAAAATAATTTTTTTATCTTTTCACGATAAATATATTTTAAACTTATTCCTTTATTTTACCCATCCTTATACCATGTGGAGAAATATTCAATAACATGGGATGGGAACAAAAAGAATAGTAATTTATATTAGAAAAAGAATGAAAGTATTAATCAACTAATATTTAAAAGTCATGAATACATTTTCACAAAGTCATAATTTTCACCCATAAAAAACATAAGCAATTTAACAAACAACAGGAAAGCATAATATTACTGATAATAATTCTTAGAAATACTAAATCAGAAAGTAATCAAATGGAATATATATGGTACATATATTTTATATTTTAAAACTATATAGTTAGTAACCTTTATGGTAATATTTAGAATACTCATCACAATATATTCCGAAAATATCTTAGGAAAATCCATTTCGTTTACTCTATCTCATTAAACAATGCATTGGAAATCTATCATAGGCTCTCCGACACTCATTTTATCATCAAACCACATGTATACATAAGCAATTCCCAATAACCAAAACATAATCACCACACATTAAACATGCATAAATGAAAATTAACATTTCTACATTACAATTACAAGATATCATTTGAAGACATTGACAAAATCAAACACATATAAAAACCATTTTTTTTAAAAAAATTCATGAAAATGGAATGTGATATTTATTTTCTATTTAGATGCATTAAGTATTATATAGAATTCCAAATATAAAATAACCGGCGACAAATAATTCGTTGTGGCAGGTATAGGTTAAAAAATATTCCTTTTGTCATTTGGTACGTTAAATCAAACACTCAATATAAATATATTAATTTTTTAATAAATTGTGGATGTAAATATATAAATAAAAAATAAAATTTATTAAAAATTCATTTCACATGTAATAGTTTGATGATATAATATAAAAGATGAATTTTTTTTTAATTAATTGAAATTTGGTTAAGAAATTCCCTTACCTCGAGTCTGAGTTGTTTCATACATTTTTATCTTCCTAAAAAATAATCTTACGGTAAATTATAATTTTTGAAGAACCTTTTTCATGTTTTTCAGTAATTTTATATCACTTATTTCCATGTTATAACAATTTCATAATTATTTATCTTCATGTCATGTTTTTTGTTGATATTCCGGACTTGAGTCAACAATGGACATGATAAGATGAAAAAGTCTATGGGGTGATAATTCCATCATATACAGATTATAAAATAGGATATATTTATTTATTTATTTATTTTATATTCATTTTATATGCAATTATAATAATCATTTAATAAAAACAAAAAACATGGTTCATGGAGACGGTACTTCGTACGTACTTTTGAATGCTATTTTCATTTGTCCCATCACATAGAAAGAGACAAATGAAATGAACAGAATGTAAATATGTACACATATATAATACCATTATATTATAATTAATATTTCATTTATATAATAAATTTTCACTATAAAATATTTAATAAATTCAATGTGATGTGTGAATGAATCACATCATTTTGATGAGGCGATATTCCACACATCACCAAACAATGTTATCATATAACAAAAATATGGAAAGCGTGAAGGTGTGTTTAATATAACATTTTTAAAATATTAAAACGGTTATGATATACATATGAAATAATTATTTTACCTTAAAATTATTTTAATAACCAGCCATGAAGGCCCTAATGCAAAAGGCAAAAAACATTATTCGCTAAGACGATTAACGGACATAACATGGACAAACAAATTTGTTTCTTAGAATAAGTGGTGATGAGAAATGAAATGAATATGATATATACCATTATAATCATATAATTTTTAGTATATAGTTTATTCATGAGTTATAATTCATTGATTAATGAATGATGTGAGGAGAATGTAGAAAATAAATTAAATTAAGAGATGTACTTTAAGAAAATTACATCATGAATATGTTATCCTTGAAGGAAACTTGAGAAATGTGGATTTGGTCTTTCTGTGAGACCAGTAGAACATGGTTGTGGGGAGAGTGAGTAGGAGATGATATAGTATATATTTTATGAGCTACAAGGTTTTTTGGATCAAAATCATGTGGTGGAGAGGTTGTATCTATACTTCGAGAGAGGCAGGTTCAAGTGATTAATTTATTGATTAATTTATATTAAAAGATAACATCATTGGGGTGGAATCAATTTTTATGAATTACCCATTAATTTTATGTTTCTTGGAATATTAGGGTGTATCGAAACCTCAACCAACCATTAAATGTTGAAATTTTTAGGTATGTTAAGATTTTAGCTTTTAATATTAACCCTTATCGCAATATAACCAATATATTGGTAATTATTTGTTTTACCATGGTAACTTTTCGATACCAAAAAATGAAATTGAATATAATAAAAAATTTACTTTATAATTTAAAATATAGAATCAATTTAATCTAATTAAATTCAGATAACTGGGAAAATTAGATTTAAAATTAATTCGACAGAAAAGACAAAAAGTAGATTTTTAATGTAAAACGTTCAAAGGATTGAATTGTTTATATATCTATTACAATTTGAAATTGAATTAAATGATATAAATTATATTAAAAGATAAAAACATAATGAAAATATATGATAAAAATAAAATAAATGGATAATCTATCAAATTAAATAAATTAAAAGAATAAAATATTTTTTAAATAAAATGTTTTATTTTTCACTACTCATTAAAATATGAATGTTATAATAAAAATACCAAAAAATTATCCAAAATAAATTTTTGCGTCATGATTTTAAATTATAAGATCATTTTTCAAAATATCAAACATTAGTTATCGAAAATTAGATTCAAAATGTGGTTTTCCATCAAAATCAGGTAAAACTACCTTATAAAAAATAAGTGCTTTTATGCCTAAATTTGGATTTATTCTCATTTTAAGACTAATAATTTATTAAATGAATGTATAAAAAATTAATAAATATGTCTAAGAAATATAGTCATTTTTTTTCATTCACACAAATATAATGTGTAGGCGATAACTGCAATTTAAAATAATAATATTATTAATGTATTATTTTCGGTATAACTCATTATTGTGAGCAACATATGATTTTAGAGAACCTCATTATTGTGTGCCGAGTATACTTTTGGAAATAGAATCACACTTAATTTAATTTTAATATCTATTTCATAAATATTAATATATATGAAAATGTATTATACTATGATTACATAGGATGTTATATACTTAACCCCTTTTGGACATTTCTTCCTCAAATTGTAATTCACTATTCAGTTAAGTTGGGGTATATCTCCCTGATAACATTTTAAAATTCCTATATTTCCTCTTCAACCATATGGGTTTTCTATCAAACATTAACTTGGTGTATTAAATTATTCTAAAACACTTGATCTATATGGTAAAACATTTGTACTAGGTGTTCCTCATAAGAAATATTCTCTTCTAACTAACTATATCTTGACTCACTAATTGAGATGAATATGTAAGATACTTTTTTATCATTTAAACAAGAAAAACATTGAGTACCAACGATAAAATTCGAGGTAAAGCCACTTAGTAGGAATGTTTTTCAACATTCCCCAAGATTTCATTTGGTCCAATGAACCAGGTAATCTGTTTCCCCTTCTTATCAAATAAATCATAATTTTCCGTAGTGAAACATTGAGTAAGACATGATCATCTACCTCCAAATAAATATAATTTCAATAGTTAACCACATAACTTTTTTTCCTAATCTAATCTATCTTCAGGTTCTTATTAATCAAAAAAAACTTTTTCTACCATCTCTTCTTCCAATTATTGTCCCATCATCTTTCTCTCACTCACTTTGTACTAAAAACAAGGATTTTGACACTGAATTCTATATAATTCGTCAAACAGTGACAGCTGTATACTGAATGGAAAACTGTTATTCAGTAAAAACATGACCAAAATGATGTTGATCTAGACTTCTCAAGTAATATATTTAACATGCAACTATGATATCCTCTAACATTTGAATTGTTTTTTTATCTTCCCATATGACTGAGGATGAAAAGATGTACTAAAATTTAATTTAGTTCCCAAAGACTTCGGAAGGCCATTCCAAAAGATAAATGTGAATTTGGGATCAATATCTGATACAATGGATAGAATCACACATTTAAAATGAACTATATATTTAATCAACAATTGAGAAATAAAATCTATGGATATAGAATCTTTAATAGAAATGAAAATAAATTATTTAGTCACTCTGTCAACAATAACCCATATCGCATTGTAACCTCGTGAAGTCTTCAGTAATCCCACTATAAAATTAATGGATATATTTTCCCATTTATAGTCTGGCACTAGTAAAGGATGAAGCAACCCTATTTGGAAATAGAAATTCTAATTTAACCTGATGAAAATACAAAAACATCACAGTTAAGTTAGCAATACCTCTTTTCATTCCATCCCACTAGTAAAACTTCTAATGATCTCTATACATCTTCTTACTACCAGGAAAAACTAAAAATGGAGAACTATGAGTTGAACATGACAACTCAATCTTCAACTATATATCACAAGGAACATATAATATCTTCCCAAATCTCAAAACACAGTCGTTATAAATGTAAAATTAAATTAAAATACCATTTTGAACCAATTATTCCTTTTTATTCAAATCTTTGTCTTCCTTCTGTGCTTTTATAATTCTATTTGATTGATATAGTTGTACTAACAATAGAAACAAAATAGGGTAATTTCTTATACCAACAACATCCAAGCCAAAATTCATTTGATCATTAACCAAATGATCATGTTCCAAACAAAACAAGGCTAACATTACATTAATTTTTTAACTCAATGAATCGACCACTTTATTTGATTTTTTTAGGTGGTAAAGATTCAGTCAATATTAATCATTAATTAATTCACTCTATCTTCTTTGTCTCATTTTCATTTATTTTTTAGTGGATATATACTTCAAATTTTTTTGGGTAGTTTATGTTTCCTATTTTTCTCCATAAAAGTGATACATCCATGTTTTTAATGATAAAATAATAGAAAATAATTATAAATCATGTGTTTTTAACTCACATGAAAAATAATTAATTACCAGATGATTTTTCATTACAACAAATGAATCTTTTCTACGATGCATCACTATAGATAAAAAATTCTCTATTTTTGGAAGTTAATTTCAAAACAAGAGCATTCACAATTCTTTTTTTAATTCCTTAAATCAATCATCCCATTCACTTGTCTAGATGAACATAACACCTTTTTGAGTTATCTTAGTCAGTGTGCTAAATAACTCTAGAAATGTTTTAATAATCTTCCTATAATATCCATGTAATTCAAGAAAACCATGAATCTAAATTATATTTTATTCTCTTGACCATTCTTTCACCACTTTTGTTTTAGTAATATCAGTATTAAATCCATATTTAGAATAAATGTGTCCATGGAATGAAAAAAGTTTAACCGAAATTCACACATATTGAATTTCCCATGAAGTAAATTTTTTTAAGATCTTCAATACAACACATAATTGAATTTAATTGTCCTCTTTAATTTTAGAATATATCAAAATTTAATCAATAAAAAAACAGAAAACATATCTAAAAATTCATTGAATATTCTAATAATAATATCCATGAATATAATAGGTTCATTAGATAACCCTAATTGCAGAACTAAAAATTCTTAATGTCCATATCAAGTATGAAATCAAATCATGAAAATGTTTTTCTCATATACTATCAACTTGTGGTACACTGAACTCAAGTCAATATTTGGAAAATATTGTGCTACTTGTAGATGATCAAACAAATCATCAATATGAGGCTAATGTATTGGTTCTAAGTGTTGAGGTTATTTAGGTCTCTATAACCAATGAAAAGTCTCATTTAACCATATTTATTTTTAAAAAACTACATAGGAACATCACATGGTGATGTTCAATGATGAATGAAACCTTCATCTAATATCTCATGTATTTGTTTCTTCATCTCAAAAATATCAATTTGTGGCATCTAGTACGGGGGTTTTGAAAATATATTAGAATCATAAACTAAATCAATAGACTATTCAACTTCTCAATCAGGTATTATACTATAAATCTCTTCAAAAAACATCAATATTTCCAATTACTAGTGGAACATCGTTAATATGAACAATTCGTTTTTTCAACATTATATGATAGATAACATTTGTTTCCATTTTTTAACAGTTTCTCAACTTCCCGATATGTTATCAATGGTAATTTCTAATTCTTCTAAAATAACTGAATATCAATTTGAAAATAAATTTTTTTATCCCTACAACTAATGTTAGAATGGTAAATAGAAAGGCAATACATACCTAGAAAAACATCAAACTCTATTAAAGACAAATAACATGGTTTTTAGGTAAATTCTTTCCAAATTGAAGGTTTAAAATATTCATATAATTTTTTATTTCCTCAAAATTTACCCTAGGTTTTTTTACCATAAGATTTTGATTAATTTCTTGAGGTGAAATTTCATATTTACTAAATAAATTCTCTAAAATAAATGATTGTGTATACCCTGAGTCAGACAACACATTGACATAATCTGAGTAAATAAACAAAGTACCTGATACAACATCATTTGATGGACCAACTTATATTTAAGTAGTTGAAAAATATTTCACGATACCTTTCTACATATAGTCTGGTTGTTTCACTTTATTTGGGATCTTTATTGGAAACTAGTTTTCCTAATGTACAATCTCATTATACATAAAACATTTCACTTAATATAAATCAAAATTTGTCTTTCCATTACCAATATCATATTCAGTGTGTTTTGGAGGCTGATTCCCCCTTTTACCAAATTGTAAGCACATACAATATTTATGAAGGCATTACCTAGTGTTTTCTAGTTCAATTTTCACAAACTGTAAACATAGATTTCTTACCATCAGAATTTTCTTAATGAATTATTCTCTTTTTCCACCACCTTGACCCCATTTTATGTTGTTTTTTAAAGAACACATGACCATCAATAAACTCCATTTTCCTCCTTCTCCAAACATTGAACAAGGTTTTCATAACTTTTAATCTCAATAGAAGCCAACCCTCTTTGATTCATTGGATTTAATCTTGAGTAAAAATGATTGATTTTATTATCACGATACTAAATGAGATTTGAAAAATATAATACCTGTTGAGTGAATGTTTCTTCGTAAGAAACCACCATGTCATTATCTTCCCAAGATTCAAGGAATTATTTTCCATCCTATGTCAAACTACCATTGGGAAATATTTCTCATGGAATGTATTTTTTAATTCATCCAAATCAAGAGAATCAATCATTTCAATGTCACTGATATTATTAACCATTGAACAATAATTATATAATTCATCTTCAAGATGGTAAATATCTAGAAAATCCTTTTTATTGTTTGAGCACCCCCATTACATCAAAAATATTTTCTAAGGAATTAATCCACCAATCGGCTAGGACATGGTCAGATGATCTTAAGAATAATGGGGGATGTTTACTCACTAAATGATCCACTACCGATATGTTCATATGTGGATGATCTTTTTCATTGATAACACCACAATTTATAGTCCGAGTCAACTATTCCATCATAGAAAAAAACTATTCAGTTCCGATTTTGACCACCTCAGGTTATTGATTTGGATGGTTTTTCCATAATATATTTTCCTAGCATTAATTCCATGTTTCCTATATGGAAAACTATTTTGAATATAAAAATCATTGAAGAAGAAAACTTGTAATCTTAAAATTACATATTATTTAAATTTTCCATAATTTAATAATCATTCCTGCATATTATATTAATAATATCCTAAAACCTATATTTATCTAAACCAACCTATCATACTAACTATAAGCCCCGATCCTTAATCATTACATTAACATGATTTAAATAAGGAATTCATTTGGATGATATTTTGATGCATATAGTTTTATATAATTATTCTATAAATATTATATAAAATGCCTATATGTTTCATTTGGATTGTTACACTAAGTATCAACTTTTTTCACTAAAGGAAACCCTTTTAAAAAAAATTTGTTTTTTATTGGTAAAAAGTTTCATGACATCATACCATATATTATCCTTCATTATAAAGTGTGAAAAAAATTTCATTAACATGGGATAAGAACAAAAATCTCAGTAAGGGATAAAAAATAGGGAATGAAATCGTTAATCAATTACTATTT
The DNA here is from genome assembly GCA_963277665.1 of Viscum album. Classification (NCBI taxonomy): domain Eukaryota; kingdom Viridiplantae; phylum Streptophyta; class Magnoliopsida; order Santalales; family Viscaceae; genus Viscum; species Viscum album. The sequence goes on from OY728161.1 coordinate 70,130,173, forward strand.
AAAAATCATGAAAACATTTTCAAAAAATCATACTTTTTACCCTTAAAAACGTTATGACATTAACATACCTCATGAAACAAAATGATTATTCAAAATAAATCTTATAAATAAATAATCATTAAGTTAACATGTTTCATCCACATCATAAGTAAATTTAATCTTGCACAGCTACGTATAGAGTAACCATTATGGTTACATTTAGAAAACTAATCAGAGTATATTCCTTATATCTCTTAGGATAAACCCAATAATTTATTTATATATACTTACCTAATAAATTGTATATATCTTGGTCTCATCCTCCATCAATTTATTATGGATCTACATGTATATATAATCAATTACCAAGAACCAAAACATAAGCACAACACATAATTCATACATAAAGGAAAACATACATTTCTACAAAACAATCATAAGATATCATTTCAAGATATTGAAAAAATAAATCACATGTCAAAATAATATTCAATACTAAATTAAATATAATGTTAATATGGTTTTTATTTTCCTTTTAAATTTTTTTTTTCTATAGAGGTATTCAAAAATCAAATAACAGTCACAGTGTAAATAAGTCGTTGTCGTTTTATACATTAAAAGGTTTTTTAATTCTGTATAGAAAGATACAAAAATCATATAATAACATTAATTTTTTAAAAAATATAATTAAATATAATATATAAATGAAATATAATATATTAAAAATTAATTTCACACATACGAGTTGATCGATATAATCCAGAAGAAGCATAACTCAATGAATAGAAAGTGGTTATGAAATTTCCTTACCATGGGTCTGACATGTCTTGAACATTCATTATCTTCTAGAATAATAAAAATTGGTCAACTTATACTTGCATGAGAACTTTTTTTAAACTTATTATTCATTTTATATCACTTATTTTCATTTTATAACCATTACACAGTTATTTCTATTCATGTTGGATGTTTTGTAGATATTCTGTACATGAGTCGAAAATGAACTCGATATGATGTAAAAAGAACATGTGGTCATGATTCCATCATCTCCAAAATATTAATTCATGATATAAATATATATATTATATTAATTAGATTATTTTGTATAATAATTTTTAAGTAAAAACTAAAAACACCGTTTATGGAGACAGTAGGCCGTAAGTTTGCATGAATCCTATTGTTGTTTTTACTATCGTATGGAAATCGAGGAATTAAATTAAATGTATGTAAATTTGTTTACATATATAAAAATATTACACTATATTTAGTACTTCATTTATATCATATTTGTTTACTAAACAAATCCTTAATACATTACATGTGATGTATGAATGAATCATATCGTTTTGAGGAGGAGGTTGTCCACACTTCCCCAAAAAAATTTATTATATAACAACAATATGGAATGAATAAAGGTAAATTTAATATAACCTTTAAAAATATTTATTAGTTTATTATAAAAATGTTAAATTATTAATTTACCATAAAATAGTTTTAATACAATTTATGAAGGAGGTAATGGAAAAGGTACAAAAAAACATTATTCAAAGAGGTGATTAACCCACATAACGTGGATAAAAAATTTATTTACTTGATTAAGAGGGGGTGGGAAATGAAATATATATGAAATGTTCAATTATAAAAATAGAATTATATAACATACATTATTCTAGATTTTTCATGCATTGATGAATCATGTAGGTGATGAGAAAGTAGAAAAGAATAAAAATTAAGAGAGGTAATTTGGTAAAATTTCCTCTAGAATATCTCCAACGTGAAATACACATGAGATCCATGGATTTGGCCTTTTAGTAAGATTAGAATAACATGGATGTGAGTAGATTGAGGATGAGAGGTTTTGAAATATATTTTAGGAGCGAAATGGATTTTTTGTGTTGAAAAAGTGTGGTCTATATTTTTTATTTATACTTTAAGATAGGTGGGAACAATTTATTAAAATATTTATTAATTTATATTAAAAGATAACCACATTGAGGTGGAATTAATTTCAATGAATTGTAATTTCATTTAATGTTATTTTTTCTATTTTAGGTCAATCCACACTTAATTAAACAATTAATTGATACAATTGTTTTGTATGTTAATAATTTAATTTTTATTATTAACCCTTGACACAATTTTACATATAAAATAGTAAATTATTTTTTTTCCAGTGTGAATTTTATATATATGAAAATACAATTAAACATAAAACCAAATTTGGAAATTATGATTTCAAATATGTTATCCATTATAAAAAATTAAATTCAAATAATTGGGAGAATTAGAATTATATTTAATTTTATAGGCAATACTAAAAAATGTGTTTCAAAAGTTAGACGTTCAATAGATGGAAATATTTTTTATCTATTTTCAATTAGAAATTTATCATAATGATTTAAATTGGATTAAATATTAAAATAATAATAAAAATTTACTTTAAAACCCATTAAAATTATAATATAACAATTTAAATAAATTAGGATAAAAACTGTTTTGAAATAAAATGTTGTATTTTCATTATTAATAAAAATATTATAGTTTTCAAAAAAATACAAAAAAAGTTCAAAAATATATTTTGATGTCATCTATTTAAAGAATAATTTTATGTTTTCAATTATAAAAAATAAAGGTTCTATAAAATATTATTAAAATGTGTTTTCCATCAAAAGTTTGTAAAACAACATTTAAAAAATATTAGATCTTTTATACCAAAATTTGGATTCATTTTCTTTTAAGCCTATAAAATTTATTATAAGATTGTAAAAACAACAAATAAACATGTGTAAACATAACACAGTCAATTTTGATCATTCCCTCCAATACTAAATTTAACACCCCAGGTAAATAAAGAATATGACATTTTTATATTTATCCATATTTGTGAATATAATATTAATATTAATTTAAAGTGAATGCTATTCTTGATGGCGTACCCAATACGCGACAACGAGTTCCTTTGAAATCTCACATTGCACTCTAATAATAAAATAATATTATTTTAAATGGTAGTTAACGCCTAGCCATTGTAATGGCAGGAAAGAATGGAAGTAACTACAAAATGATTATATATGTTTGTCAAATATTTTTACTTTTATCCAATAAATGTTAGAGGCGTAAAATGAAAATGAATCCAATTTTAAGCATAAATCTTCTAATATTCATTAAAATAACGATTAACCGCCTTTTGATGGAGAACCCTTTTTAAATATAATTTTGAAAATTTTATATGTTTTATTTATCAAAATAAAATCCTTATTTAGAATCTGCACATCAAAATTTACTTTGTGTAATGTTTAGTTATTTTTCCGACAAAGATCATTTTTAATGAAAATGATGCATTTTAATTCAAAACCTCCTTTTAATATGATTTATTTATATGGATATATTATATATTTAATTTAGATTAAAGTTTATTTAGAATATATTTTTACCATTTAATCCAATGGTGGTCATTGGAATTAATTTCACTTTGAAATTGGACTTAAACTAGTGTTAATCTTTTAGTAGAGATTGTTTCTAAAAAACACGCTATTTGTTTTGACAGCGGGAATTAATTACTAAATTAATTAATTCAACATATATGTTTTGAATTTTTTAAATTAGACATCATTTTTGAGTTCGGAATATCAAATATATCTTAGGTTGCATTTTTTGTATTTTTCCAAAAAAACATCAATTTTGATGAATAGTGAAACCACTAAGTGGTAGTTAAAGAATCTGATTTTTCATTTAAATGAAACTTTACCACTTCTGTGATTTGATTTTCAAAAATCCAACATACATGGTTGTCATTAGGATGAATAATGTGGTTCAATGAAATTAAAATAATTTTTGGTTAATAGAAACTTTTAAGTTTTATTAATCGCGATTAACAGTAATTAGTGTAATTTAAGGTAAAAATAATGTTTTAATAATAATAAATGACTTTGAAACATGTCCAACCCTTATTGGATGAGTCATGGCCGACCAAAACAATCTATTGATCAACTTGGGGACCCCATGGATCCACTTTTGTAGGAAAATTATATTAATAAATTTTTATTTAAAGTTAAAATAAAAATGTCACAAACATGAGTTGTTTTACTAAACCAATTTTTAAATGGGGTTATACAAGTCATATTTTTTACTATAAATATTAATTAGAAATATAAATAGATTTCCTACATCATGATATTTTTTTAATAATTTTTAGAACTTAAATAAATTTAATTATTTATGAAATCATGATGATGCATCGACTACCTCATTATTTAACGATTTAAATAAAATGAAAAGTTAATGTAAACTCTAAGACCTAAACATGTCAAAAACATATTGGATTGGTGTATTTCAAACTATTATCACCTTATCCTCGAAATACATCAATCTGGGGCCTTTAAAATCCAAAACTCATTTGAAAATAATGTATCCTTTTATAACTTTCCAAGAGTGCCCCTCCTCTCCTCTTATAAAAGGCCCCCACCTATACCACCTTACCCAGACCTCTAAATCTTTTGTCTCAGCCAAAACCTACCCATTTCATCTCTGAACATACCTCTCTTAATCATTTAAACCTCACCTTTTGGTAGAATCTTTTATGAGGAAGCCTTTGAGATCAAATCAAAAATGGTTACCCGATTTAAAGGTAATGTCTTCCCTTGTGTTCTTTTGTTTTATTTTGAATCTCCAACCCTCTAAAAACATTTTATTATATTATTTTGTAACAAAACCAGAATCTTAAATATACTAGGATGTTTTTATGAGAATGATTCGAGCTAAACTTACACAAACCTTCATCTAATGGTTAAATAACATACTGTTTCTTTGTATGGCGAATTGTTGCCTCACGAAACGATGATTGTTCAATATTCTCTTAACACCTTTCATGGTGGCCGTTATGATGTCAATATATTTTATATATGATATATATGGTATTTATTTTTTCTATATTTTTCTGAATTTTATATTTAAAACATGCCTTTATTCTTTTCATGTTGTTCAAATGCGATAATTTCATAGGAGGAAGTGTGGACTACCGCCCCCTCAAGTGATGTGACTCGTTCATGCAATACATGGAATGTATAAAAAATGAAATTAATGAAAATATGTGACCTATATAACATATATATTGGACTGTTATTATTATATATATATCTCTCTCTCAATTATTTTTAATTCCATTAATATAGCAAAGAAATTAAAGTAGCGTTCATGCGTGCGTACGACCTACCTTCTCCATGAACGGTGAATTTCATTTATTTTTAACTCCAAATGTTATGGAGTAGTATAAAATGAATATTTACTTTATATATATGATATTTAAATCATTAATACTCTTCTAGAGATTATTTACATATAACTACATGGACAATAATTTTCAAACAAGTTCATTTTTGACTCATGAACCAAACATCGATAAAAACGTCTGATATGAACTCACATTATTAAGAAATTATTATAACATTATAATTTTTGATATGAACTTAATAATAATCTTTAAAATATTTCCACAAGAAATTATAAATTTACCAAAGTTTATTATTCAGAAATATAATGAAACGAACAAGACAAGTCAGACTTGAGGTAAGGGATCCTACCCTCTCTTTCTTTTTAAGTACACTCTTTCATGTCATTCCTTTTAAGCTCATATTTCTTATGATTGGGATGTTATTTTATATTAATCTTACTATAATTTTTATTTTCATATGATGAGAGACCCTATTTTCTCTCATCAATCCATTTTTGGAAGTTTTGAGTGGCGCCGTTAGGCTGTCGGATTTTCATAAGAGGTCCAATCTCTCTCTTTTTAAGTACTCTCCTTTATGTCACTTCTTTTAAGATCCTATTTGTTATGTTGGGGGATGTTATTTTATATTCTTCTTGCTTTACATTTTATGTTAATATTATGAGAGACCCTATTTGATCTCATCAATCCATTTTTGGAAGTTGTAAGTGGCACTGTTTGGCTGCCGAGTTTTCGTAAGGGATTTTCCATCTCACTTTTATTCCCATGAGATTTATGCTACATTTTACACAATTTTCATTGAGTTTAATATGTACTGCCCATTATTCTCCTCATTTTGTAATATAGTTTTGTTTATGAGTATTTACATCAATTTTGAATTGTCCTTCTTTCATGAGTTGTATGTTTCGAAAGATACCCAAGTCGGTAAGGGAACCTTTCACCCTCCTCTTTTTAAAAGAATTCTTTTTGTTGGGTATTTTAATTTACATATTGTTATGTTGGGATATTTTCTTCTATATCCTTATTGAAGTAAATTTTATGTCCAAGTGATGAGATACCATTTTCTCTCTCATCAACTCTTTTTCTGAATTTTGAAGTGACGTCGTTAGGCTGTCGAATTTTTGCAAAGGAACTTCTTAACCCAATTTTGATTCTTTGGGATAAACTTGTACTCCTTGAATATGTCATTATATGAATATGTGTGAATGACATCTGATTGTTTTACACATAATATCCACTTATATTTGGTTTATTCTTTTGTCAAACATAATTATGTAATTAATTTATCCTAAATCCAATGATATCGTCTTTGTAAGGGACTTCGTCTCAATCAACTTTCATTGAGGCATATATGGTTCTAATACAAGACTTTATTTAATACTATGTATAAAACCCTTTGAAATTTAATTTTATACAAAAGGAATCTTTTTCTACGAAGCATTTTTCAAATGACAAAAAGGAATGATTCTTTTAACATATGCGGTGACAACGACCTTTTCCGCCATCACGAGTATTATTTGGTCTATGGCTTCCTCAAAAAGCCGTAATGTTTTTAAAATGAAATAAATACCATATATTATTTTATGTATTTTGGTATTGAAAATGGTTTTTAGAATGGATTTGTTATGTCAAAATATTTAAGTGTTATATTGTGATCAAAGTGTGGAAATGTTTTCTTTCCATTATATTTATCTTATGTCTTATGATTTTATTATGGTACTTGGAAATTTGATCGGTGGTTACATGATAAACCATATGACGGGTGGTGCCGTGAATACCAGGACGGGTGGTTATGTTATAACCTCCAATTCATTGGGTATGGATGTCGGCTGTATGGCTATTCCATTAAGTATGTGTGGAAGTCAACTGTATGGTTATTCCATTTAAGTATGTTTATGTCCCAAGTTCACTTTATTTGTTATGTGATCTTTATATGGGTTTATGGTAATCTTTTTGTTAAAAAAGGGAAATTAATGTTCTTTTATTCAGTGATGTGTTCTTTCTACTTCATAAAGGTGAAAAGTATTACTTTGGTAAATTACTCATGGATTAATTATTGTTTTGAAAAACAAACAGTTTTCCTTCTTTGGGTATCCTTTACTGAGATTTTTATGCCCATCCCAAGTTTCTAAAATGTTTTCCACAGTACTTAATGATGAATAGGGTCAAGTATGGGATCAAGGAATGACATTCTATCTAAAACATGGAACTAGACATGTTTTTTATGTATTTTTTTTATTTTATGGAAACATAGTATAAGTGTCTACTATGTAATCTTTTGAGATGTAATAGTTATGTCGTAATTCACTAAAACTCTAATCCTGAAAAGATCCTCAATGTGAATTATTCATTTAATTCAATATTAAGTAAGGTTAAAGGCCGGGTCCTTATAGTTGGTATCAGAGGTCTGTTTAGACAACTATAGGGATTAGGTGTAGAGACCCAAAGCTTGACGTACATGGACATTACATTACATTTGCGGAATACTTAGTACATAACAAAAACACACACACAAGGATCGTAATAGTTTAGTGTCTTTGGAAACTCGGAACATAGTCTTCTAATCGTGGTGAAAGATCTTCAATATCTCCCATAAAGATCTTCCTTTTTTTTACCTAAAACCTTTCTTTATATCATGGGGAAAAGAAAACATAAAAGGGTGAGATCAAATGCTCAGTAAGGGTATACAAAATAAAAATCAATCACATCATATTCATAAGAACATAACTTTTTGGAAATCTTAACCTGCAAAAGAGAGCATAATATCTTAACATGGAACAAATCATAGAAGTGAAAATGAGATCCCCATAATCATAACATAAAACTTGAAACTTTGTGGCATGCACACATAATCATGGAAAATCATTTCTTGTTAGTCATGACTCATTGCCAAGACTATCTTAGTGGACAAAGTCCCTTTCTGAACCGAGTTCACTCCTCGTTTCAGTCCTGTATCACTGAACCAAAATAACCTTCCGTTCCAGCCATGTCTATCTCATGAGATATAAAATCATTACCCAATGCATTGGAGGGAGATATAGGTCCCACCCATCTTATAATGAATCCTTTCTTATGTGTGCCACATAATCATAAAACATACATCATCGCATAACACATGTAACAAAAATGGGATTCTTGAAACATCATGACATCATAAATCAATTCATATAAGATAAAGGAATTCATAAACATAATTCCATCACAACATAGTGAAATCAATGTAAAAATATGGATAGAAACAGAACCCTTTATTATCTTAGATGGAAAATAATTTTGATAAAACACTTGAATTGAATTCTTGAGGAAAATATCCTTTCTTCTTCAAAATCAATTTCTTTTCACAAAACATCATGAAATTTTAAAAGAAAGAGATTTTATTGAAAATAGTCATGAAATATTTTAGAGGAAGCTTCATGAAAATAAGGCTTTATAAAACAGCAGAAATCCGTTCATGCCGTATAAGTTAAAAAAACATTCTTCGTACTTTTGTCGGAAAAGTCAAAAAGTACCTCGTACGAAAAACGACAAAAGATTCCTTTCATACATATTACTAAAAACTCACCGAAGGGTAAAAATGGATTTAAACAATTTTAGGTGGATGGAAATAATATTAAATATTGAGTAAACATGGATGTGGATGATAAAATACACCCCAGTAAATACTTACGAATAAACAATCTCGGATAAAAATGAGATTGTGATATTTCCCTTACCTTAGGTCCGATTTGCTTTGTTCGTGTCCGAAGCTCCTGTATAATGGTTTAAATAATGTTATTGACTTATTACAGAATCATATTCATTGTTATGATATCATATATGGTTCACTTATGACATTATATTACCCGTTCTTTTGTAAATTCCATGTTAAAGAAGCGTTTTGGGTAAAATCGTTTCATTTATCGTAGGTGTTTTGACTTGTTGTTCTTGACATCATTATTACTTATATCATGATTTACGTACTTCCAGAATATAAAATATGATTTATATATCATATATATTCAGTATATATATATATATATAATAGGTATATAAATAAAATGAAAAACACCGTTCATGGAGACGGTAGTCCGTACGTACGCATGAACGCTGTTTTCCTTTCCTTATTGTCTTGAAATGGAAGTAAGTAGATGACATACATATGTATATATATACATAAATCCAGTAGCTTTATAATGTCATATATTTCATTATTATTTCTTATATATACATTATAATCATTCTTAAATGGTTATCATGGAGAATGAATCTCATCGCGTCGTGGAGACGGTATTCCGTACGTACACACGAGCGATGATATCATTTCTATAAATATTGAATTGAATTGGAGTGGATTATACAATACATCAGAATCAATATGATGTTGTAATAACTATGTATAGTTATTCTTTACACCATTATAACCATCCATGTAAGGTGGTGGTGGAAAATAGATTTCACCACGGCGTGGAGACGGTATTCCGTACGTACGCACGCGCGGTGATTTCTTTTTCCGTAGGATGGATAGATGGTGAAATAGGGTTGTTTCATACTTATAATAACATATCAGTATATGAGTGATACTGATGTTATTACTTCATAATGAAACAACCTAAGAAGAAGAAGTGGAAGAAGAAATAAAGATGAAAGAATTTGTAACGGTAATTACCTCTTCTTTGAAGCGCCTTTTGGAGACCTCCTCTTAGGGAACTAAAATTGGTCTTTGAGTAAGACCAGAACCTCTAAAATGTTTCTAGGGAAGTGGAGAAGAGATTTTGGCAGGGGTTGGCCGAGCTTGAGTGCTCAAATTGGTGTGAGGAGGAAGGGGAGGAGGTGTCCTTTTATAAGGGAGGAGAGGGGCACCTTAGGAATACCTCAAAATATTATTTTATATTAAAGTTAAAATCGGTTTATAATGGTTCCAAAGTGTCTTATTTCGAAGATAAAGTGGGGATGGGTCGAAATCCTATCAACCAATAGGATTTAGACAAGTTTAGGGTATTATTTTAACCTTATCAATTAGATTTAACTCTAAGTTAAATAATTTAACTTTTACCGTGTCTTTTTGTTTTCTTTCACTATATGGTTAATAAACATACTATAACATGCCAAAAGAACCCCAAATTGTTTATTATTAATATATATATCCTTATCTATGTCATTTGGAAGAACCTTAGATTTTTAGGAATAACATAACCATTAATAATATAATATTTGATTTAAAAACTATTTTGTGTCAATTTTGACACTATTTGATATATGATTTTTGTGAAAGTCATAACAGAATTAAATGTTCGAACCAAGTTGATTAAATCAACATTAATATATCATAGTAACCTAGAAAATTAGTGTAATTCATAAAAATTCTCAAATTACATTTATTTTGGTGTTTATAACATTAATTATGTCAATATTTCATTAACAAGATAATTACTGCATCATCTTTGTGTCATAAATAAATTAAATTATTTGATATCTAAAAATTACAAATAAAATACCATCATGTAGTAAATCTTTTTAGCTTTCCAATGAATATTTACAATCGAATTTATCTTATGTATAACCCCATATTAAAAATGATTTACTTATTAAACATTGATTTTAACTATTTTAACCCTTCTTTAAATAAATTAATAATAAATGTCCTAATCTAATCCAAGTGGGCCTAAATGGTCATATTTTATTCCTAAGTTTGTTTTTGGTCGAATTAAACTTATCCAATTGAATTAGGACATGTGTTAGGGTAATAGTAATATCATATTTACCCTTAGTTACCCTATTTATTATTAACCGTGGTAAAAAAAAGTAACAAGTTACTATTCACCAAAAATTATTTTCATCTCATTGAACCACATTTTAGTCCTTGATATTAACCGTGTCTGTTGGATTTTCGAAATTCCATTCACAGAAGCGGTAAAATTAAGTTTTATGCAAAATTCAGTTTTTAACCTACCACTTAGTAGTTTCACTATTCACCAAAAATTGATGTTTTTCCGAACAATGCCAAAATTTCATCCTAAGCAATATTTCATATTCCGAATTCAAAAATGAAGTCTTTTTTACCAAATTCATAACATAGAAGTTTCATTAATTAATTTTATAATTAAATCCCGCTGTTAAAACAAATAGCGTGTTTTTAAGAAACAATATCTATCAAAAGATTGACACTTGTTTATGTCTGGTTTAAATGTGAAATTACATCCAATGACCAACATTGTATTAAATTGTAAAAATATATTCTAAATATACTTTAAAACCACTAAAATTAATAATTTATCACTATTAATTATTTTGATTAAAAAAGTTGTTTTTAATTATAATTTAGTAATTTTCACTATTCATCAGAATATGAAAGTTATCCGAAAAGTACCAAAATTTCACCCTAAGCTAATTTCGATATTACGAATCCAAAAATGAATTCCATTTTGAAAAATAAAATTTACAAAATTTCAAAAAGTGGTTATTACTATTCATAATGACTAGTTTTAATAATATCTTAATAGCATATCGTTGTTTAGCGAAACTTGTTGTTGCGTACAACACACGCTATCGTGGAAGGTCGCGATTGCGTGTAATGGAAGGAAAGTCAAGGATGCGTGTTGTGAAAGCTTCTTTTGGTGTAGCGTACAACACAAGACATTAATGAAATTAAAAATAATATTTTTCATAAAATCTCGGGCTGTTACATTCTACCCCCCTTAAAATGAATTTCGCCCTCGAAATTTGTCGGGGTTATAAATGGTTTACTATTTGAAAGTTTTCTTTAATAGAAACCCACATCGTAAAAAGGAAAACCAAAACTTATCTTTAAAAACTAAAGTATAAAACGTAATGGTTACCCAAGTTAACTAATCACTGGGTATCCACATAGGAGAACATAGGTGAAAATATGGACATGGAAGAGAAATCTAACTGTCATGTTCTGATGGAGAGTGGTAGAGGACATGGCTATGGAAAAGCTAGCAATCACAAAGCCATACATTTGTGATGATCTAAGTTACCATCCGATTCATCAGATATAAGATCACTAGGACAACATTTTTGGTTTTCAATACCATTTCCCTAAAGTTGAAAATTTTGAATTAGAAGAAATACTTACTTGATTTTGGTACAATCTAACTGTTGTTCGTGAATTTAACAATTTCCACTTCATCCCTTAAAGAAATGAAGTTGAATTTGTTATTCGTGATGTGTTAGCAGATCATGTGATAGAATGATGGGTTATTCCATCTCTTTTAAACAAAATATTAGCAAAAGTTATATGTCCATCTTGTGGTTAGATTAATCATATATGGTTCCAAAAATGAACTTATACTTCATATATCATACTGCTTAATATAATAAAACTAGTTTCTACTAAACAGGGACTTCCTGTAGGCCAGTGGTAGGCAATAAAGGCCAGTCGCACTTCGGTTGTGGGTTCGATTCCCACAGCCTTGTCCGAAGCGATGGGCTGTCGCCCGTCCTTCATGTTGTCCTTTTTATAAAACTATATTACTATAACATCCCATCAATAATATCGAAAAAACTTATATCCTTAAAAAATACTAACTTATGTCCAACATAATCCATTCCAATCTTTAGGCTTATCCATAATACTGCAGTCCATTCTCATAACATAGTGAAAACGATTACCAGAGATTAAATACTGTCGTTGATCCCCACATATCATAAGATATGTCTTGTTGGTCACATTCCAAACATTCAATGTCCTTAATCGTGTATTCTCTTGAATAACTTAGTGAAGACATGAGTGCAGTTAAAAGTTAACACTTTCCACATACCAAAATCCTCAAAATTCTATATACTCAAACCATGATATCACTTAGTCCTTATATCAATCATGAGCTCATGAATACTGTCAAACATTTCATTTTCTCTTTATCACTTCATTATACGCATATCATCCACTTTCCAAAAAAAATATCTGACTAACCTTTCATTGTTACTCATACCATTCATCATAAACTTTCAAAACTTAAGGAAAGACAATAGTGTAACAATCCTTACATGTCTTTTTATTCTATAGTACAACATTACACTTGATAAACATGTAATCATTCCACTACCTTCTTAAACCATTGACCGAGCTTCAACAATTCCTTCATCTCACATATCATTTGTAGTCTCTTCATCATCATCCACATAAATACTACCCATATGACCATACTAATTCTCTTCATGAGTCTTTCCCTTAGGGCATTTGTTTGCATAATGCCCATACATTCCACATTTAAAACACTTAACCATTTTTGATGTCATAGCAATACCATTATCCTCATCCATGGTGTTAACCGACCCTTTTCCTTTGCACTTACTTGCTTTGTGTCCTTCTTTTCCACACCCAAAGCATCTTCCAGTTCCCTTGAAACATTCTCCTCGATGCCTCTTCCCACATGATTTACATAGGGGAAATTGAACTTTCTTTCCTCTATGATCATCATGGAACTCCATCTTTCTCTTATTAGTCGAGTCAGGAAACTTACCAAATTTTACTTTATTGATCATGTTGTGAGATTGCTGATTCGGCATAATAATGATGTTTGGACATCCAAATCCCATTTCATTTGGTTGCTCAAGAAGAATATCATTCCATTGTCCATCATATCCTCCATTATTGTGAATCATCTTGTTTCCAGCCATTTTCTAAAATCCAAAAAGAATAGTGTGAGAGGCAAAATAATGCTAAGGAAAACAACATAGTAAAGGGGGAGTACCCTTAATATCTAATATCTTATGTTAAATTCTAAGATCTTTACCGTAGTTTTAGGACTATATCCTATACGTATACTTATCCTTAGGGACATCCCTAGACATACCTTAGAAATATCTCTAGGGATCTCACTAACGTTTTCGCGTCCTAGTTTCCAAAGGTTGACTAAACCTTTCCTCTGATACCAACTGTAGAGACCCGAAGCTTGACGTACATGGACATTACATTACATTTGCGGAATACTTAGTACATAACAAAAACACACACACAAGGATCGTAATAGTTTAGTGTCTTTGGAAACTCGGAACGTAGTCTTCTAATCGTGGTGAAAGATCTTCAATATCTCCCATAAAGATCTTCCTTTTTTTTACCTAAAACCTTTCTTTATATCCTGGGGAAAAGAAAACAGAAAAGGGTGAGCTCAAATGCTTAGTAAGGGTATACAAAAGAAAAATCAATCACATCATATTCATAAGAACATAACTTTTTGGAAATCTTAACCTGCAAAACAGAGCATAATATCTTAACATGGAACAAATCATAGAAGTGAAAATGAGATCCCCATAATCATAACATAAAACTTGAAACTTTGTGGCATGCACACATAATCATGGAAAATCATTTCTTGTTAGTCATGACTCATTGCCAAGACTATCTTAGTGGACAAAGTCCCTTTCTGAACCGAGTTCACTCCTCGTTTCAGTCCTGTATCACTGAACCGAAATAACCTTCCGTTCCAGCCATGTCTATCTCATGAGATATAAAATCATTACCCAATGCATTGGAGGGAGATATAGGTCCCACCCATCTTATAATGAATCCTTTCTTATGTGTGCCACATAATCCTAAAACATACATCATCGCATAACACATGTAACAAAAATGGGATTCTTGAAACATCATGACATCATAAATCAATTCATATAAGATAAAGGAATTCATAAACATAATTCCATCACAACATAGTCAAATCAATGTAAAAATATGGATAGAAACAGAACCCTTTATTATCTTAGATGGAAAATAATTTTGATAAAACACTTGAATTGAATTCTTGAGGAAAATATCCTTTCTTCTTCAAAATCAATTTCTTTTCACAAAACATCATGCAATTTTAAAAGAAATAGATTTTATTGAAAATAGTCATGAAATCATTTAGAGGAAGCTTCATGAAAATAAGTCTTTATAAAACAGTAGAAATCCGTTCGTGCCGTATAAGTTATAAAAAACATTCTTCGTACTTTTGTCGGAAAAGTCAAAAAGTACCTCGTACGAAAAACGACAAAAGATTCCTTTCATACGTATTACTAAAAACTCACCGAAGGGTAAAAATGGATTTAAACAATTTTAGGTGGATGGAAATAATATTACATATTGAGTAAACATGGATGTGGATGATAAAATACACCCCAGTAAATACTTACGAATAAACAATCTCGGATAAAAATGAGATTGTGATATTTCCCTTACCTTAGGTCCGATTTGCTTTGTTCGTGTCCGAAGCTCCTGTATAATGGTTTAAATAATGTTATTGACTTATTACAGAATCATATTCATTTTTATGATATCATATATGGTTCACTTATGACATTATATTACCCGTTCTTTTGTAAATTCCATGTTAAAGAAGCGTTTTGGGTAAAATCGTTTCATTTATCGTAGGTGTTTTGACTTGTTGTTCTTGACATCATTATTACTTATATCATGATTTACTTACTTCCAGAATATAAAATATGATTTATATATCATATATATTCAGTATATATATATATATAATAGGTATATAAATAAAATGAAAAACACCATTCATGGAGACGGTAGTCCGTACGTACGCATGAACGCTGTTTTCCTTTCCTTATTGTCTTGAAATGGAAGTAATTAGATGACATACATATGTATATATATACATAAATCCAGTAGCTTTATAATGTCATATATTTCATTATTATTTCTTATATATACATTATAATCATTCTTAAATGGTTAACATGGAGAATGAATCTCATCACGTCGTGGAGACGGTATTCCGTACGTACGCACGAGCGTTGATATCATTTCTATAAATATTGAATTGAATTGGAGTGGATTATACAATATATAAGAATCAATATGATGTTGTAATAACTATGTATAGTTATTCTTTACACCATTATACCCATCCATGTAAGGTGGTGGTGGAAAATAGATTTCACCACGGCGTGGAGACGGTATTCTGTACGTACGCACACGCGGTGATTTCTTTTTCCGTAGGATGGATAGATGGTGAAATAGGGTTGTTTCATACATATAATAACATATCAGTATATGAGTGATACTGATGTTATTACTTCATAATGAAACAACCTAAGAAGAAGAAGTGGAAGAAGAAATAAAGATGAAAGAATTGGTAACGGTAATTACCTCTTCTTTGAAGCGCCGTTTGGAGACCTCCTCTTAGGGAACTAAAATTGGTCTTTGAGTAAGACCAGAACCTCTAGGATGTTGCTAGGGAAGTGGAGAAGAGATTTTGTCAGGGGTTGGCCGAGCTTGAGTGCTAAAATTGGTGTGAGGAGGAAGGGGAGGAGGTGTCCTTTTATAAGGGAGGAGAGGGGCACCTTAGGAATACCTCAAAATATTATTTTATATTAAAGTTAAAATCTGTTTATAATGGTTCCAAAGGGTCTTATTTCGAAGCTAAAGTGGGGATGGGTCGAAATCCTATCAACCAATAGTATTTAGACAAGTTTAGGGTATTATTTTAACCTTATCAATTAGATTTAACTCTAAGTTAAATAATTTAACTTTTACCGTGTCTTTTTGTTTTCTTTCACTCTATGGTTAATAAACATACTATAACATGCCAAACGAACCCCAAATTGTTTATTATTAATATATATATCCTTATCTAAGTCATTTGGCAGAACCTTAGATTTTTAGGAATAAAATAACCATTAATAATATAATATTTGATTTAAAAACTATTTTGTGTCAATTTTGACACTATTTGATATATGATTTTTGTTAAAGTCATAAAAGAATTAAATGTTCGAACCAAGTTGATTAAATCAACATTAATATATCATAGTAACCTAAAAAATTAGTGTAATTCATAAAAATTCTCAAATTACATTTATTTTGGTGTTTATAACATTAATTATGTCAATATTTCATTAACAAGATAATTACTGCATCATCATTGTGTCATAAATAAATTACATTATTTGATTTCTAAAAATTACAAATAAAATACCATCATGTAGTAAATCTTTTTAGCTTTCCAGTGAATATTTACAATCGAATTTATCTTATGTATAACCCCATATTAAAAATGATTTACTTATTAAACATTGATTTTAACTATTTTAACCCTTCTTTAAATAAATTAATAATAAATGTCCTAATCTAATCCAAGTGGGCCTAAATGGTCATATTTTATTCCTAAGTTTGTTTTTGGTCGAATTACACTTATCCAATAGAATTGGGACATGTGTTAGGGTAATAGTAATATCATATTTACCCTTAGTTACCCTATTTACTATTAACCGTGGTAAAAAAAAAGTAAAAAGTTACTATTCACCAAAAATTATTTTCATCTCATTGAACCACATTTTAGTCCTTGATATTAACCGTGTCTGTCGGATTTTCGAAATTCCATTCACAGAAGCGGTAAAATTATGTTTTATGCAAAATTCAGTTTTTAACCTACCACTTAGTAGTTTCACTATTCATCAAAAATTGATGTTTTTCCGAACAATGCCAAAATTTCATCCTAAGCTATATTTCATATTCCGAATTCAAAAATGAAGTCTATTTTACCAAATTCATAACATAGAAGTTGCATTAATTAATTTTATAATTAAATCCCGCTGTTAAAACAAATAGCGTGTTTTTAAGAAACAATATCTATCAAAAGATTGACACTTGTTTATGTCTGGTTTAAATGTGAAATTACATCCAATGACCAACATTGTATTAAATTGTAAAAATATATTCTAAATATACTTTAAAACCACTCAAATTAATAATTTATCACTATTAATTATTTTGATTAAAAAAGTTGTTTTTAATTATAATTTAGTAATTTTCACTATTCATCAGAATATGAAAGTTATCCGAAAAGTACCAAAATTTCACCCTAAGCTAATTCCGATATTACGAATCCAAAAATGAATTCCATTTTGAAAAATAAAATTTACAAAATTTCAAAAAGTGGTTATTACTATTCATAACGACTAGTTTTAATGATATCTTAATAGCATATCGTTGTTTAGCGAAACTTGGTGTTGCGTACAACACACGCTATCGTGGAAGGTCGCGATTGCGTGTAATGGAAGGAAAGTCAAGGATGCGTGTTGTGAAAGCTTCTTTTGGTGTAGCGTACAACACAAGACATTAATGAAATTAAAAAGAATATTTTTCATAAAATCGCGGGCTGTTACATTAGGAGTTTTTGTTAGACACATGGTTAGTCCCTATATCTATTATTTCAGTTAAATCATTGTTTTATAACTCTTTTTAGGTCAAGTAATGTTAGTTACGAATGGAAGGGGGAGGACCTCAAACGAAATTCCAATCTCTTCCGGATGACATGCTTGAAATAATTATTTCAAATTCATGTTCGGATGATTGTGAAACATTTTCTATCATACAACTCACTTGAAAGCAGTTGTTTGAGATATCAAACACCTCCACTATAACTTGTTATCATCATGGATGATGGGTTGTATTTAGAAAAATACTATTTTCAAAATATTCTCATATTTTCAAAAAGGTAAATATTATCAAGGTATTTTCAAATATTTTACCTTATCACAAGAATTTGAATCATATTATGATTTTAATAATGGTGCTGAAGAAGGAGACCCTTGCACAACCTATTTATATTTTCTTTTAATATATAGTCTCTCAGCACAAACTTATGGTATTTTAAAAGGACCAATAATAGAAAGTTTCAACTCAAATTTTGTCCGACAATTTTATAGAAATCATGTTTTATTAGATATTTTGGAATTATATGTCACACATGATTATTTTACAAAACTCTTTTTCTGTGAACACCCATATGATCCATGTTGTACAAGGTGTATTTGGATGGAGGGATAAAATGATTTTGAAGGATCTCTAAATCGTTGTGGTAATGCATGGGACTTCTACCTACATGAACAAGATGACGATTAAACTGAGTGGACACCATGATTAATGTATGTTGTTATTCATTTTGGGAATTGTTTTATTTTATCCTATGGTGGTAAAATAAGACTTCAAGAATTAGGATGTTGAGATTGTAATGAATTTGGAGGAAAATGAGACGTATAAGGAAACTATTGAGGTTAAATTATGTTATGGTTATTTTTGAAGATTTTATCTCGTTGTTGGGGAATGTTTTAAGAATTATATTGTTTTGGAAAAAGGACAACACGCAGACCGTGTGACAACCCGTCGCGTTGGAAAAAGCTGTGGGAATCAAACCCACAACAAAAGTGAAACTTGTATTTATCACCTACCACTAGACTATGTGAAGTCCCTTGTTAGTTTGAATGATTCTTTTTAGTTGGATGATTTTATGAATTAAGAGTAAGTTGATTTTGGGTTATCAATGCAAATGATTAACCTATCATGGAGGATATATGATTAGGTTAATTACTTTTCAATTTGAGACGTTAAGAGCAACTAATGATATATGGAGATAAATTTTAATTTGTACCTTGGGAGACGATGTGATTAAATCCTTCAAATATTTGTGTTTCAATCTTAGTTTGGTTTACTTTTGGAATTCTTTGAACTTTGGGTCTTGTTGGAAGAATTTTGGAGATTAAGAATAGATTTCCTTTTTATAAAGGATTATCTTTTTGGGTATTATCTGATCTCATACTAACCTTTTTGGTTTTAGTTTTGGTTAAGGTCTAAAGACATGGGAAGTATACAGTTCTATTTTGATGGATTAGGTGATTATCTAGAAGTTGATTATAGATCTCTTAATGTAAACAAGTAATCCTAAATACACATCATTTGGGGAAAGTATGAGTTTGTGTAAGAAATCTAGTAAAAGTTGAATGTCAACATGAAAAGTAAGTATGTTTCCTTATGTTTTAGTTATGATCAAAATTAAATTCTTCAATGAAATGTAACTAAAAAAATGTTTCCCTTTAACTTTTCATACTGGGGAATCCAATACCGTTTAACCCATCACATGTTTGTGATTTTTTGGTGGTTAACTTTATCCTAAACATGTTTTCTATAACACTCCCTCAGAACATGACCCTTTGTTTTTTTCTTCCATATACATGTTTTCATACATGTAATCCTAGTTTGGGTTAACTCGGGTGACCTTTGCACTTCCCTTTCTTTCTTTAAAGTGATAGTTTAATCTACTCCTTTTATTATGTGGGGCTTTCAATGAAGTTTCCAAGCCCAATTTTAAAATTACGAGGACGCCATTCCCAAAAGGGGGGAAGGATGTAACACCCCAGGTAAATAAAGAATATGAAATTTTAATATTTATCCATATTTGTTAAAAAAATATTAATATTACTTTAAAGGGGACGCTATTCTCGATGGCGTACCCAATACACGACAACGAGATCCTTTGAAATCTTATATTGAACTCTAATAATAAAATAATATTATATTAAATGGTAGTTTACAGCTAGCCATTATAATGGAAGGAAAGAACGAATCTAACTACAAAATGATTATATATGTTTGTCAAATATTTTTAATTGTATCTAATAAATGTTAGAGGCGTAAAATGCAAATGAATCCAATTTTAAGCATAAATCTTCTAATATTTTTAAAAGGTCGATTAACCGACTTTTGATGGAGAACCCTTTTTAAATATACTTTTGAAAATGTGATATGTTTTATTTTACAAAATAATATCCTTCTTTAGAATCTGGACATCAAAATTTACTTTGTGTAATTTTTTTTATTTTTTCAATAAAGATCATTTTTAGTGAAAATGTTGCAATTTAATTAAAAACCTCCTTTTAATATGATATATTTATATGGATAGATTATATTATTAATTGATATTAAATTGAATTTAGAATATATTTTTACCATTTAATCCAATGGTGATCATTGGAATTATTTTCACTTTGAAATTGAACTTAAAATAGTGTTAATCTTTTAATAGATATTGTTTCTTAAAACACACTATTTGTTTTGACTGCGGGAATTAATTATTAAATTAATTAATGCAAATTATATGTTTTTAATTTTCTAAAATAGACATAATTTTTGAATTTGTAATATCAAATATATCTTAGGGTGAATTTTTTGAATTTTTCTGAAAAACTTCAATTTTTGATGAATAGTGAAACCACAAAGTGGTAGTTAATGAAACTAATTTTTCGTTTAAATGAAACTTTACCCGATCTATGATTTGATTTTCAAAAATACAACATACATGGTTGTCATTAGGAAGTAAAATGTGGTTCAATGAGATAAAAATAAGTTTTGGTGAATAGTAACTTTTATGTTTTATTAATCACTATTAAAGGTAATTAGTGTAATTTAAGGTGAAAATTATGTTTTAATAATATGTAATGACCTTGAAACATGTAGTACCCTTATTGGATGAGTCATGGCCGACCAATAAAATCCATGATACAACTTGGGGACCCCATGGAGCCACTTTGGTAGGAAAATGACATTAATAACTTTTTATTTAAAGTTAAAATAAAAATGTCACAAAATGAGTTATTTTACTAAAACAATTTTTAAATGGGGTTATACAAGTCATATTTTTGACTTTAAATATTAATTATAAAGATAAAAATATTTCCAAAATCATGATTTTTTTTAATTTTAAGTCATTAAATAAATTAAATTATTTATGACATCATGATGATGCAGCGATTACCTCATTATTTAACGATTTAAATAAAATGAAAAGATAATGTAAAATCTAAGACCTAAACACGTCAAAAACATATTTTATGGGTGGATTTAGAACTCTTATCACCTTATCCTCGATATAAATCAATTTGGGTCCTTTAAAATCAGAAACTCTTTTGAAAATAATGTAACCTTTTATAACATTCCAAGAGTGCCCCTCCTCTCCTCTTATAAAAGGCCCCCACCTATTCCACCTTACCTAGACCTCTCAAGCCTTTGGCTCGGCAAAAACCTACCCATTTCATCTCTTCACATACCTCTCTTCATCATTTAAGCCTCACCTTTGGGCAGAATCCTATATGAGGAAGCCTTTGAGATCAAATCAAAAATAGTTACCCGATTTAAAGATAATGTCTTCCCTTGTGTTCTTTTGTTTTATTTTGCATCTCCAACCCTTTAAACTCTTTTTATTCCTTTATTTTATAACAAAAAAAGTATCTTCAATATACTGGGATGTTGTTATGAGAATTATTCGAGCTAATCTTACACAAACCTTCATCTAATGGTTAAAGAACATACTGTTTCTTTGGATGGCGAATTGATGTCTCACGAAATGATGATTGTTCAATATTCTCTTAACACCTTTCATGGTGGCCATTATGATGTCACTATATTTTATATATGATATATATGGTATTTATGTTTTTTATATTATTCTAGATTTTATATTTAAAACATTCTTTTATGCTTTTCATGTTGTGCAAATGCGAAAATTTAATAGGAGGAAGTGTGGACTACAGCCCCCTCATGTGATGTGACTCATTCATGAAATACATGGAATGTATAAAGAATGAAATTAATGAACATATGTGACCTATATAACATATATGTTATAGGATGGAGTCTGAAGCGCTGAACCTCTCAAACCCGACGGAAGTGAAAAACCCTAATCTTCGAGTCAGATCCTTTGCAGATGTGGTTGCTGGAAGATCCGTAGATGATGTTCCTCAGAAGGCTGAGTCTTTAGAGCTCAAAATATCGCCCATGCTCTTTCGGTATAGAGGGAAGGATGCGATTTCCTTCTCAGAAACTGAGGTAAGGTCTCTTACTGAGGATTTGCGCTTTACCCTCATTGGCAAATTCACGAATCGAAAGCCTTCTCTGAAATATCTTCGTTCTGCGCTTGAATCCATGGGATTTTCGGGTTTCAACATTGGACTCCTAAATTCTACTCATATAATCTTTAGATTCTGGACTGAAGCTGAATATTATAGATTATGGGTCCGTAGATCATGGTTTTTTGGTGGTTGTTTTATGAAAGTTTTAAAATGGGATCCATATTTTGATCCGCACATTGAATCACCGGTTGTCCCACTCTGGTTGGGTTTTCCCGAACTGCCATTGCACCTCTTTAACCAAAATGCATTGTTTCCTATTGCTAGGCTCATGGGTAATCCATTGAGACTTGATTCTGCCACAAAGTCACTTTTTAGGCCTTCTATTTCAAGAATTTTTGTTGAAGTGGATGTTTCAAAACACTTGCCTTCACATATTTGGATTCAGAATGGTAAACATGGTTTCTCTCAGGAGATTCTGTATGAGAGATTGCCAGACTATTTTCATAATTATCTCAGGCTTGGCCATCTCCCTAATTTCTATAGCAAGAATCAGGGTTGTCCCAAGGTGAAAAAACCTACCTGGGTTGAAAAGGGTGATAAGGCTCCAGTTGATCTAAAAGTTTGCGCGAGTGGATTGGATCATGCACATAATTCTGAAAATCAACTTTCATATTTTACTAATGCGGTTATTGTAAATACGATTACTCCCTCTAGGATTGAACCTATTGGATCCCAGTACTCTAGTGCTTCTAAGAAAACTGAACCTCAGAATCCCCTTCCCCTTCAAGAACAAAAGGATTTCGCTGTACCTAACGAAAATTCAGGGGAAGAGGATCATGATGTATTAGACTCCATTGCTGAGGAAGCTGACCAATCTATTCAGATGGAAGAATCTTTCTTAAATAATATGGATAAAAAAGGTAAAAAAACCTTTGGTAGATGAGGATGGATACATCACTCCACATCCAAGAAAAACTAGAAGATGCAAAGACTACTCAAACATAGAACGTACCATTGTTACTAGATCAGTGTACATCTCTAAAGCTGAGCAAGTAGAAACATCCCAAGATAAGACTCAAGATGAGACTCCTAAATAAGAACCTGCTAATTATCCTCAGGATAAACCTCAAGAATCACTTTCTAGTACATTTTTGTACTACTTTTAGCCACATTTTGATGAGCATGATCTTCAGGAGTGGATTAAGCATATGGATACGCAAAAGTAGATTTCTCAGCAGGAGCTTCAGGAAGGTAAGATTTCAAAGGAGCAATATCTTTATATTAAAAGATCCATATCCATTGAAAAATCAAGGATGAACAGAAAATCAAATTGAATCTGACCAGTTTGATGCTTTTGTCTTGATTAACCCTGTTTTGGAGTTTTCTGTCCCATTATCCAGATTTACTGACTGCCATCAATTCAAAGGATTTTCAGTAAAAGACTGCTCTCTTTTGGTCTGTTTGAGGCCACTTACATGGTTCATTCTCTAGTGGATATTTTACTCTGGTCTTCAGATTGTTATTTCAGTTTTTTTCTAGTTCTCTTGAGCTTCTATATTCTGGTTTGCTGCTGAGCTTCTGAGTTATTTTATTTTCTTTCTTGGAACCGGTTCTGATTTGGTTAGTGGTATTCTGATTGAGTTTGAGTTGAGGCTTTGGGATCAACTCAGTGCAGATCTCACTCATTTCGATTCAGGATCCTATCATGCTTTCCGGTTTATCTTCTTGTTTTGGTTGCGGTTTTTTTCTTGGAGTTCTCATTCTGTTTTGCCTTCAAAGAGATCACCTGTTTGGAAGTATCACTATTGTGCTCATATAATGAGCAGTTAAACTAGATTGAAGTAACTCTGCTGTGCTCATATAATGAGCAGTTAAACTAGATGCTATTTGGAAGGTCTTTTGAGTGATAGATTTCCAGCTTGATGTATCATATTGGAGGCTGCTCTCCTGGTTGTCTGCACATTTTTACACTATGTTCTTCTTGTGCTCATGATGATGTTGAAGCCTTGGTGGAGGACAAGTTCTATGGATTTTTTCTTTTGTCTGGCTTTTCTTTGGTACAGTTGAATTCCTTTATCATGTACCCTGACTTACTCCCTGCTGGTGTAAGTTCATTACACCTCGATTTTGTAACACATCTTATTTGGATTTTAATAAATTCCTTCTGGGGCATGGATTGGGACACCAGTTCATGCCACCAATTCTCAAAAAAAAAACATATATATTATACTTTAATTATAATATATATATCTCTCAATTATTTTTAATTCCATTAATATGACAACGAAATGAAAGTAGCGTTCATGCGTACGTACGACCTATAGTCTCCATGAACGGTGCATTTCATTTATTTTTATCTCCAAATGTTATGGAGTATTATAAAATTAATATGTACTGTATATATATGATATTTAAATCATTAAAACTATTCTGGAGATGATTTAATTATAACTACATGGAAAATAATTTTCAAACAAGTTCATTTTTGACTCACGTACCAAACATCGGCAAAAACGTCTGATATGAACCCACATTATTAACCAATTATTATAACATTATAATATATTATATGAACTGAATAATAATCTATAAAATAGGTCCTTAAGAAATTATAAATTGACCAATGTTTATTATTCATTAATATAATGAAACGAACAAGACAATTCAGACTTGAGGTATGGGATCCTACCCCTCTCTTTTTTTAAGTACACTCTTTCATGTCATTCCTTTTATGCTCATATTTCTTATGATTGGGATATTATTTTATATTACTCTTACTGTAATTTTTATATTCATATGATGAGATAACCTATTTTCTCTCATCAATACATTTTTTGATGTTCTGAGTGGCGCCGTAAGGCTACCGAATTTTCGTAAGAGATCCAGTCTCTCTATTTTTAAGTACTCTCCTTTATGTCACTTATTTTAAGCTCTTATTTGTTATGTTGGGGGATGTTCTTTTATATTAATATTTCTGTACATTTTATGTTAATATGATGAGAGAACCTATTTGATCTCATCAATCCATTTTTGGATTATTTAAGTGGCACCGTTAGGCAGCCGAGTTTTCGTAAGGGGTTTTTCATCTCACTTTTATTCCCGTGAGATTTATGCTACATTTTCCACAATTTTCATTGAGTGGAATATGTACTACCCATTTTTCTCGTCTTTTTTTATTATACTTTTGTTTATGAGTATTTAAATCAATGTTGAATTTCCCTTATTTCATGGGGTGTATGTTTCAAAAGATTCCCATGTCTGTAAGGGAACCTTTCACCCTCCTCTTTTTAAAAGACTTCTTTTTTGTTGGGTCTTTTAATTTACATATTGTTATGTTGGGATATGTTCTTCTATATCCTTATTGATGTAAATTTTATGTCCAAGTGATGAGATACCTTTTTATCTCTCATCAACTATTTTTCTGAATTTTGAAGTGGCGCCATTAGGCTCTCGAATTTTTGAAAGGGAACTTCTTAACCCAATTTTGATTCTTTAGGATAAACATGTACTCCTTGAATATGTTGTTCTATGAATATGTGTGAATGACCTATGATTGTTTTAAACTTAATATCCACTTATATTTGGTGTATTCATTAGTCACACATAATTATGTAATTGATTTATCCTTAATCCAAGGATATCGTCTTTGTAAGGGACTTCATCTCAATCACCTTTCATTGAGGCATATATGGTTATAATACAAGAATTTCTTTTATATGGTGTATAAACCCCTTTGACTTTTAATTTTATACAAAAGGAATATTTTTCTACAAAGAATTTTACAAACGAAAGAAAGGAAGGTTTCTTTTAACGTACGCGGTGACAACAACCGTTTCGTCCGCCGCGAGTATTATTTGGTATTTGGCTTCCTCAACAAGCCATAATGTTTTTAAAATGAAATAAATACCCTATACGGTTTTATGTATTTTGGTATTGAAAATGGTTTTTATAATGGATTTCTTATATCAATATATTTAATTGGTATATTGTGATCAAAGTGTGGAAATGTTTTCTTTCCATTATATTTGTTTTATGACTTATGATTTTCTAATGTTAAATGGACCTTTGATGGGTGGTTACGTGATAAACCATATGACTGGTGGTGTCATGAATACTAGGACAGTTGGTTACGTTATAACCTCCAATGCATTGGGTATGGATGTCGGCCTTATGGCTATTCCATTTTGTATGTGTGGAAGTCAACCGTATGGTTATTCCATTTAAGTATGTTTATGTCCCATGTTACCTTTATGTGTTATGTGTTCTTTATATGGGTTTTATGGTAATATTTTGGTTACAAAATGGTATGTAATGGTCTTTTATTCAGTGAAGAGTTTTTACTACTTCAGAAAGGTGATAAGTATTACTTTGGTAAAGTACTCATGGTTTACTTGTTGTTTTGAAAAACTAACAGTTTTCCTTCTTTATGTAACCTTTACTGGGATTTTTATGCTCATCCCATGTTTTGGAAATTTTTTCCACATGACTTAAAGATGAATAGGGTCATGGATGGGATCATGGAAGGACACTCCGTCTAAAACATGGAACTATACATGTTTCTTTTTAGGTATTTTTTTATTTTATGGAAAGTTAGTTGAAGTGTCTACTATGTAATCTTTTGAGATGTAATAGTTATGTCATAATTCTCTAAAACACTAAACATTAAAATATCCTCAATTTGAATTATTCATTTAATTCAATTTTAAGTAAGGTTTAAGGCCGGGGCCTTATAATAAAGCTATAAAATAACTATAATTTAATATAATAATATTAATGATATATTGTTTTTTAATATAACTCAGTCTTGTGTGGAACATAATATTTCAGGGAAACCCATTGTAAAAAACATATAACTCTACTTGAAACTGATGTATAACCAATTAATACCCTACATTGAGATCCAATGAACAAAAAATAAAAAAAAACCTTCATTGAAACAAGCAGTAAAGGAATAAACTGTAACCTCGTTGTACCAAAAAAAGTGATCGAATCCACCTAATGTTTCATACCAAATGGAAGGTAATTACATATTAACTGAAGATTTAATTCCATATCTTCTTTAACTAAATGACACTACTGTATGTGAATTAACAATAAATGAAATCCCCATCCAAGATTATATACTAAAATTAGTTCAACATGAAAGGGTCAATGCAATTCAATGTGAAAAATGTAATAATGATCCTTCAACTATAGGGATAACATGTGAGGGATAAGAAAACAATACCAACATATATGAATAAAATAAACATAACACTATGATGTTTTATTTCAATTCAATAATAAAATTAAAAAAATACTTTAATATACAATCTTGGTCTATGATGGGTTATAGAGCATAGGGTCATCATGTAAGAATAGAGGATAAAGTAGAATATTAGATACTTAAAATCGAATGGGGGAGGAAGATATGAAACACTAGAAAATGTATTTTAATTTATTCCTCATAATTCAATACATACCAATACAGAAACCATTATGGGATAAAAAAATATGTGATAAATCCAAGAGGTATGAATTAGAAAGCCAAAAAGCCCTAACTATTGACTCTGAGAATTGGCCAGCACCACATGAGAAGGAACCAAAAAAAGCAGTAAAAATATATATGAAATAGGAAAGTAAATGGTAATCCAAAATGAAAAAACACTATCAAAATAGAATATAATAACACAACAAATGAGATATCATTTTTACCAATAAGACTAACCGTTTTGGGAATGTAGCGGTATAGTAATATCAACACAACACCTTATTTATAATTCCATTAGTCATATATTCTACTCAAGATCACATATTTATCTAAACTCATGTGTAAAAATGTATTCCCTATCATTAAAACACATAATAGATCTTATTCATAAAAAATAATTATTTTAAATAAAACAACATTTCATTCATCACATAGTTGAGACTCACATAGAAAATTATTTGTCAACCCTACA
This sequence comes from Viscum album, assembly GCA_963277665.1. Classification (NCBI taxonomy): domain Eukaryota; kingdom Viridiplantae; phylum Streptophyta; class Magnoliopsida; order Santalales; family Viscaceae; genus Viscum; species Viscum album. Next base: position 70,158,946 of record OY728161.1, read on the forward strand.
ATAAACACTATGTTCTATTATTCAAGATTATCTTCCCCAATGATTCATGAACCCCATCCTGTAAAGATGAGTGATACCCCTATAACAATGTAACCCAATCCATTATATTATTTAATAACGCATTATACGATCCTATAATATTTTTTCACATAACAGAAGCATCCACTATCTATGATCCATCAATGTTCCATTTATGAACATTTATGAGAAATATCAAAAATAAACTCTTTTCCAATTACAATCCCTTTTTTTAGAATTTGTTTTAGTATTAATAGTGATATTCAATGGGGGTTTTATAATTGTGATATAATAATTATAAAAATGTGTAAACTTGTCACATATTATGTAATCCTCTTCTAGTGTTTGGATGTTATTCCCAGCATTCAGTGAAGAATATTTTGTTTTCTTTTGAAATTTTCTTCATTGAGTCGATTGAATTTCCCAAAAAAGTGTCCCTATTGTTGTAATACAAAATAAATATATGAAATGAAACCATAATATCCTTACAAAGTGAAAAATTACTCTAATATTCCATTAGTATATATAAAATGAATACTTTTATCTAAATATGTCATTCTATAGAGATGTTAAAAACCATACCTCTTCTCCTATTTTACCATCAATTATTAATTCATTTTCAAAAAATGGGTATATTTATTAAACATTACACTTCATACTAGACATTTTTCTATAATATTTTAACAAATGTTTTTTGTATTTTTTTCATTAAAATTATAAATACTTTAATTTATATATTTTTGAGAATACTTTTTATTTGAAAAATCAAAAATTCATCACTTGTAACTTAGAAACAATAATTCTTCCAATGAATATAATATTGTTTTAGTCATTGAGTGAGATAATATTTATTCTACTTGAATCCCATAACTCTCTCCATCTTTATTAATATTCAAAATATTACACCATGACATTTCACTATCATTTTTAATAAAATTAATATAGTTGTGTCTTTATTTAGAAAAATCATTTTTTTCATTATTAAAATTCAATTTGAAATATTGTTATTTTATTTTTCATTGAAAATCATTTTTTGAAACCATTCCAGTTTTACTTATCCTCAGGAATATTTTTACAATTTTAAATATCTTTTTCCATATATGAATCATTTCCACTATATAAGTTTTCATTGTTGATAGATAATTGAAAATACTTCTTCAAAACACCACCATGAAATTATTATTGTGAATCCATTAATATAAATTTTTTGATTTCATCATTTAAAAAGAACATTATTTTTAATTTTTCTTCTCTTTCATAATTTTTACTGTCACAACTTTTTATTTTTTATTTATTCACCATTTTAATAAGAAAAATATCACAAAATTCACTAGATATCTCTAATTTCTCGACATCATGACTGTTATAACAATAATTTAAATTATTTAATAATTTATTCTTCTAGAATAATGATAGATTCATAACATTTCCAACTAATGCATATTTTTTAATTATTTTAAGAACTTCTACATTTCACATCCTCATAATTACCAACCGCAGCATCTTCCTATTTTGATTTTTTAACTATCAAATTTCACCACACTCAAAATATATAACTATCATGTTTATATAAAAAAATACATTAAAATTTTAGACAAAAATAGAGATAAATAAAATGTTTTTTAAATATTTAACTTTAATATATTATTTAGAAAAATCAACATCTTTAAATATTTTATTCAAATTCTACTCTTTATTCAATGATTTTAATGAAGCATCCTAAGAAAACCAAATCCTCTTCTTGAATTATGTTCCCATTCTTATTTAATAAGAACACAATAATTTTATAAAATCATACAATTTAATTAATCCTCGATTACGTTGTTCAGGTAATGTAAAAATCTTACCAAATTAATCTAGGTAGATGTATTGTATCTACTCAAAAAAAAGAATCCATGATCTTCTCACTAAGTGCATTGATGATCACCGTAAATTCATTAATATATTCTTTTCACTATTTCTATATAATTTATTACATGATCTATATATATATCTCAATATTTATACTATAGTTTTCCTCATGTTAGCAAAACCTTCATAAATTATTTTTAGTTTACTAAAAATACCCTTTTCTATCTGGATACCATTAAACTGGAGAAACTCAGTTTTTAAAGGGTTAATTATATGAGGATCTAATTTTGATAATAATTGAATAAATAAAACTATCTATTATTTATATTATTATAGATTATTCCTAAGTATTAAAATAGTAATTGGTATCCTAGAATAAATTTAGACAAATTGATAAAATGTAGGAAAGTATCTAATCGTATAAAATATAACAAGTCTCCACATAGAAAGTGAGAATACATGTGTTGTTAAATTAATTAATATTTTTCTTGATCACCCCAAAACTTTAGGGACCAAATCATCAACAGTGGAAGAAAATATTATATATTATAAAAAGAAATATAAGAATACACTAACAAATTTCAATAAATATCATAATATTGAACAGAAGAATTATAAATCATTAAAATATAATAAAATCTCTATAGTACCAGTTATCCTTTCCTCATGTATGGAGTAATTCCCCGACCCTAGTTACCCAGAGTTGGTGCATTATTACATAACATTGGCATGATCACAAGAATGATCAAGTCTCGAAAGACCGATTAGTTTAGTAGCCTTGGAATGACTAGATACATTCATAAAGTTTACATTACATCATAAAATTAAAACTAAAACAATATAGTCTCCATAGTCCACACTCTTATCCCCTCATACTATCCCTGCAGTTCATTCATAAAATACTTCTTCACATCCTGGGAAAAATAAAACATAGAAATGGGTGAGCCCAAATGCCCAGTAAGGATAACATTATAGCAGAACCTTTCATAAATAAGCATAAACATTTAAGGCAATGTATAACTAAAACAAAAGCCTTTTAAACTTGTTCTTCATCATAATATGGAAAAACTAAAATGAAATAATTCCATATACTTATTTAAATGGATATTATACTAGTCGAATAATCACATGCAATATCAATAACCACTTTCATAATGATGGAAGACATAATGCCAGACTATCATAACCACATAGTCAAGGCCTCATGCCTAGACTACAAATATGATTTTTTCAAGGCCTTGTTCCAAGACACTAGTTTGTCTCATTAGACTTACCGATGCATCGAGGAGCTATAGTAGGCTCCACACATCACATATTAAGTCCAATGCATTCCTCATATGAACAGGTTTATACATAACATAAACATTCGTATTAAAACTAGAATTTGAAATGTCAATAATTTCTCCACAAACCATGAATGGTATATAAATATCACATCCATAGTCAAAAATATCACAATACCTTCAATAAATTATGGAAATTTTCTATCATAATAAATAAACTTCAAATAATCTTAAAATCCATCAAAAGATGTTGACATAGATGAAATCAAAACTATTTGAGAGAAATATCTCTTTTTTTTAAATCATTTAAAAGTCACATGATTATAAAATAAAACATTTACATTAAAAATATTATTATTTGATTTTATGAGAAGATTTGATGATTTTATAATGGCAGAAAATAGCCGCACCCTCCGTATATGTTAAAAAAACATTCTTACCTTAATTCAGTCGAAAAGGTTAAAAATGACCTTGTTAGGAAAACAACAGAAAGATTCCATTATTAAATTCTTATAAAATGTCAACAATGGTATAAATGACTTTATCCCATATTATTTGAAATATTAATAGTTATTTGAAATTAATTTTTAAGAAACATGGATTTGGATGATAAAGAGGTCCAAGTAGGTAATTTCATATAAACAACCTCGGATAATGAAGAGATTGTGAAAATAACCCTTACATTGTACTTTTCCTTGGTTATGGGTAGGTTAACCTCCTATATAATAGTTAAAACATTTTTATTAAGTTATACAAGAACCATATACATAATTATGATATCATATATGATCTTTAATTAATGCTTTGTTAATAATATTTTAGTATTATCGTCGTTTCAGGTGTTAACTTAATCGTTTTCTTTTATATGTTTTGTTACATAATGCATGTTTGTTATGGATATGTTGTATATTATTCATATAAATAATGATATCAAGTCCTTAAAAATTATTTTTATTCATCAAATGAGAATTACACATGAATGGATTCGATGGGGAATGAATATTATCGCGTTCGTGGAGATGTTAGTCCATACGTACGCACGAGCGACAATATCATTCTTTTGATATTAAAATAATATATAATTGGATGTTATATAATATATAAATAATCATTATCATGTTATATTTATTATTTACATGAATTATACATCGTTATTATACCCATCTAAATAATAATATATTGAATAACAATTACACCATGACATGGAGACGATAGGCCGTACGTACGCACGTATAGTGACATGTCACTCAAGGGATGGATAGAATACTGAATATGGATGTACCATATTTATAATAACATCACATTATATATAATATATTTTAGCTATTAATTTAAAATGGGATTAAAAAGGTAAGAAGATGTTGAATAAGAAATGAACTTGAAAGGGGGTGGTGAAAACATTACCTCTTCTCCAGGTTCATCCTTTTGATTTGATCAAAAGGGCTCCGTAGGTTGGATTTAAGATCAAACTAAGGCCTCTAGGTTGAAGATATATAATTTGGGAGAGTATATTTGGAGGGTTTAGCCGTGCCAAAAAGCTTTTAATGTGTGAATTAATGAGAAGGGGGAGTGCCCTTTTATAAGAGGGGTGAGGGGCACCTTTGGAAAAGCTAGAAATATTATTTTATTATAAATTAATATTCGGTTTCTAATGTCTCCAAAGTGGATTATTTAAAGTTTAAGGTGGGGATAGGTCTAAAACCAATCAACCAATTGGTTTTAGACAGGTTTGGGTCAATATATTAAACTTATCTTTTAGTTTTAACTCTTAGTTAATTAGTTAAACATTTACCATGTCCTTTGTATATTTATATTATATATTTAATAAACATACTATATACATATAAGACACCCCCAAGTGGTCCATTAATGATACAAATATCATGATACAAGTCCTTTTTGTGAACCTTATATTTTTAGGAATAGGATATAAATTAATAATATAATATTTGTTTTAAATACTCATTTATGTCAATTTTGACACTATTGGGTATTTTGTTTTTGATAATTTTATAAAAGCATTATTACTTCTAAAAAAATTTATATAACCAATAATAATATGTAATATTATCTTATAAAATTATTTTAATTCATAAAAAGCCTCAAATTACATTTATTTTGATATTTATAGTATCAATTATTTTAATATTTCATTAATTATGTAATTACTCCATCACCATTGTGTCATAAATTAATAATATTATATAATGTATAAAAATTATAAATAAAATACCATTATGTAGGAAACTGTTTTAGAGTTATAATGAATATTTACAATCTAATTTATATTATGTATAACCCTATATTAAAAATGTTTTAGTTATGAAACTTTTATTTTAACTATTTTAACTCTTCTTTGAATTAAATAATTATTAATATACTAATCTAATCCAAGTGGACCTAAATGATAATATTTTATTCCTAAGGTTGTTTTTGGTCGACATAAACATGTCCAATAGAATTAGGATGTGTGTTAGGGTAATATTAATATCAATTTTACACTTAATTACCCTATTTACTTTTAACTGTGGTAAATAAAAGTAAAAAGTTACTGTTATCCAAAAATTATTTTCATCTCATTGAACAAAATTTTACTCCTTGATATTCACTGTGCCTCTTGGATTTTATAAATTCCACTCACAAAAGTGGTAAAATTATGTATTATGTGAATTTCCAAATTCTCTTAGGAGGTGGGTAAAAGACGGTGAAAACTTCAATAAAATTTTTATATATCTAAAATTATTCTAATCTAACTTTGATGAATTAAATCGAACATATATAGGTATTATTTATCTATTTTTTACCATAATTAAATTTAAATAAATAATTATTTATTTAAAAATTCAGTTTTAAACTATAACTCAGTGTTTTTTCACTACTTATCAAAAATTGAAAGTTTTCAGAAAAATACCAAAATTTCACCCTAGGATAATTTCGATATTCCAAATCCAAAAATGAAGTCCATTTTGAAAGATAAAATTTTTAAAATTTCAAAAAGTGGTTATTACTATTCATAACGGCTAGTTTGATTGGTTGTGGTGTGTGTGTTAGAACTCGAAGTTGTGTACAACACACGCTACTGTATTATTCAAAGGGAAGCCTACCGTGGAAGATTGGGGTGTTACATTCTCCCCTCCTTCAAATAATTTCATCCTTGAAATTTCTAGAATACTAACACATGAAAATACTCCTGTGGTTCTTCATCATAAGTTCCTCGGGTTCCCACATTGCCTCTTCCATCTTATAGTTTATCAACTAAAAGTTTACCAGACAAGTCGTTTGGTTTCTCAGTACTTGTTCTCTCGTATCAAGAATCCTGATGGGTTCTTTGCAATAAGATAGATCTGGTTGCATTTGAAATTCCTCATAGGTGAGTATATTCATTGGGTCAGGCATGTATTTCCTCAACAGTGATACGTGGAACACATCGGGAACATTTGAGAGACTTGGAGGCATTTACAAACGGTAAGCTACATCCCCAATTTGCTCTAGAATTTCGAAAGGTCTGATGAACTGGGACTCAACTTACCTTTCTTGACTAAACGTATAACTCCCTTCCATAGAGATACCTTCATGAAAACATAATCTCCTACCTGAAATTCCAAATCCTTCCTTCGGTTGTCAGTATAGCTCTTATGCCTACATTGAGCTTCTTTGTTGTGGTTTTGGATTACCTTTACCTTCTACATAATTTCATCCACCATTTATGGGCCTACAAGTTTTCATTCACCAACATCATCCCAATAGGTTGGTTTGTGACATCTCTTTCCATATAACGCTTTATATGGTGCCATTTGGATACTCGAATTGAAGGTATTATTATAGGAAAATTCAACAGAGGTAAATATTGATCCAACATACCCAGAATGTCAATTGAGTAGGATCTCAACATGTATTCTAAGGTTTGAATAGTCTGTTCTGATTGTCCATCTGTTTGAGGATGGTAGGCAGTGCTCAAATGAAGTTTAGTATCTAAGGCCTTCTGAAGACTCTTCCAGAAAATTAAAGTAAAATGGGGATCACGATTAGAAATAATCTGTAGGGGTACTCCATGAAGTCTCACAACTTCATTAATCTATATTCATACTATAAATTCCAGTGGTAGATCTTATCTTATAGCAAGAAAATGTGCTGACATGGTATGATGATCAACAATAACCCATATTGCATCATTACTTCTAGGATTCTTTGGTAGTCCCATGACAAAGTCCATCGTGATATTATATAAGGCCCAGCCTTAAACCTTACTAAATCATGAGTTATTACAAGATTTCACATTGAGTATCTTTTCAGGTTTAGTGTTTCAGAGAATTAGATCATAAAACTTGCATTATATTCCATATTTAAACAAAGTGGTTACATAAATATAGTATTCATTTTTCCCATCAATGGAAACATATTTTAAATAAAACATGGATTCTTTCTTGACACTTCCTTGACACTAGCATCATATCATGTACCTTTCCCTTGACCTGTGAAAAACATTTCAAAAAAGGACTTGGGATGAGCATAAAAAGCTCATTAAGGGATACACAAAGATTGAAAACTGTTAGTTTTCCAAACATCAAGTAAACCATGTATACTTTATCAAAGTAATACCTTCACCTTAATGAAGTAGCAAGAAATCTTCACTGAATAAAATATCATTACTTACCCTTTTGTAACCAAATGAATACCATAAAACCCATATAAAGAACACATAACATATAATGGTAACTTGTGACATAAACATACTTAAGAGGAATAACCATACGATCGACTTCCACACATATCACTTAATGAAATAGCCATACGGACGACTTCCACACATATTTAATGGAATATCCATATGGCCGACTTCCATACCCAATGCATTGGAGGTTATAAGGTAACCACCCATCCTGGTATTCACGGCACCACCCGTCATATGGTTTATCACGTAACCACCTGTGAAATGTCCAAGTACCATCATTACACATAAAATAATGAAAATATAAACATTTCAATAACAACATTTCTTTTGCAATCACAATAAGTAATTCCAAGATATTGAATTAATCAATCCATTTTCAAAAACCAATTAAAAGAGATTTTTGAATCAAAGTGTCCCATACCAATTTGAAGCTTTTAATGGAATTACAATTTTTAAAACATTAATGTCCATATAAATAAATACTGAAAACCATTTTGAAAACATGGACATTAAAGATAAAGATTTAGAATAATAAATCTTTAAAACATTTAAAACGATATTTTGGTTTGAGAATTTTTAACAAAATAAGAGAATCTTAAATACAAATAATTGGGGAATAACATTTAATCCGAACTTTATAATATCATGAGAATAAAGTGATTCATGATATAATATGCCAAAGGATAGTATACACACCATATAAGAGTGAATTGGTGCATAACAACAATGAAGTCTCAATGGAAATGCAAATTGAGATTAAATCCATTATAAAGATGGTATCCTTAAATTAAGGATAAATCTATCACATAATTATGTGTGAGAAATATAAATACACCCAATATAAGTGGATATTAAGTGTGAAACAATCATAGGTCATTCTCATATAATCTTGGAAAAACAAAACCAATGACATAGATATTTAACTCAATGAAATGAGATTGAGTTATGATTTCCCATAAAAGTTCATAAGAATTTATCAATGAGATGATTAGGTGTAGAAATAGTATATCCACAAAAAGGTTTGTGGATGTTTCAACATAAAGATTCCACACATAATCTTGGCATAATAAAATCAATAAGTGGAGGTTTAACCCAATGAATTTAAAGTGGGTTAAGAAATTCCCTTACAGAAATCTGGTAGCCTAACGACATCACTTTAAAATTCAAAAAATGAGTTGATGAGAGAGAAATTGGTATCTCATAACTTGGACATAAAATTTACATAAATAAGGATATATAATAACATATCCCAACATAATAGTATGTGAAATAAAAGACATAACAAAAGAAGTCTTTCAAAAAGAGGAGGGTGAAAAGACCCCTTACCGATTTGGGTAACTTTCGAAACGTACACCCCATTGAAGAAGGGTCATACAATGAATATGTAAATACCCATTAATGAATTTATATTACGCAAAGTGTATAATAATAGGAAGTAAATAAACCACTCAAAGGAAATGGTGGAAAATGTAGCATAAATCTCACGGGACTAAAAGTGAGATGAAAAATCCCTTATGAAAACTCGGCAGCCTAACGGCGCCACATAAAACTTCCAAAAATGCATTGTAGAGATCAAATAGGGTCTTTCATGATATGAACATAAAAATTACAGAATGAGAAATAAAAAATAACAACCCCAAACATATGAAATATGATCTTAAATGAAATGACATAAAAGAGAGTACTTAAAAAGAAAGAGAGGGGTAGGATCCCTTACCTCGGGTCCGACTTGACTCGATCGTTCTTTAATCTCCTGAATAATAAAGTTGAGTTAATTTCAACTCCCTTAAGAACATTTTTCAAGTTCATTATTCCTTTTACACCACTTATTACCATGCTAAGAACTCTATGTTATTATTTATGTTAATAACGGTCGTTTTAACGATCATTGGTACTTGAGTAAAAAATAAACTCTTTATAATTACAAGTTGTTCATGTGGTAAAATATCCCTTATATCCAGAATTGTATTCATGATGTAGATATCATATATATCATATATATCCACTATATTCATGCATTTATAATATTACATAACATTTTGAGGTAAAAATTGAAATGCACCGTTCATGGAGACGGTAAGCCGTACGTACGCTTGAACGCTACTTCCATTTCTATTTCATATTTAATGGAATTAAAACATAATGATACATAATAGTATTTTAATTCCAGTACGGTATCATATATAATATCATTAAATATATCCTTTATATTTACCACATATGGTATTAATGAATCAAATCACTTTGAGGGGGAGGTAGTCTGCACTTCTTAAAAATGAAGATATCGCGTATACCCATAATGGAAGCCATAAAGGTATTCCATAAATGAAAAATAGAGAAGCTTAAGGAAAACATAAACATATTATATATTATATATAAATATAATTACATCTTAATGGCCACCTATGAAGGTGTTAGAAGGATATTGAACAATCATCGTTTCATGAGGCAGAAATTCTCCATCCACAGAAACAGTATATTCTTTAACCATTAGATGTAGGTGTTTGTAAGTTTAGCTCGAATACTTCTTATAAAAACATCCTAGTATATTTAATATACTGTATTTTTTACAAAAGAAATGAATATAAAGAGTTTAGGGGGTTGGAGAAACAAAATAAAACAAAAGGACTCAAGTGAAGACATTACCTTAAAATCAGGTAACTCCCTTTGGTTTGAGCTCAAAGGCTTCTTTGGGAAGACTTCTACCAAAAGTGAGGCTTCTAAGTGTTAGAGAGGAATTTGTAGAGACAAAATGGGCAGGGTTTGGCCGAGACAAAGGCTTTGGAAGTGTGGGTATGGAGGTAGAGGTGGGGGCCTTTTATAAGAGGAGGGGAGGGGCACTCTTGGAAAGTAAAGAAATGTTACTTTATTTTAGAATGAGTTTCGGATTTTAATGGTCCCACATTGATTTTTTTCGAGGATAAGGTGATAAGGGTTATAAATACACCCATCCAATAGGTTTTGGATATGTTTAGGTCTTAGAATTTACATTATCTTTCCATTTTATTTAAATCATTAAATAATGAGGTAATCGCTGCATCATCATGGTGTCATAAATAATTTAATTTAGATAATGTCAAAAAATTATAAAAAAATACTATGATGTAGGAAATATTTGTAGCTTTACAATTAATATTTATAGTCAAAAATATGACTTGTATAACCCTATGTAAAAATTATTTTAGTCAAACAACTCATGTTTGTGACATTTTTGTTTTAACTTTAAATAAAAAGTTATTTATGTCATTTTCCTACCAAAGTTGCTCCATGGGGTCCCGAAGTTGACCCATGTATTGTCTTGGTCGGCCATGACCCATCCAATGAGGGTAGGATATGTTTTTAGGTCATTTCATATTATTAAAACATTATTTTTACCTGAAACAACACTAATTATCTCAAATCGCGATTATTAAACTTAAAAGTTACTATTCACCAAAAAAATTATTTTAATCCCATTGAACCACATTTTACTTCTTAATGACAACCATGTATGTCGGATTTTTAAAATTAAAAACACAAATGTGGAAAAATTTCATTTAAACGGAAAAATTAGTTTTTATAAGTACCACTTAGTGGTTTCACTATTCATTAAAAATTGAAGTTTTTCAGAAAATTATCAAAAATTCACCCTAAGCTATATTTGATATTCCGAATTCAAGAATTATGGCTATTTTAAAAAATTCATAACATATATTTTACATTAATTAATTTAATAATTAATTCCCCCTGTCAGATCAAATATTCTGTTTTTATGAAACAACATATATCAAAAGATTGACACTAGTTTAAGTCAAATTTCAAAGTGAAATTAATTCCAATGACCACTATTTGATTAAATGGTAAAAATATTTCTAATTTCACTTTAAAAACAATTCAAAAGATAATATAATCATATAAATAAATTAGATTAAAAAGAGGTTTTGAATTAAAATGCAACAATTTTCACTATTCATTAAAAATTGAACTTTTTCGGAAAAATACCTGAAAATTTACACAAAGTAAATTTTGATGTCCCGATTCTAAAGAAGAATTTTATTACGTCAAATATAACACATAAAATTGTCAAAAAGTGGATTTAAAAGAGGTTCGCTATCAAAAGGCGGTTAATCTACCTTTTAATGAATATTATAATGTTTATGCTTAAAATTGGATTCATTCACATTTTTAATCCCCTAACATTTATTGTAAAAAGTAAAAATATTTGACAAACATATATAATAATTTTGTAGTTAGTTCTATTCATTTCCGCTATCACATAGCTAGGCATTAACTACCATTTACAAAAATATTATTTAATTATTAGAGTGCAACGTAAGATTACCAAGAAACTCATTGTTTCGTGTTGGGTACGCCATTGAGCATAGCGTCCCCTTTAAAGTTCTATTAATATTTTATTCACAAAATATGGATAAATGTGAAAATGTCATACTCTTTATTTACCTGGGGTGTTACATCCTTCCCCCCTATTGAGAATTGTGTCCTTTCAATTTTAAAATTGGGCATGGAAACATCATTGAAAATCCCACATTGGTACAAGAGTCAGTAAAACAATCACTTTAAAATAAAGAATGATAAGTACAATGGTCACCCGAGTTAACCCATACTTGGATTCCAAGTATGAAAATATGGACATGGCGGAAAAAACAAAGGGTCAAGTTCTGATGGAGGGTGATAGTAAACATGTCTAGGAGAAATTTAACCAAAAGAAAATCACAAACTTGTGATGGGTTTAACGGTATTCGATTCCCCAGTAGGAAAAGTTAACAGACAACATTTTTTTTTTATGTTACATTTCATTGAGGAATTAATTTTTGAGCTTAACTAAATCATAATGAAACATGCTTGTCATGTAGACTTTCAACTTTTACCAGATTTCTTACACCATACTCATACTTTCCCCAAAAGATGAGTATTTAGGAAGACTTGTTCACATTAAGAGTATTAATATCAACTTCTAGAGAATCACCTAATCCACAAAAGAGAACTATATACTACCCATGTCTGTGGACTCTAACCAAAACCAAAACCAAAAAGGTTAGCACAAGATCAGATAATACCCGAAAAGGATAATCCTTTTTAAAAAAACAAATCTATTCATAATCTCCAAAATTTATCAAACAATACCCAATATTCAACAAAGACAATTCAATGAACAATTTTTCCATAAAATTCTTCAAAGTAAACCAAACTAAGATTGAAACCCAAATATTTGAAGGATTTAGTCACATAGTCTTCCAAGTTAAAATGTAACATTTATCTCCAAACAACATAAGTTGCTCCTAAAGTCTCATATTGAAAAGCAATTAACCTAATCACATATCCTCCATGGCAGGTTAATAATTTTCATAAATAATCCAAAATCAACTTACTCTTAATTCATAATGTCACCTAACTAAAAAGAATAAGTCATACTAACTAGGAACTTCACATAGTCCAGTGGTAGGCGACACCAGTTGCACTTTGGTTATGGGTTCGATTCCCGCAGCTTTGTCCGACACGATTGGTTGTCACACGATCTGTGTTTTGTCCTCTTTCCAAATTATATAATTATTAAATCATTCCCCAAAAAGAGATAAATCATCAAAAATAACCATAACATAATTTAACCTCAATTTTATCTCATGCCTTTCACTTCCATCATAACATATAGTAACCCATAATTACCTCAAAAGTAAGGATCATAATAACCCAAATGGTTTTTTATAACTATGTCCACAAAAGAACAGATAACTATTCCTTGAATAAAATTTTCATATATTAAACATCAGGGTTACACATACTATAAAAAGACTTCTAATGTAACCCCATCATCAAAAGAGACTTAATACTCTTAAGAATTTCACCATAACTCTTGAAGCCCTTATATGTTGACTTCTTACTCATTCAACATTCTTCATGATCCATTATCCATTCCTTTCCACCTTATTCGGAAATAATTATTTCCTACAAACAAAATCATGAGTCATATCCTAAAATTACAAAATAGGAAAACAAAAGTTATGAAATAATCCATACCTTTGATTGGTCATTGTAAGTTTCTTCATCCATAATCGGAATGGAATTAGGTATTGGTAAACGAATATTTTTACGATCTTGTTGATCCCATTCACAAAACATAATCATAGGACATGTGTTTGCATAATGACCATTCACACCACATTTAAAACATTCAATTGATCCCCCAGAAAGAACTTCTTTCCCTTTCCTTGAGTCAACAGGATGATTCCTTTTTCCATGGAAGGTTCTTGCTTTATGACCTTCACTTCCACATCTATAGCATATTTCTGTCCCCTTGAAACATTTTCCTAGGTGTTTCTTTCCACATCTTTGACACATAGGTTTTTTGAACACACTTACCTTTATGATTATTACCTGTAGATCCGTAGGGATTTTTTTCTCGCATATATGATGCCTTATAGAAATCACCAAGGTTTAGGTGGTCAATCATGACTCCAGATAGTTGGTTGAGGATAAACATAGGAGTTCTCATTGAAGCTCCCATATCATTCAGTTTCTTACTCAAAAAACTGTCACAGTTTCCTTCACATCCACTGTTACTTTGGTGCCTCCTATATCCAGCCATTTATTAAAACCAAAAAGGTCAATGTGAGTATATGAACAAAACCATCATGTACTAATGAGGAAGATAAACACTAAGATATACTTACTCATTCAATTTATCTAAAACTAGGACTCTTTCTAAAGTCTTAACCATTATGGTAATGTCACTTATGCATAAAGAATACCATATCCTATAATTTTATCTAAACCGACCTCTGATACCAACTATAAGGCCCCGTCCTTAAACCTTACTTAATCTTGAGTTATTACAAGATTTCACATTGAGGATCTTTTCAGGTTTAGAGTTATATAGAATTAAATCATAAAACTTGAAATATATTCCACATTTAGACAAAGTGGTTACATAAATAAAGTATTCATTTTTCCCATCAACGGAAACATATTTAAAATAAAACATAGATTCTTTCTTGACACTTCCTTGACACTATCATCATATCATGTACCTTTCCCTTGACCTGTGAAAAAAATTTCAAAAAAGAACTTGGGATGAGCATAAATATCTCAGTAAGGGATACACAAAGAATGAAAACTGTTAGTTTTTCAAACATCAAGTAAACCATTTATACTTTATCAAAGTAATACCTTCACCATTATGAAGTAGCAAAAACTCTTCACTGAATAAAATATCATTACTTACCCT
The DNA here is from genome assembly GCA_963277665.1 of Viscum album. Lineage (NCBI taxonomy): Eukaryota > Viridiplantae > Streptophyta > Magnoliopsida > Santalales > Viscaceae > Viscum > Viscum album. The sequence continues at coordinate 70,173,992 of OY728161.1, forward strand.
TTTATAACCAAAAGATTACCATAAAACCCATATAAAGAACACATAACATATAAAGGTAACTTGGGACATAAACATACTTATGTGGAATAACCATACAGTCGACTTCCACACATATCACTTAATGGAGTAGCCATACGGCCGATTTCCACACATACTTATTAGAATAGCCATACGACCGACTTCCTTACCCAATGCATTAGAGGTTATAATGTAACCACCCGTCCTGGTATTCACGGAACCACTCGTCATATGGTTTATCATATAACCACCCATAAAATGTCCAAGTACTATCATTACACATAAAATAATGAAAATATAAACATTTCAATAACAACATTTATTTTGCAATCACAATAAGTAATTCCAAGATATTGAATTAATCAATCCATTTTCAAAATCCAATTAAAAGAGATTTTTGAATCAAAGTGTCACATACCACTTTGATGCTTTTAATGGAATTAAAATTTTTAAAACATTAATTTCCATATAAATAAATACTGAAAACCATTTTGAAAACAAGGACATCAAAGATAAAGATTTAGAATAATAAATATTTAAAACTTTTTAAATGATAATTTCATTAGATAATTTTTAACAAAATAAGAGACACTTGAATACAAATAATTGCGGAATAACATTTAATCCGAACTTTATAATATCATGAGAATAAATTGATTCATGATATAATATGCCAAAGTCTAGTATACACACCATATAAGAGTGAATTGGTGCATAACAACAATGAAGTCTCAATGGAAATGCAAATTGAGATGAAATCCATTATAAAGATGGTATCCTTAAATTACGGATAAATCTATCACTTAATTATGTGTGAGAAATATAAATACACCCAATATAAGTGGATATTATGTGTGAAACAATCAAAGGACATTCACACATAATCTTTGATAAACAAAACCAATGACATAGATATTTAACTCAATGAAATGGGATTGAGTTATGATTTCCCATACAAGTTCATAAGAATTTATCAGTGATATGATTAGGTGTAGAAATAGTATATCCATACAAAGGTTTGTGGAAATTTCAACGTAGAAATTCCACACATAATCTTTTCATAATAAAATCAATAAGTAGATGTTTAACCCAAATAATTGAATGTGGGTTATGAAATTCCCTTACAGAAATCTGGTAGCCTAATGCCGTCACTTTAAAATTCAAAAAAAAGATTTGATGAGAGAGAAAATGGTATCTCATCACTTGAAAATAAAATTTACATAAATGATGACATATAAGAACATATCCCAACATAATATTATGTGAAATAAAATACATAACAAAAGAAGTATTTTAAAAAGAGGAGGGTAAAAGGACCCCTTACCGATTTGGGTAACTTTTGAAACGTACACCCCATTGAAGAAGGGTCATAAAATGAATATGTAAATACCCATAAATGAATTTCTATTAATCAAAGTGTATAATAATAGGATTTACATACACCACTCAAAGGAAATGGTGGCAAATGTAGCATAAATCTCACGGGACTAAAAGTGAGATGAAAAATCCCTTATGAAAACTCGGCAGCCTACCGGCGCCACCTAAAACTTCCAAAAATGGATTGTTGACATAAAATAGGGTCTCTCATAATATTAACATAAAAAGTACAGAATTAGGAATATAAAATAACATCCCCAAACATATGAAATATGTGCTTAAAATAAATGACATACAAGAGAGTACTTAAAAAGAAAGAGATGGGTATGATCCCTTACCTCGAGTCCGACTTGACTCGATCATTCTTTAATCTCCCGAATAATAAAATTGAGTTAATTTCTACATCCTTAATAAACTTTTTCAAGTTAATTATTCCTTTTAAATCACTTATTACCATGTCATTAACACTATGTTATTATTTATGTTAATAATGGTCTTTTTAACGATCATTGGTAATTGAGCCAAAAATAAACTCTTTATAATTACAAGTTGTTCATGTGGTAAAATATCCACTATATCCAGAATTTTATTCATGATATAGATATCATATATATCATATATATCCAGTATAATCATGCATTTATAATATTACAAAATATTTAGAGGTAATAAATGAAATGCACCGTTCAAGGAGACGGTAAGCCGTACGTACGCATGAACGCTACTTCCATTTCTATTTCATATTTAGTTGAATTAAAACATAATGACACATAATATTTTTTTAATTCCAGTATGGTATCATATATAATATCATTAAATATATCCTTTATACTTACCACATATGGTATTAATGAATCAAATTACTTTGAGGGGGTGGTAGTCTGCACTTCCTAAAAATGAAAATATCACGTATACCAATAATGGAAGCCATAATGGTATGCCTTAAATGAAACATAAAGAAGATTAAGGAAAAAATAAACATATTATATATCATATATAAATATTTTATATCTTAATGGCCACCTTTGAAGGTGTTAGAAGGATATTGAACAATCATCGTTTCGTGTGGCAGAAATTCTCCATCCAGGTAAACAGTATGTTCTTTAACAATTAGATGTTGGTGTGTTTAAGTTTAGCTCCAATAATTTTTATAACAACATCCGAGTATATTGAATAACTGGAGTTGTTACAAAAGAAATTAATAAAAAGTGTTTAGGGGGTTGGAGAAGAAAAATAAAACAAAATGACTCAAGTGAAGACATTACCTTAAAATCGGGTAACTCCCTTTGGTTTGAGATCAAAGGCTTCCTTGGGAAGACTTGTTCCCAAATTGAGGCTTCTAAGAGTTATAGAGGGATGTTTAGAGACAAAATGGGCAGGGTTTGGCCGAGCCAAAGGCTTTGGAGGTGTGGGTAAGGAGGTATAGGTGGGGGCCTTTTATAAGAGGAGGGGAGGGGCACTCTTGGAAAGTAAGGAAATGTTACTTTATTTTAGAATGAGTTTCAGATTTTAATGGACCCACATTGTTGTGTTTCGAGGATAAGGTGATAAGGGTTCGAAATACACCCATACAATTGGTTTTGGACATGTTTAGGTCTTAGAATTTACATTATCTTTCCATTTTATTTAAATCGTTAAATAATGACGTAATCATTGTATCATCATGGTGTCATAAATTATTTAGATTAGATAATGTCTAAAAATTAAAAAAAAATTACTATGATGTAGGAAATCGTTTTATCTTTCCAATGAATATTTATGGTCAAAAATCTGACTTGTATATGCCCTTGTAAAAATTGTTTTAGTTAACCAACTCATGTTTGTGACATTTTTATTTTAACTTTAAATAAAAAGTTATTTATGCCATTTTCCTACCAAAGTGGCTCCCTGGGGTCCCCAAGTTGACCCATGGATTTTCTTGGTCGGCCATTACATATTAAATGAGGGTAGGATGTGTGTCTAGGTCATTTCATATTATTAAAACATTATTTTTACCTTAAACTACACTAATTACCTCTAATCGTGATTAATAAACTTGAAAGTTACTATTCACCAAAAAATTATTTTCATCCCATTGAAGCATATTTTACTTCTTAATGACAACCATGTATGTCAGATTTTTGAAATTCAAAACACAATGGTGGCAAATTTTCAATTAAACGGAAAAATCCGTTTTTATAAGTACCACTTAGTGGTTTCACTATTCATCAAAAATTGATGTTTTTCAGAAAATTACCAAATATTCACCCTAAGATATATTTGATATTCCGAATTCAAAAATGATGTCTATTTTACAAAATTCATAAAATATAAGTTACATTAATTAATTTAATAATTAATTCCCGTTGTCAGAACGAATAGTGTATTTTTATGAAACAACATATATCAAAATATTGACACTAGTTTAAGTCAAATTTCAAAGTGAAATTAATTCCAATGACCACTATTTGATTAAATGGTAAAAATATATTCTAGTTTCACATTAAAACCAATTCAAAAGATAATATAATCATGTAAATAAATTAGACTAAAATGAGGTTTTGAATTAAAATACAACATTTTTCACTAATCATTAAAAATTGAACTTTTTCGGAAAAATACCAAACAATTTACACAAAGTAAATTTTGATGTCCCGATTATAAAGAAGAATTTTATTTTTTCAAATATAACACATAAAATTGTCGAAAAGTGGATTTAAAATAGGTTCTCCATCAAAAGGTGGTTAATCAACCTTTTAAAGAATATTAGAATATTTACGTTTAAAATTGGATTCATTCACATTTTTAATCCTCTAACATTTATTGTAAAAAGTAAAAATATTTTACAAACATATATAATAATTTTTTAGTAAGTTCTATTCATTCCCTCCATCACAACAGTTAGGCTTTAACTACCAATTAAAATAATATTATTTTATTATTAGAGTGCAATGTAAGATTCCCAAGAAACTCGTTGTTGTGTGTTGGGTACGTCATCGAGCATAGTGTCCCCTTTAAAATTATATTAATATTTTATTCACAAATATGGATAAATGTGAAAATTTCATACTCATTATTTACCTGGGGTGTTACATATTATCCCATTTCCACTCCGGTATGGGAAGAGGTTGCATGAATCCTTCAGTTTGTTGCCTTCCAGCTTTCACTTGTTGAAAAACCATACATCTTGACACAAAATCAGAAATCTCCCTCTTCATGTTTTCCCACCAAAAATGTTCCTTCAAGTCTCTATACATTTTTTTACTCCCATGGTGTATAAAGAAATTAGTGCTGTGAGCATAATCTGACAATTCCTTTTTTCAGATCAGGTATATCGGGAACACAAAGTCTCTTCCAAATTTTCAAAATTCCATCTTCATACGCAAAGTCTTTCAATATTCAATCATTCACAGCTTTAATATTCTTTTGAAACTCTTCATCACCAATCTGAAAACTCTTTATCCATTCTAGTAATGATGGTTTGGAAACCATTTGAAAAATTATCGATGTCTCACCTTCCATGGTATTCCCATATCCATCTTCAATAGATCTAGGAAAATAGGATCCCTTTCAATTCTTATCATGTTCAAAAATCCATGATCTTTTCTGCTCAAAGCATCTGCCACCTTATTGTCCTTCCCTGGGTGGTAGTGTATAGTGAAATCATAATCCTTGAGTAGTTCAAGCCATCTTCTTTTCCTCATGTTGAGTTCTTTCTAAGAGAAAATATACTTCAAACTCTTGTGATCAGTATAAATCTCACATTTTTCACCATAGAGATAATGTCTCCATATCATCAAGGAAAATATTACAGCAGCTAACTCAAGATCATGAGTAGTGTAGTTTTTCTCATGAATTTTTAGTTGTCATGATTCATAGGCAATAACCCTATCATTCTTCATAATGACACAGACATATCCTTTCATTGATGCATCACTATAAATAACAAACCCATCATTCCCTGAGGGTAGAGTCAATATAGGAGAATTGACTACTCTTCTCTTCAGTTCTTCAAAAAATTCTTCACACTCTTTTTTCAAAACCAATTTAACCCCTTTACGTGTGAGCTTTTTCAATGGGTTATCCAATCGGGAAATGTTCTGGGCAAAATGTCGATAGTAACCTGCTAAATCAATAAAACTGTGTACCTCGGTTATACTCGTTAGTGTTGTCCATTATTGGATTTCTCTTGTCATTGAAGTATCAATAGAGATTCCATCCATGGAGACAATATGGCCAAGAAAAGAGATCTCCTAAAGCCAGAATTCACACTTGCTAATCTTCCCAAATAATTCCTGTCTTCAAAGAGTCTTCAGGATAATTCACAAGTTATTTTCATGATCTTTGTAGCTTTTGGTGTATACCAAGATATCATCAATAAATACCAACACAAAATCATTAATATATTCTTAGAAAACTCTATTCATTAGATCCATGAATGATAAGGGTGCATTAGTCAATCCAAAAGGTATTACTGTAAACTCGTAATGTTCGTACCTTATTCAAAATGTTGTCTTTGGAATGTCTTCCTTCTTCACACACAACTGATGGTATCCAGATCGAAGGTCAATATTTTAAAAGTATTGAGCTCCATGATGTTTGTCAAATAAATCATCAATGTGAGGTAGGGGATACTTTTTCATTATTGTTATAGCATTGATTTCCCTGTAGTCGATACATAACCTCATAGATCCATCTTTCTTTTTAACAAAAAGAATAGGGGCTCACCATGGAGAAACACTGGGGAAAATAAATCCCTTATTACTCAATCCATATCGTTGTTTCATTAGGTCAACTATTCCACAGTGGAAATTCTATAAGGGTTCTTCGATATTGGCCTTGATCTAGGAATTAAATCAATGGAAAACTCAACTTCTCGTTTTGGAGGATGTCTAGGTAAATCTTCCAAAAACACATCTACATATTCTTTCACAATAGGTGCATCCTCTATTTGAACATTCCATTCCTAACCCATGGTCATTTCATTCTCTTCCTCCCCAATAATTGAATTCAGTTGACCTACTGGGGGTGGGTCTAGGTAAGAATTTGGTGGTGATGATTCTGCTCTAAAGATAGGGTGTTCCTTATCATCATCATAAAAAATAGTAACCTCCTTCTTCTTATAATAAATTTTTGCATCATTGTCTGTAAGCCAGTCCATACCAAGGATTATATCAAATTAAATCATAAGTATGATGATGAGATCAATGGATAAAGAACATTTATGTGCCCTAATGGGGACTGATTCATAAAACATTGTTGCAATGATACTTCCCTTCTGTGCATTAACTGACAACTCACTTGTTAAATCAAATTGGAAATATCTAATTTTCATAGAATACTGGGAAGATATGAAACAATGCGATGATCGAGAATCAAATAATGAATTTTCTAAACATGAGGAAACCATTAAATTACCGGCCACCACGTCTTTCCAAGCTTTTACCTCAGCAGTAGTGATAGCATAAGCATGGCCTTGATCCCTTTTCCTTTTCTGAGGTATGTTCCCCTAATGCTTAGGAAATTCATTTTCATAATGTCACATCTCCCTGCAATCGAAGCATTGGACATCGGTAGCTTCCTTCTTCCCCTTGCAATCAAGAGCTTGGTGGCCTTTTACACCACACTTGTAACAGACTCCCATTCCTTTTAAGAAATTACCACGGTGTTTCTTCCAACATTTACTACAGGATATATATTCAACTTTTCCCTTCTTCCCCTTATTTCCATTCCCAGATTGATCAGAAGATCTCTTCTTCTCTTGCTTTTCTTTATAGTAATAAGACATAGAGAATTCCTTATCTATCTTGATATCACATGAGACAATGTCTTCGTTCGACGAGAAGGATTTTGAGACTAATGCTCGACGGAGAAATGGTATTAACCAATGAAAGAAATGATCAATCATACTTCTTGGGTTATGTATATAATCTCCAACATACCTTGCTATCTTTGTAAAGTTAGCCTCATACATTGCGACATTCTCATCCTCCTTTTGTCTCAGACTCTGAAATTGTCTTTCCATATCTGCTCGATGATCACGATGAATGTATTTTTTTTAAAAAAAGATCTCTGAACTCACTCCATTCCTTATTTGATACTTCATCATCTTCCTTCATGTTTTGAATCAATGACCACCATTGATCAGCATCTCCAGTGAGGCAGTAGACTGTAATGATAACTTTTACCCTTTCACTACTCCCTAAAGCCTGAAATATTTTCTCTAAGGAATTTATCCATTGCTCAGTTACTAATGGATTTTTACTCCCATTGAACGTTGGTGGTTGTTTCCTCATGAAGTTATCTAACATTGATCCTCCACGCTGAGGAATAGGGTGCTCCATATGGGTAAGGTTATTATTCATAACCTGTGTGAGTTTTCCTAGTATGGTGATTAGCTGATCAGCACCAGTTGCATCACTAGCTCCACTATAATTATCTTGAGCAGGAGGAAAATCCCTATATGGAGTGTGTGAATTGATATGGTTTCCATTACTTCCACTAGGCACCATTTCTAAACAATGTCATAAAATAGATCAGTTTATGAATCAAAATACATAATTCCATACTTATAAAAACACTTAACATAAATTGAACAATTTATGGATATAATCCATTATCATAAAAATGTTTTTTAGGAATTATATACTCATAAAACCTTCATAATTATTTTTAAAGAAAATGATAGTTATCCTAAGCATATCCCTCGGGAGTGTTGTAACCAAGAGTACAGCAAGGCTTGTTGTCGTGCACCAGTTCCCATTCAAGTCTAGCTCAAAGCAGTGTTTTTGGGTTTTACTGCTAGGTACATCTGTGCCAGACCCGCCTCTACCAGCTCATATCTAGAGAGGGATGTATTTGTCGGAAAACTCATAGAATCTCTAAAATACCAAAATTCTAGGAAGTTCTTATATACTAATCCTCAAAGTCTATCTTAGGTTTATCTGCTCTAATCAGAGTTTACCTAAATATAGCTTCCAAGGATTGTACTAAACTTCCCCTGATACCAACTCTAATGCCCCAACCCCAGTTACCCAGAGTTAGTGTATTATTACATAACATTGGGATTATCACAAGAAAAATGAAATCTTGAAATACTGATTAGTTTAGTATCTTTGGAATAACTAGATACATTGGTAAAGTTTACTCTACATCATAAAATGAAAAATACAACAATATAGTCTCCATAGTCCACACTCGTATCCCCTCATACTATCCCTGCAGGTCATTCATAAAATACTTCTTCACATATTGGGAAAAATAAAACATAGAAAGGGGTGATCTCAAATGCCCAGTAAGGATAACATTTTTGCAAAAACTATCATAAATAAGCATAAACATTTAGGGAAATGTATTACTAAAAAAAGACTTTCAAACTTGAACTTCTGCATAATATGACAGAAATAAAATGAAATAATACCATATACTTATTCAAATGGATATTCTTCTAGTCTAATAATCAAATGCAATATCAATAACCACTTTCATAATGATTGAATGCATAATGCCAGACTATCATAACCACATAGTCAAGGCCTCGTGCTAAGACTACAAATAAGATTTTATCAAGGCCTTGTGCCAAGACACTAGTTTGTCTCATGAGACCTACCAATGCATCGAGGAGATATAGCGAGCTCCACCCATCACATATTAAGTCCAATGCATTCCTCATATGAACGGGTTTAAACATAACATAAACATTCGTATTAAAATAGCATACGAAATGTCAATACTTTATCCACAAACCATGAATGGTATAAAAATAGCACATCCACAGTCAAAAATATCACAAAACCTTCAATACAATATGTAAGTTTTGTATCATAATAAATAAACATAAAATAAGATTAAAATCCATCAAATGATGTTGACATAGATGAAATCAAAATTGTTTTAGAGAAATATCTATTTTTTTGAAATCTTTTAAAAGTTACATGATTATAAAATAAAAAAAATTTACTTTGAAAATATTTTTATAAGCTTTTAAGGTAAGCTTCAACGATATTATAACGGCGGAAAATAGCTGCACCCGCCGTATAAGTAAAGAAAACATTCTTACCTTAATTCTGTCGAAAACGATAAAAAGGACCTTGTTTGGAAAACGACAGAAAGATTCCATTATAAAAATCTTATAAAAAGCCAACAAGGGTATAAATGACTTTATAAAATAGTCTTTACAATATTTAGAGTTATTTGAAATATATTTTTAAGAAACATGGATGTGGATGATAAAGAGGTCCTAGTATGTAATTTTGTATAAACAACCTTGGATAATGAAGAGATTGTGAAATAAACCCTTACCTTGTACTTTTCCTTGGTTGAGGGTAAGTAAAAATATTTTGTAATGGTTAAAACATTGATATAATGTTATATAAGAACCATATATATAATTATGATATCATATATGATCTTCTATTAATGTTTTGTTAGTAATATTTTTGTATTATTGTCATTTCGGGTGTTAACATAATCGTTTTATTTTATAGGTTTTGTTACCTAAGGCATGTTTTTTATGGATAGGTTGTATATTATCCATATCCAGAATTATATCAAGTCCATAAAAAATATTTTTAATCATCAAATGAGAATTATACTTGAATGAATACGATGGGGAATGAATCTCATCGCGTTCGTGGAGACGGTAGTCTGTACGTACGCTCGAGCGACAATATCATTATTTTCATATTAAAATAATATATAATTGGATGGTATATCATATATACAGAATCATTATCATGTTATATTTATTATTTTCATTAATTATTCATCATTATTATACCAATCTAAATAATAATATATTGAATAACAATTACACCATGACATGAAGACGGTAGGTCGTACGTATGCACGTATGGTGACATGTCATTCAAGGGATGGATAGAATACTGAATATGGTTGTACCATATTTATAATAACATCACAGTATATATAAGATACTAGAGTTATTATTTTAAAATGGGATTAAAAAAGTAAGAAGATGTTGAAGAAGAAAGGAACTTGAAAGAGGGTGGTGAAAACATTACCTCTTCTCCGGGTTCTTCCTTTTGATTTGATCAAAAGGGATCCTTAGGTTGGCTTTCTGATCAAAATAAGGGCTCTAGGTTGAAGTAAGAGAAGTTGAGAGAGTATTTGGGCTGGGTTTATCCTAGAAAAAAGTCTTTGAGTTTGTGAATTAATGAGAAGGGGGAGTTCCCTTTTATAAGAGGGGTGAGGGGAACCATTGGAAAAGCTAGAAATATTATTTTATAATAAATTCATATTTGGTTTCTAAAGTCTCCAAAGTGAATTATTTAAAGGATAAGGTGGGGATAGGTTAAAAACCACTCAAACAATAGGATTTAGACATGTTTGGGTCACTATATTAACCTTATCTTTTAGTTTTAACTCTTAGTTAATTAGTTTAACATTTACCATGTCACTTTGTATTTTTATATTATATAGTTAGTAAACATACTATATAGATCAAAGAGACCCCCAAGTGGTCCAATAATGATACACCTATCATGATAAAAGTCATTTGGCCGAACCTTAGATTTTTAGTAATAGAATATAAATTAATAATATAATATTTGTTTTAAAAACTCATTTATGTAAATTTTGACACTATTGGGTATTGTGTTTTTTTATAATTTCATAACAGCATTATTACTTCGAAAAAAATTTATATAACAAATATTAATATGTCTTATTAACCTAGAAAATTAGTGGAATTCATAAAAATTCTCAAATTACATTTATTTTGATATTTATTATATCATTTATTTTAATATTTCATTAATTAGGTCATTACTACATCACCATTGTGTCATAAATAAATTAAATTATTTAATGTCAAAAAACTATAAATAAAATACCAATTTGTTGGAAATCATTTTAAATTTCTAATGAATATGTAAAATATAATTTATCTTTTCTATATTCCTGTATTAAAATTTTTTAGTTATTAAACATTGATTTTTACTCTTTTAACTCTTCTTTGAATTAAATAATAATTAATGTCCTAATCTAATCCAAGTGGACCTAAATGATAATATTTTTTTGCAAAGGTTTTTTTGGTCGAGATACACTTGTCCAATAGAATTAGGACATGTTTTTGGGTAATATTAATATCATTTTTACCCTTAATTACCCTATTTACTTTTAATAGTGGTAAATAAAAGTAAAAAGTTACCATTCACCAAAAATTATTTTCATCTCATTGAACCACATTTTACTCCTTGATATTAACAATTTCTCTTGGATTTTAGAAATTCAACCCACAAAAGTGGTAAAATTATGTTTTATGTGAATTTCCAAATTCTCCTAGGAGATGGGTAAAAGACGATGAAAAGTTCAGAAAAATTTTTATATATCGAAAATTATTCTAAACTTACTCCAATAAAATAAATTGAAATTTTAAAGGTATTATGTATATATTTTGACTATAATTAAATTTAAATAAATAATTATTTAAATAAAAATTTGGTTTTAAACTATGACTCATTGTTTTTTCACTATTGATCAAAATTTAAATGTTTTCAGAAAAATACCAAAATTTCAGCCTAGGCTAATTTCGATATTCTGAATCCAAAAACGAAGTCCATTTTGAAAGATAAATATTTAAATATTTCAAAAAGTGGGTATTACTATTCATAACATCTAGTTTGATTGTTTGTGGTGTGTGTGTTAGAACTCGAAGTTGTGTACAACACACGGTACTGTATTATTCAAAGGGAAGCGTATCATGGAAGCTTGGGGTGTTACATATGGCATATCTTCATTGAGAGGGGGTAAATTTGTGTATAATTACTATGTTTTTCATGTCATGGTTTTTTATGGAATCGGCTAATTTCATTTTTTAGACTGACTAATAATTCATCATATTTAACATTCATAGAGGAAATCAAAAAGCAATGAAATTATACATACAAGGTTCATTACTCAAAACAAGTATCTAATAATTGTAATGGTATGGAATCTTCTGAGATCGTAGAATCCTCTAGATTCACCATAATTGAAAAAAAAAATTATTTGGATGTATCTTTCAGTATTAATACAATACTATAAATAGTGATGTCTCTAGAAATGTATCCAAACAAGTTTCAGTATTGTCCAATACCATACCGAGGTAGGGGTTATTATTCTAAATTATGTCTTACCACCACTTATCATTTCCAGACTGTTTATCAAACATAAAAGATAGTTCAACTCTATAAGATATGTTCCAATCATGTTAGATGTATTTCAACAGAGGATAAGGTTAACCCCTTCCCCAAGTTGAGTTCTCATACAATAAATATTTCCATTTTATATTTGAAAGGGAATAGTATAAAGATATGTATTAAAAGGAAATATAACCCCAACATGTTGAAAAAAATTATTAGATCATAAGTGATTACATAAGAAATTTTTCAGGAGATAATAGTAAAGATAAAAACTATTAATTGGAACTCTAAATATTTTCATAATTAAAAAAGTGAAATGTTGATATCCAATGATGTTTTTTGGATTTTTAATTTTGATATAATTTATTCCTTAAAATATAATGACAGAATATAGATATCATATTCTTCTAGAAAGGGGAGCTATATGATGCATACATTGGTCCTTCTGAAATCCATTATTGTGTAGGGAATATAGTTTTATCACCTTACAAATCCATTGAAAATCTCCGAAGTACCAGATTTATTACAAGTGTCACTTTTAAGGAATTAATGACCTAATCCATCACATGTACTAAAATCAATTGTCCTAAAACTGAAACATGAACTATATTATGAGTAAAAACAATGTAAATATTTGATTATAGAAATAAATTATTGTGAAATAAGATTAATCATTCGTTCTATGCAATGTGGATGAATATTATGTTTTAAGAGTCTAAATGGGAACATTTGGGTATAATGATGTAAAAGTACCCTCACTTGTTTCAATCAGCGTTATAAAATTTTTGGGATGAAATTATATAAATTTTTAGGGTAAAATATAAGAATAAAATATTTTTAATTTTTTAAAATGTATTATCCATATATATATAGTTTTTCATTAAATTCTTGTATTTATTTGAATATTAAATTTTAGAAATAAAAAATTTGAATATTAAAAATTGAACTTCATTTTTAAACATATAATGGAAATATTATAATGTGATAAAATTAATTTATCTTTTAGAAAATATTTATTTTTTGGGGAGTATTATACATTTCCATTTTTAAAAATACCATGAAATATATGAAATAAATAAGATATAATGTGAATTAAATATTTTAAAACATTGTTAATGATAAAATATTCATTTTATAAGTAAGCATTTTCTTTTAAAAAACATTATACATAAATTATAACCCTTTTTCTCATTTTAGAAACTAAATTATATTTTGTTTTTAAAAATTATGCATTATAAATTAAATATTTTAAAAGTTATTTTTATTAATATCATAAAAATTAATTAGTAAATGTGTTTCTTCTTTGAAATTACCTTGTATAAATTAGGTATTAATAAAAATTTACTATTTAGTAAAAAAATATGTTACCGAGATTAATAGATTGAGTAATGGGGGAAAGATTAAATTATTGTAAAAATTAAAATATACCTGAAATGGAAAAAATATTTCAAAAAACTAAACCTTATTTTCATTTAATATATTTCTATCATTCCATACATACCCCCAATAATTTTATCACTTTTTTAGCCACTTCCATTGAATAGTACCAATCTTGTTACAAAATTACAATCCTCTCACTTATAAAAGTACCTCTTCAAATATCCAATTGTCATAAACCATTAAGCCATTAGGGTTGACTAAAATATAGAAAAATTCATCCCTAAAACTCCTAGAATGTTCTTATTTGTCCTAGTCTAATTAAACTACCTACCTTTAAAGTATTAAACCATATTTCCAAATAATTTTTCTAGAGAGTAAAGTAAAAATTCATATTCACTAATTCTTTATTTATATAGTTTTATTCTTCATATACCTCCTCCAATTTTTTTAAACAAATGTAAATGTTATTACATAAGTATCATAGGTATAGATAAATTTTATTAAAATTATATAAATATAGTAATCTACCATTATGCCATTTTATGGAAAATAAAATTTTTCTCATTGGTACATACCGACTATGGCCTCTTGAAATAACATATTTCATTTTAGATATTTACATTATATAAATAGAAATAAAATTCATCGTTATTGAAGGAATATTTAAATTATTAAAAAATTAAATATTTTAGAAATATACATCATTTTATACATACATTCCTATAGATTCGTTAGAAAATGGAAACAATGTGTTTTTGTACATCCATACTACCACATACACAAATGATTAATTCTATTTTTCATGAAAAATATAATTGGATGATTGTCAAATATATTTTCGGAATATATATGATATTTAAGAGTAATATATTTCTTGAATACGTTTTAAAATCATTACATAGTAAATAATGTTCATTATAATGCAGTCTTTTGATATTTGTAAGTTATTTAAACAAGCTTCTCATGGAACTCATTCTTCAAATTATGCACATATTTTACACTAAATGAACATGAGATGAATAAATAATAGAAAAAATGATTACAATTTAATTTTTAATCTTATAAATATCAACTATTTATTATATAATGGGGTTCCACATAACTATATTGAATAATTTGTTAAAAAATTGATATTACAATCATCACATGATGAAAATAAACATTGAACCATAGAGGAATATGTTAGAAATGAAAAATAATTAATTTTTTAAACATTTAACTCTAGGACCCCAATATTTTATGAAATATTTTTTAAAATGAATGTATTTTTTTATCATCCATTATACATAACACATTCATCCATTAGAAAACAAGGTTATATATGTATGATTTTTTTTACTTGAACATTTTTACCTGAATGTAACATTGGAAGGTATAAATATGAATATAAAATTTATGAAAAGAATTTGGTTTACAAATTAATAACAAAAATTATTTTTTATAAATTTAATAAATAACAATGGGAAATAAATGATAATACTGTAAAATGAAAGTTCATTTAATAAATTATATTTATAACCATGAAATGTTTTTATATGAATAAGTTAATTTTTTCAGATATGGTGAATTAATGCAATTAAATTTATATATTGTATATTTATTCAATTATATTATCATTCATCTAATAGTTTTTCTAGAAATTTGATATGAATAAATCCATTTGTATTTTTTAATATTGTGTTGTTTCTAGAATTCAGTTTCTTCACATTTTTCATAATTATCTGAATATATCTTTTATCAAATTATATAAAATATTTTTGAAAAAAATGATTTCTATTTTCGAAATTATAATTTCAAAATTGTCATAAAATTAATATTTTATAATTTTCTAAATGTATTAATTTTTTTTGAAGAATAGCGAAAAATATAGATTATTATTTTAAACATTCTTCTAGTTTATTGTATTTATGAAGTTAAATTATATTATAATATTATTATAAAGTAAAATTAGTTTATTTATATGATAATTAATCAAATTTAAGTCATTATATTCAATTTATTATTGACATTTCTATTATTTTATGTTATTATAATTATGAAATTTTCTCTTTGTAAAACCAATTTTTTATCATATCTCTATGATTTATTTTAAATTAAATTGATCAAATTTTAGGAAATGATTTTTATACAATAGAGTGGATATTTAAAATTGAGAGAATTTATATTATACTATAAAGTAAAATTAATTTTCATTCTTAATGATTATGAAAGATAATAAAAATTAAGTATTACAGTTTTGTTTAAAATGGGTTTTTTCATATTACATACCCATGGGTTAAAATTAATTTTCAACACAGATAAGATTTTAATTTTATAAATTTGTTTCTATAATAATAATAAGTGGTTGAAAATAATTTAATTACTATCATTTTAATTTTATTATAAAAGTAAAAAATACCTAGGTAAATAAAAAGAGACTAATTTTTATGGGGAATATTAAATTAGTAAATTGATAAAATATTGATTTTAAGGAAAAAACTATTTAAAATATGATTCAATTTTTATAATGGAAGTTTTTATTGAGCATATTATCCCTATACACATTTATTTGTCAAATTTGGAGAATATTTTAATGAGATTCAATTCCCATTTGTAAATAGATTTTGGTATTTATAAGAATCTTACACATCCGCAATAAAAAAATGGACCTCCTCCCATCAATTATCAGAACGTCGTATTTTATTGTGTTTTCCCAATACAAGAAAATATCACATTGAAAAATCATTATATATTTTCTTGAGCTTTATATATTCCCATAATACAAATCCTACGACCCTTAATTATATACTCATATGATGTTTTACTAAGAAAAGGTTCTTGTTATAAAAAAATGTATCTTTGTAATTATTATCTTACCACCTTCAAAAATGTCTTAATAATTACAATATAACATCCCCATTATAATCCATAAACTAAAATGTTATTATTTTTATTTAATAACCTATATGTTACTCATTATCCCTAATGTGGTTATTGAAATCGTTGATCCTATGTATGGCAGACTACCACCTCACAAACCATTTTAATTAAGTTCCCATATCCACCTATAATAAGAAAATATATTGATTTATTTATCATATTTTTATGATAGTTTTGAATTATTTATATTTATATAAGTCTAATATCATATACACCTTCTTCTTTCCTTTCTATGGGAACAAAATAACTTACCTCTTGTCTACGATAGACTACCGCTTCGAAAAGTGATTTGATCTATACATATCATGAGATTTATATGCAATGTAATAAAAATATGATAAATGTAAATATTATATATATATATATCACCTAAAGGTATTCTAAAATGTTAATATATTATTTAGATTTCATTAGGTTCATATTTTTGGAAAATGGAAACAACATTCATGGGTATTTACGGCCTCCCGTCTCCATGAACGATGTAATTAATATTCTATCTATAACATTAAGTATTTAACATCAATACATATATAATTAATATATTGGATATTTATATCATTGTATAATTAGGGATATTATGTAACAATGTCAATATAAAAGGACAAAAAATAGAAAATCAAAAAATATGATAAACAGAGAAGTTATTTCCAGAAACCTGGTTTTAATAAGGAATTGTTAATAAACAAGTAATAACATGTCATATATAAATAATATTTTGTATGATTCTAATAATTTTTTATGATGTATCATATGTAAAATAAACATATATTTATTATAATGTAGGTTCAAACATTTATGATGGAAATCAAGACTAATGATTTCGGATTTCAAGTCTCCCTTTTTTTATAGGACTCATATGCAATATTCCTCACATGTTTTTATTTTTTTATATATAATGAACCATTGAAATTTTATATCATCAATAACCCTACCTTCATTATTTTTTATTATTTTATTCCATAATGGGGATAACAATTCCAATGTTACCAAATTGGTTAGGTATTTTTGTGTCACTTTTATATATCTGGTACACATGCTTTATACCCCAATTGAATCATCAGAATGTTGTATATATAATATCCATGAATTTATTTTATGATTAATCTTAAAAAAATTATATTATACACATATAAATCTAAGGATTATTCTTTCATGGTGATTACGATTCAAAGGTTACCAAATTGGTGAATACTTTATCTTAAAATCTCATTGTTTATCGAGATTGTTTATGAATAAGTTTGTGGTGATTGAGTCATATGATATACCTATAAATAATATAAAATATATTCTTATACTATGTCTATTTATTTAGAATAGATGGTTATATGTAATATTCCTTCCTTTAGGAACTCACGATTGAAAATGAATACTTTTAAGGAAAAAAGAATTTATTTCACTTCTCAGTAGAAAACCATTTCATTCAATTTATATTTATTCTAAAAAAATGAAAATAATGTTTGTTTATTTTATATTTACATTAAATAAGTTTATTCTCATGTTTTACTTTTCACAATATTATTTAATGTAATATTTTTATCATATTCCAAATCATTTAATTTTGAATTTTTAAGGACAATTTGCAACAAATCTTTGTATTAATGTGTATGGTATGGATGGAATTTTTTTCTATCATTTCCACTTAATTATTTGTGGGTTATTTTATAATTTATCATGATTCATTTAAAAGAAATTATTTTCATTAAAGTCAGAAAAAAATTTATATTTAAAATAGCGATTTAAAATAAAATATATATTTTCATCAATAATGTTTAATTATATTTTATGGAATTTCAATTCAACGATGTCAAAAGCCTTCGATGATGATTTTGTTTTACAAGGGATATGATCCCATAGTAAGAACCTTATTATTTAATTAAATGGGTTATTTTTTTTATTATCATGAAATTATGTACATGAAACATTTTCCTTTTACATGGGTTATGATATGATTAATTGATGAAATGTTTATAAAAGCTGTTTCTCTTTCAAGAGTTTTGTGATGATGATATGTTTATAAAACCCATATCTATTTTCATGAGTATGACATGATGACATTATATTGATATTTTAGATCATATGTGTATGGATTTTGAATAGGGAAGGGATTATATATCTCACCAAAAACAATGTGTAATGTTTTTTGTCTCATTATATTTAGACGAGAAACAATATTTTCTTCATGTTTCATTATGGGAAACATTCCAATGTCCTGGATCCACTATGGGAAATAGATGATGAAGCCATGTCTATTATAAAATGGGAAAGATGTTTTGATTCCTAGTATAATATAATTTTAGGGTGTCACATGTTAACTATTACATACGAATTGGTTTCAATACTTATAATTTTTCCTCACTTATATGAAATGATCTTTTGGTCCATGACTAATTTATGATGAATTTTTACTGTTATGGATTATTTATTTTGAAATAATGTCATTTTATTCCAAAGATCATGTTTACAATCCATGATTGATTGGGTATAAACATTGTAAGATATATTTTTTAATCCAATACCCCTATTCTTATCTTATTAATCCATCTGATTTTTGATTTGTATCTTCCATGTTTAACTTTTCTAGTTATATATGATCACCCATTATTGTGATTCTTTATCATATTATATGATTAAATTTTAATTCAGGGAATTTATTTTTAGATTACTAAAAGGGACGATATTTATGGGAGATGATTGAGATCATTCAGGAACGAATAATATTGTGTAAGCAGTCCCCAAATATTCTAACCAATTATAGTCATTGGCATGAATTTGTGAAATATATTGTAAATTAATCAATTAAGATGTAATATTTATGTATGCAAAATCCCATGGCTCAATAGTTGCTATCATGGGTGTTAATCATTGAAAACTAGAATGATAAAAAATTTCTAACATAACTAGGGATATTTCAATGTATTATTTGTTGGGATATATCTATGGATAAGAAAATGAATAAGAGAAAGAATAAGAAAATAGATATTAATTTTTTTGAAGGATAAATGATGTGGTTTTCAATAAATTGTATCTCGATTGGGATACTACAAGTGGAGGAGGCTCTGTATGAAATATGCCTAGGGGTAATAACTCTAAAAAGGAACATTGATATGGATATGATCATCACCTAGTGTATGAAAACATCCCCTATTTCACACCTGGTTAGGGTGACTCGATATAATTTTTAGAGATCGAAAAACTCATTATGATCCATCATGAAGTATTTGAAAAGATGATGACCATGAATTGTCTCAGTTAATCCTATATTTTCATATTTTGAAAACAATGTATTGTATTTACAGATTTGATAAATTATTTTTCAGGATTATGTGGTTTCCTAATATGAATATGATTACTCTCACTATTATTTTTGGGTTTAATCAATGGAGGGAACCAGATTGAACTAGGATACCATTGATAATTATTGAAAATGTATTAATTAGAAAACTAAATGGGATGATGATTAGAGTGAAGGATACTATGATTATTATGAATCCTTTACACTGATATATCATTAACAACATTTACCTTATCCAACTCTTGGACTCCCTAAACAGGAGAATTAGAGAGGTTTCTCAGATCTATGTTGGTGGTGACCATAAAGGGAAAAAATTATGTTTCCATTTTATCATGATTTTGGTTATATTCAATCTATGGAATATCTCAAAAGAAGTAAAATATTTTTTATAAGTTTATAAGAAACTATAAGAGTATGTAGTTTTACAGGAAAATTAAATGTTCAATTAACATAATGGATTAGAAAAATGGTATCATATATACATCTACAATGGTTTAATGTTATAAATGTGGAATGATTGTGGAATAAAAAAATTGATGTCCTTAGTTTATAGGTTATTAATAGAATCAAATATGTGGTTATGTAATTTTTTTGGTGAGTAAGAATAGACTAAAAATGACAAAATGTACTAAAGATGTATTAAGGAATAAAATTTTTAATCATTGTTAAGTTTTTATGAATGAAGTTGGAGGATTGAATTGGTTATGTATGGTAACCCAAGATTTATAGTAAATGAATTCAAAAATATATAATGATTTTTCTATAGAAAATTTCTATTTTTGAATTCAATGAAATTATAGAATGGTACTGATGACATAGAAAAATGATTTAATGTAAAGGAAATGTTTTTTAGAAAATCTATGATTATGTGAAAGATAACCCTTAATATGTTATAGTTGTTGAGATAATGTTTTTTTTGGAATAAATTGATTATTGACATGGATAAATCAAATTGGATAGTATTGATGACCTTGAAACTAATTAATGATGTAATGGGAATGTGGTATATTTTATTAATGATGGATTTTACAACATTTTTGGATTTATTCAATATATTAAATAATCTAGGTATTTATTTTAATAATGGTAGAGTAGGTATGTTTTCAATGATATTCTATGGAAATCATGATTATTACCATGTTTCAGGAGATTATATGACCAATGTATTCCCATATTTGTTATTTAACAGTTAATAACTACTTTATTATATTTTGGAGAGTTATTGTTTAAATGATTTTGGATATTTATTGACCTTTTTTATTTTTATTTTTGGATTTTTGTAGGTTCATAAATTATTCACTAATGGACTCACTAATAAAAAATGGGCCTTTGATAGTCATAGTAAAAGATAATTATCGGTGCTATAGAAGCACTAATAAGGGGAGATACCTTAAACATTTGGATTTAATAGTGCTGGTAAAAATCACTGATAAAGGCCCCCATTAACAACACAAAAAATTACTATTAGAGTCCACACTGATAATGGGTATTTTTTATAAATCCCCCCGCCCACTTTTTTATCATCACTTCACACCCCCTTATCAATTCCCCCTATCAATGCTTAACCTCCCCCATTATTGGTGCCTTAGATAATTCTACTCTATCATGTGTTACCCTGCCTCCAGTGATATGCAAACCTGAGTCCTCCAACTCATACGCCGATTCCTTTCCACTCACCTATATTGTTTTGTTATGTATTTAAATATATTTCATTTCATTTAAGTTGAATATTTATATATATGTAATATGTTATAGTGTGTATGTGTGTGTATAAAAATACATACATGCATATATATATGTGTGTGTGTGTGTGTATATATCTATAAGTTAAATTATACATATTTGTATTTATATATATATATATATATATTATATTTAATATATTTAAATATTTATTTAGAAAATTAATTTTTTTGTGAAAATATATAAATAAATCTATTTATTTTGTTATATACTTAATTATAAATTACACCACATTATTAAAAACAATAAAATTTAAAAGAATTAATGTGAATATCAAATTAATCCAAAAAAAATTAATTTAGTCCCCACTAAAAAGGGAGAAAATAAAACCTTAAATGAGGAGGAAATAGATTGAATGTTAAAAAATTAGATTACCCTGATTAAAATTCAGTTTTGGAGGCCTTATGGGCATTTTAGTATCTAGAAATGTGATTGGGGTCTCCAAGATTTCCTGTTTGTAGAACTCATCAAAAAATTAAATCTTTTATGTGTAGAACCCAAATGGACACCCAGATCACATATTTTTGTTGTTTGAATTTTGAGTTTAATATTCAACTTTTTATAGTTATTTAATTAATTATATTTTTTCTATATCATAAAATTGTTAATTAATTACAATTACTCCATAATAATTAGAAAATGGTCAGTTAAAAATATTTTTTACTATGTGATTCCATTTTAAATAAATATCTTTTATATTATGTGTAAATATATATTTAACATTAATAAGAACATATTTAAAAATATATATATATATTATTATATCAATATAAATATATATAGATATTAATATATTACTTTTGATTAAATATTTTTTTAAATATAACCTTTGTCAACTATAGTAAAAATGCTCATATAAATGGTGGGTCTTTATCTGTGCTTCTAAAAAAGATCTGGTAACCCCCCCCCCCCTCAATTTATCAGAACTATTTTATATGAATTTATAATGTCTCCCATTAATCTGTGGTTTTTTACAAGAACATATAATGGTACCCCTTTAAAAGTGATTTTTAGCGCTGCGGAAGAGCCCCTTTGATTGTATTAAAAAACCCCTAATGGAGAAATGCTTTTATCACGGAATAAATGGTCATATCATGGAATTTTTCAAATCAATCAAAAACAACAATGATGGTTGAAAAAATATGAAGCAGAAAAAGAAATTAATCTTAGAATATAATAAAATAGCTGATTTGGTGCACAACGATCAAAAATAAAAAAACTCAAATTTAATGGGAGATTCTCTAAATAAGATAATACTTTCATTACTATATATTACTGTAAATGTTGAAAATGTTAGGGTATATTTTCTGATAAATTCCTCAAATAGTTTCCTGAAAAAACAATACTAGTAAAAAAACAAATGAGAAGATCCAATTTTTTTTATGCTAAAGATGCAGCTATGAAGAACGAGTATAAAAACAAGAATAAATCATAAAATATAAAAAATAAAGTTTAGTAATATGGATACAATAGCTAGAAATGGATAAAATGTTGTAAAATGAACAGATTATTGAAAGTGAACTACTTTTTAATGACAAAGAACCCTATTCTATAAAAGATTAATATTGAAGAAATCAATAAGTCCATGATGACCATAAATGAAAATGATTTGAAATTCAAAGATGGCACAATTATGGTGAGGATTTTGGAATCATGAGAAGAAATTAGTGGAGTCTATGGGTTGAGAGATAGATCTCATCTATGTTTCTATGAATAAAGAAATCATTGAAGACCCACCTCATTCCCATGTATATTTTGTATTTTTTTTCTTTTATGAAGGTATTTTAAGGTGAGGCAAATATTCAGGGGGAATATTTAGGATATGAGTGCAGTGAATATATTATACACTATTTATGAGGTTATCTATCATGGAATTCATTATTTAAATTGCTGTTAAAAACATCCTTGGAGTTTATCATTGAAAAATCTAGTCATGATGAATATAATTAATGCATCTCATCCATTTATGGGGATTAAAGCTAGAAAATTACTCGAGTTTAATATCTCAACATGTATGACATAAAAATTATCATTTCTGGTAAGGGATTTATCTGATATTTTCATGTCTTGGGAATTAATTTTTTTCATATAAAACAACATTTTATCCTATAAATTTATAAATGAAAATTATGAATTAGAAGAGGATAAATTGCGAAATTTATAGAAGAATTAAAATGGACTGATAAAGTAAAATAAAATTATTGGGATTTAATGTTTTTAATATGTTTGTTGTGATAAATGATGGAGTTGTTTTTTTAAAAAAATTGAACATCCCTAGAATTTTAGATTCACTATTAACATCTCATTTGGGAAAAAATTATTGACAACATTGAAATATAGTTTTATTTCTCATGTTTTCTACTTTGGATTTCCTAATGTAGACTTTCAGATGATTATTTAATGACTCATTACTATATGTAAGGTGATGTTTTCATACTCTAATGAAGAAAAATGTGAATCTCTAACATGTAGTATATGTTATGATGTGAGGAGATTGAAAGAGAGTAGTAATGAAGTTCAATTCTTACTAGACTAGATTAATTAAACTCATTCCAACACTATCATATTTGTTTTTATTTTCATGTGATGTGTAGATGAATACATTGCCTTTGAAATTGAAATTGGTCTTGAAAAAAAATCCAACAGTGGAGATTGGAGATCAAAAAAAATTTACAAGTATTTTTTTTTGTAATTGTTGTCAATATAGTAGATAAATGAAAATTAAATGTTACAGTGATTGATGAATTAAGGTTCGGCCATAGTTTTTCAGTTTAAGAATTATTCATTATTTGTAAAGGATGAATTTGTATTTGATTTCAACCTTAAATCTAACTATTCTTGATCTGTTTTTCCTTCGAAATGACATGTATCATTGTTTATCTATGTTTTAAACATGTGTATAACATTAATGGTATAAAAATAAAATTATTACATTGATAAAGAAAATTTAATAATTATATAAGAGTTCATGTATAAGGGGAACTTATATTCCTGAATAATGTTTTAGTTGTTTAAAATTTCACGTTAGGAGGAAATTAGTTAACATTTTAATTTGTTGTAAATTAAAAAAACTCCAACACACTAGCCAGATAAGGGGAGCTTCACACACCACTATAGGAGGCCAAGCATAACCCTAATCTATACTCCATGAGTTACTCTATAGTTAAAACAGTATATGGTAATGCCAGTGAGATGCAAAGTAGTGGTGGAGCAGAACCATTCAAGGATGCATGATAGTAGAGGCGTGTGTAGGATGATGTCCGCAAGAATTGGTATGGGGAATTATCGCCGAAGAGAGAAGAGATTATGGAATTTGGAATTACTCCTCATGTATTATAATGGAATGAGAAATCCCTCGATTTTTTGATGTGGGATCATACTTTTTTCTCCCCAATGAACCTCTGTAGTCCAATCTACCAATCTAAAAATCTTACCCATCGTATTGTCATTACTGAGATCCACATTAAAAAAACAGAAAACAAAATTGAGCCATATACCCTGTTATATATCTTATCATTTCCATTCTTGTTATCTTGTCACTAAAAAAAATAATCCATGACCATAATATCAAATAAGAAGTCTTATATTCCCTATGAAGTTTATTTCTCCAGCTCCTAGTCACTCGATGCTCCGTGATACATTATCTTGAGCTCGATCCAAGGATTTCTATCATTGTTTCATTTATATGAAAAAAGTATGTGGATCAAAATTTTTTGCTAAGTCATTAGAGTCATAATTTCAAAGGAAAAATCAAATAAATATTGTGTGTTGAAAAAAATTTGTTAATATAATGACAATGATATTTATAATCATAACGCATGATCTGAATAAATGATATGATGTTTCAAGTTTCTTGAGGGTTCCTAAATGATGATTGATGCCTATAAATACAAAATCCATGCTCATTTTAATGTTTCATTTTATGTCATAATTGAGCACTTATTTATGAGAGAGAAACAGAGTGGATTTTGTTCTCTATTTCATGTGTGGATGAATTTCCATACAAATACGACATGTGTGAAGAAGTCCAGGGGCCATGAGTATTCGAATTGGGATTTTCAAAATTGGATAGCTACACGAAGAAATATGTTTCTATGAAATCCACTCCAGAATAGTCTAATGAATGTATTCTAGGATTGTAATATAATCATCAAGATTCAATGAATCTTTATATTCTCATGAAGGTAGTGTATTGCAAAATTGCGGGAAAAATATTTAGGTGTTATACTATTTCACACAAAGGAATAATTTTCACATGGTGGATGGTAAGTGAACATAATATAAGGACAGAGTGTAGTTAAAAAACTAATATGTGAAGTCTTGAATATATGAAACTTAGTGTAAGTATACTGTTTATTAATTTGTACCACAAGCAAGATAAAAGAGAAGAAGAATTTATCTTCATATTTTCTTGAATATGTGTGTATAAGTGGTATTGTGATAATTAAGAATACAAAAATTATATAGTGTGGACTATTGGTTTTTTCATACAATGTGTATGTGATATTGAAAAGGTGTTCAGTGTGCTCATGCATTATACAATAATAGAGAGTCAGTATTAAGGGTAGTGTGCATCTTGTGTATTGATGGTAGTTGAACAATGTGAATTTATCCAGTTGACTGTGTAAATTATTTATTATTTCAACAAGGATAAATTATATGATACAGTAGTAAAAAGAATTATGTAGTATAGGTTTATGAATCCAATGTAGTGGAAAAATATGATGTTTATTTATACACATGAAATAATGAATAAAAATAAATAATACCATGCATTGAATTTTACATGCATGAGGTACATGGAATATACATTTCCTAAAAAGTGGGAATTGAGTTTTTGAGTGTTAATCCAGAATACTATATTAGAAGTCAACATGTAGTGTATTAAAGAATAACCAGTTTTAAATTCTGATATTGTAGTGAGTTTATGTGGAAGTGATAAATTCTATTAATTGAGTAGAGTATACAAAACCGAGTTTCAAATGTTGTTATTAATTATAATTAGTAGAATTGATTTTGTGTTAGTTATGGTGAGCATGTGTAAAATCATTTTATTCAATGTGGACCGAAGAGGAAGATCAAATTTTGTGCTGTAGTGGATGTTTGAATATCTTTTGATCTTACAAATTGTGTTAGTGTTGTAATTCGAAAAAACACTCTGGGGGATTCTAGTATAATGAAAACTGGTGGGATTCAAGTATTATTTGGGAAAAGCGTCTTACCTACGCACATTGGTTTTAGGGTGATACATGACCGACCAACTTTTAATTTTTTATTGAATCATAGTGTAGAATTTGTGACTTGGATAATCCTGAACAGAATAGGTACATATTCACACATATCGGGGGAGAACCTTGTAAAAATGAAATTTTTTGTGCTTCATTTACGATCTGTCTTACATAAGGTATAATTGGGATTTTAAATAGAAGAGATTCATTCTCTCTAACAAGTTCTAAGGTTAAAATCAAAAATTTGTAAGGGAAAAGAATATAAAAATTGATAAAATTTATGCACACTAATTCACCACCCTCTCATCTCATTGTACCTTCATAATCTATTGGTCACTTCATCACCTTCTATATACTTGAGATCAAATAAAAATTCCCATGATATGATCACTATAGAATGAAAAATATATTTTCCATCATGTCAATCCATTTCATGGAGATAAATTGATTTATGAATGAACTAAAATATGGTGGATGCTACCATATGAAAGACTCAATAACATAGTAATCGGTCATTAGTGAATTAAAAACGTGATTTTTTTATTTTTATTCAAATCTTATGATTATTGAGTGTGCATACATAAAACATGGTGTGTTCCAACAATAGTTTAACTAGGTTTTTCATTCATAAAACATTCACATTTTTCCTCACACCCATTATTAACATGGTTCCTTATGGTATTATCAATTAATAAAAATAGGATCTAACATGACTAAAAAACAATTGAAATAATAATTGAATGATAAAATAAAATTAACTCAACCTAAAATTTTCTTGCTCTTTTACATATTCTGTAA
Source organism: Viscum album (assembly GCA_963277665.1). Taxonomy (NCBI): domain Eukaryota; kingdom Viridiplantae; phylum Streptophyta; class Magnoliopsida; order Santalales; family Viscaceae; genus Viscum; species Viscum album. The sequence continues at coordinate 70,201,870 of OY728161.1, forward strand.
AACTTGGAAATATCATGGAATTTTCTTTCTTAAATTATTTGGAATTTTATGAGTCCGCAGTTCCTGACCGTGCCTCATTCTGATGCCTGGTGTGTCCAGAATCTATTTATGAAGTTTTGTTCGGGTACGTTCCGTAAACGTACGTGCGGGTTTTTTTATCTTTATAACTAGTGCACGGATTTGAAATCTGAAGACACCGATAAACTCACAGCACTGGTATTCGCTTAAAGAGACCTCTACCGCAGTTTCATTTGGTTGAGAGTGGAAGTTATAAGTTGGGGTTTCTAATTAAAAATTAAAGATTAAATAAAAATGTGTGTGTAACACATTTTTATTTGAAGGTGGTTAAAGTATTTGGGGGGTGGTTTTTTTCTCTAATGGGAAATTGGAGGTGGGGCCCACCCCCACATAACCTCCTATGGGAGGATTTTGTTTGTTGGGGCCCACACGAGCATCTAAACCTTTAACTCCCCTTGAAACCCTTTAACTTACCTTGTCTTTAATGAGCCAACCAATTCATCATTTATATTGGGTGATCTATCAACCTTCCTCCTCTCGTTAAGTGTGTCGTCCAGTTAATCAATGAATTGAACTTAATCAAATTAATTAATTTTAGATTTTGAATTTTTAATAGCCTGTCAAGAATAAACTAATATGAAAGCCTATTATTTTAGTTTTTGGGCGAAACTTTGAGGGGATTTGGGAGGAACTCTTGGAAAAATATTATTCTCTTAACGAAGAACACCTTTCTTCAACGAAGAATGCTCCAGGTCTCGAAGAACCTGAAGCAACACCTTCTACCTTCTTCATCCAAGGAAAAAACATGCGGCGATGCCCACAAGGAACACCATCTTCCTTCTTATTCCTTCGGGTCAATGGAGAAGACGCCACTCGCGAAGAATGTCACCAATAATGATGCTTCTTCGTCAGATGCATTCTGACATCAAAAAATAAACGCTGTCGCCAATAAACGAACATAGACTAAAGTAAGGGGAGTTTTTTATTTTTAAATGAAAAAATTTTATACATCGTTCTTCAATGAATTCTCTTGTTTAGTTAAATGTTGGATTACTGTTTGAGCATATAACACATAGGGCATGAGATAACTAATAATCCCTGACCATCCTCTAATTCGTTCTTGATGCGTGGTTTGATGGGAGATTGGTGAACGGAATGGAAACCCTGATTGGAGGACATCACAGTAAAAACCAGGACCCGAGGAGGCCGTAGGCATAGATGGTAGAAAAAACGGACCACTAGAACGACTCTGGAGTCCTGCGGAAGACCGCGACGACACAGGTCGTCGGCGCGGCATTGCCGGTGACCGGAGTTGGTGGTAGGTACCGGCGGGCCACCTGGGGGCGGTGGCGCCCCATGTGCACCGCCGAAGAAAGGTCGTCGGGGCACCGACCGCGACTGTGGAGCGGAACCTGCAACCCTAGGTTTCGTGGATGCTAGGCGGCGCCAGCTGGCCCTACCATTACAGGGCACCCCCCCCCCCCCCTCGCTCAGCGCACCAAGTCTGTAACACGCTCAGCCGGGCCGGGCCGCCTGTCACGCGGGCCGGGCCACCCCCATGTGGGTCAGGCCGCCTGCCGTGTGGGTCGGGACGCCCTTGCGCGGGATGGGCCACAACCGCTGGGTCGGGCCGCGCCTGACATGCCAGACATAGATCCGGGCTAGGTCGCCCCGGTTCGTGCCGACCTAGGGCGGGATGGGCTGGGTCGGACCAGAACCATACCCCCTATTTGGACCACTTTTTGGTTTTCTCCTATAACATGAGCTACGAACCTCTGATCAATGCACCATCAGTTGAATAGGATTCAATGGATCGAGATAGTCATTTAGGTATATCATACTCAATGTTTTGGTGATGTATGGATATGGCCGGGTTGGTTCGAACCTGAAACCAACCGAGCCCTCAGAGCAAAAATGCATATAAAATAAGGACATGATGTATGATTGACGTTTCGTCCACTAAGTTGGATTCCTTTTGATGAGATGGTACTTTTTTAATACTCCACACATGATTCGGATTATGTTGTAGTATGGCTGAGTTGGATTATACTCGAAATCCAACCAGCCCCTTGGAACGGAAATTCCAATAACTGTAAGACCGGGCGTCCGATTGACGCACCATCTATCACGTTGGGTTTTTATGATGAGATGGAACTATGGGATACATAAACTCATGAATTTGTTATAGTTGATGTAATGACACTTTGCTCGAGGAGTGGACCCTCCCGGAATCGAGAATTCTGTGTGCGAGAACCCTAGGGCTGGTTGCGTTTGAGATGACAGAATCCTCCGTGGGTTCGACCGCGATGAGTACTGAACCGGGATCCTATGTGGGTTCAACAATGAAGAAAACTGTACCGGAATCATATATGGGTTCGACAGTGATAACTTTTGTATGAGGATCCTACGTGGGTTCGACAGTGAAGAATACTGTACAGGAATCCTACGTGGGTTCGACAGTGATGACCACTGTACCAGAATCTTATATGGGTTCGACAGTGACGATTTCTATACCAGGATCCTACGTGGGTTCGACAGCGATGAATACTGTACCGGAATCCTACATGGGTTCAACAATGATGAATTCTGTACTAGGATCCTATGTGGGTTCGATAGTGATGAATAATGTACTAGAATCCTACGTGGGTTTGACAGTGATGACTTCTGTACCAGGATCTTACGTGGGTTCGACAGTGATTAATACTATACCTGAATCCTACATGGGTTCAACAATGATGACTTCTGTACCATGATCCTATGTGGGTTCGACAACGATGAATACTGTACCGGAATCCTATGTGTGTTCGACAGTGACGACTTCTATGCCAGGATCCTATATGGGTTCGACAGCGCTGAAATTGTTCCAGGATCCTACATGGGTTTGACAGAGAAGAAGATTCAAAGGATACATCTAGTCATATCTACCCCTCTTTGTCAGTTGTATAACTAGGTGAGTTGAGTCTTTTCTTTCAGTTTCTATCAACGTCGTGATTGACTTACTTACTTTGTGGAATGTTTTGTGCTTGGGCTCGAGAGTGGGAGCTATACTGTGATTGATAACATAGGTATACGTATGTGCATATACCTAAGTAGGGTTAGTTGATAATTCGTGTTTGTATCTTTCTAATATGGTTTATCCTTTGTGGATTTTGTGAGACCTTGAGGGTCTCGGGATCCCTACTGATTATTGTTATACTCACCCCTACATGGGTTATGCCCGCACCTCATTGTGTTTGATGTAGACAATGGAATGAGATGACCGAGGCGGAGTGTACTAAAACTAGATGGTACCTGGAGGTGGACCTCGCGATGAGTCGGTACCCGGAGGAGACAGATGGACGTGGAGCACTAAGGAGGCTATTTGTACCTACCCTTCATGTAGGATCTATGGTGGACAATCCAAGAGCTACTAGAAACTTTCCAGATATTTTTCTTTTTAGTTGTACATGTATGTCCTTTCCTTGTACTTTACTATTAGTCTTGTATTTTTGGACCTTGTACATTCCAGCACTTCTTCTGTATTCTGTTTATACTTACGGTTATCTTTCTATTTTTCTCTAGTTGTGTTTGTTTTCAATTATAAAGGAAATGCCTTCACTATTAATGGATTTAGGACTTTGGTTCTAGTCTCCAGCCCCTGGCCCATGGAAGGCGGGTTTGGGGTAGTTATGACACGGGCCCTGAGGAATGGGTCGTGACAATTTGGTATCAGAGGAGTCAGTTCTACCACAGAACTCAGGACTCTAATAATTATTTACATCGAAGTAATTGTGTTAAGTGTATTAAGTGTGGTTTAGTCTAGGGAGTCCAATGTTGGTGTGGCGGCCGATGTATCCATACACCAGGACCCTGACCTCTAATTTCAGACTCATTTCACGAAAACATTGATTGCATGTGTGTTTCCTTTAAAAAAGTTTTCATTGTGATTACTTTGTGGCAGCACACCAGGTATACTATTTTAGTCGTGGCACACCTATTTCTTTTTAGGATGTCGACATGAATGTAGACACCTAGGGTTCTGAGTTTAGTACGAGATGGTTGCCCACTGAGCGACGAGGCCTCAGTGTCGGGCCCCATCACAGCGGAGGTACCAGTGGTACCACTACCCGCAGGGCCACCAATACCACCAGCTCTAGGAGCATAGATTGCATTACAAGAGTTCCAGTATCTGTGTAAACATAAGTTTCGGGGAGATACAGACCCACAGGCAGCTGAGGATTGGCTGGAGGCCGTTGTTAGAGTTTTCATATTGGTAGGTACACTAGCCGACCTCAAGGTGATCCTTACCATGAGTCACTGGCAAGCAGCAGCAGGCAGATGGTGGAGCAAAATGCTCCATGTGCATGAAGAAGCATCACCACTCTAGATAGACTTTGATAGCCTATTCCGGGCATAGTTTTTACCAGTGACACTTTGTGCGGTGCAGATTCAGGAGTTACTTCATCTACAGTTGGGTAGCATGACAGTAGCTCAGTACTCAGTGAGGTTCATCGACCTCTCACGCTACTCCACTGATATGGTATGGAAACCTTTCTTCAGGGCCCATACCTTTGATCAGGGAATCAGGCATGAGATCATGGCTTCGATGATCTACCTCAAAATCTAGACACATATGGGGGTATTGGAGCGAGCCCTCATAGTAGATAGTTTCTTTGCTGATCATTCACCAGCAGTGAGACGCACCACTAGTCGACACACACCAGAGTCTTCTACAGCTGGTAGTAGACATATGATGCTGGGTTCCAAGAGGACCAAACCCACAGGTGGTCGACTGCACGATTCAGGTTCATTTGTGTGGGGCACACGAGATAGAGCTAGCCATACGAAGAGCAGGTCGTACTATGCATGGGGCGGGCATGGGTCACATGGCTCAAGACTACTCGACCCACCCTACAGATGAGCATTAGGTAGTATAGGGGCCTCCTAGGTAGAGGTAGAGTTTCATCCATGGTGGTCCGTCTGGAGCAGTCGGACGTGGTAGAGGAGCTGGCCGAGTAGTAGGTGATGGACAATGTTTCGAGGCCCTACCACCACCACCACCAGGAGGTCCACCTCGACTGCAGGGAACGGGTGGACATGGGGGAGCTCAGCTTCAGGTAGCTAAGGCCTATTACCATAGTTTTTCGTGGGTAGGTGGTCAATTGCGGGACTTTCTCCAGGCATAGAGACCTTTGTTCATGATTCTTTTAGCTTCGTTGAAGTCATTTTTCATGGTTTCTTTGTGTTTGAGCTACAATAATAAAAGACACTTGTCCATGTGACGTTTTCCTTCCAACCTTTTATGAGTGGTTGATGCTGAGAGGTTCTGATGAAAACTGTTGACTAGACCCTTACATTTGACATTCCTACTGGAGGAGACCCAGTGACCACACCCTACTGCCGACAGTGTGACTCGACCCTTGGAGGTGAGATTAACAGTTGAATCTCTTGGTAGTGGAATCGAGGCCTTATGACATCGTCCATGGCATGAAATTGTACCATTCATGGTAGGATTGAATGTATTAGGCAAATGACGTGGTTCATCCAGGGGATAAGTTTGGATTTCTCTTTTTGGCAATGGAGAAATCTTAGCACCTCTTGTAGGACGTAAGCGAAGAAGTGTGTAGTCGAGTTCTTTACAATTGGCTAGTCACAAACATAGTTTCTTGAGTGAACATTTTATGGTTTAATCTAATCTCAAAAGTCTCAGGTGTGTCTTCTCATAGAAGGACATGGACATGAGACAGTGGTGTTGGCTTGAGTTCCTCCAGGAATATGACTTCGAGATAGTCTACACTTCTTGGAAGGAGAATGTTGTAGAATATTCTCTCAGCAGGAGATCAGACAATCAGCTACTGGGAGAGGAGACAGAGTATTTGGACATTTTTTAGATAACTTTTGTGGATCAGGACGAAGAAGCCTTTCTAAAACCTCCCACAAGCACTTCTCCCCTTCTTCGAGTCAGGGAGGCACAACATGGTGACACTGACTACGAGGCATGATGTGCTCATAAATCCTCAGGGCAGGCACCTAAAGGATTTTATGATGATGGGGAGCATGTCATTCCTTTCAGGGGATGTACCATGGTACCAGTTTCAATTTAGGAGGATTTATTATGGGAGTTCCAAACATTCCCTTTAGCTGTACTAGGAACTTTGATGACGAAAATGGTGGCTAGGTATGAAGAAGGCAGTAGCGGAGTTTGTCTCTCGATGCCTGACTTGTCAGCAAGTGAAAGCGGAGCATGAGGTACCAACAGGATTGGTTCAGCCTTTAGTGGTCCCAATGTTGAAGAGGGATGAGATATCTGTGGACATCGTGATGGGTCAGCCACATACATCATGGGGTCACAACTCTATTTGGGTGATCATCGACTGACTTACTAAGTCGGACCACATCCTATTGACTAGAGATGGTACAAGCTATGACTGAGAAGGTTAAAATCACCCAGGAGTAGATGAAGATTTCCTAGAGTAGACAGAATGTAACACCCCAAGCTTTCTCGGTACTCTTCTCTTTGAATAATACAGTAGCGTGTGTTGTACGCAACTTCGAGTACTAACACACACCACAACCAATCAAAGTAGTCGTTATGAATAGTAATACCTAATTTTTGAAATTTTATAAATTTTATTTTTCCAAATGGACTTCGTTTTTGTATTCGTAATATCAAAATTATCCTAAGATGAATTTTTTGTAACTTTCTGAGAACTTACAATTTTTTATGAATAGTCAAAAAATACTTAAAACAACTTTTTTAATCAAAATTATTTATTGTGGTAAATTATACTATTTAGTGGTTTTAAATTATAATTATAATATATTTTTACCATTTTATCCAATGGTGGTCATTAGAATTAATTTAACATTGAAATTGGATATAAACAATTGTCAATCTTTTGATATAAATTGTTTCTTAAAAACACGCTATTTGTTGTAACAGCGGGAATTAATTATAAAATTAATTAATTCAACTTGTATGTTTGTAGTTTTGTAAAATAGACATCTTTTTTTAATTCGGAATATCAACTATAGCTTAGGGTGAAATTTTGGCCTTATTCTGAAAAACTTCAATTTTTGATGAATAGTGAAACCACTAAGTGGTTGTTAAAAAACTGATTTTTCGTTAAAATGAAACATTACCACTTCTGTGTTTTGAATTTCAAAAATCCAACATACATGGTTTTCATTAAGAAGTAAAATGTTGGTCAATGAGATTAAAATATTTTTTTGGTGAATAGTAACTTTTAAGTTCTTAATCGCGATTAGAGGTAATTAGTATAGTTTATGTTAAAAATAATGTTTTAATAATATGATATGAGCTTGAAACATGTCCTACCCTCATTGGATGTGCCATGGACGACCAAGACAATCCATGGGTCAACTTGGGGACCCCATGGAGCCACTTTAGTTGGAAAATGACATAAATACCTTTTATTTAATGTTAAAGTAAAAAATGACACAAACATGAAATGTTTTACTAAAACAATTTTTACATGGGGTTATACAAGTCATAGTTTTTACTATAAATATTAATTAAAAAGATAAAAAGATTTCCTAAATCATAGTATTTTTTTATAATTTTTATACGTTAAATAAATTATATTATTTATGACATCATGATGATGCAGCGATGACCTCATTATTTAACGATTTAAATAAAATAAAAAGATAATGTAAACTCCAAGGATTAAACTTGTCCAAAACCTATTGGATGAGTAGATTTCGAACCCTTATCACCTTACCCTAGAATTATATACGTGTGGGACCTCTAAAATCCGAAACTCATTTTATAATAAAGTGACTTTTCTTTACATTCCAAGAGTGCCCCTCCTCTCCACTTATAAAAGGCCCCCACCTCTACCACCTTACTCACATTTTAAAATCATTTTGGCTCAGCCAAACTCTGACCAAATAATTTTACAACTTCCCTCCCTTACTCTTAGAAGCCTAACTTTGGGCAAAATTCTTCCCAAGGAAGCCCTTGGCCCAATCAAAAGAGTTACCCAATTTTAAGGTAATGTCTTCTCTTATGTTATTTTGTTTTATTTTGCTTATCCAAACCCCTAAACTCTTTTTATTCCTTTATTTTGTAACAACACCAGTATACTAAATATAATAATATGTTTTTATAATGAGTATTCGTGCTACACTTACACACACCTACATCTAATTGTTAAAGAACATACGGTTTCTGTGGATGGCGAATTTCTGCCTCACGAAACGATGGTTGTTCAACACTCATAAAAAACCTTCAAAGGTGGCCATTATGATGACACTCTATTTATAAATGATATATAATATGTTTATGTTTTACTTAAGGTTATTTATTTTTCATTTATGGAATATCTTTATTGGTTCCATTATGGGTAAACGTGATATTTTCATTTCAGGAAGTGCGGACTACCGCCCCCTCAAAGTGATTTGAATCCTTAATTCCATATGTGGTATGTATAAAGGATGGAGTAAATGATATTATATATGATGTTATACTGGATTTATAATATACCATTATATCATTATGATTTCATTAAATATGAAATAGAAATGAAAGTAGCGTTCATGCGTACGTACGGCCTACCGTCTCCATGAACGGTGCATTTCATTTCATACCTCTAAACATTATGGAATATTATAAATGCATGTATATACTGGATATATATAAGACATATAATATCTATATCATGAATATAATTCTGGATATAATGGATATATCACCACATGAACAACTTGTAATTATAAGAATGTTATTTTTGACTCAAGTACCTAAGATCGACAAAATGACCGTTATAAACTTAAATAATTACATAATGTTCATATCATGGTAATAAAGGATATAAAAGGAATAATGAACATGAAAAAGGTTCTTAAGTAAATAGGAATTAACTCTAGTTTATTATTAAGGAGGTTAAAGAACGGTCGAGTCAGGACAAGACGAAAGGTAAGGGAACTTCTTAACCCAATTTCTATTATTTGGGTTAATCTCCTAATTTCAAATTATGTCATGATATTATTATGTCCTATCTTGTATTTTTACTTTATTTATGTGTACTTATAGTGAATACACATGATAGATGTACTTTATTTAAAAAAAAGATCTTTTTAAGGACTTCGTCTCAATCTCCTTTCATTGAGGCATATTTGGTTTTATACACAACTTTCTTTTATACGGTGTATAAACCCCTTTGACTTTTACATTTATTCAAAAGGAATCATTTTTATACGAAGCGTTTTACTAAAAAACAAAAAGGGAATGTTTTTCTTTCCGTACTTATGCGGCGACAATGACTTCTCCGCCACCGTGACCATTATTTGAGTTTCAGCTTCCTCTACAAGCCATCACTTTTTTTTATGAAAAATAAATACAAAGTTTTAACTTTCTTTTATTTTGGTATTGAAAAAGGTTTTTAATGATTTTTTATTATATCAATGTGTTGTATTGATATCTTGTGATTGAAATGTGGAAATGTTATGTTTCCTTTATGCATGTTTTATGTGATACGATTATGTTATGGTTTATGATATGTTTAAACCTATTCATATGAGGAATGAATTGGACTTAATAAGTGACATGTGGATCCCGCTATAGCTCCTCTATGCATCGGTAGGTCTCATGAGACAAACTAGTGTCTTGGCACGAGGCCTTGACAAAATCGTATTTGTGGTCTTGGCACGAGGCCTTGGCTACGTGGTTATGATAGTCTGGCATTATGCATTCCATCATTATGAAAGTGGTTATTGATATTGCATGGGATTATTCGATTAGTAGAATATCCATGTGAGTATGTAAATGGAATTATTTAATTTTATTTTTTCCATATTATTCTAAAGTTCAAGTTTAAAAAGTATTTTGTTTTAGTTATACATTGACTTAAATGTTAATGATTATTTATGAAAGCTTCCGCAATATTGTTATCCTTACTGAGCATCCGAGCTCACCCCTTTCAATGTTTCAATATTTTCCAGGATGTGAAGAAGTATTTTATGAATGACATGCATGGATAGTCATAAGAGGATATGAGTGTGGACTATGGAGACTTTGTTATTGTAGTTTTTCACCTTGTGATGTAATGTAACATTTATGAATGTATCTAGCGATTCCAAGGCTACTAAAATAATCGGTAATTCGAGACTTGATCTTTTGTGATCATGCAAATGTTACGAAGTAATGAACAGACTCTGGGTAGCTGGGGTCGGGGCATTATAGTTGGTATCATTGGCAGTTTAGTACTAACCTTGGAAGCTAGATTTAGACAAACTCTGATTAGAGCACATATCCCAAAGATAGACTTTGAGGATTAGTATAGAAGAACTTCCTAGAATTTTGGTATTATTGAGATTTTGTGAGTTTTCAGAGAAATACATCCCTGTCTAGATACGAGCAGGTAGAGGTGGCTCTGGCACAGATGTATCTAGGGGTAAAACCTGAAAACACCGCTTTGAGCTAGACTCGAAAAGGAACTGATGCATGACAAGGGGCCTTGCTGCACTCTTGGTTACGACACACCTGGGGGATATGCTTAGGATAATTCTCATTTCATTACAATCCACTATGAAGGGTTATGAGTATATACTTCCTCAATGAAAACTTTTTTTATGATTATGGATTATATCCATAAAATAGTTCAATTAGTGTTAAATGTTTTACAAGTACGGAATTATGTATTTTGGTCCATAAACTAATCTAGTTTATGCAATTGTTTAGAAATGGAGCCTAGTGGATGGAATGGAAACCGTATCAATGCACGCACTCCGTGTAGGGATTTCCCTCCTGCTCAAGATAATTATTGTGGAGCTGGAGATACAACTGGTACTGATCAACTTATTACCATACTGGGACAACTCACTCAGGTTATGAATAATAACCTTACTCGTATGGAGCACCCTGATCCGCAACGTGGAGGATCAATGTTAGACCGCTTCATGAGGCAACAAATGCCAACTTTTAATGGGGGTACAAATCCATTAGTATCTGAGCAATGGATAAACTCCTTAGAGAATCTATTCCATGCCTTGGGGAGTAGCTAAAGGGAGAAGGTTGTCATGGCAGTTTACTACCTCACTAGAGATGCCGATCAGTGGTGGTTGCTGATTCAAAACACAAAGGAAGATGATGACGTATCGAATATGGAATGGAGGGAGTTGAAAGAGCTTTTCTTAGAAAAATACATTCCTCATGACCATCGAGCAGATATGGAAAGGCAATTTCTGAGTCTAAGGCAGAAGGAGGATGAGAATGTCGCAAAGTATGAGGCTAACTTTAAAAGGTTAGTGAGGCATGCTGCAGATTATATACGTAACCCGAGAAGTAAGATTGATCGTTTATTTGATGGGTTAAAACCATTCCTCCGTCGAGCTTTAGTATCACAATCTTTCTCAAAATACGAAGATATTATCTCGTGTGCAATCAAGACGGAAAATGAATTCTCTAAGTCTTATGACTTTATAAAAAAGCATGAGAAGAAGAGATCTTCTGATCAATCTGGAAATGGAAATAAGGGGAGGAAGGGAAGAGTTGAATATCATTCCTGCAGTAAATGTGGGAAGAAACACGCTGGTACATGATTGAAGGGAATGGGAGTCTATTACAAGTGTGGCGAAAAAGGCCACCAAGCTCATGATTGCAAGGGAAAGAAAGTTGCGGTGAATGTGGAATGCTATAACTGTAGAGATATGGGTCATTATGCAAATGAATGTCCTAAGCGCCAGGGGAACTTACCTCAGAAGAGGCCAAGGGATCAAGGCCAAGCTTATGCTATCACTACTGCTGAGGTTGAAGCTCCAAAAGACGTGGTGGCAGGTAATTTAATGGTTTGCTCAAGTTTAGAAAATGCATTATTTTATTATGGATCATCGCATTATCTCATATCTTTCCAGTTTCCTAAGAAAATTAGATATTTAAAGTTTGATTTAACAAGAGAATTGTCAGTCAAAACTCCTAAGGGAAGTATTATTGCAACAAAGTTTTGTGAATCAGTCCCCCATTAGAGCACATCACTCTTCTTCATCCGCTGATCGCATTGTCATACCTATGATTGAGTTTGATATAATCCTCGGTATGGATTTTCTTTCGGACTATGATGCAAAGATTTATTGTAAGAAGAAGGAGGTTACGATTTTTGATGATGATGATAAGGAACACCTTATTTTTAGAGCAGAATTGTCACCACCTAATTCTTATTTAGAACCACCCCCAGTGGCTCAACTAAGTTCAATTATTGGGGAGGAAGAGAGTGAAATGACTAATAGCGAGGAAAGGAATGTTCAAATAGAGGATGTTCCTATTGTGAATGAATATGTAGATGTGTTTCCGGAAGATTTACCTGGACATCCTCCAGAACGAGAAGTTGAGTTTTCCATTGATTTAATTCTTGGATCGAGGCCCATATTGAAGACCCCTTATAGGATGGCCACTGTGGAATTAGCTGAACTAAAGAAACAACTAGAGGAATTTAGTAATAAGGGATTTATTCGCCCTAGTGTTTCTCCATGGGGAGCCCCTGTCCTTTTTGTTAAGAAGAAAGATGGAACTATGAGGTTGTGCATGGACTACAGGGAGATCAATGCTATAACAATAAAGAACAAGTATCCCCTACCTCGCATTGATGATTTATTTGACCAATTCCATGGAGCTCAATACTTTTCATATATTGACCTTCGATCGGGATACCATCAGTTGTGCGTGAAGAAGGAAGATATTCCGAAGACAGCATTTCGAACAAGGTACGGGCATTACGATTTTACAGTAATGCCTTTTGGATTGACTAATTCACCCTCTGTATTCCTGGATCTAATGAATAGAGTTTTCAAAGAATATCTAGATGATTTTGTGGTGGTATTTATTGATGACATCTTGGTGTACTCCAAAAGCTACGAAGATCATGAAAATCATTTCCGTATTATTTTGAAGACTCTTAGGAGGCATGAATTATATGGGATGTTTAGCAAGTGTGAATTCTGGCTTTAGGAGATTTCTTTCCTTGGACACATTGTCTCTAAGGATGGAATTTCTGTTGATCCTTCTAAGACCAAGGCAATCCAAGAATGGCCAGAACCGACGAGTATAACTGAGGTACACAGCTTTATTGGTTTGGCAGGTTATTATCGACGTTTTGTCCCGAATTTTTCCCGATTGGCTAACCCATTGATGAAGCTCACACGTAAAGGGGTTAAATTTGTCTGGACAAAAGAGTGTGTAGAATGTTTTGAAGAACTTAATAGAAGATTAGTCAATGCTCCTATATTGACTGTACCATCAGGGAATGATGGGTTCGTTATTTATAGTGATGCATCAATGAAAGGACATGGTTGTGTCCTTATGCAGAACGATAGGGTTATTGCCTATGCATCAAGACAACTGAAAATTCATGAGAAAAACTATCTTACTCATGATCTCGAGTTAGCTGCTGTAATCTTTGCCTTGACGATATGGAGACATTATCTCTATGGTTAAAAATGTGAGATATATACCGATCACAAGAGTTTGAAATATATTTTCTCACAAAAAGAACTCAACATGAGGCAAAGACGATGGCTTGAACTACTCAAGGATTATGATTGCATGATACACTACCACCCAGTGAAGGAAAATAAGGTTTCAGATGCTTTGAGTTGAAAAGATCATGGAGTTTTGAACATGATGAGAGTGGAAAGGGATCCTATTTTTATGGATCTAGTAAAGATGGATATGGGAATAACCATAGAGGGTGAAACATCAAAAAAAATTCAAATAGTTGCCAAACCATCTTTACTAAAAAGGATAAAGAGTTCTCAACCTGATGATGAAGTGTTGAAAAGGAAGATTAAAGCTGTGAATGATGGGCGGTTGATTGACTTTGTTTATGAACATGGAATTTTGAAATTTGGGAGGAGACTTTGTGTTTCCGATATACCTGATTTAAAGAGGGAATTGTTGCATGATGCTCATAGTTCCAATTTCTCTATACAACCTGGTAGCACAAAAATGTATAGAGATTTAATGGGAAATTTTTGGTGGGACAACATGAAAAGGGAGATTGCCGATTTTGTGTCAAGATGTATGGTTTTCCAACAAGTGAAAGCTGGAAGGCAACATCCTGGTGGAGTATTGAAACCTCTTCCCATACCTGAGTGGACATGGGATAATATTACTATGGATTTTGTCACGGGACTACCAAAGACTCCAAGAAGAAATGACGCAATATGGGTCGTTGTTGATCATCTCACGAAGTCGGAAAATTTTCTTGCTATAAGGGAAGATCTACAACTTGAACGTCTAGCAAGACTATATATTAATGAAGTTGTGAGAATTCATGGAGTACCCCTGTCGATTGTCTCGGATCGTGATCCCTGTTTTACATCAAGATTCTGGAAAAGTCTTTAGAAGGCCTTGGATACTGAACTTCGTTTGAGAACTGCTTACCACCCTCAAACAGATGGAAAATCAGAAAGAACAATTCAAACCTTAGAAGACATGTTGAGATCATGCTCACTTGACTTTCAAGGAATGTGGGATCAATATTTACCTCTGGTATAATTTTCTTATAACAATAGCTTCCATTCAAGTATTCAGATGGCACCATATGAAGCGTTATACAGAAGAAGATGTTGCACACCAACCTATTGGGATGACGTTGGTGAAAGAAAACTTGTAGGCCCAGAACTGGTGGAGGAAACGATGGAAAAGGTGAAGGTAATACAAAACCACATCAAAGCAGCTCAAAGTAGGCAGAAGAGCTATGCTGACAATTGAAGGAAGGATTTGGAGTTTCAGGCAGGAGATCATGTTTTCTTGAAGGTATCACCGTGGAAGGGAGTTATATGGTTCGGTAATAAGGGTAAATTGAGTCCCAGGTACATCAAACACTTCGAAATTCTAGAACGAATTGGGGTTTTAGCTTACCGTTTGGCAATGCCGCCAAGTCTCTTCAAAGTTCATGATGTATTCCACGTATCACTATTGAGAAAATACATGCCTGACCCAACGCATGTACTCACCTATGAGGAATTATAACTTGAACCCGATCTTTCTTATTGCGAAGAGCCCGTCAGGATTCTTGATACAAGAGAACAAGTGCTGAGAAACCGGACGACTCGTCTGTTAAAAGTTCTATGGAGAAACCATAAGATAGAGGAGGCAACGTGGGAACCCGAGGAACTTATGATGAAGAATCACCTGAGTCTTTTTATACAGTGATATTATATGAAATTTCGAGGACGAAATTATTTGAAGGAGGGGAGAATGTAACACCCCAAGCTTTCTCGGTATTCTTCTCTTTGAATAATACAGTAGCGTGTGTTGTACACAACTTCGAGTACTAACACACACCACAACCAATCAAAGTAGCCGTTATGAATAGTAATACGTAATTTTTGAAATTTTATAAATTTTATTTTTTCAAATGGACTTCATTTTTGTATTCGTAATATCAAAATTATTCTAAGTTGAATTTTTTGTAACTTTCTGAGAACTTCCTATTTTTTATGAATAGTGAAAAAATACTTAAAAAACTTTTTTAATCAAAATAATTTATTATGGTAAATTATACTATTTAGTGGTTTTAAATTATAATTAGAATATATTTTTACCATTTTATCCAATGGTGGTCATTAGAATTAATTTAACATTGAAATTGGACATAAACAATTGCCAATCTTTTGATATAAATTGTTTCTTAAAAACACGCTATTTGTTGTAACAATGGGAATTAATTATAAAATTAATTAATGCAACTTGTATGTTTGGAATTTTTTAAAATAGACAACATTTTTTAATTCGGAATATCAATTATAGATTAGGGTGACATTTTGGCCTTATTCTGAAAAACTTCAATTTTTTATGAATAGTGAAACCACTAAGTGGTTGTTAAAAAACTGATTTTTCGTTAAAATGAACCATTACCACTTCTGTGTTTTGAATTTCAAAAATCCGACATACATGGTTTTCATTAATATGTAAAATGTGGTTCAATGAGATTAAAATAATTTTCTGGTGAATAGTAACTATTAAGTTCTTAATCGTGATTAGAGGTAATTAGTGTAGTTTAAGGTAAAAATAATGATTTAATAATATGAGATGATCTTGACACATGTCCTACCCTCATTGGATGTGCCATGGCCGACCAAGACAATCCATGGGTCAACTTGGTGACCCCATGGAGACACTTTAGTTGGAAAATGACATAAATACCTTTTATTTAATGATAAAGTAAAAAATGACACAAACATGAAATGTTTTACAAAAACAATTTTTACATGGGGTTATACAAGTAATATTTTTGACTATAAATAGTCATTGGAATGAAAAATATTTCCTACATCATAGTGTTTTTTTTATAATTTTTATACATTAAATAAATTAAATTATTTATGACATCATGATGATGTAGCGATGACCTCATTATTTAACGATTTAAAAAAAATAAAAAGATAATGTAAACTCCAAGGCTTACACTTGTCAGAAACCTATTGGATGAGTATATTTCGAACCCTTATCACCTTACCCTCTAATTATGTAAGTGTGGGACCTCTAAAATCCGAAACTCATTTTATAATAAAGTGACTTTTCTTTACTTTCCAAGAGTGCCCCTCCTCTCCACTTATTAAAGGCCCCCACCTCTACCACCTTACTCACACTTTCAAAGCCTTTTGGCTCGGCCAACCTCTTCCCAAATACTATCCCAACTTCCCTCCCTTACTCCTAGAAGCCTCACTTTGGTCAGAAGTCTTCCCAAGCCTTTTTCTCAAATCAAAAGAGTTACCCAATTTTAAGGTAATGTCTTCTCTTATGTTATTTTGTTTTATTTTGCTTATCCAAACCCTTAAACTCTTTTTATTCCATTATTTTGTAACAAAAACAGTATCCTAAATATACTAGGATGTTGTTATAATGAGTATTCGAGCTACACATACACACAACTACTTCTAATGGTTAAAGAACATATGATTTCTGTGGATGGTGAATTTCTGCCTCACGAAACGATGATTGTTCAACACTCATAAAACACCTTCAAAGGTGGCCATTAAGATGTCACACTATTTATAAATGATAAATAATATGTTTATGTTTTACTTAAGGTTATGTATTTTTCATTTATGGCATACCTTTATTGTTTCCATTATGGGTAAAAGCGATATTTTCATTTCAGGAAGTGCGAACTACCGCCCCCTCAAAGTGATTTTAATCGTTAATGCCATATGTGGGATGTATAAAGGATGGAGGAAATGATATTATATATGATGTTATACTGGAATTATAATATACCTTTATATCATTATGATTTCATTAAATACGAAATATAAATGAAAGTAGCGTTAATGCGTACGTACGGCTTACCGTCTCCATGAACGGTGCATTTCATTTCTAACTCTAAACGTTAGGGAATATTATAAATGCATGTATATAATGGATATATATGAGATATATGATATCTATATCGTGAATATAATTCTGGATATAATGGATATATCACCAAATGAACAACTTGTAATTATAAGAATGTTATTTTTGACTCAAGTACCTAAGATCGACAAAATGACCGTTATAAACTTAAATAATTACATAATGTTCATAACATGGTAATAAGGGATAAAAAGGAATAATGAACATGAAAATGGTTCTTATGTAAATAGGAATTAACTCTAGTTTATTATTCATGAGGTTAAAGAACAGTCATGTCAGGACATGACGCAAGGTAAGGGAACTTCTTAACCCAATTTCTATTCTTTGGGTTAATCTCCTACTTTCAAATTATGTCATG
Source organism: Viscum album (assembly GCA_963277665.1). Lineage (NCBI taxonomy): Eukaryota > Viridiplantae > Streptophyta > Magnoliopsida > Santalales > Viscaceae > Viscum > Viscum album. Next base: position 70,219,605 of record OY728161.1, read on the forward strand.
ATATTATTATGTCCTATCTTGTATTTGTACTTTATTTATGTGTACTTTTAGTGAATACACATTATAGATGTACTTTATTTTAAAAAAATGATCTTTTTAAGGACTTCGTCTCAATCTCCTTTCATTGAGGCATATTTGGTTTTATACACATCTTTCTTTTATACGGTGTATAAACCATTTTTAATTTTACGTTTATTCAAAATGAATCTTTTTTATACGAAGCGTTTTACTAAACTATAAAAAGGGAATGTTTTTCTTTCCATACTTATGCGGTGACAACGACTTCTCCGCCGCCGTGACCATTATTTGAGTTTCGGCTTCCTCTACAAGCCATCACTTTTTTTTATGAAAAGTAAATACAAAGTTTTAACTTTCTTTTATTTTGGTATTGAAAATGGTTTTGAAAGAATTTTTATTATATCAATGTGTTGTATTGATATCTTGTGATTGAAATGTGGAAATGTTATGTTTTTTTAATGCACGTTTTATGTGATACAATTATGTTATGGTTTATGATATGTTTAAACCTATTCATATGAGGAATGAATTGGACTTAATAAGTGACGGGTGGAGCCCGCTATAGCTCCTCGATGCATCGGTAGGTCTCATGAGACAAACTAGTGTCTTGGCACGAGGCCTTGACAAAATCTTATTTGTGGTCTTGGCACGAGGCCTTCGCTACGTGGTTATGATAGTCTGGCATTATGCATTCCATCATTATGAAAGTGGTTATTGATATTGCGTGGGATTATTCGATTAGTAGAATATCCATATGAGTAAGTAAATGGCATTATTCAATTTTATTTTTTCCATGTTATGCTAAACTTCAGGTTTAAAAAGGCTTTTGTTTTAGTTATACATTGCCTTAAATGTTAATGATTATTTATGAAAGCTTCCGCAATATTGTTATCCTTACTGAGCATCTGAGCTCACCCCTTTCAATGTTTTAATATTTTCCAGGATGTGAAGAAGTATTTTATGAATGTCCTGCAGGGATAGTTAGAAGAAGATATGAGTGTGGACTATGGAGACTTTGTTATTTTAGTTTTTCACCTTATGATGTAATGTTACATTTATGAATGTATCTAGTGTTTCCAAGGCTACTAAACTAATCGGTCATTCGAGACTTGATCTTTTGTGATCATGCCAATGTTACGAAATAATGCATCGACTCTGGGTAGCTGGGGTCGGGGCGTTACACAGAAGTCCTATGCTAATAGGAGATGGAGACCAGTGGAGTTCGAAGATGGAGACCACGTCTTCATATGAGTCTCACCTCGACGAGTTCTATGGAGATTTGGAAAAGGCTAAAATTTATCTCCATGACATATCGGTCCATTCTAGGTCCTCAAAAAAGTAGTCATGGCGGCTTATTTCCTTGACATTCCACCGTAGTTGCATAGGGTGCACGACGTGTTCCACGTATCACAGTTGAGGAGATACGTTCATCACCAATCCCACATCATCAACCATGGGAAGCTGGACATCGATGATGGGGAGACATTCACAGAGGTTCTAGTAGAGATTGAGGATCAACATTAGCGTGTCCTGCGTGAATGGTTTTTTCCTCTGGTGCATGTTCGTTGGCAGCACGGGAACCTCCAAGAGAGCACATGGGAGTGGGAGGCTCTGATGCATGATCAGTACCCCCATTTGTTTCCCTTGTGTGTGTTGTAGCTTTATGGGGACATAATTCCCTGATGTGGGGGTAATTTAGAGACTCGAAAATTTCAAGGAATATTTTATTTTAATTTCTATGTAATTTTATGAGTCCACAATTTTTGACGACACTAGATTCCAAGGCCCGGTGTGTCCGATATCAATTTATGAAGTTTTGTTTGGGTACATTATGTAAATGTATGGGCGATGTTTTTTTATATTTTGAACCAGTGCTCAGAATTGAAATATGAGGACACCGATGAACTTGCTGCACTAGTATTCGCTTAAAGAGACCTCTACCGCAGTTGCGTTTAGTTGAGAGTGGATGTTATAAGTTGGGGTTTCTAATTAAAAATTAAAGATTAAATAAAAATGTGTGTGTAACACATTTTTATTTGAAGGTGGTTAAAGTATTTGGGTGGTGGTTATTTTCTCCAATGGGAAGTTGGATGTGGGGCCCACCCCCACATAACCTCCCATGGGAGGATATTGTGTGGCAGGGCCCACACGAGCACCTAACCCTTTAACTCCCCTTGAAAACCTCTAACTTCCCTTGCCTTTAATGATCCCACCCATTCTTCATTTATATTGGGTGAACTCTCCACCTTCCTCCTCTCATTAAGTGTTCCAACCATTTAATTAATGAATTGAACTTAATAAATTTAAATAATTTTAGATTTTGAATTTTGAAAATCTTTTCAAAAATAAAATAATAGCAATGCCTATTATTTTAGTTTGAGGATGGATCTTTGAGGGGATTTGGGAGGAACTCTTGGAGAAATATTATTCCCTGAACGATGAACGCCATTATTCAATGAAGAATGCTCCATGTCTCGAAGAACGTGAAGCAACACCTTCTACCTTCTTCAACCAGGGTAAAAAAGTGTGGAGACGCCCACAAAGAATGCCATCTTCCTTCCTCTTCCTCCATGTCAAGGGAGAAGATGCCGCCGACGAAGAACATCTCCAACAATGATGCTTCACCCTTGGACACATTCCGATGTCAACTAGTCGACGCCATAGTCAATGAATGAACATTGAGTCAAGTAGAGAGATTTATTTATTTTTAAATGAATAATGATTATACATCGTTCTTTGATGAATTTTATGATTCAATTAAATGCAGGATTACTAATTGAGCCTCTAACATGGACGGCACGAGCTATCAAACAAGCTCGGAAGCTTCGCCAATTCGTTCTTGATGCGAGGTTCGATGGGCGATGGGTGAAAAAAATGGAAACCTGGATTTGAGGTCGTCGTAGTAATGAGTAGGACCCGCGGAGGCCGTAAGAGCCAACAAGAGGAAAAATGGACCACCAGAACGACTCTGGTGGACCGATAAAAAGTGTGGTGGCATGAGTCATCGGCGCAGCGGCACCGACGACTGGAGGGGGCAGTTGGCAGAGGCCGGCCGCCTGGTGGCGGCGGCACCCTTTACGCACCACCACTGGAAGGTCGCCGCGGCACCGGTTGTGACGCTGGAGCGGAACCCGCAACCGTGGGTTCCGAGGGGGGTCGGGCGGTGCCAGATGGCGCCGTCGTAACATGGTGCCAGGTCCCCCCCCAACCCACTCCGCTCACCAAGCACATAATGCGCGCGGCTGGGCCGAGCCACGGCCTGCCGCCCGGGCTGGGCCGCCCTCACACGGGCTGGGCTGGAGCCGCCGGGTCGGGTCGTGCCTGCCGAGCCACACCGCACCCTATCGGGTCGGACCCAGATCTCGGCCGGATCGACCTTGTTTGGGCAAACCCTGGGCGGGTTGGGCTGGGTCGGACCGGACCCAGACCCCCCACTTCAGACAAATTTTGGTATTTCTCCCATAACATGAGCTATGTTCCTCTAATCGACACATCGTCAGTTCCGTAGGATTCCTTGGATGGAGAATTTCTTTTTGGTATATCATACTCATGGTTTTGGTGAATTTTGTGTATGACCGGTTTGGTTCGAACTCAAAACCAACAGGTCCCTCGGAGCGAAAATGCTTATAACATAAGGACCGGATGTCCGATTGACATGCCGTCAACTACATTGGATTTAAATTGATGAGACAGTACTTTTGGAGTACTCCACTTAAAATTAAAATGAGTTTGGAGTATGGCTGGGTTGGATTGTACCAAAAATTCATTAGGCCCCTTGGAACGAAAATGTCAATAACTCTCAGACCGGGCGTCCAATTGACGCACCGTCTGTCATATTGGGTTTCTTGTGATGATACAGAACTACTGGATACATCAACCCAGGACTTCATGATAGTTGATTTAACGACACTGGGCTTGAGGAGCTGACCCTCCCGGAATCGAGTTTGCTATGTCTGGGAACCCTAGGGCTTGATACATTTGAGATGACGGAATCCTCCGTGTGTTCGACAGCGAAGACTACTTTACCAGGATCCTACGTGGATTTGATAGTGACGACTACTATATAAGAATACTATGTGGGTTCCATAGTGACGACTTCTCTACCAGGATCATACGTGGGTTTGACAGTGATGAATACTTTATCGGAATCCTACGTGGGTTCGACAATGGCGACTAATGTACTGGAATCCTACATGGGTTCGACAGTGACGACTTCTATACCAGGATATTACGTGGGTTTGACAGTGATGAATACTGTACCAAAATCCTACGTGGGTTCGACAATGATGACTTCTATACCAGGATCCTACGTGGGGTTGATAGTGATGAATAATGTACCTGAATCCTACATGGGTTCGACAATGATTACTTTTGTACCAGGATCCTACGTGGGTTCGACAGTGATGAATACTGTACCGGAATTGTATGTGGGTTCGACAATGACGACTTCTGTACCATGATCCTATGTTGGTTTGACAGCGATGAATACTGTACCGGAATCTTATGTGGGTTTGATAGTGATGAATTCTGTGCCAGGATCCTACGTGGGTTCGACAATGCTGATAATGTTCTAGGATCCTATGTGGGTTCGACCGAGGAGAAGATTCAGAGGCTACACATAATCATCTATACCCCTCTTCGTGAGTTGTATACCTATGTGAGCTGAGTCTTTTATTTCAACCATTATCAACATAGTGATTGACTTACTTTATTTGTGGAGTGGTTTGTGTTGGGGCTTGAGAGTTGGGGCCGGATTGTGATTGATAACTTAGGTATATGAATGGGTATATACCAAATTAGGGTAGGTTGATAATTTTTGTTTATATCTTTCTACTTTGGTTTATCCATTGTGGATTTTGTGAGACCAGGAGGGTCTTGAGGACCCTACTGAGTATCGTTATACTCACCCTTGCATGGGCTATGCCCGATCCTCATAGTGTTACATGTAGGTGACGAACAACATTGACCGAGGAAGAGTGTACGAAGACCGGATGGTACTTGGAGGTGGACCTCATGATGAGTCGGTACCCAGAGGAGACGGAAAAAAGTGGAGCACTGAGGAGGCTATCTGTACCTACCCATCTGGTAGAATTTGTTTTGGATGATCTAGGAGCTGTTAGGCACCTTCCACCAGTTTGTTTTTTAGTTTTACCTGTTTGTCCATTCATTTTAAATTAATTTTTCACTTGTATTTCTAGCCCTTTTACATTCCATAACTTCTTCTATATTCCGTTTTTACATAGATTTTGTTTCCTCTTATTCTATGGTTGTGTTTTTTTTTGCAGTAATAAAGGAAATTTATTCCAAATTTAGGGATTTACGCCTTTGGTGCTAGTCGTCAACCCCTTCCCTATGGAAGGGAGGCTTGGGGTAGTTACGACACGAGCCCCGGGGGAAGAGTTGTGACATATTCATCTTAGTATATAATAATATTAGTCAGAACCTATATAATTCTTGGTTAAATGTTAGGATGTGTTTATAGATCTAACATACCATATACCCTCAATTTTAGTAGAAAATAAATCCTACATAATGATTTGTAATGAGAGTATGATAATAAAAACATATTACACTGAGGATTCAATATATAAGTTTGGTTAGGAATCTTTATCATTAACTTGGTGTAAATTATTTTAACATCCAACACACCCTATTCCATGTTATAAACCCTAGTTAAATTTATTTCATATCCTAAATCAACTTGTTTTTTCAATATATGGATATAATTTCTAAAAAATCACATAAAAAATATATCAGTAAAATTTCATGAATTTATCCTATATATAGATTCATATTTAGGGATCTAACTATTATTTTACAACCACATTTCTCAAAAATATATTCACTATTATTCGTAAAATAATAATCCATTAATCTAAAACAAATTTTTGTGACCCAAGAAAAAAATATCTTATTTTTTATATTTGAAATGACATAGAAATTATGTTCCATAAATAATAATTTCCAATTAATTGATAGGTTTTATTTAATTATAGATATACCATATGGTTTTATTATTTTATAAAAAACATGTTCAGTTTTACTTAATGGAAGAATACTTGATCATGTTAATGATATCTCTTTAGTAGGACACATCCTCAAAATAGGGTTACTGAAAACATTATAAATTAGAGTTCTCAAAATTTAATCAAGGGTAAAATAATTTTTTCATCAAGGATGAGTTCATAATATTACTATAAAATCATGAGTGTATGTGAAATATCATATCATCTTGTGTAACATTCATAAGACAAATGGGTGCTTCCATGTTTATGGCATAAGAACATTAAGCCCCAAGATATCATCATGGTTGTATAATATTTATACAATTCCCTATAATCATTTACCATAATACTTGAATCATGAGATCATGAGATAATAAGGCATAAAATACTATAATTATGGTGCAAAAATTTATAACTGGATACATTACATTATTGAGACACTGATTTTATTCCCAGCTATAGATAAACTCAAATGTAGTCATGAATACCAATCTCAAGAGATATAAACATTTTTCCAATGCACTTGAGTGTGAAATAAAACTCCACCCATAATTCATCCAAAAAAACATGTGCCACATATAAATAATTAAATTTTCAAATCATAAATAAACCCAAGAAATATATTAATTTCAAAAAACCTGTAAATAAAAATAATCCAAATATCATAGAAAACATGTAGAAATAAAAACTGGTTTCACAAAATTCCTAAATATAAAAATAAGAAATCAATAATTAAATATAATTGTAACAGAATACTGTACACCAAAAACAACCAGATAATAAAATGAAATTTTTGGGCGAAACATGAAACATAACACCATTAACGATTGGTCATTTGAAGATAATAAAAAAAAATCATGGAAATAGAAGTTTTATAAAAAATTTATTCATAATTTTAAAATTCATAATGATATTTATCTATTAAAATACCAAAAAATTCAAAAATAAAAAAAACTCATTCAATGGAATGAATTTGGATAAAACAATTTCCCTATAAATAATTGAGAGAAAATTATTGAAAATGGGGTGTCTTAACAGATTAAATATGCATAGAAAATTTAAAAATAAATTAATTTAGTATGAGACAATAAATAAATTACATTTACTATTAATTTCTACATATGTGTCTTAACCTGCTATATTTAGGCACCCTGGACATGTTCTTCTAAATAATTTTCTATGAATGTATACTTTACAAATTCTATTTCATACTACATTTAATACACTAAATGTAGTCATTATTAGTTAATAAATCAATAATGATTATTCCATATCATAATCACCAAGTATATTTTCAGTTTAATATATTTAGAGAGTAAGAAACATCATTTATGAACAAATCTAATCATTACATGGTGAATAAATTAATCTATAGAAAGTATTTAAAATATTACACAAAATGTTTCCACAAATTCAATACATGTAGTCATAGAAAGGGTAATAAATTTCATCATTACCTTATGAATAATAATCATAATAAAGGGTGAGTTAAAATTATTAACCATGGAAATAAATACTTGAAACTATTTTATCATGCTGGTGACTTAAATAATATGGAATAAATAAATAACTCAAATAATTTCATAATAATCATAATATAAGGGATTCTATATCCATTGAAGTAAATGAAAACATGGATTATAAAAACTAATGATCATCTATAGATAGAGAAAAGAATGTTTGTATTAACCACAACCCAATTAGACAGAAACCAACATCTTCCTTATTACATTAGCATAACATACAAAAAGACACATACCAAAGGACCGAATAATATAGTAGTATTGGTAAACAGGATATGTACTTGAGTCTTACAATACATTTGAAAACAAAAATTATAGCATACAATCTTCAATAATAATATTATTCATTCTAGAATACCATATCATATTAAACATAACATACTTCATAGATTATTGGGAAAAGAAACAATATAAGAGTGATCTCAAATGTTTAGTAGGAGTTATGTTCATTGGAAACTATCATGAATATATAATAATAATCAACATGGAATGTTAAATAATTAAACAGAAATTGAATTTAAATAAACATATAATAATTAATAAATATTAAAATATTCACAAATGAATAAATTGTTATTTAATCAATAAACTGAAATGAAATTAAATTGAGAATAATATGAATATAAAACTCTCATGGATAATAATAATTGAATTATTAATGGATGAGATGCTTAATTATTGAATGTCATGACTCTCAGAAATTAAAACCTCTACTAAAAATATTTATCCACAAGATAATTTATAGATTATATGTATAAATTGATCCAGTTTAGCATAATATACTTCTACTATAAATACCTTTCAAAATATAGTTTAAAACTATTAGTTTCATACCCATTAGTATTGGCCAACATATTTTTCTAATGAGTCCTATTGATTCATTAAGGAGATATATAATGTTTTACCCACCGTTCAATGCATGTTCATATCATTCATCAAATATCAAATGATAAATTTTATTAAATAATCAATATACATTAACATAAACTATTAGCATTGAAGAAAGAATACAGATTATCAATATTTCCCTATTCAATAAAATATCATCCAAAGGTAACACTATATATAAAAATTTATTACTATTTATTCAATAAATATATTCGTTGTTAGTTCTATACTACCTCTCCATTCTTTAAGATTTTATTTTGAAAATAAAAAACAACTTCTTATTAAATATATTTTCCTTACACTTACATGTATTTCCTTACTCTTACTTAAATTTCCTTATAAGCAAAATTTTGATAGCCTTTTGCGTTAAACATATTTTTATTCTGGTTTTTAGAAAACAATTTTATTCTAGATATGTTCTTAAGTTTCAGAAATTTGTATCTTGGTTATACTATACCAGAATTCCTTAAGAAACCTTTTTCCATTCTCTTTTTTCAATACCATGCCGATTTCCTTCTAGAATGAAATCTGAAATCATATTTTTCTTATTCTAAGATTTCAAGTATTTAGGTTTTCTAAAGTTCTTAAACTCTATCTTTCAGGTTATCGGTAACAATGTTCCATAAGATAGATTTGTTATACTGATACCGGAAATCTCAATTACAAAATCCTTATATCATTTAGGTGCTAGAGAATAAGAAACTAATACTGAGAATTTCCTTTTACATTATCTTCTATAATATGGTACCAGTTATATTTTGTGATGCTGCAAATCATAATATGGATATTGAAAATTTTAAAACATAGTTTTCATAAAATAGTCCCTCATACTTAACTGATATTTATTTTATGAAAATCCATTACGAAATCTATAATTCCAAAATTTATTATTCAAAGCTTTATTTCTTTAGAATTCTGAGTCATATAATTCCTTTCATATTATTTCAATTTTATCAGATTCCATATTCCGTACACATAAGTTGTAAGATAATTATATTCATGTTTAGTTATATAAAATGATGTTGTTGTTTCTTTTATAAACTAACTGTTGTATATTTTCCATGTGTCCATGTCCCTCCCAGATTTAATGAAATATGACCGTTGGAGTAGAACCGATCAGTAGATTTTGAAATCTATAAATAAGATCTCAGATGATGAGATCCACACAGACACACATGGATGACACACTTAGAGACATACATGAAGTTCACATTTTTCATTTTGGAGTTCATCTCTCTAAAATATAAATGCTATAAATTGGGAGGCTCTTATAAACTCTGAATATTCATGCAGAAAGTTTGAACAACTTGATCGAAATTTTCTTCCTACATAATTGCTTCGTATAGAGGTGAAATTTCCTTTAAATTAGATACTTCGAGTTGTGAAGTTGGGGGTGCGGATGTCCTTAAAAATCGAGGGCTTGTGGGAATAACAAGAAAGATACCGATCTTAGGATTGATGTCTTACCCAGGTTTGGGTAAGAAAGGCATTCTTGTAAGTATAAAATAAGGTAACTTTATGCAAGATAGTTGGATAGCCTTATCTTTGGGATAAAAGAAGATTGTAAATTTCTGTTGTTTTGTAAATTTTGGGACGTTTCCATCTTGTAAAAACATTCTAACAAGTATCTCTGAATGTAATAGATTATACACGCCTTGTGGTAGAATCTATTTGTAAGATATTTTTCTTACACTTTAGACTTAAGAACATTATATTTCTCTAAGAAGGTGTTTTATTATTTGAGGTGTTTTGAATTTTTTTTATACAAAATATCCTTAAGAAGTTTTTAAAGTATACAATTCATCCCCACCCCATTTTTATGTTGTGAATATTCAGTTCTTTTTTGACCCTAATATTGTTATAGAGTAGAATATAACACTCCATACCAACCTAGGAATTGGTATCAGAGGATGGTTACCTCATACTCTATATCAATTTAAAAATTTCTTTTAGAGTTTCGGTTGAATCTGAATTAATCTCATGATTAAACTCAAGAGAAAAATCAACATTTTCTTCTTCGAATTTTCAGAATCAGAATTTTGGACTCACATGAATGGACTCATATTTTTCCTTAGAGATACTATAGTTTTTTTTCACTTATAGATTTTATTTAAGAACATTATATTTTCTTCAAACAATACTAATGAAATTTTTGTTGATGAATGGTATATTTTTATGGTAGGATCCATGCATATTGGTTCTTTGGACAATTTAAATCCAACTACACCCCATATTTTTGATCGAAAATATTATGAGTAATAGAGAGATATGATGAATACTTTCGTTATTAATACTGAAGTAGATAACTACCTGATTCTGGAATGAGATTATAAGATTACTAATAATCAATTGAAAACTTTTACTAATCAAGAGAAATAAGAATATATAAAAAATCAGATTCATAATTACATTGCTATTTTCCATGACTAGGAACATATATAGTCAAATACTCTCATGTGAAGCTTCAAATAGTATCTGGAAAAAATTCTATGTTCCATATTTTGGAACTTATAAAGTTATAGAGACATGAAGATCTATATTGGGAGCTGAATCTTAGGGTTTTAGCTTTTTGTATGGAGAACCCATAAGAAATGTTCAGAAAAGGTTCATGACCATTGTGAATAGCCTACAGTCTACGAGAGAAAAATCCCTTGATGATGATATACTTGTTCAAAAAACCATAGACATCATGCCTAATGAATGGAAGTCTAAGAGGATAGCAATTGATGAGAATAGGAAAGTCACCCAGATTTCCTTAGATGATCTTTTTAGAACTCTTCTTTAGTAGGATACTATAATGAAGAGAGTTGTGTATAATGTTATAAGAAAGAATTGAAATGGAAGTGTTGAATTCACAACATCTTCTAACCATACGAAATCCAAAACTCCAGAAAGAGTTACTAGATCAAAGTCAAAGGAAGTTACTATTTAGCACAAAATCTAGTGATACAGTAAAATCAGAGAATGAGTTAGCTAATATTGCTTGGAGAGTGAAAAATTAGTAACTTAGAAGAATTATAAAAATAATGTTAATAAGAGAGACTACAAAGAAAAGAATATGGGGAAGTTACATTCTATGAATGTAGAAGAACATGTCATATCAGACCTGATTTCCCTCTTTTGAAAAAGAAGGATGAGAAGGAATGGAATTTAGAGAGAAATTAAGAGATGGTCTACCATTATATTGACAAGAAAATCATAAAGCAAATGAAATGTGGAGTGATAATTGTGGAGACTCTTCTAAAAGTGAATATTCTAAATATGAATCATGAGAACAGAATAACATTAGATTCAATGCTAACACTTCTTTACCAAATAATTTTCTTATGGCCAAAGTATGCTCTGACAATGCATTAACAAATTTTTCTCCTGATTGGAATTATTATCCTGAAGATATTACTTCTTATGAAGACACTTATCTTCAGATAATGAAGAAATACCTTCGTATAAGGAAGTATCTAGATTTTCCATGTTCTTAGAAGCAAAAAATTATTAAATTTCCAAGAAAGTAGACAAGGAAAACACTAGAAAAGAAGTACTTACAAATGGGATTTGAGACCTCACTAGTGATCTTGAAGATAAGGATGATCTCCTAGAAAAACATTCAAAATAACATAAGGATGTAAATTCTGATAAGGAAAAACATTCTAATTATCTTAAGAACGCTATTTAAAAAATAAATGTTTTGAGGAAAAATATTACTCTATGGAAATAATTCCTGAGGATATGAATTTAGTCATAAGACTAAAATAAGAAATATATTCCATTGAGAAACATCAAACAAATTTTACTTCTGGAAAAGAAAATTTTGACAAGATTTGTTACCAAATCAAACCTCAAGGAAATACTTTTGGAGTAGGTTAAACCCACAGAAAACCTATTTTCATGAATAACTAATTTATTCCATCGAAAGCCCACTTTTGTACAAAATTTCAAAGTGGAGGACATTGGAGGAAAACCTATTTTGTAAAAAAAATTCAATCCCTATGATTCCACAAGGCCTATTTTTTCAAAAAAAAATTGGGTTCCTGAATTCATATTGTCTATCACCGGATCCAAACAAGTTTGGATTCCAAAAATCAAACTTTTGTTTTTGTAGAAAAATGATGAATGTACCAACAATTTTTGGTATATGGATAGTGGATTTTCTCATCATATTACAGGTAAAAAAAGTTACTTCCATAAGATTGTCAAAACATAGGGTGTAAAAGTAACCATTAGGGATAATTCTCAAGTAGGGATTTTCGGTATAAGTAATATCATTATTCTCAGAAAAGTTTTAATTTGTAATGTTTTATTTGTTAATGGTCTTATACACAACCTTATAAGAATAAGTCAATTATATGATGAAGTTTACCATGTGAATTTTAGGAATGATACGTGTTTATGTCACATTTACAAGGATGAATATATTCTTACTACCCATAGGCCTTAGAATGTCGACACCCTGAACAAAGAAGTCTTAATAAGTCATGATCTTCCTTTCTTAAGTGCAATTTATGATCAATCATGGCTTTGGTATAGAAGTTTAGGACACTGCAACATTAAGAAACATAGTAACCTCTGAAATAAAGGATTAGTTAAGGATATAGTGGTTCTATGTTTTGATTTTTCAAAAGTTTTTGACCCTTGTCAGTTTGGAAAGCAACACAAATATAGATTTAATCTATTAGTGAAGATTTAAAATCAAATTCCCTACAGTTAGTGCATATGGATTTATTTGTTCCTAAATAAACTGGATGTATTGGAGGCAAATATAATGTATTTGTTCTCGATGATGACTACATTAGATATACTTGGTTCTATTTTCTAGAATGAAAATCTGAATCCTTTTCTTATTTTAGAACTTTTCAAGCTCAAGTAAAAAAATGATAAAAACCTACCATTGATAACTATTCATATTTATCATGGTGGTGAGTTTCTGCATTCGGATTTTGAAACATTTTGTAGTAAGAAAGGTATTACTCACAATTTCTCAGCTTCTAGAACTCCTCAACAAAATGGTGTTGTTGAAAGAACGAAACGAATCCTTCAAGAGATAACTAGAACCACGTTGAGTAAATAATCTATAGAAAAACTATTTTTGGATGAAGTTGTAAGTGCTACCTGTTAAACTATAAATCAAGTTTTGATAAGACATTTTCTAATAAAACTGATTAAGAGCTATGGACTGGTCGAAAAACAACAGTTTCTTACTTCATGGTTGTTGGTTTTAAAGTTTTTATCATTAATAATAAGGTTAAATTACACAATTTTGCACCAAAATTGGATGAAGGAATTTTCATAGGCTCTTCAACTAACTCTACAGCTTATAGAGTTTTAAATAAAAACATGTGTACTATGGAAAAAATAGTACATGTTAAATTTGATGAAAATAATCCTTTTGTTATCAAAAAACCTGATTTAAATATTCTAAATATATTTTCTAAAACTGATCAACAACCTATAGTTGAATATTCTTATAAGGAAAATGTTCACAAAAATATTCTTGAAAATTTACCCCTAAATATTTTCATCCTTATGTTAATGATAAAGTTTTAAAAACCCAAATTAGTTGTTACATAGAAATAATCCTATTGATAATATCATGGGAAATGTAAATAAACCTACAAAGACTATAAGTTACTGAAGGAATGAAATTGAACATGTTTCGTTTCTTTACCAATTCGTGCCAAATACTCCTGAGGAAGCCTTAGGTGAAGATGATTAGAGATAGGCTATGCAGGATGAACTCAATGAGTTTGTAATGGATCAATTCTGGACCTTGGTTGAGAGACCTATGGATACATTTTTTATTGGTGTAAAATGGGTTTTTTGAAATAAATGGGATGGAAATGGTATAATAATTATAAAAAAGAAATATTATTTGCTAAATGTTATAACCAAAAAAAAGGTATAGACTATGAAGAAACCTATGAACCGGTAGCAAGACTTGAATCTATCCATATTCTTCCAGGATTTGCAGCATTCTATAATTTTAAACATTATCAAATTTAATTTATGTGTGATTTATTTAATGGATATGTACAGTAAGATGTCAATGTAGGCCAACCTCCAGGTTTTGAAGATTCAAAAACATACTAATCATGTATATAAACATACCAACTATTTATATGGCCAAAAACAAGCCCCTAGAGCTTGGTAAGATAGACTTACAAGATATTTACATCAAAAAAATTATTCTAAGGGAACTATGGATCCAAAACGTTTTATAAAGAATGATAAGATAGATATTTTAATTTTAAAAATATATGCTGAAGTCATTATATTTGGATCAACTCAATAATCTTTAATAGATTCTTTTGAGGATCTTATGAAGTCTGATTTTGGGATGATCATGATAGGTGAGTTATCATTTTTTCTTGGTTTTCAAATTTCTCAAAAACCAGAAGGAACTAATAAATCTCAACATATGTACATTAAATATCTTCATAAAATGTTTGGGTATGACAACACTAAGAGTATAATTAAACCTATCATAACTTCTAATAAACTTCTTATTTATGAAGAATGGAATCCTTTGGATCAAACATCTTATAGAGGAATGATAGGAAGTTTACTTTACTTAATAGCAAGTCGACCCGACTTAATGTTTTCTATTTTTTTATGTGCATGGTATAAAGAAAATACTATGGAATTGATTAGCCACTAAATGAGGCTAATATTCATTGTTAATATATATAATATTCATGTTCCTTATTATTCATGAACACCATTTTAGTGCATTTTACACTTTGAACATCATTTCACATTATGATTGTAATGCCTTCTTCAAATGCACTATTATGTGGTACATTTTTTAACATCTTTTAAAGTAAAAAATGATTCATATGATTATAAATATTTTAATCTGATATTTTTGGAAATTTATCTACACTCCAATATGAACATGTTTCATTCTGGGATCAATGGAGAATTAATGGAAGAAGATGGGGATATTTTGTAATGAAAGGAAGCAATTCTGGGGAAGGCAGATTGGACACCAGCCCACTTATGAGACTATGGGGCCCAAAATACTGGCCCAATTTACCCCAAATTTCTTTTTATAATAGATGAAATGTCTATGAACAAATACATCTTCAGGATCCAATGCTAATTCTGCCTCCATGGTGTCCATTTAGGCGGCCCAAGTTAGAGATAAAATTCTGGGCCATATTCTGCGGCCCAGAAAACCATCCCACCATTTAAATCATATCTCGTAATCCACAACTCCAAATGGGCCCAAATTTTACAGAAGGTTAGAAGACATCCGGATCTCAATTTTCTTCTTCTATGGGACACTCTGATTCGGCCATATAGAAGGTCATAAAAACGCGTCTGTTCGGTGGATGAAAGTTGGCTGCCACCTCGGGTCAAATGTCGAAAAGTCCAAATTCCACAAGCTTTCCACCACCTATGGCCTACCAAAATTAATTGAGATGCATTTTAATGTTAGAGGCTCGACCGAAGGCTCCCAAAATTACTATTTAAGGAAGTGGTGTTGAAGGAGTTTAAAATCTTGGATGCTTTGTTCAATTGTAATGTTATGCAGCATTTTTTTTGCCTCAAATTTGTCTTTCACATGTAAGTTGTTCAATTCACTTTAGTTTCTTAATAAAAGTTCTTCTTCTACTCTTATTATGTTTTTCTTCATATCAATTTGATACCGTTGTATCAAGGTGTGAATTTATTCACACCAACCCTTGTGAAATTATTCACACAACGGTGGAGTGATCATTTTATTTTTGTTTTTTTTTTACTTCTCCATTTCCTCCCTCATGAGTCTACTTTCCGCTTCCATTGAAACCATGGGATCAATGGACGGGTAACCCACTTATGGATTTATCCAAGGGAGTAGAAAGGGGCTGGATTGGATGTTATTTATCACCTAATTAATGTATAATCACTTCTTTAATTGGGATTTTTATTTGGTGATTTTTAAACATCATCGTCCTTGTTGAATTTAAGGCCACACACTTCAAATACTAATACGATCATTTACCTTGAAGTGGTCAAAACTTTGATCCTTCAAGTGTATAGGTGATTAGTATTAAAGGGTGTAGGCATTAAACCAGTATGTGATGATGTTGTTTTATCTCCTTAAATGAACCCATCTCAAATTTAAAAAATTTAAATCCTTAAAAAGGAAATACGTCCAATCCACCCCAAGCGATAACCTAGGATCAACATATTATTTTAAATTGAATTCACTTAAATCAATTAGATATCATTAAAACCCATCCAAAATCAATCCAATTTGGCCACTTCATAGCTGAAAACAGTCCATAGAATGTACGTGTCTATAGGTTTCTTCTTAGGTCTATGTGGATTCGATAACCCAAGATAAACTACAAGGACCGTCTTACCTTCTTCTCTTGGGTAAATTTGAGTGAGAATCAAATTTTGGCGCCGTTGTCAGGGACCCAAGTAATTAATCTAAACACCCATTCTATTCTCCCCCATTTATTCTTTTCTCATCCAAATTCTCTTATCTTGTCCCTTTCTCGATTTATTTTCTTTGGCGCATGTCCGCCTACACCCGCGATCAATCAAACCGTCTTGTTAGAGTGGATATTCCTGGGGATGGGGAATCAAGTACACCGAGGGAACTCTTTACATTAGATCATAATCTTCCTAATACTCTAGAGTCCAATGTTGGGCCAATTTCAATGGATGTTCTTCAAAAAATCCAACTCATAAATCCGGGTGGGAACCAAAATGGAAACCCAAATGAGGCAGCCCCAAACTTGGGGAATGCAATTGATCAAACCATGAATGACTACCTCACACCTTCCTGGACCAACACCCCCTCATGAATTAGACACAATTCCCTCGGAGATTCCAACTACATCTCTAAACCCCATGTCCTAAACCACCTTCCCACATTCCATGGAATGGAGCCTGAGATGCCCTACCTGCACATTAAGGAGTTCAATGACATTGTAGAAACCATTTGTCCCCCACATCAACTAGAATCAGCTAGGAAGAGTCTATTTCCTTTTTATTTAAAGGATCGAGCTAAAAATTGGCTAAACAATTTGAGACAATCATCCATAAACTCTTGGGACCAACTAAAAAGATAATTATACAAAAAATACTTTCCCCACCACAAAACAATTGCACTTAAAAAGAGTATCCAAAACTTTTTTGAAAAAGAGGGAGAGTCATTCTATGAAACACGGGAGAGGTTCAAAGACACTCTAAACATGGTTCCACACCATGGTTTTTCTATTCCTGAATAAGTGAGAATTTTCTATGAAGGTTTGGGTCCAGGGAACAAACAATTCATTGACATGATGCTTAATGGAACCTTTATAAACAAAGCCCCAAATGATGCTTACGAGTTTCTAGAAAGACTTTCTGAACAAAACCAAAAATGGGGAACTTCTCCTTATTCTGAAAAGCCACAAAGAACTACTGGAATTCATACACTTAGAGAAGAGGAAAGCCTTAGGGCTAAACTCACAGCACTCTCTAGGAAGGTTGAAGAGATAGACCTTAGGAAAGTCCATGAAATCCAAACTGTTGACCCTGTTTGCACAATTTGTGAAATACATGACCATAAGACACACAACGGCCCAACCATTCCATCCATCAAGGATGTTCTTTTAGGAGGACCCCCAGCAGAAGTAAATGATTTGAACTTTCAAAAGCCTCAATACCAAAACGACTTCTACCCAAGGTATAACGGCCACCCATGCTTCCGCTGGAATGATAACCAATAACCTAGCCAACCACAGGGACAAAATCCTTACCCTCATCAGAACTACCAAACCCATAACCAGTTCCAAACCCAACCTATCCAATACCAACAGCCACCAGTCCATTTTCAAAAAACCATCCCACCTCCAAAATATCCCACGGGGATAAACCAATCGACTCATGCACCAACCCAAACTGTTCCACAAAGCCTACTAGAACAACTGTGCAAACAAATGTAGAGGATGAACTCAGAAGTATCTTCCCTAAAACAAGAACTTCAAACCATCAAAACTGGAAAGGCACCCATGCCTACTTAGGCGGTGCCATCCTCAACTTCAAGGGGAGAGTCAGGTTGTGCTCATACAACTCATGAACAACTAAAGGCTGTGACTGTTTTAAGAAGTGGGAAATCAATTGAGAAACCTGAACAACTAATTCAGAACCCACCTGAAGATTCAAACTTGGATGAAAATTCAAATGAACCACAAGATCAAACTAAGGATACTGATAACAATGTGAAAGAAACAACTCTTCAACAAACAACCCCACAACCTGCACCATTTCCTCAACGCGTGAGGGGGAAACCCAAGCCTGAACTGAGTGAAACAGTGAGGGAAATATTCTCACAAGTCAAGTTGAACATTCCTCTTCTCGATGCAATCCAAACCATACCTTCCTACTCAAAGTACCTTAAGGAATTGTGCACTTTTAAAAGAAAATTTTCACATAAAAACCAAGTCCTTTTGGCAGCTAATGTGAGTACCACCATTCAAGCGACCATTCCTCCTAAGTTGAAAGACCCGGGTTGCCCTTACATCAATGTTGAACTAGGAGAAAGCAAAGTTGTCAAAGCCTTGTGTGACCTAGGTGCAAGTGTCAATCTCATCCCATATGTTGTGTACTGCCAGTTAGGCCTAGAAGAACTCCAACCCACATCTGTCACACTTCAACATGCAGATCGTAGCATTAGGGTTCCAAAGGGGATTTTAAGGACATTCTGGTAAAGGTTGAAAACTTCTTCTACCCTGCTGATTTCATTGTCCTTGACAACCATCCAAACTTAGGAATTAAGGAACAAAACCCAATCATCCTTGGTTGTCCTTTCCTTGCAACAATCAACATTGTTATCCGAGTCAGAAATGGGAACATGACCATCACCTTTGGGAACATGAGTCTAGACTTGAACATCTATAATGCAAGCTCACAAATAGGGGATGGAGAGGAAATTCAAGAAGTAAACATGATAGGAATCATTGATAATGAATCCATGGAACATCAAGTAATATTTGATGGATGTTTAAGTCTGGATTAGATTGATTTCCTTTGTTCATATGAAGGAAGTTTATCTCCTTGGATTGAATCATTTTCAAATTGCTCTTATGATGAAGTATTAGGTCCAAAAATCAGTGAAACCTTTCACGAAACCACTTTCATAGAGACCCCTCTAAATTCCTTCCCTAAATCTGATAAAGCCAATCTAGTAGGTGAAACTTCTACATGTCAGAAATAAATCCTATCTGAAACTCTAAAAAAAGAAATTGATCTTGATCCAATGCCCCAATCTTCTGCTGAAATTCTGAACCGACCTTATCTTGAATTTAAGGAACTTCCTTCTGCACTAAAGTATGCTTTTCTAGGGGACAATCAAACACATCCTATTGTCATTTATTCTTCTCTTGAAGCCAATCATGAGAGGATGCTTCTAGACGACCTTAGGAAGCATAAGAAAGCCATTGGTTGGACCCTTTCTGATATTCCTGGGATTATCCCACTTATCGGGACTCATAGGATTGTTCTGGAATCTGATTCAAAGCCATGTCGTCAACCTCAATGATGACTCAATCCTAATCTCATGGAGGTAGTAAGGAAAGAACTTCTGAAATTGTTGAAAGCTAGTATCATATATCCCATAGCTGAGAGTGAATGGGTGAGCCCAACCCAAGTGGTTCCAAAAAAGGCTGGAATCACAGTGATAACCAATGAGGATGGAGAGATTCTTCCAACAAGGGTGAGTAGTGGATGGAGGGTCTGTATTGACTATAGGAAGCTAAACTCATTCACCAAGAAGGATCATTTCCCCTTACCATTCATTGACCAAGTCCTTGAGAGAGTGACAGGTCATGCCTTATACTGTTTTTTAGATGGGTACTCAGGGTACAATCAAATTGAGGTCTCCCTAAAGGATCAAGGGAAGACTACATTCACATGTCCTTTCGGAACCTTTGCTTTCAAACGCATGCCCTTTGGGTTATGCAATGCCCCTGGAACCTTCCAATGGTGTATGATGGGAATATTCTCAGACATGGTAGGGGATTTTCTAGAGGTCTTCATATATGACTTCTCTGTGTTTGGGGATACTTTTGAGGGATGTCTGCAGAATGTGGAGAGAGTCTTGTCAAGATGTGAAGAAAAATTCTGGTCCTAAACTGGGAAAAATTCCATTTCATGGTTAAAGAGGGACTTGTTCTAGGCCATCTGGTCTCGAGTAGGGGGATTGAAGTTGATAAAGCGAAGGTTGACATCATTCGTCACCTTCCATCACCCAAAACTGTCAAGGAAGTGAGGTCTTTATTAGGAAATGCTGGTTTCTATAGAAGATTCATCAAGGACTTTAGTTCAACATTCCGTCCCCTTTGTGCTCTCATAGTAAAGGATGCTCCATTTGTTTGGACAGAAAGATGTGAGGGTTCATTCTCAACCCTCAAATCCTCTCTCACCTCTCCTCCCATTATGAAATCTCCAAATTGGAACCTTCCTTTTGAACTTATGTGTGATGCAAGTGACTTTTCTATTGGAGCTGTGTTAGGACAACGTTGTGATAAAACTCCTTATGACATTTCTTATGCAAGAAAATCCTTAAATGATGCCCAAATAAACTACACCACCACTGAAAAGGAGTTACTTGATATTGTGTTTGCCTTAGAGAAGTTTAGGTCCTACCTCTTAGGATCCCCCATCACTGTGTTCACTGACCATGCTGCACTAAAATACCTCTTCCATAAAAAAGATGCTAAGGCTTGACTGATTAGGTGGGTCCTTATCTTACATGAATTTGACCTCACAATCAAGGATAAAAAGGGAGTTGAAAATGTTGTAGCTGATCACCTCTCTAGGATGGAATTCAAAGAGAACTCAAATCACCTTTCTGTGTCTGATCCGCTTCCTGATGAACACTTATACTCTGTGAGTGACTACCCTTGGTATGCTGACATAGCAAATTTATTAGTAACAGGAGTCATTCCAAAATTCTTAGGGACTCAAGCTCGAAGGAATTTTCTTTCTGATGTTAGACACTATGCATTTGATGATCTATACCTCTATAAGTTCTGCCCTGACCAAGTTATTAGGAGGTGTGTTCCAGAATCTGAACAAGAGTCCATCCTTAAATTCTGTCACAGTGAGGCATGTGGAGGTCACTTTTCCTCTAAGAAAACATCTGCTAATATTCTTCAATGTGGCCTTTTCTGGCCCACCCTCTCAAGGGACTCCTACACATTTTGTCAAAGTTGTCCTAGGTGTCAAAAAGTAGGGTCCATCACAAAAAGGAATCAAATGCCAGTCACTCCCATCTTAGTGGTTGAAATATTTGACTGTTGGGGAATTGACTTCATGGGTCCCTTCCCAAACTCTCGGGGATAACTCTACATACTCTTAGCTGTTGATTATGTCTCAAAATGGGTTGAGGCCATTCCCACTAAGACCAATGATCATCAAGTTGTGATTCGATTTCTAAAAGAGAACATATTTTCAAGATTTGGAATTCCTAGGGCTATAATCAGTGATTGAGGAACCCATTTTTGCAGCCGACCATTCTCTTCACTCATGTCTAAGTATGGTATCTCTCATAATGTGTCCACTGTATACCATCCTCAAACCAATGGTCAAGCTGAGTTAGCGAATAGGGAGATTAAGAAAATCCTTGAAAAAACTGTCAACCCCTCTAGGAATGATTGGTCTGAGAAACTCTTAGATGCTCATTGGGCCTATATAACTGCATATAAAACCATTTTAGGAATGTCCCCATATAGGTTGGTTTATGGTAAAGTATTCCATTTGACAGTGGAGATTGAACATAAGCCCTTTTGGGCAATTAAGAAAATGGATTATGACCTCTCAGTGGTCGGAACAAAAAGGAAAATTGATCTCAATGAACTGGAGGAATTAAGGATGGAGGCTTATGAAAATTCAAGGATCAATAAAGCTAGAGTTCAAGCCTACCAATCTAGGAATATCAAGGTAAAACATTTTGAACCGGGAAAACTTGTGCTCTTGTATAGTTCAAAACATCATTTACACCCGGGAAAGATAAGGTCTAGATGGTCAGGTCCTTTCATAGTGCATCATGTATACCCCCATGGGGCCGTGTAGATTCAAGATACCACAAGTGGTCACATTTTCAAGGTCAACGGTCAAAGTTTAAAAACATTCATTGAATCATTCAATAAACAGGAAATAGATGATGAGTTAATTGATCCAATCTATGAACTAGGAAAAAATTGATAAATTTGGGATCTGCTTATGAAACTATCTTGTATTAAAATATTTTTATGTGTTTCATGATTGTTTGGTATAAGGTTTTTTTGGTGATCATTGTGTATTAAAATGTTTTTGGAAAAGGGAAATCGAATTTCATATTGTTGAGAATTATTTTGCTTGGGACTAGCAAAACTCATGTTGGGGGGTGTGATTAGCCACTAAATGAGGCTAATATTCATTTTTAATATATATAATATTCATGTGCATTATTATTCATAAACACCATTTTAGTGCATTTTACACCTTGAACATCATTTCACATTATGATTTTAATACCTTCTTAAAATGCACTATTATGTGGTACATTTTTTAGCATCTTATAAAGTACCAAATGATTCATCTGATTATACATATTTTAATCTGATATTTTTTGAAATTTATCTACACTCCAATATGAACATGTTTCATTTAGCGATCAATGGATAATTAATGGAAGAAGATGGGGATATTTTGTAATGAAAGGAAGCAATTCTGGAGAAGGCAGATTGACCACAAGCCCACTTATGAGATTGTGGGGCCCACAATACAGGCCCAATTAACCCCAAATTTCTTGGGATGATATAAGACATGTCTATGAACAAATAACGCTTCATGATCTAATGATAATTCTGCTTCCATGTTGTCCATTTAGGCGGACCAATTTAGAGATAAAATTCTGGCCCAGATTCTGTGGCCCAGAAAAACATCCCACCAATTAAATCATATCTCTGAATCCAAAACTCCAAATGGTCCCAAATGTTACAGACGGTTATTAGACATCGGGATATCCATTTTCTTCTTCTATGGGCCACTCTGATTCGGCCATCTAGAAGGTCATACAAATGCGTCTGTTCGGTGGATGAAAGCTGGCTGCCACCTCGGGTCAAATGTGGAAAAGTCTAAATTCCACCAACTTTCCACCACCTATGGCCTACCAAAATTAATTGAGATGCGTTTTAATGTTGGAGGCTCGACCCAAGGCTCCAAAAATTCCTTTTTAAGGCTTTGGTGGTGAAGGAGTTTTAAATCATGGATGCTTTGTTCAATTGTAATATTATGCTGCATTTTTGTTGCCTCAAATTTGTCTTTCACATGTAAGTTGTTCAATTCACTTTAATTTCTTAATAAAGGTTCTTCTTCTACTCTTATTTTGTTTTTCTTCATATCACTTTGATACTGTTGGATCAAGGTGTGAATTTATTCACACCAACCCTTGTGAAATTATTCACACAACGGTGGAGTGATCATTTTATTTTTGTTGTTTTCTTAACTTCTCCATTTCCTCCCTCATGAGTCTACTTTCCGCTTCCATTGAAACCATGGTATCAATGGAGGGCTAACCCACTTATGGGTTGATCCAATGGAGTAGAACGGGGCTGGATTGGATGTTATTTATCACCTAATTAATGTATAATCACTTCTTTAATTGGGATTTTTATTTGGTGATTTTTAAACTTCATCGTCCTTGTTGAATTTAAGGCCACACACTTCAAGTACTAATACGATCCTTTACCTTTAAGTGCTCAAAACATTGATCCTTCAAGTGTATAGGTGATTAGTATTAATGGGTGTAGGCATTAAACCGGTAAGTGATGAATGTGTTTTATCTCCATAAATGAACCCATATCAAATTTAAGAAATTGAAATCATTAAAAAGGAAATACTTCCAATCCGCCCCGAGCGATAACCTAGGATTAACTCATTCTTTTAAATTGAATTCTCTTAAATCAATTAGATATATTTAAAACCCATCCAAAATAAATCCAAGTTGGCCACTTCATAGCCGAATATAGTCCATAGAATGTATGTGTCTATAGGTTTCTTCTTAGGTCTCTGTGGATTCGATAACCCAAGCTAAACTACAAGGACCGTCTTACCTTCTTCTCTTGGGTAAATTTGAGCGAGAATCCGGAATACCATCATAAGGATGTGAAATGAATTTTCTGGTACTTAAAAGGAACCTTGGATTTTGGAATTTTTTATTCTTTTCGGAATGATTTTGAAATTATTTTATTTTCAGGTGCAGATTTTGCTGGTTATAATATTGATAGAGAGAGAACATTCAGAACCTATCATTTCCTAGATGATTCCTTCGTTTCTTCATCTTGTAATAAACAAAATTCTGTAAAACATTCCACTACTGAAGTAGAATATGTAGTAGGTGGAAGCTGTTGGGATCAAGTGTTGTGGATGCAACACACACTCACAGATTATGGCATGAGTTTTACTAAACCCAAATCTTGTGTGATAACACTAGTGCTATAGCCATAATTAAAAACCCAACACATCACTTCCATGCTAAGCACATACATATTAGGCATCAGTTTCGTCGGGATCAAAAAGTTAAAGGAGATTTAATTCCTCAATTCAGTGGAATGAAAGAACAATTTGTTGATATATTTACCAAATCATTACCATTCAATAGATTTGAATACGTTAAAAATAATCTTGGAAGTGTATTTGTATGACAATCATTCATAACTACATCTTGTTTAACCATATAGTAACATTAAATTACTCCTAAAATTAGCGGGAGTACATATGTTTGGAAACTTCTATATTTTTTGTTTTTCATAACAATTTTATTTTTCTAATATTACTGAGTTTCAGAATTGTGAATTTTCTTGTATCTGTTTTCTTATTATTAAGGAAATATAATAGTTTCAAAATTTTTGGTTTTCAAATTTTGATAATTTTTTTAAGGAAATATAATATTAAAGAAATTTTCCCATAAGATAATCATACTTTAAGGTTTTTATTTTATTTTTTAAAAAAAAATCCCCGAATCAAAATTTTTGGAATCCATATTTTTTGAGTTGAAATTTTCAGACTCAAATTTTCAGAGATGAAGTTCTCAGAGACAAATTTCTGGTGTCTAGTTTTTCTATACCCATGATTTTTTTCAGTACCGATAATTTCTTCAGAGATTCCTTAAAGGTACATTTTCTTGACCCCTAATTAATTTCATACAGTTCTATTTTTTGGTATTTCTATCTTTTAAGAATTTTTTAATCAGATTCATATTTATTTAGAATCTGAATTTAATTTTTCTAAAAGCCTCAAAATTATGGTATGAATATATCCCTGAAACCATCTTCAACCATTAGAACATACTGGACAAATCATAGCTATTTAATTTTCTTATGGAAGATGAAACATCGTTGTTTTCCTATATAAGGTCTACCCAACTACTTGAGGACCCCAACCATTCATTAAGCTCTCAAGTCGAAGTTATGATGCTTCAGAGTTTGTCATTAAGTATTTTTTTCAGAGATTTCTTATAGATCTGAATTTTAG
Source organism: Viscum album (assembly GCA_963277665.1). Taxonomy (NCBI): domain Eukaryota; kingdom Viridiplantae; phylum Streptophyta; class Magnoliopsida; order Santalales; family Viscaceae; genus Viscum; species Viscum album. The sequence continues at coordinate 70,245,532 of OY728161.1, forward strand.
CCAGTTCAGACAAGATGGAAGTTAAGGAGAATAAAGACAAGATGATATTTCGGGAGAGACTTGTATGTTTAGACTTTTACAATTGATATGATTACCTCATCTATCGTGTTATTAAATTTAATAATTGGGAGAGTATTTTATAGGGAAGGACAAGGTTCAATATCTTATATATCTGGATCTAGTCATACAGTTTTATGACTATGTCAATTAAATTGAAAAGTATGGTAAAGAGTATTTCATATTTAAGGCTTATGAAAAGTCTTACACCATTCCAATCCGAAAAGGGTCCAACTTCCTTAAGATTCCCTATGAAGGAGAGGCCCTCATAAGATCTTATAAAATTCTAGACAAGGAAGGATCTTTCGAGGATAATCATGCTTTAGAAAGTCTCGATATCAGTGGAGTTAAGAATCTGAAGCTAGAACATATATTAGTAGACCATAGATTTGTGGAATTATGGATACATGGGTTCTTTATCCCATGAAAATGGGATAAAGATTCTTTAATGATGTGTGACATTCCCTTGATAGACTTTCTCATCAACCTTAGAAAGGTTAAATTTATTAAGTATATATTTCTTACGATTAATGTTGTGAAAGCTGGTACCATAAAATCCAAAGTTATAATTTACCCTACCACTATATCAAGGATAATTGTTATGGTATTAGCCGAAATGAAAATTTAATTCAAGTCCACATTGAAGTATAGTATGATTATGTTTCTAATTGATGATATTCTGAAGAGAATGAACGTTTCAAACAATCCGGACTCTAAGAAGTTTGAATAATTCATGATTCCATAAGTTTAGAAACCGTTATTGAAAGAAGATATTCCAGAATCGTCCAAAGATGCACAGAAAAAGTCAGTACTAGAAGAAGAAGAAGTCGCATGATGCTTCTCATGTCAATCCAACTTTAGTAGCATTGACTTTAATAACACTAGTTATAAGGAAACAAAAGGCTTACACTGATTATATTGTTTCTGGCTATAAGAAGTTAGTTGAATCCATGAAATAAGGGGATCCAACCTTTGGGGTGAATCCAGTGGAGGAAAAGGCATTGAAGATTCAAGTAGCTGATGTCAAAGAGAAAGAAGCTAAGGAGAAGAAACAGAAAAGTAAAATAACTTAGGCAGAGACTATACAATCCTTGCTAAAGGAATTAGAAAAGAACTCTGAGAAGCTACTAGTACCAGATGTCACTCTAGAACCAAAGAAGGAAAATAATCTTGTTGTGACACTGGACCCTATTCAAGAACCACACGAAGAAATACAAGAAGAGGATGAGATCATTCAATTAGAAGAAAATGACATTATTAGACATGTTTATGAGTATGTTTCAACACCAGGAGTTTCTACCTGGGTAGAATAAGAAGAAGAAGTTGAGATCAAAGTTGAAGAAGTATAAGAGGTAGAAGAAGAGGTTGATATAACCAGAGATGAAGAAAAAATCCATGAATCCGAAAATAGTGATACTGGAAGTGAAGAAGAGAAAGAAGAAGAAGATATTCATTCAATATTAAGAGATGATAAGACTATAGAAAATGAGGTTGTCCCTCAGGGTTCTAAACCCAATGCAGTACAGAAAGTCAATTAAGGAAGGGAATTATGGTTTCCCCTTCTCATGCTCACTCTCCTAAAAATATTGAGAATCCATAGTACTCTGTTCTGAAGGTCAACAAAGAAGAATCTGACTCTGAGTGCTCATCATCGATGGGTGAAGAATTTGTAAAAAATTAATTAAGGAAATTAGTAAATACAGTTTCGGTACATGCTATCCTAGATTCCTGGAGAAAAATGATGCATGAAAAATTAATCCAAAAGTCGGATTCAACATCTATGCTGATGGACATGGCGGTGAAAGGTGAAGTTGATCATAATAATCTTCTCAATGATTAAAAATCTCAAAAATGTTCATGTCATAATTTAATGTGCCAGGCACAAACCCTATCAGATAAAGCTCTACAATTCTAGGACTTCATTGAATCAACAAAGGGAACTTTTAATGATGTTGAAAATAAACTCACCAAAGTCTGGACTTCATTCTCAGGGAAATTTTCATGTGAGTTAGCTATGAGGTAAAATGAAGTAAAAAATCATTTAGATCAAATGAATAACACTGATGATGTTTTCAATTGCAGAAAGGAATATTTGATGGTCTTGTGATGAAATTAGATTCACAAGAGGAAGTGATTAAAGTACTTGAATATAAGAATCGGTCCCAATAATTCTACATCCAGGATTTAGAGAAGAAGGTAGATAAGCAAGATGAATTTATAAAAAAGCTTCAAAAACATCATAAAGAAGTGAAAATATTATGTCCTTGATCAATAGTCTTCTTTCAGAGAAGAACAAGGGGGGGTTAATATTTTTTTCCAGGAAGAATTTTTTTCGTATTTACCTTCATGTGAATCATAATCAAAAAATCACAACAAATAATTTATATATATTTTCTCATGTATATCTCTTTCTAACCTTAAATTCCCCTCTCCATTCCAGTTTGAAAATCAGAAAGGGGTAGAATTTTATCAAAGGAAGAAGATAAAGAAAGAAAAATTTATAAAGTAAAATCCCTAAGGGTAAAATCTAAGGAAAAATAAATATTCTTACTTTTCATGCAGAAGAGTTATACACCAATGGGGTAGTCTCTCTAAATAAAAGAATATATATATGAGGGGGAGAATTCTGTTATCTAAGAAGATCCACATAAGGGATGAAAAATTTATCCTAAGTCATACATTTATGGGGGAGCTATGTATTTTTAACTCTAAGAATTTATTTCATTCATTTGTAATTTTTTTCCAAAATTTGTTTGTGTTTTCCAAAAAGGGGGAGATTGTTAGGTGTATAAGACCTCTCCATTCATTAATCTTTTATTTTGAAAATCCCAAATACCTTATTTATAAATATATTTTACTTACACATCCATGTATTTACATACAGTTATATAAATTTCCTTATAAAAAAACTTTCCTTAGCCATTTGAGTTAAACATATTTTTATTCAGGTTTTTAGAAATTTTTTTATTACAGAAAAGTTATTAAGGTTCCGAAATTTGGTTCATGGTTATAACATACAGGAATTCCTTAAGACAACATTTTACATTCTATTTTTTCACTGTGTTACTGATTTCTATCTATAATGAAATCCAAAATCATATGTTCCTTATACTTAGATTTCTAGAATTTCAGTTTTCTAATGTTCTTAAACTCTAACTTTCTAGTTATCAGTACTGAAGTTCCTTAATACATATCTGTCACACCAATACTGAAAATCCCAATACTGAAATCCTTATGTCATTTTGATACTGGAGAATATGAAACTGGTACCAAGAATTTCTTTTTACATTTTCTTCTATAATCTGATACCGGTTATATTCTATCATGCCACAAATCATAATACCAATACCAAAATTTTTAAAACTGAGTTTTCGTAAAATATTTCCTTATACTTTACTCATACATATTTTATGAAAATACATTCTGAAATCAATAATTCCGTATTTTCTTATTCAAAACATTATTTCCTTAGAATTCGGAGTCTTATAATTCTTCTCATTTCATTTCAATTTTATTGGAATCCGAGTTCCTTACACATAAGTTGTGAGATCTTTTTATTCATTGTTAGTTATATTAAATGATGTCATTTTTCTGTTATAAAAAACCGTTGTATGTTTTCCACGTGTCTAGGTCCCTATGAGATTTAAGGAAATATGACCGTTGGATTAGAACCAACCGATAGATTTTGAAAGCTATAAATAGGACCTCAGATGATGAGATCCACATAGAAACACATGGATAACACACATAAATACATACAAGAAGTTCAAATGTATTCATTTTTGAGTTCATCTCTCTAAAAGTGAATTGCTCTAGCGTGACAGCCTCTTATAAACTCCCAGGCTTCATGCAGAAAGTTTGAACGACTTGTTAAAATTTTGCATCATGCAGAATTGCTTCGTGCTGAGGTGAAATTTCCTTAAAATTAAGCACTTCAGTTTGTGAAGTCATAGGTTCTGATTTCCTTACAAATTAAGGGCTTGTAAGGATAGCAAGATAGATATTGATCTTAGGATTGAGGTCTTACCTGAGATTTGGTAAGACAGACTTTCGTGTAATTATAAAACATGGGACCGTTATCCTAGGTTGTTGGATACCATGCTCTTTTGGTTAAATGATGATTGTAAATTTCCACTATTTTGTAAAAGTTAGGAAGTTTCCTTTATGTACAAACGTTATACCTTTTATCTTTGAATGTAATAGATTCTATACGCCTTCTCGTAGAATCTCTTTGTATGAAAACATTCTTAAGATTTAGACTTATGAAGTTTATATTTCTCTAAGAAGGTCTTTTCTTATTGGAGGTGTTGTGAATTTTTTTATACAAATATTCTTTAAAAAAATTTCAAAGTATTCAATTCACCCCCCCCCCTCTTGTATATTCTACATATTCCGTTCTTTTGTGATACTAATATTGGTATATAGTAGAATAACATACTCTATACCAAACTAACTTCCATGATAAATATTTATTGTATTATTGGGACATTAATTTCTAATTCTCAAAGGTAATTTAATATTTCAATGGAAACATAATGAATGAAAAAAATCCGAAAAGTGAATGTCAATACTTTCCTTTTTCAAATTAACCAAAATCAATTTAGAGGAAGAATAAGGATGGTATCAATAAAACATATCTTGATTAGATAATATGTAGAATAAAGGATCTTATAATTTATGAATATAATTACCACAAAAGTTCATTAAAAATATTCTTTAGGAAAATATCATTTTCATTTAGAAAATAACAATTTAAAACTAAATATTGGAAAAATTGGAATTTTTTTCATTTAAAATATCATTTGAACATTATATATAAATAATTAAAATTGATATGGGTCATGATTTCCAAAAATTCTATATATGATGCGTACATTAAAACTAAGACTCCTTTCGCATTTTTGGTAGAAGACAAATAAAAATTGTTTTTAAAATGACATAAATATTGCATTCATAATATTTTTTTAAAAATTAAAAATGGGAAAAGTTTCTTTGATAAATCATTTGGGAATGGTTGAAAACATTTTTGAAAAAAATACAAATCATGTTTTTGGAATAAAATTGATTTTTGGCAGAAGGGAGAATATAATTCAAATTTTTGTAAAAAAAATTATTCAATTATTTTAAATACAATAGTTTAGAAAAATGAAACTATTACAACATAATATCATAATGAAACATAATAGAATAAAATATAATGGGTTTATCAGACAATAAAAAAATAATTCCCTTAAAATAAAATTCATGAATAAATAACCTCAAATAGAATTAGATTTCTAAATAAACCATTATAATGTGCATAACGTTGATGTGAGAATAAATAAAAAAATAAATTATGTGTATATACTATAAATATAAATAAAAAATATTATACAAAAAATAATATTTTTAAAATTCATTTCACTTATAATCTTAGAATATAAGAGATGATGAAGAAGTAATATAACCCAATGACAAGACATTGAGTTTAGAAATTCTTTTCTAGTTGGATACTTTTATATAAAATAACCATTGATGAAATGATTCAATTTAAAACATCAAATGCCATTAATTAATATGTAATAATGATATTAAACGTAATTTAGGAACTATATTTACCATATAATTGATATAAAGTACACAATAAAAAAATATACATCAATGATGGGAAATTGAGACGAATTCCCTTACCATACACTTCCTATTGGTTATGAGTGATTTAACCTCATGTATAGTGTGTGTAAAAATATATTAACATATAAATTAACCATATTAATATTTATATAATCATTTATTACCCTTCAGCTGATAATAGTAAATTTTTTAATCATTTTTTGTTTGATAGCATTCTTTTCTCATGTGTGTTTCATCATGACTGATATGGTTCTCGGGCATATTATATAGTTATATAATCTCAAGAAAAATAATGATGAAATAGTTATAATATTGTAACTTCAATTATAAATTAAAGACTATTCATGATATATGGGTATGAAAAATTATTTACATTACAATCATAGAGAGTGTAATTCATACTTACACATGAGTAACATTTACATTTTTCAGTGATCATCATAGAAAAAAGGTAATTATAATTTTAATACTCTATAATTTAAATACTATCATATATAAAATATTAATTATTTAAATATAATTATATATATCATCTATTTTGGGTGGAAATTAAAATAGATTCATATCACTTCATGATGGTGGTATTCCACACATACACAAACAGTGTTATAATCTTTATGTGTGTAAAAAGGTAATAAATAATATTATATAATAATAATAATAAATATGAAATTTATATCATATATATTAAATTTGAATAAAATATATTCAAGAAATATATCCTTGTTACTTTCTATGAAAGCGTTAATGAATTATGAATCACATCACTTCATGAGGCAGTAGACTTCGATAGACAAAGGCGATGTAATCATGCCCCCTACTTAATAGAACATAAAAAAGATATATATGATATAACAAATAAATATTTTTATATGTTTTATAAATATCATATATATATATATATATATTATTTCCATCATCATACTCTTCTATGAATTGTTGTAATTTAATAATGAATGACAACAGTTTACAAGGTCGTAGTCTGCCACAGACACGAACTATGATTCTATAACCAATTTGATGGAAGTAGAGATAGTTGTAAATCAATGAATATATTTAAAAACATACCAATATTTGTAATGTACTGATTTTATTATATAATTGTTATTTAATAATAATTTATGTAGGTAGGGATGGAAATATAATAAATACTCTTGTTTAAAAACATTACCTCTTCTTCAAGTATCCTCCTTAGGTTTGCTCCAAAATAATTACTAAGTTGGATTTATTTCCAAAATAAGGATTCTAGGATGAGGTTATTGAATTTGAGAAGTGATTTTAGTATGAATTTTAGGAAAAAAATGGGTGTAAATTCATCATGAAATTAGTAGAGAGGGTGGCCTTTTATAAATATGGTCAGTGGCACACATGTATATTTTTGAAAAGATTCAATTAAACCAACATTTTTATCATAAAAAAACCCTGAAATTTTTTTCATATAATAAAATTTAAGATTTTAGGCCTAAATATGTCAGTAAAATGGGTATTTGGTTTGTTTCTTAGTTATATTTATCACTTATACTTTCAGTTTAACCCTTAGTAAATCATTGTTCATCTCTATCGTGGCAATTAATTTTTAATATTTTTTCCATTTATTATTGTAATAAAATGAATTTATACTTATTAAAAATTATAAATTATGATTATTATAATATTTAAAACATTTTTTTCAAATTCAATTCATATAAGTATAAAATAATAATTTACAATTGATCGCGCAGATGCGATGAAAAATCATGATTTTAAAGAGATAATGTCTAAAAGATAAAAATGTTTTTGTTTATAAATTCAATATAAAAATGATTCCAATGAAATAAATAATATTTAATGAAATATAATTAAACTAATTTTAATTTAAAAACATTTATTAATATAAATTAACATTATATGTGTTTTAAATGAACAATCATTTTTCAATTAATATTCAATATTTTTCACTGTTCAATAAAATAAGATACTTTTCTGAAAATGTATCAGAAAATTTAGATTAAGATAATTTTTATATTTAGATTTAAAAAATCATTTATAGTATTAAAAATAAAGTTTTTAACATTTTAAAAAAATAATTTCAAATTTTTAGAATAAATTAAGAATAAACATCCTTTTAGAAAAAATATGGTAGGTCAAAAATATTTTTTTCATTTAATTAATTATTATTGTATTTCTAATAATTTGACAGCCATAATTTTCATATTTTAGTTACTACTATTCAGACCCAAGAACATAACATCTTGTGTATATTGGTTATATTTATATAATATTATAATAAATAATATAAATTTAATACATGTATTGCATTCATTCCTAGACAACAATGAGATTGAATTTATTGGTACAAATAATTATATCATAAGGTCTAATAATGTTATATTCCCTTATATACATTGTGTTTTTTATAATAAATTATTTTTAATATTATGTTCATATTTAAAATTCATGTGGTTTTTCATTCTACCAACTTAAATAAATGGTGCCCTAGTAATCTAATCTTGATTTCAGTAATCAATGGATTTTCATTTGAAAATTACTTCATAGAAACCCAAAATGTAAAAAAGGATTAACAAAAAATCCACTTGAAAAAGAGAATATGATAAGTAATATTCATATGATATAACACATACTACATTTCCAAAATAGGAGAAACATGGGGGTAAGTGAAAATATAGACATATATGAGAAAAAACACCTAAATACTGATAGAGAGTGACAGAGAACGTCGATAATAAAAAATTGGGTGATCCATATATGTTCAACGACCAAAAATCCATAATATTACGAGGCATGAAAAAGGTTATTTACATCATAAAAAATCTTGATAATATGATGAATTTTTTTTCAAGACATTTTTGGAAGGTTTGAGTAATTATTTCACGCTCTACGTATAAAAGAAAATATATTTATTAGTTATATATTTATATCATGTGAAAATTTTCACCCTTTGGTTGTGCTTTAATAAATTTCCACTTCACCACATACTTCGTGAAATGAATATTAAAAAATGAATTTATTTTCAATTCCTAATGATATAAATTTCATAAATAAAATATCCCACGACCCATAATATAATGAAAATACATTCATTCAATCTCTAGTTTTTATTATTACAAAATATTTAGTATGGGTTATCCAATATTCATAAGTCGTCCTCGTATTAATTAATACATAAATATAAAAAACCCTAATCTAATTTTTATCTTAATATAATTAATAAATTGTTATCTTTTTAAAAATTTAAAAAATTATGAAACCAAAGTTTAGAAATATGGTCACTAAGTTTCCAAAATGAACATATCACTAATCACCTAAAATATATGACATATATATTACTCATCACATAAAAAATACGTGAATAACTTCATCATTTATTCTCTTGGAACATGGAAATTAGATGAATTACCATATAACAATATTAAATACAATCATGAATACTTTTTACTTAAATAATACACATATCATTTGATATATTCTTTGAATCCAAATATATTGTTTACTCCATCCATGATATCATAATCAGAATTTTCCTAAAATCAGTAATAAGTTCCAATATATTCACATCTATCCTATTTACATTATCCATATAAATAATCTTATCATATAAAAAACATTATCATAATACCATGATCATATTAAATGTTATCATTCCCTCAATCTTGTGTTTTCTAGGAAGATCAAATTCACACTCAATCACTTTTCTTTGTACCATTCAACACATGCTTTCAAATATTTTCAGAAATAGTACTATATTACAATCCTTATAAATTTCATAATTCTTATAACAAGTATATATTTGATAAAATAATCAAATGAAATAACTTTTGAATCTAAATAAAAGAACATTAGTCATTACACTTCATGTGTGGTAACAATATAAGATTGATAATGGTCCATTAGCTTATTTTTTGGTACATTACTTTGACACTAATAAATTGATTTGTGTAGTGCCCCATCACCTTACAGTGGAAGCTATGTACATTGGATACTTTTTTCTTACCCTTATTATCACAATATTGGTGTCCACTCTCTCAACATTTGCATCAAACTCACAATTCATTTAGGAAACTACCAAGGGGATTCTTTGAAAAATTGTCGCATATTGGAGAATCCTTCATTCCCTTCCTAAAATTACTTATATTTTCCCTGACATCCAATTCATATCATGATTATATTCGATTCCATAGATCATAAATAAATGTTTATTTAATTTGTTAGTAAATTATTTTATTTACTCAAATTATTATAATGGTTGGGAGAATATTTCTATGAAAAAGGTAATTGTAATACCATCAACGAAATTATCAATCAAAAAATTAGATTATATTAATTGATGTGTTTCAAATTTAATATGTAAGGATCCATTTCTAAAAAATTTAATATAGTATATTAGATAATATCATTATGAACCATAATTTATGATCCAAAAAACTATTAATTATTTAACATAAAATGAAAAATTAAGTCATTGTTAACATCATAATAGTAAACATGGTATCATTGGGGTTACTATATTTCAAAATCCATCATAGTATTTTTTAAAGAAAATTTGAATTATGTTAAGAATATCCCCCTATGAGATTAAAATTAGGTGAACAGTAAGGCCCATTATCATTCTCCATGTAAAATATGGGACCATCCTAATGCTTCCTTTTTTATGTTATTAACCCTAATTACCTATATGTTAGATCTAAGTCCACATTTAATATCCATATAGGAATTTATTTCTTAGAAGAACCACATAATCTATTTTCTACCAAGATGTTTAAGTATTATTCTATAATAATCCTAAATGCCTATCATTGCATTATTTTATGTGATGTATATTTTAAAAAATTATTTTCTCTAGGTTTCTACTAGACTAACACTAATTCAAAATATCTAAACCCAACCCAAGTATCTAGAAACTAGAGGGTACTTTGTTACATTAGCATTGGATATTAGGAATCACATCCAAAAGGAAATTATAGTTTAATAGTCTTCGTAAACTATAAATATAATTGAGACTTATATTGCTTTTGAAAACAAAAATTACAACAAACTTTTTTTAGATTAACCATATTGCATCAAGAATATCCTTTTATATCAAACATCAAACACAAAATTTATTCCTAAGAAAGGATGAAAAATAAGGGTGAAATAAAATTATCTTAAAGGGTATGGTATAGTTGATGCTACGATAAATCAATACACATTTTCAACATTTAATGGTAAATAAGTGAACAGATATTCCATTTAAATAACCGAATATAGAATAATCAATATTTCAATTTAAATAAATAAAACACATTCCAGTTAATGTATTAATTGAGAATAAAATTTATCCAAATAGAATATAATTTTGTAAATATAATATTTAATAATAACTATATTAATAATGAATGAAATGGTTAATTATTGGACATCATGTTTCATCAACATAAAATCATATAATATCAATATTTATCCTCAAGAATGATTAAATTTAAATGGTAAAAATTTCTCTGGTTTTACAAATTATATATCTACTATCATCAAATTTTACATGATATTTTAAAATTATTAGTTACAAAGCCATGAGGTTTGGTTAACTGATTTCTCTCTTGAGACCTATGGAGGCATATGGGGGAAATATAAAGACGACACCCCAACCATAACTTCAAGTCTAAATCATTACTCATATTTCTAGAAATCAATTTAAATTATTAATCAAAATTCCATTAAATTAATTATCAATACTAAGGAAAGAATACATATTATCAATATTTCCCTAGTCAATCTAACAATGTATATAGTAAACACCATATGTAAAAAGGATAAAATTATTATTCAATAATAATATCAAAGGTTAATAATTATGATATTTAGATTCAATTTACTATATACTGATCATAATAATTTAAATATTTCAATGTCAAGATAAGGACTAAAAAAAGAATCAAGATAGTGAATTTTAATACATTCTTTATTCAAATACCATAAACCATCTTGTAGAATATTATTGATGGTTTTAGTAAAATATATAGCTAATGTAGGATAATTATGATAATGGTTATTTTCTTTTATGAATATAAATACTATAAAATAACACTAAAATATTCTTGAAGAAAATATCGATTTCATTTGAAAAATAATTGTTTATAAATAAAATTTTCCTAAATATTTTGACAATAATTTTCATTCTAAATAATTGATAAAAATTATAGTATTTGATTTAAACCATTAATAGGATGTGAAGTAAGAAAATTAGATACAATCTATGTACATTAAAACAAATAATCATTTCACATTTTTAAAAACCCCACATTTGAATTGGTTTGAAAAATACATGAAGATTATTTTCCAAATATTTTTTTAATAGTAATAAATCTGTAAAATTTCTTTAAAAATAATTTGGGAAATTCTAAAAACGGTTTTAAATCATTTTTAGGAAACATGGAATCAGAAATAAATAGATTTCCAAAAAAAATTGGTAGAATAAGTTGGATTCTCTGAAAAAAAAATCACAAATATTTTAATTAATGATGATTGGAAAGATGACACTATTACATGAAAATATACTGAATGACCATAAGATTAGATAACTAATTTTTTTTTATTTTTCAATGAGAAAAAAATTCCATTCAACTGAAATTAATGAAGAATTAATTATGTTTTGATTTAGATAGTGAAATAAACCCTTATAATGACCACATCATTGAGGTGAGATTTAATCAATGAATAAATTGTGTAATGAGACTTTAAATCCATATAAAACATGTCGAAATATAAAATAATATAAAAAAAAGTAATAACACACATAATCATGGAATATCAAATATGATGAAGAAGTAATATAACCCAATAGAAAGAAATTGAGTTATGAAATTATTTACCACATTTTATCTTTTAAGTCAAATACCCTCAGATAAATAGTTCAAATTGAAACATAAAATAAGATAAATTGTTATGGAATATTTTTTTAATACATTAATTATTCTTTTAAAAGAAACCATGAAATATTTTTATGAAATATTTGGTTTGTTACGATCATGGAGTTGATAGGTTGTACATACGCATGTGTAATGTTTCAATTTTTCAATGATCATTATAGAGATGAGGAAATTTATATTTTATCGATCCAGAATGATCATAATATATTATAAAAATATTATTTACTTAATTAGATTTATTTATAATATCCAAGGGGTGTGGTGATGAAAATTGATTCATATCGCTTCGTGAAGGTGGTAGTCCACATTTTAATGAATGATGTTATAATCACTATGCGAGTGAATATGTAGGAAAAAATAATTTTCATTAAGAATAAAAACTGTATTAGGAATGTCAAAATAATTTCATTGATATCACATATATTGATTAAATTTAACCTTTTTACACACCCTATGAAGGTTGAATTAATGAATTGTCGCATTACTTCGTGAAGCTATAGTCTGCCATACACATGAGGGATGTTATCTTTTTACCCTATTGAATAGAATATAAAAAAATATTTATATGATATAATTAATTCATAGGTATGATTATTTTAAAAATAATATATATATTATATATATTAATTTCAATAATATTTCAGACCATGAATGGTGGTAATGGATGAATGAATGACATAAGTTCACATGGTGGCAGTATACAGAACACATGAATGATGATTTTATAACCCATTTTATGTAAGTGGATGAGGTTATAGATCATAAGATTATTATTAAAATATAATAGTATATGGAAGATAAAATGTTTTTTATTTCATAATAGTTTAAATATGATTTTGAGAGGTTTAAAAATAAACAATATAAAGATGCTCATTTGAAATCATTATCTCTTATTCGATTATCCTCTCGAGGTTTTCACAAAAATCATTACTAGGTTGTCTTTAATCCCAAAATAAGGCTTTTAGGATGAGGGGAGAACATTACCTCTTCTTTAGGTATCCTCCTTAGGTTTTCATTATTCATTTCGATAAAAAAATCAAGTTAACTTAATTAAAAATTATAAATCATATTATTTCCAAATATGAAATCAATTTATCCAAATGTAATTTACGTATGTAGAAAATTTAAATTTAAGTTAATCCTGCATAGGTGATGAGAAAGTGGGGTTTTAAAGGGAATATGTCTAAAATGTTATAATGTTTTCTTATCAAAATTAAATATAAAATTTATTTCAATAAACTAAACTATATTAATTGATATATAATTTAAATAAATTTAATTTAAAACCAATTTAGAATAAAAAGTTAATTTATAAATTTCCTAAAAATTATAGTTCAAAATTAAAATTTGAAATTTTTCACTATTTACTAAGTAATTTAATTTTTTATAAAAATCCTAAAAAATTTGTGTGAGGTTATGTGAAGTGAGGAATTCCAGTTTTATAATTTTAGAAGGGTTACATTTTTGTATGTACCCATACAAATTTAATAATATAAATTCATTGTGTCAGAATGTGTTTGTACAATTGAAAATAAATCTTAATGGGGTGATGAGGTAATGAAATTCCTCAAAAATTGATTCCTTCCCATAATTTAATCACGTGATTAAGTCATAACTAGTGGGGTATTTACATTTTCCATTTTATTATTTACCATTGTAAATTCTTTTTACAAAAGGTAACATTTTCTTCATGAAAAAAATAAAATGGACATTATTACATAATTTGAAAATTCATATTTTAAATTTTTAGTCCATTTATATGATTCAATTTCTAAAAGTGATAAAATTTATTTCTTAAATACAAAATTTATATTTTAAAAAACTATTTTCAAAATATCTAACTCATGATCATAAATGATAATTATAGGTCATCCAACCCAACTAAATATTTATAAATTTGTAATGTCACTTATAAAAGAGATATATTTCGTGAAATTGTTTTTCTTAAGTTTTAACATCATATTTAATGACTAATAATTCTATAAAAAGGTATGGTATTTTTCAAATTCAGATATTAGAATATTCACAATAAAATCAGTCATTATAAAATTATCTCTAAAATTTTTAATATGGTAATATTGAAATTATAAAACAACAAAATTAATTTTAACAAATCCAAAATCATAAAATTAGGAATTTATTTTTCAATAAAAAGATGATATATAATGTAAACACATTTTTATATGAAAGTCGTTTTTAATTATTTTAACCATTCCCATTAATATTTACTATCTTTTACTAATTAAATTATTTTTAACCAATTAATCATATAAAATATATATTAAAATATTAATTCACATGTCTCTTGAAATATAACAATATATTTCATGAAATGGTAATATATCAAAAAAATAATTTTCAAAGTATAAATTTATAATATTAGTTGTTTTTGAAATATCAATTGAAATTCATAGGTATTAAAATTAACCATTATATTATATTATATTATAATTTATAAATTAGATAATCATAGTTATTCTCAATAATTTAACTGATTGGTTTTAATTACCCTACATATTATTTATTTTTTTCTAAATATTTTTTGGTTTTATTTAAGAATATTTTTCTATGTGTAATATGATATTGATCCCATTGTATTATTTAATGTTAATAATGTTTTAAAATATTAGGGTGTTAAACCCCCCCCCCCCCGCCAAATTTATTTCCTTGTAATTTTCACTATTACGCCAAAATTAATGTTTCTGAGGGTATTCATAACATATTTATCATTCATGAAATAACTTCTAATATGACCTCTAGATAAATATCATTGTCTATATTAAGACACATATATTACCAAAAATACACTAATCGTAAATTCAATCAAATAACAGTTATCTATATTAAATAATCATATATTCAATAAAATATACCATTATCAAACCCATATTAATATATTTGAAATAAAACTTCATTGACACTATTTATTTTTCCAAAAATTAACTCCGCTATTAACCCTTCAATTAATTAATCCCTAGTTCATAATTTTATAAACTAATATATATATATATATATATATTAGAATACCAAATATTGGATTAACATTAACAAAAAAATAAAGGATCATTTTTTTAATTAATAACTAATTCTATGGCTGTTAATAAAATTTATCTTAATTTACTCAAAATATATCAACATGTTGTTACATTAATGTCAAGAATATATTAGTGGTTAATTTTCCCATAAATCAATCACATGTTAACCAATATTTAACATCTAAATATTACATTGTAATAAAATTGTATATCAATATTAATTACATAATATAAAATAAGTTTTATTTTTTATTAATGGAAAAAAAATATTTCAGAAAAATCCATATATGATAGACATAACTCAAAGAATAATTAGAATATAACTCAATGAAATCAATCAATGTCATCCACTATTGAATATATAAAATATTATAAAAAATTAGTTTTTATTATGATTTCCACCTAATTTCCATAGGATAGACTAGTAAAATTACATTTTATATCAAAAAAACATATAAAATGGTAGTAATACATTTAATTAATCTACCATATTTGTTTTTAATAAATATTGGATTCCAAATACATAATTTTCTCAACTTCATCGTCATGATCATATATTTATAAAATTCTAAAACTAAAATGGTTATGAAAATATCCATGATATTAAATGAAAAATATAATCTTAATGTTTTTTCTCTTATAAAACCTTTGTTTTAGACATATGATACCATTTGTTTAACCTATGAATCCCTTTGTTCAATCTATAGTTACAAATAGTCAATTTTATATCAGGTTCTCTAACTGATTCATTTAAAATAATATTCAATTACTTGATAATAGTTTGAAAATAGAATGTGATTTGTAAAATAATATCACCCACAAGTGTTAAAGAATGTGAGTAGTTATGTATCTTTTTCATGAACCAGGTGATGAAAAAGTTAATAAAAAATAAAAAAATATAACGATTATTACCTATAGTTACATCTATAAATGTTCATGCATCCATGATGCACAACTTTGGCATGGTTTGAGAAAAGATATATTATTATTTTACATTTTAGTATTATAGTTGACCATTGTAATATCACTTGAGGTACTTCATAGTTAATCCACATACTTATTCTAATTCATGTAAAACAATGTATTTTTTTCTATGATTATTTATTGATGTATTAATGAAATTAAATCTAACATGGAATAAAAACCAAATAAGGGTAAGAAAGGATGTTCTTTTCTATTGACTCTTATTTTTGTATCTTTCATTATTCTTATTTGTTTTTCTAAATTTTAGATTATAGTTTAATTATGAAATATAATTTTTGAATTATTACTAAATTATTAATGAGTTTTTAAATATTAAATTCTTATGAAAAATAAATTATACCTACTCCTATAATGATGGTTGATGACATACCTAAGTAGACAGTGTGAAATCATCTAGGAATCAGCTACATAATATAGTGTTTCATCTACTTATTGGATAAAATCTATCATATGAAGTTACTATGTTAAATAGAAAGAATTGAAAATATTTGAACAAATGAATACAGTTGATATTGATATTCATGTCTTAATAGAAAATATCTACACTCATTCACTTCACATTCATTCACCACAAACAAATTCCAATCATTTAAAAATTAAAATAATATTTCTAGAATAAACAACTCTCCCCTGAGGAATAACCTTGTAATAGTCACTCATTATCGATTAAAATAGTTCATGGTGGAAGAATAGGGAAAATATAAAGTTAAAGAGAGGTAGGGAACAGAAAAAAGACACACATTGAATGATATAGAGGGTTCACATTGATTAATATAAAATGAATTACATGAAAATAAACTAAACTGCATAGGAAGACAAAATAATATCAGGAATTGGAAGACTAAATCATATTCCTTAAATATATTTCAAAATACCCTCACATCATATTTATAGAGTGTGTAATACCTAATATCTTCCCTTGTGCATATCCCATGTATTATTGTTCTCAAAGTTTCATTAATTCTAAAATAGTTTCATATCTCGACCATGGATATATTTTATCTTAATTTTTTCATTCATATCTATCCTAATATTTAATAAATTATTTTGGTATTGATATAAAAACATTTAAACTTATATATTAAAGATTATATCTCCCTTAGTAAATAATCTTTTAGAATCAGGTTGCATATAATATTTTCTCCCAATACATTAGGCTTTCATATATCACACTATAGGATAAATTAAAGTATGGGTGCTATTTTCACATGAAACGTTAGACATAGTTGAATCCTTATTCACATACATACCCATTTTTCATATATGGTTCAAGTATATATTTATTATATGTCATCACATACCTAAATCATTATAACTCTGCAAAGTTGACTTTGTATTCTCTTGGTGGATCCCCCATCCATGAGCCTTGTAAGCTGTCAAATTCTCCAGGTGATTCCATGACAGAACCATGGTTTAAACTCTATGGGATTCCTCCAACATTCTAAATAGCCTTAATAGTGGTTCTATGGAGCATCTTATTTTTGTTCATGGATTCATTATTCTAAAAAAATCCCTAATATTTCCAAAGTATTAAATGTTATTCTATGGTCATACCCAATTTTCTGTGTTGTTTTTATGCTCAGCTTTGATATTATCTATTGCAATCAAGGATATATATAGTGATGTTATATGGTGTAAGGCATCGTCGGGCATCTAATGCAGTGATAAATATGTGCACAAGAAGAGTGTAACACACCTTTAAGGCAAGACCATGACGTTATTGAAAGTGGTGAATTATTTTGTAAACTCATTTTATAACATCATAGTTTATTTTTATAAG
Organism: Viscum album; assembly: GCA_963277665.1. Lineage (NCBI taxonomy): Eukaryota > Viridiplantae > Streptophyta > Magnoliopsida > Santalales > Viscaceae > Viscum > Viscum album. The sequence goes on from OY728161.1 coordinate 70,263,903, forward strand.
ATGGATCCATGTTAATGAACTATCAACATAGATGCATTATAATCCTACTACTATATGGTCTAATGAATACCTAACACCTAAAAACATGAGGTCAGTCTCCTCACACTGCCGGCGTTGGCCCTGAGCACACACTATGTCCCCGAGCTTCTCCCAATGGATTTATTCTTCTATGCCACTTAGAAGTCTATGCCTCTGGATACACATAGAAAACTTGATCATTAGGGATGTATTTGTGGCTTTCCAATTATTGAGAATTTGGTCTAGCCTAGTTGGACTATTTTTTCCTACTAAAAATGTTATGTATTTTATTAGGAGAAGTTCAATATAATTTTTTGTGTATATCCATTTCTTTTAAATTCCAAATTTTTACTCATATTTAAATTAAATTAAATATTTATTTTTAAATCCACATATTTTAATAAAATGATTATGTCCATAGAATAATTCTTTAATATCCATTTAAAATCTTGATAAAAATACATAGAAATATTTATGAAAATGATTGTCTCAAATACCCCCACACTTGAACTACGAGTGTCCTAATCATTAACTCTAGAAATTTAATTAAAACAAGAACCAATGTTATAATTATTAAAATATCAACTAAATAAAATAAAATAATTATAAATGATAAATAAAATCTTCATGTTCAATGAAAACCATTTATTAAACGTCTCATTTATCAAAGAAATAGTTAGCCCAAGTAATATACTTTTTCATATTTCACATATTGTTTAAATTAAAATTTAATTTATTCATGTTTTTAAATTTATTTTGGATAAATATTAAACTAATGATCAACCACCATTATTAATATTTTCACTCATTGCTCTTGATAACAATTAAAGTAGATTTACGCTCAAATTAAAACTGAGGATTAAGGTTTATATGAATTGATTTGAAAACCATTCAAGCTCAAAGAGGACGTTCATCTCTAGTGTATAAATCATGATATATAAATTTGATGTGTAATTATGAAATATCCTTCAAAATGAAAACTATCACTTCCCAATATCAATTTTAATGTTAGGACATATGAAATAATAAATAATGAGTTTCCCCTTCTTGACGATTTTTCCATTTTTATTTCTTATTTTTTTTATTTTTTTCTTACTATTTTTTCAGATTTTTTTTAATTTGTTATGGTTATTCTTTGGTATAATATAGAATCTACCAAATATTCACATATGATAAAAATAAAAGGTTTATTAATAATTATTTTTAATTTTCCCATGTCATACCCCATTCATTTTAAAAAAAATATGATGTGAAAACTGTATGTACAATGAATAAGTGACAAAAACATTCTCAATGAAAAAAGTTGTGCCCCTAAAAAATTTCTATACACTATAGTGAATTACATTCACTCTAAATTCCCTTCAGCCTCAAAAATAGAAATAAAATATCATGAAAATTACTAATATTATGATTGGAATAGATAAAAATGGATTGAAATGTTTTGCATTCCTATTAAATACCTTCATGGTCTCTATGATTAAAAATGATTTTTTAAAAGGGTGGTCTAAAATATAATGTATTATAAAAATTATTTCTCAATCATTTTAATTTTCTTTAATTTCCAATATTTCAAAAGTTGTAATACAAGTTATAGTTGGTGATTTTCCCTAAGATAACTCATGAAATATTCTCAAGATAATATAGAATATTGGGACTATAAATCATCATCATAAGAAGACATATATTTTATCGAAAAATCATGGAATACAAAATAATAACAAATTCTCATTTGTCCACTAAACCTAATTTTCATAAAGATACTAAGGATTTAAACATAAATAATGAAATAATAAACTCTATTTTCTCATAGTAGTTTATTACTATATTATTTTAGTTGTTTATGGTATTCATTGTTCCATAATTGTTCTAAAAATGTTAATAAATTAATTAGAACAAAAGTATCACACCAAAAAAATCTAAAAAGGATAATATATTTTGGATGATTCAATAGAAAATTTTATAAATGAAATAGAATGTTCCTTGGAATTAAGTAAAGTGATATGTTTTTGTACGACCCCATAAGTGGTCCCTATATTTTTATAAACCCCAATATTGTTTTAATAGATGTTATTTATAATCCTTTGGTGGGTGAAGGTTCTTACAATTGAACCACCACTGGTGAATTTTCTCAGCAAGTAATTTTTTTTGTGATGAATAGTCTATGTGTAGAATACACATGATCTACCACCATCACAACAATGTATAGACATCATGGTGTATTAGGATGAATTATGGATCATCCTAATTTTGGGTTTCTACTTATTCTACTGTTTATTTCTTGTCTAATGCCTGGAAATTGTGGGATGAATGAATTGAATGATCAAAGGGTGAGAAAGAATAATAATTTACATAGAAAAAATGTAATCATGATGAATTAATATAAATGTCTTACCTTTAAATATGAAAAACAACTTTCTTATTTACCTCGAGATCAGATAATTGGATCTCCCCATGGACTACCCATAATTCATATGGAATAAGATTTATATGATCTATGTTCTACTCAGTAGGTGAATGTTTATATTCTTCTTATTTATTCAAGTGGAAAAATGTGTTGATGAATCTAAAAAATAAAAATAATGGGATTTAATACTCATTTAATTTTCAATAAAATAAAATTATATAGACTTTAATATATGCACAGATATATGAATTATTTTAGCTTTAATATGTTCTTTAGTGGTATATCCATCCAAGATTTTTGTATCACTATATAGGGGTAAGTAGTAAATCTCTTATATCATTTATTACAGCTCTACTATTTTCCATGTCTCTATAATAGTATATAGGTTCTTATTTTTCAACCATGATTTCAGGAAAATAATGTTTTTATCATATACCCGATCAGTCCAATATTGATCTAAGACTTTATTATCTCTCATATAATGTTTATTTTTAATTCTTGAGTCTGTCCTGATCCTTTTAGAACAATTTAATTTAATTAACACAAATCCAATGGTGCTTCCATTTTTATCTGAAGACTTTGAATATTTTCCTTAAATTCAACTATTATATCTTCAATATCCATGAAATGGGATACCAATGTCATGTCCATTTAGCTTATTATAGGTCAGTTCAATGAGTTCATCATTTCTTAATTGTTAAATGTGTTTCATATCATTTTAACCACATGTTTTTATTCCTTCACCTATGAGTATTTATTTTATTAATTAATGAAATAATCAATTTATGACATCATAAAATGAGATTTTTTATTTTTTTTAAATAATGGAAAATGTACTTAAAAAAGTGAAAAAAAACAAAACAAAAAACTATTTAGAAAAATAGATAAAAAAACTCCACATTTTTACTGACATGTGTCTCTTGGTTTGCACAACCTATTTTTTATTGCCTCACATAGCATAGTGGATGAATAGAGTCATCTCACATGAAATGCATCATAATTTGTTCCCATAAAAAATATAACTATTTTAAAAATACATGTTTTCTTATTATTGATTATTAATGAAATAAATGATAAATTGAAAACTAATATGTAATGTAAACAGGATAGAGATTAAAAAAGTATAAACATTTTATTAGGTTTTGTTTTGGGTTCCTTCAATAATAATTTTCGATTTTTTACATTTCATTTGAAAATTTAATAATAAAATATCATTATTAAAATTTTAATATTCAATTTTTTTTTTCTGAAATATTGAATACTATAAAAATTCAACTCCACCTTCTCCTATTATCATGTTTGATGAAATACCTGAATCAATAGTGGGTATTCTTCTAGGACTCAGGTCCATCATAAGTTTCTTCATCCACATCATTTCTCAACAAAATTATATTATGATATTTTCTTCAATTTAAGGAATGATATGTATTTATATAAAATAATAGATATGATATCATGTTCCATGATGTAGTGGATAATCCATGAACTCATTCATTTCACTATTATTCACTATAAACATGTTAAAATAATTTTGAAATTAAAAAACGAATTCAATAAAAGCATATCCTCCCATATCAAAACTATAAGGCCTTCAACAAAAAAAATTACATAATCATGATTCTTATTCAAGAATATTACATTATATCAAAGAAAGTATCTTTTTAGGTTTATAATATTAGATAATTAATCCATAACTCATAAAAAAACAACAAATAAAAAGTGTAAACTTCTGATCAGTATCCATTTTCCCCAAATATAAAACATTTAAAATGAAGCATGATTTATTATCATGGAAAATATCCACTACTTTCAACATAACTACTTAATTTCCCTTAAAATTACATTAATCATGATATAACTAATAAAAAATGTCATATGATAAAAAAATGATTTGTATGGGATATAATAGAAGGAAAATCATTTGTCCATTGAACACATGAAAACTCATATAATGATTACCTTGATATTAATTTAAAAAAAATTCCTGTGAATAAAAAATAAACAATTAAAATCATTACAACGAATATCAATTAATTAAAACTCTTTTTTTGGAATTGTGGAATCATATAAATAAAACCCTTTCAAACCGTATTTAATTAGAAAACATTTAAGGCCTACATCCAACATTATTATTACCTAATTCATTGGATATATTTAATGGGGATTACACTTTATATATGTTATATCATTTTATATAATGATATATAATTGATCTAGACCCTCTATATAATCTATATCAGGCCCACCCATTTCTCAGAAGCTATAATAGGGTTCAACCCTTCATATAAGCTGTATTGGGTTCACCCGTGTGCTATCATTAGGCTAAAACCATCATATAAGTTATATCCGGATCACTACATTCATATAATTCATGATTACCAAGTCATTATTAAAAAAATAACATAATAAAAACCATTGAAAAACTATTTTAAACAAACATGAAAAATAGGTTTGGATAAAAAACTGAATTCTTTTAAGAATTCATTTTCAATACCAAAACACCCTTTTCATTGAAAAAACCATTTCCAATACCAAAATATAAATATATAAATATGTTTTTCATTTATATAAATATGATATTTTTTAAAGGAATCCAAAAACATGTGAATGTTTACGGTGTTTGAAAATTCATATTCATCATGTACATTAAAAATAGAACATTCCATTGTCCTCTGTCAAAACATCCCGTATAAAATACATGGAGAGATTATTTTTTGAAAATCATTTAATGTACTTAAAATTATAAATAAAATTTAATTTAAAATACTTTTATATATATACACATATAAATTAATATCAACAATATCGACATAGAGGAAAATATTTTGAAATTAAATATTAAAACATTTAAAAATTGATATTTTAGTCAACGTTTTTAATATAACTATAAAAAATTTGAATCATAAAAATAGGTAAATAATAAAATTAAAAATAAATTTAAATATCATCATAATATAGAAAAATAATAATACTACATATCAAATTGGATTTATATTCACCTTATAAATGAATAAAGGTTCATAACATCAAGATATTACCCATTTAAAAGAGATTGAGATGAAGCCTCATTCTTTGAGTCTCACTTTTCATGTGTGACTTTATATTCATAAATAATAAAATTATGTTAATTAAATAATTATTGAGAACATTTTTTGATGTTTATCATTATATTTATTTCCCTTATTACAGTTTTTTTAACAAACTACTTACACAGCTATGTTTACGTTGGGTGTTTTTAACATATTTGGTTTGAGTAGAGAAAAAGAAAATAGTAGGTCGACAAATGTAAAGGGGGAACAATTAAAACATATTATGAAAAATTATCATGAAATAATTATCATATTTAAACATACATTATTATTTTAAAACTAACCATGAATTATGGTTATAAAAATTTATCAAATATTAAAATCATGGGCATGGAAGGTCATATGTGTGCATGAGAAATGTTCCAAATTTTAAATGATTATTATGGAAGGAAGGAAAGTATAATTTAACTTTCTAGAATTTTATTTATAACATATGTACCATATAATTTAATCATTTATACTTATATAAATAATTATAGTGATGTAATATGAATCACATTGCATTAAGGTGGTGGTTGTCTACATGTACATGAATGACATCATCATCTTTTTATTATGTGAAATGTTAATAAATAAAATTATATATTATATTTTGATAAATGTAATTATGTAATTAATATCATATATATTTCATTTATGTCAGATATTTTTATTTAACCCATCTTTAATACATTCTATGTAAAGTGTGAACATATCACTTCCTTTTGTGGTAATGGTAGTTCAGACGTCCACACATAATCATATTATATTATCACAAAGTAGAAATACTGAATGTATGTGTTATATTAAAATTAAAAAAGTATTAATAAATCATAAATATAATACATATAATTTAAAAATATTATTTTCAAAATAATTCCTAACATTCCGATGGAGTAAAAGAAAAAATGAAATTCATCATTTCGCAAGGTGGTAGTCTATCAAACACATGATCGATGATTTTGTTACCCATTTGATGAAACTGTGTATAGGTGTTGGAATAAAAAATAAAATAAAATTATCTTAGTATATTTAGGATAATTATTTTATTATATAATCATGTAATAATATAAATTTAATGGGATCAGAGTGAAATGAAACAAAATTTCTCATTGACGGTTGTTACATCTTCTTCAGGTTAGTCATTTTGGTTTTCACCAAAGGACATGCGTGGTTTTCTTAATAACCCAAGCAAGGCTTCTATAATGAGATATGAGATTTATGGATATCATTTGGGCTGGTTATATGATACTAAAATGGCTTCATTGGAGTTAATAAGTGAGGGGAGTGATTAACTTTTTATTATGTAGGAGGAGTGACAATCCAGTAAAAACAAAAAGCTAAATATTGTTGGGGTATCCCTTACATAATGATCATTAAATAATGAACAATATTATAAAAAAGTGGCTATATTTTTTTTTTATATCCATTAAATGGTTTTTCAAAAAATTTATGGGTCATTTGGACCCTTTATATTAATGATTAACCACTAAGTAAAATTACTTTTTACATTAATCGTTGTAATTACTTTTTATTACTTTCACTGATATTTTTCATAAAAATATAATTTGAACATTGTTGACATTAAATATTATACTGATTAAAATAATGGAATCCATTTTTCCCAATTCCATTCACATAAGTGTCTAAATTTAATTTAATATTTATCCCACTGTATAGATAAGACAACGAGTTTTTATTGAAAAATAAATCAAATGTTTGAAATGTTGTCAAATCCAATTTCAATGTGAAGTAGATTACAATGAAATAAATTATATTATATGATTTAAAATTTATATTTTCATAATTTAAAATTAATTAATATATCATTTAATATTATAAATTATCTAGACAAAATGTCATTTTTCAATTAAAATTATGTATTTCTAACTTCATCAAAAAATGAATCATCTCAGAAAAATATAAAAAATTAAACCTAATCATATTATAGAATTCATATTTCAAATAAAATTATTATTTTTTTAAAATTAAATTTATCAAATTTATAAAATTTTTTTTTAATCTAATAAAACCATTAAAATGATGCAATACCGCCTTTTAGAAAAATACATATTTTATCCTTAAAATCGCATTAATTCTTATATAATGCCTATAAAATCTATTAGATTTATATAAAAATATTTAATTGAATATGATATATATATATATATGTTTATTTCATTAATATAATTAAATAATAATAATTAATTTTCACTTACTTATATAAAATCTCTTTAGGAACATAAAAATAGTTATTAATAAAAATGCATCCATTATATTCAATTCATTTAAATTTTCTTTTATAATACTTTTTATATATAGGTGTAAATTATAATTTCCTAATTTATTTTATCTTATTCATTTCCACTATTATAATTAGTGATTTTTATCATACTAATATTAATAGTACTTTTTTGTTCGGTAAGACTCACACTTGGGTGTAAGGTAAGTCTTCAAAGGAACTTGACATTGTGTACAACACAAGATAAATATTGTGTTTCATGTGATACTATAGAAACTATTTATTGAGTTTAACATGATAAATAAATTAATTATGATTAATTTTAAACAATAAATTTCATAATATCTTAGGATGTTACATCCTAGTCATATTAAAAAGGAATTCTCCCATGAAATTTATATTGGTTATCAAATTATTAAAATTTCTACAATTCCATTATTGAAACCCAAACCATAAAAATAGTTGATAAAAAGCCTCTAAAAAGAGAAATTGGGAAAGATAAAGGTCACACAATGTTATGAAAAACTAGGATTCCACACTAGGAGAACATTGGGGAAAAATTAAAATATATATTTAGAATGGAAAACTAATTTCCATGGACTAAAAGAGAGTGATTGAAAAAATGGCCCTGTGGAATTCAATGAAGAAAAACCCTAATGGAAACAACATGTGGGAAAATGTAATTTAATTATCGTAAAATATTTTCATAGGATAACATTTTATTTTATGATATTTTTTCTAGAGTAGAAGGACTCCTTCAACATATACAAAATGATCATAAGAAAATATACATACATGATGAGTAGATATTTATCCTTTAATTAATTTTCACAACATACCAATATCATAATCCTAGTGGGGATTATCCAAGATGAATTTCCATTCCTAAAGATATATAATCCATATCTTATGAATCACATAATCCTTAAAAGGATAACATATTATTCCTCATATCTTTACATACTAACTATAACCACAAGGTTATCACATATTAAGATAATTCAAAAATTCATGTGATGGTAAGATATATTGATCTATAAATTTAAATAATTATACTCAAAGCTATAAATAAATAATTCCATAGGTATATAATCATAGTGTTCACCAATACCATTAAACTTGCATCCATAAAATTAATGGTATTTTTTCACAAATAAATTTTCTACATATACCTCAAAAATCTATAAAAACATAATAAATGCATCGAAAGGTATTTATATTATATATAACTTTATAACATAGATTCCTCACATAATGGACTTAAGATTAATCATAAATAATTAACAAGATTCATTTATATGTCACCACTTCACAACATTTCCCAACATTAACTGTAAAACTAGTTGATGATTTATTCATCCAGTTTTCCATCTGATCATGAGGATTTCTAGACTGAGTAAGTTTATTTTGAAAAAAATTGTCCTAATTTCTCCACTCATTATTGAAAAATCATATTAATATTAAATGGAAAACTATTATCTCAATATTGAATTGTTTGATAATCTTTTCATTATAGTTATGAACATTATAACAAAACTAAAAACACCAATAACACAATCCAGATCCTAAATTATATTCCTAACAATGTATTTTACCCTAATTGGATGATGTTTTATGCTTACCTCTTGGATTTTTAGTTGTTTTCATCTCCATTTTCTACCACCATGACAATTTATTACTATTTTCATTTCATGGCACAAAAATTTTGGTAAACACCATTTCAACTTCCTCATCCCAATGAATCACTTTCTCATAACATTTTTAATTATATTATGGAAAATTTATTTCACAATGTTGTTTTTAATCATGAGTAAAATATATTAATTTTAGTATCAATACCTCTAATATAGTCTATCACATAACTAGACAATATTATGATGTTATATTCATGTTTTTTCATAGAATATAAAAATTTGTGACTCAATTCCATGATTTTTTTCTCCATCCTATGCCCAAAAACCTTAGGGAAATATTTTCGAAAAAAAATATTCTTAAATTTGTACCATTACATGGAATCATGATCAAATTTCTCTATTATATTCTTAAACAAATACCACCATCAATATTTATCACATTTAACATTATAGATGGAAATAGATACCCATTAATGTTATGAATATCAATTGATATAAAATATCCTCTACATTTAATTGATTGATCCTTTGGATACCACTTGGTAAGAGATCCATTGAATTATGATGGATTTTTCCTCATTAAATTCTCTAATATAAAAATATTCTATCTTGGTAGACCAAGTTCATCTCTATCATGGATACCAAAACCATTTATATCATGTGTCATCTAACACATCAATAAAAAAACCATATTGTTCAAATTAAAAAAATCTATGCATATTGATTTGGAAGGGTATTTCCCGCATTGTTTGTTCCACTATAGATTAATAGTTTTCTCTATTTAAAACCATTTTGAACAGACATGCTTTTTATGAATCAACATTGAAATCATCAAGTTATATATCATTTCAACATAAAAATAAGGAAAATTATTTTAATGGAATAATATTAACAATCTATTATCCTAAAATTTTATCTAAACCAACCTTTGATACAAACTATAGAAAAATTCCCTTAAAAATTACATAATCTTATGTTTTAGTCCAGAATTTTAATTTCTTTCTCCTTGAGTAACATTTTAGGTTTAGTGTTTAAGAAAATTTGGATCTAAATCATACATAAAAAATTGAAATTAAAATTGGAAATATACAATCATTTTAGATTTCCACCATAATATAATACTTTTAATGTAAGGATTAATTTATTTTCATGGAAAATCACCTTGAATTTCAAATGGACTTCTTCCTTTCTCTTACCATTATATAAATCCTAATAAAATTAATAAAAATTATTAGATGAGCCCCAAACGATCAATAAGGGATATGAAAAAAAACAATTAGTCTAGTGAATACATGAAAACTCATATAGCATTTACAATTATCATCAAGTAAAATAAATTCACATGAATATCAAAAACCCAAAGATAATTATTAAAACCAATAGAAGTAAATTAAGAAAATTTTATGTGACTTAGATCGTCACACACATAAAACCATTTCAAAACCAATTATATTGGAATACAAATAACCCATATTTCCAAAAATATCACGACTGTATACATTCAAGATCTATAATAGGGATCACCATTAATATAAGATATATTTGGCTCACACATGAGCTATAATGAGGCTAAACACATTATATTATCTATATCGGGCTCACTCATTTTTTATTATCTTAAATGGTGATTATCCAATCATATAAGCTATATCAGTATCACCCATGATCTATAATAGGGCTCAAAATTTCATATAAACTATAGAAGGCACACATGTTTATTATAATTCTCATGTAAAATATAAATAGAAAAACACTCTCATTATATAACCCCTTCAAAAAATATATTTACACACATATTAAAAACAATTTCTAAAAGAATTTCCATTTTATTTTAGGAACTCAATTTCAATACCAGAACACCATTTTAATAGATAACCAATTTCAATACCAAAATACTAAAAAATAGAATTATTTTTTTCATTTCAGGATACATTAAATATTTTAAATGAACTAAAAAATGAAATAATTTCCATATTGGTGGAAAAGTCATTTTCATTGTGTATTTTAAGAATAGAACATTTGATTTTTATTTATCTAAATGTTCCATATAAAACATGTAATACATTTCATTTGGAAATCCATTGAATCAAATTATACATAGACATAAAATTCAATTTATAATCCTTTTATATAAATAAATATATAAATTAACATCAAAAATATTTAAATAGATGAGAATATTTGGAAATTAAATCTTAAAACATTTAAAATTTTCTTTTTTAAATTAAAAAGTCCCAAAACACATTATATCATTAGAAATATAAAACTCATCTAATAATAAAATAAAAAAATTAAATATCATCATAACGGAATTGATTCATGACATAACTTGTAAAAGGAGACGTATATACACTTTATAAAAAATTATGGTGCATTATAAGAAGATAAACCTTGATAATAGAAGATTGAGATGAAGTCCCTTACCATAAGCCTAAAGTGTCCTGTGCGTGTTTATATTTGAGAATAATAAATTGGTGACAGTTATTTTGTTGGATAAAAAACATTTTAATGATTATAATTACTTTCATTTCACGTATGATAATGTTGTATACAACTACTTTAATAATTAATGTTATATCAGGTATTTTGGCCTTATTCAGTTCATGTGTCTAAAATGACATTGGTATGTCAACTAATGTAAAAGGGATCATTGATAAAACAACTCCAGAAATATAATCCTGAAAAAATTGTTATATTTATAAATAAATTATTCTTTTAAGACCTATTTTGATATATGAATAGGAAAAATCAACCAACCTTACAATCGTGGAGATGGTATGCCATACATACACATGAGTAATGTTCCCATATTTCAAGGATCCATATGAAAATAAGATTGATAACATTTAACATTACTTTAAAATAATTATATCAAAAAGAAAATATTATTTTATATTATATAATTATATTTATAATTCGTGTGATTTAAAAGGAATCACATCCCTCTAATGAGCCAGTAGTCCTTACATCTACAAACAACGTTATCCCATTTTCAGATTGTGAAATGGTAAAAAAGGACATGATTTTTTATATTTATAAAAATTTAATTATTTCCTTAATATAATATATATTCTATTTATATCCCATATTTTTTTTAAAACCATTCTATATAAATTCGATTTAAGGTGAGAATGTGTCACAATGTTTTTAAGAGGTGATAGACTATATGTCCACACATAATGTTATCATATTACAAAAAAATGGAAAACATGAAGGTATGTGTTATATAAATATTAAACAAGTATAAGAAAATAATATATATCATATATATAAAATAAAAATTTATTTACATCAAAATTATTAAACATTTGAGGTGGTATATGAAAAATGAATGACATCATTTCATGTGGCGGTAGTCCGCCGTACACACGAACTGTGATTTCATTACCAATTTGATGTAAATGTGTATAGGTGAAGGTAAAACCATCAACATAAATTCATATAAGTAAATTTATGATACCTTGGGTAGTATATAATAATAAAATAAGAATAATATAATGTGTAGTGTATTGAATAAATCAAATGTGATAGTTGAATAATGTTAACTCTTCTTCGGGTAACTGCTTCTTGTTTTCATCAAAGGAAAACATTTTTATTATTTCAAACCAATGTGATGATAATAATAATAGAAGAGTGACATTGGGAGATTATATTTACAGGGTTTAAAAAATAAAAATTTCATTAGTGGTGTGAATAAGAAAGAAGAGTGAGTTTTTTATCATAGTGGATAAGGAGTGGCATTCTTTTTTAATGCAAAAGGTAAAAATGTATTGGGAGGTCTTCCTTACATCGTATTCTTCAAAAAATGAAAAAATTATATCCAATTGGGATTAAAGTTAAAATATGTCTATAAAATGGGGGTTGGAAAATCTTCTTGGTAGTTTTTCCCCTGGAGATCAAAATTTAACCACTATGTATACTCATTTTTACTTTAGTCATTGAAATTGATTTTATATGATTTCACTAATATTTATGGTCAAAAACTACGTTTACCATAATATAAATTATAAATTATTATAATAAAAAATAAGGAATCAATTTTTCGAAATTATATTCAAATAAGTGTCAGAGCATATTTTAAAATTAATCCCACTAACAGGACAAGACAACAAGTTTTTTATGTAAACAAATATGAAATGTTTTTATAACAAATTTAAAATTGAAATTGATTAAAATTCACTATATTATATTTTATTATTTATTTTTGAACTATTGTGATGTTAAAATGAATTACAAGTAGATTTTACCATTATAAACTATTTAGATGAAAATTTATTTTTCAATTAAAATTCAGTATTTTTCAATATTCATCAAAAAATGAGACTTCCCTGAAAAATATAAAGAATTTCACTTTAAGTTATATTTGTATTAGTATTTAAAAAAAATAAGTTAATATTTTAAAATATAATTTATTAAAGTGTTAAAATTTGGGTTTAAAATAATATTTCCGGTAAAAGGGGAGAAAACCACCATTTAGGAAAATACATATTTTTATTTTTAAAATTTTATTTATTCCAAATTCAAGACAATAAAATATATTAAATGAATTTAAATTAATATTTTTAATAAATAATATATATATATATATATTTAATTAATATAATTTAATAATATTAAATAATTTAATTTAGTATGAAATTTTGTTTTCGAACATAAAAATAGTTATTCATTAAAACACGTCTTTTATATCTAATTATTCATTATTATCATTTATATTTCTTTTTATAAAAATTTACATAATATAATTTAATTATTTAGTTAATATAATTCATTACGAATATTCCAACAGCTATGTGATAACTATACTAATAATTTCAATAGTACATTGTTGTCCGGTAAGACTTAGACATCTATGTAATATAATTTATTAGAAGAATTATATATTATGTGTGATGAAATAGAAACATGGTGTGGCATGTGATTGAAGATACACTATTTATCTCTTGTAGCCCAATATATTAAATAATTTAAATTAATTAGAAATAATATATTTCATAAAATCTAAATATGTTATAGACAACCCTTTAGCCAATCACTCATTGTCAAGTACCAGAGGTCCTGCTAGAATAATGTGGAAGTAGGGAATTAGAGAGAGAGAGAGATAGTGTGTGTGTGTGTGTGTCTGTGTTTTGAATGAAATAGAGGGTGCAGTATGATTAATACAAAATGAATTCCATGAAATAAAACTAAATTACAGATAAGTAGAAAATAAAACAGATATGTTTTATCCTAACTCCCAAACCTCTAATCCTTTACATAATAACATCCCCATATATTTATAAAGGTTGGAATCCCCACTCTTTTCCTATCTTTTTATCCCCTATATATTTTTTGTGAATGATTCCTTATTTCGATTTTTTTTCAAATCTCCACAAATGATATATATTATTTATACCTTTTCAATTAATATCTAGGAATTAATTTAATATTTGGAATTATGAGTGATTTTAATATCTGTAAACATGGACTCAATGCATGATTCCATTTACATTCTTGAATCCTCTCTGAGACTTTAGGTTTATCAAATATTTACCCTCAGATTACTAAAAATTCAAAAATCTCTCCACAGGTTGTAATCCAGTGTCAGTGACTATTCATGTTGAAATATTTATGTAGTTGAATTCTTCTTTCAATACATATATATTTTTCATTCATGTTTCGTGTAAATGTTTATATACAAGGTCTTATGATTCTGGATCATCATAACACCACATAGATGACTCTATACTCCATTAGTGTATCCTTTAACCTTGGGCCATTACTGTTGTAAAATTCTTATAGTGATTCCATTACCATGGTGGAAAATACATTTGATTCCTCCTTTAATCCATTCATCCATCACAGGTTTAACATGGAGATTATCTTTATCAGGCATGGATTCATTCTTCTCTAATTCTAGTATCTCTGATGTCACCCAATCATCCAATGATTTTCCACAGTTATACACTAGGATCGGTAGTGTTTCATAGAGAAATATTGAGCTTTCCAATATAGAATATAGATTTATTTAGTGACTGAATTTATTTGAATGCTTTATTTAGTGGTGAAAACAAAAGTGAATATGTGTATTCATATGGGGGAGTGTGTGTCAAAAGAAATGTAGTCGTGTATTTTCATATTTTTAATTGTAGCACAAATTGTTTTTCCACATTAAATTTTTAGATGTTGTCTTCTTTAATACATTCAAATAGTGTAATTTATGACTCAGAAGAAGATATCATGGATGGGTTCCAACATTCACATCACCCACACACATGGATCGAGCCTCCTCACATAGCCTTCATGAGCCCTTATCCCATACATTTTTTGAGAGATCCTCTATATGGAACACTACCCTATGGGATTGTCACATCACTCAATTTGGTATCTCTTGTTCGGCATGCCAATTATAGCTATATATATGTCATATAAGACTTTAGGTTTGGATTCCATCTTATTTGAACTCTTTTTTCATTCAAAAAAAATTAATCATTTTTAATGTACAATTCCAACACAATTTTCTTAATTAATTCTAGTAATATAAATTTTACACGTTTAGTTCATTTTAGTCCATAATAAATATTTAATTTCAAATCCTTATATTTTATTAAAACATTTAAACACATGTGATTATTTAGTAATATCCATAAATAATCATGAATAAATTATTTAAAAATAAGAAGGAAAAATTAGTGTTTTAATCCACTTTTAGTATCAATGCATGGATTTTATTGCAAAGGAAACTATAAATACTCTACCATAACAAAATTTTGGGATGTTTTCATATTTCTAGAATTCAATATTGGAATTATCTCTATATATTAAAATAGTTTTTCTATACCCTAAACCCCAAATATTTTATTCATTATTAATTTAACAGTAATTCAAATAACGTTACATAGGATAATTTGTACCACTTTAATTATGATCTACCATATCATCAAAAACATTAAATTATCCTTAAATGATATTCTAATCTCAAAATTTATCAAATTTATTTTCTGATACGAATTGTGGAACCACATTATCATAACCGTAAGGCTAGTGCTATAAATGCGTACTTTTATACAATCTTTGATAATAAGTGTATTATCCTAGATGTAAACACGAATAAATAAACAATCAATAATTATTATTTCACCTCTTATAATAAAAATAAATTTTTTACATATAGATATTTAGGGAGTTAGAACATATCATTAAAATATAAAACCATTAAACATATATTGACCAAAATAATCTATAAATATTCTTCAACTCACCCCACAAAATTCTTCTAGAAATTCTATCCTTCTAGACATATCATGTGTACTAAAGTTCATTATAACTAGGTTAATAGAAAACATAATAATTAGCGAGCAAAAATTCTACAAAGGTAAAACCTATAAATGAAGAAATCAAATTTTAAGTTTGTCATAAATAGTATGAATGCAATTATTATGTATTATAATATAATAATCAAATGAATATGAGATCATTCTATACCATGAAAATAATAGAACATACATAAACCAATATTTATTGATCACATACTGAGGAATTAAATAATTTGGGACAATAAAAAACATTCTTCCAAGTACTTGTACTAAGATATTACAGTAATATTTTGAGAGGTATGTACCAAAAACATTGATGTTTTCTCTAATGAGACATGATGATTCATTAAGGGGATATAAAATTTCAGGACCCACTTATCACTTGATTAAGTCCAACTAACTCATAATATGATAAAATGATTATGTAAAATTTTCCACTAATTACCCATATATAGATAAAAATAAAACAAAATTTAATGAATCCTAAATAATATATAGGGAATTTAATAATTGTACCCACAAGAAATAAATAATATAATCATCAGGAATGTAAATACATCCCTAGAAATAAAAATTAACCATCAATCTATTTACACATTCTTCAATATGAAATCTATAATCTATGATGTTCACATAGTATAGATTAATATGTATAATGCTAAATAAATTCAAGAAAAAATTTGTAATAATTTATAATGATAAATAATGTGGATGGTTAAAAAATAGTAGAACACTCGTGTAACAATCTAATCATAGAATGATGTTGACATAAATAATATATGTCCTTACAAATGTGTTTTTGAATGATAACACCCAAGAAAGAATATGAAATTTTATATTTTTTTATGATGAGTGAAATCCATGAAAAGCTAATTATAAATGTTTTCCTAGGTCATGAGAAAATTCTATCAATATAAATCCTTCCGAATATAATAATAAAAATAAATTTTTATATTTAAAGTATTATTTAGAAAACATTTTAATTATTGTTTTAAAATACAATGTTATGTGTCTCCAAAAAAATCCTATATAAAGCGGTGAAGTAAAAATTCATTTCAAAAAGTTTCTTTAGAAAATAAAAATCAATAATATGACCATGAAAAAATAATATGATTATGTAGGAGAAATGTAGAGATGGTGAAAAACATATGAATGTTATTTGAAAATAATATTTATTTTTCGGAAAAATACCTTTCATGAAAACCGAAATTTTTAAAAGTGATATAAGAAATTATTTTTTTATAATATAATTTTAAAAAATATGAATATGAAATATCATATATTAAAATATTTGGTTGGAATTACCCTTGCATGAAAGAACAACATTCAAGATAAAATATGTAACTCATGGAGTATAAATTTAAGATACAAAAATACATTACATTTTTGAAAATGAAAAAAGAAATGGAAATGTATGGAATAACATGTATGTAAGAGAAACATATATTAATAGTAATTAATTAATATATTATAAGACAATTTTTTATTTGTTTCACCTTATAAAAGGGAACCATGGTACAATCTATCAAACATTCCTCATGGAATTTAAAATAATGAAAATAACAGTTACTATGTCAGTAACATCAAAACCACTTGAAAAAGATATATATATATATATATATATATATTGATAGTAAAATAACATGAATAAATATTTATGAAAGATAAAATATATAAAATAGTCAGTATATACCCCAAACAAATTAAATAATTTGGATAATAGAAAACATGTCTCAAATAGAGAAATTTGAGACAAAAACATTTATCTTGGTCATGATTCATTTTGAACATACACCAAATTTATTGAATAATTAAACTTTTAATGCATACCCATGAACCAAATACATAATATTATTTATTTATACTATTAATTTATTATTAATATTTACATATATACCCTATTTAGTGTTTACATATTTATAATATCATTTGATTGTGATTTCAATAATTTTTTCTTGTTTCATAGGGGTGGTGTTGAGATTAATAATTCATCCAAATTTTGTACTTTTATATAATTTATTATTCTATAATAATATTTCACTAAAATTATAAAAATCAAAATTTTTACTCCTTGGGGGTTTTGATTATGATCTATAAATATCAATTTTGTGGCGATCATGTTTTAGTAACTTTTATCAAATGAAAAGTTATATAAAAAATAATTATATTAATTTTAATATTATAATTATAGATTTTAAAATATCATTATTTACTTATTTATATCATTTTATAATAGTAACTATGTTCCCATAGTTTTCCATGACTAACATTTTTCAATTAACTGTTAAAACCTACCCAAACATGAACATACAATGATTAATCGATAAACATGTGGTGATTTAGTTTTAAAACCAATATAACAGATGTGTAATGATATTATATAGTTTTTTAGTGTCATATATCATAAGTATGACTAATTATAAGAATAATATCGTTTATATATCATTATTACATAGAATGAAGTGATTGGTTTCATCTTAGTTTGATTTTTGGAGGTTGTTAATTATATAATGGTTGTACAATATTCATATGACAAATATATTTAGAAATTTCATAAAAACTAATAATAATATTATAATATTATTATTTATTCATTAAAGATTTATAATTACCATCCATATTAGTTGGTTATGAATAGAAACAATGATATTAATCGTTCCGTGAAGAGGGTATTCCCAACATATTCAAGGATGATGATTTCTTTTTTCGAAGAATAAAGAATATAATTAATATGATTTCTCATTTGAGAATATTAAATATGAAATAAATATAATATTTATATTTTAAATTTCATATTATGGCCACCCTTTTATTGTAGTTAAAGATAGTGAAAATTGCTGTTACTTGGACATGGTAGTCCGCACAACTCATGAAGGTATGTTTTATTTTAATTTATGGAGAAGGTAAGGTTGTTTAATGATTTTACATTATTTATAATAAAACAATATTTTAACAATGATACTGATTTTTCCATTTTAGTATGATGTAATGTAATTTTAAGAATAATAATATCACATAAAGTAATTTATATGATAATGTGGTGATTAGAAATTAATACATCACTTATTCAATTAACTCCATTGGAAAAGTGGTTGTGACATTGATGAGTGGTATTTTAACTAGGAGAAAAATTAAAGGATTATGTTAATTTTGATGAGTTTTTAGTTACAATTTTTTAAATAATTGGGTTTTCATGTGAGGTAAGTGATGTGATGATTCTACAATAAGTGAAAATGGATGTAATTTTTTAGGTAACCTAAAAAATTAATAATTAGATGTCACTATCACAGAATTTTTTCCCATAATTGATAAATATTATATTGTATAAAATATAATTTCAGTGAATGTCTCATCCAACCATTTCCACATATGTTTTAATTAAGTTTTCATCTCATTACCATTATATTTTTTACATTTACCATTTCACTTGTATCCGGGTTACTAGTTCATTCCTATGATAACATGTCAATTTTTACAAAACAAGAAATGGCCATTATTAAATAATTTCAACATATTTATTCTCTATTTTTAACTTTTTTATTTTATTCAATTTAAATATGTGATAATATTTATGTTCAAATTACTAAATTTATAATGTATTAATTTTTTTAAAGATTTCACTCATGATAAAAAAATATTAATTTTCTATTATTAAACCAAATTTCATATATTTTAATTAATAATTTCAATTATATGATACATATTATTTCATAAATTTCACTTTAATAAATTTTTAAATCGTATATATAATCTAATAATTCTATAAATGGCACGATATTTGTTAATATGTTATACTGCTCAATTAACCTTAGAATCGCGTTCCTAGAAAAAATCCATAAAATTATTTATAAGAAATTATTATCTAGATATCCCCAAAAAGTAAGTTAGTTTTATATTATTTATATTTTAAAAATAATAAGTTCCACTTTATTAAAATTTAATATTTAATGAAGATCTTTTTTATAAGAAAATATCATTTTTAAAATATTAACCATTCTCATTCATATTTCCTATTATTTACTAATAAAATAATTGTTAATAAATTATTCATATAATCTATATTTTATCATCATTAATCACATTTTTCATGGAATAAAGATACATATCAAAAAAATAGGATTTATTTAGAAAGAAGTATTTCTAAGTAAAAATTGTCTAATTAGTTGTTTTAGCAAAGAAAAATGAATTTCCTAGGTATTAAAATTAACTTTATTTCCTTTCAATAAATATATAATAAGTAAGGTAAAATGTTTTAATCCATATTATTTAACATCTTTACATGAACAACTATACAAAATAATAATAATTTTATCAAAATATTTTTTAGTTTCATTTATGTTCAATGTTATATGTTGTGTATGTTCCCAAACACATTGGCTTCATTAAAGGAATCATATATTATAATATGGTTCTGTTACATTTATCATAAAGGTAAAAAAATATTACCTTTCTCTGATTTAGTGACTATAAAATTATATATATTCTATTTATTTATAACAATTCACATCATTTGTTAGATATTTATAACCTCTTTTCAAAATCATGTGTTAATAATCTAGACCATTTAAAAATATGTTTATAAAAGCAGTGTCGATCATACTTATTCCCAAACATTTCATCCTTTCCAACCCATTATAATTACTTGGATTTATGTTTTATAATGACTTATGATGTTATAATTTCAATACATGGGAGTTGTAGTCTTTTTTACATGAAGTCAAAAACTGTAATGAAGTACTTTCATGTTATTCAATGATTTATATGTATTAATATGTAATGATCATAAATTTTTTTTGTTATTCATAATGAATGATATTCAGGATTTTTATAAATTATATATATCATATATACTTATTAAATAACAACTAAAACTGTCCATGAAGATGTAAATGGGAAATGAATTTCACCATTTTATGGGGGAGTTAGACTGAACATAATCCTGGATAATTATTTCATTTTTGGAAGGTAGAAATAAATAATAACATTATTTTTCATTAAATAAAATAAATATGAAATATATATCATAAATTATTATTCAATTCCCCATTTTTAATAGGCAAATATTTGGACTAGCCAAGTATGGTGGTGAAGTAAATCAAAACATTTTTAATCATGGAGGTAGTAGTCCGTACTTACACATGATTCAAAATTTCATTAATCATTAAATAATATATATGGAAATATAATTATTTTTCCATCAATTTAATTTAACCTAATTTTCCATAACAAAATAAATCATTTTTCACAATTACTATTTTATTATTTTATATTATAAAATCACACAGAAGGAATATTACATTTCATATGAACATTAATTATGAAGACTATAATTGCTAAATGAATTCTGGGAGATATTTGAAAAATATAAATGAACACACTAAGGTAATCTCTGGAGGATTTAATTCTCCAATAAATATTTCTCTACCTTTTGAAAATTGAAATGAAATTAGAGACCTAGCTATATGATTAAACATTTCAAGGTATGTGTAGAACATATATAAATGATGTTCAAATATGAAAATAATGGACTATTTATACTATATAAAGGGAAAATTGGTCATTTGGATCATCACATAACATAAATGTTCATCATTATGAATGTTTTTTAACATTGAAATTTGGAATTTTGACTATTGGTAACAATTTAACCATTAGAAATATTGTATATAAAGGGTAATGACCAAAGATAGTTAATAAAGAGGGGAGAAATGATGTCCTCAACAGGAAGTATTATGTGATTTCAAGAAATATTATTATAACATGGTAGGGAGGTATAATATCTGGGGTTCACCCATTAATATAGAAAACTAAAGATTTATTAGGTAGGTCTTAGGAAGATTCAATTATGGGATAATATCATGTTAGAGTAAATTATCACTACATTAATGTTAGTTGAGAAACCCATTAAATGTACACTAATCAGACACCATACCCTTAGGGTGTATGCTAGGGTATTATGGTGTTATGTATTGTGAAATTAGTATCATAAAAGTGTAAAAATATTTTTATAAACTAAATAATTGTTTCTTTAATCCCATTTTCATTATTATTTTATTTAAAAAATTAAAATGAATATAAAATGCATATGATCAATATATTTTTAGAGATAAAGAAAACATAAATATATTTTTGGAAAATATTAAAATATAATTTTATTTTATGATAATTTATTGTATAGAAAATTCAGTTATATTAAATTAATACACCTCTAAAACACTGTTTTTTGAAATTTAAATGAAAATATAATTATATAATTTCAAGTTAATGATTATAATAGTTAGAAAGTTTAAAATGCCGTAAAAATTGTTTTTTAACAAATAATGATTTTAATTAATATTTATGATTCCAATATTTATAAAATTATTTTGTGAAAAAAATCATATTTTAAATCATCTTGTTGATAATATTTTAAAATACATTACTTTTATGTGATTACTAAATAAAAAAAATTAGTTTTAATATGTTTTATGACATCATAAATATGAAATAATTTGGTAATAATTAATAAAATAGAATCCATTACAAAATTCTTTTTTATTTAATTAAAATATTTTATTTTAATGAATTAAATTGGATTTTTAACATTTAAATAACATTACAAATTCTAAAAATAGAATTATGGTTTTAAAAAAACTTTATTTTGTTGAAAAATAATTTCTTAATTCAAATGTAAATATAAAATATTAGATCTTGGCTTTAAAACTGAAATTTTTCTAAAATAAATTAATTAATGACATAATCCAATACCCAAAAGATTAGTTATTCTAATAGTTCTACATTTTTAATATCCACGAATTATATTTTTTAAGTTTTAAAATTAAAACAAAATACTCTAGCATTTACATAAAATACACTCCTTTACAAAAATATTTAATTCACTTCCAATCAATTAAGTATAAATATTCCCTCATTTTACAACAATATTTACGCAATAAAGAGTTTTTATGCTTCAAAGGACCTCTTATGTATCATTAAGAACATTTCTCAAAGGTTAATGTTATTTCTTCATCTTCATTTGATCATATTACATCCTTTATAATAGACATAGAATTTCAAAGATAATATATTATCCTACACTGATGATCAATCCATTACTGTAAAATTTGTTTTATAACAATGAGATACTTCTATTATCTATCATTAATCCCATTACATAAATCACATTATATGAATTATATTTTACTAAAATAATGATTTGATATTCCATGCCTCACATTTATGTTTATGAATACACAACCCTATTTTTTTAAATGGAATTAATATTTATGTAATTAAACTATTATTACTAAGTATTTAAATGTACAAAGCCGACATAATCTTATACTATGTTTAATATGATAAAAATTTCATCCCATTAAGCATTTATTTACTCCATGATTTTATAAGAAACCAATTGTTTATCATCCATGAGTTATTAATGAAATTAATTGTTATGATATATGATTTAAAGGGAACACATGAATTAAAATATACTAATGTTGTGCTTGAAGATCACTCTACTGAATTTGGTATTGAACTAATCTCTAGAGATGTAATGTTTCATAATACCATGGTGAATAATCGTGGTAATATGTTTTATGGTAAATTTGTATAAAACTATTATGATATGATTAAGAATGCCTAATTTATATGATGTAGCCTCATTTACATGATAATTATCACGTTATTATTATTATTATAAGATTTTGTTCCTCATGTTTTATCAATATTAATATCTCCTGATTCATTTCATTTGTTATTCCATTACTAGGATTTATGATCACCTTTTTTTATTTACTTATATCTTAAGGAAATTTATTACAAAGATGTGAACTATAATGAAATAATAAAAGATATTTTTTAGTTGATTAAATACATATTATGATTACATTTTTATTATTTTAATGATGAATTATATAACATTTTTTAATGAAACAAATCCGCCAAAGGACAAATGACGTTTACAATGTAAAATTCTATTAAGTAGTTTTGTATAATATTTGGTATTAATAAAAGGGGGTGACATATTTTGAATAAAACTCAGGGTTATTTTATTTTAATAAATTTTTAAAAGATTATATTACTAAGAACAATGAGGATTAGTGTGAATATATAAAAGCATCCTAAAATTTTAGTTATATATAATGAAACTGGGTTCCAATAAATGAAATACATATATATAAAATAAAAGTGGATGAATATATATATAAGAGTTTTACCATAGTTAAATCACCATATAAATGGTTTATTGGGTATAAAATCAATCCTCACATAGTGAATGACAAAGTTGCCTTTCATCACACCTAGTTTAACACTGCTTGAGAGTATTATTTGTTAATCAAAGGATTTTTATAAAACAATTATATAGTATATATAGATAATGATATTCTTTTTTATTGAATTATATCAGCATAGAAAACAGTTAACAAAAAATTTTAGGATTAATATTTTCTTTTTAATTCTTATATGATTTAAAATTATAATAAATTCACCCAGAATTATTTTCTTCTTCTTGAAAAAATATCGAAAATTCAATATCTTGTATAAATAATGTATACAGTGGGAAATTCAATGAAATACTTTCATATAAATTGGACACCGGATAGAAAACATCATGATAATTTTGAATCAAATGTTTTAGTGAATAAATTAATGAATATGTCATGTAGAGTGTCTGGTAATTCTGAGGAAGTAACAACTAGAAGTTGATTCCACATTTTTTCAAGGTCCTCTAGTTTTTAGAGGAACTTATGGTCCATTGATAGTATAATAATATATTATTATTTCAGAATGGTATATTTAGTTATCCATTATTTTGAGTAATAAAAATTTATGTTTACAGTCTATAACATATATAGAGAAGCTTATTAATGGAGGAAATTGATCATGAATCCAAATACAAAAGATGAATTTGAAGCCATAGAGTGGGAAAAATTCAAGAATTTATTTTTCAACAAGTAATAAAATGTCTTCTACAAACTAATATAGAATAGAACATACATGAGTTGAAATGAAGGGAAAATGAATCAGTAAGAAATGATGAGGCAAAAGTTATAGGGAATAGTTATATGATTCAATAAAATTCATTGATTCTGTAGATCAATTGATTTTTTATTGAGATAAAACATCATCTATAGAATTATATTGAAATACTAGTCATTGGGAGTTATGAGGAAATAGTACATTGTAAAATCAATTTTGAATTAGCGTTTGGATCTGCATAGTCATCTCAAAAACAATATGATGGGAAGGGTAGGATGGAGCTAAATTTTAGAAATAATATTAAGAATGAAGGAGAGTAAAAGAAAAAAAAATATACCCATGTGAAAAAAAATTCGAATAAAAAATTGAGGAATTTCCTAAATGGAATTATAAAGTGATACGAGTGTGTAAGTTAAGACTATCTATCACAAAACAAATCTTGGAAATGTTGACACAAAACATCTAAATTCAAATAAAAAGGGGATATAGAGCATGAAAAACCTTCCTTATGATTCTTCATTTATGGGGAGCATAAAAAGTCCACTAATAAATTTCTAAATAATAAGATAATATTTGGAAACCACTATTAACTCTAATAGAGGATGAGGGAGAGAATTTTGAAAATTTCAATAAAACTGGATAAAGTCAAGGATAAATATGATGTTCTTCTAGGTACACTCATAGTGAACCCAATTCTAGCTAGTACTTTGTTTGATTCTGGTTCAGCACATTATTTTATGTCATTTATGTCTGTAAATAATATATATTTAAACCATGAACAATTACTTATATAGTTTATAGTTAAAACATCAAGAGTAATTATTCAACCATCAATGATGTATATCGATTTCCCTAATAAAATAGGTGAGTTTAATCGCTCTGAAAATTTGTTTTTATTTATAGTTTGGTAATTGGACATTAAAAAAGTGATGTATTTGTTTTCAAATGATAATTCCATTTTCATTTTTAGTAACAAGAAAATTTATAATTTTATGATAGGAATGCATATAATTATTTTGAGATGAATGATATCCCAAACTATGTATTTATAAGAACCACCTCATATGTACTTCATTATGGAAAAGATATTTAAATATGTTAAAGAATGATAAAAATAGGAGATATACCCATTGATCCAGAATACATTAATTTATTTAATGTAGAGTTACATAGAAATCACCTAGAAATATAATTGCATTTCTTGATTGAAATCATGCCTGGATGAAATCCAATATCTTATACCACTTATATAATGGAATATGTGGAGTTAGATGATTTAAATAAATAACCATAACATTTCTTGGAGAAGTGTTTTATTTTACCATGTGTGTCTCTTAGGGGACCACCCATTCTCACTGTGAAGTGCATGGATTGAAAAATGTGGTTTTGGATTTATTACTGAGATTATAATTGGATTATTGTGATTAATAAATAACCTTTTAAAAGGTCTGATTATTTATTTGACCTCCTTTACAGGGCTCAATTCTTCTCAATGATTAAACTTCGATTATGCAAACAACAGCTATGGGTACCAATAGATGATATCTTAAAAACGTACACCCATACTAGATATGTACATCTGGAGATTATTGTTACAAAATTTTTCATGGATAATACTCTTGAAATATATATGGATTTGATTAATGGACTCTTTTGAGACTTTTATGAAATATTTTAGGTGTCCTTCATTTATGATATTCAGATATACTCTAAAAGTCGTAAGGTGTATGAGGATCTTAAGAGGGTTATATAACAAAATCATATGAGAGATAATCTCATTATTAAATTAAAACAATGTGATTTTTGGTTACAACATGTCACATGCATGAGACTCATCATGGCCAATGATGGAAAATCAATGAATCCAGGAATGGTAAACACTATAGATAAGTATACACATCCTATAATTATATCTAAAAGGGGTAGTTTTTTGCTCTATAAGGATACTATAAAATTATTTTGAAAACCCATTCATGGATTTATAATAAAAAAATAATGTAAAATTAAATAGGATTTAATTTTATCTATAACGCAATGTGTGAAGATAGTTTAAAATATCTAATGAAGTTGTATATTAGTGCACTTGTTCTAACATTACCCACTAATGGTTAAGGAATAATTATTTATACTTATGTAACTATTATGTTTCTTGGAAATCTATTCATGCATAATTAAAAAGTTATTTCCTATTAATCATGTGAGTTATGTCCAAATGAATATAAATATCATAGCCATGATTTCGTGTAAGAAGTTGTTATTTATGAATTAATGTTTTAAAAACACTCTCATTAGGGGTAGATGTGTGATATATACATCAACCATGAGTGTATGAAATATATATTCAAATAAAATGGACTAATAATTAGAAAATTGATTTGGTTATAACTTCATAAATACTATAGTTGATCGCTTCATTATCACCCTATGAATGTTAATAGAAACCCTAAAGCATTGAGTAGAAAAACCCCCATAGTTCTTTTTATGATAATGATTTAAGGAGTCAAATTGATCAAATACCATGTAAATATGGACATGGTAGTAATAATAGAAGGGAAATCATAAATCAATTCTCAATGTTTTCCATAAACCCGATAATGGATAACATTAATGAATCTCAATGAAATGATCCTATTTTAAAAAAATCATATATATTCTATAAAAAAGTGATAATCTTTTTGAGTTCAATGTTGATCAGGATATAGTATTAAGGTATGATACAATGTCATAAATTCCATTGGTTATTGATCTTATGATGTAGTTTATTGAATACTCTCACAAGTATAAATTATATATAAATCCTAGATAAACCAAAATGTTTCTAGGTCGTTGAGATCATTATTGTTCAGATTATATGAAATTGTAGAGTATTTATTATAATGTTGGATGTTTGGTATAACATCCCAGGTATTTATAGAATAAAAAAATTTAATATCTATTAATATATTTAAATTTAATATTAATTATTGTTTAATGCAGAACCTATTTATGATAGCGTACAAGACACGCAACAACGAGTTTCTTGAAATCATACAATATAAAAAACACTGAGTTATACTAAAATGTAATACAAATATAATATAATTATTTTATATGGTGGTTAAAACATATCAATTATATTAGTGTGAATTAAAATAATTAACTAGATTATGATTTTACATATTTTTTTAATGTTTTTAAATTTATCTAATGAATTTTAGAGGCTTAAAATGAGGATGAATCCAGTTTTAAGCATAATATATTCTAATACTTCTAAAAGGTCATTTTACCACTTTAAGATGGATAGCCCTTTATATAAATAGTTTTTATCACTTTTAGTTGATAAAATAAAACTTTTTATACGTAATAAGGATATCAATATTTAAATCAGATGAATTTTTTTCTGATGAAATCCATATTTTTAAGAATGATGAATAATACTAGATTTTAATACTATTTTTCCTTTTAATCTAATTTATTATTACAGTTTAATTGTTAATTTAATTGGTTTTGAAATTTAATTATATATTTTTTTCCATTAAATTAAATTATTTTCATTATATTTAATTTCACATTTAAATTAGATACTAACAAATTTCGATATTTTGATAGATTTTACTTTTTAAAAACTCATTTTCTTGTTCCAACAATGTGAATTATTTTTAAATGAATTTATGAAAATTCGTTGTATTGAATTTGGAAAATTGGATTCTATATTTTTAATCATAAGGTTCTAATTCATTAAAAAAATACATTTTATTTGTGGACATTTTTAATAGTAACTTCGGTAATTATTTTTATTTACCATCGTTAAATGGTGGTTCAAGTATATATGTATAAAAAAAATAATATTATAATAATATAAAAAAACCCTTACACATGTTCTAATCCTTTTGGATGAGATTTTTCGGACCATGACCATACTTAGGTTCAATTTAGGACCTCATAGAGGCACTTGGGTGTGATAATGACTTTTTATAGTAATTAATTTAAGGAAAAGGGTTATATAACAAAAACATGAATATCTTAATAAAAAAAATTCTAATTTGGTTTATATAAATGATATTTCTTTACTATAAATATCATTATCATGTAAAAAAATATTTCTTACATCATGGTATTTTATTTATTGTTTATATAGAGTAAATATATATATTTATGATACAATGACGATACATTGATTACATCATTAATGAAATATTAATATAAATCATATCATTAATATTAAAATAAAAGTAATTTAAATATTTAGAAGTTATAAATGAATTTTTTGGATTACATTGACAAGTGAGGTATGAGTTAATTCCTTTTTTATAAGGAATCGTGTTTTTTACACTTTAACATAACTCAATTTCTAAATAGTATCAAAATTAACAAAAATGTGATTATAAAACAAATACATTTTAATTAAATGTTATAATAGTCTAAAAATATATGTTTCATCCAAATTACTCATAAAATGTTAAAAATTTCATTAATGATCCACTTTTTATTCATTTGGAATTTTATAGTAATGATTTTAACCATATACTATAAAAATAAAAGAAGACATAGTAAGAGTCAATGTTTTTAACTAAAAGTTAAATCCAAAAGATAAGGTTACTTAATTTACGAAAACTTGTCTAAAACATATTAGATGAGAGTATTTAGACCCATCATAGTTTTATTATTTAAATTTATCACTTTTTAATAATCATTATTCTAAAATAAATTTATAATAAAATAAAATTTGAACTATTTTCTAAAGTGACCCTCCTCCCTCAAAAAGAAACCCACCACCTCTACCCACTTACTCATAAATCTAATGCCTATTGTGTCATGAAAAATCAGCTAAAATAAGCCTGAAACATACCTTCTTTACTCATAAAAGTTTTATCATGGAATGAAGGCAATTCAATAATTCCATTTGGAAAAAATCAATCGAAGTTACCCGATTTAGAGGTAGCATCTTCTCTCAATCTCCATTCACTTATTTTCATCATACAACTCCAAGACTATATTTATTCCATTATTTTATAAAAAAATCATTTTATAAATATAAAATAATTTTTTATGGGATGGGTTCAACCTACACTTACACAAAACTCCATCTAATGGAAATTTAACATTCTATTTATGTATACGGTGAAGTACTACCTCACGAAATGATGTTTGTTCAATTTTCCCCTACCACCTCTCCTGGTGTCCATTATTATGGAAATATATATATATATACTATATATTATATTTATATATTGTCTATTCTTCTGTAATTTTTATTTAAAACATAGCTTTATGCTTTCAATAATGTCTAAATATGGTAATTTCATTTGGGATTGGGTTGATTGCCTCCCCCTCAAAGTGATATGACATGTTCATTCCATACATGGAAAATATAAATTATGGAGTTAATGAAATTATGTATCATATATAACATATATATTATAGTACAATTATAATATATTCCCATGTATCTTTTATTTTTTATTCATTTAATATGACAAAGAAAGTAAAGTAGCATTAATGCTTACGTACGGACTACCGTCTCCATGAATGGTGGATTTCATTTCTTATATCCAAATATTATGGACTATTATAAATACATATATAATGGTTATGAATGATATTTAATTTAGGAATAATATTTTTTAAATAATGGACATATGAACACAAGGCTAATTTGAATTAAAACAATTTCATTTTTGACTCAAATGCCTAACATCGACAGAAAGAAAGATATGAACTCTAATAATTAACTAAATGATATAACATAGTAAGAAGTGATATAATATCAATAATAAACATTATAATGTTTATAATGAAAGTAGAAATTAACCTATGAATATTATTCATGAAATAATTTAACGAACGAGACAGGTCGTACTCAAGGTAAGGGACATCTTCTTAATCTTAATTCGTTGATGAATTTCTTGATTATATGAAACATTATTGATTTATAAGCTGTATATACAGCCGATATGTAATTTAATATCAATATTATATCTATACAAATTTTATTTAATAAATCGTGTAGATTAATATTGAAATGTTCAATGTGGTATGGGAAACCATGAACATTTAATGATTTAATTATCAAATCTTTTTCATCCTGATATTAATTTACTTATATATTTACATTGGTTTAAAAATAATATGTAGGAAATTTTATGTCAATATTGAATTTCATTCAAATTTTTCAAAAGGAGTTTATTTATATGAAGTGTTTTAGTTTCTTTACGAAAGAAAAAATGAAATGTTTTTTAACATATAAAGAGACAAAAACTTCTCTGCTGGTGTAACCGTTTTTTGTTAATTGTCTTCCTATATAAGCATCAATGTCTCTTAAAATAAAAATAAATCCCTTGTTCTTTTATTTGGGTATCATGGTATTGAAAATGTGTTATTAAATTAAAATGTTATGTTTATACAGAAATTTTTTTCATATAGGATTAGAATAAGCTTTCAGAAAAAATGTGTTATGTGATGAATGTGTTTTATTCATGAAATTATATGTAAGAATTATATGGAAAAAGGGAGGCCGATATGGGTTATATGACGGTTTGATACCAATTATATCTCAATGGTGAGCCTGATGTAGCTTATACAAAGGGTGATCACCATTATAGATCTCCAATATTTAAGTCAACCATATGGTTATTCCCATTAGAAGATATTTGAAAGTTGATTATGTATAGGATTATCTATGTCACCTAAAAGAGTTTTCATTGATTGCTATTGATTTTAGTGTTTTCATTGAGAAAATTTTATGAGTTTTATTCATGTGATTTTTTAGTTTCATCTGCTCAATAATCATTGAATGGGTTATAATGTTATAAAAATACGAATAGTTTTTATTTATTTTTATATCCCTTACTGAGAATTTTGGGGTCATCCCCAGTTTTTAATTTTTTTCAAATTATTTGAGGGAGAATATAGTTAATGATGGAATCAAGGAATTTTTATGATTATTAATCATGAAAAGAAACCATGTTTCTTCTTAAATGTATTCATGTTATGGAAGAAACATATACTATTGGAAGTGTACACTTTCTAGGTTTTTGTTATGTAATAGTTATGGACTAATTCTGTAAATCTCTAAACATAAAAATATCCACAATTTGAATTATTTAGTTAATATAATATTATGAATCATTTAAGGATGGGGCCTTATAGTTTCACTCAAAGGATATTTTAGATTAATTTAGATATTATAATGGTGTGAATCTCATTCCGTTATAAAATTTTACATTATGGTTAATTTGAAATGATGTATCCTTTTATGGTTACCTTATTTTATCATCCAAACGATGTCTGTTTAGAATGTATTTCCATGTGGGAAATAAGAAAGCTAAAATGGGAAGGCATGAAGAATAAAAAATCCTTTCAAATCAATAATTGAGGTGGTGAGAATTGGAATTGAAGAGTTTGTTGCAGTAATGGATTAGGT
This sequence comes from Viscum album, assembly GCA_963277665.1. Classification (NCBI taxonomy): domain Eukaryota; kingdom Viridiplantae; phylum Streptophyta; class Magnoliopsida; order Santalales; family Viscaceae; genus Viscum; species Viscum album. The sequence continues at coordinate 70,296,927 of OY728161.1, forward strand.
GAATCAGGATATAAATGGTAGTTGTATCCATGCATGGGATCATCTAGATAATCCACAAGAGAACATGTCATAAGTGGAACATTTTATGAGGAAACATCCCCCATCATTCAATGGATCATATGACATTTTGGTAGATAATGGATGGATCAATACCATGGATAATATATTTGAAGTTTTTTTATGTTCGTAATGTAAAAAATTAACTATTTACATCAATTCGTTTTGAAGGTGAAGCTAATAGATAGTGGTCATTATTTAAGAATAATAGAGAGAAAAATGATCTATATTCCATATAAAGGGAATAATTTAAGGATATTTTCATTGATAAAAATATCTTTAAGGTTGTTTGTTTTAGGATGGAGAAAAAATAGATATAATTAAAGAAAAAGGATAATGATTCAGTTTCCTCATTTGAAGGGAGCTTCAAAAGATTGGCTAGTTATGTTCCATAATTTATTCGAGACATTGACAGTAAAAATAATTTATTTTACTCGGGATTGAAATGATGTATATGAAGAGATTTAGCCTCCTAAGATATTTAACATTATGAAAATTTTGTTCGTTGTGCAGAAAAAATTGAAATGGAGTTTTCTGACACTTTTGTTCCCCAATATGATAAGATTAAGACACATTAATGGTGCTAATAAATAGAGAAGAACCCAACTAATAGTTATAGGGGTTAGATCAAAATGTTTTCCATTTGGGTTAAAATAAATTTTAGGGAATGTATGTGAGGATCTGGAAAGTGTTACCGATGTGGTATGATTGGTCACAGGGTTTGTGACTACAAATAAAAGGGTCTTGTATAGTCTAATAATGTGTTAACAGATAGCCGTTATATAGTAATATTCATTAGATGCAATGAATTGGGAAATTATGGAAAAAAATTTCCAAAGATAATTATACAGGGTTGAAATCAATATGATCAGAAATAATAAGTTTTTGGGAAATAATTTTCTACTACTACAGTTGATGATGAGACTTCTTGTAAAGTGATGAAATCTCCTGATAACCTGATATTTTTCATAGGATAACCATAAGTTCAATGTTTTAGACACAACTTATGGGATTTTATGTGATGTGATAATAAGTTATTAATGACCTTTCAAGGAGATGTTGTGTGGGTTTATGTTTTCTTACTACTCTTTTTAAATGTGGAATTATGCTCTATCTTTTAGAAATTAGTTTTAATATATTAATATCATTTATGGTTTTTGTGATCTTTTTTACTAATTTTTATTTTTAGGGATGTATAAGATATTCTTGGAATGTTAGGAGGATGAAATTGTTCTTATGAAATCTAAATACATCAAGTAATTATGTTTTTTATGTAATTAATCTAGGAAGTAAATTAATTCCTAAACTTTATATAAGGGATCTTAAAAACATTATTTGTGTAGATTTCACAATTTTCATTTTAACAACTATATAATTATTATTTTATAATAAATATCATTCGAATGATTGTGTTCTCTATCACCCTCTATTAGTCATTTAATGCCAGTTTTATAATCTATGTTCATGTTTTACTACAGGGAACCCTAGAATACGATATCTCATATGACCATTGAACTTTTCATTCATTCATTTAAGGTGATATTTTTATTGACACTTTTTTTGATGTGGGGTTTTCAATGCTGTTTCAGCGCCAAATTTTAAAATTGTTTGGATGCAATTTCCAAAAGGTTGGAATGGTGTAACATCCTCTGTATTTATAGAATTATACATTTGAATATATATTAATTTTTGTGAATTTAATATTATTATTTGTTTAGTGGTGAAACTATTTATGATAATGTACCTGACATGCAACAATAGGGTTTTCGAAAATCATACATTGCAAACAACACTAAGTTATACTGAAAAATAATACAATAATAAAATTATTATATGAAATTATAGTAAAAATCTATCCATTTTTTTGGAAGAAATAATTATAATTATATATATAATGATATTATATAATCTTTAAATGTTTTTACAATTATCCTATGAATTTTAGTGGCTTAAAATGACAATGTTTCCAATTTTTAGCATAAAATACTCTAATATTTTTTAAAGGTCATTTTTAATCTTTCGATGGAGAACCCATTTTAAAAATATTTTTACCACATTTATTTGATAATATAATATAATTTATTTTAATAACTACATCAAATTTTCCTTCTATGGAAATTTTGGTATTTTCTAGTAAAATCCATATTTTTTGAATAGTGAAAAATAAAACATTTTAATTCAAAACTGCCTTTTCATCTAATTAATTAATATAGTTATATTGTCATTTTAATTGGTTTAAAATTGTAATTGGATTATGTTTTTATCATTTTTTATAAATATGTTAAATAGATGTAATTTCAAATTTATATTGGGCATAAACATGTTTCAATCTTTTGATATTTTTTACTTCTTAAAAACATGTTTTCTGGTTTTGACAATAGGAAATAAATTTTATATAATTTCTTACAATTCTGTGTTTTGATTTTTTAAATTTAGACACCATATTTGAAAAAATAAGGTGAAAATTATATATATTGCTACATTTTATTTTGGGACATTATGAATAGTACCTTCATTAATTATTTATATTTATAATGGTTAAAGGGTAAATTTGGTAAATATAGGTAAAAAATAATGTTATAATAATATAAAACTACACTAACACATGTCTGAATCATATTTTATGAGGTATTTCAAAACATAAACATCCTTAGGGCGAATTTATGATATCATAGAGCCACTAGGGTGTGATAATGACCTTGTATAATATTTAATTTAAAGGGAAGAGAAATATAACATAAACATGTATCATATAACTAAATCAATTTTATTTTGGTTAATTTAAATGATATATTAGACTATAAATACTCATCATAAAGATAAAAATATTAAATACATCATGGTATTTAATTTATAATATATATACAATAAATAATTACATATATCTATGAAACAATGATGATGCAATGATTACATTATTAATGTAATATTGAAATAATGTATTTTATAAATATTGAAATAAATGTAATTTAAATATTTTTATTCCATACGTGAATTTTTTGGATTACATTAACATGTTAGTTATGATTTAATTACTCTTATTTGAATGAATAAGTTTGTTATAACTTAAAAGAAAATTCTTTTCTAAATAGTTTCAAAATTAACATAAATGAGTTTTAAAAAAACTCTCTTATTAAATGATCTAATAGTCTTAATGGTCTAATACTCGTCCAACTAACTTATATAATGTTAAAATTTTCATTAATTATTTAATTTTGGTTCTCTTGTCATTTTATAGTAGATATATTAACCATATAATTTGAAAATACAAGAAGATATGGTACAAGATAATGTTTTTAACTAAGGGATATTGCTAAATGATAAGGATAATTTTGTGACCTAAACTAGTATAAAACCTATTGGTAGATAGGTTTTATACACATAATCATCTAATCCTTTAAATTTATCACTTTGGAACAATTTTAATTATAAAATAACTTTATAATAATATAATATTTCAAGACTTTCTAAAAGGTACCCTCTTCCATCTTATAAAAGGCCACCACCTCTAACCATTAAATAAAAAAAGACATTCCCATTTTCTTGTCTGAATTATCCTTAAATAAACTCCCAAATCCCCTTATTCCTCATAGAAGTCATACCATGGGAAGAAGGAAGTCAAATAATTCCTTTTTTCTAAAATAAAAAATACTTTCTCGATTTTGAGGTAATGACTTCTCTCATGATCCTTTCATTTATTTTCCTCATCCAACCCCCAAAATCGTATTTATTCCATTATATTATATAAAAAATAGTCTCATAAATAGAGTAGGATTTTGTTATTCTAATGTATTGACCTAAACATTAACACACCACCATCTAATAGATATAAAACATATTAGTTCTATGTACAACGAACTACTACCTCACAGAATTATGATTTTTCAATTTTCTCCAACCCCCTATCATGTTGGAAATTATTATGGAACTATAGTTACATATGATATATATTATATTTATATTATCTCTACAATTATATAATATTTATTTAAAACATACCTTTATTCATTTCATAATGTGTTAATGCGATAATTTCATTTGAGGAAGTGTGGATTGTCTCCCCCTCAATGTGATATGACTTTTTCATGACATAAATGGAAAGTAAAAAGGATGGAGTTAATTAAGTTATGTAAAATATATAACATATGTATTATTATATTATTATAATATACCAATGTATCTTTTATTTTTTATTCATTTAATATGACATAGAAATGAAAGTGACATTCATGCGTATATTCGGCCAACTGTCTCCATGAAAGGTGAATTTCATTTCATATATCCAAATGTTATGGAATATTCAAAATACAAATAATATATATATATATATATGTCATTTAAATTATGAATAATATTTTTTAAATAATGAAATTTGGAGGAGATTGTTAATTTACATCAAAACAAGTTCATTTTTACTCAAATATCGAACACTGATAGAATATCCTATTTGAAATGACGTAAATAACTAGTTGTTATAACATGGTAATAAGTGATATAAAATTGATAATATACTTTAAAAAGTTTATAAATCATGTATTAAGCTATATAAATATATTATTTAGGATATTAAATAAGAACAAGACATGTTGGACTTAAGGTAATGAACTTTGTCTCGAAATCCTTTCATTGAAGCATTTCTTGATAAAATGCACCTTTATTCATTACTAATGTGTATATAAAGATACTATGACATTTCATATCCATATTGCATCTATAATAATGGTATTTATTTAATCATGGACATTAATATTTTAATTTTCAATGTGGTATGGGACACCTTGAACATTTAATGATTTAATTATCACATATTTTTCATCCAAATATTAAATTACATATTTGTTAATATGGGATTAAAAGGAATATATAGGATATTTTATATCAATCAAGAAATTTCATTCAATTTTTTCAAAGGGTGTATTTTTATATGAATAGTTTTAATTTCTTTACATTAGTAAAAAAATGTTTTTTAACATATACGGTGACAATGACTACCCCACCGACGTAACCATTTTTTTAAAAGATGGCATCCTATAAAAGCCATAATTATTTTTAAAGTGAAAATAAATCCATTATTCCTTTATTTGTGTATCATGGTGTTGAAAAATGTTTCTTAACTGAAAATGGAATTTTTATTCAAAATTGATTTTCATATGTGATTACAAGATGCATTCAAGAAATTGGGTTTTATAATGAATGTGTTTTATTCATGAAATGGTATATGAGCATTATATGAAATTGGTGAGCCCAATATAGCTTATAAGAATGTTTGAGCCCCATTATAGCTCAAGGGTGATCCCAAAACAACTTATTTGAATAGTTTAGCCCTATTATAGCTCACGAGTGAACCCAATATAACTTATACAAATGGTGATCCCCATTATAAATCTATAATTTCGATTTTATAAATATGGTTATTCTAATTAGAAGCTATTTGAAAGTTATTAATTTATATGTCTCTTTAAGTCACCTAACTGATTTTAATAGATTTATATTGGTTTTTGTTTTTTTCTTTTAGAAAAAAGTATGAGTGTTATTCATGTGGATTTTTTTTCATCTACTCAAAGAACAATGAATGGGTTATCAGGTTTTAAGAATAATAATGGATTTTCTTTACTTTATGTCCCTTACTAATCTTTTTGTAGTCATCCTAAGATTCTAAATTTTTTCACTAGATTTTTGGGATAATAGACTGATGTATGGAATCAAGATAATGTTATTATGATTAAACTTGAAAAGAAAACATGTTTATTTTTACAAGTGTCTATGTGATGGAAGAAAAAAAATACTTTTAGATGTTTTCACTTTGTATTTCAATGTTTTTGTTATGAAATAGTTATGGCCAAATTCTCTAAATCTCTTAACCTAAAAAGATCTTTAATGTTAATTCTTGACATAACTAATGATTATGTAACATTTAAGGTTTGGTCCTTATAGTTGGAATCAATGATTAGTTCATTTAACATTAGTGGTTAGGATGGTGTTAAAATAATTCCTTTAGAGGGATTTTCTAAATGGTTTATTTGAAATGATGAAGCATTTTATGATTACCTTGCTGCATCATCTACCCTATTTCTGTATAGAATGGTTTTCCACATAGTAAATATGAAATCTATAATGGGACGACATTGAGAAGAAGAAAACCTTTCAAATCTAGAATGTGAGTTAGTGAGAATTAGAACTAAACATTTTTTTTATAGTAATAGAGTAGTTGACTCATTATATAAATGGTAGATGAATCAATGCACGAGATCATCCTGATCAACCACATAAGAATATGTCAATTGTAAATCATTTTTTGAGGAAACATCCCCACATATTTTTATTTATCATCTGACCCAATGATATCTGATGGATTGATCAATACCCTAGAGAATATATTTCATGTCATGGGATGTTTGGAATTTCAATAGGTAACTCTTTAAATCGATCATTTTTAAGGTGAATCTAATCGATGGTGGTAATTAGTAAAGAATACTAGAGACAAAACTGATCTTGATTCCACAGATTGGAATAAATTTACGGATATTTTCCATGGGAAATATTTTCCAACTATTGTTCATATTAGGATGGATAAAAAATTATTACAATTATAGTAAAAGGTAGATGATTCAGTTTTCTCATCTGAAGATAACATTACAAGAGTGTCCAGCTATGTCACGACTCGCCATCACCAAAAAGGAGGGAAGGGTTAGTAGATTTCCAGGCCCTTCCTTCTTTAAGTTGAAGGAGAGATAATGACCCCCGATACCTGCCTTCAATAGGTTCCGGAGTGGTGACTAGAACCAAGGGTATAGAAATTTCTCACAATGGAAGGCATTACCCCTTTTTGTTTTATAGGATCGGGAGATAAGTTGATGAAACTCAACAACACCAAGATAAAAGAAATGTAAATCTAAAAGTAGACCATTCCCACATGCATGTTCCAAAAGTAAAAGCCACATAGTACAACATGCGACTACAAAGGTAAGTACCAAAGAAATAAAAACAACAACTCGAACTGCCTCAAAGGTCAAAGCTAGTATGGTCCCACGCGATCCCTGATGTCCTCTTGGAAACCTGAAAGCAGTTTTATATACGTAGGGTGAGCATACAGGTACACTTAGTAGGGAAAACCAAAGACTCTCATGCACAAGTAGGGGAAACGTACTAAAGTCCCATGAGAAAAGGAGTAAACCAAACACCTATCAAGGTAAACTGTCCACCCAAGCCTTAGCAAGGCACACTCCCCAAATAACGCAAGTCAAGTAATATATATAATATGAGAACATCTATGTTTGGGCACCCCACACCACTTTCCCACTAGTTATTAAGACATCCAATGCATCGGACCAATCCCGCCATTCTCACCGCAGTCCCACTACCACACCCGCCTGCACACACCTGGGCCACAACCACACGCAGTCCCACTGCTGAAATCCACCCGCAAACACCTGGGCCACAACTATCACATGTAACCACACCTGCAAACACCTAGGCCAGAACAACCGCCACCATGCCCAAAGACACCTGGGCTAGAAAAATCCACTGCCACGATCGAAGAAAACTGGTCCTCATCCCTAAGACACTTGGGAAACCACCTGCCGCACACTCCTGGCCAACCACCACACTACCCCACCCGAAGGTTCTTGGGCTTGTAATGGACCTCAGCCATCACAGCCTGCCCGAAGATACTTGGGCCATCCGAGAAAGGGAGCAGAAAAGGAGCTAATAACTAGCCACTAATAATAGTGTTGGAAAAAACACCCCCCATGAAATGGGGGTGTTCGGCACTAAGTGATCAACTTGGGTGGGGCGCGAATAAGAAAAAACAAAAATATAAGTATATATAGGTAACAAGAACTCACCCAAAGCTAGGTTTTTTTTCAGACAACTTACAGATCATGACATCACTCAAGTCTGAGTCACAACTCTCGCCAACAAAACCCATGTGTCCCATTCTTGTTTTCATGTTCAGTAATAATTTTCCAATAATTTTAAGCACTATTGGGAAACTAACACCATAAGCATAACCAAGGAAAAGGAAACCATCCAAACATCAACAAAGCATCCATGCTTGGTTCTCTTGTAAAGTCACAATAATAAGGGGATAAGTGAGATCCCTCGAAGTACTGGAACCAAAGAAAAAACCTCAAAACACTACTGATGTCCCCCATAATTGTTTCTCATCAACAGAGGATCCCACCCCAATTCGTGAAATAGACATGGTAACCACCCAGTCATAAAACTCGCAACCACTAAGTCCATAATAGCAGGGAATCCCATCCCCGATTCCACAACCACCAAGAGTATAAAAATAGGGGATCCCATCCCCACCCACATCTCCAGTAATTAGCCGCGAAAGAAAATAACCAAACCACATTCACCAATACTAAGCAGGTCCATGCCTGTATTTTCAGATTTAAACGATTGAACACACTCCATGATTTCAATTTCTTTGTGCTTTAACTGGGAGTTATCACAGAATGGTTGATCCTGGTGCTTCCAATTTATTCAGCCGGGTATACATGATTAACCAATTTACCTTTCACAGTAGGAGTTCACAATTACAAACAAGCTATTTTAAAACATCACGAGGGGTTCATTAGGGCACAGAGAAAGACCACCAAAGGACTTGATTTTCAGAAGGCGTAAGCCATCACAACTCAGAAAGATAATCACAATATAACAGCATCAACATTCACCTCCCCCCTTCTTTCTTTATAGAACCCTATTCATTATCTTTATTTAGGTCTGGTTTATCTGATTCTATGGAGACAAAAGCACACCCACCCCACATGATACACTCAAAAGAGAGATATAAAGGAGAAATTACCTACTTATTGATAGATGATCGATATTTATGCCGGTCGCGGAACTTTACGGATAACGATGCGGCTCGGCTGAAGGAGAATCGCTTCGTCTATCAATTCTTAGGCTGGACGCAGAACTCTACGCATAACGATGCAGCTCGCCCGATTCACCAGAAGCAGTTCGTGAAAATCCGTGATTGAGGAAAGAAGAATCCATGGCTAACCCTTAGTTTATTAGAGCCGCAGACAGTTGATGTGAGAATGTGAAACCGTGTAAGACCCGGGGTCATGGGGTGGCCACGCAGCCCCACTCGTCATTAAAGGGGGTCATATGGTTTAAATCGACTCATTAATTCATTAATTATTTAATTAAAACTCTTATGGGCGTTACGGGTCTTTAAAACACGCTCAAACAGGTCAAAATAGAGTTTAAGCCCCTAATTGTACAAGAAAGAATTCCACTAGAAAGAACCCTCAGGGTAGGCCAGAGCCACCGGTGGCTGAGGGCTACAGGTGGGTTGCAGCTACCGGTAGGCTATGGCCACAGGTACGCCAAGGATACCGGTAGGCCAAGGCCACCCGTACACCATGGCTACCGGAAGGCCAAGGCGACCGGTACGCCAAGGCTTCCGGTACTCCAAGGCTACCGGTAGGCCAAGGAATCAGGTACGCCAAGGCTACCGGTAGGCCAAGGCTACCGGTATGCCAAGGCTACCGGTAGGCCAAGGCTACTGGTACGCCAAGGCTACCGGTACGCCAAGGAAACCGATAGGCCTACACCGCCGTGATTCCAGACCAGAAAACCCAACCCGAGGTTTTCACAATGTAAAGGTTCCCCATAAAACCCAGGTCGTTACATCAGATACCTCTTAAATGATTCTCATCCCCGAGAATCAAATCAACCCAGAAGGAAAGAGACAGTCTGAACAACCACCTCGAAAGATACCTCTTAGGATAGAACCCATGCTAACTAAAACACTTCCCAAGAACCATGTAACATACCATGGAAAACTGCTCAGGCATGTGTGTTGGGGATTCTCCTACCCTATGTCAATATATTATCCGCTTTGGGTGGCACTAACTCACCCGAATGGGTTTAATCGCATCCACCTTAATGCGTCTTGATTAGGGGTCGAGTTCTCTCCTCCCCCATAGCCAGGGCTCTCTACACACATTCAGAGGAATGAAACCCAGTACATTCCATAGTAAAAAGGACAAAATGTTCTACTGCAACAGGTACAACAAGGAAAAAAGCTAAAAACAACTCTGGGTAATGGGAATGCATCTGTGCTTCCCTCTCCCACATACTCTCCTCAATCCCACAATGTCTCCACAACACACGAACCAAGGGAATGGTTCGCCCACGAAGCACCTTCTCCTTCCGATCCTCGATCATCACTAGTCACTCCACAAAGGTCACGTCGTCCTCGATGTCTAGCTCACCCCAATCAAGGACATGTGAATCATCGTGCATATACCGACGGAGCTGGGACACAAGAAAGACATCATGTATCCTCAGTAGCGGTGGTGGTAACGCTAGCTGATAAGCCACTTCGCCGATCCGCCGCAACACTTTGAAGGGTTCGATGAACCTGGGAGAAATCTTACTCCCCTTACCGAAACTCTGCTGCCCATGCCGAAGGGTGACCTTAAAGAACATGTGGTCTCCAACCTCAAACTCCAAGGGCCTCCTCCTGGTATCATCATATGACTTCTGTCGGTCCTGGGCCGCCTTCATCCTTTCCGTAGGAGCTGAACCTTCTCTGTCGCGCTCTGCACCACCTCTGGGCCATGGATGCCTGCCTCTCCTAATTCAGCCCAACACATAGGTGAACGGAAGGGCCTCCCGTACAAGGCTTCAAACGGGGCCATACCGATGGTAGAGTGATAGTTATTATTGTAGGTGAACTCTACCCGGGGCAAGTGTCGCACCCATGATCCTCCTGAGTCTAGAACACATGGCCGAAACATATCCTCCATGGTCTGGATGGTGCGCTCTCTTTGTCCATCTGTATGGGGATTGAAATCAGTGCTAAGGCGTAACTTGGTGCCAAAAGCATGTTTCAATCCATTCCAGACTCGTGAGTATCCATTGCACTCGACTCCCTAATCGCTAGAAAGTGAGCCGATTTCGTCAACCTGTCCACTACCACCCAGATGACGTCGTATCCCCCTTGGACCTTGGGTATTCCCATGACGAAATATATCAAGATTTCATCCCACTTCCACTCAAGGACATCTAGAGTCAGCAGTAGGCCGCCTGGAACTCGGTGTTCAGCCTTCCCTTGCTGACACACTAAGCACTTGGTTACAAACTCTGCCAATGCTCGCTTCACTCCAGGCCACCAAATATGTCCCTGCAGTCCCTGGTATATCTTGGAAATTCCTAGGTGTACCGCCAGGGGTGAGTTGTGGAACTCACTAAGAACCTTTCCGCACATCACTCCTGGAACAAACAACCTTTTCTGGAAATGAATCTTATTCTGACCATCCTCTGTCCATCCTTCCGGAGCATTGCCTTGGTCAGCTCGGTCACACATCACTTTGCACTCCGGTTCTCCGCACTGAGACTCCTCCACTAGCCGAAATAGAGATGACTGAACTATCATTTAATATAGGCAACCTCTACCACCACCCATCCTCACATCCAGGTGTAAGGAGGCCAACTCCTACATCGCCTTCTAGGCATCTGCCGACTCTCGGACCGCATCCTTCTACATCCTCCTGCTCAAGGCATCAGCCACTACATTTCCCTTGCCCTCAGTATAAGAGATCTCGAAGTTGTAATCCTGGAGTAACTCCACCCATCTCCGCTTTCGGAAGCTGAAGCCCCACTGGGAGAAAATATACCTCAAGATTTTGTGATCTGTGAAGACCACAAAGCGTTCTCCGATGAGGTAGTTCCGCCATAACTTTAGCGCAAAAACTACCGCTTCAATCTCCAGGTCATGGGTGGCATAATTACGCTCATGGGGGAATATCTGCCTGGACCCATAAGAGATCACCCATGTCGCTACATCAACACACATCTTAGGCCCTTTCTTGAAGCATCAAAGAACACCTCATAAGCCGCCCCTTCTTCTGGTAATCTCTGCACTGGGGCACTAACCATCTTCTCTTTCAGATAGCTAAAGGCTGACTCGCACTGCTCACTCCACCTAAAAACCTGGTCCTTCTTGGTAAGGGCTGTTAAAGGGGATAATACTCAGGAGAAGTTGGGTACGAACCTCCGATAGTATCCTGCCAGCCCAAGGAAACTACGAACCTCTGCCACATTCTTGGGTGCTTCCCAATAAACAACCACCTCAACTTTTGATGGGTCCACCGCTACCCCCTACTCGGACACCACGTGTCCGAGGAAGTGCACTTATCATGTCGAGAACATGCATTTGGAAAACTTCCCATAGAGCGGATGCTGTTAGAGGACCTCCAAAACCGTCCTCAGGTGCTCCTCATGGTACTCCTCTGATCTCGAATAGATCAGGATGTCGTCGATGAACACAACTAAGAACCGATCCAGGTACTCCCGTAAGATGGAGTTCATAAGCCCCATGAACACAGCTGGGGCGTTCGTAACACCGAAGGGAATGACTAAAAACTCTAAGTTTCCATATCTGCACCCGAAGGCTGTCTTTGGGATGTCTCACTCCTTCACTCTCAACTGGTTGTACCCAGACCGTAGGTCGATCTTCGAGAACCATCCTACCTCTTTCAGCTGGTTGAAAAGATCGTCTATCCTCGGAAGAGGGCAGCGATTCTTGACCGTCACCTGATTCAGCCTCCTGTTGTCTATGAACAATCTGAGACCACCATCTTCCTTCATTGTGAACAAGACTGGAGCGCCCCACGGCGACGCACTCGGCCGAACATAACGCCTCTTCATCTGATCGTCAATCTGAATCCACAACTCCTGTACCTCTGACGGTGCCATCCGGTAAGGAGCCATTGAGATCGAACGAGCGTCGGGCTGCAGGTCTATCCCGAACTCTATATCACATCGAGGGGGTAGAGTCTTCACCTCCTCAGTAAAGATGTTCATAAACTCACAGACATCCTCTGGCACCCCCACCATCTTAGCATCTACTGACTCTACTGACAGCTTGGCTAACAAGGAGAGGAGGGGTTCTTCTCGCCTGCTGCCCTTCTAACCGCTCCGCTCACCGGTGAAGGTAACACGTCGGCTGCCCAAGTCCGAGAATATGACCCTCCTTCAGAAACAGTCGATGACGGTGCACACAGAGAATGGCCAGTTGATGCCTAGGATGACATCGTATGGCTGTATCCTTAGCAGAAGAAGATCCCTTACCGATTGATGTGGACCCATAATCAGTCTACATCCTCAACAAACAAATGACAAGTCAGTCTGACCTCCGACTGGTGTGCACAACACCAGGGGCACTGGAAGTCACTCGGCATCTAGACCCAAGGCACGGGCTAGACTGGGTGAAAAAAAGGAGTGGGAAGCACTGGTATCGAACAAAGCATAAGAAAGAGTGCTAAACAAACTGATCATACCTCGAACAACCTCCAGCCCTGCTGTAACTACTGCCTCTGCAGCGTGCAACTGTCCATACCCAACTCCTCTGCCCCTCGGCTTCTGGCCACCACCCCGACCGTGCCCCGGTCGAGGTCCCTGAGGTGTGCCCTGAGGTCAGCCTCCTCCTCCTACGTCTTCCCTCGGAGGAGCAGGAGCTCGCGGTCCCTGCTACTGCTACTGGAAAGGTCTGGTTGGAAGCTGCTGCTGGGGCAGGTGGCGGGGATGTCCACCACCGCTGTACTATACCCGATCTGGGCACTGACTCTGGAGATGTCCAGGGCTCCCACAGAAGAAGGACCGCGGTCCCAGGACTGAGGAAAAAGGGCGAGGACCAGTGGATCTAAACTGAAACTGCTACGGCATGCTCCCTGCCGGTCGGAACCTGGAGGGTCCAAATGCTGGAAGTCTGGTGCTGACGACCTTCCCCTTCGATGGTCCCAGCTAGATCCCCTCTCGTGACACTCCTCCTAGAGCATGCATCCTCTCCACCACTTCGGCCTTCATCTGGACCTCTACGTACGTCGAAAGGGTAAAGGGGCTAACAACATACTAGAGGGAGGGGCGGAGTTCCTCCTCCAAACGTCTTACCCGAGACTCCTCATCGGGAAAGAGGTCCGGAGAAAAACGTAGGAGGTCCTTGAACTTTATCCCTAGCTCTCTCACGGACAAACTCCCATGTTGGAGGGAGTGTACCTCCTCTCTCTTTTCCGCCTTCATCGTCGTAGAGAGGAATTCCACCCGGAACTCCCTCTCGATATCAGCCCACGCCACCTCAGACTATCTCCTCTCCCCCAGGTAAAGCATCCACCACTGACGCGCCGCTCCCCGCATCTGGCTGATGGCCATAGGAACCCAGTACTCGGTCGGTGCCCGAATCAGGACAAAAGCTATCACTAGCTCCTCTAGCCTTCCTTCCGTCTTCATTTCAGAGGTGTTGCCCTCATACTTCTTGAGGGTCTGTCGCTAGAAGGCCCGAAGAATCCTCTGCCACTAGTTGTCCCCCTCTTCTCGGTCATCTCTCTGCCGATCGACCAAGGTAGTCTGCGGGGCCTCGATCGTCTGTATCACATGCGTTCGCCTCCCATGTGCCATAGCTGCAAGGTAAACAAGGAATACCTAAGCCCATGTAGTGCAGATTATTTTCTTTAAAACATCTTAAACTTTTCATTTATTCTTAATTCCCAAAACACCCCAGAAACACGAGAACAGAAGTCATTATGATGCATGTACCTTTACTAGGGTCTCTGCCCTGCAATCAGCATGGAATCACTTGGTCGTTCGGTAGGTCCAGAGTCTTTGCATCAGATCACGGGGGGCCCTAAAATCCCATGTCCTAGCCGGTCTTCCCTGGCATAATTCACACACCAAGGTCACCCAACACGGTTTCCTTACCATCTCATGCAATCATCATTGTGCCTAACTCCAGACTCCATCCTATATCTCAACCTCCGCTCTGATACCATTATGTCACGACCCGCCTTCACCAAAAAGGAGGAAAGGGTTAGAAGATTGTCAGATCCTTCCTTCTTTATGTTGATGGAGAGATAATGACCCCCGAGACCCACATTCAATAGGTCCCGGAGTGGCGAGTAGCACCAAGGGTATAGAAATTTCTCACAATGGATGGCATTACCCCGTTTTGTTTTATAGGATCGAGAGATAAGATGATGAAACTCAATAACACCATGATAAAAGAAACGAAAATCCAAAATTAGACTATTCCAACATGCATGTTCCAAAAGTAAAATCCACAAAGTACAGAAGGTTACTACAAATGAAAGTACCATAGAAATAAAAATAGCAACTGCAACTTCCTCAAAGGATCAAGCTAGTATAGTCCCGCGCGATCCTCGAAGTCCTCCTGGAAACCTGAAAGCAGTTTTATATATGTAGGGTGAGAATACAAGTACACTCAGTAGGGAATACCAAAGACTCTCGTGCACAAGTGGGGGAAACATACTAAAGTCCCGTGAGAAAAGGAGTAAACCAAACACCTATCAAGGTAAACTATCCACCCAAGCCTCACCAAGGAACACTCCCCAAATAACGCAAGTCAAGTAATATATATAATAAGAGAACATCGATGTTTGGGTACCCCGAACCACTTTCCCAGTGGTTATTAAGACATCCTACGCATCGGACCAATCTCGCCATTCTCACTGCAGTCCCACTGTTACACCTGCCCACCCACACCTGGGCCACAACTACACGCAGTCCCACTGCTGAAATCCAACCGCAAACACCTGGGCCACAACTATCACATGTAACCACACCTTTAAACACCTAGGCCAGAACAACTGCCACAATGCCCGAAGACACCTGGGCTAGAAAAATCCATTTCCACACCCGAAGACACCCGTGCCTCATCTCGAAGACACATGGGAAACCACGTGCCGCACACACGAGGACAACCACCACACTACCCCTCCCGACAGTTCTTGGGCTAATAATGGACCTCAGGCCATCACAGCTTGCCCGAAGATACTTGGGTCATCCGGGAAAGGGAGCAGAAAAGGAGCTAATAACCATCCACTAATAATAGTGTTGGGAAAAACACTCCCCCATGAAATGGGTGTGTTCGGCACTAAGTGCTCAACTTGGGTGGGGCGCGAATAAGATAACCCAAAACTAAAAGTATATATATATAGGTAACAAGTACTCACCCAAAGCTATGTTTTTCTTCATATAGCCTACAGATCACAACATCACTCAAGTCCGAGTCACAACTCTCGCCAACAAAAACCATTTTTCCCATTCTTATTTTCATGTTCAGTAATAATGTTAAAATAAGTTTAAGCACTACTGGGCAACTAACACCATAAGTATAACCAAGGAAAAGGAAACCAGCCAAACTTCAACTAAGCATCGACACCTGGTTATCTTGTAAAGTCACAATAACAAGGGGATAAGTGAGATCCCTCAAAGTACTGGAACCAAAGAAAAACCCTCAAAACACTAACCCATGTCCCCAAGAATGGTTTCTCATCAATAGAGGATCCCACCCCAATTCGTGATATAAACAAGGTAACCACCCGGTCTTAAAACTCGCAACCACTAAGTCCATAACAGCAGAGAATCCCATCCCCGATTCCACAACCACCGAGAGTATAAAAATAGGGGATCACATCCCCTCCCAAAACTCTAGATATCAGCCGCGAAATAAAACAACCACACCACTGTCACCAACACTAAGCAGGTACATGCCTGTATTTTCAGATTTAAACGATTTAACACACTCCAGGATATCAATTTCTATGTGCTTTAACCAAGAGTTATCACAGAAGGGTTGATCATGGTGCTTCCAGTTTATCCAGCTGGGTATATGTGATTAACCAATTTACCTTTCACAGCAGGAGTTCACAATTACAAACAATCCATTTTAAAACATCACCAGGGGTTCATTAGTGCACAGAGAGAGACCACCAATGGCCACGATTTTCAGAAGGCGTAAGCTAGCACAACTCAGCAAGATAATCACAATATAACAGCATCAACATTCACAGACCCCCTTCTTTCTTTATAGAACCCAATTCATTATCTTTCTTTAGGTTTGGATTATCCGATTCTATAGAGACAGAAGCATGCCCACCCCACATAATACACTCAAAAGAGAGAGACGAAGGAGAAATTCCCTACTTGTTGATAGATGATCGATGTTTAGGCTGGGCGCGGAACATTACAGATAATCTTGCGGCTCGGCTGAAGGAGAACCGCTTCGTCTATCAATGCTTAGGATGGGTGCAGAACTCTACGAATAACGATGTGGCTCGCCCAATGCACCAGAAGCTGTTCGTGAAAAGCCGTGATGGAGGAAAGACGAAACCATGGCTAACCCTTAGATTATATGAGCCGTGGACGGTTGAGGTGAGAATGTGAAACCGCGTAAGTCGCGGGGTCGTGGGTTGTTCACGCAGCCCCACTCATCATTAAAGGGGGTAGAGTGGTTTTAACCGACTCATTAATTCATTAATTATTTAATTAAAACACTTATGGGTGTTACGGGTCTTCAAAACATGCTCAAACAGTTCAAAATAGGGTTTAAAACCCTAATTGCGCAAGAAAGAACGCCACTGGAATGAACTCGTGGGGTAGGCCAGAGCCACCTGTGGCTGAGGGCTACCGGTGGGTTGCGGCTACCGGTAGGATAATGCTATGGGTACGCCAAGGCTACCGGTAGGACAAGGCTACCAGTACGCCAAGGCCACATGTAGGCCAGGTCTACCGGTAGGCCAAGGCTACGGGTGCGCCAAGGCTACCGGTACTCCACGGCTACCAGTAGGCTAAGAATACATGTACGCCAAGGCTACCGGTATGCCAAGGCTACCGGTACGCCAAGGCTATCGGTACGCCCAGGTTACTGGTAGGACAAGGCTACCGATAGGCCTACACCGCCGTGATTCCAAGACCAGAAAACCCAACACGAGGTTTTCACAAAGTAAAGGTTCGCCACAAAACCCGGGCCATTACAATGTATATTTTTTATTTTATTCATGACATTTAAATTAAAATTAATATATTTTAGTCAAGATTGAAACTATGGATATGATGAGCTTTGGCCTCCTGATAATTTAAATGTTATGAAAAAGTGTTTCGTGGTTCTATAAAAGTTTAAATGGAAATTACTGACACTTATGTTCAATGAGATGAAAAGAGAAAACAACAGTCATGGTTCCAGGAAATGGAGAACCATCAAACTATGAATTCTGAAGGTAATCCAAAAACATTTCACAAGTGTAGTAAAATACATTTTCGAGAATGTATGTGAGGATCTAAAAACTATTACTGGTGTGGTAAGATTGGTAACAGGGTTTGTGACCTCAATGAAAAGGGTCATGCATAGTCCCAAGTGAGATAATAGATAGCCAGTATACATTAAGATTATTTATCTTCAATTAGTTGGGTCATTATGAAAATAAGTTTCTGAAGTTCACTACAAAAGTTGGAAGTAAGAATGATCATAACCAAATGTTTTTTTAAAAAAATTTTCTACTAAAATATTTGATGTTGATACATATGGTTAAATGATAGAAGCTCTTGAGATCATGGTATTTTCTGAAGGATAACCACATGTTCAAGGTTTTAGACTCAACATTTGAGGTTTTATGTGATGTGATAATATATTATTTAGGACATTTCTGGGAAATGTTTTATAGGGTAATGATTATTTAGGGTTTCTATAATAGTGTTGTATGCCATTAAATTTGGACCTTATTTTTAAGATATTGATATCCTATATGCTTTGTGTGATCTTTTATAATTAATTTTATTCTTAGGGATTGACATCATATTCTGTGAATATTATGAAGATGAAATTGTACTTATAAAACAGAAATACATCAATTTATTATGTTTCTTTAAGATATTATTCTAGTAAGTTACTTAATTCCTAAACTCTGTCAAAAGGATGTTAAAACAAAAACAGTATCCATTTACATTTCTCAATTGTATTCTTACACATCACATAATTATGGTTTTGTGACAGATAACCTTTCAATGACTATATTCATTATCACTCTCTATTAGTCTTTGAGAGATAGTTTAATCATCCGTGTCCATGATTTACTACAGGGAACCATAGAATATGATATCTTAGGTGAACTCTTTACATCTTTTTCTTTCTTTTATAGTGAAAATTTTATTTACTCTTTTTCTGATATGGGATTTTCAATGAACTTTATGAGCCCAATTTTAGAATTTTGAGGAAGTAATTCCCAAAATGGGTAATGGTGTGATATCCTATATATTTATTGAATAATACATTTTAATATACATTAATATTTTGTATTTTAATATTAATTTTTGTTTAAAGAGAAATATATGTATGATAGCGTACCTAACATGGAATAAAAGGTTTCTCTGAAATCTTATGTTACATACAATAGTGAGTTATTGAAAAAAATAATAAAATAGTATTATTATTATTTTAAATCATACATAATGTTTATCTGTTTTATTAGTGGGAATAAAAAAATTTAACTCTATTATTATATTACAAATTTGTAGAATATTTTGACATTTATGAAATGAATTTTATAGGATTAAAATGAGAATATATCATATTTTTATCATTGAATACTCTAATATTTTTAAAAGGATGATTTACCACCTTTTGATGGAGAAAACTTTTTTAAAAACGTTTTTCACTTTTATTTGATAAAATAATATTCATCATTAGAAGAAAAAAATAATGTTTTACATCGACTAATTTTTTTTGTAATTTTCTGATAAAATCTATATCATTATGTATAGTGACAAACACTGCATTTTAATTAAGAAGATCTTTTTCAACTAATTTATGTATATTGGTATATTGAACATTTAATTGATTATTAAGTGTAATTGGTTTATTTTTTTATCATCTAACCCAATTATCATCATTTTATGTAATTTTACATTTAAATTGGACATAAACAAATGTCAATCATTTAATGGTTTTTACATCTAAAAACATTCTTTCTTGTTTTGACAATGAAAATCAAATTTAAATTAATTTTTTCTAATTATGTGTTTTGAATTTTGAAAATTGGATTCAATATTTGCAATCATAATGTCCAAATTATTAAAATATGTACCTTTTATATTTGGACATTATAAACAAAAACTTTAGTGATGATTTTTATTTACCTTGGTTAAAGGGTAAATCCGGTAAATAATGGTAAAAAATACTATTATAATACTATAAAACTATCCAAACATGTTTCATAATTATATATTATAAGTTATTTCCTACCATGATCATCATTTTTTCTAATTTAGGACCCCATGGAGCCATATGGTTGTAATAATGACCTTTTATAATATTTAATTTAATGAAAAGAAAAATATAACATAAACATGTTACTACAAAATAGAACAATTTTAATTGGGTTTATATAAATTATATATTTGTCTAAAAAATTAATTATTAATATTGAGAAAGTTTATACATCGTGGTATTTTATTTATAATTTTTATACATTAAATAGATACATATATTTATGAATAAATTATGATGTATCGATTACCTTATTAATTAAATATTCAAATAAAAGATTTAATAAATAATAAAATAAATATGATTTGAACATTATGATTTCATACACGACCATTATATATGACATTGACATGTGAGGTATTATTTAATTCCATTTATTTGAAGGAATCAATTTTTTATTACTTCAACAAAATTTAATTTCTAAAAAGTGTCAAAATTGACATAAATAAGTTTTTAAAACAAATAATATTTTATTAAATAATATAATAGTCATAAAAACTTAATAATCATCCATCTAACTTATATAATGTAAAAAAATTCATTAATAATCCACCTGTGTTTATCTATGAATTTTATAGTTGCTATAAAGATCATATAATATTAAAATTCAAGAAGACATGGTAAGAGATAATGTTTTTAAGTAATGGTTAAAGCTAAATGATAGGGTTAATTTTGTAACCGAAACATGTATTAACCTACTGGTTGAGAGGATTAAAAACAATAATAATCTTATCATATATATTTATCACTTGGTTGCTATTATAATTTCAAAATAAATTTATAATAAAATAATATTTCAAGTCATTCATAAAGTGCCCCTCATTAATCTTATAAAAGGCTACCACATCTACCAACTTAAGAACACCATTAAATCTTTTTTTCTCTTAAATATAATTCAAAAATTATCTACAAACATAATTACCTTCCTTATATAATCTTTAACTTTGGAATATTGAAATT
Source organism: Viscum album (assembly GCA_963277665.1). Lineage (NCBI taxonomy): Eukaryota > Viridiplantae > Streptophyta > Magnoliopsida > Santalales > Viscaceae > Viscum > Viscum album. Next base: position 70,318,024 of record OY728161.1, read on the forward strand.
CATGAAAGCCTTTTTTTAATCAAATTGTGTTACCCAATTTAGAGGTGTCGTATTCTATCAAGCCCCATTCATTTATTTTCCTAATCCAACCCTCAAACCATTAATTATTCCATTTTATTATAAAAACTATAGTATAATCAATATACTAGTGTTTTTAAGCTATTATTTAGAACTAAACTTACACAATCATTCATCTAATGGATATAGAGCATATTCTTTCAGTGTTCGACGAACCACTACCTCATGAAACACTGATTGTTCAATTTTCTCCTACCACATATCATGGTGGACATTATGTTGAAACTATATTTTTATATCATATATATTATATTTATATTTTATATATGATACATTAATTTTTAATTACAATATACCATTATTCTTTCCATAATTTTTAAATACAATAATTTCATTAGGGGAAATGTGGAATACTGCCCCCTCAAAATGATATGACTTGTTTATTCCATACAATTAATGTATAAAGGATGGTGTTAATGAACTTATTTAACATATATAACATATATATTATACTATGTTTATAATATATCTATGTATCTTTTATTTTTAATTTCTTTTATACGATAACGAAATGAGAGTAGTGTTTATGCCTGTGTGTGTCCTACCATCTCCATGAATGGTGTATTTCATTTCTTATCTCCAAATGTGTTGGAATATTATAATTACATATATAATTGATATATATGATTCTTTAATCTTGAATAATAATATTTAGATAATGAACTTTTGAAAAAAAAATTAGTTTGCATCAAAACATGTTCATTTTTAACTCAAATATCAAACATCGACAAAATGTCTCATATGAACTCAAACAAATAAAAAATTTCTATAAGATGGTAATAAGTGATATTAAATAAATTTTTTTATAAAGACTCTATAAAAATTAAAAATTAACCTATTTTTAATATTCAGGAAATTAAAGAAGGAATGAGACTTGTCAGACATAATTCTAAGGACTTCATCTCAATCTCTTTTCATTGAGGCATTTACTGAAAATATGAACCTTTATTATTTTCAATGATTTATTTACAACCACATTAAAATTTTCATATCTATATTTTATCTATACTATTTTTATTTAATAATTCGTTGAGATTAATATTTAAAAGTTTAACGTGGTATGGGACACCATGAACATTTAACGATTTAATTATCATATATTTTTTTGCTGATATTATATTACCTATTTATTTATATGTGTATAAAATGAATATACATGAAATTTTATGTCAAATTTTAATTTTATATAACATTTTCAAATGGATTCATTATATACGAAGAATTTTACTTCAATTTCAAAATGAAAAAAGTAATGTTTTTAATGAATATAAGAACAACGACTTCTCCTCTTCTATAACCATTATTTGATATTTTTATTTCTCAATAAGCCTTAATTTCATTTAAAATGAAAATAAATCCCTTATCAAATTATTTGGGTTTCTTGGTTTTAAAATTATGTTCTTAAATTAACATGTTATTTTTATAATGAAATGTTTTCCATGTGGGATAATGAGAGGCTTTCTAAAAAATTAGTTTATTGATGAACATGATTTATTAGTGAAATGGTTATGCCCAATTATAGCTCATGGGAGAGCCCGACATAGATTATACAATGGGTTGAGCCCCATTATAAGTCATAGTTAATCCCAATATACCTTATCTAATGGATGATACCCATTATAGATCTATCCTTTGGAAGTCAAACATATTGTTATTCCAATCGGTAGATGTTTGAAATGGTTTTATCTATATGATTCTATAAATCACCTAAATTATTTCTAATTTATTACTATTGGTTTTATTGAAATCATTGATAAAATACTATTAGTTTTATTCACATGAAACTTTTTTGACTCATCCACCAAAATAAAATTTAATGGGTTATTAGGTTTAAACTAGACTGTTGTTTTTTCTTTATTTTTATGTCCCTTACTGATCTTTTTGTTCTCATACCATCTTTTTTAAAAAAATTATAGTATTTAAGTGGGAATTGAGTCATGTATGGAATGTTTAAATATTTATGATGATTAAACAAGAAAAGAAACCATTTTTCTTTTAAAAAAATTATGTTATAGAAGAAACAAATATAGTTTGAAGTGTTTACATTGTATTTCTGTGATTTTTAATGTCATAATTGTTGCCTAATATTCTAAATCTCTAAACCTAAAATAATCCTAAATGTAAATTCATGACATAACTCACAAATATGTATAGTATATTACTAGGGCCATATATTTTTTATGCTAGTTTATAAATGTTAAAGGAAACCTACCCATTACAATGCTTTAACTACTATTCATACTTGTATGAAAGTTGGCTTCCATCACTGTGGACATTGTTATTGTCCATCCTAATACATACAATAGAAATAATTTTAATGGTTAATTATTGATAGATTAAAAAACTCTAATCATTTAATCTTCGTATCAAAGTATTTCACCATTTAATTCCTTGTTTTTTTGTATAATCTACAAGGGGTGAGACTTCATGGGGTTACACTATGAATTATATAATATTGAGATCCATGATCTACTTCTATGTTCTGGATGAGAGTTTAAAAGCCTATGAACACATTACAAAACCATTTCACAACCCATATTCTTGAATATTATGGGAATTATGAGAGGATTCTTTAAACATTGGAAGAATTTATTTGATCTAAAAAATATATTTTCAAGTGATTTTGGAAAAACATCTTAATCTTGTATAATTTTACTATAAAAACACTTTTACATCTTTTACTCAAATTGATCATTTGAATAGATTTTTGGGATGATTTTTTTAACTCTAACATGATGGGATCTAGTTTGAGAAGGGATAATTTTTAGACCATAAATTTGTAATGACATTATAATGAAGATAAAAATTTTCATGAAACAAATTAAAGAATCTCATAGTCTCCAAAAGTGTTATGGTGATAATATTTTGAAAGATGTATAGTTTATGTTGGGGAAAATGTATTCTTGAAAATAAACCATGAAAGGGGTTCATGAGGTTTATAAATAAGTGGAAAATGAGTTTGAGTTTAATTGAACAATTTTAGATTCTGGAGTGTTCTAGAGTAGTTTCCAAATGGGTAACACATCCTTAAAAAATTACATTATCCATGAAAACTTTTATGTGTCCTTTTTTAAGAAAAAATTCCTACCAAACATATATATTAGAAAAAAATTAATTTAATTGGATCCTAACATGAAATATAAATAAGAAATGTTCGATCGCCTAAATGAGAAGGAACAAAAACTTAAAAACATGACAACCTAGCTAGTGAAAGTCTTATTGAGAAATGAGCAGGAACACAAAATTTTCAAAAAACCCCCATTTTTTCGTAGTAGGACACAATTTTTGTAAAGAAACCAAGGATCCTAAATAATATATGAAGTTTAAAAACCCCCAATTTTTTGTAGTAGGACTCAATTCTTAGCAATATACTATTATGGTGGTGATAATGTAATGTCCCAAAAAATTTCTTAATAAAGAACACATTTTTCACAGTACATATTTTATTTTGTTTTAAAATAAAATCACATTTGAATAATATAAAATTTCATGAAATATTACATGTCATGAATTTAAAATTTAGAAATAATATAAGGATATATGCAAAAAGTTACAATGAAAACACTAAGATAAACTCTATAGGAATTAATTCTCCAATGATGATAATTATTAGTATAAAAAGAGGTACCATAAATAGAAGTGTTGGGAATTTTATATCAAGGGAATTATATAACCAGTGTATGTGATGTGATGAATATTGAGGTATGATAATGGTGGAGTTTATATAGGGTATAAATGGAAGAGTTATAATTGGTATCAGAGTGGTACTTGACTATTGATTAATATGATCATTTTGAGTTTTTATAATTGGTACAATGTTACTATTAAAAAGATTGTATATAAATGGTAATACCAAAATATTGTTACACCAGAAGGTAAAAATTATGGCATTAACCAATATCATCATGAGTTATGAATTCCATTTACAATAACATTATAAGGTAGTAGAATTAATGTGGATCACAATTAACTATGCACAAGACAAGCATCAATAATTAAGGATCATGGAGAATCAACATTGGGAGATATTCATGATCTTTTCGATCACCATGATATCAATGTCATATAATACACCTTAGAAAAGTAAACACGTCACAAAACATACCCTTTGGGTGTATTCGTATCCCTCAAGGGGTTATACATCTTGAACATAATATGATAAATGTGTAATTCTCATTATAGAAATAAAAAATTGTTTCTTCATATAAATTTTATTATTATTTTATTTAAAAAAAGACACAAGAATATAATATTAACATCATAAATATTTATTCATACATAATAAAAAAATAATTTTGTTTTTGGAAAATTGATTATTTAAATAAACTTTTATGATAAATTTTAGTGGTCAGAATAAATCTTATTTTCATGAAATTTCCTTCTAAAACACTTTTTATTTAAATATAATTGATAATATTATTTAATAAGTCTTGAGTAGTTTTTATAAAGGTCGTAAAACTCACTATGACTTATAACTATATTTTAATAAATAAAACCATTTTAAATGTTAAAATTCTCATATTAATAAAATTATTTTAAATAAAATAAAATTATAGTTGAAATAATAAAGTCAGTATTTTTTAAGGGTGAAATTTAGAGAACTTTGTAAGATAGAATATTTTTTATTAAATAGTAAAAACATTGTTTTGAGTTTTCAGTGTGTTTTAAGAATAATAAATATTTCATAATGATTAAAAAATTAATAGGACAAAATATAAAATATAAAATATGTTGTATTATTAATATATGTTATTTTAGTTAATTAACATTAATATTCTAACCTATGAATAAATTTAATAAGTGTAAACAAAAAATTATGTTTTTGAAAACATTATTTCATGGAAAATTTATTTTCATAGGCCAGAAGTTATATAAAATATTTTGGTTCTGTTATGAAAAAAATATGTCAAAAACTACATTCTTAATCTCATAAATCATGTTCCAAAATCATGGGGTAGGAAATTTGTTTTTAATTTTCCATAACCTATATTTCTTGCTCCCATATTAACAAATTAATAAGCAATCCTCAATCATTGATAACAAATACCCACCTCTCCATCCCATTTAGTTCACCCCTAAGACCTTATGTACGCCTTTAAACTAATTTTTCCACACTAGAGCCTTTCTGAGGAGTTTATAAGGTTTCAATGAACACTCCCCATGCACTAATAATTTATCTCAAAAGTTATGATATTCTTTTCCTATAATTTTTCTCAAAGTACTTACATTGTATTCATTCTTCTAATTTCAATTTTATATTATTCCCATGCATATATAATAATTACATTTCATTCAAAATGTATCAATAAAAATTAAATTCGTCCATTATCTCTCACTAAGTATGTTCGGTAAACCATTTTTTATTCTTGCTATACTACTGAAATTATTCTTCAATTTTCTATGACTCCCGCATTAGGATATGAATACCTAAACATATTTAGATTCAATGGTGTGGGTTTAGATGTAATTATACTAATTTTAGTTTTTATTTCCATATTTGAAACCCACATCCCCAAATCATGAGTTTCAAATGACTATCATATCATGTCATTAAACATTTAGGTACTCTGTTATTTTATATGAATTATTTCCATTATTCTATATGAGTTATTGCTGAAATGATTTATTGTGATATATGATCTATTTGTCCCATTTTAATTAATAAATTAGAATGTTTTTTCTTTATATCACTCCAATTAATTGGGTAAATAATTAATCTCAATAGATGAAATGATTCATGATACATTGGTGAGTTACATTTTTAATTTATTTTAGAATAACAAAGTATTGAACCTTTTTTATAAACATACAACATAATCTTTCTTATGTTGTTTCCAAATATCCATGTTATGTATCACCTTATTATTATTGTTTTCTCATTTTATTCTTTGTTTTTTATCCATGTTGATCACATGGGTTCCATTTCAATTTTTTATATCTTACTGGGATTTATTCTTACACTTTTCTGTTCAGGTATGTCCCTAAGAAATAAGTTGCAGTGAGGTGACATAGGATTGAATAATAATGTATTATTTTAGAGGATTAAATAAATCATTTTTTTATAATTTTTTATAATTTAATTCAACTATAATTTTATTATATTTCAATAAACCAATCCCAAAAATGTCCATTTATGTTATTAAATTAACATTTCGTTAATGAATCATATTTGAAATATTGTATTGGAAAAGAGGGTCACCATATTTAGTAAAAATGGAATGGTTTAAATATTTATATAAATTAAGACTATAATAAATTATTAAGAACCATGGGAACTTATATTATTATATATAAACATCTTTAAATTTTGGTGATGAATAAAGTGAGTGGTTTCGTAGGAATAATCTATTTATCTTGATACTATTAATAAATGAAGATCTATCAGATTTTAGCGTGGGGTAATAATACAAAAAATTGTATATTGGGAATTACCTTTATCATCACCTTGTTTATGATAAAGACACAATTTTCATAGCTTCATTGACACTCCAAGGTAATATTCACTGGTAAATCACATGATTATTGCAAACCATGGTAAAGGATATAAAAAATAGTGTAATTTTTTTATATTTAAATATATTTTCATAAAAAAAATATTTTAGGTAATATTTGAACAACGATTAGCAGTAGAATTATTTTATGATTTTAAATAGATAAAAATTAATCAATTAGGATTTTATATTAGAGAATAATATTAGGAGGGAGAAGGAATCATATAAGAAACATATGAAAAAAATAATATGATAATGAACATAAAAATATGGGGAGATCGTTTATTGGAGACATCATGGTGATAATTAATTAGTTATCTCATGTTATGAATAACAACCTAAATCATTTAATGAACCAGAAATATCTAAAAAAATAACTACTATTAGTTCAAACCTACATGGATTAATTACCACCTTATTTTAGTGGAGATTCCAATATTTTGATCAAAATAAAATTTATCAATACTATTGAAAATATATTTTTTCTCTATTATTATGATCAAGATAATGTTGCATTTATGTTATAATGAATTCAAGGAGAATTTGGTTAGTGGTGTGACATGATCAAAAATCCTATAGGTAAGGATATGGTTTAGTCCATCATGTATGAATATATAAAAAAATAATTTCTCAAAAATAATTTCTATTGTATCCCCCAAACAATGATATAGAGGGAATTCATTATGTTGAAAAAAACGAATCTTAATTTGTTGTGAATTTTGAGAATAAAATTATAAGGATGTTTTTATATAGTACATGACTTGTTTATTGATTCTGATTATCGATTGATTCTTTGGAGGGCTATGAAATAATCTATGAGTAGCACTTCCAAACATAGATATTGGGAGTGTTTTAGAAAGAGTATAATTTTATATCAATCTAGAAATGGACATTGGATTATCATAGTGGACTCATAAATATAACGATAGTAAAGTGTATGAATATAACAATATGATATAATTTCAACCATGAAACTAAAGAGAATAAATAATAAATATTAGTGTGCATTAAGTATAGTAAGAAACAATCATGTAATTTTATCAAAGGAAGTTTACAGAGTAACAAATGTGGAAGAGGTAACCATATTGATTGAAAATTAATGGTGGTTTATATTATTAACATCTAAATTTGAAGGAAAAATATAATATGGTGATGGGAAAACTATATATTCAATGTCATAAGTGTACAGAGAATAGAAATTTCACGAATGAATGTCCAAAAAAAATATAATATTGGGAAATCATCATTGAAACCTGTAGTGTCTAGGTGAAAAACAAATTACTATTAAAATCATAATAGCTAAAGTCGATGATCCAAATTATGTTGTGGAAGGTACATTCAAGGTATAATCAAATTTAACTAGTACACTATTTGATTATTATTATTATATGCATTCTTTTACATCATTCATGTTTTTATCTAAAATCATGTTTATAAGGACCCGGACTTATAACATTACATAATGTTGAATTAAATGAATAATTCACATTGAGGATCTTTTTTATGTTTAGATTTTTAGAGAATTAGTCATAACAATTACATTACAACTTGAATACTACATGTAGACACTACTACTATGTATCCATTTTTTCATAAAAAACACTTAAAAAGATACATGTATAGTTCCATGTTTTAGATAGAATGATTATTCCTTGATCCCATCCTTGACCCTATTCATCTATATGTCATGTGGAAAAATTTTAAAAACTTGGGGTGAGCATAAAAATCTCAGTAAGGGTTATAAAATAATAAAGTAAAACAGTATCCCATCAATAAATACAAATCAATGAAACTAAACTTTTCAATCATAACATACCTTATGAAATCATAAGATTTATGAATAACACACACAAATAATAAATCATAAAGGTTACTTATGGCATCCATATCGAACATACATTATAGCTATCACAACTATATTGGGAGTTACACTTGGAATACCCTTTATGTTATATTCCCTAAATCTCTTAGTAGAAACATTAACGTTTTACTACATCAGGTAACCCAATGCATTAGAGAGATATATTGGGCTCACCCTCAATAGGTTTATCATGGAACCACCTATATATGAAAACAATTCCCAATAACCATAACATAATTAAAACATATAACACATGTATAAATTAAAGATAACATTTCCACATTCCAATATATCAAATAAAGATATTTAAATCAACAATGTTTTATCTAATCATTTTCAAAACCATTTAAAAAGTGATTTTTGAATCAACGTGTCTCATACCACTTTGAAGCTTTTAAAGTATTTATCATTTGAAAACATTAATTTCCATATAAATAAATCCTAAAAACCATTTTTAAAACTTGTACATTATTGATAACGATTTATAAGAATAAATCCTTAAAACATTTAAAATGATATTTCAGTTAAAGAGTTTTTAACAAAATGAGAGACTCTTGAATACAAATAATTGAGGAATAACATTTAATCATAACTTTATAATATCATGAGAATAAAGGTATTCATGATATAATATGTCAAAGTATAGTATATAAACCATATAAGAGTGAATTGGTGCATAACAACAATGATGTCTCAGTGGAAATGTAAATTGAGATGAAACCCCTTATAAAGATGGTATCCTAAAATTAATGATAAATCAATCTCATAATTATGTTTAAAAAATATAAATAAACTCAATATATGTTTATATTAAGAGTAAAAAAATAATTGGTAATTCAAAGATATTCATAGGATGACATATTCAATAAGTACAAGTTGAACCCAAATAATCGAAATTGGGTTAAGAAGTTCCCTTGTAAAAACATTTGACAACCTAACAGCGTCATATTAAAATTCAGAAAATTAGTTGATGAGGAAAAAAGGGTATCTCATCACTTAGAAAAAACATTACATAAATAAGGATATATAAGATCATATCCCTATGTAATAATATGTAAATTAGAAGACACAACAAAAAAATAAGTCTTTTAATAAAAGAGGGTGAAATGTTCCCTTTCCGATTTGGTAACTTACAAAACATACGCCACATGGAAGAAGGATCATAAAATGACGATGTATATACTCATAAATGAATATACTTTACACAAATATTACATTTATTGGAAGTATATACCCCACACAAAAGGAGATAGTGGCAAATATAGCATGAATCTCACTGGAATAAAAAAGTGAGATGAAACCCTTTACCAAGTTGTAATCAACTGAGTCGTATGAACAAAAGTTAATAACCATAAAATGAATCATAGTATAACATGAATATAATATGAATCATGACAATATATATCAAATGACTGTATACAATACACCACATGAAATGAATAAGTGGCGAACAATGGAAATCTCACGGAATTAAAAGTGAGATAAGAAAATCCATTACCTTGTGCTCGACTTGACCCGTTCATTCTTTAATATCCAGAATAATAAACTAAAGTTAATTTATACTTGGTAAAAAACCTTTTCCATGTCTATTATTCCTTTTTTATAACTTATTAAAATGTTAAAAATATTATGTAATCTTTTAAGTTAGTAATGTCCATTTTGTCGATATTTGGTATTTGAGTCAAAAATGAACAACTTATATTTACAAGTTTTTGATGGGGTCAATAGTTCATTATATCCAGAATTATATTCATGATTTAGATATTATATATATAATATATATCCATTATATACTTGTATTTATAATAGTATATAACATTTGGAGGTAAGAAATGAAAAGCACCGTTCATGGAGACCGTAAGTCATACGTACGCATGAACGCTACTTTCGTTTCTATTTCTTATTTTAATGGAATTAACCCATAATTATACCAAGAAATATTATAATTACAGTATAATTTCACATATAATATCATATATATAATATCATTAACTCCATCCCTTATAAGTCCCACATATGGAATTAACGAGCCATATCACTCTAAGGGGGCGGTAGTCCGCACTTCCTCTAATGAGATTATCAGGTTTACCCATAATGGAAACGATAAAGGCATGATGTAAATGGAAATTACCTAAGAATAAAAAACATAAACATAATATATATCATATATAAATGATGTTCCATCATAATGGCCACCATGATAGGCGGTAGAAGATAATCGAACAATCATCGTTTCATGAGGCGTTAGTTTGTCATCCACAGAAACATTATGTTCTTAAACCATTTTATGGAGGTGTGTGTAAGAGTAGTTAGAATCATTCTCATAAAAACAAAATATTATATTGAGGATACTGGTTATGTTACAAAACGAAGTAATAAAAATAGTTTAGGGATTAGAGAAGTAAAATAAAAGAAAACAATTTAAGAGAAATTGTTACCTTTAATTTGGGTATCACCCTTTGGTTTGAACCAAAGGACTTATTGAAGTGCCTTCTGCCTAAGGTAATGCCACTAGGGGGAGGAGAGTGATGTATGGAGATTAACTTTGAAGAGTTTGGCAATCCAAATGTCTTGAGAGGTGTGAGGTATTGGTTATAAGTGGTCTCCTTTTGTAAGGGGGTGGGGCTCTTTAGGAAAGTGTGAAAATATTATTTTATTATATAATGATATTTAGTTTCAAAAGGTGAAAAAATAATTAGAGTCAAAGAAAATATGACTCATGGTAGAAATAAAATCATCCAATTATAATTGGATAGGTTTTGGATAATATGTTAATAATTATAATCTTATTTATTTAAATCATTTATTAATGAGGTAAATACTGCATCGTTATTGTATCATAAAAAATATAATTTATTTGAGGTCTAAAAATTATGAAACAAATACCATGATGTAGGAATTGTTTCTATATTTCCAATTAATATTTATAGATGAAAATATTACTTATATAACGCCATATAAAAATTATTTTCTAAATGATTTATATTTATGTCTTTTTTACCTTTAAATTAAATTAATTAATCCAAATTGTCATTATCACTCCCAAGTGGCTCAATGGGGTCCCAAAATAGACCCAAAGATGCCCATTTTCGTAAATGACTCAACAAATAAGGCTTGTGAAATTTTTATGTTAATTTTGAATTATTAGAATATTCTTTTTAACTTGAATTACCTTATTTACCTTTAACCGCAGTACATAAAAGTCAAAAGTTACTATTAACCAATAATTATTTTCATCTTATTGAACCACATTTTTATTCTTGATAACTAACATTTATGTCGTATTTTAAAAATTAAATTCACAGAAGTGATAAAATTTCATTTAAATGAAAAAGTCAGTCTTTTATCTACCACTAAGTTGTTTCACTATCCATCAAAAATTGATGTTTTTCAGAAAAATACCAAAAAATCAGCCTAAGCATTATTTGATACTCTGAATTCAAAAAATATATTTATTTTTCCAAATTAAAAACATAAAAGTGTGATTAATTAATTTTAAAATTAATTTTCATTGTTTAAAACGAATATCATGTTTATTAGAAACAATAACTATCAAAAGAACGACAGTTGTTTATGTCGAATTTCAAAGTGAAATTAATTCGAATTAAGAAAATTGGATTAAATGGAAAATATATATTCTATGTACACTTTAAAACCAATTAAAAAGATAATATAACCATATAAATAAATTATATTAAAAGGCACTTTTCAATTAAAATACAATATTTTCCACTATTCATTAAAAATGAACATTATCTGAAAAATATCAAAAAATTACCCAAAGAAAAATTTAAAGTCCCAAATCAAAAGAAAAATTTTATTTGGTCAAATATAACATATAAAATTATCCAAATCTATATTTAAAGATGTTTTTCCATTAAAAGGTTCTAAATCATCATTTTAATTTAAATTATGCTAAAAATTAGATTCATTTAAATTTTATGCCTCTAAATTTTGTTGGATAAAAGTAAATACATCTAATAAATAGGTATAATCATATTTTAGTTGTTTTTGTTCATTCCTTCCAATAAAACGGCTAAGAGTTAACTTCCTTTTAAATAATAATATTTTATTATTAGTGTGCAACATAATATTTGAAAGAAACTTGTTGTTGTGTATTGGGAACGCAATCGAACATAGAAACCCCGTTAAAGTAAAATTAATATTTAATTCAAAAATATTAATAAGTATTAAATATGACTTATTATTTATATACCTGTGATGTTACATCATTCCCCTCTTTGGTAATTATTTCCTCACAATTTAAGATAAAAAAATGGGCTCAGAAACTACATTGAAAGTCCCACATCAGAAAAAGAGTCAGTAAAACTATCACTTTAAAAGAAAGAAAGATAAGCACAATGGTCACCCAAGATAACCCATACTAGGATTCCATGTAGGAAAACATGGATATGGAAGATATGAAAAAGGGTTATGTTCTGAGAGAGAGTGATAGAAAACATGTTTAGGATAAAGTTAACCATCAGAAAATTACAAACACGAGATCGGTTAAACAGACATTAATTACCCAGTAGAAAACATAAACCAACAACATTTCTGTTTTACATTACTTTTCATAATTTGGTGGAATTAATTTGATACATAGAATAAGAACATAAGGAAATATACTTAACTTCATGTATAGTTTCATCCTTTAATATGTTTCTACAAAAAATTAATATTTTATCCAAACAAAGAGAATTCATAAAGACATGGTCACATCAAAATCACATTAATCATCTGATTTATAATCACAAAATCCACAAAAAAAACTATATATTTCCCTTATCATTAGACATCAACTAAAAAAAATTGTTACTGAGAGATCAGATAATACCCCAAAATGGTAATATTTTACAAGAAGAAAAACTACTCCTGATCTCCAAAATTTGTCAAACAAAACTCAAATATCAACAAAGACCATTCAATAAACAATTGTCCCTAAAATTCTTCAAAAGTAATCCAAACTATGATTGAAACCCAAATCTCATACGGATTTAATTACATAGTCTTCCAAGATTAATCTTATCATTTATCACCAAATAACCTTAGTTACTCATAAAATATCATATTGAATAGTAATTAACCTAATCACATATTCTCCATGATAGGATAATCAGTTTCATAAGTAAACAAAATCATCATATGTCCATAATAAAAACATATATTCTTCCAAACTAAAATTTCAACCATTATTCCACTATTGAGATCCCATAGTATTCTATCTTCCATAAGCATATAGTGTTTCCTCAAAAGAGAGAACGTCTTCCAGAAGAACCTTTATAACATAATCACTAAAAAACTTTAATATACTAAGTATATCCATTTTATAAAACATAAGTTCCAAAAATCAACTTATTCTTGTTCCATAAAAACATTTTACTAAAATAATAACTCATACTAACCAGGGACTTCAAGTAGGATAGTGGTAGGTGATGTGACCTTGTCACCCTTTGGTTGGGGTTCGATTCCTATGGCCTCACTAGATGCGACGGGTTGTCACCCATCCTACGAGTTGTACTATTTATAAAACTCAAAAATAACCCTAACATGTTTTAACCTCAATGGTTTCCTTATACCTCCCATTTTAAACCAAATTCATTATGTTATAAACATATTAATTCTTGAAGTCATATTTCACTACCATATGATAGAATAAAATGATTCCCAAATTGAATAACATCATACCTTGATCATGGAGTCCACTTGGTTTCATCGTCATCTTGTTCACATAGGTAGAAGATCCATGCATTAATACAATTATTTGGAGATCCTTCAAGATCATTTTCTTCCTCTATTCAAATAAACCTTGTACAACATGGGTCATATGGGTGTTCACAGAAAAACATTTTTGAAAAATAATCATGTATGACATATAATTTCAAAACATCTGATAAAAAATGATTTCTATAAAACAGTCGGATAGAATTTGACTTTAATCGTTCAATTACTGGTCCTTTTAAAATACCATAAGTATGTGCTGAGAGAATATATTTTAAAAGAAAATATAAATAGATTGTACATGGGTCTCTTTCTTCAGAACCCTTTTTAAAATCATTATATGCTTCAAAATCTTGTGATAAGGTAACATATTTGAAAATACCTTGATAATATTTACCTTTCTTGAAAATAAGAGAATATTGTGAAAATAGGATTTGTCTAAATATAACCCACAATACATGATGATAACGAGGTATAGTGGAGGTTTTTGATATCTCAAACAATTACTTGCAAGTGAGTTGTATGCTAGAAAAATCATCACAATCATCCGAACATGACTTTGCAATAATTATTGCAAGCATGTCATCAGGAAGAGATAGGAATGTTGTTTGAGATCATGCTACTTCCATTTGAAATTGACTTTCCTTGACCTAAAAATGTTATAAAACAAGTATTTAACTGAAATAATAGAAAAAGGGACTAACCATGTGTCTAACGAAAACTCATAATCCCTAAAGTTGTCTAAACTGACCTCTGATACCAACTATAAGGACCCAGCCTTATAACATTACATAATGGTGAATAAAATGAATAATTCACATTGAGGATCTTTTCAGGTTTAGGGTTTTAGAGAATTAGTCATAACAATTACATTAAAACTTGAATATTACATGTAGACACTACTACTCAGTATCCATTTTTTCTATAATATAAAAACACTTAAAAAGAAACATTTATAGTTCCATGTTATAGATAGCATGACTATTTCTAAATTCCATCCCTGAACCTATTAATCTTTAAGTCGTATGGAAAAAAATTCAGAAACTTGGGTTGAGCATAAAAAGCTCTGTAAAGGTTATAAAATAAGAAAGGAAAACATTATCCCATCAATAAATACAAATCAATGAAACCATACTTTTCAATCATAACATACCATACGAAATAATAATATTTATGAATAACACACAGAAATCATAAATCATAAAGGTTACTTATGGCATCCGTATAAAAATTACATTAGATCTATCACAGCTACATATGATGTTATACTTGGAATACCCGTCACGGTATATTCCCTAAATCTCTTAGGAGAAACATTAACGTTTTACTAAGTCACGTTACCCAATGGATTGGAGAGCTATCTCGGGCTCACTCACCCTAGGTTTATCACATAACCACCCATATACGAAAACCATGCCCAATAACCATAACATAATCATAACATATAACACATGTATAAATGAAAGATAATATTTCTACTTTATGATATATAAATTCAACATATTGAAATAAACAATGTTTTATCTAATCATTTTCAAAACCATTTAAAAAGTGATATTTGAATCAAAGTGTCCCATACCACATTGATGCTTCTAAATTATTTATCATTAGAAAACATTAATTTCGAAATAAATAAATTCTAAAAATCATTTTTAAAACATGGACATTAATGATCAATATTTATAAGAATAAATCATTAAAACATTTATAATGATATTTTAGTTAAAGATTTTTTAACAAAATGATAGACTCTTGAATACAAATAATTGAGGAATAACATTTAATCAGAACTTTTTAATATCATGAGAATAATGGGATTCATGATATAATATGTCAAAGGACATTATATACACCATAAAAGAGTGAATTGGTGCATAACAACAATGATGTCTCAATGGAAATTTAAATTGAGATGAAACCACTTATAAAGATGGTATCCTTAAATTTATGAAAAATCAATCTCATAATTATGTGTGAAAAATATAAATACACCCAATATAAGTGTATATTATGTTTAAAACAATAAGTGGTCATTCACACATAATCATAGGATGACATATTCAATAATTACAAGTTGAACCCAAATAATTGAAATTCGGATAAGAAGTTCCCTTGTAAAAACATTTGATAGCCTAACGGCGTCACTTTAAAATTCCTAAAATGACTGGATGAGAGAAAAAAGGCATCTCATCACTTAGAAATAAATTTTACATCAATAAGGATATATAAGAAAATATCCCAACATAATAAGATGTATATTAAAAGACATAACAAAAATAAGTCTTTTAAAAAAAGAGCGTGAAAGGTTCCCTTACCGATTTGGTAACTAACAAAACATATGCCACATGAAATAAGAATCACACAATGAAGATGTATATACTAATAAATTATTGTATATTCCACAAATATTACAATTATGGGAAGTACATACACCACAAAAAATGAAATAGTAGAAAATATATCATGAATCTCACGGGAATAAAAAAGTGAGATGAAACCATTTACCAAGTTGTAATCAACTGAGTCGTATGACCAAAAGTTAATAAACAAAAAATGAATCACAGTATACCATGAATATAATGAGAATCATGATAATATATTTCAAATTTCAGTACACAATACACCACATGCAATGAATAAGTGGCGAACAATGGAAATCTCACGGAATTAAAAGTGAGATAAGAAAATCCCTTACCTTATGCCTCACTTGACCCGTTCGTTCTTTAATATCATGAATAATAAACTAAAGTTAATTTATACTTTCTTAGGAACCTTTTTCATGTTTATTATTTTTTTATATCAGTTATTTACATGTTATAAGTATTATGTAATCATTTAAGTTAGTAACATCTATTTTGTCGATATTTGGTATTTGAGTAAAAAATGAACACCTTATATTTACAAGTTGTCCATGGGGTCAATAGTTCATTATATCCAGAATTATATTCATGATTTAGATATCATTTCTATCATATATATCCATTATATACATGTATTTATAATAGTACATAACATTTGGAGATAAGAAATGAAGTGCATTGTTCATGGAGACGATAAGCCGTACGTACGCATGAACACTACTTTCATTTATATTTCTTATTTTAGTGGAATTAAAACATAATGATACAAAGGTATATTATAATTCCAGTATAATTTCACATATAATATTATATATAATATCATTAAATCCATTTTTTATACGTCCCATATATGGCATTAACGAGTCATATCACTTTGAGGGGGCGGTAGTTCGCACTTCCTCTAATAAGATTATCGTGTTTACCCATAATGGAAACCATAAAAGAATGATATAAATGGAAATTAAAGAAGAATAAAGAAAACATAAACATAATATATATCATATATAAATATAGTTCCATCATAATGGCCACCATGAGAGGCGGTAGAAGATAATCGAACAATCATCGTTTCATTAGGTGTTTGTTTTCCATCCACAGAAATATTACGTTCTTTAACCATTAGATAGAGGTGTGTGTAATTGTAGTTAGAATCCATATCATAAAAATATTCTACTATATTGAAGATACTATTGTTGTTACAATAGAATTAAATAAAAATGTTTAGGGGTTGGTGAAGTAAAATAAAAGAATACAATTTAAGAGAAATTGTTACCTTTAATTTGGGTAACTCCCTTTGGTTTGAACCAAAAAACTTTTTGATCTGCCTTCTGCCTAAGGTAAGGCTTCTAGGTGGAGGAGTGGGATATAGTGAGATTAATTGAGAAGAGTTTGGACAAGCCAAATCGCTTGAGAGGTATGAGTTTTTGGTTAGAAGTGGTCAAATTTTATAAGGGGGGAGGGGCTCTTTAGGAAAGTGTGAAAATATTATTTTATTATATAATAATATTCAGTTTCAAAAGGTCCATAAATCATTAGAGTAGAATATAAGATGATTCATGGTCGAAATAAAATCAACCAATAGTAATTTGATAGGTTTTGGATAATATTTTAGTCATTATAATATTATTTATTTAAATCATTTATGAATGAGGTAAATACTGCATTGTTATTGTGTCATAAATAATTTAATTTATTTGACGCCTAAAAATTATAAAAACATTAACATGATGTAGGAAATATTTTTATATTTACAATGAATATTTATATTAAAAAATATTACATATATAACTCCACATAAAAATTAATTACTAAAAGATTTTTGTTTTTCCCTATTTTTCCTCTTCTTTAAATTAATTAATCCAAATTGTCATTATCACATCTACGTGGCTCAATGGGGTCCCAAAATAGACCAAAAGATTCCCATGGTCATAAATGACTCAACCAATAAGTTTTGGATAAGTGTTAAGGTAATTTTGAATTATTATATTATTTTTTGTCTTGAAATAACTTATTTACCTTTAACCGCGGTAAATAAAAGTCAAATGTTACTATTCACCAATAATTATTTTTCGTCTTATTGAACCACATATTAATTCTTGATAATAACCATGTTTGTCAGATTTTAGAAATTCAATTCACAGATGTGGTAAAATTTCAATTAAATGAAAAAGTCAGTTTTTTTAACTACCACTATGTGGTTTCACTATTCATGAAAAAATGACATTTTTTTGAAAAATACCAAAAATTCAGCCTATGATTTATATGATACTCTGAATTAAAAAATGATTTTTATTTTTCCAAATTCAAAAAATCAAAGTGTCATTAATTAATTTTAATATTAATTCCCGGTGTTTAAAAAAATAGCGTGTTTTTAAGAAATAATAACTATCAAAAGATTGACACTTGTTTATGTCCAATTTCAAAAATAAAATTAATTCAAATGACCAAAATTGGATTAAATGGTAAAAAATATATTCTAATTACACTTTAAAACCAATTAACAATATAATATAACCATATAAATAAATAATATTAAAATGCCCTTTTGAATTAAAATGCAATATTCTCAACTATTAATTAAAATATGAACTTTAACTAAAAAATACCAAAAAATTACCCAAAGTAGAATTTGATGTGCCAAATCAAAAGAATAATTTTATTTGGTCATATAAAATATATAAAAATGGCCAAAACTATATTTAAAGAGGTTTCTCCATTAAAAGGTGGTAAATCGACCTTTTATTTTAAATTATGCTAAAAATTAGATTCATTTACATTTTAATCCTCTAACTTTTATTGGATAAAAGAAAATACATCTAACAAACATGTATAATCACATTTTATTTTATTTTGTTCATTCCCGCCAATACAATGGCTAGGAGTTAACTTCCATTTAAATAATAATATTTTATTATTACTGTGTGACGTAAGATTTTAAAGAAACACGTTGATGTGTATCATGAACGCTATCATACATAGCATCCCCTTTAAAGTAAAATTAATATTTAATTAAAAAATATTAATAAATATAAAATTTTTCTTACTCATTATTTACCTGGGATGTTACAATGTTAAACCCCATACTTCAAGTCTTATATTTTTCAGCCAAAACCTTTAGATGATGTATTCATGCATTAATGATTTATATGTATCAACTTATTAATAAGTGTGACTTCAATCTCCATAGAAACCTGGTGGTCATTCTAATGGTGAAACTTCCCATAATAATAGGGATGGATTATTATCATTGTATTATTAATTGATAAACAGTATAATGAAGTAAATTCATGTTTTATTAAATGAACAACATCTAATTTCATTTAAAAGATAAATATCCCATCCAATTCATTTCCACGAAATCCATTCTAACAAACTCATAACAGAAATTGTTTTTAAAGAAATATAAGAAATATAAAGTGAGAATTAAAAGATTTAACCATTGATTTAGAATATAGTGATGTATTTATATAATAATTACATTGACATCCCTTGGAAGGAGAGACTGAGTTCTGAATTTAACTCATACCTTTTTCTAATGAAATATCGAATACCTCATATGTAATTCTATATGTGGAGTGAGATAAACTAATGGAATATCATCAAAATATTTTGGAGAGGAATTTTATTTAACCACTTATGTCTTTATGGGTAAAACGTGTTCTCTTTATGAAGATGAAGTATGGATCAATTATGTAATGAATTGATTATAGTGATATTAATTGGATTATATTGAGATAAAAAATAACCACCTAGAAGGATTGATGATTTTTTTTTTGAAAACTTCATAGGGTTAAATTACTCACCAGGATATACTCTTGATAAGGTTATAAACAACTAAGGGTGAATTAATTAAATATACTAAATATTTCCTTCTGAACAGTACATTATCATTTCTAGTATGTTGTTATTCCCATTTTGATGACTAATGCTCCTTCAAAATTTATGGATTCTATGAATATGT
Organism: Viscum album; assembly: GCA_963277665.1. Taxonomy (NCBI): domain Eukaryota; kingdom Viridiplantae; phylum Streptophyta; class Magnoliopsida; order Santalales; family Viscaceae; genus Viscum; species Viscum album. The sequence goes on from OY728161.1 coordinate 70,338,496, forward strand.
TTATTGGGGACTATCATGATAAATTTTAGGTAGAATTTATTTGTGATATTTTAAATTATTCAAAAAATCATGTGGAGGATGAGGATTTTTTGATGCTATATTAAAAATTCAAAGGATAAGGAATCATTTTTTTATATTTATTAATTGTTATTTCCAGTAACAGCTCGTAGAATTCATGGGACACACTATGACTAGTGATATAATATAATTGAATCCAATAATGATCATGGAGATAGAGGAGTTTTCACATCAGGAAATAGTAATGTAGATATGTAGTTTCTTCAGTCAAGTGTGATACTACCGAAGGTTTTTGAAAACAATTTCATGTAATTATAAACCACAATTCACATTAACATGAAAGAATGTCAAATTTATCCTGAATATGATTGTGATGAATGTTTTGATAAACTAATTATGTTAATGGTAAGTGTATATTTTCTAAAATTAACCTTTAATTGTGGAGGATTTATCATTTATGGCAATGCATCCTTGATGGTACATGGATTTAGACTCTTAAAATGAAAAATTGATTCCATATGCATCGAGATAGTCAGAGGGACATGAATATAATTATCCTACCCATTATTTTTTATTAGATGTAGTTATGTTTTGTCTACAGTTATGGGGATATTTTCATTATGAATAGAATTGTGATATATACAATGACCACTAGATTTAGAAATATATATTCACAACAATGGAACTGAAGACAAGACAAAGCGGATAGTTGGAAAGAATAATGGACTATGATTTTTTTATCCATTATCTACATAAAATAGAAATCAAATTCATTAATTTTTTAAGTATGACATACCCTATAGTATATAAGATAATGAATCTTTAATAATACCCATAAAACATAGACCTGGTGAAAATGGACTTGAGTGTCATATGTGAATGGATATAATCAATTCTATCTCATATTATATCCCCAAAACTATTTCTGGGGATGATCAATAAAGCAAAACATGATCCTAGGTTACAAAATAAATAGGTTTGGTGAAAACTATGTATCATTCAAAGTTCAATTTTTTTCAAGGAGGAATACTATTTTTTAGTAGAAGTCAATGTATCCCATGAGTTATATATTTGAAGAAGGGTTCATATGGTGAATCTAAAAAAAGAAGTGTCTTTTATACATCATAAAATCATCAAAATGTATAGATATTGATGAGATCATTATTTGTGGGATAAAATGAAAAGGTATATTATTGAATATACTAAATGATTTTTTATGTTATTAGTTAAATACAATGAAATAAGTATCCTATAGATTACTAAAAACACTACCCAAATAATTTTTTATTCTAGAAGACATCACAATGGACTTTGTTACTTTTCTTCCATTGAAATCCAAGGGAGAAATTCCATAAGGTTAGTTATTGAATAATTAACATAATATGGTTATTTAATGTATATGTGATATGAGTTACCCCTTGAGTGATGTCATTTTCAATATCATCATGATGTGGAAATACATTATGTGAAATCACTATAAATAGTTACAATCCATGACCGAATATTTTCATCAATGTTTTGGAGGATCCTTCAAATGGATCTAAATATTAAAATAGGCCACATCATAAATAGTCATCCCAATACTATTGGGATAATTAAGAGAACTATTATAACACTGGAATACATGTTATGGGATAGCTACATTGATTTTAAATGGATTTTGGACCATCATATTCCATATATCGTGTTTTCATAAAATAATAGTTTTGACATGAGAATGAAAATGGTTTTTATAAATCATTAATCAAGAAAAGGTTAAAAACTCATTCATATCGGGTTGATATTGTAAAAGTTAAACTATTTGGGACATATATTGTTAATGAAGCTAAAAATAAGATACGTGTTAACCAAACATATATCAAGGCTAAATAATATTGGAAAATGAGATGTGGTGAAAATAAAAAGAATGAAATAGAGATTTGTGTCGGGGATTATGTATTCCTATATGTATCAAGATGTAAAGGGGTGATGAGGTTTAGAAATAATTGGAAGCTAGTTATCCTTATAAGTTATATTGGACCATTTAATATTCTGGAGAGTGTTGATATTAATTCATATCTGGTAGTACTAACAATAAATAATTATATTGTCCATGTCATATACAATATTTTCATATTAAGAAAAAATATTTCAGCCCCAACACATATATTAGACAAAAATATTATATAATTTGAGCATGTCATATCAGGTAAGAATGTGAATGTTCACACTGTTGATGAATGTGTAAAACTGATTATGAACAAGACATCCTGAATAATAAATGTCTTATAAAGAAATAAAAACATAGAATATCCAACATGGGTTTCTAGAGAAGCAATGAAAAAGATATATATCCATTTTATCTAAGGTGGGACACAAGCATCATGGAAAAAATATCTCAACGGGTAGAATTTAATTACCAAATTTTTGTCTTATTAAAATAACTCATGTTTCAAAATGACCAATTTTTTTTCTTTTTTATAGAATATTGTAAATATAATGTTGCATTTCAAATGAAAAATAGAAATTATGAATGAAACAACTATAAATTATTGAAATAGTTAAATGAAGAAAAATAATTCACACACTACGGTAAACTCCATGATATAGAATTCTACCACGAATATCTCTCCTGTTATAAAATTAGTAAAAATAAATATAAGATGTATAAATATGATAAACAATATAAATCTATGTGTGTGAAATATATTAGAGATTTAATTAATTTTTATGCTTGAGAATGGTGGGTTATATACAAGGTATAAATAGAAAATTGACCATTAGGATCTGACCATTACTTGATCATTGGAATATATGATAGTTGTTCAATATGACAACTTGTAATTGTGTTATTGTAAAAAATAATGTATTAAATGGGTAATGATAAAGGAAAATTAATTCATAATGGTAAAATGATGGTATTAACAATTAGGATCATTCCTTTTTATGAACATTTATGAGAATATGAGAGGTGGTAGAGTCAATAGGTTTCATCATTGAAAATTCCCTACTAAATAATCTACATGAAAGGCTCTAGTATAATCATCTACATGAGAAAGTCAATTTAGTGGAGATCACAACTAGATTAGTGTAAGATTACACACCTTATGATGGTACTACTACCACAATCATTACAATTATGGTGTGTGTCGATGTACTAAGCACTTATGAATCTTGAATAAAGAATCATAAAAATTTAATTTTCAATATAAAAATGAAATAAGTTTTTTATCTAATCACATTTTCATTATTATTTTATTTGAAAAAATACATATTAATATGAGATGATCGTGATAAATATATTTTTTGGATAATAATGATTTATTGTATGTTCAAAAAACTTATAATTAAAATACAATCGTATAAGAAATTTTAGTTCTATAAATAAAATTAATTTTCATGAAATAATAATAGGGAATACTATTTATATAAATATAAATGGTAATATAATTTTATAATTCCCCTAAAAATTTAAATAAAGGTCCAAATGATGAAAATTTTCTAAATTTTTTTTATATAGATAATAATTCATATTTAAAAGTTTAAATTATCATATTTGTAAAATTTCATTGTTAAAATTAATAGTATATTTTTTAGAATAACATCGATATTAGGTTAGGTTGAAATTTTGATAATTTTCTAAAATACATTTCCTTTTATTTAAAAGTAAATATATAATTTTATTTTACTAGTATGTTTAATAAAAATTCAAATTTTTAATAATGATTTAATATTTAATAATGCTAAATGGGAAGAAAAATATTTATATATTTTATTCTAATGACATAAAAAATATTTCATACCCTATAAAATCTTCCAAAGCCTGAAATGTAAAATAGTTTTTCAAAAAACTTGTGGAAAATTATTTTCCCATGAAAAAATTAATAAATAATATTTATGTTAATATTTAAAACTCAAATATGATAAGAAATACATATTAATTCCATAATCCATGAACTAAATCCATGGGAATCAAACGGTTTTCCATTTACCATTACCTGGATTTCAACAACATATATTTAAGAATTAATAAACAATCCTCCCACATTTTCTATAAATATTGTCTTTTCAATTCCATTTTAGTCACTCCACTCCAAGAAGCATGAATTTCCTATATTATACCCTCTAATTATCATTTCCAAAAAGTTTCTCTTTTTCTAAGGAATAGTAATCATGATTTTTGAAATTATCTCACAAGGTAAGGTATTTTCTTCATCTTTTATTTATAATAGATCATAATTTTTTGTCTGTCATTGAAATTGAATGTTATAATTTTCTCATGAAATTATGATCATTCGATTACTATCTAAATTTTGTTGTTTCAATGAGAGACTTACATATTTTTATGATTAATATGTTTCAATAAATATCATCGTAAATGCATTATGGTTCCAAAATCATTTGGGAATTTCCATGACTCCAATTTTATGTTATCAATACCGAAACAAATTTCAATTCAGGTTTATTTCTATATATGTAATTATAATTATTTTATTTGGTATTTCCATCAAGAAACCTCTATATCATTATCTTTGGTAAAAATAATGAAAATTTATTATATTAAAATAATTATGTACTTGGTGGTTTTTTTGTGAAACCTCTATTTATTATCCATGGGTTTTTGATGAAAGTAATTATTATGATATTTGAACTATTTTTCAAACATGAATAAATATTTATGAATGGATTTCCCTAATAGGGAATTAATTTATTTAGTAATTGTTAATATCTAGAGATGGCACAGTTAATGATGCCTGGACGAATAAAAATGGTAATATATATTATTATAACTTATTATTGAACCATGTTTATATGATTATGAATGAATAATTTGTTTATTTTCATTTTTCCATTTTCTGTATAACATACATTTTATTATTCTCACAAGTTATTCTGAATTTTTGACCCCTGGTAATGTCTCATATTCCATTTGGATATATAGTCACCCTTCTGTTTTGATGTTGTAACACCCCAAGAATTAATGAGATATATTATCTTTTATTACTTCAATTTCCTATGTTTTAAGCAACAATAATATTAGATTGTGTTATAAACAATATGTTATTAGCTTGTGGTATATGCAACACTATTCTTTGCGTGTGTTACACACGATATCGAGTTTATTATTGAGAATTTATTTTACACAACATTAAGAAGATAATTTTTTTTGAACGTATAAAAGAACATTGTTTGTATTCTATTATACTCAACAAAAAATAAAGGTTTCACTACATGAAACACGGACTTGGATTGCATTACATGCAAGGGCGGCCGTTCCCGATAGTTTGTGTGGTACGCAATAACTATTTTCACTAAATAGAAATATATTATTATAATATTATTATAAACTATCTGTTATGAATAGTGTTGACCAAAATATTAATTTTATAACATTATCATTCATCTTACAGATTTTCTATAAAATGATATAGGAATGAAATCAATTTCTCAGATAAAATAATTTTTTTTCAAAAAATAAAGTTATTCTACCTTTTGATGGGGCAACCATTTTAAATCTGGTTTTTGACGTGTTTATAAGATCAATTTTACAAATTAAACTTTTATTTTGTATCTATATATAATAATTTACTTTGGATAATTTTTTAATAATTTTCTAATAACATTTATATTTTGATGAATATTAAAAATATGATATAGTTTTAATTAAAAACAACTTTATTCATTGAGATAATTTATTTAGATAAATTATAATATTGAATGGTTTTAAAGTATAAATATATTTTATTTTTACCATTTAATATAATTTATTTCATTATCATTAATTTTAAATTGAATTCTTTGGTAAAAACATTTCAATCTTTTGTAATATTTTAGCTTTTAAAACTCATTTTCTCAACAACAGGTTTAATTTTAAATTAATTACTGCAACATATGTGTCATGAATTTGGAAAAGGATTTCATATTTGGAATCTTTAGGTCTAAATTATGTTAATAGGCTACTTTTGTTTTCGTGTATTATGAATAGTAACTTTGGTAAATTATATTTAACACAGTTGACTGTAAATCAGGTTATTAAGGGTATAAATAAAATCATAAAATTACCCTAACACTTGTCTTGATATAATTGTATTATTATATTTGTCCATAAAACATACTTGGTTCTAAATTTTCTCTATTATAACCCACTTGGGTGAGTTTAAGACATTTAATTTATTTTATTTAAATAAAAGTAAAATATGTCTCACTAAATCTTTAATAATTAAATTATTTTTTATATAAGGTTATCTAGAATATAAATTCAATTATAAATACTCATTTGAAGTCTAAAAAGTTTTCCATTATCATGGTAATTTATTTTTAATTTTTAATAAACATATAATTACCTGAATATCTTATGCATTAATGATGCAAAAATTATTTATATAGTGGAAAATCAATAATATATTTTTTTATTAAAATAATAATACCCATAAAAGGCCCAAACACTTGACCAAATCATATTGGTCGAGTATACCTAAACAATAAGCATCCAGGGGATGAACTTTTTATCATGTGTATCCTTATAAATGAAATTATGACACATATTTTATTTTATTTTAAATGATGTCAAAGTTGCTGCCTTCATAATTTAATAAATATCGCATTTTAAAAGTTAGGTTTTTTAGAAGAACAATTATACTAAATTTTTTTTATGAAATATATTAAATTTATCTTCTTCATAGTATTTAATTTTTAATTTTTATGCGTCATGTAATTATATTAAATAATTATACAAAAATGGTGTAGAAATTATTTTATTAAGAGAAATATGAAATAAATGGTATTAAAAATATTAAAATAAATATTATATTAACTAATTAAAGTGCTCTATAAATTTTATAGATGAATATGACATTTTATAAATCTATTAAATATTTTTTTGAATCTATCTTCTATTTGGATATTATTTAAATTCAAATAAATTATTTGTGTCAAAATCGACACTATTGATATTTTATAAAAATAGCATATTATTAAATTTTTTAAAATTACAAAATAAATTAAAAATTAAAAATAGAAAAATATATGGTCCAAAATGTCCTAAATTATCCAATTATGTTCAATTCACAACACATAGGTAATTATATATAACCATTTCAAATATATAATATTATTACTATAAATAAAATTAAATTGATTGAATAAGGATAAATCAAAAAGATAAGGTTTAAAATCAAATCAAATATTGTCTAAATTTTATTTTATGATGAGATTAAAACCCTCTATCATCTCATCTTATAATTTGATTCATTTTTTAGGTTTTTATATGGGGTTTGATTTTATTATAAATTATTATTTTTGAGGTTTTCAAAAGTTATCCTCTCCTCTCTTATGACGGGGAACCTCATCCCTCTTTTCTTTAATCCATTTTGTGCCTTCAAACTCGGCCAAACCCTAACTAATTTCCTTATCCACTTACCTAGAAACATAATAGACATCCTGGTCTTCTTCAAAGTCCATATTCAGTGACCTAACAGGAGGTTTAGAAGAGGACATAGAAGAAGAGGTAATATCCTTTATCGATTCATTCAAAATTCATTCTTCTTCTACTTCCACTATATGAGTTGTTTAATTATTAAGTAATTACTCAAGTATCAATTGTATACTAATATGTTATTATTAATTTGAAACAATCATTTTACATCTTTTGTACATCATATGAAAAATGATATCACCACACGTGCATACTTACGACCTACCGCCTCCAAGCCGTGGTGTAATCTATTTTTCATCACCAGCATACGTGGATGTGTATACTGAAAGAATAAATTACTATATATGATTATTGTAAAATTTATTGATTATGTAATATTATACACCATACACTTCAATACAATTCTACAATCATGGGAATGGTATTGTTGTCTGTGTATACGTACGGTCTACCATCTCCAAGATATGATTTGATTAGTTCTACATGATCTTAATTTAAAAATTATTATATAAATGAATTAAATGAATAAATATGATATATATGATACTAATACCATTCATTAAAATGGTATAAATATAACCTAAAATTGGAATAAAAAATTTATCCGACAAAACAAGCATAAAAACATAAAGCAGTTAACACCCGAATAAAAATGACTATGATTCTGGAACAATCCAATGAAATTATTGAAATCATTATACCGGAGTTTTGGATACATACAAATCATATCAGACCTAAGGTAAGGAATAATTATTTCAATCTCATTATTATCTGAGATTGATTATTTCTATGTATTTACTAGGGTAATATTTATCATCCAATTCCATGTTCTCTGAAAATGATTTCATAAAATTTTTACTATTCTTACATGTATGTTTAAAGTCATTTTTTCTCTTAGTTGACTTATACCACATGGTATGGAAGTAATCTTTCTTTTGTTTACCGTATGAGGTACTTTTTGAGTTTTCCGGAAAAAGTGAGGGGAGAATGTTTTTTTAAAATTATACGGAAAGAACTATTTTTTTCATTTCATAACATCTTATTACCATGAATATTACTATACAATATTTCATGATTATATTCAAAAAATTTATTTACTATTAATATTTCATTGAATTTTTAGAAAATAAAATTATTTTGAAGAAAAATGGATATTTTATCCAATATTTCATTTCACGCTTTTTATCACAACAATTTTCCATATAAGATGAAATTCTTTAACATATTTATGTTTCTAGTATAATGTCCCTTTTATTTACATTTTTTGATTTTGTTTATGGTGAAATTATATTCCTTGTTTTATATGGATTATGATATGATGGGATAATGTTTATGAAACCCATTTTATTCGATGGGTTATGATGAATAATTAATGTTTATTTTGTGGAAAATTTATGAATGATTTCATTATAAGATGTGTGGGACATATATCTCCCTAAAATGCATTGGGTAAATAATTATATCTCATGATATAAACATAGCTCAATGAAAAGTAAATTTAATTTAGTAATACAGTGCTGGAATGGAAGAAAAACCTGGTTCGGTGATGGACTTCATCCACTATGATGGTCTTGGAAGCAATGACTTGGGCACTATAGAAATAATAATATGTGATTGTTAGTTTTCCACAATTACATGTTTTATTCCAATTATATTCATTCATAGTTAATGTTCTTTTATGATTCATGCTTCATGTACTACCAAGATTTATGTCATTGCTCAAGATTTTAATTTTTAAATTTTATGTTAATGTTTTTGTGTTCAAATGTTTATTGTTTCTTTTATGTTCTCCATGTTTACAATTTTTGAGAATTTCACCTCACCCTTTGGTTGTTTTCTTTTCCCCTGAATATATATAATAGTTTTAGGTAAGAAAACAAAAGCAAAAGATATTAATGGGAGATTTTGAAAATCATTCACCATGATTAGAAGATTATGTTTTATGTTTCCAAAGACACTAAACTAATCCGTTTTGGGGTATATTTTCTTTATTAATAAGTATTTGGAAAAAGTAATGTAATTTTCATGTAAGTCAAGCACGAGTCTTTACATTAGTTATTTGAGTGAAGGTTTAGTTTTAAGTTCCCAATCAGGATCTAAGTATCACAATGTGGTAATGGAGGTGAATATGTGATATCTTTTTCATTTTAGGTTTCCTTCTCTTTGAAACAACCTTATACTCCTGATAAATAGTTTCTTCTCTTCTGAACACACACAACCATAGGAAAACAAGATTTATAGGGTTCACTACTCCACAAGAGTAGCTACGCCCTTGGTATGGTACATAGATAATCCAGTACCACACAATCAACTCGAAATCAATCCTTTTATGTGGAATACAATGAGTAAGATATACACTTACACTCATGTAGCACAAGGAAAACAATCTGGAAGTGTGTGTGGACCCTCTTAGCACAAATAGGGAATTACAGTATTTCAGTGATTCTTTACAATTGAATAGGTGTATTCTTTGAAGTACAAATCTTCACATTCTTACCAAGAAGCTGGTAAGAACTATCTTACACATATCCAAATATGTTCGAAGGCCCCAAATCTTGTGCGCACCATTTTAGGTGTCTTGTGTGAAGATTTTATGCCACTCTTGAAATATTTATATTTTGTCGCGAAACACCTCTGGCGCACAACTTCAATCTTGCACACAACTCTATTTTTTTGCATGCAACTTCTTTTTTTAGCACACAACTCTATTTCATTCACACACTCTCTTTTTATTAATAATTTTTACACCTCAATGCTAGGGATTTATATATGTGTCTAGATCACTGAATGTGAGGGGGTCAGTGCTTATTTATACACCATCTCAACCCCTACGTAAAAAAACCCCAATGTGTCGTGCAAGATCGTCACATGTCATACAAAACCCCATTTGAAGTCACATTGGGCGCATAAGTATTTTTTGTTCCAACCACATATTTTTTCACTTCTTGATCCTTTTGTGCACTTATTTCATTTGACATTTTTCGACGTTTAGACCCCAAATCATGCCTTCTGTGTAAGATTCCAAACTCCCTTCAATCTTGCGCGCAAAAACCAATCTTGCGCACAAAACCAAATTTTTCGAGCCTTTCCTTTGCCAGATTTTTTGTTAGGATCATGGAACACCACTTTTTTGCAACATACCACGCCATATTAATACATTCACACAACATCCTTTTTCAAATACACATTTCATCATCTCTTGATTTTTAGGCCCTAAAATTTGGCAGACACTGTAAAATGACGCCACTTTAAAATATGCTTCGGCAAGAACACCAATGCTGCTTCACTGTCATCTATAATATTCATCAAAAAACGACATTCATCAAGAACCATATCTATCATGTTTTATATTCTTTGATCAATCACCTTTATCATCATTATATTTTCGATGGGATGTTGTGAAACTTCTTTATCTTCCAGTGTCATCATTCTTTCCAATCAAAACTGTTTATGACTTGCATCATCATTTCTCCACCTTACCTTCAAAAGGCATGCATAACATGTTATCATAACATCTGATATTTGTGAAATACATATCATTAATGCATCATATGGTTTTCCATTTTTTTTACAAAGTGATTTGATATATCTTCATTGACAACAAATGAAAAAACTATGTAACTGCAAACCATTATAGCTTCCTTCTCTATCCAACATGGTCCCAACATAGTTATCCATTGGAAACTAGGATATTAAATCATTACTGAGATCCCTAGATATATTTCTATGGTATGTCTAGGAATATCCCTAATGTTATGTATAATTATAGGTTAAAATCTGAGAATTATGATAACAATCATGAATAACCTAGGATTAAACCTATGATGTTAGAGATTGAATGTACTCCCTATTGATTATGTTGTTTTTCTAGTATGATTTTATCCTCTCACAATGTTATTTTTGGGTTTTAGACGATGGATGGAACCCAAAGGAACCGTGTTTATCAATGTAATCTGAAATTTAATGATTTTCCTCTAGAACAAACAAATAGTATGGGAGATGTAGTGAAAAAACCTATTTTTATACGTAAACAAGCTATGAGTCATTCTGGACATCCAAATGAGCACATAAGGGAACAATATTCTAGTGAGTCCTTCATGAGGAAACATCCACCTTCTTTTAGTGGCTCTTCTAATCCACTTTTTTCTAAAAAATGGATCAGTACCATTGAAAAGATATTTTCCATGCATCACTGTTCAGAACATGAAAAAGTAATTTTGGATGTTTATCGTTTAGAAGGTGATGTACACAAGCGGTGGAATTTAATTAAAATACATGGTCCCATGATGAAATTGAATCCATGGAATGGGATGAGTGTATGAAATTATTTATGAATAAGAACTTTCCTCGTATTCTTCGAACAATGATGGAAAAGGAGTTCCTTGAGCTTAAACAAAAGGATGATTAATCTATTGGTATATACGAGGTGAATTTTCCGAGGCTTGAAAGGTATGAATCTAGATTTACCGTCCAACCTGAACGCAATGTTGATCAATTCTTCAATGGAATAAAACCAAGAATTTTAAGGGAATTAGCTATAAAATACATCAGTATCTATGATGTTATTGTGCATTGTGCTATCAAGGTAGAACTGAATGTTTCCATTATATATCCATCTCATGTTTTTGACAAGAAACGAATGATGGAGTTTAATGGAAAATATCAAAACAATGTTGAAATGAACAAGAATGTATCGAAGCATGGTAGAGATTGTGTTAAAGGGACTAGATACTTTTTTATGTGTGGAAAATAAGGACATCGAGTAGCTGAGTGGTGAAGTAATGGGAAAACGGTAGCTAATGATGTGAATTGATAAAATACAACAAATAACGCACCACTAACACTTCAATACTATAAGTGAACGGAAATGGGGCATTATGCTAACCAATTCCACAATCTAAGTGTTATTGATGATCAACATCAACAACTGCTTAAGGAAAACGACAAAGGGATGTCATGTGTGATCACTATTAGTGATGTTGTGTATAATAATGATGTGGTTGAATGATTTAGTGTTTATGTAATGGGATTACAAAATAGTGTAGTGGAATCACATTTATAGTATTGTGGAATACTATAATATATATTTATTTGTCTATTATTGTTTTCAATATTTATATAGTACAACTAACAATGAAAAGCGCTTGAAATATTTTTGGAAATCACATGATTTGAACATAATTAAGGGATAAGAAGATAATGAGATGTTTTATAGTATTACTGATCTCATAAAAAGACATAGTGATATCATGGATTGGAAATATAGATTTTTTTGGAATTTTTGTTGTGTGTAAAGAGTTAACTTTTGACAGAATTCAAGTTTTCATTAACTTTATATGGTAATTAAAGTTTTAAGAGAATACATGACTAATTTATTAACATGTTGGGAATGTGATCAACAAGATATATCTTATATGGGGGATAAATGATGTTATTCACATGATAGTAACAAGACCTTTACTGTAATTATATTCTTTGTAGTGTGAAATCGGATAGATGTATTTTTGATAAGTCTAAAGGTTGGAATGGATTAATTTGGACATAAGATAGTATTTTTTACGGATAGATATTTTTTATATTATTTCTAGATTATTATAATAGTATTTTTTTAGAAAAATAACATTCTGAAGGACGGGCGACAACGCATAGTGTCAAACAAGGTTGTAGGTATTGAACCTGGAACCGATGTATGAGAGGCCTTTATCACCTACCACTGGCCAACAAGATGTCCATGTTTAGTAGAAATTAGTTTTATTTTATTAAGCGGTTTGATATATGAATTATAAGTCTATTTTTGAAACCATATAGGATTAATCTCACCAAAGATGGACTTATGTTTATTTAATAACTTGTCCTAATGTTTTTGCGATAGAGATAAATGGAATGATTTATCATTCTATAGCATGATCTGCTAAAACTTCATGAATGAAAAACTAAACTTCATTTCATTAAATAAGTGATGAATTTGAAATTGTTCATGGAGTGACTGACGATGATATTAAAATGAATTCATGTAAGTATTTCTCCTTATGCAAAAATTCATCAACTTTAGGGAAATGATCTTGAAAACCAAAAATGATGTTCTAGTTCCCTTATATCTGATGAATCTGCTGGTATATAAGATCACCACAAATTTATGGATTCGTGATTGTTTTATTTTTTATAGCCATGTTCTCAATCACTCTTCATCAGAACATGATTATTATATTTCACTTCCATAACCATATTTTCACATATGTTCTCTTATGTGGAATCCCAATGACGAGTTATTTTGGATAACCGTTATATTTCTAATATTATTTTTTAATATTAAGGTTTTTTAATCCTTTTTACGATGTGGGATTCTATGAAAGATACTTTTTTTAGAAAACAATTCATAAAACCAAAAACTTTCAAAGGAAAAACTCATTTTAAAGGCAGTAGAATGTAACACCGTGAGAATTTATGAGATGGATTATCTATAATTTCATCAATGTCCCATGTTTTATGCAACATATATATTATCTTGTATTATACACATCACCGTATTAGCTTTTAGTACATGTTACACTAATCTTTTCATGTGTTACACACGATTTCATGTTCGGTTTATAGAATTTATTTTACACAAAATTGAGTATATATTTTATTCAATGTAAAGAATAACTATGTTTGGATTCTATCATACACAACATCAAAGTTATCTTTCACTACACGCAACACTGACTTGTCTTGCGTTACATGAAACGGTGACCTTCTTCGATTGCTTGTGTGGTACGCAATAATGAGTTTCACTAAACAACATTATATTATTGTAATATTATTATAAACCACCTGTTATAAATAGTATTAACCAAATTTTTAATTTTATAACATTATCATTCATATTACACATTTTCTAGAACATGGTATGAGAACAAAAACAATTTTTCTTGTAAAAGAATTATTTTTCAAAATATATTGTTTTCCACCTTTTGATGGCGCACCCAATTTGAACATAGGTTTTGACATGTTAATAATATCAATTTGAGAAATTAAACATATTATTTGGAATCAGTATATAAAAATTTACTTTGGGTTAATTTTTTTTTTTATTATAACTTTCATATTTTGAGGAAAAGTAAAAATACGATAAATTTTTATTAAAAAATCTTTATTCATCGAGATAATTTATATGGTTAAATTATATTATTTAATGGTTTTAAAGTATAAATATAATATATTTTTACCATTTAATATAATTTATGTCATTATAATTAATTTTACATTTAATTCATCGGTAAAAACATTTCAATCTTTTGGAATATTTTTCCTTTTAAACCCCATTTTCTTAACAACAGAATTAACTTTCAATTAATTACTGCAAATTCTATGTCATTTATTTAGAAAAATGGAATCCATATTTGGAATTATTAGTTTCAAATTATGTAAATTGATTACGTTTATTTTTGGGCATTATAAATAGTAACTACGATCAATTTTGTTTACCATAGTTAAAGGTAAATCATGTAATTAAGGGTAAAAATTATATTATAAAATTACAGAAATACTTGCCTTGATATAATTGGATGGTTATATTTTTCCCTAAAACATATTTCGTTCTAAATTGTATATATTGTAACACACTTGGGTGATATTAAGACTTTTAATTAATTTTATTTAAATAAACGTTAAATATGTCTCACTCAAACTTTAATAATTAAATTATTCGTAATATATCATTATACAAAATTTAAATTCAATTATAAAAACTCATTTTATGGAAAAATAGTTTTTCTATATCATGGTAATTTATTTGTTATTTTTAAAAAATATATAATTACTTTAATAGAATATGCATTAATGATGCAGAAATTATTTATTTAATAGATGATCAATAATATAGTTTTTATTAAAATAATAATACTTATCAAAAGGCCCATACAGTTGACCAAAAATTATTGTCGAGTATATCTAAACCCTAAGAATCCAAGGGTCATCTTTTTGATGATTTCAAGCCTTTTATAAGAGATTATGACCCTTATATTATTTTATTTTAAATGATGTCAAAAATTTCACTTTCATAATTTAATTAATATAACTTTTTAAAATTGTGTTTTTTAGAAGATAAATTCTACTAGATGTATTCTTATGAAATATATTAGACTTATCTTTAAAATAGTACTTTATTTTCTATTTTTATTCAATAAATAATTATAATAAATAATTATACTAAAATATTGTAGTAATTATTTTATTAAGGGAAATATCAAATAAATTGGTTTTAAAAATATTAACATATTTTTTATATGAACTAATTAATGATATCAAATTTTATAGATGAATATCAAATGTTAGTAATCTATTAAATATTTTTTTCGAATCTATATTTTGTGTAGATTTTATTTATATTCAATTAAATGAATAGTTTCAAAATTGACACTATTTATATTTTATAAAAATTACATATTATTAAATTGTTTAAAAATCACAAATATATTTACAAATAAAAAATTTAAAATTATATTTAAAAATTTTAATAATTTATTCAATTATGGAAAATACAAAACACATAAGTAATTATTTATAACCATTTTAAATTAAGAATATCATTATCCCAAATAAAATTAAATAGATTAAATAATGATAAATCAAAATGATAAGGTTTAAAATAAAATAAAATCATGTCTAAATTTTGTTGGATGATTATATTACAACCATATCTCATCTAATCTTCAACGTTGAGTTATTTTGGAGATTTATATTTGGGGTTATATTTTATTATAATTTAATATTTTTGAGCGTTCCAAAAGTGCCCCTCTCCTCTCTTATAAAAGGAAACCACCACCCTATCCACTTAAATCCCTTTGAGCCTTAAAACTCGGCCAAAAACAGTCTATTTTAGTTATCCACTTTTCTATAAACATATTTGTGGTCCCGGTCTTCTTCAAAGACCAACTGTAGCGCCCTAAGTGGTGGTTTAGAAGAGGTACATCGAAGAAGAGGCAATATCCACTACTAATTATTTCAATGTTCATTCTTATTCTACTTTATCTATATGAGTTGTTTCATTATTAATTAATAACACTAGTATGAATATTATAATAATATGTTATTATGAATATGAAACAACATTATTCTATCTTCTATCCATACTATGAAAAATAAAATCACCAAGTGTGCGTACGTACGGCCTACCGTCTCTATGGCATGGTGTAATATATTATTCATCTCTAACATACATAGATGTGTATAATGATAGATGAAATAACTATATATGATTATATTAATATTATATTGATTCCGGAATATTATACACCATACACATCAATACAATTCCACAATCATGGGAATGATATCGCCGCTCGTGTGTACATATGACCTACAGTCTCCCCTGTGTGATGTGATTCGTTCTATAATATCATCATTTAAGAATGATTATATAAATTAATTGAATGAATTTAATGATTAAATATGATATATATTATAATAATACCATTATTTTAATAATATATCTATAACTTAAAAAAATAATAAGAATTTATTCTATAAAACATGCCTATGAACATAAAGCAGTTAACACCTGAATAATGAGTAACAATGAAATGTTACTAATAAACAGATATGAACATGACCATATATGATATCATAAAAATGAATATGATTCTAGAATAACTCAATTAAATTATTTAAATCATTATACTAAAGGTTATGATATGTACAAAACATATCAGACCTAAGGTAAAAGACAATTATTCCAATCTCTTTCTTATCCGAGATTGTTTATTTGTAAGTATTTACTGGGAAATTATTTATCATCCATGTCCATGTTTTCTAAAAATGTTTTCATAAAATTTTTACTCTTCCTTCATGTATTTCTAAGGTCATTTTTACACCTTTTTGACTTTTTCACATTGATATGAGAGGAATTATTCTTTTTTTACCCTATGAGGTAGTTTTTTACTTTCTCGGCAAAAGTACGAAGAGAATATTTTTTAACTAATACGACATGAACAGATTTTTACGGTTTCATAACACCTTATTTCCATGAATATTATTCTACAATATTTCACTATTAATTTAAATAAATATTTATTATATTATAATTTCACGGCATTTTGAAAAAAGAAAATTATTTTGAAGAAAAAATGATATTTTCCTCAATAATTCATTTCAAGTGTTTTATCAAAACAATTTTCCATATAAGATGAAATTATTTAATATGTATATGTTTCAAGTATAATGACACAATTATTTACTTGGTTTTATTTTTTTTATGATGCAATGATATCCATTTTTTTATATGGATTATTTTATGATGGGTTGATGTTTATGAAACTCATTTTATTCATTGGGATTTGATAAATGATTTATGTTTATTTTGTGGCACATGTATGAATGATTTAGATATAAGATGTGTGGGACCTATATCTCCCTAAAATTCCTTAAGTAATTTTTTATATCTCATTATATAGACATGGGTGGAATGGCATGTAAATTAGGTTTATTAGTACAATGTAGAATGAAAAGTAAACACGGTTCAGTAATGGACATCATCCATTATGATGGTCTTGGCAACATTTCCATGGATACAGTGAAAATAATAATATGTTTATATTAGTTTTCCAGAATTACTTGTTTTATTCCGGTGATATTATTTCATGGTTAATGTTCCTTTATGATCTATTCCTTAGGTAATGCCAATATTTTTGTCATTTCTAAGGATTTTGATGTTTAAATTTTATGTTCATGTTTTTATGTTCTAGTTTTTATGTTTTGTTTTATGTTCTCCATGTTTACCCTTGCTGAGAATTTGAGCTCATCCTTCCAATGTTTTCATTTCCCTAGGATATAAAGATTTTTTTTAGGTAAGAAAACCAAAGGAGTAGATCTTTATTGGATATGTTAAAGATATTTCACCATGATTAGATGATTATGTCCTGAGTATCCAAAGACACTAAACTAATACGGTCTTTTGGTGTCTGTTTTCATTTTGTATTAAGTATTCCTCAAAAGTAATGTAATGTCCATATATGTCAAGGTTGGATCTCAACAGATGTATGCCCCTAGAAATCATGTCTATTATGGTGACCTAGGATTGAATAATAAATTATTATTTCATGAGGGTTAAATAATATTTATGGGTTTTTATTCATAGACACTTATTATATTATGTATCTAGTTTCTAAGATATCTTATATCAAAAGGTCCATTAATGTGATCAATGTAATATTATTTTAAGGAATTATGATGAATATCATATATTAAAAAAGTGTTTTCCCATAACAAATATAATAACATACTATTATACTAATGATACTGATTTTAATACATTAATATTATGCAATTACATTTGGGGATGAACATGTGAACATGTGCAAATAGAAATGAGAAAGAAGTAGTTACAAATAGAAACCTTACTTCTTGGATTATCTCTATTAGAATGGTGGCTAATCAATTGATGAGTGGAATTTTGAGATTATCTAAGAATCTTGAATGAGGATATGAATTTATATTAGAGGTTTGGATTTAGCTTGGTCTAAACAATGTTGGGTTTTTTAGAGGGCGTGAGGAGTTGATTGTACATTTTATAAGTGAAAATGGATGTCATTTTTTGTAAAAACCCAAAAAAGATATATTAATTTGAAGTTACACTATATGAAAGAATCTCTATATTGGGAAATAATTTATAAGTGAAATAAGATGGTTTTCAAGGCCTCAAGAACCCATTTGAAGTCTTTTTTTAAGTAATCTGGTTGTATTTCACTCTTATTTAAACCCTTTTTACCACTTTTTTTTTCGAGGTAACTGGGTTTTAACAAAGTAATTTTTCCTTTAGGAATTAAAGTAAAATATTCTATAATAAATAATTATTTCCAAATGATTCCAAATATTAAAAAAAATGTAATGTATTAGTTTAATAGAATTAATAAAGTAATTTTTTAATTACTAAATTCTATGTTTGTAAGAACAATTTTTTTGAAAAATATAATATATGTTCTACAAATTTAGATAGTAGTTTATAAGGAAATACTATAATTATTTATATTTATAATGTAACTTATAAAATAAATATTTGGCCTTTTAAAATTTTTTTATGATTTTTTAATATATACTTATATTTTAATAATGTTTTAGAATTCATTTTACTTGAAAAAATGTTATTTATCATTATTCACATAATAAAATATGTTTAAGAAATCCCAAAAATTAATATTTTGTTATAATTATTATGATAATTTTATAAATTATTTTAATTTCTAGAATTTAAATTCTAAATTAATACATATCACTTTAAATAGAATCATAAAATACTATAAAAACATTTTTTTATAGGAAATCATTGTTTTGAATATAAACAATTCATCTAAAAGTAATTAAAATCATAAATATTTAAATATTTAAAATGTATATTTGAGACCATAAATTTTAATCATTCAAAAGATTTTGTAATGTTTTTAGATAGAGTTATTATATCAAGACCCCCTACATCCAATGGTTCCTCTCATGGGCTACATTTACGTAAGATAGATAATGACCCCTCGAGTCCTAACATCAGTAGGCCCTGGTTGGAGACATGCACCGAGGGTGTTATAATCTTACATATAGAAGGAATTACTATTAAAATATTAGTTTGATAGAGAGATAGGTTATCAACCACCAAACAACACCATAACATAACAAAAGGATAAACCCCACTCTAATTCATGTTATGTCATATGAATAATAATTAAATAAACTCTAAATTTCCTACCTCAATCAAACTCCATCAAAAATTCCTGAAAAAAACATTAGCTATGTATATTTAACTTACAATCAGTAAAAAAAATTTATAGGGTAGGAACTGTTGGGATCTCATTATTATAATCACTCTAAATAGATCAAAAAATGAATGCAATTAATATACAAGAATATGAATATGTGAAACCAACCATGAAAATAATAAAAATTATAATAATCAGCAATAAGATAGGGGTAATTGGGATTAACCAAAGGGAACATTACTCTAAACAAAAATGAATGACTAATCAAACCATATCCATAATTAAATTTATATTACTCCAATACATCTACAACAAAACATACATCCCATAAGGAATCCAAAAACAATATTCTGTAATCACCATAACAACACTTCTTTTTCTAGGCCCAAATTATACTCATCTTGACTCAAACGTGTCAGATAGGGGTTCTCCAACTAAAACTAGTATCAAGCTAGTAGGGTCAACCTCGCATAAGAATAGGGTCATAAAAATGAATCAAAAAAAGAATCATTTCATCAAATATCATTCCATAAATCAACAAACATGTCTCCATGATTCCACATATCCACAACTAATGTCTCAAACATAACCACTCCCACGTAGAAGCCACATAAGAGAAAATTCATAGTTTTTGTTTAGAAACATCAATTAATATCTATTTTCACATTCATTAATCATTATTAATTATTAAATTTTAATATCATTATCATATTTATCATTCATTTATTTCCATCCCCAAACCATTATTTCCAACACAATTTCATTCAAATAGAACTCACCACTATTCATGAAATCCATAATTATCATGAAAATACCATTCCAACGCACAATTCAATCACCCATTCCATTATCAACATTTTATTCCCTTCACAAGATAACTGTATCCCAAAAATTTAGAGAATCAACCTCATACCATGCCCATACCATTCCTGACCCTACTATGAACAACCAAATACTCTTGTCAATATCAATGCTAGTGAACTTTTAAATTCCATCCATCACAACCCATATGTATTCACCAACTTCAATCCATTTTAACCCATGAGAATATGTAACCTTGAAAATATATTAAATACTTTATAAGATTTATAACCATTATGATCCATTATAGCCCATAAAACATTACACATTATCATTATTTTTTCCACACCACTTCCATAACTTATATCCAAAAAATAATACTCATTCAAAAATTTAAATAAATCATAAAAAGAAAATTACAATATCACAACAAATACTCAGAAGCTAGGGGTTAAATAGAACATTTTTCCTCAACCATTTCATTATATTTTCTCATCAATAACGTGTTCTCATCCATATTTAATTTTTCATTTGTTTATTTATCAATTTTCAATAATTCAAAATTCCATATCCCATTCCAAATTCATCTAATCATTATTCACCATGTTTATTCAATGTATAACCATTCATTAAATTCAATAACCCTCTATCCACTACCAACATCCCTTTTTGGTTTGTCATTCACAATTTCCAATGAAATTATAAAAACAACTTTTATAATAAAATCACGGAAAATTAGATGAATATTAACTTCACCAGTGCCGCTATTTCATCTAGAAATTGTGTCAAACCAGTCCGAGTTAACTAAAAAGTAACCAAAAATGGTCTACCACATGGGTAAATATAACAGAAACCCAAAACTCTCAAGTAAAAATGAAGAAACATCTATATGTCATGTGGATCAATGAATTACATATTAACAAGACATAAATTGTAAGGCTGCACCATAAAAAATGAACGATAATATGGACCAAACTAAATAGGTCTCAATTTGACTATTTGTCACCATCAATCCATGCCACTAAAAAGATGATAGATTTATAGAGAATCTATCATGCTAAATAATTCTTGTACCCTTCCATGAGTCCTATACAACACGTTATACATGATACTAATGTAAATTGAAGGGTGTGATCATAGATCCTAACAAGACACCACCAAAGAATGATTAAAAGTTTGAATATAAAAAATTTAGAAGTTACTTATTTGAAACAAAATACAATTTATAATTATTTTTCATAAATTAAATCATTTTTAAAAATTCCATTAATTTCTATAAATTCATAACATATTAACTAAATCCATGATTATGCCAAGTATAAAAGAAAAATAGTTAAAATAAACATGTGGAAAAATATCCATGAAAAAAACCATCATGTGATAAACCAGGTATGAAAGACAAAGCACACCAATTGGGCTCTGGCCTATGAGAATACATGATAGACATAATATAATCCTAAACCAATAATATATTTGTTACAACTTATATTTTGTCCTTTCATAATTTTTCATTATCACAAATGTAACCCCTATATGTGTCACACACACTAGGTTAACATATGTACATTTCTTAATGCACCCAAGGATCCTATTGTTCAATGTTTTTCTAAAATAAAACCCAAAATACATTCTTATTATTAATAAAAAACCCCTTTTATATAAAATAAAATACATTTGAATGAAAAAACCAAGAAGGTCCACCAAGAATATATTGTAATTCAAGAATTTTCAACAACATCAGGTATACACATACCTTAAGAGAAATAGAAACACATCTCCCTTCGATAGTGGGGATTGAAAAATAATTGATCAACCATAAAAAGACAATGAAATGATTAGAAACTACATAGTATCGATAATAACACTTTTCAATCACGAATATGAAAAAAAATAGCCCACACCACCATTCTGACCAAAGGAAATCAAGTATTAGAAAGGCTACATTCTAGAAATATATAATGAAACTGTTAAAACATTTAAACACTGAACAATGTGATCTGAAAAAAGGATGATCCCCCATAATCATAGACAATAATTATAGAGTTTGAGATGAGAACCTACACACTAAATGGAGAAATATTTAGTCATGAAGTATTATCAAAAAAAATTTATCCAAGTAATTCACTTCATGAATATGATCCATAACATGTAATTCCATGAATAATAAATATTCTATAAAAAGGCATCCCCTTGGGTTTATATATGTCACCCGCACTAGGGTATCCTATGTCTATTTCTTGATGCACCCAAGGTTTCTATTGTCCCATGTTTTTTTAAAATAAAACTAAAAATACATTATTATAATTAATAAAAAACACCTTTTATATCAAATAAAATGCATGTCAATATAAAACAATGAATGTCCAACAATAATATATTACAATTCAATAATTTTTATCAATTTCATTTATACACATACCTAAATATAAATAGAAACCCATATCCCTTTGATAGAGAGGATTGAAAAATAATTGATCAACCATCAAAAGACAAATGAATGATAAGAAACTGCATAGTATCGATAGAAAACACCATTCCATCACAAATATGAATACAAACATAGGATACACCACCATTCTGACCAAAAGAAATGAAAAATTTGAAAAACCACTTTCTAGGGATTTGTGATGTAACTAATAAAGGATTTAAGAACTAAAAAAAGTTATCTGAAAGGAGCTAGATCATCCAAAATCATTGACAATCACAATAGTGTTTGAGATGAATGCCTACACGCTAAATAAAGAAATAATTAGTCATGATGGTTTACCAAAACCACAGTACAAATTGAATTTACATCTTTAATATGTTCCATGACATGAAATTACATGAATTATAAATATTCCGGAAAATTCATCACCTTAGGTAAATTTAAATCTTGATCCAGGTTTTCATGTTCTGTAAGGATTTAATGGCCAATAAAATTTTCATGCCCCATAAGAGACTAAAAAAATCATCCCTAAAACATATTCACATTGTGTAACCCATTCACGATATGAATGTTCCCACTAGGTAGTGGTTAGTCCATTTGTCTATATAAAACCTCCAAACCAAAACATAAGGTTCTCGTGAACCAAAGGGCACACTTAAAATACATTTACTCATTTACAGTTGGTATCCATTAATCCAAATAGACATGAAACCCTAAAATTTAGTCCATTTCCTCAAGAAATGACTCTCTATTCTTATGTATCCCACAAAAAACCCCAAAAAGGGATATAAAAACATAATTCAATGCATAACTAAAGGAAGTAAATATGGTGTTATATTCTCCACACAATAAATTATTTATATTCTATGTAATTCCTAAAGATCTTGGACACAAGAAAAATTAAGGCCACTTCTACCACATAAAAAATTCTTGTCACCCATATATCAAGATTATCGCAACCAAAAGACCATTGTACATTGATAAATGTTATTATTTTTTCAAAAATAACCTTATCTCAGTGATCCATTATTTAAATGGTTTATCAATCAATGTGATGTTAGAATCAAGATCAAAATCCTCCCATTAAATCACATGGAATGGATAAGTTTGATACCTCTATAACCCGGATACATGAAACATTCTGTGGATGGAATTAGAATGATATGGTAATTTCTGCTGATAGGATTCCATTCCAAATTATCCAATGATATCAGAGGGTCCTAGAAAACATATATGCCAACATACCATTCTTACCCAACCGATGATGTGTAACACCCTGATATTTTATGAGAAATATTTTGTTTTTATGTATTATGTTAAACTCAACACCAAAAAAATCATCCACTGAACACAACATTGTCTTGGCTTGCATTGCACACAAGATCAACCTTCCTCAATAGCTTTCATTGTATGCAATACCAAGTTTCACTAAACAATGATATGTTATTAAAATAAATTTAAACTAGGAATTATTAATAGTAATACCCACTTTTTTAAATTTTATAAATTTTATCTTTCAAAATGGAATTCATTTTTGGATTCAGAGTATCGAAATTATCCTAGGGTGAATTTTTGGTATTTTTCTGAAAACTTTCTATTTTTGATGAAAAGTGAAAAACACAGAGATATAGTTTAAAATCGAGCTTTTATTTTAATAATTATTTATATTAATTAAATTTATTTTAGGTAAAAATATATACATAAAACATATATAAGTTCAATGTAATTCATTGGAGTCATTTTAAAATAATATAGATATATAAAAAGTTTATTGAACTTTTTGACCGACTTTTACCCATTTCGTAGGAGAATTTGAAAATTTATATAAAACATAATTTTACTGCTTCTGTTAGTGGAATTTTGAAAATCTGAGACACATGGTTAATAACAAAGAGTAAAATTTGGTTCAATAAGATAAAAATAATTTTTGGTGAATAGTAACTTTTTACATTTATTTACCAAGGTTAAAAGTAAATAGGGTAATTATGGGTAAAAATGATATTATCATTACCCTAACACATGTCCTATTTCTATTGGATAAGTGTAATTCGACCAAAAACAACCTTAGGGATAAAATATTACCCTTTAGGTCTACTTGGATTAGATTAAGACATTTATTATTTTTTTATTTAATGAAGAGTTAAAAGAGTTAAAATCAATGTTTAATAAATAAAACATTTTTAATATAGGGTAATACATAAGATAAATTATACTATAAATATTCATTAGAAAGATAAAATTATTTCCAACATAATGGTATTTTATTTATAATTTTTAGACATTAAATTAGTTAATTTATATATGACAAAGTGAGGATCTAGTAATTACCTTATTAATGAAATATTAACATAATTGATATTATAAATACCCAAATAAATGTAAATTGAGAAATTATTGTAATTAAAATAATTTTTTAGTTTAATATGACATGTTATTATTGATTTAATTAACTTTTTTAGAACTAATAATTCTGTTATTATTTTTAAAAAAAATCAATTACCAAATTGTGTCAAAATTGACATAAATAGTTTTTAAAACAAATATTGTATTATTATTTGTTATTCTATTCCTAAAAATCTAAGGTTCCACAAAATGACTTAAATACGGTTATATATATTAATAATGAACCACTTGTGGTTCTCTTTGGTTGTTATACTATGTTTATTAGCCATATATTGCAAGAAAAAAAGAAGTCACTGTAAAAGTTACATTATTTAACATAGAGTAAAATCTAAATGATAAGGATAAAATAGTAACCTAAACTTGTCTAAAACCTATTGGATGAGAGGCTTTATACCCATACCTACTTTAGATTCGAAATAAATCAATTGTAAGCTATTATAAACCGAATATGACTTTATTGTAAAATAATATTTTATGTTTTTCTTAAGGTGCCCCTCTCCTCCCTTATAAAAGGGCACCTCCTCCCTCTCCTCCTCACACAATTTGGAGCCTTAATTCTCATCCAACCCCAGCCCATTTCTCTTCTAAACTTCCCTATAAACATATTAGAGGTCCTTGTCTTCTTAAAAGAAAAATTTAGTTCCCTAATAAGAGTTTTCAAAGAGGCGTGTCGAAGAATATGTAATATCTGTTACCGTTTCATTCAAATTTATTTCTTCTTCTACATCCTATACTTTAGTCTTTTCATTATGAAATAATAACATCAGTATCACTCATATAATTATATGTTATTATAAATATGAAACAACCCTATTTCACCTTCTATCCATCCAACGGAAAACGAAATCACCGCGCGTGCTTACGTACGGAATATCGTCTCCACGCCGTGGTGTAATCTGTTTTCAACCACAACCTTACTTGGATGGGTATAATGGTGTAAAGAATAACTATATATGATTATTGTAAAATTATATTAATTCTTAAATAGTATACAAACACTTCAATACAATTCCACGATCATGGGAATGATATCATCGCCCGTGCGTATGTACATCCTACCGTCTCCACGATGTGATGCAACTCGTTCTACATGATCTTCATTGAATAACGATTATATAAATGAATTTAATGAATGAATATGATATATATTACACAAATACCATTCTTTAAATGAGGTATCTATAACCTCAAAATAATACTATGAATTTATTTGACAAATCATACATAAGAACATAAAGCAATGAACACCCGAATAACAAGTAGCAATGAAATATTACTAATAAGAAAATAAGAATATGACCATATATGATATCCTAACAATTAATATGATTCTTTAATAAGTCAATGACATTATTTAAATCATTATATAGGAGGGTCAGATATGTACAAATAAAATCATACCTATGGTAAGGGAAAATCTCACAATCTCATTTTTATCCGAGATTGCTTATACTTCAGAATTTACTGGGGCATATTTATCATCCAAATCCATGTTCCCTCAATATGTAATGTTATCCTTATAAAATTGTTTAAATCCAATTTTACATATTGGTTAATGTTTAGAAAAAGATATGAAGGTAATCTTTTGTCATTTTGAGTATGAGATACTTTTTGACCTTTCCAGCAAATGTACGAGGAGAATGTTTTTTTAACTTATACAGCATGAATAGATTTTTTATGATTTCATAACGCCATATTTTCATGAATATTACTCTACAAGATTTAATGACTATTTTTCAACACAATCCTTTTCTTTTAAAATTTCATGACACTTTGTGAAAAGAAAATGATTTTGAGAAAGAAAGGATATATTCCTCAAGAATTCATTTCAAGTGTTTTATGAAAAACATTTTCCATATAAGATGGAATTATTTCATATGTGTATGTTTCAAGTATAATTTCTCTACAATTTAAATGGATTCACTTTTCTTATGATGAAATGATATCCATTTTTTTATAGATTATGTTATGATGGGATGATTTTTATGAAACCCATTTTATTCTTTGGGTTATGATGAATGATTTATGTTTTTGATTGTTGCACATTTAAGAATGATTTCAATATGAGATGGGTGGGACCTGTATCTCCCTCCAATGCATTGGGTAAAAATTTATATCGCATGAGATAGACATGGTTGAAACGAAAAGTTAATCCGGTTCCGTGATACAGGACTGTAAAGAGAAGTGAACTCGATTCAGAAATGGACTTTGTCTGCTATGACAGTCTTTGAAATGAGTCATGACTAATAAGAAATGATTTTCAATGATTATGTGTGTATTCCAAAAAATTTCATGTTTTATGTTATGATTATTGGGATTACATTTCACTACTATTATTTATCCCATGTTATGATATTATGATCTCTTTTTCAGGTTATGATTTTTGAAATGCTATGTTCTTTTGAATATGATATTCCCTTTGTTTACCCATACTGAACATTTGAGCTCACCCTTTTGTATGTTTTCATTCCCCAGGACAGGAACAAGGTTATTAAGTAGGATATTCCCAAAGGGACTCTAGATATGATGAAATAAATGAGAGAAAATGTAGATGATTTATGAACCAGTTCTTTATGTTTCCCAGTTTCTAAAGACACTATACCTATACGCTCCTTTCATGGTTTTGTTATATTTTGTAATAAGTATGATTCAATTCTGAAGTAATAACCATGTATGTAATGTATGGGTCATTATATTAGGTATCAGAGGAAAGGTATATTCAACCTTTGGAAACTAGGATGTGAAAGCCTTAGTAAAAACCCTAAGGATATGTCAAAGTATAGTACAAAATCTTAGTGTTTTGGAAATGTCCATGAAAAATCTATGATAAGACCTAATGTGTGAAATTTTATTACTGATTATGTTGTTTTCCTGTTAAAATTAGTGTGGATAATATTATTATTCTTGGTTTTAGTCAATTTCTATTACCCAAAGGAACAGTGTTAATGCGGAATGTGATGGGAAATACAATGATTGTCCCCCTGAGCTACAAAATGTTATGGGAGATAGAATGCAAAATCTTGTAGCCATGCTCACACATCTTTCTCAAGCTGTGAATCATGCATGACATCCAAATAAGCAGAGGAAGGAGCAACATTCTGTTGAATCCTTCATGAGGCAGTGTCCACCCTTATTCAGTGGGTCTACTAATCCATTAGTGGCTGAAAAGTGGATCATTATGACTGTAAAGATATATTCAGTTGTACAATGTTCTGAACATGATAATGTCATCTTAGTGGTATATTGTTTGGAAGGTGAAGCTAATCAATGGTGGAATCTTATTAAGAATATGAGGCAAAGGGATGAAATTGAGTCCATGGAATGGGACGAGTTCAAGAACTTCTTTTTCAATAAGTACTTCCCTCGTATTATTCAAACAAAGAAGAAGAATGAGTTTCTTGAACTGAAGAAAAAGGATGATGAATTTGTTGGTACGTACGAAGACAATTTTACAATACATGGAAGGTACCCTTTTGGAATTTTTATCCAGCCTAAGAGTAAGATCAATCGATTCTTTAGTGGCTTAAAACCAAGTCTTCAAAGGGCGTTAGCCATAAAGGACTTCAATAGCTACGAGGATATTATTCAATGTGCTCTCAAGGTTGAGTTGGAGATTGGAGTAACCCATCAGTCATATGAATTTGATTAGAAGAGGAAAATGGAATTCAAAGGAAAATATAAATAGCACACTGAAAAAAAGATGAGTTTTCCCTTATGCACAAAGTGTGGAAAGAAACAAGGAGGGAGTTGTCTTAAAAAGACAATTAAATGTTTCAAATGTGGAAAAGAAGTTCATCGGGCATTTGAATGCTGCAATGATGGGAAGAAGATGTCTAGTGATGCGAACAATGAAAAGGCTACACAGAGTGCGCCACCTACACTTCAATGTTACAAGTGCATGGAAATAGGGCATTATGCTAATCAATTCCCAAATTCAAGGGTTATTGTTGATGATCGACGCCAATAAACTCTAATGGCCAAAGACAAAAGAAAGTCACATGAAATTTCTATCAGTGATGTGGAGTATGATAATGAAGTGGTGAAAGGTACACTTACCATCCACACTAAAGTAGCAAATGTTTTATTTGATTCTGGATCCACCCACTCTTCTATTTTTGAAGAATTTTCTAAGGGATTCATCATATTATCTCAACAATTAGATGTTGACATAGCTGTGACAACCCCTAATGGCACAAATGTCGCATCAAAAGTTTAAAATTATTCTCCAACTGAAGTTTGTGGGTAAGTGATTCCTGTAAATCTTGTTATCCTTCCTATAGTGGAATTTGATGTGATTCTTGGCGTGGATTGGCTTTCCTTATATAGAGCTCATATTGATTTCCAAAGAAGGGAAGTCACATGTCATATTCCTGATCAATCTATGATCATCTATCGATGCAAGGATGAATATAACCCTCCAGTGGAAATTTATTCTATTTTATGGGTCTTGATTCGAATAAATGAAGGTTATTTATCTCAAATGGTTGGTGAGAAACTCATGATTAAGAATATGTCCATTGTATGGGAGTTTGATGATGTATTTCTGGAGGAATTTCTAGGTCTTCCACCAAATTGTGATGTGTGTTTTCAATTGAACTCATACCGGGTTCTATGCCCATTTCAAAGACACCTTATAGAATGTCCTCAATTGAGTTACAAGAATTTAAGAAACAACTCAAAGAGAATCTTGATAAGGGATTCATACGCCCTAGTGCATCAGATTGGGGAGCAACTATTTTGTTTATTAAGAAGAAATATGGATCAATGAGACTCTGCATTGATTATGGAGAACATAACAAGATCACTATCAAGAAAAAATATTCTCTCCACTGTATTGAAGACTTATTTGACCCACTACACGGAGCACAATACTTTTCCCAGATTGATATTAGTTCAGGGTATCATCAATTAAGGTTCAAAAGGAAGGATATAGAGAAGATGGATTTCCGTACATGGTATGGACACTATGATTTTATAGTGATACCATTTGGTCTTACTAATGCCCTTGTTATCTTCATAAATATAATGAATAGAGTCTTTAGAGACTATCTTGATTAGTTTGTTGTAGTCTTTATAGACGATATTGTTTTTTATTCAAATAGAAAGGAAGAAGATGAAGATCACTTGAGAATTGTATTTAAGACCTTGAGAAAGGAGAATCTCTATGACAAATTTACCTCGTGTGAATTTTGTCTTCAAAAAGTTTCATTTTTGGGTCACATAATCCAAAAAGAGGGGATATATGCGGATCCATAAAAAACAGAGGTTATCGAAAGATGGTCGAGACCAAAAACAGTAACTGAGATCCGAAGTTTTCTTGGTCTGGCGGGATACAATCGACGTTTTGTGAAATATTTTTCATGATTATATAACCCACTCACCAGGTTGACTCGAAAAGGAGTTCAGTTCATTTGGACGGAGGAGTGTGAAGATAATTTTAAAGAGTTAAAATTATGGTTATCCAGTGCATCTATGCTCACACTACCTTGTGGTGGAGAAAGGTTTGTGATCTACAGTGATGCATCCATGAAGGGACGAGGGTGTGTTCTCATGCAAAATGATATGGTGATAGATTATTCCTCACGATAGAAGAAAATCCATGAGCAAAATTACCCAACACATGATTTAGAGTTATCCGCGTTAATCTTTACATTAATAATATAGAGGCATTATCTTTATCGTGAATGGTGTGATATTTATATTGATCATAAATGTATAAAGTATATTTTCACCCAAAAGTAGATGAATATGCACCAATGAATATGGTTGGAGTTGATTTAGGACTACGACTACTCAATTCATTATCACCCTGGGAAAGCAAACAAGGTTGAAGATGCATTATGTCGACAAGACCATGCAACCTTATCCACAATAAGGATCCCAAAAGATCCAATATTTATGGATTTACAATGGACAGATCATTGAATTGTAATACAAGGGGATATATCTTATCTTTCTCAAATGAATGTTCATCCATATATACATGTGAAGATTAAAGGGGCACATAAAGAAGATTTAGAGTTATAAGAGAAGGTGAGAAATGTTTCTGAATTCAACCTTTATTGCGATGGGATAATAAGGTTCATGAATCGGGTTTGTGCTCCTCCCATCCCAGAATTAAAGAAGGAACTACCGGATGAGGCTCATATTTCTTCATTATCTATTCATCATGGAAGCACAAAGATGTATATAGACCTGAAAGAGTAATTTTGGTGGGATGGCATGAAAAGAGATGTTTTTTAATATGTCTCTCCATTCCAAGTTTGTTAGCAAGTTAATGCTGAGATACAGAAGTATAAGGGGTTGTTACAACCATTACCCATACCCGAATGGAAATGGGAAAACATCACTATGGACTTTGTCACTGGACATCCTAAAACATCCAAAGGCAATAATGATATCTGGGTTATAGTTGATTGTCTTACGAAGTCGGAACACTTCATTGCTATTAGAGAAGATTTCTATCCTCATCAACTTGCTAGGATATATGTGAAGGAAGTGGTAAGATTGCATGGAGTACCACATTCCATTATATCTGATCAGGATCTGTGGTTTACCTCGATGTTCTGGTGAAGTCTTCAACATACTTTAGATTCAGAGTTCAGTATCAACACTGCTTATCATCCTCAGACAGACGGTCAGTCTGAGAGAACAATTCAAACTCTAAAAGATATGTTAAGAGATTTCTCTATGGATTTCAAAGGTGGTAGGGATCAACACCTACCTTTGGTGGAATTTTCTTATAATAATAGCTTTCACTCCAGTATTCATATGTCTCCTTATGAAGATCTCTATGGAATGAAATGCAGGACTCTAACTAGCTGGGAAGAAGTTGTGGAATGAAATTTATTAGGACCTGATCTTGTTGTTCAGATGGAAGAAATGGTCAGATTTGTTCATCTATACATAAGAGCAGCTCAGATTCGACAAAAACGTAATTCCGAAAACCGAAGAAAAGATCTAGAGTTTGAAGTGGGTGATAATGTGTTATTACGAATGTCTCTTTAGAAGAGAGTAATGAGATTTTTAAAGACGAAAAAGATGAGCCCTAGGTATATTGGCCCTTTTGAAGTACTGGACATTTTTGGAAAGGTAGCTTACTGATTAGAGCTTCCACTGAATCTCTCTCAAGTTAATGATGTGTTCCATGTATCTCTCCTGCGAAATTTACATACCTGATCCATCACATGTACTATGCTCAAAAGTTGTACTGCTGGAGCAAAATCTTTCTTATGAAGAACAGCCGATAGAGATTCTGGATCATAGAGAAAAGGTTCTACGGAATACGGAATAAGACCACTTTCTTGGTGAATATTTTATGGAGGGACCACCATTTTGAAGAAGCTACATGGGAGCTTGAGGATATAATGGGGGATAGGTACCCTCATATGTTTGTTACGAAGTGATGAATTTCAAGGGAGAAATTCATTTTAAGGGGGGTAGAATGTAGAACACTGATATTTTATGAGAAATATTTTTATATGTATTATTTTATATGCAACCACAAAGGAATATTCCAATGCACACAACACTATCTTGGCATGCATTGCACGCAAGATCAACCTTCCTCGATAGCTTGCGTTGTACGCGACACCAAGTTTCACTAAACAATGATATATTATTAAAATATTATTGAAACTAACCATTATGAATATTAATACCCACTTTTTGAAATTTTATAAATTTTATCTTTGAAAATGGACTTTATTTTTGGATTCGGAATATCGAAATTATCCTAGGGTGAATTTTTGGTATTTTTCTGAAAACATTCAATTTTTGATGAAAAGTGAAAACACATAGTTATAGTTGAAAACCAAGTTTCTATTTAAATAATTATTTATTTTATTTAAATTTATTTTAGGTAAAAATAGATACATAATACCAATATATGTTCAATGTAATTCCTTGGAGTCAATTTATAATAATATAGATATATAAAATTTGTATTGAACTTTTTGACCGTCTTTTACCCACCTCCTAGGAGAAATTGAAAATTTACATAAAATATAATTTTACCGCTTCTGTGAGTGGTATTTCGAAAATCCGAGAGAAGTGGTTAATATCAAGGAGTAAAATGTGGTTCAATAAAATAATTTTTTTTAATGAATAATAACATTTTACTTTTATTTAGCACGGTTAAAAGTAAATAGGGTTATTAAGTGTAAAAATTATATTATTATTACCATAACACATGTCATAATTCTATTGGATAAGAGTTATTCGACGAAAAACAACCTAAGGAAAAAAATATTATCATTTAGGTCCACTTGGATTAGATTAGGACATTTATTACTATTTTATTTAAAGAAGAGTTAAAAGAGTTAAAATCAATGTTTAATAACTGAAACATTTTTACAATAGGGTTATAAATAATATAAATTCCACTATAAATATTAATTAGAAAGATCAAAATATTTCCTACATAATGGTATTTTATTTATAATTTTTATACATTATATAAGTTAATTTATATATGACACAATGATGATGCAGTAATTACCTTATTAATGAAATATTAACATAAATGATAATATAAATACCCAAATAAATTTAATTTGAGATTTTTTATGAATTAAACTAATTTTATAGGTTAATATGACATGTTAGTATTTATTTAATTAAATTTTTTAGAACTAATCATGCTGTTATGATTTTCACAAAAATCATTTACCAAAGAGGGTCAAAATTGATGTCAAATAGTTTTTAAAAAATATATTATATTATTAATTGTTATTATATTCCTAAAAATCTAATGTTCGGCCAAATGACATAGATAAGGTTATATATATTAATAATGAACCACTTGGGGTTCGTTTGGCTTGTTATAGTATATTTATTAACCATATAGTGTTAGAAAACAAGAAGACATGGTAAGAGTTCAATTATTTAACTTAGAGTTAAATATAAATGATAAGGATAAAATATTAACCTAAACTTGTCTAAAAACTATTAGTTGAGATTATTTCTACCCATCCCCACTTTATCTTTTAAATTAACTAATTTGGAGCTATTATAAACTGAATATGACATTATTATAAAATAATATTTTATGTTTTTTCTATGGTGCCCCTCTCCTCCATTATAAAAGGGAACCTCCTCCCTCTCCACCTCACACAATTTGGAGCCTTAAAGCTCAGCCAAAACCTTCCCATTTACCTTCTAAACTTCCCTAGAAATATAATAGAGGTTCTGGTTTTCTTAAAAGTCCAATTTTAGTGCCCAAAGATGAGTTTTCAAAGTGGCGTCTCGAAGAAGAGGTAATATCTGTTACTGATTATTTCAAATTTATTTCTTCTGATACTTCCTCTTCTTTAGTTGTTTCATTATGAAGTAATGACATCAGTATCCCTCATATAATTATATGTTATTATAAATATTAAACAACCCTATTTCACCTTCTATCCATCCTACGGAAAACAAAATCACCACGCGTGCGTACGTGTGGAATACCGTCTCCACGGCATGGTGTAATCTATTTCCCACCACCACCTTACTTGGATGGGTATAATGGTGTAAAGAATATCTATATATGATTATTTTAAAGTGATATTGATTCTGAAATGGTATACATACACTTCAATACAATTCCACGATCATGGGAACGATATCATCGCTCGTGCGTTCATACGGCCTACAGTCTCCACGATGTGATGCGACTCGTTCTACATGATCTTCATTGAATAATGATTATATAAATGAATTGAATGAATAAATATGATATATATTACACTAATACCATTCTGAAAATGGTGTACTTATTATCTAAAAATAATACTATGAATTTATTCGACAAAACATGCATAAGAACATAAAGCAATGAACACCTGAATAACAAGTTGCAATGAAATATTTCTAATATGAAGATGAAAATATGACCATATATGATATCATAACAATGAATATGATTCTTTAATAAGTCAATGAAATTATTTAAATCATTTTACAGGAGGTTTGGATATGTATGATGAAAATCGGACCTAAGGTAAGGGAAAATGTCACAATCTAATTTTTATCCGAGATTGCTTATACTTCAGAATTTACTAGGGCATATTTATCTTCCACATCCATGTTCACACAATATTTGATATTATCCGTCTAAAATTGCTTAAATACAATTTTACCTATTGGTGAATGTTTAGTAAAAATTATGAAAGAAATCTTTTTTTAGTACAAGATTCTTTTTTACATTTCTAGAAAAAGTACGAGGAGAATGTTATTTTTAACTTATACAGAATGAACATATTTTTAATGTTTCATAACGCCTTATTTTCATGAAGCTTAATCTACAAGATTTAATTACTATTTTTCAAAAAAAATCATTTTCTGTTAAAATTGTACAGAATTTTGTGAAAATAAAACGATTTTCAAGAAGAAATGATATTTTCCTTAAGAATTCATTTCAAGTATTTGATAAAAACCATTTTCCATATAAAATGGAATTATTTCATATGTTTACGTTTCAAGTATAATTTCTCTATGATTTACATGGTTTCATGTTTATTATGATGAAATGATATCCATTTTTTTATGGATTATGTTATGATGGGATGATGATTATGAAACCCATTTTATTCTTTGGGTTATGATGAATGATTTATGTTTATGATTGTGGAACATGTAATATTGATTTCAATATGAGATGGGTGGGACAAATATCTTCCTCCAATGAATTGGGTAAAGATTTATATCTCATGAGATAGACATGGCTGGAATGGAAAATTAATCTGGTTCAGTGATACAGGACTGGAACGAGCAGCGAACTCGGTTTAGAAATGGACTTTGTTCGCTAAGATAGTCTTGGAAATGAGTCATTACTAATAAGAAATGATTTTCTATAATTATATGTGTATTCCACAAAGTTTCATGTTTTATGTTATGATTATTGGGATTACATTTCACTACTATGATTTATCCCATTTTTGATATTATGATCTCTTTTGCAGGTTAAGATTTTTGAAATGATATGTCCTTTTGAAAATGATATTTCCTTTGTTTAATCATACAGAGCATTTGAGCTCACCCTTTTCTATGTTTTCATTCCCCAGGTCAAGAATAAGGTTATTAAGTAGGATATTCCAAAAGGGACTCTTGATATGATGAAATAAACGGGAGACAATGTAAATGATTTATGAACCAGTTGTTTATGTTTCCCATTTTCTAAAGACACTATACTTATATGGTCCTTTCATGGTTTTGATATATGTTGTAACAAGTATGATTCAATTCTGAGGTAATAACCATGTATGTAAAGTATGTGTCGTTATATGATGTACCATGTAATTTGCAATGCTAAGAAATATTCAACCATAATATTTAATCATTATTGTCCAGTGATGATGGTTAACATATAATTAATGAAAAAACAATAATGTTATAAATCTAGTTGGGATCAATCACATGATCTACATCATCACCTAAATAAGACTCTACCCATCCAAGGAACACTCTCTGATCTCTACCTAGAACAGTGGAGAACATCAAGGTCACCACTTAAAATCCTTAAAGAGATCTATTTTGATAGATAACATCAAGGTCACATCATAATAATTGTATGAGACTTTCCTTAATCAACCAACATATTAGCCATAACGTACTATCAAGAAATAGATTTAGCGTGTACGTCAGATATACACACTCTGTTGTCCCCTAGCTGTTGTGCTAGTGTTTTGGATAGTGTTACGGATCACATGATGGGTGACCCCTATCACATGGAATATGACTCATTCCTTGTGACTCAGTGTGTAATTAAGAGAGTATACGAACATCGGAAAAAATACATAGCTATATGGCGTGTCATGTACTTGTGAACAAACACGACATGGAATACACAATCCAGTAGATGGACATGGCCTAGGTACATAGAGAGGGACAGATGACATGGTAAGTTTATTGGGTGTCTCTACACACTATTTAAACCTTCTACACACTATGTATATAGAGACTTTAGTTCATGTGAGACTCTTCTACCCAGGAAAGCATGGGGACAACTGGACTTTTCATGTACCTCATGGTACACACTATGTACTTATTTAAAGAGAGTGTTTGGATCTTCATTTTCCTTCTTTGGACCATTATAGTTTGAGTATGTTCCATTTTTCTTTTACCATGAGGGTATAGTATAGAATTACATCCATAAAACTGGATAGTGATCCCCTATAGAGTTCTAGACTCTGATAAGGTTTGGGTATCCCTTCGTGAGACTTTTGTAAG
The DNA here is from genome assembly GCA_963277665.1 of Viscum album. Taxonomy (NCBI): domain Eukaryota; kingdom Viridiplantae; phylum Streptophyta; class Magnoliopsida; order Santalales; family Viscaceae; genus Viscum; species Viscum album. The sequence continues at coordinate 70,376,492 of OY728161.1, forward strand.
ATCTTCTATCTACCTTTGTTTCCTTGGTGGATATTGTGAGATCCTCATAACCTTCCTGAGTAGGGTTTTTATTCTCCATCTAGTAGGTCATATTGGTTGAATTTGTGGAATAGTATGAATATGATCTGATGCATCGAGGGTTGATCCAAAGAGGGTTTTTGGTTTCCCTTAGCAGATCCAGGAGTGCCCCCCAATATTTGTATCCAAGGTCTTCATAGTCCAATGATATTTAATTGGGAGGGTCAAACTAGGCTATAACTCTTCATTGAATGTCTCTGATGATTTCACGTGTCTTATATTTGGTTTTCCCGGAATGACTGTTTCTTCAAGAAGAATCATGTTTCTAGCTATTTTTTAGTATTTCTTGATGGGAAAATGTATTTTCAGAGTATATGTTGGTGTTTATGTCATAAATTTATTATTATATATTGTATTTATCAAGTTGTACTTAGATATTCTTGTTTATAGTTTTTTGTGTATCCCACTGAGTATTGTTACACTCTCCCATTCATGAAATTTTCCGACATGTGTCATTTATTTTACAGACAAAGACCCTTTTTACAATGTCATATGAGGATATGGAGCAGCTGAATCGTATTTGTATCTTTTTATACCATTTACTTTTATCGGGATCATTGATTATACTTATTCATCTCCCTTAGTATAGGTTGGACGATTTATAATTTTTTGGTGGGATTATATTTGAACCCTTTTAAAACATTTAGTTCAATTACTATCATACTCTATTGTGGGATCTTAGTTGTAAGCATGCATTGTTTCAATAGTTATAAATTTCATCATTGTTTAAGCTTTGAGATGTGTTAGTTTGTATAGTTAATTTTGTTTACTGCCTCCCATTTTTGGGATGTGCCTACTCTGTTTTGTTCTCCATCCCCTGTCCTATAAGAGGTTTGATTAGGGTACTCACATGTTGGGAATCGGTGGGTAAGTCATCACAGAGTGGTATTTTAGTAGTTGGTTCTATAACAGGATTGCAGTCGGTGTGTTTGTTTTGGGGTAACAATGTTTTGTGTTCTAGTTTCAATTTCACGATAGGGACTCCAGTTTTGGTGTAGCAGTCGAGATATCCATACCCCAAGAGAATGATCACCTAGAATTCAACATGGTACATGTAAACATTGGATTCCTGAGAAATTTTTCATAAATACATCATACAGGCATGGTATGGTTTTCATTGTATTTCTTGATTCATCTACCAAGATATACACTTTTGACCTAGGTAAATTTAGTTTTATTTCAGGATTCCTCCCTGAATATAGTTATTTAGGATTCCACTACATGTCTATGAGGATTATCCTTTTAGTGAAGAGACATCGGTACATTGGAATGTACCAGAGATATCACCTCTTGGTGGTTTATTAGATATACCACCATCTATTGAGGAGGTCTATAGATGGAAATAAAAATTTATGATGAATGTAGTTTGAGAGATTTTCATGAGTTTGAGAGGCATTGCCTCCTAGGTTTTGGTGTGATACAATCCCCCAAGATGTTGAGGAATATCTTGAGGAATTCACTCACATTTCATCATAGTGAGGATGCATTATGACAAGATTGATGTACTCATAGAAAGTTTTCTTCAATGATATGTTGGGAGATGGTGGATCTTGGTTACTTATTCAAATGGTGAGTCAACTATAACATGGTTTGACCATGAGAGTATCATTAGGAAGGAGTTATATTCATCCTTATTGTGATCTGTATGCAGACAAGCGATTCTTCATCTTCAATAGTTTAGTATGTCTATGGAGGAGTACTCAGTGACGTTTAAATCTCTCACATTTATCTTTATATATTGTGCAGGATGAGTTCTTCAGAACTCATACATTTGATCAAGGAATGCATTGTAAAATTAGGGCTTTAATGGTATGTTTTTTCATTCCCACATATTGGGGGTGAGATTGATAGATACATGTTGGTGGAGATCATTATATAAGATAAGACATTGACGGAGAGGGTTATTTATTATAACTCATTATATGGGACCTCAATAGAAGGTAGACAACTGTAGTCACACCTATCCATGTGTGTCAAACCCTTCATGAGCTGATCTCGAGATTTAGGGCCAGTGGTGTAGGGATCTCCAGGTGGATCAAATTAGTCGAGGCAGAGGTGGTGTTTCTTGTGTCATAGTTTGGGACATTTGGCTCGAGATTTTCTGACCTGTCGTACATCTAATCATGATATGGTCGAAGGACTATCTATGTAGAGACAAAAGAATAATAATGTTGATCTTTTAGGTAGATGATGTTGTATGTGGGAGGGTAGGGAAGGACGATATGACAGAGGGTTTTATCTATTACCACAACCACCCCCATGTGGTTCTCACCCTGCTCAAGGGGTTGGTGGACAACGATGAAGCCATCTGTAAGTTATAGAGGCCCATGACCACGAGTCACAAGTGATGATATGTGGTAAGATATATTTCTTTACAAATTTATCTACAGTATTGATAGATATCGTATTGATTAATTCCTTCCATTCCACTTTTCCAGTTTGTGAAATAGAGATTTTTGTTGAGTCATTAGCTTGACCCTTATGGTTAGACTTTGACAAGTAGTGACTCACCAATAGAGGAACCGTACATATTCTATGATATAAAACATGGAAGACAATGTTTTTTAAAATTTATCTTTGTTAGAGTGATGGGTCCTTATGATTTTATCATAGGTATTGATAGGATATCAACTATTCATGAGCATATGTTCGATTTTAGGGAAAGGATGCAGTGTATCTGTAGGGACAGAATGATGTTTTTATATTGTGGTTAAAAAATAAACCATAGATTATCCAGAAAAGATCATGAATATGAGAGTGCAACAAATCATTCACCTATTGGGTAGTGTGACACTTAGAGCAGTGAAAACATTGGGTTATCAGTTTTCTACAATGGTGGAGGAGTCTGAGGACTCCTTTCTAGAGAACATGCAATGTTTACCTCCACAATAATAGTTGGAAATTTTCAGTGACTTGAATCTTATGTTTGTACAGATATCTAAATTAGTATATCATATTAAACTCTAAAGATTCAAGATTTGATGATATAGTTAGATGACATGCATGATAAGGGCTTTGTGAGACCCAGTGTTTCCTCTAGGGCATCCCCGGTTTTTTTTCAAGATGTTGGATGGGATCTTGAGGTTATGTGTGTATTACCAACACATGAATTAGGTGACCATGAAGAATAAGTTTCCACTACCAAGGATCAATGACTACTTTGATCAATTTATAGGGGCACGATGGTTCTCAGAGACTTTTCTCAAGTTGGGATATCACCAATTGTGATTAAGGGATGACGTTATACAAAATATGGAATTCCGATGTTCCTACAGTCACTATGAGTACAAGATGATTCCATTCAGTGTGACAAATTCCCCAGTAGTGTTCATGGGACTCATGAACTTGTTAATAAATATCTTCATAGAAAAGTTCAGAATAGTCTTCCTTTAAGTCATCTCAGTGTATTTGGAGTCTAAAGAGGTTCATTTGAGACACTAGAGGATAGTATATTTCAAGCTATAAAAGAACCAGCTTTACAAGAATCTCTCAAAGAGTCAATTTTGTATTATAGGGGTCCACTTTCTAGGAAATAACATATCTACACTAGAGTAGTAATGGACGAAGTAAAATTTTAGGCAGTGCTTTCTTGAGAGACACCCAGAGTGTTACCAAGGTGTAGAGTTTCTTAGGGATTGTCGGGAACTGTCGGGGGTTTTTACCCAACTTATTCTGTGTTTCAGCATCCTTGTTGACATTAACATGAAAGGGATTACAATTCATGTCTATAGAAAGGTTCCAGTAGTGTTTTGAGAATCTGAGATAGAGGTTGAAGAGGTCATCCTTATTGAAATTTACATAGGAGTGTGTTGATTATGTAGTTTTATGTGATGAATTAAAGAATAGAAAAATTTTTGTTCTAATTTAATGTTAATTATTTATTGCCTATGATTCACTCTAATTGAGACCATCTGAGGAGTACTACAAAACCCAAAATCATATGTTAGTATTGGTTGTCTTTGTCTTGATGATTTTTTGAAATTAAATGATTGGTATGTGGATTATTATTTACCATATCATCAAGAGTCTCATGTACACCTTCTCAGAAAAGTATCCTAATGTAAGATAAAGGTGATGGCTATATTTTCCTCAAGAATATGACTTAGATTTTTTCTTTTCATCTAGGAAGGGGAATATTTTCAAATACACTCTTAGAATGAGATCATGTTCTTAGTTGTTGGAAGAGGTATTACAGTAGTTAGCCTTATTTTTTTTGTCCATCATGGATAAGAATATTGATTCATATATTCATTTGAAGGATGTCACCCAACCACTTTTATAATATGTTATGGATTCTCAATGTAGATATACTAACTATTAGATCTTACATACCCAGATATCCATTGAACATGATCTTGATGAATATTGTGAAGATCATATTCATGTTATCCTTTTCTGAGGATGAGAGATGGTTTCTTTGAAATTTTGGGAGGAGGGGTTGTATTAATTTCATACATCACCTTTTGTGATACATCCTTGTATAGAAAAAATGTAACAGAACTAATGATTTCATTTTTGGTTTCCATGATTGAAGAATGGGGTTTTTGAGTTTATCTTTAGATGTCATAATTTTCACCATATGAGGGATGATCACCATGTTTAGATGGGTTTATCTCAACCACATGAAGAGATAGAATGTAAGTGGCATGGGAATTCCATATAAATTGTGATGGAATTACCACATACAACTAGGGGAAATGATTCCATCTAGGTGATTGTAGACTCACTCACCATGTTAGCCCACTACCCGTCTATTCGAGAGAACAGTTTAGTAGAGATATTTGGATGAATCTATGTGCATGAGATAGTCAGACTCGAGGGAGTACCATCGATGATCATATCTTGTCATGATTCCCACTTCACATCTCAGTTATGGAGATGACTGCATGAGGAATGTTGGAATCAGTTGTGCTTGATCGTGACATTTCACCCCCTCATTAAAGGTCAGATTGAGAGAACCAATAAGGCCTTGGAGACAAAAAATATGTTGGCTTGTGTGTTGAAATTTGAACATATTTGGTTTGATCACCTACCATTGTTGTAATTAATACCCAAAAATAGTTATCATTACACCGTATGTATGGAAACATTCACGGATTTCTATGGGAGACCATATATGTCACCACTTTTTGGACTGATCTGAGTGAGTTGGAACTCATTGTCTTGGAGATACTGAGAGATAATAATGAGAAGGTGAAGATCATCTAATAGTGGACAAATACTACATAGATCCATCAAATTTTCTATATGGACCATTGATGGAGTCATTTGGGGTTCAAGGAAGGAGGCTATGTGTTTTTTAAGAGTGTCAACTCAATATGGATTTAGATATAAGGTTGTGGAAAAAGTTATCTTTGAGAATCAATGTTTTCTTCTAGATACTATATAGAGTTGGTCACATTGTGTTCCTCTTATCTCTACCATAGTAGTTGGATTAGGTAAATTATGTATTCCAAGTGTTGCAGTTGAGGAGGTACGTGCACAACCTATTGCATGTTATAAACATGAGAGAGCTAGACATCATTGATGGAGCTAACATTGAATAGTACTTGGTGGAGATCGATGATTAGTAGAGGATGATCCATCATGGGAATTTTATTCTCCTTGTGCATGTTCTATGGATGAACAATAATATTTTGGAAATCACATAGGATTGGATGACCTAGATATTATATTAGTACCCTCATGGTTTTTAGTAGTTTTTTCTCTTTTGGTATGAAGTTACCTAATGTGGGGAGAATGTAATGGCTCATACTTTCTACGTATTATTCTTCAATATAATATGGATTATTTTCAATACCAGGAACTGATACAGTAAATGGTTCTGATGCCCAGTGTGGCATGAATAATTATTTGATATATAATTAATATATTCAATAACACATGTGTGATGTTTTCATGGAAAACATAAATATCATCCGAATGTGATCCCAGATCAGAAATATGGTTGCATCATTGATTTCATCATGAAATTTTTACCCTAGGTGAGGCATAATATTTTTCATTGTGGGGTGTTTGTGAAAACGTATCTACACATATGAAATTAATAGAATAAATTGATTTACGATTTTATTTTAATTTTTTCAATGAAGTGAGATAATTAATGATTAAAAACATGTCTATTTATTTTTTCATATGGTTGGTTTCAAAACCCTTGAGGCCTATGATCCATTGGAATAGATTGTTCTTGGTTAATAACAATATATCGGGATCAGATCATGGGTCATTACGCTGATGGAGTTGGAATACCTTGTTAAGGACGATAACACAACCATTATTCATCAGTAATCAGTTCAGTCTCTAGGTATAGGGTTTTTCGTTTGATTCATTTCCCATTCCTTAATTATATGATTAACACAAATCAGTCAACAAATAAATTGATCTATAGTTTTCTCCTCTAGAAAGGAGGGTATAATTAATCCGGTATTAGTAGAATTACATTGAAATTGTTTATTTCATCATTTTTTTACAATGAAATTAATTGAAGTCAACATGAACAACAATCACGGTCTGTGACACTATTTTTTTCTCGTGATTTCCTCCCCTAAATTTTCATTCACTGTAGAGGTTCATTTTTTGGCTAGGGGTTCAACATATCCTAATCAATCAATCATTTTACACCCGTTTTTGGGTGAAATGATCTGAAATCATGGATCTGTTATCATAAAGACACAATAGTTTTGTGATGATGGAATTGGTGGAAAATTGCAATGCTTGGAATACCCAATTTTAATTTCTTTATCATTTTTATCACAAAATGAATAATGATTTGTAGATCCATTTTTAGAATGAGTTTGATGGTGGAACATGTTTTTAGATGACGGTAAGGCTCAAGAAAATAATGGATCACGATTTACTCAGTTAAATTATCATTGAATCAATGTCCAGAGGAGTGGATGAAGACCCATGTTCCAGATATGAGTTTCTAGAAAATTTCATGTTTGACAACATATAATTCAACTCTACATATCGTTTGGGCCCCTGGATTTGGTGTTATGGTTCCATACATAGTTAAGTGTCAAATAGTTTGTAACACCTTTCACAAAGAATGGGAACCCCTCCATGTGACTAGTTGTGTACATTTGAGAGTACATGGACAATGGGAAAATGTCCACAAATAAAGGGCACACATTGTACTTGTAAAAAGATAGATATTGTCATAAATGGGATGTTACATTAACACAACCTTGGTACATGGACAAGGCTAGGAGAAACGAGTAGAATTCTATGTGTCTCTACATTACTTATACTCCTTATACACAAAATTTATATAGAGACTACATTCCTTGTAAGACTCTTAAATATGGGAACCATGTGGATAGTTTGACATGCCATGTTCCCCCGGGTACCCGCCATGTACCCCTTTCAAGAGTGTTTATAGAACATCATTTTCTTATTTTGGACTAGTATTGGTTGATTACATTACCTTATTCCTTTCCAACAGTGTTATAGTTTTTAATTACATTCCTATCACTTGATTATGATACCCTGTAAGGGATGAGTCTCAACTAGTGTTGTTTTTTCCCTATGTGAATCTAGAGTAAGATGTTTTATCATCCATTATTCCCTAAGTACAGGATGTGGAATAATTGTGGCCACCATGAGTATAAAATTTATCCTATATCTAGTGGTCTATATCTATAGGGTCTGTGTAAATGTTGTCATATAATCCCTTACATATATGTTTGATCTAGATTGGGTTCTTGGTGTCCCCCAACAGTTCTTGGTGTAACCCCTGTATAAGTATCAAGGGACTTCTTAGACTAGTGAAATTTCATTGTGTGGGGTCCAATGAGATGGACCTCTTCATCGAGTTTCTCTGATGATATAAGAGTTTGTTGAATGGGTTATACGGGTATAGGTTTTGCTCCAAGCGTAATATTGTGGCTGGTAGTTGTTCATGATCTCTATATGGCGCGAGGACATTCATTAGTATATCATGGTGTTTCAATTATACATTGATTTTTATATCTTTTATTGATCTAACTATACATAGTATTTAATTTTTAGTGGTTTTAGGGTGTCCTAGTGATTATTTTTAAAATCACCCATGTATGCGAGTTTCCTGCATGTTCATGTATTATGCAGATGACGACCCTTTTTATAGTTTTTTTAGGAGGAAAGGGATCAGGTAGTGAATAGATATTTCTTTTTAGACCTTGGTATTTTAAAATAATATTAAATTTTGCATAGTCATCTCCCATTGAGAATGTTGGAATCATTAAAATTTTTGGTTTGTCTTATATTTGATCCCTTTTTCCACTTTTAGTACATTTATTGTCATACTCTATAGTGGTATCTTACATGTATTAATTCATTGATTATGTTATTTAAATTACTAAATTTTATGGGATTGGAGATGTGTGTGTGTGTTTGTCTGTTTATAGGTATGTTAGGTAGAAGCCTCTCATTTTTGGAATATGACTACTCACCCCAGGTCTCCAGCCCTTGGCAGATCAGAGGCGAGCTTGGGGTATTTACGGGTCGGAACATTGTGGGTCGGTTCAGGACACAACACATTTGTGACCACATTCCATTTTCAAGGAGTATAAGAAATATCAAAATTTTATATTCAAGATACTCCTCCATGTGTCTCTATAGGATGTTCAAATCCCTTTATGTGAAAATATACCTTAGGATCTTATGATCAAAATATACCATAAATGGTTCCACAACGAAGTAGTGGAACAACATTTATAGTGAATTCATAACTACTACCAAATTAAGATCATGGGATGGTTAGTTTTTCTAATGTTTTTATAATTGGTGATATCTATAGGCTACCACTTTTCTATCATTCATCAAGTCCCACCCCAACCCCATTACATTATAATTGAGGTAAATATTATAACCCAAACCTATTTATAGGAGAATAAAAAATGGATTTGATGTCAATCTCAATGTTAGTTCCTCAAATGAACTCTGACACTTGGGATTCCACTCAAACATTACACCATTATGGGTAAATGTTTTCATCAGATATAAAATTTATAATAGTTACCAGAAAAATTACATATATTTAAAATCCAAAATCAATCATCCTTAGATCTCAAAAAATTGGGATTCTTCTAGGGCATAGCTATCTGAACATTTTTAGGATCCACTACGATTCCCCTATCAGAAATAACATTCCCCAAAAAAATTAATTCCTAATTCCAAAACTCACCGTTTGAATGTTTACCATATAGACAATGTTCTCCAATGGTTCCAAGATTGATATCCAAATGGTTCATGTGCTCCTCCCATGACATGTAGTAAACCAAAATATCATCCCTGAACACCACCAAAAAAAATTCCAAGAATCGATTAAATGTATGGTTCATCAATGCCAGAAAAACGATAGTATGGATTTTTTCTCTAAATGGAATAACTATGGACATGAAATTCCCATACCATATCTTCAAAATTGTATTAGATATATTCACTTCTCAAACTCTCAACTGGTGGCACCCATACTGATTTTCAATCCTTGAAAACCAATGATCATCTCAAATATGATCGAAGAGATCATCAATCATAGTCATTGGATATTTTTTCATAACAGTCTCATGATTTTACCTTCAATACTCAATAAAACGTTTGAGGATCCAATATTCTTTCTGACAAATGAAAAATGGTGAATCCCATGGTGATAATTAAGGACAAAAAAAATCTCAAAAAATCGATATCCACCAGATATACCATAATTTCAACTAACTCAGAAATAAATACAACACGATGGCATATTATTTGGAATTTTAATATATAGTAGGTATATAGTAAACATGATATCTCTCTGGGATGATAAAATAGAAAAAAATACGAAAATACATTGGGGGTATATATAAACCAATTTGGGCATCATACTACCAAAACATGTGTAAATATCATTAAAAAACATCTTTTAAAACTGTAATAGGAATACACCAACATAAAAAACAACATGTGCCACCCTTCATGAGCTAGAGTCCAACAGACCCTTAAAAACATGAGTGACCCCATCAGCAGAAAAGAAATGAAATTGATAGTGGTAATATTATATCTTCAACATAATGTAGATAATCAAATAAAATCATATAATCAACTCATATATGTCATGATTGATCACTAAAAAGTCCCACTCATCCTTCTGTTATGCTAGTATCACTATACATGCAAGGGAATTGAACCATTGTTTAAACCTCTTTCCCAATGGCATGGAATTATCTAACAAGAAAAAGATAAATTCAAAATAAAATCCCAACACAACAACTAGATTTCAAAATATAAAATAATTATTAACACCTATGTCAAATAATTATAGTTCCAAATAAGATGAAATAAACTTTATACCTCTAACTATGCTTTTCCCTACTTTAAATTCCACTAGTGCATACACCGCCACATTAAGAAGTGTGGACTTGGATCCAACCTAATCATTCCAAGACACATGAACACCCCCCTTAGCTGTAGGATAATAACCACTACCCTTGGAAGCATAAATATGAACTTGAATCCACATGGTGAAAGTGGATCCATCCTTACATCCTTATGAAATATTAAAAAAACAATTTATACTTCCATATTGTTCACAATGATGAAATGTATTAGGAGCCTATATATAAATTAGTTTGGTAGGACATGTACTACAAAACTAATAGAAAACTAGCTACTATTTTCAAAATTAAGCCCTTGAATCTGGTAATGATAAAAACTGGCTTCCTTTGAGCATATTTTATTGGCCATAAGAAACACCCTGGATAACAACATTACCATCTGAAGCTCATCCAAAATCATTTTTACTATTATGTCAAACTCTTCCAAAGATTACTTTTCAAATACCTCTATAATGGTAGGAATAAAAATGATAATAATCATTGATCTAATATCATCCCTCAACCCCAACTCAAACCTTCGATCCATCAGGTAATCATCGGTGACTATCCCTAGTGAAAAGTGCACTAAATAATATAAATAGGTGGAATACTCCATAATGGTTTTCTCTCCCTCCACAATGATGAGCAGAATATATCAAGATAAAAATTCAAAAAAATTAATAAAATACTACCTATTGATATCCTTATTTAACATAGCCTGCATAATATATTCTCATTGTCTCATTGGAAGTCATTAAAGCTTCTTTGTGAGAAAACCAATGTTAGATTCGTCAGGTGTCTTCCGAAATTTGAATATCCTCTTAATCAAATAAATAAATTATTCATAATTCACGACATATGATAGGTGGATGATTTTTTTTTAAATAATAAATCATGATCCACTACTCAACATGGATTCTAAACTTCTTCTTGATCCATAGATCAAATAGTGTAGAGTAATCAGTTACAGAAATATTCCAAAATCATAGGACCAACATCATGTATCATTGTAAATGACTTATAATAATGATAATTTCAAGAAATTTTGAGTTCATAAAACATGTATGACACTTTATGAAACGAATAAGCCCATTTAAACAAACCCCATATCCAGTTCATTCGAATAACCTCAACCACCATGACTCATGATTTGAAAAAAATACCTGACCAGCCTTGGTGACTCAGATTCAAACATGAAAGTGAGTTGTCTAGGCCCCTATTTCATAAACACTATCCATATTATGATGTGCATAACTATGATCTAAAAAATAGAGAACTACAACCAGGATGTCTCCACAACACATCAGAATTGGTAATCCCTCTGATAACAATTCATATTGAACCATCATAGGTTAGGTTGAGAAGTCACGAGAAATCATCATCCACTTTGGGAAATACACTTAAAACACCCAAGACTCTTGTAATATAGATGAAACATCAATGTACCATGCATAAGAAAGAAATAAATATCCATTACACATATAGAGTCAACCCACACTAGAAAACCCAAAAAGATAAAGTAGAACAAACTAATAAAGTCTACATGTTACCATCCATCACCACCAACCAATCCTACAATGAAGGAGACATATAACAATATAACATGGGATACAACATGATTCCATTCATTTTCAATGAGTCCTAAAATACAATTTCTAAAACCACATAATGTAAAATTTAGGGTGTAAGCATAGATCTCATATGGATACCACCAAATAATCTATACAGGTTTTAATATCAAGAATTATAATGTTCTGTATTTGAAACAAAATACACATTAAAAATATATTTTTACAAATAAAACTATTTTTGAACATACAATTTTTTTCAATATATTCAAACCATATTAACAAGATCTAGGAATATATATTTTATAAAATAAAAACTTGTGAAATAAATATGTGAGAAAATATCCATGAAATAAATAGTCAAGAAATAAAATAAGTATAAATTTCAAATCATTCCTATTGGTATCTAGACTTTGGGAATAAATAATAGAAATAAAATTTTCCTAAACTATAAAAATGATTATTCTAACTCATATTGATTTTTTCCAAAGTCAATTGATTTCACAAAAGTAACCCCTTGTGTTATCGCACTAAATTGGGTTACCTATATCCATTTCCTAACGCATCCAATGTTCCTAATGGGATTTGTTTTTCAAAAAACATTTCCAAAATCGATGCTATAATTTAATAAAACCTTATCTATATCAATTAGATTACATTTTAATTAACAAACCATATAGTTAAATAATAACATATTGTAATTTAAAATTTATAAACACATACATATATATACCTACATCATTAATGATGGAAACCAATATTCCTTCAATAATGGATATTTTGAAACCATGGATTAGCCTACAAAAACATGGAATGGTATGAAAATGAAAATTATTGATATAAAACACCAATATATCATGAATCTAAATAAAAAAACACAACTAATACCACCATACACACAAAAGGTAATGAAGAATCAGAAAGACCGCTTAATAGGAATATGTGATGTAACCACCACTAGAGTCTAACACTGAATACAATAATCTGGATGGAGGGAAATCACCAAAAATTATCCAAAATAAACCAAGGGATAATGATGGTATATTTTTCATAGAAATGATATATAATCTGTCATGAAGCATGGTTAAAACCATTTAACCCTTGGAATTACCTTTATAAATCCCTTTCATTACATAAAATATGTAAGGACACGACCCCAGTTGCCTAGAGCTGGTGCCTTATTTGATTAAGTTGGCCTAAAAACAAGGAATATGAATCCCAAAGGACTGATTAGGTTAGTGTTATTTGAAACAAGATACATACATAAGTTCATCATTACAAATTTAAATGAAAGAAAACATAGATACTCTTTAGAATACTTCCATAAATCCTAGGTTCTTTTAGCATGTCATTCATAATAGAACTCTTCTTTCCCTAAGAAAATGAAACATAATAAAGGGGTGATCTCAAATGCTCATTAACATTAATAAATACATAAGAAGGTAATATAAAAATTACACATGGTGAATAATAGAAAACACGTGCCTTTAATAAATAAACTTGAACACATTATTGCAGGAATATGAGCTGAGTAAATAATACCATAATAAAACAAAATCATGGGTATTATACTAATCGAATAAACACATGAAATATCAATAGATGTAATCATAATGGTGTAATTCATAATTCTAGACATTCTGAAACATTTTTCCAAGGCCTCGGCTAAGACATCTAAAGATTAAGGTCTTGGCCAAAATCCATATCACATTGGGAAAGGCCTCAGCCAATTCCTCGTCTTGTTATCTTATGAGACCTACCGATGTATCGAGTGGCTATAGCAGGCCCCACCAATCACATAATAAGTGAAATTAAATCCTCATATGATTGAGGATAAACATAAACAAACTATCCATTCATATTGAATCTATCATATGAAATGCAACAAACATCCCCAATTATTGAACATAAAAACTAACCATTCGGAATAATATGGTGAATGGTTTTAGGACATATCATCCACAATAGAGTTAGTCATAAACAGTTAAATAAAATATGGTATATGAGTTCATAAATTATTAAACCAAATAGTACCATGGAATCAACAATAGTGTTTAATTAGATGAAAACACTCTTATAAAATCATTAAGCAATTCTTGAGATAAATACTCTTTTATTTTGAAAAGAAGTGTTCTTTTGGAAAAATCGTTGTATAAAACCAGAATTACAGCAATATAGTATTTTCATAATAAAATGAGTGATTTTATAAAGATAAATGTTTTAAAAAATTGATCATAGAGTGCCCTTGAAAATAGGAAAGAGTTTGAGAAATTCCCTTGGATAAGGCTTGTATTTTGGAAACAACTTCGAGAGTTCCTTGAAAAATGTGTAACTATCCATCAAATAAAGAAGGATTCTGGTTTTTACACAAATATATTATACTCAAACAGAATATATGATTAATACATAACAATACAGAATGATTTCATTGATTTAATTAGACAATGAAAGTGTCCCAAATGAAAGTGGATGTTCGGGTGGAAAAACTCGTACCTTACCTTCAAACGTGTTATAGTCTTGTACTTATGCTTCTGAAATATGAAATTATACTTGTTAATATATTATTTAAGAAACTATTAGACCTTTATTTATTTTAACATAATTCTGGTTAGTTAATTATGTCTTTATTACAAGTTATTGTATTGAATTTCATCGTTCAGGAGTGTTCGTTTCCTTTATTTTCATATTCGGTTCAGTTGATTTTAAGTATTGAAGTTGAATGGATGTAAATATCCAGAATGGAAATTAAATATTATTTATTAACATTCAGCATTGTTAATGTAAATTTCAATCATTTGGTTACATGGAATGTGGATGAATCATTAGATTACCACTACTTCGATTATTCGGCGGTCTTTGGAGTATTATGAACTACTTTTGTCATATAACTTAATTATATGTACATATTCTGGGTCCTGATAATTAATTAGGTTATAACACATATATTATAGTCTGGTTCAACCATGAATATGGTTTCGTGACCAGTAATGAAGATGAATTTGAAGAACGAAACTTTGTCATCCATGAAGGTTATAAATTAGAACCTCATTGATGTCGATTTCGTTTATAAAATAAAAGGGTGGGAGTAAGAATATTTATAATGTTTCTTACATTAAAATGATATAAATATTGTATATTGATGTTAATGGATTTATCATGATCATTTGGACATTGGAGGTAAGGAGATGATAACAAAAGGAGATAAATTTAAATGAAACCAAATGAAAAATAAGGGTACTTTACCTCTTGAAATGTCCTCCTTGAGAAACTCTTTAAGGTAAGGGGTTTTGGTCTTTTGGAAAAACCAAAAGCTTCTTGGACGTGGGGAGAGACAAGGGAAAGTTAATGGGGAAGAACATTGAGGATCTTCAAGGCTTAGAGATGTGAAGAGAAAATGGAGTGGTGAGGGGGTTTTATAGTGGAGGAGAGGAGAAAATTTTGAATATTTAATTCATTATTTTATTATTTCCCTCAAGACAACCAATAGTAGTTCTTCATGGGACCCCAAATAGTTATAATGGAATGTTAGTTCGAACCAAGTGACCTTACATCACATATTATGTCATAATTAGTGTATTTAACTGATTATTTGTATATACTGTATTTTATCATATTTTACTATTCATCAAAAATTCTAGAATTTCAGAAAAATCCCAAATATTCACCCCTACCATTTTTTGACCTGTAGAATTCAAAAGAGAAATCCATTTTTCTGTAATAATTTTCTAAATATTATTAATTTAATTTTTAAATAAGGTCATAGATAATTCGAAAATTAAAAATCTTTAAGTGTATTTAGTTTCATGTGACATTGAAAAATTAATTGAGATACCATTATCATATTTCCTTAAGAAAATAAAATAATATTATTATTTAATATTAAATTGGCATATTACTATTCATATTACTAATCATAAGGGTATGTTAATTTTCACCAAATATCAAGTTTGTTCTATCAGACTCCAAATGACTTACTGAACACAACTATAGATGACCATTTTTCAAAATTCAAAACATAGATGAGGAAATTTTTTGTTTCTAAAATTGCAGTCTATATATATTTTCAAAACCTTTGGGTGTTACATTTTCCCCTCCTTAAATAAATTTCATCCTAGAAATTCACAGAATATTACCTAAAAGGATTCAGGTATGTCTTTAACACAAGATCCTCTGGCTCCAATGTTGCTTCTTACATCTTTTGGTTCCTCCATAGAACCTTTACCAGTCGAGTCATCCGATTTCTCAATACTTGTTTTCTAGTATCATAAATCTTGATAGGCTCTTTATAGTATGACATATCATGATGAAGTTCCACTTTATCATATGTGAGTACATGTGCGGGGTATGGCATGTACTTTCTTAACATTGAAACATGGAACACATTGTGGGCCTTGGAGAGACTAGGCAGCATTTCCAAATGGTAATCTACAGATCCAATTCAGTCCAGAATTTTAAAAGGTCTGATTTACCTGGGACTTAATATTCCCTTCTTATCGAATCGTATAATACCCTTCCATAGAGATACCTTTAGGAAAACATGTTCACTTTCTTGGAACACAAAATCCTTCATTCGGTTATCTGCATAGCTCTTTTTCCTACTTTGTGCTACTTTGAGATGGTTCTGGAAAATCTTCACCTTTTCCATTGTTTCTTCAAAAAGTTCTGGGCCCATGAGTTTTCGTTCACCAACATCATCCCTGTGAGTTGGTGTATAACATCACCTCCCATATAATGCTTCATAGGGTTCCATCTGTATACTTTAATGGAAGCAATTGTTGTAGGAACATTCTACGAAAGGTAAATACTGATCCCACATGCCTTGAAAATCAAGTGAACAAGACCTCAACATGTCTTCCAATGCTTGAATGGTCTGTTCCGATTGTACATCTGTTTTTGGGGTGTAGGCAGTCCTCAAACGAAGATCAGAATCTAGGGCCTTCTGAATAAATTTCTAGAATCTTGATGTAAACAATGGATCATGATCAAAAACAATCGATCGGGGTATTCCATGAATTCTCACAATTTTATTAACATATAGTTTTGCTAGACGTTTGAGTGGTAGATCTTCTCTTATAGAAAGAAAATGTGTTGACTTGGTAAGATTATCAATAATGACCCATATTTCATCCTTCCTTCTAGGAGTCTTTGGTAGTCCCATGACAAATTCTATCGTGATATTATCCCATTTTCACTCAGGTATGGGAAGAGGTGGCAATACTCCTCCAGGATATTTCCATCCATCTTTAACTTGTTGACAAACCATACATCTTGACCAAAAATCAACAATCACCCTCTTCATGTTGTCCCACCAAAAATGTTCCTTCAAATATCTATACATATTAGTGCTACGAGGGTGTATAGAGAAATTGAAACTATGGGCATCATCCAACAATTCCCGTTTTCGATCAGGTATATCGGGATCACAAAGTCTCTTCCCAAATTACAAAATTTCATCTTCATAAACGAAGTCACTCAGTCTCCCATAATTCATAGTTTTAATCTTCTTTTGAAACTCCTCATCATCAGCCTGAGCACTTTTTATCCTTTCTAATAAAGATGTATTGGAATCCATTTGAAAAATAATTGATGTTTCACCTTCCATGGTTATTCCCATATCCAAATTTACTAAATCTATGAAAATAGGATCCCTTTCAACTCTCATCTTGTTCAAAACACAATGATCCTTTCTGCTCAAGGCATCTTCCACCTTATATTTCTTCCCCGGGTGGTAGTGTATCATGCAATAATAATCCTTGAGTAGTTAAAGCCATCTCCTATGCCTCTTGTTGAGTTCTTTATGGGAGAAAATATACTTCAAACTCTTGTGATCAGTATAAATCTCACATTTTTACCATAGAGATAATGTCTCCATATATTCAAAGAAAATATTATAGAAGATAACTCAAGATCATGAGTGGGATAGTTTTTCTCATTAATTTTTAGCTGTCGTGATGCATACACAATAACCATATAATTTTGCATAAGGACACAACCAATTCCTTTCCTTGAAGCATCACTATAAATAACAAACCTTCCTTTTCATGATGGTAGAGTCAATATTGGAGCATTGAAAAATATTATCTTCAGTTCTTTGAATCATTCTTCACAATATTTTGTCCAAACATATTTAACTCCTTTATGTGTGAGCTTCGTTAGCGGGTTAGCCAGTCTGGTAAAATTATGAACAAAACGCCAATAATAACATTCTAAGCTAATCAAACTGTGTACCTCAGTTATATTTGTTGGCATGGGCCAATCATGGATTGCCTTTGTCTTCACAGGATCAACTAGGATTCCATCCTTAGAGAAAATGTGGACAAGAAAACAAATATCCTGAAGATAGAATTCACACATTCTATTCTTCCAATATAATCCATTTCTTCAAAGAGTGTTTAGGATAATGCGCAATTGATTTTCTTGATCTTCGTAGCTTTGGGAGTATACCAAGATATCATCAATAAATATGACTACAAAATCATTGAGATATTCCTTGAAATATCTGTTCATTAGATTCATGAAGACCAAGGGTTCATTAGTCAATCTAAAAGGCATTACTGTAAACTCGTAATGCCCGTACCTGGTTCGAAATGCTGTTTTCAGAATGTATTCCTTCTTTACACTCAACTTATGATATCTAGACTGAAGGTCAATCTTTTAGAAGTATTGATCTCCATGTAGTTGGTCAAATAAATCATCAATGTGAGCTAGTGGATAGTTGTTCTTTATCGTTATAGCATAGATATCCCTGTAGTCGATACATAACCTCATAGATACGTCTTTCTTCTTAACAAAACAGACATGGGATCCCCATAGATAAATAGTAATGCGAATAAATCCCTTATTCCTCAATTCCTCAAGTTTTTTCTTTAGTGTCAATAATTCCAAATGGCCATTATATTAGGGTTCTTTGATATGGACCTTGAACCAGGAATTAAATCAATGGAAAACTCAATTTCTTGTTTCGGAGGATGTCAAGGTAAATCTTCTGGAAAAACATCAACATATTCTCTCACAATATGTATATCATCTATTTGAAAATTTATTTCCACACCCATTGTTATTTCATTATCTTCCTCCCTAATAATTGAATTTAGTTGAGCTACTGGGGTTGGATCTTGATAAGAATCAGGTGGTGATGATTCTTCTCTATAGATAAGGTGTTTTTTATCATCATCATCAAAAATCGTAACCTCCTTCTTCTAACCATAAATTATATCATCATGGTCCAAAATCCAATCCATAATGAGTATTATATCAAATTAAATCATGGGTATGATGATAAGATCAGCAGATAAAGAACATTTATATGCCTTACTGGGAACTGATTCATAGAACATTGTACCAATGATACTTCCCTTAGGAGTTTTGACTGACAACTCCCATGTTAAATCAAATTGGAAATATATAATTTTCATAGCAAACTAGGAAGATATGAAAAAATGCGATGATCCAGAATCAAATAAATAATTGGCTATGTTTGATGAAATGATCAAAGTACCTGCCACTACATCAAGTGGAACTTCATCCTCTGCAGTTGTGAACGCTTATTCTTTTCCCTGCTCCCTCGGTCTCTTCTATTGCATATTTCATTGATGTTCTAGAAAATCATTAACATAGTGCCCCATCTCCTTACAATTATAGCGTTGAACATCATTGGATTCCTTATTTCCTTTGCAATCACCAGAAATATGGCCTTTCTAACCACATTTGTAGAATAATCATTTTCCTTTTAAGCACTCACTGTGGTGTTTCCGTCCACAATTGTCACATGGTGGATATTCAACTCTTCCCTTTTTCCCTTTTTCCTATTATCCTTTCCCATGATTTTCAGCAACCCTCTTCTTTTCATGCTTTCCCTTAAAGTCATAAGACTTAATTAATTATTTTTCTATCTTGATAGTACATGTATCTATATCCTTATATGATTAAAAACTTTTGGAGACCAGTGCCCACCAGAGGAATGGTATTAGGTCATCAAAAAGTCAACCAATTTTTCTCCTTGGATTTCGTATGTAGTCTACATCATGTCTTGCTAATATTGTGAAGTTAGCTTCGTACCTTGCAACATTATTATCTTCCTTCTTCCTTAGATTCAAGAATTTTCTCTCCATATATGATCGCTTCTCACGGGGGAAATATTTTTCTAATAAGATTTCCCTAAAATCCCTCCATTCCATCTCTTCTATCTCTTCCTCCTCCTTTGAGTTTGGGATTAATGACCACCACTAATCCGCATCTCCTGATAGATGATATACTCCCATGAAAACCTTCTCTCTTTCATTACATCCTATGGTGAGAAATATCTTCACAAGGGAACATATCCACAGCTCTACTCCAAATGGGTTTGTAGTCCAATTGAATGATGGAGGCTGTTGTCGCATAAAGAGATCTAGCATGGCTCCTCCACGTGGTGGATCTGGATGCTCCATATGGGTAAAGTTATTATTCATAACCAGAGTATATTGTCCCAGTATATTTATGTGTTTCTCAGCACCAATCACAGCACCAAATCCAACATCATTATCATACTTCGGAAGAAAATCCCTATAGGGGACACCTGTATTCGTGAAATTTCCATTCCATCCAATAGGCACCATATCTAGATAATGGCATACACTAGATTATTTTATGAATCATAATGTATAATCTTAAAATAAAAATACTCAGAAAAATTGAGATCCTATGCATGGATAATCCCATATTCACAAAAATGGTTTCATTGAGGAATAATTTACATTTCAATCATTCATAATGGCTTGTAAAAAATGTAAATTATCCTAAGCATATCCCCCTGAAGTGTCATAACCAAGAGTACATCAAGGCCCGTTGTCAGGAACCAGTTCCCGTTAGAGTCTAGCTTAAAGTAGTGTTTTCTGGTTTTACCCCTAGATACATCTGTGCCAGAGCCGCCTTTACCTACTTGTATCTAGATAGGGATGTATTCCTTGAAAGATCCATATTATCTATTCCATTTCAAAATACTTGGAAATTATTGTATGTATATCCTCAAATACTAAATTAGAGAGTCTTCCCTAATTCTACATTTTCTAAATCTAGTTTCCAAGTATTCATCTAAACATCCTCTGATACCAGCTGTAAGGACCTGACCCCAGTTTCCCAGAGCTGGTGCCTTATTTGATTAAGTTGGCATACAAACAAGGAATATGAATCCTGAAGGACCGACTAGTTTATTATAATTGGAAAAATGATAAATACATAATTTCATAATTACAAATTGAAATGAAAAATAATATAGAAAGTCCTTAGACAACTTCCATAACTCCTAGGTTATTTTTGAATTTCATTAATAATAGAAAACTTCTTTCCCTGAGAAAATGAAACATAATAAAGGGGTGAGCTCAAATGATCAGTAATAGTAAGCAATACAGAGGATGGTAATATAAGCATTATATTGGGTGAATAATTTAAAACACATACCTTTAATAAATAAATTTGAACACATTATGGAAGGAATATGAGATGCGTCAATAATTCCATAATAAAACATAATCATGGGTATTCAACTAATCGAATAAACACATGAAATATCAATAGATGAACTCATAATGGTGTAATGCATAATGTCGGAAATTCTGAAACATTTTGTCAATGCCTCGGCCAAGACGTCTAATGAATAAGTCCTTGGCCAAAATCCATATCACAATGGGAAAGCCTCGGACAATTCCTTGTCTAGTTGTCTCATGAGACCTACCGATGCATCGAGGGGATATAGTGGGCCCCACCCATCACATAATAAGTCCAATTAATTGCTTATATCAGTGGGGATAAACATAAACAACATATACAATCATATTGAAACTATCATATGAAATTTAACAAACTTACACAATTATTGAACATAAACACTAAGCATTCAGAATAATATGGTGATTAGTTTTAGGACAGATCATCCACAATAGAGTTAGTCAAAAACCAATAATTAAAATATGGTATATGACTTCAGAAATTATTAAACCCAATAATACCTCGTAATCATCAAGATTGTTGAATTGTATTAAAACACACTTATAAAATCATTAAGCAATTCTTTAGATAAATACTCTATTATTTTGAAAAGAAGAGTTATTTTCAAAAAATATTTTTATAAAACTAGAAGTGATGTAAGGTAGGATTTTAATAATAAAATTAATGATTTTATAATGATAAATGATTCAAATAAAATATCATAGAGTTCCTTTAAAAATAGGAAAGATTTTGAGAAATTCACTTGGATCAGGCTTGTATTTTGGAAACAACTTTGAATGTTCCTTTAAAATGTGTAACTATCCTTAAAATAAGGAAGGGTTATGGTTTGTACACATATTTATGACACTCACCCAGAATATATGATGAGTAAATAACAATACATAATGATTTCATTGAGGTAATTAGGCAATGAAAGTGTCCTGAATGAATGTGGAAGTTCGGGTGAAAAAACCCCTACTAAACTCCAAATGTGTTCAGCTCTTGTAATAATGCTCCTAGAATGTGAAATAATACTTGTTAATAAATTATTTCAGAACCTAATAGACATGTATTTAGTTTACCATAATAGTTGTTAGTTCATTTATGTCTTTATTGACAAGTTATTGTATTGAATTTCGTCATTATGGAGTGTTCGTTTCCTTTACTTTCAGATTCGGTTCACATGATTTTAAGTAATGAAGTGGAATGGATGTAAATCTGTGGAATTTAAATAAAATATTATTTATGAACATACAGAATTGTTAATTTCCATTTATATCATTTGGTTACATGTAATGAGGAAGAATCATTAGATGACCACCACTTCGATTATTCGGCAGTATTTGGAATATTATGAACTAGTTTTGTCATATAACATAATTATATGTACATATTCTGGTTCCGGAATATTAATTAGGTTATAAAAAATATATTATAGTATAGTTCAACCGTGAATATGGTTTCCTGACCAGTAATGAAGAAGAAATTGATGAACCAAGCTTCGTCGTCCATGAAGGTTATAAATCGGAACCTTAGGGATGTCGATTTCATTTATAAAATAAAAGGGAGGGAGTAAGAATATTTATGATTTTTCTTACATTAACATGATATAAATCCAGTATTTAGATTTTAATGGAGTTATCATGATCATTCAGTTAGAGTAGGTGAGGAGAGAATAACAAAATAAGATAAATTGAAATGAAACCAAATGAAAAAGAAGGGTACTTTACCTCTGGAAATATCCTCCTTGAGAAACTCTTTAAGGGAAGGGGTTTTGGTCTTTTGGAAAGACCAAAAGCTTCTTGGTCGGGTGGAGAGACTAGGGAAGGGTAATTGGGAAGATCTATGAGGAGCTTCAAGGCTTATAGAAGTGAAGAGAAGAGGGAGTGGTGAGGGGTTTTTATAGTGGTGGAGAAGAGTAAATTTTGAATATTTAATTCATTATTTTATTACATCCCTCAAGACAACCAATAGTGGTGCTTCATGTGACCCATAATAGTAATAATGGCATGTTAGTTTAAACCAAGTTGACTTACATCACATATGATGTCATAATTAGTGTATTTAACTGATAATTTGTATATACGATATTTTATCGTATTTCACAATTCATAAAAAATTCGAGAATTTCAGAAAAATACAAAAAATTCACCTCTACCATTTATTGACGTGCATAATTCAAAAGTGAAATCCATTTTTCAAAAATAATTTTCTATATATTATTAATTTAATTTTTAAATAAGGTCATAGTTAATCCGAAAAAAGCAATATTGAAGTGCAATTAGTTTTCTGTGACATTGAAAAATTAATTAAGATCTCATTATCATATTTCATTAAGAAAATAAAATAATAATGTTATTTAATATTCAAGGGGAATATTACTATTCATATCAATATTCATACGGGTATGTTACTATTCACCAAAAAACACGTATGTTTTATCAGACTCCATATGACTTACTGAACACAACTCTAGAGGTGCATTTTTTAAAATTTGATACATAGAAGAGGAAAAGTTGTGTTTATAAAATTGAATTCTAAATTTATTTTCAAAACAATAGCATGTTAAAAAAAAATTATAAATATTTTAAAATGGATTTTTCTGAGTTTAAATTATTTATAGATTGATGTTTTCAAGTTGTGTAATTTGCTAAAATCCTGAAAAAGTTTCAAAACAGACACATGACTTACTAAATATTCCCTATAATATATTCTCATCACATAAACATTTCATGATTTGAATGTCTCCAGTAGGCATTTCTATGCTCAAATTTCTACCGAAAATCATCAAACCAAAACATAAATCCTTATAGACCCATGGAGAACCCTTTCAATTTGTTTAAGAATTTATACCCATACTTCCTTAATACAAAAAAAACATACACAAACATTGGTTTGTTTCCCTTTAAAATGATCTTCATTCCCGAGAAGCCCACAAAGCACCAAAAATATATGAATCAAAAAAAATGAAATTATACCTAATTTAAGGAAGAAGGGTGTTACAAAACCCATCAAAAATGAATGTTTAGTGATGTAATAACTTTATAAACCTAGTTTGTAGAAGAAATCAATGACCATTACAATACTAATTTACATCATTGTGTGTTTATTAATTTTGGGATACCACGGTCTATTAACAATATAATTTAACATAAATCAGATTAATAATTGTATAAATTTTAATGATAATCATGAATTACATGGGTTGAATAGTGGAAATGACATAACAAAACATGAGTCCCAAATAACACCCCTTATTCCCTGTTCAATTTCTCATCATACCTAGTTCATTCTCAACATTAATTTCAATAATTGTTTCTAGTGTTCCTTTATTTCCTTCCTTTTCCCATAATCCAAAACCCCTTAATGAATCCAAAAAACCTAATTTTAAGGGAAAACCCCATCATGTCCTATCATATTAATTATTGATGATAAGAGACAATTCATGAGATACCGTTCATTGAATATGGGGAGCCTTCACACTTCACTAAAATAGAGGGAGGGAGAATAGAATATATTCCTTACTAGATTTTGAATTCCTGATCAAATGTGCCTCAGACACAATGGAAATGACTCACGTGACTCTATGGATGGTGTTATATATTCCTAAAATAAGATAATTTAAATAAAATTGACTGAAGGTGGTTATTTATTTTTAAAATAATATAAAATCCCGATTCTATAATATAAAAATAATAGATCATTCAGAATCCCTATTTTAATTAATCATAACAAAAAATTTTAAAACCTTGAACATAAAATCTTCATAAATATATTGTTTTAAAAAATGATTCAATAGGATTTCATCCAATGATTTTGGGAATTTAGAGACATTAGAAACACAGTACAAGTGTTCCAGATAATGAATACTAGGTCGTATAGGGTCTTATCTAACCCTTGACAGCAAACATAGATGATTCATAAATGTAATTGGTTATTATCATTATGCAGTTGGCTACCTTTATACAAGAATTTGAAATTATAAAGTACCCTTATTCAAGGAGTATTCACTTTGTATATGCAATGTGATTTTTATAATGTCCCATTTTTTTTCCAACATTGATATTACATATAAATATAATAATATTCATTTCATAACATAATGAGACCACACTAAAACTATACAAGTTTTTTTTTTGGAAACATGGAATCATATGAAAATTTATTCATAAAACATATACAATAAATCCCACTTATTCCTCCATTACAGGAACCCTTATTGACACATCTTACTTAAAACATTTATTTATATATTGGGGAATCAAAACATAATGAAGTGTGAGATAAGATTATCAGTATGGTTAAACAAGTAGGATATCAATAATATCATAATCATAATACATAATAACATAAACCAAAAAAATTAAAATTATATCTTGCATATCAATGATCATGATAACATGAAATAGGATAAATCATAGAGGTTAAAAAAGAATCAAATAACATATTCCTTGGTAGAATAACATAAGACATAGAATTGTGGAATAAAAATAAGAATATAAAATCATCCATATATTAATCTAGGCTCATTTGAAATAATATTATAGAGGAAAACTCCTTCACTAAACCACATTCACTGCTCATTCTAGCCAGATATTATTGAACCGAGTTTACTCATAATTCCAGTCATGTCTCTATCATGAGATATAATTCATTACCCAGTGCATTAGAAAGACATATTTCCCCTAATGTCACATAATTAAAACCATAAATAGTTTTTTACATAAATCATTCATCGTAGAAAAACCCATAAAAACATGTGTATCATTAACATTTCAACATAACATAACTCATCAAAAATATGGATAATCCATAAAAATCAATTCATCCTACACATAAACCATTTAGAATTAGTATAAGAGAGGAATAATTAGATCATATCCCCACTAAAATATATGTAACATCAAATAATGTTATCTTAGAGGGAAAATAATTTTATACATCACTTGAAATAATTATTGATGAAAATGTCTTTTTTTTAAAACATTATTTATAAAAAAATGTAACTCATTTTGAAAAGAAAATAATTTCATCAAAAATAACAATGTATGATTATAAGGTAAGAATAATTTCATTAATTATTTATGAAATAATTAAAAGAATTCATTTCATATAAGTTAAAAAGAATATTTCATTCATAATTGTTTGAGAAAAGTCATAAATAACCTCATTTAGAAAAAAACAATAAGCTTCTATTCAAATCGTTTAGTAAAAATTCACAGATATGTAAAGATGAATTTATAAAATTGTTGAAGAATATTTTACAAATGGATTATTTTAAGAAACATGGTTATGGATGATAAATATTTCCTACTAGTTACTTACGGATAAAAAATCCTGAATAATAAAGAGATTATAAAATTGACCCTAATTGTAGTTCGTATTTCCTTCATACATATCTGAAACATTTTTATAATGTTTTAAATAATGATATTATATTTTTTAAAATCCATATCCGTATTTATGATATTATATATGATCCCACTATATAATGTAATCCCCTATTTTTTAACAATATTTCATTATTACCCATTTATCGTGTGTTAACTCCATCATTTTCATATGCATGTTTATTTTATATGTCTTAGTACTTATTTATAGAATATAGTTACATAATTTAAATAATGATATTAAGGTATTATATATCATATTAATTCCTCATATAAATTCATATAATCAGGAATGAATGTAAAACATGTAATGTGAATCACATCATGTTGTAGAGACGACAGGTTGAACGTACAAACGAGCGATGGTATCACTCCCTTAATGGTGAAATGGTATGGAAGTGGATGGTGCTTAATTTTTTTTCATAATAAATATCATGTTATAAATATAATATAATATATATATATATTATATCTATCATTATACACATCTAAATAATGTTGTTATTAAAAAATTTATTACACCACAACTTTGTGATGGTATGTGGTACGTACAAACGTGTGATGCTTTTGTTTTTCATATGATGGATAAATGGGGTAAAATATTTTTCCAAAAATAATAATAACATCTCATAATATATTTAATATTGTAATTATTAATTTAGTGAGGAAAAAACACATGCATATGATGTAGAATAAAATATAATTATGAAAGAATCAACGAAGGTGATTAGCTCCTCTTTAGTGAACCACCTTTAGATCACATCTAATAGACATCGTGGTTGGAATTTTGGGATGAAAATAATGAAATGTATGTGTCTATGGATGTTGAAAATATATATTGGTTGTGTATGTTTTATATTGAAGGTTTACTGTGATGTGTCGAAGTGAGGGAGTATGTTCTCTTTTATAATTGAGTTGAGGGGCCCTTTTCATAATTTTCTCAAAATATTAATTTTTAACAAAATAAATGTCAAAAAAATTGACCTAAATTCCATTAATTAGAATCTATTATGATATGAGGTTTTAATCTCATCAACCAATATATTTTTTACATATTTTCCTATGATTTTTAACCTCTTAATTTTGATTAATCCATAGTAATCTTATTTTAATTTTTACTAGGCTAACAAACTATTCAATATAAAAGTGATTTAAATATTACTTCAGTTATATAAGATAAATAATAAATTAATATTATAAAAAATTTTGGAACATCTTAAATTTTTTACATATTATTTAATTTTTATATGACTTTTAATTAATTTCATAAAATGTTATTTTGATAAAATATCATTAATGTAAATTTTGACACAATTCAATACATAAACATTTAAAAATATTTACATTAGATGTTAACATTGGATAAAATATTTTAGTATATTCATATTAGATAAATTTAATCTGTAAATATTCATTTGTAACATTAATTATATGAAATTATCGTTAATTTAATATTTATATTAAAATTTAATTGATATTTCCATCAATAAAATAATTCATACCTCAATATTGTGTAATTATTTAATATACATAATTATTCATATGAAATTAAAAATGAAATACCATGATTATGATAAATTTTATATATTTTAGATGAATATTTGTAGTTGAATATATATTTTTGTTAAACAACTATTATAATGATATAGTATTTATAACAAAAATGCGACATAATTAAATTTTTATTAAATATAATATTATAAATGTCATATTCACATTTAAGTGTAAAAAAGTAAAATATAAATTAATATCAAGAATATATGTTTATATTGCTAAAAATTTTCTTTTATATTTGTTCATAAAATATTTCCACATGTGGACATATAAGTTCTCTTTAACACAATGAAAGTGGAATTTTGTGACTTCCATTGATTTAAATATTATATAATTCATTTTGAAGGAAAATTTTGGATTAAATAACTTAATTTAGATCCATTCGTGTTAAGGTTATAATTATCATCATCCAGTTAAATTTGTACATGTGTTATAGTCATTTTATAGTCTTTTTTATTTTATTTTTAAACAAAATTACCCAATTTACCCTTTATTGTGATAGAAAAAATTACTATTCATATTCGCCTAAAATTAAATGTAATTATAAACTAAATTTTTACCTTATGGCCATAAATTTAGTCACCATTTTTTAAAAATTTAAACATATAATTTTTAAAATATAATTTAAAATTAAACTAGTAAAACACCACGAATATCAATTTTTCATAAAAATTCCCTTTTAAAACATAAAAAAATTTTATTATAAATTTATGTATAAAATTAATTTGAAGAAAAATTCTTTATTTTAAAATTAAATCAACTAATTAAAATTTAAAACTAATCAAAAACAAAATTTCACCTTATGAATACTTAAAAAGAAAATATAGTTTTCAAAAAAAAATTATTATTTTCACTATTCCTTATAAAATAAAGGATTTCTAAAAAATTTGGCATTATGAATTAAAAAATTAAATAAATATTAGTTAAATACATCTTCTATAACTTCTAAAAACTTATTTTCATTCATAAGGATAATGAAACTCATTTATGAAGAATTTTTGTTTCAAAAAATAATGTTGTTTTACTAAAATTGTGAAATTGTCCTATAAGCACTTATAAATACATTAATATTGAGTTAGATAATTATATTTATTTCATATATTATGTATTCATATTTTATCCCAAAAATTTAATGGATAGGATATACAAATAATGTCTCATGGTTCATTCAAACTAACAGTTATGTGAAATAAAATATATTGAAGAATTAAAATTATTTAAAGAGAAATATTTATTTAAATATCTTGTTGTTACATTCATAAAACCATAAATTGAATTTATCCATTGAAAATATTTATTATAATTCATACATATGAGGTTACCCTTGCCTTATCTCATCCAAATGATCCCATGTTGCTTCCTCAAATTGATGGTTTCACCATAAAACATTATCCATGCGAGTGGTCTTGTTTTATCGAACTTATTATCTATGACCCAAAATCACTATCGGTTGTATCCTCATAATATTGATTCTAATCTAGTGGTGAAACTTAAATGTTTAGTAAATTTAAAGATCTATTATGTACATTCTCATAAAAATTAATTGGAACACATCTTGACCATGAGAGAGATTTATTGAAAATTCCAATCAACAATCTACCTTCACAAAACGATCCAAAATTTCAGAAGGACTGATATACCAAGGTCATAGCATTACCTTCCCGGAAAATATCACTAATTTATTCCTATAATATAATCATATAAATAAATTTTCACCCACTTCAAAAACAATATCTTTTCGTTAAATGTTAGCATAACTTTTTTTTCTGACCTTGAGCTAATCTTATATTTTGCTGAATAGATATTTTAATACCCTTAGTTTTTTTTAATTTTTTATCAAACTAAATTATATTTTCAATATATTTCATTTCACATGACACTGTAAATATTTCATTACGTATATATATATATATATATATATCAAAACACTATGTCTAACATTCCCGTCACACAAATTACCAACTTGGCATGTGCTACACACAATACCAACACAGCCTGCGAAACAAGCAACACTAACATGGCATAAGATGCACAGAATATTGAGGTTCTATAAAAAAATCCTATATATATATAATATAGATAATTATAACCAATATATTAAATATATTTATGTGAATAGTAATAACTACACTCCAAAAATTATTTATAATAATATTGATAATGAAAGATAAGATTTTTTGTAATGTCCTTTTTGGTTAAATATATCATTATCATGAATGAACCTACATTAATAGTAAAAATAGTTCAATAAACATTTAGAAATTTAATTTATTAAAATAAGTATCAATTTTTAATTCAAATGTTGAAACTATAAAATGATTATGTTTCGGTATTTTCTGAGAAACATCATTCTTTTATGAATTGTGAAAATTATGCTTTTAGTTAAAAAAATATTTTTTGTATAATTTATTGCTAAGTATAAATGATTTTATAAATACATTAAATTAAATTTAGATATTTATTACACATATGTTATTAATTATAATCAAGTTCAATTTTAAATTGATTATAAAACCATTTAAAACATATAAATTTTTCCAACTTTAAATCCCCGTTATTTCATTTAGTCAATGTGATTAAGACTAATATTATTTTTTTTCCTCCTATGTGAATTGAATTTTGAAAAAAAATATTAAACCATTATATTTAATCTAATATATATATTATAACAATACCATGTTAATTTTTGAAAAAAATTATTATTAAAAGTGATTAAAATTAATCACAGTAGTTACGACCAAATTATGCTTAATTTGGGACTAAACCATTAAATTGAGGTACAAAATGACATGTAATATTGTACTAAACCGTTTTTATATCCATATATAATCCATAATACTTCTATTATATAGTTTGGTCAGTTTTTTATGATTTTTTTAAGAACCCGGGTTTTTGGAAACGGGTCAAAATCCCGAACCTGTTTGAATTTTTGATTGGTTTCTGGGGAAACTAGAGAAAATTGGAAGTTTTTGGAAATTTCCAGACTACACGCCATGTACTTTAAGTACTCACCATGTATATGTTAATCAAGTGTCGGTCGTGTGATTGCCGAGTACATGCCATGTGATGGCTGTCCAGTTATTTCATACTACACGACCTATAGTTTTCAACATGCCATGTAACCCCAACCATGTGGTGGCCATATATGGTGTGTGGGCCTATTGGCTGGGTAGAACCAGGTACACGTCATGTTCCCCTTGGACACATAGTGTAGTCAAGCTGTGTATGAGGGATATATATGGCGTGTGGGTAAGTCGGAAAGGTAGAGAACAGAAACCCAGTACACGCCATGTACCCATAGGTACACGCCACGTACTCATGTCGGCAGGTTTCGAATGTAAGGTGTCAAAATCCAGTCGTCTTATGAACAGTTAAATGATATATACAAGGCGTGTAGTCAAAAAGTACATGTTGTGTACTTTTTTCGTTAAAATAGGCACTAGCCTTGTATTGAGGCAGAACCTCAATATCTCGCCCGGTTGTGTGAACAAATCCAGTCGAAGCACTTTCCTTCTACTGATCATTCATCCAAGACTCGATTCGAACTACGATTGAAGCGTTGGAACCCCCTCGGTAAGGCCCCGATTCAACTTTGGTCATTTTGTCTCATTATCATTCTAGAATGAGTTATATGCATTTGATCGGTATTAAATCTTTTATAGATTTACCACGTTTTATACCGAATTGGTGGCTGTTACTGGAGGAGTAGTGTTGTACGACTCTCGGGTAGGTGGTGCATACCTCATTTTGTGCTTTCGTGGTTGTTTGGGTGATGCGGCCTTCGGCGCGTTTTCGGGTATTTGGGTCGGGACCCGTTTTATCTTCTATTTTGTATTGAATTGCTTGTTGGACCTATAGGATGCCTTTGGGTATGCCCTATTACCAGTTTGCGTGAGCGGGGCCGGGTGAGGGTTCGTTTCTCATCGCGGCATTTTGGCCAGGAAATTCCAAAATGAGTTTAATTGATATATTAATGTGTTAAAATATTAGCTTAATTTATTAAAGCCTAATATAAATTGATAAAGGAATTTAAGACCTCGGTGCTTGTATGGGATAACACCCTGCATAGTGTAATTCAATTTTATAGTTTTTTTTGCCTGGTTATGTTTTCTGTTGAATATGTTATATATGAAATTGCTTAATTGCATCTTCTGAACCTTTTTGGGTTGTGTTGGGCTTGGCCTAGTTACGCTTAACTGTTACTGATCACAGGTTGGGGATTTTCCCAGGATACTTTGGGTGGTTTTGACCATGGGATTGGGCGTCATGGACGTCACCTTGAGGCAGTATGACTGTCAGGTTGGGCATGGCCCGGGTTACTTGGATGGCGAGTCCATCAGAATTGATCGACATGGTCGTAGGGACACGAGGTGTCAGATGTGTTGGTGTCTTATGTACTATTTAGTGATTACCACTCACCCGGAACATTGAGTAGTGTGCACATAGAGATACTCTGTGATGAGGTGGTTTTGGCCACTCGTGTGGGTTGAGGCCCCCGTAGTGGCGGTAAGGTATTTTGGTTGGGGGTGCATGTCGTAGAAAGCCACATGGGAGGTGAGGAGCCTTCAGGGGATGGGTGTGCCATCGGGACATTGGTACTTGAGACATGAGGTGTTAGGAGGCACGTGGTGCCCGGTTTCTATTTTTGGGCATGCCTTCAGGACGTCGGTACTTGAGACACGATGTGTCAGGAGGCACATGGTTTCGGGATACTATTCTTGTATGTGCCTTCAAGATGTCAGTACTTGAGACACGAGGTGTCATGTGGCATGTGGTTCCTGGTTACACGACAGAGATTCCGACATTGGCCGAAGCAGGTGATGCTCCCTGGTGGCTGTTGAGCACCAGTGGAGTTTTTGTTTAATTGTGCAATGTACTGTTTACTAATTTCTGTGTAAATACATTACTGTTTAAGAACATATATTTGGTATGCACCATTGGGTGCTATCCTACTGAGTTTTGTCTCACACCCTGCACGGGCACTTCGAGATGCGTGAAGACTTTATGGATTTATGTGTAGGAAAGAGGAAATCTTTTGGAGATGAGTTGTGTTAGTTATTTCGTGGAGATGGTATGGACCTTGAGGACATGCCTAGATGGGTTTAATTTGTTTTGTTTACTTTATTGTATCGGCATGCTTACTTTTTGTAGCTATTGTTGGTTAGCCATTGGAACCTTTTTTATATTCAGTTGTGTATGACTTGCTTTGGATGCATGTTATACTGTCCAATAGTAGTTACATGTTATCATCATGCTGTTGTGTTTATTTCTACAGCTGTTGTTATATTCACTGCTTCCACTCTTTATCTATATTGATTATGCTTCCTCTATATGTGTCTAGTTTGAGTCTGATAAGTCTTTAATTCTGCTGCATATGTTTTATTATTCTCAGAACAATACACTTATTATGAGCCTCCAAGAGGGTATATCCTCAGCACTATACCTAACAGAACCTCACTGCTAGTCGGCAGCCTTTGGCGTTCGTGGAGGTACGCCTAAGGTAGTGACACCCGACCCATTTGGCACTGTTTGGGTGGTTGTTCAGGTCTGGGTCGTTACAAAGTGGTATCAGATAGGTTCGTTACAGGGATTTAGTAGTACCTTTTTACTGGATACTAATGAGTTCAAGGCTTCTCATTTCATTCTGCTGGTTTTACTATTAGGTATATGGTAGACTGGAGATAGTTTGTTTTAGGGACTCGGTTTCTAGCTTCTGCTTGGCTGCCTGCAGCCCTAGGTACGAGCGATGGACCAAGTTTCCACGGGTGGCAACTGCTGTTTGTTTTTTCTCAGATTATAGTTTATTTGATTTCCACCTCGGTGGCTCACTTGATGTGTGATGTTCGTGATTGTGATATGTGACCCTTGACTTTGTATGGTAAGGGAGAAATGGACCTTGGTAGGTATGGCGAGGCTTGGTTGATTGTCTTTTGATAGGTAAATTTTTAGGTTATTTCAATTTCATAATTGCATGTATGCTTTGTGAAGTGATAATACCATGTGAATAAAAAGAATCAATTTCCATGCTTTATATGTGTTGAAATGTTAATTGGAGAAATTCCTGATAGAATTTCTAGTTGTCCAATGTTTATGCCATGCCATATATTTTGTAAAATTGCATGTGGCAGAATATTTGGGTCTGACTCTTATGAGAGCAAGAAGGTACTATAGCTGAGGCAGTGTAACTGTCAGGATTGGGTAACTCAGTTGTCAGTTTGAAGAAATGTGAGTTGTCGGGATGGGCATGGCCTGAGGTACTTTTAATACATGGATTTGTTGAGGGAGGTTAAAGATCCCATGAGGCCAGGATGCGGTGGGGCATGATTTGTAGTGAGGGGGAGTACATGTAGTTGTTATGCGCTACCTTTTACTACTTTACTTATCTGCTTAGAATATATTGTTATATATATGGGCTGTATAACCATTTATCGTATTTAGTGGGTTACTCCTTCACGATTCGATGGAGCATCAGGCATGAGATGACATAGTGCTGTAAGATCAAGTTCATAATTCGGTACAGGCAGAGCACGAGCTGTAGGTACATGCTCAGGGATCGGATCAGCTTCATGATCTTGTGCAGGCAGGACAACAGCCGGGTTTGGAAACATTCAGACCATGGCTTGACGAGCAGCTCTGAGCTAGCCTGGTACATGTCTTGAAGGGGATTGACAGAGGCGTGCAGGGTACAGTGCATTTTATGGCGTATCTCACGCGGAAGTTCTAGTCGCATCACCCACTGCTTTTTCAGGGTGAGGGTGGTCTTTAGGCGACTGAGAACTGGATAGATAGCATGTAGATGATCTTCATGCAGCTTGAGACGCCTCCAGGGCGGACGGTCAAACTGGCGATGTATATGCTGAGTGGACCGGCGAAGCATTGGTGGGACGTACATGTTCATGATCGTAGACATGAGGGACTGGCATGGAAGGTCTTCGAGGACAGGTTCTTTGAGCACTTCTATCTAGAGACACTGAGGGAAAAGAGAGCTCGGGATTTCTTGAGTCTTCAGCATGGAGACATGTCCGTCATGGACTATGCAGCTACTTTCGTAGAGTTTTCTTGCATTTCACCTAGTATGGTGAGCGATGTCGCGGCTAGGGTGAGGCGCTTCGTGGATGGATTATGACACGCCATTCGGGTCCAAGTAACCATCTTCAGGCTGGGTTCCTTCTCTGAGGTGGTAAATCAGGCGCTCATAGTTGAGGGAAATGAGATAGAAAATTATCGCTTGGGCATGGCGACAACATTAGGTGATGGCTTAAACATCAGGTAGTGAGGATGGGATGAGTTTCAGCAGGGAAGTCAGGTTCGGGATATAGCTATACCACCTCGTGGTAGTTCTTCGGTGATTTGATTCCAGTTTGGATAACCGGGACATGTTCGGGCGTATAGAGATAGGCCTTTGAAGGAGTGCCAGTCATGTGGATAGCATGAGCATCAGGAGAGGTTTTGTAGGAAACCTTCCAAGATACCCAGTAAGCATGGACCAGGATAGACTAGAGTGTCTGGATTTGGTTCAGGTTCAGTACCTGGAGAGGCTATTCATGGTTCAACTGTTCATGGAGGTCATAACAGATATGGTGGGACCCAGCTGAGAGGGTTTGTTGATGGTGAGTGGAGTAGCATCACAAAGAGGTCAGGTGTCAGGAATCCATGTTTCAGGCCAGGTGCACGTCGTGGAGCTGGCAGAGTCTGAGTTGGCTGGTGGGCTGAAAACGGTTAGAGGTACATCGTGGTGTGGTCGTGATCTCCATGGTTTCTTTTTTTTCCATGACCTATAGAGGCATGACTATTTTGAGTGAAAATGGTGCACATGATCTATGTTGACTAACTAGATGCTATTCAGTGGGATTGGCACCATATCGGGTGTGTGGTATATACTGTGTATATGTATGTGGTGCCATGGGCATCGTGGCATCAAGGATGCAGGTTACATGAGGTGTTGTGGGAATCGATGCATTGTGGATGCGGGCTATTTGAGGTTCTAGGAACCAAGACCTCGTAGAGGTGGACACTGATGCGGTGTGGGCTATTTAGGGTGTCGGGAGCGACACGTGAGAACCTTTTAGGTGTAGGGGTGATGATGCATCACGGAAGGACTATGAATCAGGAAAACAGATTAATAAACCTTGGTTGCTTTGTGCTTTTTTGGTTGAGACCGAGCAGGAAATTCATAAAGTGGGGGAGCCCCTTGAGGAATTTATCAAGAACCTTGGGACTGGGGTAGTCTCGATTGATTAACCGGGATGGGAATTTTCGGTTCCATCTCTGGGTTTCATTCGGTAGCTCGGGGACGAGCTACATTAAGTTGGGAAGTTTGTAATAGCCTAGGTTTTTGGAAACCGGTCAAAATCCTGACCCTGTTTGAATTTTTGACAGTTTTTTTAGGAAACATGAGTAAATTGGATTTTTCTAGAAATTTCCAGACTACACTCCATGTACATTAAGTACACACAATGTATATGTTAATCATGTGTTGGTCGTGTGCTCACTGAGTACAAGTCGGGTGATGACCGTGTAGAAATTTCAAACTACATGGCGTGTAGTTTTCCACACGCCATGTAACCCCGACCGTGTGGTGGCCATACATGGCATGTGGGCCTGTTGGCTAGGTAGAACCTGGTACACGATGTGTTCCCCTTGGACACGCCATGTTTTCTATCCATGTATGAGGGATATACATTGCGTGTAGGTAAGTCGTCAAGGTAGAGAAGGGAAGCCAAGTACACACCGTGTACCCACAGGTACATGCTGTGTACTCATGTCAGCTGGTCTGGAAAGTAAGGCGTTAGAATTCAGCCGCCTTATGAATAGTTAAATGATATATACATGGCGTGTAGTCATTAAGTACATGTAGTGTGCTTTATTTTTTTCGTTAAAACAAGCATTACCCTCGTATTTAGGTGGAACTTCAATATCTCTCCTGGTTTCGCAAACAGAGACGACCAGAGCTGTTTCCTTCTCCCGATCATCCGTTTGAGACCCGATTCGAACTAAGATTGATGCATTGAACCCCCATTGGTATGGTCTTGATTAATTTTTGGCTTTTTTGTCTTATATTAGTTCTAGAAAGAGTTATAGGCGTTTGAGAGGTATTGAATGTTTTGTAGATTTGTCGCATTTTAGACCAAATTGGTGGCTATTACTGGAGGAGTAGCATTGTACGAGTCTCAGATAGTTGGTTCATACCTCGTTTTGTGTTTTCGTGGTTCTCTGGGTGATGCGTCCTTTGGCGTGTTTTCTGGTATTTTGAGCAGGACCCGTTTTATCTGATATTTTATATATAATTGCTTGTTGAACCTATGGGATTCCTTTGGGTATGCCCTGTTACAAGTTTGCGTGAGCAGGGCTGGGTGAGGGTCTATTTCAAATCGAGCAATTTTGGCCAGGAAATGCCCAAATGGGTTTAATTGAAATATTAATGTGTTTAAATGTTAGTTTAATTTATTAAATCCTGATATAAATTGATAGAGGCATTTAAGACCTCAGTGCTGGTATGGGACAACACCCTGCATAGTGAAATTCAACTGTTTAGTTGTTTTTCCTGGTTATGTTTTTTGTTTGAATAGGTTATATATTCAATTGATGAACTGCATCATCTGGACCATTTTGGGTTGTGTTGGGATTGGCCTGGTTACGCTTGAGTGATGCTGATCATAGGTTGGGGCTTTTCCCAAGTTACTTTGGGTGGTTTTGACCACGAGATTGGGCGTCAAGGACGTCAGCTTGAGGCAGTACGACTGTCAGGTTGGGCATGTCCTGGGTTACTTGGATGGTGAGGCC
Organism: Viscum album; assembly: GCA_963277665.1. NCBI lineage: Eukaryota > Viridiplantae > Streptophyta > Magnoliopsida > Santalales > Viscaceae > Viscum > Viscum album. Next base: position 70,414,664 of record OY728161.1, read on the forward strand.
ATCGAATATGAGTGACATGGTTGCAGGGACATGAGGTGTCAGATGTGTTGGTGGATTATGTACTATTTTGTGATTACCGCTCACCCAGAACTTTGAGTAGTGTGCACACAGAGATACTCTGTGATGAGTGGGTTTTGACCACTCATGTGGGTAGAGGCCCTCATAGTTTCAGTTAGGTATTTTGGTTAGGGGTTCCTACCATAGAAAGCCACGTGGGTGGTGAGGAGACATTTGTGGAGGGGCGTGCCTTCAGGACGTCGGTACTTGAGACATGAGGTGTCAGGAGGCACGTGGTACCGGGTTACTATTTTTGGGCGTGACTTCGGGACATCCGTACTTGAGACATGAGGTTTCAAGAGACACATGGTGTCGGGTTACTATTCTTGGGCTCACCTTCGGGACGTCTGTAGTTGAGACACGAGGTGTGAGGTGGCACGTGGTGCCATGTTATGCGACAGAGATTTCGACATTGGCCGAAGCAGGTGACTCTCCATGGTGGCTGTTGAGCACCAGTGGATTTTATGTTTAATTGTGCATTTTATTGTTTACTTCATTCCTTGTAAATGCATGAATTCTTAAGCATATATATTTGGTATGCACCGTTGGGTGGTATCTTACTGAGTTTTGTCTCACACCCTGCACAGGCCTTTTGGGACGCATGCAGGATTTATGGATTTACGTGCATGAAAGAGGTCAGCTTCAGGAGCTGGGTTGCGTTAGTTATTTCTTGATGGTGGTATGGACCTTGAGGTCATGCCTAGGTGGGTTTAATTTGTTTTGTTTACTTTTCTTTATCGGCATGCTTAGTTTTTGTAGATACTATAGGTTAGCCATTAATGGCTTTTTTATATTCAGTTGTGTATGACCTCTTTGGGATACATGTTATATTGTTTAGTAGTAGTTACATGTTATCAGCAAGCTATTGTGTTTATTTCTGCTGATGTGGTTATATTCACTGCTTCTGCTATTTATCTATATTGATTATGCTTCCGCTATGCAGGTCTGGTTTGATTCTACTGAGTCATTCATTCCGCTTCATATTCATTATTATTCAAGGACCAATACCCTTATTATGATCCTCTGAGAGGGTATAACCTCCCAACTAAACCTAAGAGACCCTATCTACTAGTCGGAAGCCTTTGGCGTTTGTTAAAGTGTGCCTAATGTAGTGACACCCAACCCATTTGGCACTGTTTGAATGGATGGCTGGGTCCGGGTCGTTACACTTTTTATTGGTATGGTAATGTGCACACAAAACTTGTTTCTAGAAATTCCGAATTAGTCATTTTCCTTCACAATAAATGGCCACCACCTCTACCAATTCCTCACACCTATAAAACATTTATGTTCTTCCATAATCTTCTCAAGTAGAATCCAAAAAATCATAACTACTATATTTAATCCTCCCTTTGGGTATAATTTTTCTTAAGGAAGCGTTCTGGCATAAACCAAAAGGAGTTACATGATTTAGAGGTAAAATATCCTATCAATCTTCTTTTGTTTATTTCCCTTAATCACCCCTACACTATCTCTAATCCATTATTGGGTAAAGACACCATTAATATAGATATACTAGAATTTTATGTTGAAATATATCTACATGTGAAAATACACACATACATGTGTTGGATATCAAACATATTGTTTATGTGTACGGTGATCTACTATCACTCAAAATAATGATTGTTCATTTCTCAATTACCACTAATAATGGTGGCCATTATGATGGAAAATATATCTAAATATGTCCAATGTTATATTTATTATTATTTATTCTTTGTTATTCCTTCTAATAAACATATATTTTTCCTTTCTATTTGGTGTTAATATGATAATCACAATTGAGGAAGTGCATACTATCACCGCCTCAAAGCGATGTGATTCGTTCAGACAGCACATGGAATGTATTAAGGATGGTTCTAATGAACATATAGCATATATATATATATATATATATATATTTCATATTAATTAAAATGAAATTATTTTATATATACATACATTTATATAAATATTTCATTTACAAACATTCTTTCAATATAACAACAAAAATCAAAAATAGTGTTCTTGCACTCATACGACATATCATCTTGATGAATGGTGTATTCAATTTCATAATCATATATTATGTATAATATTATTATACATATATGCTGTATATACCTGATATTTATATCATTATTTACCTTTTTGAATCATTATACAAGTATATGGACAAATGATATGACAAATTAAGACACATGCGATGAACACAGAGAATATTACCTGAAGTGAAACTTTAACATAGGATCCTTTACAATAGGGTAATATATGGGCATAATAAAACATTATATGGTATTATAAATGAGAGTATTCTTTTAAAAATATGAATAATAAACATATTTTTATTATTTATTAAACATTTATGAGTCTTTAGAGAGTCAAAACAAAAGGTAAGGAGATTTCATCTCACTTTTAATTTTCATTATATACATGTTATGTTCTCAACTCTTTATTTTTGTGTGGGGTTTTTAATAAAAACTACTATATTTTATGTAAAATAAACATAAATTTATTGGTATTCTCATGTCCATTTTATAATCCTTAATTCATGGGGTCTAACATTCAAAAGATATGAAATTGTTGAACTGTTTTGTCTCAATTTTCCTTCTTTGAGAATCATGTTTTGTTATTCACCTAAACATTTTATCAAGGTTCATATATTTCAATTTTTCATGGAATATAATTAATCACAATATTTTCATGAGATATTATGCTTCATTTAATTAAATTTCCTTACATGGAGATTATGGACCCAATATGCCATGTTACTGATATTATTGAGACAATCTCATTGCCTTTTGAGATTATTTTTGTTTATGCTTCCTTTCATGGAATCTTATAATCCATATCTCCAGAATATTAATGAAATTCATTATCATATTTTATTTAATGTTATAATCATTTTTTGTACTATATTCTACACTTTGGTACATTAGATAGTTAATAATCTATTTTTAAGAAATCCTCACTTTACCCTTTCTTCAATCAGAAATCAATTTTTTCAAGAAATAGATTCCAAGAATATTATACGATTATTATATATGTGCTAAAAGTTATTTTTACACTATTTTATTTTGCCAATATATTCATGGGATTATTCTTGTCTCTTTTTGAGTAAGGAACATTTGTATTCTTTTTACCTTGAAAAAGGACTTCTCTTTTGACCTCATACAACATGTATGGATTTACCCATGATCATTTCATGGAAGATACCATTGCATTTTTAAATGGGATAATCATTAAGAAAATGTTTTCAAAAATATTTTATCAATGAAAAGTTTTTAAGAAATTTTATTAATATTCTTTTATAATGTTTCATGAAAAATTGTATTTAGAATGTTTTGAAGATACTATTATAAGTTTCTAATAAAAATGGTTTTCAAAAAGATTTCTAGCTTCTTTTATAAGTTTTCAAGTACTATTGTTGTTAAATAAAATTCATGATATTTTTATAAGTTTTAAATGTATTTTGAAAAAAAAATTAAAAAAAATTATTCTTATTTTATTATTTTTCAAGAAATTCTTTTTCATAATTATTTCATGCCTTCTTATTAAGTTTTCAAGGTATTTTCTATGAAAATGATTTGTAAATGGTATTCTATATTAAAAAGCCTCTTTCAAATTGAAAGGATATTTTCCTCTCTAAATGGTTTTAAAATATGATTCAAAATAATTTTCCATATAATATGAAACGTTTTGATGATACTAAAGTAATTCAAGTAAATGATAAAAAGTTTTCATTAATATATTTAATAATAATGGGTTAGTCTTTAAGTCATGGTCTTTATGAAACCTTTTTCCCTTCCACGAGTTATATGTTTATGAAATCTATTTATCATCCTTGGGCTCCATGTTTATGAATCCTGCTTCTTTTCTCATGTAATTCTTTGATGAAATGGTCATGAAACCAATTTCATTTCAATAGGTTATGATGTTTTGAAATATTAATTATCCCCATTTAATTTAACGGGTTATGATTTTATGTTTATAAAACTTATTTCTTTTATGCATCATAATATGATGAATGGTTTACTATATAGTATCACATTTTTTAATGATTTTTTATGAGATATGTGGGACCTATATCTACCTCAAAATAATTGGTTAATGATAAATGTTTTATAATATCAAAGGGTACACATGGGGACATCCTAGTTCAAAATCAAGATGGAAGATGGGATAATATACCAAGACCAAAATATGAAGGAATAGGGAAGATCATGAAAATACCAAAACAAGAGGGGAAATATGAGAAAATCCAAATCACGAAACAAGAGAAAACATGGGAGAATATCCCAGTCCAGAATGAAGAGGGTACACAGGAGGGCATCCAATCCTAAAGAAGATGGTACATGGGAGGACATCCCAATCCCAAAACCAAAGGGTACACAGGAGGACATTCCAAACCCAAAACAAGAGGGTACACAAGTGGGAATCCCATGCACAAAAAAGGTACATAAGTGATTAATCCGAGCCTAACATCTTACAATGTTATTAGTATTCCACCTTGAAATAAGGTTTTTATATGTTTTTTCCATAATCCTATTTTTTTCCTATATTATAATCTCATGGAGTTATTATTTATTTATAACTAATATATTATAAATGAAAAATATTTTTTATGATATCTAATATGCAAGGCGCAACCATCAAATGTTATGTTCATGTTCCACAACCTTTTTTCATGTTATGCTTATGCATTTTTAGTATTTACACATATTGTGCATCTATTCTCACCCCTTTCATATGTTTCCTCACCAGAGGTTATAAATAATGATTTTATGTTGAATTTCTATTGGTGTAGATACTTTTGGGAGATTTAAAATATCATTCACCACGATAGAATAGTTTTTTTCAAATTTTCCAAAGACAATAAACAATTACGGTCCTCGAGCATGTATTTATGCAGTGTACTAAATATTCATCTAAAATTATTTAATACCCATGTATGTTAAGATAAGGTCTCTATAGTTGGTATTGAAGGAAAGGATTAGGAAGCCTTTAGAAACTTGGACGTGAAAAAATTAGTGAGATGCCTAGGTTTATTACTAAGGATATGTATAGAGATGTATCTAAGGATAAGTTTAAGGATGAGTTAATATTTAGGAAAAATTCCTCGAATTTCAGTAAAGGATAGAATGAGTTGTTTCCTTGAAATACATATTTTCCTATATACTATATGTGGATGTGGCTCTAGCATAAATGTACCCAGGGGTTACAACATCGTCAATATGTTCTTGGATTGAATCGATGTAATTTGGTACTTGACAACAGGAATTGTTTCCCACCTAATTTGACACTCCCATGGGTTATGATTTTGGAATCCAAATACTATTCATGAACATTTATAAAGTATTTATGTATAATAAGGCTATGAATAACTTAACATGAACCATGGGTGTCATATATTATAAAAGGTATCATGATTTTGATATCCAATAAGAAATTATTTTCATGACTATGTAGTTTAATACTATAATGAGTAATGATCACATTATGATTCTTGTTTTAGTCAATGACGGGAACTGGAAGGAACTAGATTACTCATAAATTTGACTGATGACTTTCTAATGTGAATTCAAGTGGGAATATCTGTCACGACCAGTCCTTAGGGCCCGTGTCGTGACTACCCCAAGCCCGCCTTCCATAGGCCATGGGCTGGCGACTAGCACCAAGGAGTAAATCCCGGAAAAAGGGAAGGCATTGCGTTTGTAAAGTAAACCAGAAATACCACAAAGAAAGTAGGAAAGAGTAAACAATAAGTAAAATCTGGTACAATAGTAAGTGTAGAACAGTAAGTGGGCCAGTATACAAACCCAAACTTAGAGAAAAGTACAACTGGAAAGGGAAAACAACAACTGAAAAGTAAAGCCGCAACGTCGAGCTGTCCGCTGGAAATCCCACCAGAAGTGTGGGTACAGAAAGTCTCCACTGCTCCTCGGGTCCAACAGACCGCTCCGAGTACATCCCGCCTAGTGGTCCACCTCCAGGTACCGTCCTTCTTTGCAAGCCTCCACCACGATCAGTGTTGTCCGTCGTCTGCAACCAACACAACGTAGTGCGGGCATAGCCCGTACAGGGGTGAGTATAAGCTACTCAGTAGGGACCCCGAGACCCCCAAAGGTCTCCCTGAATCCACAAAAGAATGATACAATCACGAAGTAACATCTGACACTACTTAGGTATATGCCCATACATATACCTAAGTCATCAATTCTTGCTCGGCTCCAACATCCGAGCACAAGTACAACCCAGTCCACACAGGAAGCAAAACGTAAATCCACACAGGATAGCACAACACAATCCACAAAGGAAAGAAAAACAGGATTTCAGTTCACAGAGGTATACTTCTTTGCATGACGATAGAGATGATAAGGTATTTTCACTGATTCATCTAAGTCGTCGGACCCACAAAGGATCGATAGGTACTAACCCCTGCAATGACCCACAAAGGTTCTGACCCACACAGGATCGATAGGTAGCTAACCCCCGTAATGACCCACAAAGGATCTAACCCACACATGATCGATAGGTAACTAACCCCCACAAAGACCCACACAGGATCAGACCCACATAGGATCTGTAGGCACTGGCCCAAACAGGACCGCTGAGCGCTGACCCACATAGGATCAAGCCCACACAGGATCTGTAGCACTGACCCACGTAGGATCACTGAGTGCTGTAGTCGTCGCCGTCGAATCCACTGAGGATCTCTGCACAGTCGTCGTCGTCGCAGTCGCAAATGCAGCCAGCTCTAGGGTTTCCGCACACAGCAAGCTCATTCATGAAGGTCTGCTCCACGAGCCGAGAGGCTGATACAGAAACTGACACATAGTCCAATGTTGATGTATCCAAAAGTTCTGTATCGTCAACAGGAACTCAACGTCACAGACGGCGCGTCAATCGGACGCCCGGTCTGAAAGTTATTAGCCTTTTCGTCCGAGGGGCCCGGTTGGTTTTTGAGACAAAACCAACCCGACCGTACCCCACCTGCATCCAAAGCTTGTGCATAGTATTCCAAATGATCCTTCTCACATATAGGAATCCAAAAAAGTCGACGACACATCAATCGGATGTCCGTAGCTCAAGATATAAGCGTTTCCGCTCCGAGGGCCCGGTTGGTTTCGCGTACGTACCAACCCGACCAAACACAAAGTACTCCGAAACCTTGATTGCGATATACCGAAATGACTGTCTTGATCCAAGGATCGCATTGCCGCTGGCGGAGCGTCGATCGGAGGCCCCAACCTTAAGATACGGGCAAAAGTCCGAAAAGGTCCGAAAATGGGGGTCTGGGCCCGGACCGACCCGGCCCAACCCCCCCTGGGTCGACCTGACCCAGGTCCGGGTCCGATCCAGCTGGGTGCGACCTGGCCCGGCCGGGGTGGCCTAGCCCGGCCTGGGCGTGACCTGGCCCGGCCGCCTGGGGTCAGCTCGGCCGGTTACGGCCGAGCGGCGCGGGGGTGCGCTTCCCCCGCATGAAGGAGAGCCATGGCCCCGTGTGGGGGCTGCGCTGTGTCACCGGACGCGGCTTAAGCCACGTCCCTCTTCCATGGTCCCGCGTGGCCACGGAACCGGCCAGCGCGGCCGTGGCTTCAGCCGCGGAGGGTCTTCCTGACGACGCGCCGGGCGCCGCCGTGCCGGCATGGCGATCCGGTGGTCCAATTTGCGCGCGGTCTTCGCCAGTGCTCATACCAGGACTCGTTCTTCACTGCAAATCATTCAGAATTAACTTGCAGCCCTGTTTGTCATTACCCGCCAATCCGCACATAACAAACAAAAAGGGCGGTGGGTTCGGACTTGTTCGTTGGTCCGCAACCACCGTGTTAGTGGATTTTAAAGTCTCACAACAATTATATTTAACAACCAGAGATTTAAATCACAAAGATTTAAAAAGGAACAACCCCTACCTCTTCATAGTCGTCGGACGAGTTCTTCGCAGAATTGACCATCGCGGAAGAAGAGGATCGTCACGTCACGGAAGGGCGCCGCGTCGTCACGGTATATGGCATCGCGTCGACGATCTCCGATGGTTAAAGAAAAACACATAGATTTAAATTCACAAATTAAATCCGTGTTGAGGATAAAATCCTCGAAGGAATTTAAAAGATTTTAAATCTCCTACCTCAACCAGTTGATTGAAGTTTTTTCGCGAGAGGAGAATCGTCGCAGAAGAACGTCTGGGAAGGAGAATCGTCGGTGTCGCGGTACATGGTGTCGCGTCGTCGATCTCTTAGGGTTCGGCATTCTTTGTCGCCTTTCGTCGAAGGCCAGTGTTCTTCGTGTTCTTCGCGTTCTTCGCATTCTTCGCGAAGGAGGATGAAGATATAGTTCTCCAAATCCTCTCAACGAGCAACCCGTCAACAAAAAATGGGGTGTTGGTCTTATTTTATTATTACTCCAACAGTTTGAAAAACAGGTTAAGAAACAAACCATTAATTTGGTGAATTAATTTTAACGACTTAACAATCCATTTAATAGGAGCGTTAAGAGTTTTAGAAAACGCACCAGTTGACTTTATTTAATGAAGAGTTTTCGCGGGTGCGTTTCATAGAGGAAAAGAAACAGTGGGGCTCATGTGGGCCCCACCTCACAAATATCCTACCAAGAGGGTGGGATATTTTGGGTTCAACCCTATCCACTTCAACTCAGCTTAAGAATCTTTAAGTGGATTTAAGTGGCTTTAAGTGAAATAAATAAAGTTGTCGCACCACTTTATTTTATTTTATTCACATAACCCCAAAAATTTAAAAACCACACCCGAGCAAATGCAACTCCGGAAAAGGAATTTCTATGAAAATACCGGCTCTGCGATTCCATCGATACCCGCAGAATTCAATTTCCAGCACCAGTTCAAAAGTTAGAAAAACCAGCTCGTTCGATCACTGAACGTACCCGATCCAAACTTCAAAAAATGATTCAGGGCACACCGTGACTCAGAATCAGGTGCCGTCAGTAACTGCGTTCTTGTAAAATTCCAAAGAAAATTAAGAAAAAAATTTCCTTGAATTTTATGAATCTTTAAATCACTCCCGCCTCAGGGCTTTACATCCCCATAAAGATACATCATAAACTAGGGAAAAAATGTGGGTACTGAGCACACATCTGAGCCTCCAGCTCCCATGTGCTCTCCTGGAGGTTCCTGTGCTGCCATCTGATGCGAACTAGAGGGATCAATCACCCACATAGGACCCGCTCCCGTCGATACTCGATCTCCACTGGGGCCTCCGCAAAATTCACCCCATCGTCAACGTCCATCTACCCATGGTCAATGATATGCGTCGGGTCGTGAACGTACCTCCTCAGTTGAGATACGTGGAAGACGTCGTGCACCCGGTGCAACTGAGGTGGTAGAGCCAGGCGATAAGCCACCTCGCCAATCCTGCTGAGGACCTGGAAGGGTCCGACGAAGTGTGGAGACAACTTGCCGCCTCGTCCAAGTCTCCGTAAACCACGTCGAGGTGAGACCCCAAAGAAGACGTGGTCGCCATCCTCGAACTCTAGTGGCTTCCGCCTCCTGTCAGCATAAGTCTTCTGCCGACTCTGAGCTGTCCTCATCCTCTCCTAGATGACCTAGACCTTCTCTGTCGTGGACCAGACTATCTCTGGTCCCACAAGTGCTGACTCCCCAGGGTCTTCCCAGCACAAAAGAGATCTGCAAGGTCGGTCATACAACGCCTCGTATGGTACCATCCCGATGGTGGAGTGGTAGCTTTTGTTGTACGCAAACTCTACCAAGGGTAGGTGGTCCTCCCAGCTGCGTCCAAATTCGAGGACACATGCGCGGAGCATGTCCTCGAGAGTCTAAATGGTCCTCTCCGTCTGACCATCTGTCTGAGGGTGAAAGGCGGTGCCCAGACGTAGATGTGTCCCGGACGCCTCATGCAACCCCTTCCAAAGTCGGGAAGTAAAGCGAGCATCTCGATCGGAGACGATAGACGATGGCACACCGTGAAGCCATAAAATCTCCTGAATGTAGAGACGCCCCAAGATCTCAACTGAGCCCTGCTCTCTGATGGGTAAGAAGTGAGCCGGCTTGGTGAGTCAGTCGACAATCACCAAAATAGAGTCATGACTTCTGGAAGTGTGTGGAAGTCCAGTCATGAGGTCCATAGATATCCCATCCCACTTCCACTCCGGGACCTCAAAGGGTTGTACCAAGCTTGCGGGTACCTGATGCTCTGCCTTCACCTACTGGCAGGTGAGGCATCGAGAAACGAACTCTTCCACAACCTTCTTCATGCCCGGCCACTAGTGTTGTCGTCTGAGGTCCTGGTACATCTTCGCCACTCAAGGATGTACTTCCAAAGGAGAAGTGTGAAACTATCTCAGCACCTCCTCTTTTAAATCGACTGGTACTAAGGTACGTCCTCTAAAAAGGATTTTGTGCTCTTCTATAAAGGAGAAACCATCAGTTTCTTGTCCTGAGGATATTTGTGCACGCCGCGTCTCACAGTCAGCATCCCCACGCTGTGCTTCTCTGACCCGCTGCAGTAGTGGAGGGGTGACTGTGAGAGACTGATGGAAGGCTGCTCCATACCTATCCACGAAGGATATCTGCAAAGCTGCTAGATGTTCTGTCGCCTCCTCATGTAGCTGAATTCCCGTCCTCCTACTAAGGGCATCAACTACCACGTTCCCCTTCCCCGGAGTATAGACTATCTCAAAGTCATAGTCCTGGAGGAACTCAAGCAATTGTCGCTGTCTCAGATTCAGGTCCGTCTGAGAGAAGATGTACCTGAGACTCTGATGGTCAGAAAAGACTGAAAAGCGCTCTCCCATCAGATAGTGTCGCCAAGTATTCAGAGCAAAGACCATTGTTGCTAACTCTAGGTCATGGGTAGCGTAGTTCTGCTCATGCGTCCTCAACTGATGTGATCCATATGAGATCACCGCCCACTCCTGCATCAAGACACATCCGAGTCTGGTCCCTGATGCATCTCAGTAGACTACGTACCCTACTCCCTCCTCAGGCAACCTCAAGATAGGGGTGCTGGTCAACCTCTGTCTCAGCTCCTGGAAACTCTCCTGACATCTGTCTGACCACACAAAGGGCTTACCCTCTTATTCAAAGCTGAGAGTGGTGCCACAACTCTAGAGAAGTCTAGCACAAATCTCCGATAGTATCCAGTTGGTCCCAAGAAACTCTGCACCTCCGTCACGCTCTTGGGTGGCTCCCATGCTAGCATTGCCTCAATCTTCGCTGGATCCACTGCAACTCCCACCTCAGAGATGACGTGCCCCAAGAAGTGGACCTGACATATCCAAAATTGAAACTTCGAGAGCTTTCCATAAAGCTGGTGCTCTCTGAGTGTGTCTAGTACAACTCGCAAGTGTTAGGCGTGCTCCGACTCAGTCATCGAGTAAATCAAAATGTCGTCGATGAAGACCACGAAAAATCGATCGTGGTATGGATAAAAGATGTTGTTCATGAGGACCATGAACACTGCTGGAGCATTGGTTACGCCGAAAGGCATAACCAAGAACTCATAGTGGCCATACCGACATCTGAAGGTCGTCTTCTGCACGTCCTCGTCCCGAACTCTGAGCTGATGATAGCCTGACCTGAGGTCTATCTTCGAGAACCATCGTGCTCCCTTGAGCTGATCGAAGAGGTTATCAATCCTCAGTAGCGGATACTTTTTCCTCACTATCACCTGGTTTAGGCGACGATAGTCGACACAAAGTCGCAAGCTCTCGTCCGCCTTCTTGGCGAACAATATCGGGGAAGCCCAGGGTGAAACACTGGGTCGGATAAAACCCTTGCCCTGCAAGTCCTCCAACTGTACCCATAGCTCTCGAAGCTCATCGGGGGCCATCCGATATGCTGGAGTGGATATTGGGGTCGTCCGGGGGTACATATCAATATGAAAGTCTTCCTCTCAGTGAGGAGGTAGTCCTAGAACATTGTCGAGAAAGAAGTCCGCATACTGATCCACCACTGTAGGAAAACTAGGACTCTGCACGTCAACTGCTCCTAGGATGAGGCTAGACAACTGATGAGTGATGGAATATCCTCTCCTCTGCAGAAGTCCATCCTGTGCTGCAAAGGCTCCCTTCTCGCCGGTAAAGGTGAACCTGATCCCATCGGTGCTTACACATCACGCCTTGCGCCTTATACAGTCAATCTATGCATGGACTGTAGATAAACAATCCATGCTCAAGATGATGTCATAAGGCCTCGACACCGCTACAAGAAGAATCCAGCCCAAGCTCTTGCCTCCTATAGTAAGCTCACACTGCCGACACCAGTGCCTGATCGTCGAGTCCGCTCCTGTAGGAGTCTCTAGCCGTAAGGATCAAGCCAATGGCTCTGTCGGAATCTCCGAGCTCCGAACAAGGTCAGCAACTATGAAAGAGTGACTCTCTCCTGTGTCTATAAGAACTGCAGCAAGGGTGGAATAGACACAGACAGTACCTCGAATCATCTCGAGCGCGCCGTGGTCGTAGGCCTCCGCTGCCTGGAGTTGTGCTTGTCTCTTCCCTCCCGCTCCCTGTGGTCGGGGTGGACCTCCTAATGGTGGTGGTGGTGGTGGTAGAGCCTCAAATCGTCGCCCACCACCGGCTGGTCGGCCAGCTCCTCTGCCTCGTCCGCCTCCTCCTTGCGGACCGCCACAGTCAACCCTCTGCCTCTGCCTGGGTAGACCCTCAACCGTCTGCTGCTCCTCGGCACGGTGGGTTGGGCCGTCACGAGCCATGTGGCCCTGCCCGCCGCATATGTAGCACTGCCTGCCACTAGAAAGACTGGCTCCATGCTGTGTTCCCCGCACTGCTGAGCCAATGTCCTCAGTTTGTATACATGGGGGTCTGGTCTGCCTAGACCCCTGAGTCATCCGTCGACTGCCTACTGCAGAAGACTCTGCTACGTGCCGCCCCGCGGTAGGTTTCGCTACTGATGAAGGCTCAGCAATAAAGCTCTTGATCAGAAGGGCTCGCTCCGGTACTCTTTCCTGGGTCAGAATGCTGAGGGAGATCAGCGATGCCCTGATCTCGTGTCTCAATCCCTACTCATAGGTCCAGGCCCAGAAGAACGGGCCCCGTACCATGTCTGTCGAGTAGTGCGAGAGACTGGTAAATCTCGTCGAGTACTGCGCGACCGTCAAGCTGCCCTGCCGCAGCTGAAGAAGCTCCTGGATGCGCACCTCATGGAGGGTGGCTGGGACAAACTCCGAGCAGAAGAGGCTCTCAAAGTCCGTCCAGAGAAGAGATGCCTCATCGTGCACCTGGAGCATCATGCTCCACCATCGGCCTGCTGCCGCGTGCAGTAGGCTCGCTACGAGGATCACCATGAGGTCTGCCGGTGTCCTCACTAACCGGAAAACTCGTACCACTGCCTCCAGCCAGTCCTCGGCTACCTGGGGGTCCGTCTCCCCGCGGAACCTGGGTGGTCGCTGGCGCTGGAACTCATGCAGTGCACTAAGGCATCGTGCATCGTCAGCGGATGGGGATAGAAGCATCGGTGGCTCGGCGGGTAGAGGTATCGCCGGTTCCTCTGCTGTCAAAGGGCCCTGTATCGAAGCCTCATCGCTCGACGGGCTGTCGTCACGCTCAACTCTCGGAACCTAAGATGGCTACCATTGTGGGGCCATCTTGAAAAGAAATAGGTGCGCCACGGTCAGAACAATATACCTGGTGAGCTGACATAATGTAATCACAAAAAAAACTTGAAACACACATGCAATCAATGTTTTCATGAATTAAGTCGGAAATCGGAAGTCAGGGTCCTGGTGTATGGATATGTTGGTCGCCGCACCAACACATGGCTCCCTGGACTGATAACCACACTCAATACGCTTAACATTATTGATTCACATATAAGAAAGATCGGAGTCTGCGGTAGAACTGAACTCCTTTGATACCAATTTGTCACGACCCATCCTCGGGGCCCGTGCCGTAACTACCCAAAGCCCGCCTTCCATAGGCCAGGGGCTGGCGACTAGCACCAAGGCATAAATCCTGGAAAAAGGGAAGGAATTGCCTTTATAATGTAAACCACAAACACCACAAAGCAAGCAGGCAGATGTAAACAATATGTAAAAACTGGTACAACAGTAAGTGCAGAAAAGTAAGTGGGCCAGTATACAAACCCAAACTGAGAGAAAAGTACAACTGGAAAGGGAAAACAGCAACTGAAAAGTAAAGTCGCAACATCGATCTGTCCGCTGGAAATCCCACCTGAAGGGTGGGTACAGAAAGCCTCCACTCCTCCTCAGGTCCAGCCGACCCCTCCGAGTACGTCCCGCCCAATGGTCCACCTCCAGGTATTGTCCTGCCCCGCAAACCTCCACCACGATCAGCGCTGTCTGTTGTCTACAACCAACACAACGTAGTACGGGCATAGCCCGTGCAGGGGTGAGTATAAGCTACTCAGTAGGGACCTTGAGACCCCTGAAGGTCTCCTAGAATCAACAAAGGATAACCCACAAAGAAAGATACAATCATGAAGTAACATCTGACACTGCTTAGGTATATGCCCATACATATACCTAAGTCATCAATTCTCGCTCGGCTCCAACATCCGAGCTCAAATACAACCCAGTGCACATAGGAAGAAAAACATAAATCCACACAGGATAGCACAAAACAATCCAAAAAGGAATGAAAAACAAGATTTCAGCTCACACAGGTATACTTCATTGCATGACGATAGAGATGATCAGGTATTGCCACTGATTCTCTAAGTCGTCGGACCCACAAAGGATCGATAGGTACTAACCCCCGCAATGACCCACAAAGGATATGACCCACAAAGGATCGATAGGTAACTAACTCCCGCAATTACCCACAAAGGATCTGACCCACACCGGATCGATAGGTAACTAACCCCTGCAAAGACCCACACAGGATCGGACCCACACAGGATCTGTAGGTGCTTTCCCACATAGGACCGCTGAGCGCTGACCTACACAGGATGAGACCCACACAGAATCTATAGCACTGACCAACGTAGGATCGTTGAGTGCTGTAGTCGTCGTCGTCGAATCCACTGAGGATCTTTGCACAGTCGTCGTCGTCGCAGTCGCAAACGCAACCAGCTCTATGGTTTCCGCACACAGCAAGCTCATTTAGGATGGTCTGCTCCACGAGCCGAGAGGCTGATACATCAACTGGCATATAGTCCAAATTTTATGTATCCAAAAGCTCCGTATCGTCAGCAGCAACACAACGTCGCAGACGACGCATCAATCGGACACCCGGTTTGAGAGTTATTAGCTTTTTCGTCCTAGGGGCCTGGTTGGTTTTTGAGAAAAAACCAACCCGACCATACTCCACCTACGTCCAAACCTCGGGCGGAGTATGCCAAGAGATCCGTCTCACTTAGAGGAATCCAACAAAGTCGACGGCACGTCAATCGGAAGTTCGTTGCTCAAGATATGAGAATTTCCGCTCTGAGGGCCCGGTTGGTTTCGTGTACGAACCAACCCGACCAAACCCAAAGTACTCCGAAACATTGAGTGAAATATACCAAAACGACCGTCTCGATCCAAGGATCGCATCTCCGCTGATGGAGCATCGATCGGAGGCCCGTAGCTCAAGACACGGGCAAAAGTCCGAAAAGATCCAAAAACGGGGGGTCTGGGCCCGGACCGACCCGGCCCATCACCACCTAGGTCGACCCGACCCGGGTCCGGGTCCGACCCGGCTGGGTGCGACCCGGCCCGGCCAGGGTGGCCCAGCCCGGCCTGGGCGTGACCTGGCCCGGCGGGCACAGGCGCGGCCCGGCCGCCATTGGTCGGCTCGGCCGGTTACGGCCGAGCGGCGCGGGGGTGCGCTACCCCCGTGTGAACAAGAGCCATGAACCCACGTGGGGGCCACTCTATGTCACCGAATGCAGGTTATGCCGCGTCCCTCCTCCGTGGTCCCGCGCAGCCACAGGACAGGCCAGCGCCGCCGCGGCTGAAGCCGCGCCGGGTCTTCCCGGCGGCGCGCCGGCGGGGGCTTTTGCAGGCCACTGGACTCGCTCCAGTGGTCCGATTTGAGCGCGGTCTTCTCCAGTGCTCATACTGGGACATGTTCTTCGCTGCAAAGACTCCAAAATTATCTTGCGGCCCCATTTGTCATCGCCCTCCAATCCACGCATAACAAACAAAAAGGGCGGTGGGTTCAGGCTTGTTCTTTGGTCCACACCCACCGCATTAGCGGCTTTTAAAGTCTCACAAAAATTATATTTAGAAACCGGGGATATAAATCCCAAACATTTAAAAAGGAACAACCCTTACCTCGTCGTAGTCGTCAAACGAGTTCTTCGCAGAATTGACCATCGCGGAAGAAGTGGATCGTCGCGTCGCAGAAGGGTGTCACGTAGTCACGGTATACGGCGTCGCGTCGACGATCTCCGAGGGTTAAAGAATTACACACAGATTTAAATTCATGAATTAAATCCGTGTTGAGGATAAAATCAACAAATTAATTTAATAGATTTGAAATCTCCTACCTCAAGCAGTTGATCGATGATTTGTTGCGGGAGGAGAATCGTCGCCGAAGAACCTCGAGGAAGGAGAATCGTCGGCATCGTGGTACACGACATCGCGTCGGCGATCTCCGAGGGTTCGGCGTTCTTCGAAGCCTTTCGTCGAAGGTCGGCGTTCTGCGTGTTCTTCTCATTCTTCGTGTTCTTCATGTTCTTCGCGATGGAGGATGGAGATACAGTTCTCCAAATCCTCTCTACAAGTAACTCGTCAACAAAAAAAAGGGGTGTTGGTCTTATTTTATTATTATGCCAACAATTTGAAAAACAGGTTAAGAAATGAACCATTAATTTGGTGAATTAATGGTAACAACATAACAGTCCATTTAATAGGAGCATTAAGTGTTTTAGAAAAAGCACTAGTTTACTTTCTTTAATGAGGAGTTTTCGCGGGTGCGTTTCTTAGAGGAAAAGAAACAGTGGGGCTTGTGTGGACCCCAGCTTGCAAATACCCTACCATGAGGGTATGATATTTTTTGTTCCACCCTATCTGCTTCAAATCAGCTTAAGTAGCATTTAAGTGGCTTTAAGTGAAATAAAATAAAGTTGTCGTACCACTTTATTTTATTTTATTCACTTAACCCCAAAAATTTAAAAACCACACCCGATCAAAAGCAACTCTGGAAAAGGCATTTCTAAGAAAATAATGGCGCTGCGATTCCATCGGTACCCTCGAAATTCGATTTCGAGCACCGGTTCAAAAGTTTGAAAAAACTGCTCGTTCGTTCACTGAACATACCTGATCCAAACTACGAAAAATGATTCCGGGCACCCCGGGCCTCGGAATCAGGTGATGTCAGAAACTTCGTTCTTGTAAAATTCCATAGAAAATTAAATAAAAATTCCTAGAATTTTATAGGTCTTTACAATATCACTAGAGTAAAATATTTTGTGATAATTCTGAATCAGTTTTCATGGAACATGATTAATAATGTTTACCTTAACCAACTACAAAACATATTATGCAAGAGAAAGAAAGAGTTCTATAAGAGTTCAGGTAATGGAGTCCATGGAGGAAAGAGTATTCATTTTCTTTTATATCAAGAATTTGGATAGAATCCCCAATGTGAAGGGATTAAGGAAATAAGAATATGTTTTGACTATGGAAAATAAGGAAACATACTAAGTAAGTGTAAGGGATAATGAAGATATCTATTAATGGAAATAAATGAAATGTTTTCCTTCCTATGGTATTATTAGTTGACAACTGATTTAGATCTGTAAATTATGGTAATTATGAAACTCAATGTCCTAGGTGGAAGGCTCATGAAGAGAATCAGAAAGGTGGTATAGGTGATTGTTTTTCTTCTCATAATGATGATACCACAAGTGATATGTGAATTTTATGTGATGTTCATCCACTATTCATTTCATTAATCATAAGAAGTGTGATAGGATTGTGGTTGGGAAACCATAATACATTGTTCATATTTCATTTTCGTAGAATGAGTTATTAAGGAATAATATGATTAATTCTGAGTAATAGTTTAATAATAATGTATGATTTATGATATATTTTCAAATTTAATGATTATTTTATATGAATCATGAGATGTGTATGTATTTTTAGTAAAATGTTTCTTTAAGGATTGAAAAGTAAATGTCGAATGGTAATGAGAAAATTTATTTCATGGAATAATTATATTTTGATTAAGGGAAGGTAACCCATAATTAATTTCTAGTGTTGAGATAATGATGTTACGATAAAGATATGTTGGATTTAAATTTGTAAATTAGATGATGCATATTACCCAAGATTTGTTTATTGAGAAAGTGATCAATGTCATCAAGAATGAAGTTTACAACTTCTTTGATTGAAAGGATATATCCAGTAATCATTTTAATAAGGAATAATGAATGATTTATAAATGTATTTATGGTAATTAAGGTTGATACCATGTTTTAAGGGAATATACAATAATTTTATTCCCCTATTTGGAATTGGAAAACCATGATATACTTTTTGATATATGGGTGATCAGTTTTAAGCTAATTTTGTGACTTATTTATAATGTTTTGGATTTTCATATTTTGGATTGGTTATATGGATAACAATTTATGGAAATTTTATTTATTATCTTACTAAATGAGTGTTTAGGAATATTGGATATCCTATTATCAAAACGTGGGGTTGATAATAACTGATGATAGATGGGATGGAAAATCCTGGAAATCATGCTATGTTGTTAATTCAGGAATTAAAAAAATTATCATTCATTTCATAAGGTAAGAGATAAGGTGGAAATATATCATATCCTAAGAAAAGGCTGGGATTCTTCATGATAATGGTAATAACATTAAGTATGTAAATTTCCACATACTCTTGGTCAATAAAATATAATTACTCATTGATAGGATAATGATAAAAAAAAATTGTTTTCCTTATAGGTTAAATTCAGTTGAACCAATGCGTTCTAGAATCATAAAAATATTAATGACATTGAGGCCCTTAAATTCATTTGATAGTACACTTGTTTCTGATTTATTATCTTAGTCACTCCATATAAATATTTACACATTTCTTCCATGTCCAATCTTCACTTACAACCAATGAAATCTTATGCAGAAACATAGTTATTTTTTACTTTTGTTAACCATTATGGTTAAAATTTCCCTTTTTAAGTGAAGTAATATTACCCATTTTTACAATGTGTGTTTTTTTGAATTAACCCTTCATGTATTAATCCTTTTATAACCAAGATTAATTTTTAGGGTGAAATTCATTTCAATGGGGTAGAATGTAACACATCAGGATTTTGTGAATTATTTTTTATGAAATAATTTTTCATTTCAATATTTTTCATTTCACATGACAGTGGAAATATTTCATCTTGTATATTTTAAAAATATATTTCAAACATTCCTTTCAACCCCAATATCGACTTGGATCTCGCTACACACGGTGACTACATAGCATGTACTATAAGCAACACCAACTAGATGTAAGATGTATTCGACACTAAGTTTGTATTAAACATCTTTATATATATAATAAATTGAATGATATAATAATAATCTAACCATTAAAAATATTTATAAGAATATTAATAACTAATTTCCAATTATTTTTTATAATAATAGTTATAATGAATGATAATAAATTTGGTAAGGTCCTTTTATTTTAAAAATATATAATTCTTGAATGAACCTACTTTAATGATAAAATTAATTTTAAGAACATTTTGATATTAAATTTGAAAAAATAAGCTTCATATTTTAATTCATAACATCAAAATTATCCTAGAGAGAAATATTGTTATTTTTATAAGAAACACTATTTTTATGAATAATGAAAAATACTAATTTTTAGTTAAAACATTAATTTTTTATAATTAATTATTAATGGTCAAATATTTTATAAATAATTTTTATGATCAAATTAGATATATATTTCACAAATATAATTAATTATAGTCAATTTGACATTGAAATTGAATATAAAACCTTATCAACATTTTGAACTTTTTCCTAATTTAATACCCAGTTATTCCATCCCATCTGTGGGATTTGCTGTAATCATATTTTAACCGCTTATGTAAAATGAATTAAAAAAATAAAACATAAACCATTTTATTATGTAAAATACTTATATTCTAATAAGACCATTTTAATTTTTTACCTAAATTATTTGTAAAAGTGATTAAAATTAATCATAGTAGTAAAGGCCAAATAAAGTTTAACTACAGAACCATAAAATTATGTGCCCAAATGGACTAGAAACTTATAAAACACTATTATTATTTTCATATTTATTCCATGAACATTAAATTTTTTGGGTTGTTTTTTTATGACTTTTATTATGTTATAACATGTTAACATCAAACCAGTTTCTAAAAATTCCAAATGAGTCATTTTCCATCCGTATAAAAGGCCACCACCTCAATCCATTTCTCACAACTCTAAAAACATTTAAGATCACCCATGATATTCAATAGTAGACTCCCAGAATTCCTCCCTTATACCTTTAATCCTATATTTTGGAATAAATATTCTCCATGAATTCTTTTGGCATAAACAAAAGGCAGTTACTTAATTTATAGGCAATGTCTTTTCTAAAGATCATTTACATTATTTCCCTTCTTCACCCCTCCACTCTCTATATTACATTATTGTGTAAAAATAAATTAATACTACAAATAATTTTATTTTTTATGAAAATATTTATACATAGACATACACACACCTCCATCTAATGGATATCAAAATACTATTTTGGTACGAATAAATACTGCCACACAAAATGATGATTGATCATTTATCCATTGCACAAAATCATGGTGGCCATTATAATGGGATATAAATATATATATATATATATTATTTTTATTATGTATTTAATCTTATTTATTCCTTTTAAAACACAAATATTGTTTCTTTCTATTTGGTGTTAATATAATATTCTCATTTGAAGGAATGTAAACTACTGCCCCCTCAAAGCTATGTTACACGTTCACACACGACATGGAATGTATTAAGGATGTGATTAATGAAATTATATGATATATATAAATTAGTGATGATAATTGAAATATTGTATATGTAGTCATAAATATGTATACATATGTCATATACATACTTTCATTCAATACGACATTAAAAAATAGAAACAATGTTTATACGTACGTACAACTTACCGCCTCCATGAACAATGTATTCTATTTCATAATATTATATTATATAGATTATAAAAATACAAATATACTAGATTTACCTGATATTTATATCATTTTATAAATTCATTAACCATGATATAATGTATAAATACCATATATATAACTAATTAAGACACATGTGAAGAACAAAGCGAATATTACCTGAAGTGAAACATTAACATAGGATTATTAAAAAGAATGTAATATAAGGTCACAATAAAAATATATATAATATTATGTATTAAAATATACTTCTATAAACTATTAATAATAAACATATACTTATTATATAGGAATATTTTTGGAGTACATATAGAGTCAAGACAAAAGGTATGGGGATTTCATCTCACTCTTAATTTCCATGAGATACATGTTATGTTTGCCACTATTTCATTATGTTTGGTGTATGTACTGATATCAATTTTATTCTAGGTATCTAAAAATTAATTTTATGGGTATTATCATGTACAATTTATGTTCCATATTTCATGGGGTTTTACTTTCAAAAATTACTTAATTTGTAAAATGGTTTTTCTCAAATTTCCTTCTTTGATACTCTTGGTTTGTAATGAACCAATACCATTTTTCAAGGTGAATATATTTCAATTTTTCATGAAATATAATGAATATTAATATTTTAATAATATTACATGCGTCATTTAATTTAATTTACCAACATGTAGTGTATGAACCCAAGATACCAAGTTATAAGAGCTTATTGAGTCAATCTCATTTCTTTTCGAGATTGATTAGGTTTATTCTTCCTTTGAAAGAATGTTATGATCTATCACTCTAGAATACACATGAGTTTTATTCTACTAAGTTATTTCATGATACACTCATGTATTGGTACCATATTCTACTCGGTGGAAGATAATATAGTTTAGAATGTTATTTTTGGGAATCTCGACTTTACCCTTTCATCGGTCGGAAATTTTTTTGTCAAAAAATGGCTTCCAAGAATATTAAACCATTTCCCTATAAGATTTAAAATGAGTTTTTACACATTTTCCTTTTACCAATATATTCAATGGAATCATAATGTAAATTTTTGAAAATGGATCTTTTCTAACCTTTTTACCATTCAAAACAAATGTTCTTTTTACCTCATATGACATGTACGGATTTATACGTCGCCATTTCTTCAAAGATCTCATTTCATTTTTAAATTGGTTAATCATTAAGAAAATATTTTTAAAATATATTATCAAAGAGTTTTTCTAAAATGGTTTCAACCTTCTTTTAAATAGTTTTTAAAAAGTTTTCAAAATTCTTTTATATGTTATCTATAAAAATGGTTTCGAAAGGTATTCAAGATTCTTTTATATGTTTTCAACTAAATGGGGTTCAAAATGTTTTCATGATATTTTTATAAAATTTCAATGTGTTTTTAAATAAAAAAGTTTTTAAATTTTTTTGTATCTTGTTTTATATGTTTTTATTGAAAAATGTTTTCAAAATAATGTCCTTCTTTATTTATATTTGTTAAAGGTATTATACTAGAAAAATATTTTTAAAATGTTTTATGTATTAAACATACTTTTTCAAAAAATAATGGATATTTTCCATAAGAAACGTTATCGAAATATATTTCATATTTATTTTCCATATGAGTTGGAATCCTTTGAATTATATCATGACTTTCTAGGAAATTATCTAATGGTTCCGTTAATATCATTTATATGAATGGGTTATCCTAAAAACATGGTCATTATGAAGAAAATTCCTCTTCCACTGGTTATATGTTTATGAAAACCTTTATTTTCCACTGGTTCAATGTTTATGAGTCCCACTTATATTCATAAGTTATGTTGTGATGAAATGGTCTATAAACCTCTCTCTTTTCCATATATTATGAATTGATGAAATTTTAATGATACCAATTTCATTACATGGGTAATGATATGGTGTTTATAAAACCTATGTTTTTTGTGGGTCATGATATGAGGTTTTTATTGTTATCTTAGGGAACATGTTTTAATGATTTTATTATGATATGCTTGAGAACTATATCTTACTACAATGAATTAGGTAATTATAAATATTTTATGATCTCCATTACTACACGGGAGGGCATCCCAAGATTAAATTAAGAGTGAACATGGGAAAACATCCAAATCTCAAAACAAGAGGGAACATCCTAATTCTGAATCTTGAGGGAAAGGGAGATAAAATAAAATCATGAAATAATAGGGAACATGGGAGAACATTCCAATACTAAAAGAAGAGGGTACACGGGAGGACATCCCCATCTTAAAAGAAGAGGGTGCATGGGAGGACATCCCAATCCCGAAATAAGATTGTATAAGGGAAGACAACCTAATCCAAAAATAGTAAAATATATAAAAGGGAATCCAAATCCATGTATAGGTACATATATGATTATTCTAAACCTAACATGTTATAAAGGTATTGGTAAGCCACCTTGACATTGGTTTTTTATATGTGTTTCCCAAAATCCCTTGTTTTTTCTTATGTTATGCTCTCATGTATTATGTTAATTATTTTATTATGATTAATTTTATATAAATTTACAAAATTTATTAAGATATTTGATATTCATGGTATGACCTTCAAAAGTAATTCTCAGGTTCCATAACCTTTTTTCATGTCATGCTTACGAATTTTCATTATTTACCCTTACTGAGCAATTGTTCTCACCCAATTCCTATGTTTCCTCTCTCCAGGTTATGTGTGTAATTTTTAGTTAGAAGTGATAATTTTTTAGATATTTATAGTGATATGTTGAAGATATTTCAATGGGATATAATATTTTTTTGATGTTTCCAAATGTAATAAACTATTATGATCCTTTGGTATGTATTTTTGAAATGTACAAAATACACATCTAAAATGATGTAATATCCATTGATTTTATGCAAGGGTAACTATAGACTTAACCTTCACTCTCATTTCCTCAATAAGATCCCGTACCAATAGATTTATTTCCCCATCTTAATTCCATCATGTTGGGGTTCTGCACTTCTTACCATAGAGGGCATCATAGTGATCTATCTGAATATTATTGTGAAAGCTATTGTTGTAAGATAATTTTACAATAGTTAGGTGTTGATACCAACTACCTTTTAAATCCATATATCAGGATCTCCAATTCCTTGATATATATTTTGAGAAGTTGGTCAACATATAAGTCTTCTATGATATTAATGAATTATCTCGACTTCGTAAAGAGATAAACTATAACCAATGTAGAATTAAGGAATTTATAATTTTATAGAAGTCCAATGACAAAATAAATGGTGATTTATTCAAATTTATATTATAGTATGGGTATGGATTTTAGAATCCCCTAATATTTATCTCTATTATCCTTAACTTGCGGACAAACAATGCACTATGAAACATAATTTGAAACATCATTCTTTATGCCATCCCACTATAAATATTATATTAGGTATATATACATCGTGGTGCTTCCATGATGAGTAGAGAATAATGGACAAGGTGCCACATCCAACATCCCCTTCACTAAATCATGAATTGGAGGGAAAAAACACTATTATTGGACCTAATTATTCTATTGTAATCAAATTTGAACTCAATAAAATTTATCACCTTCTTTTTTAGATCAACATCTTCCTTATATTCTTCAATAACCTTCACTTATATAAATG
Source organism: Viscum album (assembly GCA_963277665.1). NCBI lineage: Eukaryota > Viridiplantae > Streptophyta > Magnoliopsida > Santalales > Viscaceae > Viscum > Viscum album. The sequence goes on from OY728161.1 coordinate 70,439,461, forward strand.
GTTTAGCATTTATTTGATATTGATAGGAGTTCCACCCTTATATTAAAATTTCTTGATCCAACCTTTTAGTATCTATAAATATTAGATATCTTGTGATCCTTTTCATATATAGACTATCATGGTCCTTTTAACCCAATGAATCTTCCACATTGTTCACTTTCCCAAGGTGGTAATGTTTTGAGAAAACATATTCCTTAATCAAATGTAACCATATCATTTGGTATATATATATCCCCTTGAGTGAAAATATAAATTACACATTAATTATCTTTATATATGTCACACATTTAACTATAAACACAATGCCTCCATATCATTAATTAAAAAAATACCGCATATAACTAAAAATCATGAGTTGGGGTAATTTTCTCATGGGTTTTCAATTTTTATGAGGCGTTAGATACAACCATATCATTTTTTCTAAGATAAAATCTTATCCACTTCATTGATTCATCACTATAGATCACAATAATCTATCTACTTTAGGGTAGTATGAGCATTGGTGCACTGAAAACCCCTACTTTTACCTCCTAGAAATTTTCCTCACATTCCACCTTCCATATGATCATAACAATTTTACAAGTAAAAATTTTTGTTGTATAATATAATCATGATAAATCATTCAAAAAACATCACTAATATCCATCCAAAACAAGAAAACCTTGGATCTTAGTTATAGTTGTTGGTCTTTTCCATTGTTCAATAACGTCTCTCTTTTCTGGATCTATAGAGATTCCTTCTCTTTGGATTATATGTCCTTGAAATGAATCTATCTGAATCCAAAATTCACACATGGAATATTTATCATTAAGATCCTCCTTTCATAGTGTCTTTAGTAAAATCCTCAAGTGATATTCATTTCCTCCGTGATCATTTAATATAAAAGAATAAAGTATATAATGTCTACCACAAAATGATTAAGATGGTATTTAAAGACGATATTCATTGTCTACATTAAGATAATAGTTTAATTACTAGGAAAAAAATGAATCACCATAAATTCATAGTCTCGATAACTTATATATAATATCATATTTGGTGTATCTTCAATGTTGGCCCTTAATTGATGATATGAAAAATGAATATCCATCATGAAAATGTATTGATCTTCATGTAGTTTATCAAATAAGTCATCCATATAGGGGAAATGATATTTCTTCTTTATAGTGATACTTTTATGTTCTTCATAATCAATAATGATTTTTATTTATACACCTTTCTTCAGAGAAAACAATACTAGTGCACCCCAAGGTGATACAATAGGGAACATAAAACTGTTTTTCTTGTTTTTTTTTGTGAGTTTTTTATTTAATACCAATAACTTAATCGATGACATTCTTTACGGGGTCATTGAAATAGGCATAGAACCTTCTATGTGTTTTTTTTAATACTCAACTTGAATATTCAGTGGAAAACCTAGATATTATTCCATAAATACAATAGAAAAACTCTCATAAAATAGGTTTATCCTTATTGGTGAGTTTCACCCCAACCATTTGAGATAGATAACCATAATTTAAAGGAATTATGACTGACAATAGAGAATTAATTTCCACTCGAATTTCATACTCATACATGCATTGATAGATGATGATGGATTCATTAGGGATATAAAATGTGACTTCCATTCCATAGTAATTTATATAAGCTTTATATATAGAAATAAAATCTATGATAATAATCACATAGAAATAAACTAAAGGATGGATCATTACATTTATAGGAATCAAATTCCCATATACATCAACCATAGAAGAATTATTATCTTTTGATGAAACCATTGTTCCGTTATGATTTTCCACAACTAAATCAATACCTTATTTCTGAGTTAATGCGAATATAAACATAAGAAAATTCATTATAAATAAATGATTGGGTAGATACAGAATAAAAATAAAATATTATATTTCTTTAGATTGGATGGTAATTATACCATTAACCACACCATTTTCATACTCCACATCACTAGTAGTTATCACATGAGGTTTTCCTTTTTTCATTATCATTAAGAGGTTTCTAACAAAAATCATCATCGATTACCCATATATTTGGTCATTGTATTGCATAATACCAAATTTCAATTCTAATTAATAATTTTAGTGTGTGGAGGTAAATTTTTTGTAGCCATTTCCCTATTCACATTATTAGATATCATTTTCTAATCACTATAGAAGTCAATTTCCTGATGACCTACTTAAAGACACTTAAAAAATTTACTAGTTCGCTTAATACAATTTCTTCCATGTTTCTTTCCACACATTGAGAATAATGGAAATGTCATATTATTTTCAAAATAGATTTTATATTTTCCCTCAAATTACATGTTTCTATTCTTATCAAACCAATAAAAATTATGGGAATCTCCAATATCCATCTCAAAATTGAGAGTGAATCAAAAATATTCAGCAAACCTAATAAAGTCCAATATGGATCATGCTCTTTAGAGACTTGGTTTGAATATGTTGATTAATTGATCATCCTTACACTATTCTTTGATTATAATTCTAGAATAATTCCTTGCAAATGTTTTAAAATTTTCTTCATAGGTACCAACAGAATAATCATTCATTTTCTTAAGCTCATAAAAATCCTTCTCCAATTTCATTAAAATGATTCAATGAAGTTACATATTGATAAATTTGTTCTTGAACTCATCCAATTCTATGGAGAAAATTTCATCTCGTTGTGTTGTATTCTTGATGTAGTTCCAACATTGATCCACTTAACCTTCCTAATGATAGACAGTTATAATTAATTTCTCATGTTCTCCACATTGAAGAACCCAAAATATCATTCAACATATACAAATTGATTATTCATCCACTAGAGGTTTAGAGGACCCACTAAAAGACGGTGAACACAGCCTCCTGAGTGACATACTAAAATTTTGTTCCCCATATTAAAAATTTTTTATTCAAGCATGATTTATAGCTATAGAAAGTTTTGTGAGCATAGAAATAATATTTTCTATACCATATCCCCAAAATTTCGTTACATAGGATGAAAATAATTGCATTTTCCATAGCATTCATCATTAATGTGATTCTTTCGGGTTCTACTCATTGTTGGATAAATAAAATTATAATGTGAGAAAAACTAATTGTATTGGGAAACCCCATAATAAATGGAAATTAATTACATAATTTCAATGCACAACACCTCATCTTTTATCCTAGGTTATTTATGATCGTCCCCAAAACAACATCATTATATCCTATAGAAAGACTTATAGTTAGGGTTTTTACTAAGTTTTCTCATCCTTATTTCTAATGGTTAACTAAACCATGCTCGGATACCGACTATAACAAACCATAATTGGAAAACATAGAAAAAATTTCTACATATAAGGATATACATTACATATCATAAATCATTATTCCATAACTGTATAGGTTTAGTTTCTTTTGAAATTTAAGAGCATAAAAACCATTTCATAAAACATATAAATTTTCTCCAAATTATTCCTTCATTAATAGAACCCTTTCTAACATATATTACTTTTTAATTTTATTCATATACTGGGGAAAAGAAAAAAATAAAGTTTGAGATCAGATTATCAGTAAGGTTAAATAATGGATAAATCAATCATATCATAATCATAAGTCTTAAGAATAGAAAAAACATTTGAAAATGATATCATTTATATCAATGATCATGATATCATGTTATGGAAAAAATCATATAAGTTAAAAAGAATCAATGAACATATTCCAAAAGAGCATAACATAGTACAATGAAGTGTTTCATACTTATAATCATATAAACTAATTTCTGTATTACTAAAGGCACATTTCCAAGACTATCATAGTAGAAAAATTCCTTTATTTAATTTGGTTCAGTCCTTGTTCTAGCCCAGTATTACTGTACCAATTTCACTCTTCATTCTAGTCTTGAATATCTAATGATATATAAATATTTCATCAATGAATTGGTGGGAGATATATATCTGACTCATCACATACTTAAACCATACATATTTGTGCCACATAAATAATTCATCATATCATAACACATAAAAATAAATGGGTTTCATTCAAATTTCATCATAACATAACTCAATGAAAACAAAAATAATTCATAAACATTGATTCCTGAAAAAAATTGACTATTCAAAGATATAATAAACATGGTATCATTGGATCATATCACTAGTAAAACATAAGTAACCTAAAATAATGTTATCTGTTATAGAATATGATTTTGAGATATCACTTGAAAGAATTATTGAGAAAAATATCATTTCATTTTTTAAAACATTTTTTTCTTAAAATGCCACAAATTTTTAAAATAAAAAAGTTTCATTTATAAAAACCTCATAATATTTAAGTAAATATTTAAATCATTAAGGCCATTATCAAATTATAAAATTCCATCCATGTCAAATATGATTAAAAAATATCTTTTTTCTAAAAATAGTTATGAAAAACCTCATTTGGATTACAAAAAAAGATTCATTTTAAACCACTTAGTAAGAATTCACAAATGAGTAAAAATCAATTTAAATAATTGTATAGGAATAATAAAAATATTTTTAGAAAGCATTATTAAGAAAAATGTACATGTATGATAAATATTACCTAGTAGGTACTTATATATAAACAATCCCAGTTAATAATGAGATTGTGAAATAAACCCTTACCATAGGTTTTATTTCCTTCATACGTATCTGAAACACTGATATAATGGTTTATAGAATGTTACTAACTTATTATATAACCATATTAATATTTATTATATCATATACGATACTCTTATATCATCTTATTACCCATTTGTTAATAATATTTCATTATTATCCATCCATTGGGTTTTAACTACATCAATTTCTTATGAATTTTTTTATCATATATGTTTCAGTTATTGTGTGTAGGATATAGTTAAATAACTTCCATAATTATTTTAAGGTAATATATATCATATTTATTCATTATTTACATTTATATAATCATAAATTAATGGTGAACATGGAAAATGAATCACATCAAATCGCATTGTGGATATGGTAGAACATACATATGAACGAGCAATGATATCATTCCATTAATGGTGAAATGGTAAGGTAGTGGATGGTATGTTAATTTTTCCCATAATAAATATTATTTTATAATTATAATATACATATGTATTATTTCCATCATTATACCTATCCAAATAAAGTGGTTTTGAAAAAATCGATTACACCACGGTGTGGAGCCGGTAAGTCGTACGTACCCACATGCGGTGCTTTCATTATTCATAAGATTTATAAAAGTAGGAATATGGTTATTATATAATAATAATAATAACATATCTTCATATAGTTGATACTAGAGTTATTAGATTATAATTGAAACAACACATGAAGATTTAGTATAATAAGAAATAAAATTACAAGAGTCTCTAAAGATGAATACCTCTTCTTTGGAAGACATCCATTATATATACTTTTAGGGACACTAGGGTTGTAATTTTGATAATGTAATAACCAATATATTGTTTCTATGATAATTATATAATAGAAATTTTCATCGGATGATCAATCATTAAAGCTCAATGTGATATGAAGAAGTGAGGGAGGAGGTTTCTTTTTATTATTGGGATTGTGTGGATCATCTGGAATTTTCTAAAATTAATAAATTTTAAAAAACTAATTATCAATTAAAATACATCAAAGAATACATTTATTAGAATATATGTTAAAATAAGGTTGAAATATCATAAACCAATCAATTTTAGATATGTTTGGGTATTATTTACAAACTTATCATTTTGATTAACCCTTAGTTAACCTATTTTAATTTTACATAAGGAATAATATTATTCAATATTAAAATGTTTCTTGTTTTTTTATTTGATATAAATAAAATTATAAAAGAAAAATTTATAAAATTATCGAAAATATTATAATTTGTTTATTTTTAGATATGTTTTGTTTATTAAATATTTTATTAAAATATTATTTTGATAAATAATCCTTAGTGTTAATTTAGAAAATATTTATTACATGGACTTTCAAATATATAAATATTACAAGATAACATTTGAAAAAAAATTTAATATATCCCTAGTAGGTTAAGCTCATCAATAAAATTCATTTATCATAATAATTATCTTAAATTATATTTATTTTAAAAAATTTAGTAACATGCCCTTTATATTTTAATTTAAAAAATAAATATTACATCAATGTTGTGTAATTATTTATTATAAATATTTATTCACTAAAAGTTAAAAAACTACCTATTTTGAAGATAGAAATCATATAATTTAGTAGAATTTTTATATTTTAATATTTATTTTTTGTAATCCAATGTTAAATTGATATAGTATTTAAAATATACATGTGAGATCGTTAACGTTTTATTAAATTAAATATTATAAATATCATTATCTTGTCTAAGTGGCCCAAAAATAAAGAAAATAAATATATATCATGAAACAATTTTCATTAGGTTAATATTTAGATTTATATTAATCATTACATACCTTTTCCCCATGTATACACCTAAGAGATATTTAATACAAAGAAAGTGAAATTTTGTAACATTTTTTATTTAAAAATTGTATATGTCATTTTTATGGACATGTGTTTCGAAAAACATTCATTTAGATCCTTAAAAGTTAAGTGTATAATTATCTTTATCCAATAATTTTTTTCCATGGCTTAGATTCATTTTATAGTCGATATTATTTTATTTAATCATAAATTACCCAATTTACCCTTTACCGTGGTAACCAAAATGTTACTATTCATATTTAGGAAAACTATAGGGAATATTTTTAGTAAATTTGTATCTTATGAATCTAAATTTATCATACATTTTTAAAAATTTAAAACATAAAATTTTTAGAATTTAATATAAAATAAAACTTCTAAAATGCCATGGAAAAAAGTTTTCAAATAAATTCCCTTTCAAAATATAATAATTTTTTATATTAATTTTTTTATAAAATTATTTTCAAAACACATAATTTCCATATTTGGAGAAATATCAGCCAATCAAAATTTAAAACTATTCATAAATTGTAATCTTCCTTGTAATGACTTTAAAATAAAATACAGTTTCCAATAAAAAGTAGTATTTTCACTATTCCTTATAAAATAAATGTTTTTATAAAAAAATAATTTTGACATTATGAATTAAAAAATGATATTAATATTTTAAAATATATTTTCTATAACTTCTAAAAATTCATTTTCATTCATAAAAATATGAAAAAAAAACATTTTTGAAGAAAATAAAATTTTGAAGAATAATGTGGTTTTACTAGAATTGTGTGCTTATTTTATAAGATATTATCCATAAATTATTATTGACTGTAGTTTTATATTAATTTTATAAATTAGTTATAAATATTTATTCATGAAAATTTAATATCTAGTTTATACTAATAGTGTCTCATTGTTCGTTTAACTCATTGTTTTATACAACACAATCTATTGATGAATTAAAATTATTTAATGAGAAATATTTATTAATATATTAAGGTGTTACAATTTTACCCCCATTTTGATAGTAACTCATATATTAGGATGAGAAAACCTATACGCAATACTAAAACTACACAAATGTGAATAGAAGAATGCTCGGGTTACCCGTATGTGGATATTGGAAAACTCGACAATTTTTTTTCATATTTAGATATGATTATTATATGATATGATACTGTTATGTGAGAGATGATCTACCCATATGAATTAAACTATCATAATTTACTTATGCTTGTTAAATCACGATAAAACATAATGTATGGTTAGAAAACTTGCAAGAACCATTATGCAATAGTGAGGATAATGTTATCAAAGTCAGTAAAATCCATACTTATACTTATGAAACCTACTTAAATGCTATTACACACAAAAAAAACACAAGTAAATCAACTATTAACCTTATGATACCCATAAAAAAAATATAATTACCCTTCTGTTACTTCAATTTCATATCTAACGGTAAATATTTCTCAGAAAATAATTCAATTTTAATTTAACTAACATATAAATAATTATGAACGTTATCTATAATAATTTTATAAAATTCCAAAACACTTCCAAAATTAAATAAATAATTTTCAAAACACCAAAAACACATATAGAAAATTTGAATCAATTTATAAAATCAAATTAATTTCTAAAATAATATTTTACGACCATGAAATTACTTTTATAATTTGAAAACCCATTTAAAATATTGTTTTAGAATTATGAAAATAATTTTAAAACAACATATCTAATTTATGGAACCACTACTAAAAAAATAAACTCAACATAATGAGAATGGGTTCGTATAAGAAAACGGTTTCCCTAACCTCAGATACCTCTTAAAAAATTCTATTTTTTGAGATTTAAAATAAAATATGGAAGAAGGGTGAAAATATGTGGCTTAAAAACCACCCTATATGATACCTTACAATAATATCTCTATAATTGGAAAATAAAAACCACTCTAAAATAAATCTATTAAGGGATATGCCTCTAAAATTGGAGTATATGACATATATTTAAATACAAAATATAGAATTTAAAATATAATAACCAAATAACTACAAAAACAAAATGTAAGGGATTACCATAGAAAAACATTACATCAAATTTTTATAAATAGAAATCATAAAACGATTTAAAAAATAAAACATTTCCAAATTCAGCACATCAAAAAATACACATAGGCAGTCCATCATATCAATATACTTATGTATACTATATTCATTTATCATGTAAATAGATTAAAATTCATAACATTAAAACAAATCATGCTTAACAACTCATGAAAAAGTAGGTTACCATTATTTTACAACAATTTATAAACAAACAAATATTTTCTATTTAGAATATTACACGAAGTCATGATGTTTAAGGAGTTTCAAACCTGAAAATTGTTTTCAAAAATTCTTTACCTTCTATAGATAGTTCACTACATTTCATATCTTAAATATTCTATGATAAAAAATGATAATGAAAACATCCTCGTTACTAAAAAAATTATTTTATATTTTCAATTAATATCATATTAATAATCAACAACATTAACCAAAAATTCCAATTTAAATCAATTTTTCAATCATCAAATTTATTTTCTTCAATTCTATTTCATTTCATTACTAGTAAGAAACTAGAACAAAACAACACCACACAAACATCCCATATTTCTAAAACACTTTTAACACAAAAATTTCCCCACGCATTAACCATCACTACACGTCACAATCATATACACATCAAAATTTCCACATACCACATCCACACATCAACACAACTTCCACATCCCAAAAACCACATATCGCAACTACAAATCAAAACAAAATTAACATATTTCATTTTAGATTAACAAAAAAGTCTTTGATCGCATGTACTTATTTAAAATTCAAGGGAATCTAAACTATGACATCCTGACCCAGGATCCACTGAATGGTTCCCGGAGCCAGTTGGCCACAGGCCCTCAAGTGCACCTCCCCTTAGGCAAGAGGGTGCCCACTAGCAGCGAGGGTATGGTAAGTCAGTCTTGGGGAGACAATACCCTCTGTTATCAGAATAAAACACCAACAAAAACAAATAATAATATCCACACACCGAAGTGTATAAATAACCCGAAAAATACCATGAAATATGATAGTAAAACTATAAAATAAAATAGTCAATTAAATGGTAAAATATTCTATGACAATGAAAATTTCAAGTGTAATAATGTAACTAAAACTAAAGACACAACGACTCCTAAACAGATTCTGAACCACGTCCAGTTCCCATTCCCATGCTGCAATCCCAAACTACAACCTATCCTATGGACTTTACCTTATCATGTCCATCAAAAAAATTCTTCTTCCCATTCAAAATTTTCCTCTAGAACATTTCCATGATTCCATAAGACATGAACTAATGGAACGGTCTTTCCCCATAACACTTTATCACTGCGGCCCAGCGCACGTACCAGATGCTCCTCAAAGATGCATCCCTATTAAGGTCAACATCCACCACATGAATCACATGTTAAGGGTTGGGGTGATACCTACCTAGTTGTGACACATGAAAAACTTCATTCATAGCATTGAATTCCGGTAGAAGTATTAATCGGTATGCCACTGACCTAATTCTCTATGGCACCTCTAACGATCCCACAAACCTAGGAACTATCTTTACCTTCCTATATATCATGTGGTCACCCAATCAAGGAAAAACCTTAATGAATACACGATCACCCTCTATAAACTCTTGGGTTAATCTTTTTCTATAATCATTTGAATTCATTCTACTCTGAGCCGTATCCATACATTTCCTAATCAACTACACCTTCTTTGATATGTCCTGAAGGAGTCTCGGTCCCTACAGCTCTGACTCACCCTCCTCTAACCATTGTAGCGGTGATCTAAAAGGACTACCATAATGTTCCTAATATGGTTCCATCTATATATTTTCCGGATAACAGTTGTTATAAGAAAACACCACTAAAACCAAGTGGTTTTTCCAAGATCCACAAAATTAAATGAAACATGCTCACAGCATATCCTCTAACAACTATACGGAATGCTTTGACTTCCTATCTGTCTTTTTATGTAAGGCAGTACATAACAGAACCTATGTACTATGTGCCTTCTATATGCCCTTCCAGATGCGTGATTTAAAGCTCGAATCGCGATCTGAAATATAGTTTGTGGCACCCCATGCAAATTAACTATGTCTCTCACGTACAGTTCTCCCAACATCTATACTGTTAAGGTTCCCTTGATATGCCTGAAGTGTGATACCTTTGTTAGTCGATCCATTATGGACCAAATAGAATCATTATTCTTAAAGGTATTTGGATGACCTGCCAGAAAATCTATAGTCACGTTATCCCACATCGATTCAAGAATAGGTAGGGGTTGAAATAAGCCTCTAGGTCGTTGATGCTCTACTTTTACCTACTAACATTTGAAGCACCTTATTACAAACCCTGCTTTCTCCTTTTTCATTCCTGGCCACCAAAACAGTCGTTGAAGGTCACAATACATTTTTTTCACCCCAAAATGTACCGGACACCTTGAAGCATGATATTCTTGCATGATTTCCTCTCTCATACTCGTAGGTACAACAAACTACTTTTCCACATAGATGATCTCATCCTCATATATTATCGAGTCTAATGGTGTCTCCCCACCTACATGGATTTTACTCATAGATAAACATTCTGAATCCTCATACTACTTGTCCCGGATTCGTCTCAAGATCCCAGACTCCACTACTAAAGAAACCAAAGTCCACATATCCTGACTCTCCAGAACTACAACATGCATTTCGTCCAAAAAGTTCATTACCTTCCACTATATACTCCACTCATGTACCAACTGAGTCTGATTTTTTATGAACAAGGCATCATCCACACTATTCCCCTTTCCATGTGTATATGTTAGTTCATAATCAGAGGACTGTATATACTCTACCCATCTTCACTGTCAAAGATTCAGGTCACGTTGTGAAAAGATATACTTCACGATTTTGTGATCCGTAAAAATAGTAAACTTTTCACCCAAAAGATAATGTCACCAACACTTAATATTATAAATCAATGATGCAAACTTGATTTCATGTGTAGGGTAATTCCATTCATGTGGCTTCAACTGCTGAGACCCATAATCAATGAATTTATCCCCTTGCAACAACACAGCTCTGACTCCGACCTGAGAAGTGCCAAAATGCACCATGTACTCCTCACGTGAATCAGGAAAGATCAAAATTTGTGCCGAAGTCATGTGCTTCTTTAATTTCTACAAAGAATTATTTCATCTTATATCCAAACAAACATTATCCCTTTCATAGTGAAAACATTAAGTGGTGCATTCAATCGGGAAAATTCTTTGATGAACCTCCAATAAAAAAAAGATAATCCAAAATAGCTTCGAATATCAAAAACATTCCTGGGTTGCTCTCAATAAATCACTACCTAAACATTCTCTGAGTCAACAACAACACCTTCCTCTGAGATGATGTGCCCTAAAAACTGTACCTTGTCAATCCGAAACTATAATTTAGATATCATGGAATATATTCGATTCTATCTAAGTGTACCCAGAATAATGTCAAGATGTTGTGCACAATCGTCATGAGTATTAGAGTACAGTAAGATGTCTCCCAAAAAAACCACCACAAATTTATCTTTTTACAAATTAAAGATCATGTTCATCAAGGCCATAAAAATTGATGGAGAATTTATCAATCCAAACGATAATAAAACAAACACATAAGGGACATACCATCTTTTGAAAGTAGTTCTAGGTATATTAGAATTCCTAACTCTCACATGAGGATTCGTTAATCTCATATTGATCTATGAGAACACACTTTGAACATTCATCTGGTCAAACAGATCATCAATACGCGTAAGACGATATTGGTTCTTCATAGTCATGTTATTCCACTTCTGTTAATTGACACACAAGCGTAAACTCTCATCGGCCATATTTCAAAACAAAACAGTTGATCCCCAAGGTGACATAATTGGATGGATAAACCCCTTATCCACCGACTCCTCCAAATTCACTTTGAGCACTTGAATCGTAGTTGATTCCATTCTATATGGTGGAATAGATACCAGCTCATCACCCGACATGATCTCAATAGTAAAATATATATATCTATCAGGTGGAAACCCTGAAATTTTTTTAGATAAGCCATTCGGAAATATTTATACTATTGGTGGAAGGGTGTCTTCCCTACAACTCTCATCATCTAGAAAATTACTAGAAACGTGGGTCGTGATCTATCCCAGTTTTTGTGTAATTGTCCAAGCTCTTCCTATATGGGTATCCCATTCTCCATAAAGGAAATTTTGATCACATTTTATAAAAACAAATTTCACTCTTCTGTGATAAAAATCAATGCGGGATTAGTATGCGACTATCCAATCCATACCCATAATCAGGTCAAATCCCGTTATATCAAGGATTTATATATCCCAAAAGAAACAATACCCTTTGATCTCTAGTGAAAATATCTTGCATAAACAGATATCCCTAGTTGGTGTTCCAAATGGTATATCGATATTCATCAGACCGCCTACAGACTCCACCTCCAGGCTCAAGAAATTAAAACAATTTATAGATATAACTAAATTAGAGTCACTAGTATCAATCAAGGAAGTAGCTAAAGTAGAAGCAACTAGAATAGTACCTCTCACTGCCTATGGACCAACCTTGATCTTGAAATGTGTAGGCTGCAGTTCATTTATCTATCATGTCCCTCTTCCCTATGGTGTCATCTTACTCCTTTGAGTAGCACCACTCAGATGATATAGGCGCTCATTCCCCGAATCACTATTCCCGCTTCCTCAACCGACTCTACCAGTAGTACTCCAGCTTCCAAACCTATATGGTGTAGAAGACACCCTTCCCAGACTCTAACTCTGAGCAACTGCACCCTCTATACCGGCCTTCTGCTACCTCATGTAGAACCCCATTATATGTCCCATCGTTCTACCAAACCGGCAATCCACTAGTGGTGAGGAAGATATGTACGATAATGTCCCTACCTACTACAATGGTGGAAAATTACATTATAAATATCAACTTTAAATGTTCCTTCTGACTATCCACCATTTTTTCCACTAAACTGAATAAGATACTCGTGATGTTGCTTCCTTCTCTTAGAAGGAATCCCCCAAAATAGTCCAGCTACCAATCCTATAAGTCCCTGACCAAAAACATTGTTTATTCTTGAATTAAGTTAATTATTCACATTTAGGGTATTTTCAATTTAAGAGTTTTAAATATTTAGGCCACAACTATTACATTGCATATCAATTGTTACAACGTAGACACTTCTACTCATTATCCATTTTTTTTAAAAAAATATAAGAAAACAAGAGTTCTTTTCTTGATAAAAACCTTCTTGAATTATTCATTTCTCTTACCCTTCCTTATATCCTGTGAAAAAACATTTAAAAAACTTTGGATGAGCATAAAAAGATCTGTAAGGGTTATAAAACAAGGAAAAAAACATTAGTCCATCAATACATACAAATCAATTAAATAATACATTTGAATCTTTAACTTACCACACAAAATCATAAGATTTATGAATAAGAAATGGAAATCATAAATCATAAGGGTAACTTGGGGAATTCATAAAAAACATACGTTGTAGAATTCATAGATACATATGTGGTTACATTTGGAATAACCATCATAGTATATTCCCTAAATATCTTTGGAGAAACATTAACATTTACCTCCATAACATTGCCCAATTCATTGTAGAGCTACTCAAGCTCACACACCCTATGATTATCATGGAACCACCCATATTCATAAACAATGCCTAAGAACCATAACAAATTAATAAAACATAAAACAATCATAAAGGAAAGACAACATTTCCACATTGAAATTAAAATATAACATTTAAACATACTAACATAATCAACCCATTCTCAAAACCATTTTCAATACCATTTATAACATCTAATGAAGATATTTTTGAATCAAAGTGTCTCATACAACTTTGAAACATTTAAAAAGAATTTACACTAAAAAAAAATACAAGTCCATATAAATAAATACTTAAAATCATTTCTAAAGCTTTGAAATGAAAGAGAAGGATGATTGAATCTTTGAAATGTTTAAAATAATGTTTTAATTAAAGAATCCTTTACCACTTGAGAAACACTTGAATAAAAATTATTAAAAAATAACATTAGATAAAACTATAAATGTCATGAGAATATATAAATTTATGATATAAAATTTCAAAATGGTTGCATATACACCTTATAGGATAATAAAGGTACACAATATCATGATATGCCATAATGAATGTAGATTCAGACAAAGCCCCTTACAATGATTGTATCATTCGATTAAGGATAAATCAATAAAATAATTATCTTCAGAAAGTATAAATACACCCATTATTATTGGATATTACGTGTAAAAAAATTATAGACCATTCACACATATTCATTGCACAACATAATTATGAAGTTTATGTTTAACCCAAAGAATGGAAATTAGGGTAAGAAGTACCCTTACCTCGTGTCTGACTTGACTAGTTCATTCTTTAATCTCCTGAATAATAAAATAAATTTATTTTACACTTTCTTAAAAAAAATTCATGTTTATTATTCCTTTTATATTACATATTACCACATTATAAATACTAAATAATCATTTTAGTTAATAACTGTCATTTTGTCGATATTTTGTACATGAGTCAAAAATGAACTTCTTATAATTAAATGTTTTCCAAGTTTTCAAAATTCAATTATCTCTACAATGATATTCATGAATTAGATATCACATATATCATATATTTCTAGTATATATATGAATTTATAATAGTATATAAAATTTGGAAATAATAAATGAAATACACCATTCATGGAGACGGTAAGCTGTACGTACGCATGAACACAACTTTCATTTATATTTCGTATTTAATGGAATGAAAACATAATGATACATAGGTAAATTATAATTCCAGTATAATATCATATATAATTTCTATAATTCCATCTTTTATATGTTCTGTGTTTGGCATTAACGAGTCATATCACATTGAGGGGGCGGTAGTTCGCACTTCCTCAAATGAAATTATCATATTTACCTGTTATGGAAACCATAATGGTGTTCTATAAATGAAAAATACAGAAGAATTGATACTATATAAATATAATATATATCAAATATAAATATATTTCCATCATAAGTTCCACCATGATAGGTGGAAGGAGAGAATCAAAAAATAATCGTTTCGTGAGGCAGCAGTTTGTTGTACATAGAAACAACGTGTTCGTATCCATTATATGGTAGAGTGTGTTAGTTTAGATTGAATAATTATCATTAAAATAACATAGTATATTGAGGATAATGGTGTTTTTATGTAAACAATGAATATTTATATCATAGGGAGGGAAAAGGTAAAATAAAAGAGGAGAACTTGAGGGAATACATTACATTTATATCTGTTAACTCTCTTTGGTCTGAACCAAAGAGCCTTCTTGAAGTTATTTCTTCCTAATTTAGGGATTATATGAGTAACAGAGGGATATTTAGAGCTTATTTGGGAATAGTTTGGATGATACAAGGGGGCTTGATAGGTTTTAGTTAGTGTTAGATGTTATGGGTTTGTATAAGGAGGGGGGGTCTCTTTAAGAATGTTTGAAAATATTATTTTATTATATAATGATTTTCATATTCTAAAGGTCCAAAACTTATTTAATTAAATGATAAAGTGTTTGTAAGTTGACATAAAATCATTCAATAATAATTGGACATGATTTAGATATTTTTTAATACATATATTGTTTATTTTATCCTTTGTTAACTTATTTAACTTTAACCATGTTCTCTTATATATTCATACTATATGGTTAATATTTTTACAATAAAATCTCAAGTAACCCAAAATGGATCATTAATGACATTTTTAGCCCCATATATGTCATTGTTTTGAAACTTATATTTTTATAACTATTTTTTCATTTAATAAAATATTCATTGATTTAAAAACTCTTTTTTGTCAATTTTAATACTATTCATATCATGACATTTTAAAAAATCAAAACCAACATGATTATTTCTAAAAAACATCATTAATTAAAAGATAATAAGTTATCTGAATCTATAGAAAATGTGTATGGCATAAAAAGGTTCAAAATAAATTTATTTTTATATTTATAAAATCTTTTATTTGAAACCTTTATTAATGAAGTAATTAATGCATAACCATTTTATCATAAATAAGATAGTTTATTTATTGTCTAAAATTCATAAATAAAATACAATTATGTAGTAAATATTTTTACCATTACATTTAATATTTATAGTTGAAGTCATAACTTATATAACACCATATAAAAATTATTTTAGTAAAACGATTCTTGGTTATATTATTTTTGTCCTTACATTAAAGTAATTAACATAAAGTGACCTTATCACACCCTAGTGGATCCATGGGGTCCCAAAATCAACCTACAGATGCTCATGGGAATACATGTTTCCAACAATAGATTTTGGACAAGTGTAAGGGTAATTTAATATTTGTATAATATTTTTTTTCTCTTTTATTTATAAGATTTACCCTTTAACCATGGTAAATAAAATATATACTGAAGTAAATATTAATCACGTACAAAAATAAAAGTTACCTATTTACATAATATAGACCAAATGATCCCTAATATGGAATCCTTTTTTACAAATTCAAAACACAAAAGTGGTATAAATTAATTTAATATTAATTCTCGTTGTCGAAACAAAATGCATGTTTAAAAGAACTACTAACTATCAAAAGATTTATGTTTGTTTATGTCCAAATTAAGAGTGAAATTACATCCAATTACAAAAATTTATTTAAATAATAAATATATAATCCAATTAAACTTTAAAACATATTAAATGAACTATATAACTATAAAAATAAATTAGATTAAAAGTTAGTTTTGAATTAAATTTCAGTATTTTCACTATTCATTAAAAATGAGCATTATTAGAAAAAAATAACATAATTTCTTCTGAAGAAAATTTTGATGTCCTCATTCAAAAAAGAAATATTTTTCCAAATATAACATATAAAATTGTAAAAAAATATATATAATAGGGGTTTTCCATCATAAGGTGGTAAATCAACCTTTTAAAGATTATTATAGTGTTTCTGATTAAAATTGGATTCATTCACATTTTAAGACTCTAAATTTAATTGGATAAATGTAAAAACATTTAAAAAAACATGTATAATAGTATTATAGTTAGTTATGTTAATTACTGTCAATAAAATGGCTGTGAGTTAACTAACCTTTAAAATAATAATATTACAATATTATTTTTTGGTATAACTCAACGTAGTGTGAAAAGTAAGATTTCATTGAAACCCATTGTTGTTTGTTGAGTATGCCATCTAACATAAAATCCCCTTTAAATAAAAATTAATATTTAATTCACAAATACTAATAAATATGAAAATTTCATATTCTTTATTTAACTGGGATGTTACATCCTTCCCCCTTTTTTTGAAATTTCTTCCCCATAATATTAAAATTAGGCTATGAAATTTCATTAAAAGTCCCAAATCGAAAAAAAGAGTCAATAAAACTATCACTTTAAAAGAAATAATGAAAAGTAAAAAGTCACCTGAGATACCAAAACTAAGATTTCATGTAGGAAAACATGGATATGGAAGAGAAACATGGTGTCATTTTTTGATAGAGAGTGATAAAAACGTGATTAGGAGAAAGTTAACCACCAGAAAATCAACAACATGTGATGGGTTAAACAATATTTTAATACCCAGAAGAAAAATTTAATGAAAAAAGTTTTTGTTTTATGTTACCTTTCATAAAGTTGAGTAATTTATTTATGAGCTCAACTAAAAACAGAAGAAAACATACTTAGTTGTCATGCATACTTTCATCCTTTACAAAATTCCTACCACAAACTCATCTTTTCTCCAAAAAATATGTATTAAAACTGACTTGGTCACATCAGAAGCACTAGAATCAACTTCTAGAGAATCACATAATCCAAAAAATATGTACCATATATTTCCAACATCTTTATAAAATAACCAAATAAAAAATGGTTAGTACAGGATCAGATAATCCCCAAAAAGGATAATATTTTATAAAAATAAATACAACTATAAATCTCCAAAATTCAATAAACAACACACAAATCTCAACCAAAACCAATCAATACCAAAATGTCCTTAAAATTCATTAAAATTATCAAGACTATGTCTAAAACCCAATATTTAGAAGGATTTTACCACATAGTCTTCCATAGAAAATCATAACATTTATCTCCAAATAACATAGACTACTCTTAATATCTCATAATGAAGTGTAATTTACCAAATCACATATTCTCTATGACAGGTTAATAATTTCCATAAATAACCCAAATCTCCATATATCCATAATAAAAACATAGATTCTTCAGAAATAAAATTCCACCATTAATCCTTAATTTATATCCCAAAGTATTCTATTTTCCTAAGGCATATAGTTTCCCAAAAAGAGAAAACATCTTACAAAATAACCATTATCCCACAATCCCAAATCATTTTCATATACTAAGGATATCCATTTTACTGAACATAATTTCCCAAATCAATTTATTCTTGATCAATACAATCATTTTACTTAAAATAATAATTTATAATAACTAAGGACTTAACGTAAGTGGTAGGCGATAAATCCCAATTGCACATTGGTTGTGGGTTTGATTATTGCATCTTTGTCTGACATGATGGGTTGTCACCCGACATGCATGTTTTCCTATTTCAAAAACTGTATAATTTTATAACATTCCCAAAAATTGAGATAAACTCTTCAAAAATAACAATAACATGATATAACCCGAATTGTTGTCTTATGCCTCTCATTTTCATACCCACTAATAATGACCACAATATATTAATTAATGAAGTATTATATATATTAAAAATTGTTTTACTACACAAAAATGACCCTATTCCCAAAGAAAGAACATCTTACCTTGATCATCGTGTCCACCTGGATTCTTCATCATCTTGATCACGTAGATAGATAGTCCATACATTCCAACAATGACTTAGAGATCCATCAAAATCATCTACATATATAATCCAAATACACATCATATAAATTGGGTCATTTAGTTTATCACAAAAAAATTGTTCCTGAAAATAGTCATGTATGACATATAATTTCAAAAAATCTGATAAAACATTCTTTTTATAAAACAGTCGGACCGAGTTTGATTTGAAATAGTTAATCAATGATACTTTTAAAATACCATAAGTTTGTTCTTAAATACTATAATTTAAAAGAAAATATAAATATTTTTTGAAGGTGCCTCATTCTATAAAACCTTTTTTCAAAATCATAAAAGGATTCAAAATCTTTTGATAAGGTAATCTATTTGAAAATGCCTCTATAATATTTACCATTCTTGAAAATATGAGAATATTTAGAAAATAATATTTTATTAAAGACAACCCATGATCCACAAGAAATTGAGGTATATCGGAGGTGTTTGATATCTTAAACAATTTCTTACAAGTGAGTTTTATGTTAAAAATTGTTTTAGAGTTTTTTGGACATGACTTTGAAAAAATTATTTCAAGCAAGTCATCAAGAATAGATAGTAATGTTGTTTAACATCCTCCTCCATCCATTTGTAACATAAATTAATTGAACTACATAAGTTACAAAATATTGATTTAACTTAAATAATTGAAATAGAGACTAACCATGTGTGTAAAAAAACTCTTAATCCCTAAAGTTTTCAAGACCGACCTTTGATACCAACTATAAGGCCCCAGCCTTAAAAATTACGTAATATTAAATTAGGATAATAATTCAAATTGATGATCTTTTCAGGTTTAGAGTTTTAGATAATTAGTCTATAACTATTACATTACATCTCATTGTTACAAAGTAGCAAAGAAAACAAGAGTTCTTTTCTTGATAAAAATCTTCTTGAATCTTTCATTTCTCTTACCCTTCTTTATATCCTATGAAAAACTGTTCAAAAACTTTGGATGAGTATAAAAATCTTGGTAAGGGTCATAAAACAAGGAAATAAAACATTAGTCCATCAATACATTAAAATCAATGAAATCATACTTTTCATTATTTAACATACAACACAAAATCATAAGATTTATGATTAAAAAATAGAAATCATAAATCATAAAGGTAACCTATGGAATTCATAACAAACATACATATTAGCTTTCACAGATCTATTGGGAGTAACATTTGTAATACCCATAACAGTATATTCCCTAAATCTCTTAGAGGAAACATTAACTTTTTCCTCGGTCACGTTACCTAATCCATTAGAGAGCTATCTCAGGCTCACCCACCCTAGGATTATCATGGAACCACCCGTATACATAAGCAATGCCCATGAAACGTAAAATATTCATAACATAGAAAACAAAAATAATGAAAATATAAAATTTCCACAATGAAATCACAATATAACATTTCAAAATATTGACATAATCAACCCATTCTCAAAACCATTTTAAATACCATTTATAACATCTAATAATGAGCATTATGAATCAGAGTGTCCCATACCACTATGAAACATTTTAAAGGAATTTACACTATAAAAAATCATGTCTATATAAATAAATCCTTAAAATAATTTCTTAATCATGGACATTAAAGGGGAGGATTTATAAGATTAATTCTTTAAAACCTTTAAAATTATGTTTTAGTTAAAAATCCTTTACCACATGAGAAACTTTTGAATATAAATCATTAAATAATAAAATTAAATAAAATTATAAATATCTTGAGAATATATAAATTCTTGGTAGACATTTTCAAAATGGTTGTATATACACCTTACAAGATAATAATGATTCCCAATATCAAGATATGCCTCAATGAAATGAGATTGAGACAAATCCCCTTACATAGATTTTATCATTAGATTAAGGATAAATCAATGGCATAATTATGTGTAAAAAATATAAATACACTGAATATAATTGGATATTAAATTTCAAAAATCATAGTTCATTCACATATATTTATAGAACGACATAATCAAGAAGTAAATGTTTATCCCAATGAAAAGAAATTGGGTGAAGAAGTTCCCTTACCTCGTGTCTGACTGGACTACTTCATTCTTTAATCTCTTGAATAATAAACTAAAGTTAATTTCAAATTTATTAGGGACCATTTTCAAGATAATTATTGATTTTATATTAATTATTAATTTTTTATAAACATCACTTAATCATTTATGTTAATAACGGTCATTTTATCGATATTTGGTACTTGAGTCAAAAATGAACGTCCTATAATAAAATGTTGTCCATGTGGTCAAAATTCCATTATCTTGAGAATTATATTCATGAACTAGAATTCATATATACCATATATATCCATTATATATACGAATTTATAATAGTACATAACATTTAGAGATAATAAATGAAATGCACCGCTCATGGAGACTGTATATCATACGTACATATGAACGCTACTATCATATATATTTATTATTTAATGGAATTGAAACATAATGATACATAGGTATATTATAATTCCAATATAATATCATATATAATTTAATTAACTCCATCTTTTATATGTTCCACTGATGGCATTAAGAAGTCATATCACTTTGTGGGGGTGGTAGTCCGCACTTCCTCAAATAAAAATTATCGTTTTTACGCATTATGGAAGCCATAATGGTATTAAATAAATGAAAGAAACAGAATCATAGAGATAGTATAAATATAATATATGTCACATGTAAATAATGTACCATCATAATGGACACCATGAGAGTAGGTAGAAGATAATCGAACAATCATCGTTTCGTGATACAATAGTTCATCGTACACAAAAACAGTATGTTCGTATCCATTAGATGGAGATGTGTGTAAGTGTAGTTTCAATCCTTCTAAAAAACAACCTTGTATTTTGATTATACAGGTTTTTTTATGTAAAAAATGAATAATAAGAGCATAGGAAGTGATGATGTAAAATAAAAGAATATCACTTGAGAGAAGACATTAATTTTATATTAGGTAAGTCTCTTTGGTTTGAACCTAAATGCTTTCTTGAAGTAGTGTATGCCTAAGTTAAGGCTTATATGAGAAATAGAGGGATCTTGAGAGATTATTTGGGTAGAGGTTGGATGAGGAAAGGGGGTTTGAGTGGTGTGAGTAAGGGTTATAAGTCATGGCTTTTTATAAGGGGGGATGGTCTCTTTAGGAATGTTTGTAAATATTATTTTATTATAAAATGATTTTTCATTTATTAAGGCGCAAAAAATATTTAATTAAAATATAAGGTTTATATATATCGATATAAATTCATCCAATAATAATTTGATAGACATTGGTTATTTTTTAATCCTTATATTCTTTATTTAACTCTTGGTTCACATATTTAACTTTTACCATGTCCTCTTATATATTCATACTATATGGTTAATATATTTACTATAAAATTATAAGATAACCAAAATGGAATATTAATGACATTTTTAGCATAATATATGTCATTTGGGAGAATATTAGATTTTTAGGACTATTTTATCATTTAATTAAATATTGATTCATTTAAAAACTCTTTAATGTCAATTTTAAAGAAAATTTATACCAGGACTTATTAAAATATCCAAAACAACTAGATTATTTCTAAAAAAACCTTATTTATTCAAATATAACAAGTTTTAATAATATATAAAATTCTTGGATGACATAAAAAGATTCAAAATAAATTTATTTTAATATTTATATAATCAATTATTTGAATCCTTTATTAATGAACAAATTACGACATCACCATTGTTTCGTAAATACGTTTATTTATTTACTGTCTAAAAATTATAAATAAAATAACATGATATAGGAAGTCCTATTAAATTTAAAATTAATATTTATAGTCGAAGATAAAACTTATATAAAACCATATATAATTTTTTGTAAAAATATTCTGGTTTATGTTATTTTTTCCTTACTTTAAATTATTTAATATAATGTGTCTTTATCCCACCCAAGTGGCTCCATGGGGTCCCAAAATGTAACACCCCAAGCTTCCACGGTACGTTTCCCTTTGAATAATGCAATGGCGTGCATTGTACGCAACTTTGAGATTCTAACACACCACAACCAATCAAACTTGTAGTTATTAATAGTAATACCTACTTTTTGAAATTTTATGGACTTCATTTTTGGATTCGGAATATCGAAATTAGCCTAGGGTGAAATTTTGGTACTTTTCGGATAACTTTTATATTTTGATGAATAGTGAAAATTACTAAATTTTAATTAAAAAAATCTTTTTTAATCGTAATAATTAATATTGATAAATTATGAATTTGAGTGGTTTTAAAGTATATTTAGAATATATTTTTACCATTTAATTCAATTTTTGTCATTGGACATTATTTCACAATTAAACCAGACAAAAACAAGTGTCAATCTTTTGATAGTGATTATCTATTAAAAACACACTTTTTGTTTTAACAACGAGAATTCATTTTAAATTAATTTCTACCACTTCTGTGTTTTGAATTTGGAAAAATGGATTCCATATTTGGAAGCAGGATGTTCAAATTGTGTAAATAGGTAACTTTTATTTTAAGACATTTTGAATAATTATTTCGGTAAATATTTTATTTACCATGGTTAAAGGGTAAATCCAGTAAATAAGGGTTAAAAATAATATTATAATAATACTAAATTACCCTAAAATGTATCTTAACCCTATTTGTTAATACATGGCCGACCATGGGCATCTTTGGGTCTATTTTTGGAACCCATGGATCCACTTGTAAGTGATAGGGAGACTTTATTTTAATTAAGTTAAAATGAATACAAAAATGACACAAGTATATATCTTTTAGAAAAACAATTGTTACATAGGGTTATATATGTTGGATTTTAGACTATAAAAATTAATTAGAATGATAAAAAGATTTCCTACATAATTAAATTTTATTTATAATTTTTAGACATTAAATAATTTAATTTATTTATGACACAATGATGATACAGTAATTACCTAATTAATGAAAAATTAGAATAATTGATATTATAAATACCGAAATAAATATAATTTTAGGCTTTTATGAATTACAATAATTTTCTAGGTCAATATGACATGTTAGTATTGATTTAAATAAATTTTTTTGAAGTAATAAATCTGTTATGGGTTTTACAAAAATCAATTATTGAATAGTGTCAAAATTGACATAAAAGTGTTTTTAAAACAAATATTATATTATTAATTGATATTAAATTCCTAAAAATCTAAGGTTCGTCAAAGATACTTATATCATGATATTTTTATCATTAATGGACCACTTAGGGGTCTGTTGGATGTGTATAGAAAGTTTATTAACCATATAATATAAAAATACAAAGACACATTGTAAAAGTGAAACTAATTAACTTCGAGTTAATACTTAATGATAAGGTTAATATAGTAACCAAAACCACTCTAAATTCTATTATTTGAGTGGTTTTAGACCCATCCCCACCTTAACCTTTAAATAATCAACTTTTGAGCCATTAGAAACCGAATATGAATTTATTATAAATTAATATTTCTAGCTTTTCCAAAGGTGCCCCTCACCCCTCTTATAAAAGGGAACTCCCCCTTCTCATTACTTCACACCTTCAAAGCCATTTGGTTCGGCCAAACCATGCCCAAATACTCTCTCAACTTCCCTCACTACAACCTAGAGGCCTTATTTTGATCATAAATCCAACCTATGGAGCCCTTTTGATCAAATCAAAAGGAAGGACCCGAAGAAGAGGTAATGATTTCACCACGCTTTTTCAAGTTCCTTTCTTCTTCCACTTCTTCTTTCTTTGTTATTTATATTCTAAAATAATTAATCTAGTATCTCTTATATACTGTAATATTATTATAAATATGGTACAACCATATTCATTATTCTATCCACCCTTTGAATAACATGTCACCATACCTGCGTACGTACGGCTTACGGTCTCCACGTCGTGGTGTAATTGTTATTCAATAAATTATTATTTGGATGCGTATAATAATGATGTTTAATTCATGTAAATAATAAATATAACATGATAATTATTCTTTATATATGATATACCATCCAATTATATATTATTTTAATATCAAAAGAATGATATTGTTGCTCGTGCGTATGTACGGACTACCGTCTCCACGAACGCGATGAGATTCATTATATATCGTATCCATTCAAGTATAATTATCATATGAATATTTAAAAATAATGTTTAATGATTTGATATAATTCTGGATATGAATAATATACAACCTATCCATGAAAACCACAGCTTACGTAACAGAACATTTAAAAGAAAACGAGTAAGTTAACACCTGAAACGATGATAATTACAAGATATTATTAACAAAGCAATGTGAAAAGATCGTATATGATATCATATTAAGGTATATGATTATTAAATAATTTAATAAAAATTATTTCACCATTATAGAGGAGGTTAACCACACGTCGACCAAGGAAAAATTAAAAAGTAAGGGATTTTCTTATCTCACTTTCAATTCCGTGAGATTTCTATTGTTCGCCACTAAATTATTGAAAGTGGTGTATTGTGTACTGCCCTTTGATATATATTATCGTGTTTCTCTTTATATTCATGTTATTATATAAATCATTTGGTGGTTATTAACTTTTGGTCATACGACTCAGTTGATTACAACGTGGTAAGGGGTTTCTTAACTCACTTTTAATTCCGTGAGAATTCCATTGTTCACCACTTATTTATTGCATGTGGTGTGTGTACTACCCATGATTGTAATAATTGTGTAATATAATTTAATTTATGGATATTTACATCATCATGGTATGATCCTTCTTTCATGGGTGTATGTTTCGTATGTTACCTAATCGATAAGGGAATTTGAAATTTCAATTTCCACTCATTTGGCTTTACGCATATTTCATTGATTATATTACTCCAAGATTATGTGTGGAATCACTATTCATTTTATTATGTCATAATTTCCACTCCTCTTACTATGTATATACTTTTGATACACATAATCACTCCATTGATAATTTCTCAAGTCATTGATATGAATTTGATAAGAGTAATTTTAACTCATTCTCCATTTTTTGAGATAAACATCCAATTCATTGGTGTTGTTTTTACAAGAATATGTGTGAATATCCTTTGATTGTTGTACACTGAATATCCAATCACATTTAGTGTATTTATATTTTTCACACATAATTATGTCGTTGATTTATCCTTAACCTAAGGATACGGCCTTTATGAGAGATTTTATCTCAATTTACATTCCATTGAGACTTCTTTGTTGTTATACACCAAATCACTTTTATGTGGTGTATATAATGTACTTTGACACAGTATATCATGAATCCATTTACTCTCATGATATTAAAATGTTGTGATTACCTCAATTATTTGTATTCAAGTGTCTCTCTTTTTGTTAGAAACTCTAACTAAAATACCATTTTTAAATTTTTTAAAGACTTATTCTTCTAAAACCTGCTCATTAATGTCTATGTTTTAAAAAATGGATTCAAGGATTTATTTATATGGACATTAAAGTTTTATAATTAAAACTCATTTTAATATTTTCAAAGTGGTATGGGACACATTGATTCAAAAATATATTTTTAAATGGATTCTTGACAAATAGTGTTACTTTAAATGATTTCAAGAAAAAGGGGGATATTTCTCTCAAATATTTTTGATGATTATTTTCATCTATGTCAATATCCTTGATTATTCTTGATTGAGGTTAATATGATACAATACAATCTTCCATATTGTATCGAATGAGTTCTATTTGACTGCGGATGTGCTATTTTTATACCATTCATGGTTTGTGGATAATGTATTGACATTTCGTATGCTAGTTTTAATACGAATGATTATGTTTTGTTTAAACCTGTTCATATGAGGAATGCATTGGACTTATTTAGTGACAGGTGGAGCCTGCTATATCTCCTCGATGCATTGTAATGTCTCATGAGACAAACTAGTGTCTTGGGACAAGGCCTTGACAAAATCTTATTTGTAGTCTTGGCACGAGGCCTTGGCTATGTGGTTATGATAGTCTGGCATTATGCATTCCTTCATTATGAAAGTGGTTATTGATATTGCATGTGATTATTTGACTAGTAGAATATCCATGTAATTAAGTAAATGGCATAATTTCATTTTATCTTTTCCATTTTATGTTGAAGTTCAAGTTTAAAAGTATTTTGTTTTAGTTATAAATTTCCATAACTATTTATGCTTATTTATGAAATCTTATGATATATTATTATCCTTACTGAGCATTTGAGATCACCCCTTTCAATGTTTTATTTTTCCCAGGATTGTGAAGAAGTAAATTATGAATGACCTGTAGGGATAGTATGAGTGTGAACTATGGAGACTATGTTGTTGTTGTTTTCAATTTATTATGTAATGTAAACTTTATTAATGCATCTAGTTATTCCAAGGCTACTAAACTAATCGGTCTTTCGAGACTTGATCATTCTTGTGATCATTCCAATGTTATGTAATAAGGCACCGACTCTGGGTAACTGGGGTCGAGGCGTTACAGTTGGTATCAGAGGAAGTTTAGTACAGACTTGGAAGCTAGATTTAGATAAACTCTGATTAGAGCACGTAGACCTAAGATGAACTTTGAGGATTAGTATAGATAAAATTCCTAGAATTTTGGTATTATAGAGATTTTGTGTGTTTTCTGAGCAATACATCCCTGTTTGGATATGAGAAGGTAGAGGCGGCTCTGTCACAGATGTACCTAAGGGTAAAACCCGAAAACACCGCTTTGAGCTAGACTCAAACAGGAACTGGTGCAAGATAACAGGCCTTGCTACACTCTTGGTTACGACACTCCCGCGGGATATGCTTAGGATAATTTAAATTTTCTTTACTAACCGATTTGAAGTATTAAATATATAAGATGATGGTAAATAACCTTGGTTAATCCTAATGTGTTTAAAATTGAGAATATGGTGACATGTTAATATCTAAATGATTTTATGACTACTATTACTCACACAATGATTTCTGGTTTTTGTCAATGGCTGGATTCCATGGAAGTTATAGTAACTTTGAGAATGATGTACAAGGTGGGAACGGTGGTGGAAATGAGCAAAAAAATGGAATGTTAATAGGAGTAAAAGATATCGTCTTTATGCCAAATAAATTTTCCAAAAATATGATCAACAATATATATTTTAACAAATTCCCGGACTCAAAATATAAGAGAAAGGTGATGAATGATAAGAGCTCCAGTAGTGGAGACCATGGATAAAGGAATCCTCAATTTCCTTCCTGTAGGAAATGTGGAAGGAGACACCCAGGAAAGTGTCCCAATGGGACAAAGAAATGCTTTACATGCGGTAAGGAAGGACATAAATTGAAGAATTTCCGAAGAAAAATGAAGAGTACTATAGAAGAAGACAAAAATGGTCCCAAGAGTACATTTACAGTCATTTTCCGTAAATATAGGGGACCTGGCCATTACCCGAGTGAATACCCTATTCTATAGGATATTTTCTTGGTCAAAGAAGAAGCTATGTGGAAATAAATGGTTGGAAAAATGTTTAAAAAGTATTAGTGCTCCTTGTTGATGGGTTTATATTGGAATAATTTTCTCTTGTATTTGTAACCCCGCAGTTTTCCATGTGAGAATGATATTTGAGGAAGAATTATCTCTTCTCCTGTGGATATAGGTATAAATAACGATTTGGTTTTATATGATCATTGGGGTTTGAGAGAATTATAAGTTATTATAATTTGGGATGAAAATGCAAGGTAAGATATAACATTTGTGGTTAAATTATGTTATGGTATTTTGAGGAATTTATCTCATTTTGGTACTATTATAAAATATAGTTTTTGAAAAAGCACAACCTGTAGACCGTGTGACAACCCGTCGCGTTGGACAAAGCTATGGGAATCGAACCAACAACCAAAGTGTGATTGGGATTTATCGCCTACCAATGGACTACGTGAAGTCCCTGGATAGTGTGACTAATTATTTTTAGTTAAATGATTTTATTGATCAATAATAAGTTGATTTGGGTTCTTCTGTCTTATTAAATAAATACACTTGGTATAGGAAAATGATTTAATGATTAAGTGATAGATGTTATTTTTGAAGTTGTTCACTTTGTTGTGAACACTATATGCCCAAGGAAAATAAAATAGTATGGGATTTCCTTTGAGGAGTAATGGTGTATTTTTATCTATGTTTATATTATGGATTTATAGTGATTTGGGTTGTTTATGGAAATGAATGGGTTAATTACTTTTAAGTATGTTACTTTAAGATTAATTAATGTCATTTTTAGATACTAGTTAACATAGAAGACTACATT
The DNA here is from genome assembly GCA_963277665.1 of Viscum album. NCBI lineage: Eukaryota > Viridiplantae > Streptophyta > Magnoliopsida > Santalales > Viscaceae > Viscum > Viscum album. Next base: position 70,469,266 of record OY728161.1, read on the forward strand.
CTTATAAGTTTTGAGTTTCAATATTAGTTTGGATTATATTGAAGGATTTTAAGGGCAATTGATAATTGAATGGTATTTATTTAACTTTGGGGTATTAATTGTTTAATTTTAGAAATTAAGATTAGTTTTTTTCTATAATGGAATATCTGTTTGGGGGGGGGGGTTCATAAGATATTATACTAACCATTTTGGTTTTGATTAATCTCTAAAGACAAGTTAGATATATAGTTTATCCTACATGGATCATGTATTTCTATAGAAGTTTATTCTAGCTCTTTCATTGTGACCAAGTCTTCTTGAATACTCATTTTTCAAAAAAATGAGTTAGTTGTAAAAAGTTATTATATAATGAAACTATACATAAAAAGTAAGTATATCTCTTTATGTTCTTAAATAATATCATAAATGAAATCCTCATCCTTATGTAATGTAACATAAAACAAAAAAATGTTGTCTGTTTACTTTTCCTACTGGGAGACTAAGGACCGTTTGTCCCAACACAAGTTTGTGATTTTATTATTGTTCACTTTCTCCTGATTATGTTTTATGTCCCTCTCCATCATAACTGAACACTTAGTACATCGTCCACATCCATGTTTTCCTACATTGAATCCTAGTATGGTTTATCTTGGGTGACCTTTAAACCTCTCTTCCTTTCTTTTAAAGTGATAGTTTTATTGACTCTTTTTACTATGTAGGACTTTCCATTATATTCTCAAGCCCAATTTTTAAAAAAAATTGTGATGACGCAATTTATTTAAGTAGGGGAGAATGTAACACCCCAAGCTTCCACGGTACGTTTCCCTTTGAATAATGCAATGGCGTGCATTGTACGCAACTTCGAGATTCTAACACACCACAACCAATCAACCTAGCCATTATGAATATTAATACCTACTTTTTGAAATTTTATGGACTTCATTTTTGGATTATGAATATCAAAATTATCCTAGGGTGATATTTTGGTACTTTTTGGATAACATTCATATTTTGATGAATAGTGAAAATTACTAAATTTTAATTAAAAACAACTTTTTTAATCGAAATAATTAATATTGATAAATTATGAATTTTAGAGGTTTTAAAGTATATTTAGAATAATGTTTTACCATTTAATTCAATGTTTTTCATTGGACCTAATTTCACAATTAAACCAGACATAAACAAGTGCCAATCTTTTGATAGTTATTATCTCTTAAAAACACGCTTTTTGTTTTAACAACGGGAATTAATTTTAAATTAATTTCTGCAACTTCTGTGTTTTGAATTTGGAAAAATGGATTCCATATTTGGAATCATGATGATAAAATTGTGTAAATAGGTAACTTTAATTTTTAGACATTTTGAATAATTACATCGGTAAATATTTTATTTACCATGGTTAAAGGGTAAATCCGGTAAATAAGAGTTAAAAAATAATATTATAATAATACTAAATTTCCATAAAACGTGTCTTAACCCTATTTGAGGATACATGGCCGACCATGGGAATCTTTGGGTTGATTTTGGGACCCCATGGATCTACTTGTAAGTGATAGAGACACTTTATTTTAATTATGTTAAAATGAATACAAAAATGACACATGCATATATATTTTAGAAAAACAATTGTTACATAGGGTTATATATTTTGGATTTTAGACTATAAATATTAATTAGAAATATAAAAAGATTTCATACATAATGATATTTTATTTATAATTTTTAGATATTAAATAATTTAATTTATTTATGACACAATGATGATGCAGTAATTACCTAATTAATGAAAAATTAGAATAATTGATATTATAAATACCCACATAAATATAATTTGAGACTTTTTATGAAAAAAAATAATTTTATAGGTCAATATGACATGTTAGGATTGATTTAATTAACTTTTTATGAAGTAATAATTCTGTTATGATTTTTACAAAAATAAATTATTGAATAGTGTCAAAATTGACATAAAAGTTTTTTTAAAACAAATATTATATTATTAATTGATATTAAATTCCTAAAAATGAATGGTTCGGACAAGAGAATTATATAATGATATTTGTATCATTAATGGACCACTTGTGGGTCTCATGGATGTATATAGTAAGTTTATTTACCATATAATATAAAAATAAAAAGAGACATTGTAAAAGTGAAACTAATTAACTTAAAGTTAATACATAAAGATAAGGTTAATATAGTAACCCAAACCAGTATAAATTATATTGTTTGAGTGGTTATTGACCCATACCAACCTTAACCTTTAAATAATCCACTTTGGTGCCATAAGAAACCGAATATGAATTTATATAAATTAATATTTCTAGTTTTTTCAAAGGTGCCCCTCACCCCTCTTATAAAAGGGCACTCCCCATTCTCATTACTTCACACCTTCAAAAACTTTTGGTTCAGCCATCCCCTGCCCAAATACTCTCTCAAAATCCCTCAATACAACCTATAGGCCTATGTTTTATCAGAAATCCAACCTAAGGAGACCTTTTGATCAAATCAAAAGGAAGAACATGAAGAACAGGTAATGATTTCACCACCCTTTTTCAAGTTCCTTTCTTCTTCCACTTCTTCTTTATTTGTTATTTATATTCTAAAATAATTAATCCAGTATCTAATATATATTTTAATATTATTATAAATATGTTACAACCATATTCAGTATTCTATCCACCCTTTGAATAACATGTCACCATACGTGCGTACGTACGGCTTACCGTCTCCACGTCGTGGTGTAATTGTTATTCAATAAATTATTATTTGGATGGGTATAATAATGATGTGTAATTAATTAAAATAATAAATATAACATGATAATTATTCTGTATATATGATATACCATCCAATTATATATTATTTTAATATCAAAATAATGATATTGTCGCTCGTGCGTACGTACGGACTACCGTCTCCACGAACGCGATGAGATGCATTCTCTATCGTATCCATTCAAGTATAATTATCATTTGTTTATTTAAAAATAATTTTTAAGGACTTTATATCATTCTGGATATGAATAAGATACATCCTATCCATGACAACCATGGCATACGTAACAAAACATATAAAAGAAAATGAGTAAGTTAACACCTGAAAGGACGATAATTCTAAGATATTATGAAAAAAGAAATGTTAAAAGATCATATATGATATCATATTAATGTATATGAATATTTAATAATTTAATAACAATTATTTCACCATTATACACGAGGTTAACCTCTCGTCGACCAAGGAAAAGGTACAAAGTAAGGGATTTTCTTATCTCACTTTCAATTCCGTGAGATATCCATTGTTCGCCACTAAATTATTGAAAGTGGTGTATTGTGTACTGCCATTTGATATATATTATCATGGTTCTCTTTATATTCATGTTATTCTATAAATAATTTGGTGTTTATTAACTTTTAGTCATATGACTTATTTGACTACAACGTGGTAATGGGTTTCTTATCTCACTTTTAATTCTGTGAGAATTCCCTTGTTCACCACTTATTTATTGCATGTGGTGTGTGTAATGCCCATTATTGTATTCATTGTGTAATATACATTAATTTATGGATATTTACATCATCGTGGTGTTATCCATATTTAATGGGTGTATGTTTTGTAAGTTACCTAATCGATAAGGGAATTTGAAATTTCAATTTCCAATCATTTGGATTTACGCATATTTCATTGATTATATTACTCCAAGATTATGTGTGGAATCACTGTTCATTTGATTATGTCATAATTTCCACTCCCCTTCTTGTGGATATACATTTGATACACATAATCAATCCATTGATAATTTCTCAAGTCATCGATATGAATTTGATAAGAGTAATTTTAACTCATTCTCCATTTGTTGAGTTAAACATCCAATTCATTGGTGTTGTTTTTACAAGAATATGTGTGAATGTCCTTTGATTGTTTTACACTGAATATCCAATCATATTTAGTGTATTTATATTTGTCACACATAATTATGTCGTTGATTTAGCTTTAACCTAATGATACGACCTTTATGAGAGATTTTATCTCAATTTACATTCCATTGAGACTTATTTGTTGTTATACACCAAATCACTTTTATGTGGTGTATATAATGTACTTTGACACAATATATCATGAATCCATTTACTCTCATGATATTATAATGTTTTTATTACCTCAATTATTTGTATTCAAGTGTCTCTCTTTTGGTTAGAAACTCTAACTAAAATACCATTTTTAAATGTTTTAAAGACTTACTCTTCTAAATCCTACTCATTAATGTCTATGTTTTAAAAAATGGTTTTAAGGATTTATTTATATGGAAATAAAAGTTTTATAATTAAAACTCATTTTAAAAGTTACAAAGTGGTATGGGACACTTTGATTCAAAAATATATTTTTAAATGGCTTCTTGACAAATAGAGTTACTTTAAATGATTTCAAGAAAAAGGGGGATATTTCTCTCAAATAGTTTTGATGATTATTTTCATCTATGCCAATATCCTTAAATATTCTTGATTGAGGTTAATATGATACAATACAATCTTCCATATTGTATCGAATGAGTTATATTTGACTGTGGATGTGCTATTTTTATACCATTCATGGTTTGTGGATAAAGTATTGACATTTCGTATGCTGGTTTTAATACGAATGTTTATGTTATGTTTAAACCTGTTCATATGAGCAATGCATTGGACTTAGTAAGTGACGGGTGGAGCCCGCTATATCTCCTCGATGCATTGGTAGGTCTCATGAGACAAACTAGTGTCTTGGGATAAGGCTTTGACAAAATCTTATTTGTAGTCTTGGCACGAGGCCTTGGCTATGTGGTTATGATAGTCTGGAATTATGCATTCCTTCATTATGAAAGTGGTTATTGATATTTCATTTGATTATTTGACTAGTAGAATATCCATTTAATTATGTAAATGGCATAATTTCATTTTATCTTTTCCATTTTATGTTGATGTTCAAGTTTAAAAGGCTTCTTTTTAGTTATAAATTGCCATAAGTGTTTATGCTTATCTATGAAAGCTTATGCTATATTATTATCCTTACTAAGCATCTGATATCAACCCTTTCAATGTTTTATTTTTCCCAGGATTGTGAAGAAGTAAATTATGAATGACCTGCAGGGATAGTATGATTGTGAACTATGGAGACTATGTTGTTGTTGTTTTCAGTTTATGATGTAATGTAAACATTATTAATGTATCTAGTTATTCCAAGGCTACTAAACTAATCTGTCTTTCAAAACTTGATCTTTCTTGTGTTCATTCCAATGTTATGTGATAATGCACCGACTCTGGGTAACTGGGGTCGGGGTGTTACAGTTGTTATCAGAGGATGTTTAGTACAAACATAGAAGCTAGATTTAGATAAACTCTGATTACAACACGTAGACCTAAGAAGAACTTTGAGGATTAGTATAGAAGAAATTACAAGAATTTTGGTATTATAGAGATTTTGTTTGTTTTCCGAGCAATACATCCCTGTCTGGATACGAGCAGATAGAGGCGGCTCTGGAACAGATGTACCTTGGGGTAATCCCCGAAAACACCGCTTTGAGCTAGACTCAAACGGGAACTGGTGCAAAATAACGGGCCTTGCTACACTCTTGGTTACGACACTCCCGGGGGATATGGTTAGGATAATTTACATTTTCTTTACTAACCGATTTGAAGTATTAAATATATAGGATGAGAGTAAATAATCTTGGTTAATCCTAATGTGTTTCAAATTGAGAATATGGTGACATGTTAATCTCTAAATGATTTTATGACTACTGTTACTCACACAATGATTTCTGGTTTTTGTCAATGGCTGGATTCCAAGGAAGTCATAGTATCTTTGAGAATGATATACAAGGTGGGAACGGTGGTGGAAATGAGCAAAAAAATGGAATGTTGATAGGCGTAAAAGATATCGTCTTTATGCCAAATAAATTTTCCAAAAATATGATCAACAATATATATATTAACAAATTCCCAGACTCAAAGAAGAAGAGAAATGTGATGAATGATAAGAGCTCCAACAGTGGAGACCATGGAGAAAGGAATCCTCAATTTTCTTCATGCAGGAAATGTGGAAGGAGAGACCCCGGAAACTGTCTCAATGGGACAAAGAAATTCTTTACATGCGGGAAGGAAGGACATAAAGTGAAGAATTTCTGAAGAAAAATGAAGAGTACTATGGAAGAAGACAAAAATGGTCCCCAGAGTACATTTACAGTCATTTCCCGTAAATATAGGGGAAATGGGCATTACCCGAGTGAATACCCTATTATATAGGATATTTTCTTGGTCAAAGAAGAAGCTATGTGGAAATAAATGGTTAGAGAAATTTTTAAAAACTATTAGTGCTCCTTGTTGATGGGTTTACATTGAAATAATTTTCTCTTGTATTTGTAACCCCGCAGTTTGCCATGTGAGAATGATATTTGAGGAAGAATTATCTCTTCTCTTGTGGATATAGGTATAAATAACCATTTGGGTTTATATGATCATTGGGGTTTGATAGAATTATAAGTTATTATAATTTGGGTTGAAAATGCAAGGTATGATATAACATTTGTGGTTAAATTATGTTATGGTATTTTGAGGAATTTATCTCATTTTGGTACTATTATAAAATATAGTTTTTGAAAAAGGACAACATGTAGACCGTGTGACAACCCGTCGCGTTGGACAAAGCTATGGGAATCGAACCCACAACCAAAGTGTGATTGGGATTTATCGCCTACCACTGGACTACGTGAAGTCCCTGGACAGTGTGACTAATTATTTTTAGTTAAATGATTTTATTGATCAATAATAAGTTGATTTGGGTTCTTCTGTCTTATTAAATGAATACACTTGGAATAGGAAAATGATTTGGTGATTAAGTGATAGATGTTATTTTGGAAGTTGTTAACTTTGTTGTGAACACTATATGCCCAAGGAAAATACAATAGTATGGGATTTCATTTGAGGAGTAATGGTGGATTTTTATCTATGTTTATATTATGGATTTATAGTGATTTGGGTTATTTATGGAAATGAATGGGTTAATTACTTTTAAGTATGTGACTTTAAGAGTAATTAATGTCATTTTGAGATACTATTTAATGTGGAAGACTACATTGTTATAAGTTTTGATTTTCAATATTAGTTTGGATTATATTGAACGATTTTAAGGACAATTTATAATTGAATGGTATTTATTTAACTTTGGGGTATTGATGGTTTAATTTTAGAAATTAAGATTAGTTTTTTTCTCTAATGGAATCTCCGTTTGGGGGAGCATAAGATATTATACTAACCATTTTGGTTTTGATTAATCTCTAAAGACAAGTTAAATATATAGTTTATCCTACATGGATCATGTATTTCTATAGAAGTTTATTCTAGCTCTTTCATTGTGACCAAGTCTTCTTGAATACTCATTTTTCAAAAAACTGAGTTAGTGGTAAAAAGTTATCAAATAATGAAACTCTTCTTAAAAATTAAGTATATCTCTTTATGTTCTTAATCAATATCATAAATGAATTCCTCATCCATATGTAATGTAACCTAAAACAAAAAAAATGTTGTCTGTTTACTTTTCCTACTGGGAGACTAAGGACCGTTTGTCCCAACACAAGTTTATGATTTTATTATTGTTAACTTTCTCCTGATTATGTTTTCTATCCCTCTCCATCAGAACTGAACACTTAGTACATCGTCCTTATCCATGTTTTCCTACATTGAATCCTAATATGGTTTATCTTGGGTGACCTTTATACCTCTCTTCCTTTCTTTTAAAGTGATAGTCTTATTGACTGTTTTTCCTATGTGGGACTTTCCATTATATTCTCAAGCCCAATTTTTAAAAAAAATTGCAAGGATGCAATTAATTGAAGGAGGGGAGAATGTAACATCCCAAGATTCCATGGTACGTTTCCCTTTGAATAATGCAATGGCATGCATTGTACGCAACTTCGAGATTCTAACACACCACAACCAATCAACCTAGACGTTATGAATATTAATACCTACTTTTTAAAATTTTATGGACTTCATTTTTGGATTCTGAATATAAAAATTATCATAGGGTGAAATTTTGGTACTTTTCGGATAACATTCATATTTTGATGAATAGTGAAAATTACTAAATTTTAATTAAAAACAACTTTTTTAATCAAAATAATTAATATTGATAAATTATGAATTTGAGAGGTTTTAATGTATATTTAGAATATATTTTTACCATTTAATTCAAGGTTTTTCATTGGACCTAATTTCACAATTAAACCAGACATAAACAAGTGACAATCTTTTGATAGTTATTATCTCTTAAAAACAGGTTTTTTGTTTTAACAATGGGAATTAATTTTAAATTAATTTCTGCCACTTATGTGTTTTGAATTTGGAAAAATGGATTCCATATTAGGAATCAGGATGATCAAATTGTGTAAATAGGTAACTTTAATTTTTAGACATTTTGAATAATTACATCGGTAAATATTTTATTTACCATGGTTAAAGGGTAAATCCGGTAAATAAAGGTTAAAAAATAATATAATAATAATACTATATTTCCCTAAAACGTGTCTTAACACTATTTGATGATACATGGATGACCAGGGGCATCATTGGGTTGCTTTTGGGACCCCATGGATCCACTTTTAAGTGATACGGACACATTATTTTAATTAAGTTAAAATGATTACAAAAATGACACACACATATATCTTTTAGAACAACAATTGTTACATAGGGTTATATATGTTGTATTTTAGACTATAAATATTAATTAGAAAGATAAAAAGATTTCCTACATAATGATATTTTATTTATAATTTTTAGACATTATATAATATAATTTATTTATGTCACAATGATGATGTAGTAATTACCTAATTAATGAAAAATTTGAATAATTGATATTATAAATACCCACATAAATATAATTTGAGACTTTTTATGAATAAAACTAATTTTACAGGTCAATATGACATGTTAGGATTGATTTAATTAACTTTTTTAGAAGTAATAATTCGGTTATGATTTTTACAAAAATAAATATTTGAATAGTGTCAAAATTGACATAAAAGTGTTTTTAAAACAAATATTATATTATTAATTGATATTAAAATCCAAAAAATCTAAGGTTCGGACAAGAGACTTATATAATTATATTTTTATCATTAATGGACCACTTTCGGGTCTCTTGGATGTATATAGTATGTTTACCTACCATATAATATAAAAATACAAAGAGACATTGTAAAAGTGAAACTAATTAACTTATAGTTAATACTAAAGGATAAGGTTAATATAGGAACCCAAAACAGTATAAATTATATTGGTTGAGTGTTTTTCTACCCATACCCACCTTAACCTTTAAATAATACTCTTTGGTGCCATAATAAACCGAATATGAATTTATATAAAGTAATATTTCTAGCTTTTCCAATGGTGCCCATCACCCCTCTTATAAAACGGCACTCCCCATTCTCATTACTTCACACCTTCAAAAACTTTTTGTTCGGCCAACCCCTGCCCAAATACTCTCTCAACATCACTCAATACAACCTAGAGGCCTTAGTTTGATCATAAATCCAACTTATGGATCCCTTTTGATCAAATCAAAAAGAAGAACCCGAAGATCGGGTAATGATTTCACCACCCTTTTTCAAGTTCCTTTCTTCTTCCACTTATTCTTTATTTGTTATTTCTATTCTAAAATAATGAATCCAGTATCTAATATATAATTTAATATTATTATAAATATGGTAAAACAATATTCAGTATTCTATCCACCCTTTGAATAACATGTCACCATACGTGCGTACGTACGACTTACCGTCTCCACGTCGTGGTGTAATTGTTATTCAATAAATTATTATATGGATGGGTATAATAATGATGTATAATTAATTTAAATAATAAATATAACATGATAATTATTCTGTATATATGATATACCATCCAATTATATATTATTTTAATATCAAAAGAATGATATTGTCGCTCGTGCGTACGTACGGACTACCGTCTCCACGAACGCGATGAGATTCATTCTCTATCGTATCGATTCAAGTATAATTGTCATTTGATGATTTAAAAATAATTTTTAAGGGCCTTATATCATTCTGGATATGAATAAGGAACATCCTATCCATGACAACCACGACTTACATAACAAAACATATAAAAGAAAACGATTATGTTAACACCCGAAATGACGATAATTCTAAGATATTATTAACAAAGAAATGTTAAAAGATCATATATGATATCATATTAATGTATATGATTATTTATTAATTTAATAAAAATTATTCCACCATTATACAGGAGGATAACCTATCATCGACCAAGGAAAATGTACAAAGTAAGGGATTTTCTTATCTCACTTTCAATTCCGTGAGATATCCATTGTTCGCCACTAAATTATTGAAAGTGGTGTATTGTGTACTGCCATTTGATATATATTATCATGATTATATTTATATTCATATTATTCTGTAAATCATTTGGTGGTTATTAACTTTTGGTCATATGACTTAGTTGACTACAACGTGGTAAGGGGTTACTTATCTCACTTTTAATTCTGTGAGAATTCCATTGTTCACCACTTATTTATTGCATGCGGTGTGTGTAATGACCATGATTGCATTCATTGTGTAATATACTTTAATTTATCAATATTTACATCATCATGGTGTGATCCTTATTTCATGGGCATATGTTTCGTAAGTTACCTAATCGATAAGGGAATTTGAAATTTCAATTTCCAATCATTTGGCTTTATGCATATTTCATTGATTATATTACTCCACGATTATGTGTTGAATCACTATTAATTTTATTATGTCATAATTTCCACTCTCCTTCCTGTGGATATACATTTGATACACATAATCAATCCATTTATAATTTCTCAAGCCATCGATATTAATTTGATAAGAGTAATTTTAACTCATTCTCTATTTGTTGAGTTAAACATCCAATTCATTGGTGTTGTTTTTACAAGAATATGAGTGAATGTCCTTTGATTGTTTTACACTGAATATCCAATCATATTTAGTGTATTTATATTTTTCACACATAATTATGTCATTGATTTATCCTTAACCTAAGGATACGACCTTTATGAGAGATTTCATCTCAATTTACATTCCATTGAGACTTTTTTGTTGTTATACACCAAATCACTTTTATGTGGTGTATATAATGTACATTGACATAGTATATCATGAATCTATTTACTCTCATGATGCTAAATTTTTTTGATTACCTCAATTATTTGTATTCAAGTTTCTCCCTTTTGGTTAGAAACTCTAACTAAAATAGAATTTTTAAATGTTTTAAAGACTTATTCTTATAAATCGTTCTCATTAATGTCCATGTTTTAAAAAATGGTTTTAAGGATTTATTTATATGGACATTAATGTTTTAGAATTAAAAATACTTTTAAAAGTTTCAAAGTGGTATGGGACACTTTGATTCAAAAATATATTTTTAAATGGCTTCTTGACAAATAGTGTGACTCTAAATGATTTCAAGAAAAAGGGGGATATTTCTCTCAAATAGTTTTGATGATTATTTTCATCTATGTCAATATCCTTCATTATTCTCGATTGAGGTTAATATGATACAATACAATATTCCATATTGTATCGAATGAGTTATGTTTGACTGTGGATGTGCTATTTTTATACCATTCATGGTTTGTGGATAAAGTATTGACATTTCGTATGATAGTTTTAATACGAATGTTTATGTTATGTTTAAACCTGTTCATACGAGGAATGCATTGGACTTAGTAAGTGACGAGTGGAGCCCGCTATAGCTCCTCGATGCATCGGTAGGTCTCATGAGACAAACTAGTGTCTTGGCACAAGGCCTTGAAAAAATATTATTTGTATTCTTGGCACGAGGCCTTGGCTATGTGGTTATGATAGTCTGGCATTATTCATTCCATCATTATGAAAGTGGTTATTGATATTGCATGTGATTATTTGACTAGTAGAATATCTATGTAATTAAGTAAATGGCATAATTTCATTTTATCTTTTCAATTTTATGTTGAAGTTCAAGTTTAAAAGGCTTTTGTTTTAGTTATAAATTGCCTAAAGTGTTTATGCTTATCTATGAACGCATCTACTATATTATTATCCTTACTGAGCATCTGAGCTCACCCCTTTCAATGTTTTATTTTTCCTAGGATTGTGAATAAGTAAATTATGAATGACCTTCAGGGATAGTATGAGTGTGGACTATGGAGACTATGTTGTTGTTGTTTTCAGTTTATGATGTAATGTAAACTTTATTAATGTATCTTGTTATTCCCAGGAAACTAAACTAATCGGTCCTTCGAGACTTGATCTTTCTTGTGATCATGCCAATGTTAAGTAATAATGCACCGACTCTGGGTAACTGGGGTCAGGGAGTTACACAAAATCAACCCAAGGATGGCTATGGTTGGATATGTACCAGCCAATATGGTTAGGACAAGTGTAACGATTATTTAATATTATTATAATATTATTTTCACCCTTATTTAATAGATTTATCCTTTAACCATGATTAAGAAAATATTTACTAAAGTAAACATTCATAATGTCTGAAAATATAAGATACACATTTAAAAAATTTGGAACACATTATTCTAAATATAGAATTTATTTTTCCAAATTTAAAACACAGAAGTGGCAGAAATTAATTTAAAATTAATTCTTGTTTTTAAAAAATTGTGTTTTTATGAAATAATAACTATCAAAATATTAACATTTTTTCATGTCAAAATTAGAAGTAAAATTACATCTGATGACCAAAAGTGGATTAAATGTTAAAAATATAATCCAATTACACTTTAAAACAAATTAAAATAATAATCCATCTATATAAATAAATTATATTAAAAGGCAATTTTGAATTAAAATGAATTATTTTTCACTATTCATTGAAAAATGAACATTATCAGAAAAAATACAAATTTTTCATGAAAAGAAAAGTTTGATATCCCAATTATAAGGAATAATATTATTTTTTCAAATAGAACATATAAAAGTAACAAATAATAGATTTAAAAATGTTTCTCTATCCATAGTTGGTAAATCTACCTTTAAAAGAATATTAGAGTGTTTCTGCTTAAAATTGGATTCATTCGCAATTTAAGATTCTATATTTTATTGGATAAATTTAATAACATTTAAAAACACATGTATAATCATATTTCCGTTAGTTATATTCATTCCCTTTAATAAAAAGGCTATGAGTTAACTACCATTTAAAATAATAATATTATTATTTTATTTTTCTGTATAACTCAACGTTGTGTGCAACATAAGATTTCAATGAAACTCATTTTTGCGTATCGGGTATGCCATCGAAAATAGAATCTCATTTAAAGTAAAATTAATATTTAATTCAAAAATATTAATAAATAAGAAAATTTTATATTCTCTATTTACCTGGTATGTTATATCCTTCCCCCCTTATGGAAATTGCGTCTTAGCAATTTTAAAATTGGGTATGGAAATTTCATTAAAAGTCCCACATCAGAAAAAATAAATAAAAATATCACTTTATAAATGAAATAATCAAAAGTAAAAAAGGTAACTTGAGATAAGCATACTAGGATTACATGTAGAAAAACTTGGATACAGTGGAGAAACTAAGTGTCATGTTCTGATAGACAGTGAGAGAAAACTTGATTAGGAGAAAGATAACAACCAGAAAATCAAAAAAAGATGATGGGTTAAATGGTCAATTATTACTCAGTAGGAAACGTTAATAGAAAATGTCTTTTTTAAGTTACCTTTCATAATGTTTTGAAATTTATTTATGAGCTTAACTAAAAACATAAGGAAACATACTTACTTTTCATATATACTTTCATCCTTTACGAAATTCCTACCATGAATCATCTTTTCTCCCAACGATGATTATTCAAAATGACATGGTAACATTAGAAGTTCTAGAATCAAATTCTAGATAATCACATAGTCCACAAAATATGTACATTATATTTCCCATGTCTTATGAAATTAACCAAATACAAAATGATTAGTATAATATAAGATAATCCCGAAAAAGGATAATCTTATATAAATAGAAATACAACTCTTAATATCCAAATTTGAATATACAATACCCAAATATCAACAAATACCTTTCAATACAAAAATTTCCTTAATATTCAATAAAATATTCCAAACTATTTTTGAAACCCAAAATCTAGAATGATTTGATCAAATAGTCTTCTAGAGTAAATATTAGCATTTTTCTCCAAAAAATATCAACTACTCTTAAAGTCTCATACTGAAGTGTAATTAACCAAATAAAATATTGTCCATGATAAGTTAATAATTTCCATAAATAACTTAAATAGACATATATCTATAATAAAAACATATATTCTTACAAAATAAGATTCCAACATTACTCTGTAATTGAAATTCCAAAGTATTCTATTTTCCATAGGCATATAGTTTCCCAAAAAGAGAAAACGTCTTCAAAAATAACTTTTATCACTTAATCCCCAAATAAATTTTCTATACTAAGGTTATCCATTTTTTAAAACACAATATCCCAAATCATGTTATTCTTGATCAATAAAATCATTTCACTTAAAATAATAAACCATATTCACCGGGGATTTCACGTAGTACAGTGGTAGGTGAAAACTCCCAATCACACATTGGTTATGGGTTCGATTCCCATAGCATTGTCTGATGCAATGATTTGTCACACAGTGAGTGTGTTTTCCTTTTTTCCAATGACTATATAATTGTATAACATTCTTACAAAATGAGATAAACTCCACAAAAATAACTATATCAGGATTTATCCTTAATGGTTGTCTTATGCCTCTCATTTTCATTCCAATTCATAATGACCTAAATATATTAATTCATGAAGTCTTATATATATTGAAAATTGTTTTACCTCAAAAAAATAACAATATTCTCAAAAGAAAGAAAATAGTACCTTGATCATGGTGTCTACATGGTTTCATCATCATCGGGTTCACGTAGATAGATATTCCATACATTACAACAATGATTTAGAGATCTTTCAAGAATCATCTTCTTCCATTATCCAAATACATCTAGTACAATGTGGGTCATATGGGTTATCACATAAATAATGTTTCAGAATATAATCATGTATGACATATAATTTCAAACCATCTGATAAAACATTCTTTTTATAAAACAATCTGACCAATTTTGAGTTGAACCATTCAGTCAATGTTCCTTTTAAAATACCACAAGTTTGTGCTGAAAGACTATAATTTAAAAGAAAATATAAATAGTTTGTTTATGGGTCTCCTTCTTCAGCACGTTTTTCAAAATTATAATAGGCTTCAAAATCATGTGATAAGGTAAAATATTTGAAAATCCCGTAAAAATGTTTACCTTTCTTGAAAATATGAGAATATTGAGAAAATAATATTGATTAAATACAACCCATGATCCACAATGGTATCAAGGTATATTAGAGGTGTATGATATCTCTAAAAATTTCTTTTAAGTGATTTTTATGTTACAAATTTCATAGAGTCGTCTGGACATTACATTGATATAATTATTGCATGCAAGTCATCAGGAATAGATAAGAATGTCGTTAGAGATCTTCCTCCATACATTTTAACAATAGTTACATAATCTTAAAAAGTTACGAAATTTGGATTTAACTTAATGAATGGACATAGATACTCACCATGTGTCTAACAAAAACTCATAATCCCTAAAGTTATCTAAACCATCCTTTGATAAAAACTATAAGGCGTCGACCATAATCATTGTGTAATCATAAATTAAGTTAATATTTAACATTGATTATCATTTTAGGATTATATTTTTAGAGAATTAGGCCATACATATTATATTACATCTCAATTATTACAATTTAGACACCTCTACTCAGTATCTACTTTTTTATAAAATAAAAACTCTTATAGAAAACAATAGTTGTTTTCCTGATAAAAAACTTCTTGAATTATGCCTTTATCTTAATCTTACTTATATCCAGTGAAAAAACATTTCAAAAACATTTGATGAGAATAAAAATCTCGGTATATGATATAAAACATGGAATGAAAGCATTAGTCAATCAATACAAAAAAATCAATGAAATCCTACGTTTCATTATTTAACATACCACCCAAAATCATAATATTTATAAATAATAAATGGAAATCATAAATCATAAAGGTAACTTGTGTAATTCCTAACATTTTTATGTTGTATCATTCATAGATACATAGTAAATTGCATTTAGAATACCCATAAAAATAAATTCCATAAATCTATTAGGAAAAACATTATCATTTACATCCATCATGTTACCCAATTCATTGGAGTGCTATCTCGGGCTCACCCACCCTAGGATTATCACATAACCAACTATATATGAAAACAATTCCCATGAACCATATAATATTCATAACACATAAAATAGAAATAATGTAAAGATATAATTTTCACATTGTAATCACAATTTAACATTTCAATATATTAAAATTTTCAACCCATTATCAAAACCATTTCCAATAACTTTTATAACATCTGATAAAGAGATTTTTGAATCAATGTGTCCCATAACACATTGAAACATTAAAAAAGAATTTATAATACTTAAAAATAATCTCCATATAAATAAATACTTAAAATTACTTCTAAAACATAGACAATAAAGAGAAGGATTTATAAGATAAAATCTTTAAATCATTTAAAATGAGGTTTTAGTTAAAGAATACATTACCGCATGAGAAACTCTTGAATAAAAATCATTTAAGAAGTAAATTAAATATTAAACATATCTTTAGAATATATAAATTCATGATATGAAATGTGAAAATGGTTTTATATACACCTTATATGATAATAAAGGTTTATAATATCAAGATATGCCTCAATGAAAGGGGATTGGGATGAATCCCCTTACAAATATTGTATCATTAAATTAAGGAAAAATAAATGACATAATTATGAATGAAAAATATAAATACACCCAATATAAATGCATATTATATTTAAAACTATCATAGTTCATTCAAACATATTCATATCAAGACATAATCAAGAAGTAGATGTTTAACCCAAAGAATAGAAATTGGGTTAAGAAGTTCCCTCACATTGTGTCTGACTTGACTCGTTCGTTCTTTAATATCCTAAATAATAAACTAATGTTAACATATACTTTCTTAAAAACCTTTTCATGTTTTTTATTCCATTTATATTACATATTACCACGTTATAAACATTATATAATCATTTAACTTAATCATGGTCGTTTTGTCGATATTTGGTACTTGAATGAAAAATGAACATCCAATAATTAAAAGTTATCCTAGTTGTAAAAATTCCATTATCTCCAGAATTATATTCATGAATTAGATATCATATATATCATATATATCAATTATATATATATATATATTTATAATAGTACATAAAATTTGGAGATTATAATTAAAATGCATCGATCATAGAGACGGTAAGCCACACGTACGCATGAACGCTACTATAATTTATATTACGTATTTAATGGAATAAAAACATAATTATACATAATTATATTAAAATTAAAATATAATATCACATATACTTTCATTTACTCCATCCTTTATACATTACATGTATGGAATTAATGAGTCATATCACTTTGAGGGGGAGGTAGTCCGCACATCCTCAATAAATTATCGTATTTACCCATTATGGAAACCATAAAGGTATGATATAAATGAAAAATATAGAGGATTAGATACAATATAAATATAATATATATCATATATAAATAAAGTTTCATCTTAATTTCCACCATGAGAGGTGGTAGAATATAATCTAACAATCATCATTTCGTGAGGCAGTAGTTCACCGTACACAGAAACAATATGGTCATATCCCTTAAACTGAGGTGTGTATGTGTAGTTTCAATCCTTCACATAAAACGACCTAGTATATTGATGAAACATTCATTTTCATGTAAAATCTAATAATACTGTCATAGAGAGTGAATAATTAAACAAAAGAAGATAACTTGAGGGATGACATTACCTTTAAATTAGGTAACTCCCTTTGGTTTGAACCAAAAGGATTTCATAATGTGATTTCTGCCTAAGGTAGGATTATATGGGGAATAAAAAGCTCTTGAGGGATTATTTGGGTATTGGATGGGGGAGCCAAGGGGAATTTAGAGGTGTGAGTAAGGGTTAGAGATGATGGATTTTTATAAGGGGGAGGAGGGGCTCTTGAAGAATGTTTGAAAATATTATTTTATTATATAATGATTTTTGATTTCTAAATATCCAAAACATATCTATTTCAATGATACAGTATATATAAGTCTAAATAAAACCATCCAACAAGAATTTCATAGGCATTGAATTTTTTATGTCCTTATATATTGTATTTAACCCTTTGTTAACTTATTTAACTTTTACCATGTCCTCTTATATATTCATACTATATGTTTTATATATTTACAATAAAAATATGAGTAGCCCCAAATAGATTATTAATGACATTTTTTGCATCATATATGTATCTTGGAAAAATTGTAGATTTTTATGATTATTTTATCATTTAATAAAATATTGATTGATATATAATCACTTTTATGTCAATTTTAATACTATTCATAACATGATTTTTTTAAAAAATACAAACCAACTTGATTATTTAAAAAAACGTCTTTAATTCAAATATAACAAGGTATCCTAATATATAAAATTCGTGTATGTTATAAAAAGGATCAAAATAAATTGTTTTTAATATTTATAATATCATTTATTTGAATCTTTTATTAATGAAGAAAATTTATGTATCACCATTGTGTCATACATAAGTTTATATTTATATTGTCTTAAAATTATAAATAAAATACCATGATATATGAAATCTTATTATCTTTGAAATGAATATTTATAGTCTAAGATATAACTTATATAACCACGTATAAATGTTTATTTTAAATTATTAATGTTTAAGTTATTTTTGTACTTTAAATTAATTAATATAAACAGTCATTATCACACCAAAGTGGCTCCATGGGATCCCAAAATTGACCCAAGGATGAACATGGTCTTACATGTATCGTCCAATAGGGTTTGGACAAGTGTAAGGATAATTTAATACTATTATAATATTATTTATTACTATAATTTACCAGATTTACCCTTTAACCATGGTAAATAAAATATTTACTGAAGTAAATATTCATAATCTCTAAAAATAGATTTTACCTATTTACATAATATGTAACTATTGATTTCAAATATGTAATTCATTTTTCAAAATTCAAAACACAAAAGTGTCAGAAATTAATTTAAAATTAATTCCCATTGTCAAAACAAGAAGTATATTTCTTTCAAATAATAACTATCAAAAGATTTACCTTTATTTATGTCCAAATTAAGAGTGAAATTACTTCTAATGAAAAAAAATTGATTAAATGGTAAAAATATTACCCAATTACACTATAAAAAAATTTAAAGAACAATCTAAATGTATAAATAATTTAGATTGAAAGGTAGTTTGGAATTAAAATGTAGTATTTTTTACAATTCATTACAAATGAATATTATCAGAAAAAAACATAAAATTCATCCAAAAAAATTTTGATGTCTTGATTCAAAATAGTAATCTTATTTTTTTCAAATAGAATGTATAAAAGTAAAAAATACTAGATTTAAAAATGGTTCACCATAAAATGGCTATAAATCGACCTTTTGAAAAACAATTCAGTGTATATGGATAAAATTGGATTCATTCACATTTTATGATACTAAATTATATTGGATTAAATTAAAAAAGATTAAAAAACATGTATAATCATATTGAAATTAGTTCTTATCATTCCCTATTAAACAAAGACTATGAGTTCAGTATCATTTCAAATAATAATAATAATATTTTATATTTCGATATAACTAAACGTTGTGTGCAATGTAAGATTTCAAAGAAACTCGTTGTTGTGTATTAGGTAAGCCATCGAACATAGCATCCCATTTAATTTAAAATTTATATTCAATTCACAAATATTAATATATATGAAACTTTCATATATGTTATTTATTAGGGATGTTACATGTATAGTACTGGAATCCAATTTTAAGTTCCCCTCTGAAATGAGAGCCTGATTAACCACTTCTGAAAATTAAATCAGCCTAAAGATATTTATATGGGAAATAATTTTACACTTTGGTATGTCCTGAAATCATTTTTCCGAATATAACTCATTTACTTCCAAAGTTGGAGAAAAACACTGTAAATCTTTGAAACATTCTGCGTACTCAATTATTGATATGATTCCTTGTGTCGGATGCATAAACTATGAATCCTTCTCTTATATCATCATGTCTATATAGATGTGCTCCAAGAACATCTCCAAAAATTCCTTCCAAAAAATACTATGAGTCTCTCTTGAACGTACTTGAATGTCGCACCAGTGCTTCACAGAACCCTACAACATTTTACAAGCCAACTTGGACCTTCTCTCAGTCAGAGTCTCCAAAAGGTCATGTATCATCTCTATGGATTCAATCTAGAATTCATCTTCATGAGGTCCACCATCTCTAGTTAATGTAGGAGGGTGTTGTAGATAAAACTCCCTTGTCAACTCAGACATTCTTTTTAGAACCTTCCCTGGGTCTCTCCCCATGAATTTCATGAAACAAGTAATTTCCTCTTGGAACGGTTCCCCTTCTTACCCTGCTTGCACCAATGGTGCCTCAAGATCCCTATCTGGATGTTCATTCTGGGATATACCATTCGGTCTCTCCCTCAATAAGCGTCATGGAGGCATGCTCCTACAAGGCCAAGAACACATCTTATATCTCATAACACAACCATATAACATTTATATAATGGAAGAAACTAACACATAATTTTTCAACATGTCATTTCTCCCTTTTCTCTCCACATGGTCAACAGTGAGGCCTTATCATTACCCATAACCATCTAATTTTAGGTATAGGATAACAAGTGTATATTCATTATCATTAGTTAATCAACCATTAATTAATCACATTATCTCAAATTAATTAATTCAACAATTAATTAATTAATCATTCCCATTTCATCAATCAAGGTTCTCATTAGACACCCATTTATTCTCATTTTCCATCATTATTTTAATATCACAATTAGGAAAAATAGATCATGTTCAACAACATACCCAAAACTGATTTTCTCATGAGTTCCTAGAATGAAGCATGTTATAATAACCCTGAGTGCATATAATGATGGATGCCAACTCAAATATAATGCCTCTTATGCCATGAATAAAAATACATCAATTTTCAAAACAAATATCACATCACACCCCAAGTGTTTCACCCAAGTAGAAATAATATACTACTATAACAACAAACAACAATCACAATAATCTCACCCTATGTACTCAGATTTTCCCCCAAACATGGGTTAGAAACACCCATACATGATCTCCCTACCAGTCCTCGTCTCTTCCTAGTATCATTTTATATATTCCCAAAACAGTAAGAAAAAAGAAGTACAAAGAAAAGAAAACTCCTTTAATTATACTTTGCGACGTCCCGAACTAGGAACCTCTAAATGGTTCCCTGATCTGGTTGGCCACATGCCCTCAAGCGTGCCCCCCCCCAATTTTCAGAGGGTACCGACTAGAAGCAAGGGTCGTGTAAGTCATTCTTGGGAAGACTATACCATCGATTATCCGAATAAAAACCAATGAAAGAAAATAACAGTATCCAAGTACAGAAGCATAAAAATAACCATAACAGTAACATGACATATGATAGTCAAACCATAGAATAAAATAGTCATCTAAAAGTTAAAATATATTATACCAATAAAATTGTCAAGTGTCTTTAATGCAACAGAAAGTAAAGACACAATGACTCCCAAACAAATTCTGAACCATGTCTGGTTCGCTTTCCCATGATCCTATCCAAAATTGAAACCTATCCCAAGGCATTTCCCTTATCATTTCCAACAACAATAAATTCAACTTCCCTTTCCCATGTTTCCTCTTGATCATTTCTGTGTTTCCATAACACATGAACTAACGTAATGGCATCTCCTCATAACACTTTCTCACTGCGACCCATCACACGTACCCGATGATCCTAAAATGAAGCTTCTATCTCAGTGTCAACATCCTCTACATCAATCACATGAGAAGCATTGGGGTGATACCTCCGTAGTTTTGACACATGAAAAAAATCATGCATAGCAATGAATTTCTATAAAAGAGCTAATTGGTACATTATTTGTTTGATTCTCAATAGAACCTCAAACGGTCCCACAAACCTAGGTGCTAAATTTCCCTACCTCTGTATCCTATAGTGACCCAATCTAGGCGACTCCCAATGGAATGCATGATCACCCTCTGTAAACTCTAGGGTTTTTCTCCATCTATTAGATTATGAATTCTGCCCACTATGAGCCATAGCCAGACATTTCTTAATCAACTGCACCTACTCCAATGTATCCTGAATGAGTCTTGGTCCCAACATCTCTAACTCACCCACCTCTAACCAACATAGCATTGATCTATAAGGTCTACCATAAAGTTCCTCGTATGGTGCCATATATATAGTTTCCTAATAAAGGTTATTATAGGAAAAATATACTAAAACCATGTTCATTTCTTTAGAACCACCAAATTCACGACATATTCTCTCAACATATCTTCTAACATCTATATGGAATGCTTCGAATGCCCATCTGTCTATGGGTGGAAGGTCATACTTAATAAAACCTTTAATACCACTCTATGAGGTCCCAAACTGGGATCAACTGAACTATGCCCCGAGCTAGTTGGTCACATTCCCTCTAGTATGCCTCCCAAAATGCTTGAGGGTTCAATGTAGTAGTGAGTGTGTAACACCCCATTCTTCCATGTTAGATTTCCCTTTGAATAATGAAGTAGTTTGCCTTGTACAAAACTTTGAGTTTTAACAAACCATGACCAATGAAACTAGCCGTAAAGAATAGTAATACAGACTTTTTGAAATTTTATAAATTTTTCTTTTCAAAATGGACTTCATTTCTGGATTCAATGTATCGAAATTAGATTATGGTGAAATTTTTGGTATTTTTCGAAATACATTCAGTTTTTGATGAATAGTGAAAAACACTACATTATTGTTTAAAACTGACTTTTTATTTAAATAATTAGTTTTTTTAATTTAATTTAATTCAGGTTAAAATAGATGCATAATACCTATATATTTTCAATTTAATTCATTGGAGTCATTTTATAATATTTTTACATATATAAAATAATATCAAACTTTTTACCATCTTTTACCCACCTTCTAGGAGGATTTTCAAATTTGCATAAAACATAATTTTACAGGTTTTTTGAGTTTAGTTTCAACAATCTGATAGACACAGTTGACATCAGAATATGAATTGTGGTTCAATAAGATGAAAATAATTTTTGGGGAATCGTAACTTTTGACTTTTATTTTCAACGGTTAAAAGTAAAGAGGGTAATTAAGGGTAAAAATGTTATAATAATTACCCTCACCCATGTCATAATTCTATTGGATAAGTCTAATTTGACCAAAAAACCTTAGGAATAAAATAAGATCCCATTTCATCCACATGGATTATATTATGACATTTATTATTATTTTATTTAAAGAAGAGTTAAAAGTGTAATATTCAACATTTAATAACTAAACCATTTTTAAGATAGAGTTATACATAATATAAATTAGACTATAAATATTAATTATAAATCTAAAATAATTCCTACATAATGCTTTTTTATTTAGTATTTTTAAATATTAAATAATTAAATTTATTTATAACACAATAATGATGTAGTAATTACCTTATTAATGAAATCATAAAATAATTGACATTATAAATATCTAATTAAATGTAAATTGAGACCTCTGATTAAATACAATAACATTCTATGTTAATATGACATGTTAGGAATTTTTTTAAAAAATTTATTATAAGTGATAGTGTTTTTATGGATTTCAAAAAATTCAAATACTAAATAGCTTAAAAATTGAAATAATTGAGTTTTTAAAACAAATACTATATTATTAAAGGACATAATATTCCTAAGAATCTACGGTTCGTCAAAATGACATAGATATGGTTATATATAGTAATAATGAACCACCTGGGGTTCTCTTGGATTGTTATAGTTATTTTTTTACAATATAATAAAAAAATACAATGTGACATGGAAAATGTCAAACTATTTAACTAAGAGTTATATCTAAAATATAAGGTTAATATGGTGACCTAAATCGGTCTAAAACCTATTGGTTGAGAGTATTTCGACCCGTCTACACCTTAGTATTGAAATAAATTATTTTGGATCTATTAGAAACCGAAAATTAATTTATTATAAAATAATATTTCAAGATTTTGCTAAAGTGACCATCACCTATCTTATAAAAGGGTACTTCCCATTCTCTTAATTTCACACCTCCAAACCCATTTGGCTTAGCCAAAACCTGCCCAAATATCCTCCCAAATATCCTAAAATTTACCTAGAGTCCTTAATTGGATCATATATCAACCCTATGGAGTTCTTTTGATCAACTCAAAAGGAAACACCCGAAGAAGAGGTAATAATTTCCCCACCCTCTTTCAAGTCCTTTTATTCTTCAACTTCCCCTTTTATTATTGTTTACATACCAAAATAATAACTCAAGTACCTTCTAAATACATTAATTATGTTATAAATATAGAAAAACCATATTCTTTATTCTATCCATCCTATAAATAAAAATTACACCACACGTGCGTACGTATGACTTACCGTGTCCACATCGTGGTGTAGTTTTCTATTCAAACACTTCATTACTTGGATGGGTATAATAACGAGTATAAATAATGTATATAATAGATATAACGTGTTAATTATTTGGTATTTATATGATATACCATCCAATTACATACGGTTTCACTATCAATATAAGGATATGGTTTCTCATGCATACATACAAATTACCATCTCCACGAACGTGATGAGTTTCATTCCTTATCATAATCATTCAACAATAATATTCATTTTATGATTAAAAATAATGATTATGAATAGAATATCATTCTGTATATGAATCAAATATATCATATCTATAAAAAACATGGCTTACATAACCACGCATTTAAAGGAAAAAAAATCAGTTAAGACCTGAAACGATAATACTACTAAAATATTATTAACAAAACAACATTATGAAATCAAATATGATATCATATTTATGTAAATATTATTTTATAATTATATAATAAATTTTTAACTATTATATAGGGGGTTAACATACCTTCAACTAAGGGAAAGTACAAGTTAATGTTTAATTCCACAATCTCTTCATTATCTGAGATTGTTTATACGTGAATATCTACTAGGACCTCTTTATCATCCACATCCGTGTTTCTTAAAAATATATTTCAAAACATTTTTTTTATTTTCTAGACTATGGGTTAAATTCATTTATACCATTTTTGGACATTTTATAAAAATTTTATAAAGGAATATTTCTGACATTTTCCATACAAGGTCCATTACAGTCTTTTTAAAAAAATTAAGGAAACAATATTTTTTGACTTATACGGCAAGTGCGGCTATTTTCCTCCGGTATAACACTTTCAAATCATCCCTTATAAGATTATAGAAATATTTTCAAAATAAATGTTTTCTTTTATAATTTCTTTTAAATTTTATTAAAATAGAAAGAGGTATTTCCCTAAAAATGTTTGGATTTCATCTATGTCAACATCCATTGATGGATTTTAAACATGCTTGAAGTTGATTTATTATGATATAAATCTTCTATATAGTGTTGAAGGTTTTGTGATATATTTGACCGTGGATGTGTGATTTCTATACCATTCATGGTTTATGGATAAAGTATTGACATTTTGTATGCTTGTTTTAATACGAATATTTATGTTACGTTTAAACCTGTTCATATGAGGAATGCATTGAAATTAGTAAGTGATGGGTGGAGTACACTACATCTCCATGATGCATCTGTAGGTATCATGAGACAAACTAGTGCCTTGGTAGAAGGCCTTGAAAAAATCTTATTTTTAGTCTCCATACAAGGCCATGACTATGTGGTTATGAAGTCTGGCATTATGCATTCCATCATTATGAAATTGGATATTGATATTGTTTGTGATTATTCGAATAGAATAATTTCCATGTGAATAAGTAAATGTAAATATTTCATTTATATTTTCCATATTATGCATAAGTTTATGTTTAAAAGGATTATTCTTTAATCTAAAACAATATTTTAAATGTTTTTGCTTATTTATGAATGATTCTGCTATATTGTTATACTTACTGAGCATCGAAGCTCACCCCTTTCTAGGTTTTATTTTTTCCAAGATGCAATGATGTATATTATGACTGGAATACTAGGCTAGATTAAGGGATATTAATGTTGTCATTGGAGACAATGTTGTTGTTTTTTTCATTTTATAATGTAATTTTAAACTTATGAATGTATCTAATACTTTCAAGGCTACTAAACTGATCGGTCTTTGGGGATATGATCCCTTATGATCATGAAAATGTTTTGTACTAATACACAGACTCAGGGTAACAGGGGTCGTGGAATTACATTTGGTATCATAGAAATTTTAGTACAATCCTTGGAAGTTAGATTTAGAAAAACTCTAATTAGAAAACATTATCCTAAGAGAGTCATTGAGGATTAATATAAAAGAACTTCCTTGAATTTTGGTAATATAGATATTTTGTGAGTTTAACAAGAAATACATCTCTATCTAGATATGAGCAGATAGAGGCTACTCTGGCACAGTTGTACCTAGTGGTAAAACATGAAAACAAAATTTTAAGGAAGACTCAAATGAGAACTGGTGCACGATAATGTATCTTGCTGCACCCATGGCTATGACACTCTGAGGGGATATTCCTAGGAAATTTCACATTTTTATTACATACCATTTTCAAGGATTTATGAGTATATACCTCCCCAAATAAATCTTTTTTATGATTTTTGATTATATCAATAAACTATTCAATTTATTTTAAGAGTTTTAAAAGTTTGGAATCATGTATTGTGATTCGTAAACTAATATATTGTATGATCTTGTTTAGAAATGGTGCATATTTAACGGAATGGAAACCATTTGAATGCACTTAATTCATGTAGGTATTTCTCTCCTACTCAAGATAATTATAGTGGAGATGGTGATGAAACTGGTGTTGATCAGCTTATCACCATACTAAGACAACTCACATAGGTTATTAATAATAACGTTACCTGTATGGAGCAACCTGATCCACAACGTGAAGGGTCAATGTTATACCTCTTAATGAGGAAACAACCACCATAATTCAATGGGAGTAAAAATAAATTAGTAGCTGAGTAATAGATAAGTTTCATAGGGAAAATATTTCATTCTTTGGGTGGTAGTGAAAGGAAAAAAATCATGGTTGTTTATCGCCTCAATGGAGATGAAGATCAATGGTGGTTATTGATTCGAAACACAAAGGAAGATGAAAAAATATCAAACATATAATGAATAAAATTTAAAGATATTTTCTTATAAATATACTTTCCTCGTGACCATCGACCAGATATGGAAATGAAACATCTGAGTCTGAGACAAAAAGATGATGATAATGTCACAGAGTATGAGGCTAACTATTTTTGTTTAGCTAGACATGCATAAGATTATATATGTAACCCAAGGAGTAATATTGATCAAATATATTATGGATTAGAACCATTTCTCCATCAAGAATTAGTTTCACAATCCTTCTCATTGTACAAAGATATTGTCTCATGCGCTATCAAGACAGAAAAGATATTATCTATGTCTAATGACTTTAAAGAAATTCAAGAAAAAAAGATATTTGCTGAAAAATATAGAAATGGAAATAAGGGGAAGAAGTGAAAAGATAAATATACATCTTCTGGTGAATGTGGGAAGAAACACCCTGGTACATTCCTGAAGGGAATAACAGTCTCTTATAAGTGTTGTGAAAAATTCCACCATGTTGGTGATTTCAAGGGGAAGAAAGAGGATTTTAATGTTCAATGAAACAATTTTAGAGAAAGGGGAATTATGAAATTGAATTTCCCAAACTCCAAGGGAACATACCTCAGAAAAGGCGAAGGGAGAAATGAAAATAGTTTGAAATCACTACTGTTGAGGATGAAGCTCTGAAAGATGTGGTGGAAGATAATTAAATGGTTTTCTCCAGTTTATCCAATGATTTATTTGATTCTGTATCATCTCATTGTTTCATATCATCCCAATATTCGATGAAAATTAGATATCTTCAATTTGACATAACTAGGGAGTTGTCTATCAAAAATCATAAGGGAAGTATCATCGCATCAATGTTTTTCGAATCAGTTCGTATTATGGAATATTAATATACTTTATCTATTGATCTTATCATCATACACATGATTGAATTTCATATAATCCTGGTAATGTATTGGATTTTAGTCCATGCTGCAAAAATATATTGTAAGAAGAATGAGGTTACATTTTTCGATGATGATAAACATTACCTTTTCCTTAGTGTAGAAACGTCACCACCTGATTCTTATTTAGATCAACCCCTAGTAGCTTTACTAAATTCAATTATTGGGGAGGAATATAGTAAAATAACTATGGGTGAGGAAAATAATGTTCAAATAGAGGATGTACCTATTGTACAAGAATATGTTTATCTGTTTCCAGAGTATTTCCTAGGACATCCTCTAGAATGAGAAATTGAGTTTTCCATTTATTTAATTCATGGTTCAAGGCCAATATCAAAGACCCCTTGTAGAATATACACTGTGGAAATAGTGTAACTAAATAAAAAACTGGAGGAATTGATTAATAAGGGATTTTTTCTCCCTAGTGTATCTCCATGGGGAGCCTCTATCAGTTTTGTTAATAAGAAAGACAGATCCATGAGGTTTTGCATTGACTATAGGGAGATCAATTCTATAACAATAAAGAAAAGTATCCCCAACCTCGGATTGATGATTTATTCGACCAACTTCATGGAGTTCAATAATTATCAAAGATTGACCTTGAATCTGGATATCATCAGTTGTGTGTGAAAAAGGAAGACATTATGAAAACAACATTTCATACTAGGTACGGGCATTACGAATTTACAGTAATGACTTTTGGATTGACTAATGCACCCTCTTCCTTCACGGATCTAATGAATAGAGTTTTCAATAAATATCATGATGAATTTTTAGTGGTATTTATTGATGATATCATGGTATACTCAAAAAACTTTGAAGATCATGAAAATAACTTACACACTATTCTGAAAACCCTTATAAGAAATGAATTATAATCGAAGTTTATCAAGTGTGAATTCTGGCTTTAAGAGATTTTTTTCCTTGGCCATATTATCTCTAAGGATTGGATCTTTTTTGACCCTTAAAATACCAAGGCAATCCAAGAATGGGTAGAACTGACAAGTATAACTAAGGTAGAGATTTTTATTGGTTTAGCAGGTTATTATCAATGTTTCCTCCATAATTATGCCCGGTTAGCTAACCCATTAACCAAGCTCACATGTAATGGGGTTAAATTTGTTTGGACAAAAGAGTGTGAAGAATGTTTTCAAGAATTAAAGATAAGATTATTCAATGCTACTATCTTGAATCTACCATTAGGGAATGATGGGAGTGTTATTTATAGTGATTCTTTAATGAAAGGACTTGGTTGTGTCTTTATGAAGACTGATTAAATTTCTGCCTATGCATCACGATAGCGAAAAATTATTTAAAAAATCTATCCTAATAATGATATTGAGTTACAAGTTGTAATAATTGATCTGAAAATATGGATACACTATCTCTATGGAGAAAATGTGAGATTTATAATGATCATAAGTGTTTGAAGTATATTTTCTCACAAAAATAACTCAACATGAGTCAAAGATGATGGTTTGAACTACTCAAGGGTTATCATTGTACTATAAAATAACACTTGACGAAGAAAAATAAGGAGGAAGATGCCTTGGGAAGAAAAGATCATGGTGTTTTGAAGAAGATGAGAGTTGGAAGGGATCTAATGTCCATGTATCTAGTAAATATTGATATGGGAATAACCATAGAAGGAAAATTATCAATAATTTTCAAATGGATTCCAATCAATATTTACGATAAAGGATAAAATGTTTGTAGACTGATGATAATATGTATTAAAAGAAGACTAAAGCTATGAATGATGGGAGATTGAGTGACTTATGATATGAAGTTGTAATTTTGAAATTTGGGAAGAGACTTTGTGTTCCTAAAATACCTGATTTAAAAAGGGAATTTATGGATGTTTCTCATTGCTCCAATTTCACTATACACCATGTGAGCACCAATATGTATAGAGATTTGAAGGAACTTTTTTGGAGGGACAACATGAAGATGGAGATTGCTGAATTTGTGTCATGATGTATGGTCTGTAAACAAGTGAAAGATGGAAGGAAATAGCCTGGAAGAGTCATGAAACCTCTTCCCATACCTGAGTGGAAATGTGATAATATTACGATGGAATTTGACATGGGGATACCAAAGACTCCTATAAGGAATGGTGCAATATGGGTCATTGTTGATTGTCTTACTAAGCCAAAAAAATTCCTGTTATAAGGGATGATTTAACACTTGAACGTCTGGAAGGAATATATATTAATGATGTTGTAAGACATCAAGGAGCACCCCTATTGGTTTTTTCTGATCGTGATCCCAATTTTATATTAAGATTCTTGAAAATTCTTCAGAAGGCCCTGGAAATAGATCTTTGTATGAGAACTACCCACCACCATCAAACTAGTGGACAATCAGAATGGACTTCAAAAACCATTGAAGATATGTTGAGATCTTTCTCTCATGACTCTCAAGGTATGTGGGATCGATATTTAACTCTGGTAGAATTTTTCTATAAAAATTTCTTCCACTCAAATATTCAGATGTCACCATATGAATTGTTATATTAAATGAGATGTCCCACACCAACTTGTCGGGTAGATGTTGGTGAAATAAAACTAGTAGTCCCAGAACATGTTGAGGAAACAATAGAAATAGTAATGATTATCCAAACCCACATCAAAGTAGCCCCATGTAAGAAAATGATCTATGTTGACAACTGAAGGAATGATTTGAAATTTCAAATAAGAGAACATATTTTTTGATGGTATCTCCATAGAAGGGTGTGATACATTTCGGTAGGACGGGTAAATTGAGTCCCAGGAACATCGGACCTTTCGAAATTCTAGAATGAATTGGAGATGTAGCTTATTGTTTTGCAATGCCTCCAGGTGTCTCCAATGTTCATGATGTGTTCCACATATCACTGTTGAGAAAATACATGCATTACACAATGCATGCACTCACTTATTATGAAATATAACTTGAAACCAGTCTATCTTATTTGAAATATCCTATTATAATTCTTGATACCAGAGAATATGTTTTGAGAAACTGGAGACTCATCTGGTGAATGTTCTATGATGTAAACCATAAGATGGAAGCGGAAATGTGGGAACCTGATAAAATTATTATTAAGAACCACATGAATCTTTTAATGCAACAATATTCAAGAAATTTTGAAAGCTATAATATTTTAAGGAGGGGAGAATGTAACACCCCAAGATTCGATTGTACATTCCCCTTTGAATAATGAAGTAGCTAGTGTTGTACTCAACATGGAGTTTTAACACACCATGAACAAAGAAACTAGCCGTTATGAAAATAACTATTCACTTTTTAAAATTTTATAAATTTTATTTTTCAAAATGGACTTCATTTTTTGATTCGGAATATCAAAATTTCCATTGGTTGAATTTTTGATATTTTTATGAAAGCAATCATTTTTTGATTAATAGTGAAAAACAATGCGTTATTGTTTAAAACTAACAGTTTATTTAAATGAATATTTTTTTATTTGAATTTATATTAGGTCATAATATATACATAATTATTATATATGATTAATGTAATTCATTAGATTCATTTTAAAATACGTTTAGACATATAAAATTCTATTAAACTTTTTACCATCTTTTACCCACCTTCTAGGAGCATTTGCAAATTTGCATAAAACCTAAATTTACCACTTTTGTGAGTTTAATTTCAAAAATATGATAGACATTGTTAACATCAGGAAGTAAAATTTGCTTCGATAAGATGAAAATAATTTTTGGGGAATAGTAAATTTTGACTTTTATTTACCAGAGTTAAAAGTAAATAGGGTAATTAAGGGAAGAAATGATATTATAATTACCCTAAAACATGTTCTAATATATTGTAAAAGTTTAATTCGACCAAAAAAACCATAGGAATAAAATATTAGTCCCTTTGGTCCACTAGGATTAGATTTGGACATTTATTTTTATTTTATTTAAAGAAGAGTTAAAAGTGTTAAATTCCATGTTTATTAAATAAACCATTTTTTATATAGGGTTATACATAAGATAAATTATACTATAAATATTAATTCTAAATATAAGAATATTTACTACATAATAGTATTTTATTTATAATTTTTTGACATTAAATAATTACTTTTAATTGTGACCCAATGAAGATGCAGTAATTACCGTATTAATGAAATATTAAAATAATTGATATTAAAAATATCCAAATAAATGTAAATTGAGACTTATGATGAATTAAACTAATTTTATAGGTTAAAATAACATGTTATTATTGATTAAATAAATTTTTTTTAAGTGATATAGTTTTTATGGCTTCCAAAACAATCAAATACAAAATAGTGTCAAAATTGACATATTTGAGTTTTTAAAACAAATACTATATTATTAATTGTTATAGTGTTCCTAAAAATGTAAGCGTCACCTAAAGGACAGAGATAAGGTTATATATATATATATATAATGATCAAATCGGGGTTCGATTGTCTTGTTATAGTCTATTTATATACAATATAATTAAAAAATACAAAGGGATATGGTAAATGTAAAACTATTTAACTAAGTGTTAAATCGAAAAGAGAAGGATAATATGGTGACCTAAGCCTGTATAATTCCTATTTGTTGAAATTTATCTACCCATAACCACCTTCACCTCAAAATAAATCATTTTTTATCCATTATAATCCTAATATTATTTTTTTATAAAATTATATTTCAACCTTTTCCTAAAGTGACCCTCACCTCTCTTATAAAATGGTACTTTCCCTTCTCTTAATTTCTCACCTCCAAAGCCATTTTCTTCAGCAAAACCCGACCCAAATATACATCCAATGTCCCTCACATAATCCTTCTGTCTTTACAATTATCAGAAATCCAACCTAAGGATCCCTTTTGATCAACATAAAAGGAAACATCCGAAGAAGAGGTAATAATTTCACCACCCTCTTTCTAGTTCTTTTCTTTTTTCACTGCCTCTTTCTTTGTTGTTTCCATACCAAAATAATAACTATAGTCCATTATATATATTTTGATGTTATTATTAATATGGTACAACTATATTCATTATTCTTACATCCTATAAATGACAATGTCATCATACGTGCGTACGTACGTCTTACCTTCACCATGTCATGGTGTACTTTGTTATTCATACAATTCATTACATTGATGGGTATATTAATGTGTATAACTAATGTAAATAATAAATATAACATTTTATTATTCTTTATATATGATATACCATTAAATTACATACGATTTCACTATCAATATAATGATATTGTCGCTCGTGCGTACCTACGGATTACTGTATCAACGAACTCGGTGAGATTCATTCCCCGTAGTGATCATTCAAGAATAATTTTCATTTTATGATTTATAAAGTGGTTTAGGAACATAATATCATTATTTATATGAATCAAATACATCCTATTCATAAAAAAAATTTCTTATTTAACTGATCATATAAAGGAAAATGAATCAGTTAACAACC
Source organism: Viscum album (assembly GCA_963277665.1). NCBI lineage: Eukaryota > Viridiplantae > Streptophyta > Magnoliopsida > Santalales > Viscaceae > Viscum > Viscum album. Next base: position 70,503,100 of record OY728161.1, read on the forward strand.
AAAATGATAATACTACTGAAATATTTTTAACCAAACAACATTATAGAATCATATATGATATCATATTTATGTATATAGTTCTTGAATAATTTGATAACAAATTTTTAACTATTCTAAAGGAGGATAACATACCATCCGAAAAGTAAAAGTACAAGGTAAGGGTTAATTCCACAATCTCTTCATTATCTGAGTTTGTTTATGTGTGAGTATTTACTGGGAACTCTTTATCATCCACATCTGTGATTCTTACAAATATATTTCAAAACATTTTTACTATTTCCTAGACTAGGGGTTAAATTAATTTATACCCTTGTTTTAATTTTTATAAAATTTTTATAAAGGAATCATTTTTTTCCAAACAAGTTCTATTACGCACTTTTTGGAAAAATTAAGGAAAGAATGTTTTTTATCATATATGGAGGGTGTGGCCATTTTCTACGGTTATAACTCCTTTGAAGCTTCCCTTACAATATTATAAGATTAATTTTAGAATAAATTTTTTCTTTTATTATTAATTCAAAATTATTTCCATATATAAAGAGATATTTCTCTCAAAAAGTTTTTATTTCATCTATGTCAACATTCGTTGATGGATTTTAAACTTGTTTGATGTTTATTTATTGTGTAGAAGGTTTTCTGATATATTTTACTATGGTTGTGTTAATTTTATACCTTTCATGGTTTATGGATAAAGTATTGACATTTTGTTTGTTTTTTTTAATACGAATGTTAATGCTATGTTTAATCCTTTTCCTATGAGAATGCGTGGACATAGTAAGTGATAGGTGGAGCCCACTATAGCTCATCAATTCATCGATAGGTCCAACGAGACAAACTATTTTCTTGATATAAGGCCTTGACCAAATCATATTTTTAGTCTTGGTACAAGGCCATGTCTATATGGTTATGAAGTCTGGATTATGCATTCAATCATTATGAAATTGTCTGTTGATGTTTCATGTGATTATTCGACTAGTAGAATATCCATGTGAATAAGTAAATTAAATTATTTGATTTAGCTTTTACTTATTATGAAAAATTTTATGTTTAAACGGACTATGTTTTATTCTTATACATTTCCTTAAATGTTTATGCTTATTTATGAAATCTTCCACTATATTGTTATCCTTACTGAGCATCTGAGCTCACCCCTTTCTTTTTTTTATTTTTTCCATGATGAAAAGAACTATATTATGACTGACCTGTATGGATAGATAAAAGGATATTCATGTGGTAAATGGAGAAAATGTTGTTTTTTTAATTTTATATTATAATGTAATACTTATGAAATTATCTAGTACTTCTAAGGCTACAAAACTAATCGGTCCTTCGGGATATGATCCCTTATGATCATGCTAATTTAATGTAATGATGCACCAACTTTGGGTAACTGGGGTTGGGGAATTACAGAGGGTCTGGTAAGTCAGTATTGGGGAGAATATAACCTCTGTTATTAGAATAAAACACCAATGGACGAAAATAACAATATCTAAGTATAGAATAGTATAAATAACCAGAACTATACCATGGCATATGATAGTCAAACCAGAGAATACAATAGTAAGTTGATAGATAAAATATTCTATGCCAATGAAAATGTAAAGTGTCTATAATGAAACTAAATGTACAGAAAAAATTACTCCAAAACAGATTCTGAACCACGTCTGGTTCCCATTCCCATGCTCCAAAACAAAACTGCAACATATCCTAGGGACTTACACTTACCATATCCTGCAACAACAAAGTCTGCACGGGTGTTGAATAGGAATCCTAAATAGGATGTGAGTACAACTCAATATACCACCACCAATGGTGTCTAAAATGAGTCCAGTCAAAATATAGTGTTTTCATTTAAATAAAGCAATAAAAATAATTCATTAATAAAACAGATATAACATTATCATTTAATACTAAATCATGACATTAGGCCAATTCAATCCATGTTTCCCAATTGAATAATCATTAATTATTATCATTATTTTGGTTTAGTTAGTCATGCCTAACACCCTAAATCTCAGTTTAGAGATCATTTGTTATTATCATTAATCTCAGTGAATGTAGGATGACATGCCTAGCACCCCAAATCTCAGTGAATGTAGGATGTCATGCCTAGCACTCCAATTCTCATTTGGTACAGGTGATCATGCCTAACAACCTTACATCTAAGCGCTTAGATAACTGTTGGGGAGGAATTCCAATTCCACACCCCAACTTCTACATTGTTCTAGTATGTCATACCTATCACCACAAAATCTCATCCATTTAATCATTATTTAATTTACAAGAATTTTCCACATTAATAATTTAATAATTCAATGATATGTTAAACATTTCAAAGTCTATTAGTAAATTTAGAAATTAACTAACCACATAAATGATTAATTAAAACATCAATTAATTAACAAATCAATACCATTCTCATTCCATAATTAATTCATGACAATTAATTTTCCATTTCATAACCCATCAATTCATAATTAATTATCACAAATATTTGTCTTGAAAGACAAACATCATTTCATAATTAATTATCCCAATTAATTATCTTAATACAATTAATTCAATAACTCAAATACAATATAACAACCAATAATTATTTCTCCAATATATAAATCACTTTGGGCCACCCACCACCCCCCCCCCCCCCCCGTTCATTTGTTCCGTGATTCAATTATCAACAAATCACCATTTTAAACACACATGAATTCAATTTTCCTAATGACCCCCATTTAGGAAATCAATTATCAAGGGAATCAATAAATTTCATAAACACATACACATATCATAAATCATGAATATGGGAGTTCAATTTGGACAACCTTCCTCAGTTTATTGATGGATATTTGCCCAATGGAAATCCAAAAAATCTCAGCGGCACAACATCATTGATCAAGCTCCAGATCAAAATCCCAAAACCAAAATTACGATCAAAGTAATCCAGATCTTGAAAATCTAGATTTAAATTCTGAATCCATGATCTAGATATCAACCCATAGGTTTTGATCCATGGAATTGATGAAGATAATCCATGAAAAGAATTAGGATAGATGGGGGAATGAAATAGGAGAAGCATCAGAATGAATTTCAGTTGCTGGGAGGAGAGTGGATCTTCAATCCGAGCTTCCAATCTCAAAGAATGGTGTTTGGATCACCTTGTAATCCATTATAAAGGCTTTGGTAACACCTAAAATATGTATTTAATGATCCAAGGTCGAAATATGGGAGTCTTATGGGGTTCATGTGGTTTTAAAAGACATTTTCAATTATTAAAAATTCGGTGCACTGTATCCTAAGAAGAGGCGCACGATTAGGAAAACCATGCCCCAACTGTGCAGACTCCACTGCCCACTTTTATATAGTTGGAATAGTTTTTTCGCATGATTAGGAAAATGATGTGGCCTCCCCTATCCAGTTTTGAATGTTGTGCGCGGTTTCCCAAACCGTGCGACCAAACCATGCCAAGTGTCTCAAATTGGATAGAGTAATCCCGACATTTGGTGTATGGTTTGCCTAACTGTGGTAACAAACCATGCTAATAGTGTAGAAATGGGTCCAGAGACTAAATTCTTAGATAATGGTTTTCCTAAACTAGAACCTCTTCCCAAAAAACCATGCACTAGTTTTTTCAGTACAAGAAAATTTCAATTTCGCGGCGGATTTTTTACTATGGTGGTGGTTTAAACTGTTGCCTTACGCTTCTATGGCGGTTTCCAAAAACTGTTGCTAAATTTCATGTCGGGAAACTAAATTTTGTGGTTTTAGCGGTTTTGTGGATTTTTATAGGAACCATGGTTGTTGGCGCATTTTCATGGCGGTTTTTCTAGGTAGTGGATTACTTTTTTTAGCAGTGGTTAAAACTTCCACTAAAAAAATTATTGCCATTAATGGAAAAACCGCCATGAAAAACAATATAACTAACATGAAAATGTGTAGAAGATGGGACACTATAGTGGCATTTAAAACCGCCACTAAATTTAATATGGAACTAGCGGTTAAAACCTCCTCTAATAGAAAAAATTTCAATATTTAGTGGTTGTTCAAACCATCTCTAAATATACCTTTTACAGTTAGCTTTAGTTCAAACCACTAATAAAGAGCAGATTTAGAGAAAAAAGAACAAGTTTTTGGATCCCTTGTACCAGTGCCTGGGAAAATAACCATTCCAAGAATACCAAAACACAAACGGAATACATATTACAGTCAATATGAAAATAGTTTCTTATCTAATCACAACCAAATGCATCGTTTAGGGAGTAATGGAATGCAGATAAACATATGAAATGGCATAATCCAAGTATCCTATATAATGTAGTGGTGAATTTATGTATTTAAAATTGTCCATTGCAGACTCATATATACTAGTTGATCATTGATAGAATGTTCACATGTTGCGTGCAAATTATATGGTCACCCATTGGTTGATCTAGGTGAAATGGGACAATATGATTTTTTTTTCAAATGTTGGTACTCCCACGTATCTTCTAAAACTGTTCAATAATGTAATATCCCTTTATATATGATTATTTTATAGAACTCAAGGCATACCTTAGGTGTTTGGAAGACTTATAGTTGGAATTTATAAATTGGGAAATTGCCTAGATTAACATGTCACCATATAAGTGACTCTATTGAGATTATATATAGGTTTCAATGTTTTAATGAATTGAATGAGTTAAAGGTAACTGATAATGTGAAATGGAAAATTATTTATGGGTTTCCATTATTAAAATAAATCAATTAGTTTCAATTGGAATGACCCCAAGTAAATATAATGTCTTTCTCTTGATTTATGATATGTAAATACTTCATTCGAACTATAATATTTTTAATGGGAATTGAACATGGATAAAGATATGAATAAGAGGTTATTCCTTATCTATTAAGACAAAAATTATTATGACTTTATTATGTATATGGTGTAGATAGAAAAAATGGATTTGAGGTAATTCCCCTCACAAGTGATATTTAATATATGCCTTTATAGATGTTGTGGTATGATGGTATGAGATTGTTGAGTAAAGAGATATCATAATTCCTTACATCAGGTGTTAAGCATGGTGTATCACAAAAATGGTACTATATATGTATTGTAATTTACTCACAACATTCCATGACTATAATTTTAACCTGATGGCGCACTCAACATCCCACGTGTTATTTCTTGGAATCTCTCACTCTATTGTGATATAAGGCATGTAACGAATTACATGAGCATAATGGCTCGTTAGACTGGTTAGGTATGTCTACGTTATGCCATGTATTCATCTGTATTATTATAATTATATGGATATATACATGATTGGGTGGTTATTTATTTATTCCTTAGTTACTCAAAAGATATGTGGTGTAGTATGATAGTGGTATACCCTTTATCATGGAAATAATGATGTGGTAATATTTTCATGAGATTAATTAATGTTGGTGATCTGTGTGGAATTATTATGAATGAATCATATCATAGAAATTAGGTAAATTCATCTCTCTCTTCGGTTATTCCATGTGGAATTATTATAATAGATAGTAAAGATAGAAAAAATGTAAAATCATCTCTCCCGTGGATAAGAGGTGGCAATTTTTTTAGGGTGATGGATTAGGTTCAAGTATCATATTTGTTTCACTCATGTGATTTCTTTGGAAAATGAGTCTATAGTGTGGTTTCTTTTGAAGGAATGGAATCTGGATCCTAATATATTATAACTCTCATTATGCATCCCAGTTACTTTGATGTGCATAATATATTAGAAGTGATCAGGAACATTCTGTCAAAGGGAAGAGTGTCTTGTGAAGGGGGTTGATATATTCTATCAAGGAATATGGATTCTTATAATATATTATTTTTGATAGTGTAGATGATGTTATGAATGTTAAGTAAATTATCACGTAGTCTATTTAACATTTTTCTAGGTCAGGAGGTTCTAACGAATCAATATTGAGTTTCCCATCGGCATGTCATGCATACTGAGATAACGGACACTATCATTCACATTTCCTGACTATTCTTGGAGACCACATTGGGAATGGTGGAAAAACCCCATTTAAGACAGTGTAGCAAAATTTCCCCTAATCTCGTATCAATATCCATGGATTGGAAATATTTTTTCAAATTTTGGATATTATTTTATGCCACACTAAAGGGTGATCTATGTTTAGAATGTTAGTGATACACACATTCTCAACCCTGGGGATTGATACAAGAGCATAAATAAGAATTACTTCTTAGAAATGCAAATGTAGTGGTAAATACATTGGGAAAGAAAATGTAGGATAAGTTATTATAATGAAAAAAATTATTTAGGAAAAATGAATCATAAAAATTGTATCATCACAATAAAGAGTCAATATATATGGTTTATACCACACTCAAGAAATCAAGACATAAAAAGAAACATCAGAAATCAATAAAATACATAAAAGGAAACATGAGAAATCAAGAAAATGTTATGCCCTGAAAATGTTTGGATGAAACTATGTGCCACACATGATTCATATACAAACTGACTATCAATATTTTTCTACATATGTATAATACAACTAATCATTTTATGACTATGTACATATATATTCACCCACTCAACCTCCATCTCCACTCCCTGATACCACCTGTAAGAACATTATATTGAAAAATAAATAATGATTAATATTTATATTTAAACGTTATACCAATAAAAGTTTGAAAACTAAATGATTTTTAATTTTATTTATTTACTTTCTGTCCACCAATCGATGTAATACCACTAGGGGATATCTTCTCATATTTAGACTTATATCTGTCAATGCTTTTTGTAAAGAGGATATCTGGGCCCCCTGGTTTTGAAATTTGTTTCATAGGGAAACAATCTCTCTCTAAGAATATTTGGGTATGGAGTAACTTCAACCAAGAGTAGATGTAGTTGTAATCCTCGATGATTTACCAATGACCTCAGATGGTACGGGTCTCAAACCTATCCTGTGCACTCTACCAGGATGCTATTTCCCAAGGACTTTAGCAACCAGGTCATCCTTGGAGACTGAGTTGGACTTCCCAGGATTGGCATCCCATATATCTTTAATTTTTACCAATAAATAAAATTTCAATATATGTTAACATTGTTAAAACATATAATAAGTTATTATAATGAAAAAGTGAGTTCATACCTTATCTTCTTTGGTAGGCTCATTAACAAAACTTCCATCATATTTTTTGTGAACATCCAACCACACATTAGTTCGGGATTCATCATGCCCTAAACTCTGTGGTTTCCTTAAACAATAATAAATCAATAGTTTAATATATTAAACAGATAATATTTTCATATAAAAATTTAAACTAATTAAATGATTAACAGAGTCGATCGGCTTATAGAAAATATTTTTGACCCAATAGTGTGAGGGATGCCTTTCTTATCCCGGCTTGATGCATTCATTCTAGAGAGAACCTGAAATAAATAAAATTCAATTTAATATTAATTTATTCAATTTCACCTCCTCTTAATATACATTTATAAATTTAAAATGAGTTTGATATAATAATATATATTTAAATATCATCTGCTTTTCATCATGATGTTTTTCAACAAAAACATTCCACTATTCTATGGGTACTCCATTGGGTAGCTTCTCATACATTTATTGGACGGTCAATGATGTATCATTGAAATCACTCAAAAATCTCTATTTGATGTCTTTCCATATCATACAATGATTTTTCAACATCCACTTTCATGCTATCACATCAGAAATTGTAATGTAAAAATACTATTTGTATACAGAAATTCATTTTAACATATTAATAACATGAAATTAAATTACACTGTAATGTATTAAAACTACCATTATTTGGGAAAAAAATTCATTTTCCAAATTATATGCATATTTCTCCAATCATAATAAGAAATAGGAAGGGAAATGGGCTTCGCAGCCAGTGGACCTAGAATTTGGTCCAGTGATGTCGCGACGTCATCCGTAGGGACACCATATAAATCAAATGGGACAACAATCTTCTCTCCATTCATATTCCACACATCTTAACTTTTTATATTTTCCACAGTTGCATTTTATTCATCATTAATGAAGAAAAAAATTGTATAAAAATGTTCAATAAATTTATTTATATTAAAACATTTACCTATAATAGTGACCCTCAAGTATGCATATGCTAAACTTGAAGTGGCGCGCCGCCACCCCACTACTGAGGCTGTTGAAGGGGGGTCCGATGACTCAGAATCTAATGGGATGCTCACAGAGGCTGTGAGAGATGGTGAAGGAGGATATGGTGTAGGGGGATAGGTAGCTGGTGTCTTAGATGATGTTAGGAGGGAGATAGATGGATCCTCATCTGTCGCTGAAGTGGATGAAACAGTATATCTCTTCCTCCATGGCATTCCTGTCATTTAATCAAAGAAAATTATGTTCAGAACATATATTGCACAAAAAAAGTAGAAAAAAAATAAAAAATGGAAATAGATACCGAATACTAAAAAAATATACATAATAATGATAATGAATGATTGCACAAATGAAATAACTGGTTGCTGAATTAATAAAAAATTGTATATACAACCATTTTCCTCTTCAATAATTTTGGTTTATAACTACATTACCTCATCCACTTCATTCAACCATTCTAGAATAATTTTTTCAATATCATGATGGAAAAATAATTTTACATCTTGATGTTGATGAGATTCAATTTCAGAGGTCAAATCTTCTACTTAATCACCCATATCATACAAATTTCTTTGTATTACATGAGAAAATACACTCCACCATTCATACACAACATCATCTATATAATATACCATTTTTTCTATGATAAGATATATGGATCATGATGTTCGCGATCACCAACATCCATCAAGTGAGAGATGTTCAAAAAAGTAAATTTCCAAGAATATCTTTTAACACCTCTAATAATATCGACACAATTACATTTAAATAAAAAAAATGAAAAATACTTGCAGTAATTTAATTGAATAATATTAGTCATATTTCCATAGTATCCCACTTTAGCAAATGTAAATATATCACTATTCAGTGTTTTCAAACCCCTTTCTCGATCAACTGTACGAAATCTAATGCCCTTTACTTCTCAAGCGTTGAACATTGTAACTTGTTTTAGAGGACCTCGAGCAATGAAACTTCAAATATACTGATATCACTACTCGACTATCAATAATCATGATATTAAAAAATAAATACACATTATCAGATTTACAAAATATATGTGTTGAACTAATATTCGGATTAATTACAATATTTATGAACTTACACGTCATGAAAACCATTCTATAAGCTCTTTATTAACAGATTTCGTTATATCTTTCATATTTCATGTTCATCCTCTCATTTTTTATCTTTTATTATCCTCAAATCTTTAATGAATTTATCTACAATTTCACAATTGAACAACACATATCTATGTGCCTATAATAATTCCAATTTAGTCATTGTCACATTTGAGGTCCTCCCAATTGATCGGCCAATAGCATGACATATTTTTTATTTCTGATGTATTTGAGATTGATTCGATGTGTGGTCAACACATCCAACTTGATTAAATTTTATCTTGATATAATCCATGTATCTAGAATAAAAAATGTAGAGACCCAAAGATTGACATAAATTGGAATTACATTACTTTTGCAGAATACTTAATACATTACAAAAACAGACACACAAGGACCACAATAGTTTAGTGTCTTGGGAAACTCAGAATATAATCTTCTAATCTTGGTGAAAGATCCTCAAAATCTACCTTAAAGATCTTCTTCTTTTTTCTTACCTAAAACCTTTCCTTATATCCTGGGGAAAATAAAACCAAAAAATGGGTGAGCTCAAATTCTCGGTAAGGGAAAACATAGTGAACATAAAACAATCCACAAACGTTTGAAAGCAAAAACATGAACATGAAATTTAAACGTCAAAATCTCGAGCAAAGACATAAATCTTGGAGGTACGTAAGGCTTATATCATAATTGAACATCAACCATGATAAAATATAATTGGAATAAAACATGTAATGTGGAAACCATTCATCACATGTTATGATTTTTGTAGTAGCCAAGGCATTGCTGCCAAGACCATCTTAGTGGACAAAGTCCCTTTCTGAATTGAGTTCACTCCTCGTTTCAGTCCTGTAACACTGAATCGGATTAACATACCATTCCAGCCATTTCTATCTCATGAGATATAAATCTTTACCCAATGCATTGTATGGAGATATAGGTCCCACTAATCTCATATTGAAATCATTCTTACTTGTGCGACAACATAAACTTAAAACATTCATCATAACCCAAAGAATAAAATGGGTTTCATAAACATCATCCCATCATCACATAATCCGAAAAAATGGATATTTCATCATAAGAAAAGTGAAATCATTTAAATCATAGAGACATAATACTTGAAACATACACATATGAAATAATGTCATCTTAGATGGAAAATGGTTTTGATAAAACACTTGAAATGAATTCTTGAGTAAAATATCCTTTCTTCTTCAAAATCAATTCCTTTTCCCAAAACGTCATGCAATTTTAAAAGAAAAAGATTTTTTTGAAGATAGTCATGAAATATTTTGGAGGAAGCTTCATGAAAATAAGGCTTTATAAAATCGTAAAAATCTGTTCGTTCCATATAAGTTAAAAAAACATTCTTCCCATACTTTAGCCGGAAAAGTCAAAAAGTACCTCGTATGAAAAACGACAAAAGATTCCTTTAATATATTTTACTAAAAACTCACCGAAGGGTAAAATTGGATTTAAAATTTTTTATGAGGAAATAAATAATATTACATATTGAGGAAAAATGGATTTGTTTGATAAATATTCCCCAGTAAATTCTGAAATATAAACAATCTCAGATAAAAATTGAGATTGCGAGATTTTCCCTTACATTAAGTCCGATATGCTTCATACGTATCTGAACCTCCTGTATAATGATTTAAATAATATCATTGACTTATTATAGAATCATATTCATTGTTATGATATCATATATGGTTCACTTATGACTTTATATTACCCGTTCTATTGTAAATTCCATGTTAAATAGTGTTTTGGGTAAAATCGTTTCATTTGTCGTCCGCGTTTTGACTTGTAATTATTAATATGATTACTTAGATAATGATTACATAATTACAGAATATAAAACATGATTTATATATAATATATATTTAGAATATACATATATATAATAGATCGATAAATGGAAAGAAATAGACCGTTCATGGAGACGGTAGGTCGTACGTACGCATGAACGTTGTTTTTGTTTCCTTATTGAGTTGAATGGAATCAAGTAGATGACATCAATATATATATACATAAATCCAGAATCATTATTAAGTCATATATTTCATGATTACTTATTATATATACTTTATAATAATTTATGAATGGTTAATCATTGAGAATGAATCACACCGCGTCATGGAGACGGTAGTCCGTACGTACGCACGAGCGATGATATCGTTCCCATAATTATTGAATTGAATTGGGGTGGATGATACAATATATCAGAATCAATATATAATGCCCCATCCTTAAACCTTACTTAATCTTGAGTTATTACAAGATTACACATTGAGGATATTTTCGGGTTTAGAGTTTTAGAGAATAAGATCATAAAACATGCATTACATTCCACATATAAACAAAGTGGTTACATGAAGTTAGTATTCTTCATTCCCATCAATGGAAACATATTTAAAATAAAACATGGATTCATTCTTGACACTTCCTTGACACTATCATCATATCATGTACCTTTCCCTTGACCTGTGAAAACATTTCAAAAAAACTTGGGATGAGCATAAAAAGCTCAGTATGGGTTATAAAAACATGGAAAGGAAACATGGGTACATATATACATAACAGTGAAATCATACTTTACCCATAAAACATAAGCACATTAACATACCTCATCAAATCATTATTAAATCATTGAAATCATAAGACATAAAGGTAACTTGAGGCATTCATAACATTCTTACGTAGGGAGTAACCCACTTGGTTACGTTTGGAATACCCATCACAGTATATTCCCTAAAATCTCTTCGGAGAAACCATAACGTTTCACTCCTTCGCGTCACCCAATGCATTGGAGAGCTATATCGGGCTCACCCACCCTTATTTTATCACGGAACCACCCGTCTTCATAATAATGCCCAAGAATCATAACATAATTGTATCACATAAAACATGCGTAATGGAAACATAACATTTTCACATTTCAATCACAAGATATCAATACAACACAAAAAACATTGTGAAAACCATTTTCAGTACCAAAATAAAAGAAAAGTAAAACATGGTATTTATTTTTCTTTTAAAAAGAAGGTATGGCTTGTAGAGGAAGCCGAAACTCAAATAACGGTCACGACGGCGGAGAAGTCGTTGTCGCCGCATACGTACGACAAAAACATTCCCTTTTGTTATTTAGTAAACGCTTCGTATAAAAAAGATTCCTTTTGAATAAACGTAAAATTCAAAGGGGTTTATACACCGTATAAAAGAAAGTTGTGTATAAAATAAAATATGCCTCAATGAAAGGAGATTGAGACGAAGTCCCATACCTCGTATCCGACGTGACCCGACCGTTATTTAATCTCCTGAATAATAAACTTGAGTTAATCTCTAATTGAATATGAACCTTTTTCAAGTTCATTATTCCTTTTATACCATGTTATGAACATCATGTAATCATTTAAGTTAATAATGTTCATTTTGTCGGTATTTGGTTCTTAAGTCAAAAATAGACTTCTTACACTTACATGTTGTTAATTTGGTCAACGTTTCATTATATCCAGAATGATACTAATGATTTGGATAACATATATATCATATATATTCATCATATACATGTATTTATAATATTACATCACATTTAGAGGTAAAAAATGAAATGCACCGTTCATTGAGACGGTAAGACGTACGTACGCATGAACGCTACTTCCATTTCTATTTCGTATTTTCTGGAATGCAATCATAATGATATAAGAGTATATTATAATTCCAGTATAATATCATATATAATATCATTAACATTATCCTTCACACATCCCACATATGGTATTAACGAATCAAATCACTTTCAGGGGGCGGTAGTCCGCACTTCCTAAAATGAAGATATCATGTTTACCCATAATGGGAACCATAAAGGTATGCCCAAAATGAAAAAAAACAGAAGCATAAGGAAACCATAAACATATTATATATCATATATAAAAATAGTGACATCATAATGGCCACCTTTGAAGGTGTTAAATGAGTATTGAACAATCATCGTTTCGGGAGGCAGAATTTCGCCATCCATAGAAACCTTATGTTATTTAACCATTTGATGTAGATGTGTGAGAGTGTAGCTCAAATAAATCTTATAACAACATCCTAGTATATTGAAGATACTGGTATTGTTACAAAAGAAGTAAATAAAAAGAGTTTAGGGGGTTGGAGAAGAAAAATAAAACAAATGAACATGAGAGAATGAATTACCTTTAAAAGTGTAACTCCTTTTAATTTGAGCCTAAAGGCTTCCTTTGAAAGGATAATGCCCAAAGGGAATCCTCTAGGATGAGGAGAGGGATGTGGAGAGAGTAAATGGGCAGGGGTTGGCCAGGCCAAAGGCTTGAGGAGTGTGTGAAATGAGGTAGAGGTGGGGGCCTTTTATAAGAGGAGAGGAGGGGCACTTTTGGAAAGTAAAGAAATATTACTTTATTGGAAAAAGCGTTTCGGATTCAAAAGGTCCCAAATTGCTATAATTCGTGGATAAGGTGATAAGGATTCTAAATACACCCATCCACTAAGTTTTGGACATGTGTAGTTCATAGATTTTACATTATCGTTCTATTTTATTTAAATCGTCAAATAATGATGTCATCGCTACATCATTATTATGTCATAAATAATTTAATTTATTTAATGTCTAAAAATTATAAAAAAATACTTTGATGTAGTAAATCCTTTTATCTTTCCAATGACTATTTATAATCAAAAATCGGATCTTTATAACCCCATGTAAAAATTGTTTTCGTAAAACATATTATGTTTGTGTCATTTTTACTTTAACATTTAATAAAAAGTTATCTATGTCATTTCCCAACCAAAGTTTCTCCATGGGGTCCCCAAGTTGACCCATGGATTTTCTTGGTCGGACATGACACAACAAATAATGTTGGAACATGTTTCTAGGTCATTTCATATTATTAAAGCATTATTTATACCTTAAACTACCCTAATTACCACTAATCGCGATTAAAAACTTAATAAGTTACTATTCACCAAAAAATTATTTTAATCTCATTGAACCACATTTTAATTCTTAATGACAACCATGTATGTCGGATTTTTGAAATTCAAAACACAAAGATGGAAAAATTTCATTTAAAAGGAAAATCAGTTTTTATAAGTACCACTTAGTGGTTTCACTATTCATCAAAAATTGAAGTTTTTCAGAAAATTACCAAAAATTCACCCGAAGATATATTTGATATTCCGAATTCAAAATTGAAGTCTATTTTAAAAGAATTCAAAACATATAAGTCACATTAATTAATTTAATAATTAATTCCCGCTGTTATGACAAATAGAGTGTTTTTATGAAACAATATGTATCAAAAGATTGACACCAGTTTAAGTCTAATTTCAAAGTGAAATTGATTCCAATGACCACCATTGGATTAAATGGTAAAAATATATTCAGATTACACATTAAGACCAATTCAAAAGATAATCTAATCATATAAATAAATTAGATTAAGAAGCAGTTTTGATGTAAAATGCAGTATTTTTCACTATTCATTAAAAAATGAACATTGTTAGAAAAATACCAAAAATTCAGAAAAAGTAAATTTTTATGTCCCAATCATAAAGAATAAGTTTATTTTGACAAACATAGCTTATAAAATTGTCAAAAGATATATTTAAAATGGGTTTTCCATCATAAGGCAGTAAAAAAATCTTTTAAGAATATTAGTGTATTCCATGCATAAGATTGTATTTATTTTCATTTTAAGCCTCTAAAACACTATCTTAATAATTAATAGAAATAGATAAAAATATCTATTATTCATTACTTACTTGGGATGTTACATCCTTCCCCCCTTTAGAAAATTGCGTCCCCACAATTTATTTACTTATCAAATAAATGAGGGTACTTATCCCTCATTGCATTTTCAGATTCCCATGTTGCCTCTTCAATCATGTGGTTTTTCCACAAAACATTTACCTGATTAATCACCTTATTCCGTAACACTTGCTCCCTGTGGTCAAAAATCTGGACCGGTTGTTCCTCATATGATAGGTTCTCTTCCAGCTGAACTACTTCTGGACTCAAAACATAAGATGGATCTGGCATATACTTTCTCAACATCGAAACGTGAAAAACATTGTGTACCTGAGACAAAATCGGAGGTTAAGCCACTCGGTATGAAACTGATCCAACTCTCTCCAGAATTTCTGTATGGTCCAATGAACCTTGGACTCAACTTTCCTTTCTTACCAAATCTCATCACACTTTTCTAGGGAGAAACCTTGAGAAAAACATGATCACCTACCTCGAAAGATAGATCCTTCCTCCGGTTATCCGCATAACTCTTCTGCCTGCTCTGAGTTGTTCTCATGTGTTTCTGAATCAGATGAACTTTTTTGCCATCCCTTCTACCAATTCTGGTCCCATCAACTTCATTTCACCCACTTCATCCCAGAAAGCTGGAGTTCGACACCGCTTCCCATATAATGTCTCAAATTGTGCCATTTGTATACTGGAATGAAAACTGTTATTATATGAAAATTCTACCAAAGAAAGATGTTGGTCCCAACTTCCCTAATAATCCATAGAACAATCTCGTAGCATATCCTCCAATGTCTGAATTGTTCGTTTTGACTGCCCATCTGATTGAGGATGAAAAGCTGTACTAAAATTTAATTCAGTACCCAATGACTTCTGAAGGCCTTTCCAAAATATAGAAGTAAACCTGGGATCACGATCCGATACAATGGAGAGAGGAACTCCATTTAACCTGACTATCGTTTTAAGATACAAACGGGAAAGTTGATCAAGAGAGAAAGTATCTTGTATAGAAAGGAAATCAGCAGATTTGGTCAAGCGATCAACAATAACCCGGATTGAATTATTACCTTGAGATGTCTTCGGTAATCCCACAACAAAGTCCATGGATATATTCTCCCATTTCCACTCTGGAACTGGTAAAGGCTGAAACATCCCTTTCGGTAACTTCCACTCTGCTTTAACCTGCTGACAAGTCAAACACTTCACAGTAAAATCAGCAATATCTCTTTTCATTCCATCCCACCAGTAATACTCCCACAACTCACTATACATCATAGTACTGCCCGGATGAACTGAAAACAGAGAACTATGAGCTTCACATAACAACTCTCTCTTCAACTGCGAATCACAAGGAACACACAATCTCTTCCCAAATCTCAAAACACAATCATTATCAATGTTGAATTCAGGAAACTTAACTTTCTGAACCAGCTCTACCTTTTTATGCAACTCATTGTCTTGCTTCTATGTTTGCTTGATTCTATCTGATAGAGAAGATCTCACTGATACCTGAAACAAAACAGAAGGACTTCCTGCACCAACAACTTCTATGCCAAAGTTCATCAAATCCTTAACCAAAGGATCACGTTCCAAACGCAACATTGTTAATGAAGCATTACTTTTTCGACTCAAAGCATCAGCCACTTTATTTGCTTTTCCCGGATGGTAATGAATTGTACAATCATAATCCTTGATTAATTCTAGCCATCTCCTTTTTCTCATGTTCAACTCTTTCTGAGTGAATATATACTTTAAACTTTTGTGATCGGTATATATTTCACACTTTACTCCATACAAATGATGCCTCCAAATTTTTAAAGAAAAAACAACAACAGCTAATTCCAAATCATGTGTAGGGTAATTTACCTCATGAGTTTTCAACTATCGTGAAGCATAAGCAATTACCTGATCATTCTGCATTAGGACACAACCATGTCCTTTCAATGAAGCATCACTGTATATAAAAAACTCACCATTCCTGAAAGGTAGTGCCAAAACTGGAGAATTCACCAATCTTCTTTTCAATTCCTGAAAAGAATCATCACATTATTTTGTCCAGATAAACTTTACACCCTTCCGAGTTAGCTTAGTCATTGGACTAGATAACCGTGAAAAATTTCTAACAAACATTCAGTAATATCCCACCAAACCAAGGAAGCGATGAATCTCGGTTACATTTGTGGGTCTTGTCCATTCTTCCACAACTTTTGTTTTTGCAGGATCAACAGTAATTCCATCTTTAGAAACAATGTTACCAAGGAAAGAAATTTGTTTCAACCAAAACTCACAC
This sequence comes from Viscum album, assembly GCA_963277665.1. NCBI lineage: Eukaryota > Viridiplantae > Streptophyta > Magnoliopsida > Santalales > Viscaceae > Viscum > Viscum album. Next base: position 70,520,438 of record OY728161.1, read on the forward strand.
TTGCTGAATTTCCCATACAGTTTCTTTTCTTTTAAGGTTTGCAAGATAACCCTTAAATGTCTTTCATGCTCCTCTTTACTTTTAGAAAACACCAAAATATCATCAATGAAAACCACCACAAACTTATCCAAGAACTCATGGAAAATTCTATTCATTAAGTCCATGAATACACCAGGTACATTGGTTAGCCCAAAAGGCATTACTACAAATTCATAATGGCCATATCTCGTACGGAATGCGGTTTTCGGAATATCTTCCTCCTTTACCTTCAGCAGATGGTACCCCGATCTCAGGTCGATCCTTGAAAAAAACCGAGCTCCCGGGAGCTGATGAAACAAATCATCGATATGAGTCAAAGGATATTTGTTCTTAACAGTGATATTATTCAAGGCTCTATAATCAATGCAAAGCCTCATAGAACCATCTTTCTTTTTAACAAATAAAACAGGAGCACCCCAGGGTTATGTGCTAGGTCTAATTAAACTTTTCTCTAATAAATCTTGCAATTGATCCTTCAACTCTAAAAGTTCAATTTGTGCCATTCGATAAGGGGGTTTTGAAATTGGCTTAGCATCATGAACTAAGTCAACAGTAAACTCAACTTCCCGATCTGGTATTATTCCAGGCAACTCATCAGAAAAAACATCAGGATTCTCATTTACCACTGGAACATCATTAATCTGAACAGTTCCTTTATTTTCAACGACGTGTGAAAGGTAACATTCATTTCCATCTTTTACAAGTTTCTCGGCCTCTTGATATGTTATCAAAAGTAAGGGTTCATTCTTGTAACCAAACTGAAAGTCTTTATGAAAATTAACTTCTTTAGCTCTACAGTCAATCTTAGTATGGTAAATAGAGAGCCAATCCATACCCAGGATAACATCAAACTCTACTAGAGGTAGAACAATAAGGTTTCCAAGTAGGTTCTTTCCATAGATAAGGATAGGAATATTCTTATAAATTCTTTTTGCCTCAACATTTCCTCCAGGTGTTTTTACCAAATGTTCAGGAGTCATTTCTTGAGATGGTATTCCCATTTTACTAGAAAAGGTTTCAGAGATGCAAGAATGTGTAGACCCCGAATCAAACCACACACTGGCATATTCTAAAAAAACAAACAAAGTACCTGATACAACTTCATTTGATGGCCCGAAATCTGCTGAAGTAGTTGCAAAGGATTTAACCACCCCTTTTTGCTTGTATTCTAACTGCTTCCCATCACTCAAGCTCTTTGTCGGACACTCATTTTCATAGTGACCCATCTCATTTCACTTATAACATTTCCCTAACTATAAATCAAATTTGTTCTTACCTTCACCTTGATCCTTTTCAGTGCAATCACGAGCCTTATGTCCCATCTTACCACATCGGTAGCACTTTCCAGAATTCAGAAGACATTCCCCATCATGCCTTTTTCCACATTTATCAAAAACTGGAAACTTAGTTTTCTTACCATCAGACTTTTTTGAAGAATTCTTACCTTTCTCCTGCCACCTCGGTCTCTTCTTCTGCTGGTTGTTATAGAACACTTGGTCATCGGCAAACTCCATTTCCACCTTCTCCGCACATCGAACAAGATTTTCATAACTTTTAAACTCACGAGAAGATAATGCCCTTCGATATTTTGGCTTTAATCCTGAGTAAAAATGATTGATTTTACTATCAAGGTCTCAAATAAAATTTGGTGCATACCTTGCCAATCAAGTGAACCGTTCTTTATAGGCAGCCACTGAGTCTTCCTCTTGCCTAAATTCCATGAATTGTTTTCCCATCATAAGTCGAACAGCCTTTGGAAAATACTTCTCAAGAAACATACCTTTGAATTCATCCCAGTCGAGAGCATCAATCTCATCGGTGTCCCTGATATTTTTAACCATAGACCACCACTGATCTGCTTCACCCTCCAAATGGTAAATAGCAAGACTAACCTTTTGATTGTTTGAACACCCCATGATATCAAAAATCTTCTCCAGTGCTTTAATCCACCCTTCGCTAGCACAGGGTCAGATGATCCTCTGAATGATGGTGGATGTTGCCTCATGAAATGTTCCACCGCTGACATGTTCCTCTACGGTTGATCTGTATGATCTTGTGCATGGATACCACCACCATTTATCGCTTGAGTAAACTGTGCCATTACTGCAACAAACTGTTCAGTTCCAATTCCGACCATCTCAGGATGCTGATTAGGAAGGTTATTTCCTTCTGTATGCCTTCCTAGCACTGCTTCCCTATTTCCTCTGTGGAAAACCATTCTGAACAAACATGTCTTAGATGAAGCAACATGGTAATCTTCAAATTCTATATCATTTCAAAAAAAAAATTTGGATAATCATTTAATAGAATTCTAACTCTTAAAGTTATCTAAACCGACCTCTGATACCAAGTATAAGGCCCCAGCCTTAAACCTTACTTAATCTTGAATTATTACAAGATTACACATTGTGGATCTTTTCGGGTTTAGAGTTTTAGAGAATTAGATCATAAAACATGCATTACATTCCACATATAAGCAAAGTGGTTACATGAAGTTAGTATTCTTCATTCCCATCAATGGAAATATATTTAAAATAAAACATGGATTCATTCTTGACACATCGTTGACACTATCATCATATCATGTACCTTTCCCTTGACCTATGAAAACATTTCAAAAAAACTTGGGATGAGCATAAAAAGCTCTGTATGGGTTATAAAAACATGGAAAGGAAACATGGGTACATATATACATAAGAGTGAAATCATACTTTACCCATAAAACATAAGCACATTAACATACCTCATCAAATCATTAGTAAATCATTGAAATCATAATACATAAAGGTAACTTGAGGCATTCATAACATTCTTACGTAGGGAGTAACCCTCTTGGTTACGTTTGGAATACCCATCACAGTATATTCCCTAAAATCTCTTCAAAGAAACCTTAACGTTTCACTCCTTCGCGTTACCCAATGCATTGAAGAGCTATATCGGGCTCACCCGCCCTTAGTTTATCACGGAACCACCCGTCTTCATAATAATGCCCAAGAACCATAACATAATCGTATCACATAAAACATGCGTAAAGAAAACATAACATTTCCACATTTCAATCACAAGATATCAATACAACAAATAAAACATTGTGAAAACCATTTTCAATACCAAAATAAAAGAAAAGTAAAACATGGTATTTATTTTTCTTTTAAAATGAATTTATGTCTTGTAGAGGAAGCCGAAACTCAAATAACGGTCACGACGGCGGAGAAGTCGTTGTCACCGCATACGTATGAAAAAAACATTCCCTTTTTTCATTTAGTAAACGCTTCATATAAAGAATATTTCTTTTGAATAAACGCAAAAGGCAAAGGGGTTTATACACCGTATAAAAGAAAGTTGTGTATAAAATAAAATATGCCTCAATGAAAGGAGATTGAGATGAAGTCCCATACCTCGTATCCTACTTGACCCGACCATTCTTTAATCTCCTGAATAATAAACTTGAGTTAATAACTAATTGCTTATGAACCTTTTTCAAGTTCATTATTCCTTCTATACCATGTTATGAACATCATGTAATCATTTAAGTTAATAATGTTCATTTTGTCGGTATTTGGTTCTTAAGTCAAAAATAGACTTCTTACACTTACATGTTGTTAATTTGGTCAAAGGATCATTATATACAGAATGATATTAATGATTTGGATAACATATATATCATATATATTCATCATATACATGATTTTATAATATTACATCACATTTAGAGGTAAGAAATGAAATGCAGCATTCATGGAGACGGTAAGCCATACGTACGCATGAACGCTACTTCCATTTCTATTTCGTATTTTCTAGAATGGAATCAAAATGATATAAGAGTATATTATAATTACAGTATAATAGCATATATAATATCATTAACTTTATCCTTTACACATCCCACATATGGTATTAATGAATCAAATCACTTTCAGGGGGCGGTAGTCCACACTTCCTAAAATGAAGATATCGTGTTTACCCATAATGGGAACCATAAAGTTATGCCCAAAATGAAAAAAACATAATCTTAAGGAAAAAATAATCATATTATATATCATATATAAAAATAGTGACATCATAATGGCCACCTTTGAAGTTGTTAAATGAGTATTGAACAATCATCATTTCGGGAGGCAGAATTTCTCCATCCACGGAAACCGTATGTTCTTTAACCATTTGATGCAGTTGTGTGAGAGTGTACCTAAAATAAATATTATAACAACATCCTAGTATATTAAAGATACTGGTGTTGTTACAAAAGAAGTAAATAAAAAGAGTTTATGCTGTTGGAGAAGCAAAATAAAACAAATGAACATGAGAGAATGAATTACCTTTAAAAGTGTAACTCCTTTTGATTTGAGCCTAAAGTCTTCTTTTGAAAGGATTCTGACCAAAGGGAATCCTCTAGGATGAGGAGAGGGATGTGGAGAGAGTAAATGGGTAGGGGATGGTCGATCTAAAGGCTTTAGGAGTGGGTGAAATTAGGTAGAGGTGGGGGCCTTTTATAAGAGGAGAGGAGGGGCACTTTTGGAATGTAAAGAAATATTACATTATTTGAAAAAGAGTTTCAGATTAAAAAGGTCCCAAATTGCTATAATTCGTGGATAATGTGATAAGGCTTCTAAATACACCCATAAACTATGTTTTGGACATGTTTAGTTCATAGATTTTACATTATCTTTCTATTTTATTTAAATCGTCAAATAATGATGTCATCGCTGCATCATTATTATGTCATAAATAATTTAATTTATTTAATGTGTAAAAATTATAAAACAAATACTATGATGTATTAAATCTTTTTTGATTTACAATGACTATTTATAATCAAAAATATGATCTTTATAACCCCATGTAAAAATTATTTTCGTAAAACATATTATGTTTGTGTCATTTTTACTTTAACATTTAATAAAAAGTTATTTATGTCATTTCCCAACCGAATTGTCTCCATGGGGTCCCCAAGTTGACCCATGTCTTTTCTTGGTCGGCCATGACACAACCAATAAGGTTGGGACATGTTTCTAGGTCATTTCATATTATTAAAGCATTATTTATACCTTAAACTACCCTAATTACCACTAATCACGATTAAAAACTTTATAAGTTACTATTCACCAAAAAATTATTTTAATCTCATTGAACCACATTTTACTTCTTAATGACAACCATGTATGTCGGATTTTTGAAATTCAAAACACAAAGATGGAAAAATTTCATTTAAACGGAAAATCAGTTTTTATAAGTACCACTTAGTGCTTTCACTATTCATCAAAAATTGAAGTTTTTCAGAAAGTTACCAAAAATTCACCCTAAGCTATATTTGATATTCTGAATTCAAAAATGAAGTCTATTTTAAAAAAATTCAAAACATATAAGTCAAATTAATTAATTTATTAATTAATTCCCTTTGTTATGACAAATAGCGTGTTTTTATGAAACAATAAGTATCAAAAGATTGACACCAGTTTAAGTCTAATTTTAAAGTGAAATTGATTCCAATGACCACCATTGGATTAAATGGTAAAAATATTTTCATATTACACATTAAGACCAATTCAAAAGATAATCTACTCATATAAATAAATTATATTAAGAATCAGTTTTGATGTAAAATACAGTATTTTTCACTATTCATTAAAAAATGAACATTGTCAGAAAAATACCAAAAATTAACACAAAGTAAATTTTGATGTCCCAATCATATAGAATAAGTTTATTTTGACAAAAATAGCTTATAAAATTGACTAAAGATAGATTTAAAAAGGTTTTTCCATCATAAGGCAGTAAAACAATCTTTTAAGAATATTAGTGTATTCCATGAATAAGATTGTATTTATTTTCATTTTAAGCCTCTAAAACACTATCTTAATCATTATTAGACATAGATAAAAATATCTATTATTCATTACTTACTTGGGATGTTACACAATATGTTGTTATAATAACAATTTATAGTTATTCTTTACACCATTATACCCATCCAAGTAAGGTGGTGTTCGAAAAATAGATTACACCAAGGCGTGGAGACGGTATTACGTACGTACGAACGCGCGGAGATTTCGTTTTACGTAGGATGGATAGAAGGTGGAATAGGGTTGTTTCATATTCTTAATAACATATAATTATATGAGTTATACTGATTTTATTACTTTATAATGAAACAAATAAATAAGAAAAAGTTTGAAGAAGAAAGAAACTTGAGAGAATCAAAAGAAAAGATTACCTCTTCTTCGACGCACCTCCTATAAGCCTTCTCTTATGGAAGTAGAGTTCATCTTTTGAGAAGACCAGAACCTCCAGAATGTTTCTAGGGAAGTGGAGAAGAGAAATGGTAAGGGTTTGGCCGAGTTTCAAGGCTCAAAATGGTGTGAGGAAGAGAGGGAGGAGGTGCCCTTTTATAAGGGAGGAGATGGGCACCTTTGGAATAACTAAAAATATTTTTTATTAGAAAGTCATATTCGGTTTTTAATAGCTCAAAATAGATTTATTTAAAATATAATGTGGGTATGGGTCGAAATCCTCTCATCCAATTGAATTTAGACAAGTTTAGGTTTATATTTTAACCTTGTCATTTAGATTTAACTATAAGTTAAATAATTTTTCTTTTACTGTGTCTTCTTCTTTTCTTACAATATAATGGTAATAAACATACAATAACAAGCCACACAAACCCCAAGTTGTTTATTATTAATATATATAACCTTATCTAAGTCATTTGGACTAACCGTAGATTTTTAGGAATAAAATATCAATTAATAATATAATATTAGTTTTAGAAACTATTTTCTGTCAATTTTGACACTATTTGGTAATTGATTTTTTTGAAAATCGTAATAGAATTATTAGTTGAAAAAAATTAATTAAATAAATAATAGAAAACATATTAACCTATAAAATTAGTGGAATTCATAAAAAGTCTCAAATTACATTTATTTGGGTATTTATAACATCAATTATTTCAATATTTCATTAATAAGATAATTACTGCATCATCATTGTGTCATAGATAAATTGAATTATATGATGTTGAAAAATTATAAACAAAATAAAATTATGTAGGAAATATTTTTATATTTCTAATTAATATTTATAGTCAAATTTATCTTATGTATAACCCTATATTAAAAATGATTTACTTATTAAACATTGATTTTAACTATTTTAACCCTTCTTTAAATAAATTAATATTAAATATCCTAATCTATTCCAAGTGGGCCTAATTGCTCATATTTTATTCCTAAGGTTGTTTTTGGTCTAATTAAACTTACCCAATAGAATTAGGACTTGTGTTAGGGTAATAATAATATCATTTTTACCCTTAATTATCCTATTTACTTATAACCGAGGTAAAAAAAAGTAAAAAGTTACTATTCAACATTAATTATTTTCATCTCATTGAACAAAATTTTATTTAATAACATCAACTGTGTCTCTAGGATTTTTTAAATTCCATTCACAGAAGTTGTAAAATTATGTTTTATGTAAATTTTCAAATTCTCCAAGGAGGTGGGTAAAAGACGGTGAAAAGTTCAATAAAATTTTTATATATCTAAAATTATTATAAAATGACTCCAATGAATTACTTTGAACATATATAGGTATTATGTATAAATTTTGACCTAAAAGGAAATTAAATAAAATAAATAATTATTTAAATAAAATGTCGTTTTTTAAAAAGTAACCCAGTGTTTTCACTATTCATCAAAAATTTAATGTTTTCAGAAAAATACCGAAATATCACCCTAGGCTAATTTCGACATTCCGAATCCAAAAATGAAGTACATTTTGAATGATAAAATTTATAAAATTTCAAAAAGTTTGTATTACTATTCATAATAGCTAGTTCTAATAATATTCTAATAATATATCATTGTTTAGTAAAACCCAGTATTGCGTACAACACACGCTATCGAGGAAAGTCGTGATTGCATGTAATGAAAGCCAAGTCAGGGTTGCGTGTTGTGAAAGACTAATTTTTTGTTACATTATAACATAATCCAACAATTTTTCATTTATACATTGAATATATATATATTCACTCAATGTTGCGTAGAATGACTATTATCAAACGAACTTGAAATTGTGTGTAACACAATCTAAGAATAGTGTTTCGTATACTGCAAGTTAATAAAATGTTGCGTATAGCACAAGATAATCTTGTTTTAGCATAAAAAACATGACACCAAATAAATTAAAAAGAATACTAATCATAAAATATCGGGTTGTTTAAAAACATAAGACACTCCTCAGCCAAATAGCCTTCAACAATAGAGCCTTCTATTTAAGATTTATTTCTCACATATGATTTCGAATTCCCAAGTTATCTATGAGATAAAATAACCATAATTATGTATTTAATTTAGTGAAATTATTTTTTCATATGTATAAAACATATAAATAATGTACCTATCAATTGGATACTTCCATCGATAATGAATGGTGCCTCTTAATTTAGCTTCCTCAACCAAATGCACGGTTAAATGCATCATGAAAGAAAACAAAGACAGAGGAAAGATCATCTCCACTGCACAAAGGGTCAATAAAAACCTCTCCTATAGGTTGTCAAGCTGAAATGGATGTAGATATTTCTCACATAGTTGTCTCAAAAATGTGCATAATTGGGGTACAACAGCATTAAGTTGTTCAGGTAATAATTTATGCAATGCTAATGGTAGTGACTATTTTAACAAAAATTTTGAATTGTGACTTTTCAATCCATGTAAATTGCGATTATTCAAGTCAACATACCTCTAGATGTTACTTGAATACCCATCGAAATACCTTCACATTCTTTAAAAATCAGAGGAATGTATATTCATCCAGTTTTTCATTGAAAATTTTGTCGGAGCAAACTTTCCATCCTCATCTAGAAAGAGATCACGTATTATGTTCCTTACTTGTAAGTATTTGTGAGAATTGCGATGATCCTTCGACTTTACATGCTCATTAAACAATGTGAAAATAAAATTTTTACAGACATTCTTCTCAATATAAATCACATCATTATTATGCTGCAACAAATTAAATTCCCAATACATAAGTTTGAAAAATATATTTTTTTTCTTCCATTGTTGCATTCTGATTTCACTTGACGATGCATGTCGAACCTGTTTCCCACAATAGATCAAATGATGAACCTTCTCAAATTCTGTTTCAACATTTTCATGTTGTGTCAATATTTTATAACCACTTAACAACATTGGAGATGGTCTACAATCAATGAAACCGTTAAATTTTGATATGTTCATCCAAAATCTAGGAGATTCCTTGAGAAATATCTGATGGCCCAAGAAGCACCATTTTCTACGGTGAGGTAGACATTTGGGCACAAAATCAAAGTTACAAACATGAAACTCTAAAGTAAATTTTTCAACTAGATAAATTCCCAAGCCCAGGGAAGTCACTAATGGTCTTCATTATTGAAGCCTGAATTTTGAACATTATTTTAGAAGAAACATCAAATGTCTCTACACCATTTCTCCATTACTCATGTAATTCTTCAATCAATGACTACAAGTATACATCAATATTATTTCCAGGAATTTGTTTTCCAAGAATAATCGTCAAAATGATTAAATATGTTTGTCGCATACACATCCATAGAGGCAAATTTTAAGGGATCAAAACAACTAGCCAAATGAAATAACTGGTAATGAAAGTCCCAAATGGGTTGAATCCATTGTCAGCCAATTCCAATCAAACATTCCTTGGATCAGTTGAAAAATCTAGATGTAATTAACCAAATGTCTTAGATGATTGTGAATCTTGTATATGTATCATTAACCCATCATTTTTATAATCTATAGAATTCCACCTCATGTGTTCAGTGGTTTCCAATTACATGAATAATCATTGCAATCAAGGCTTTAAAAGAATGTAATGCGGAACTTTTGTAGGCGTGTTCTCATTCTTCTTCTTCATGAATGTATATTGATTCAGACTTCCAACATCACCCATCGACTTCCATTTAGAATTACATTTTTTTCAATTTTGTCTACTTGAATCATCTTTCCAATAAATCATTCAATCATTGGGACACACATGTATTTTTGTATAATGCAGACGAAGCCTATTAACATATTTTTTCATATTATAAAAATAATCGAGGATTTTTTCTTTAGGAAATGCATCATGAAACAATTCCAATATCATGGAAATTTCTTTATTTTTAATTCCACAAAGACATTTCATATGGTACAACTTCAGCAGAAAAGAAATATTTGAATCTTTCAAACATCCACTACACAACTCTAGATTTCCATTGTCAAAAAAATCATGAATGGTATTTTCCTCAGTGAAGTTTTCTCTTACATTTGTATTCACAGAAACAAGAGGAGGATCCAATGATATGTTACAATCGTGATTTGGTTGTGTTACAGCCTCAAAAACATCAGTTTTCACATTGAAATTTGTAGCACCCTCATCTGGTTGTTCTACTATGTTTTGATGATGATAACGGTGTCTTGAAATGCCGAATGCATCATTTATGAGGTTTTACATTTCATTTTCCATGGTCAATGATGTTGGGATCTCATTCTGTGGATTAACATTAGTTCGCAACCTTTCTCTAATGTTTGATTATCCATGCCAAATCCAACACACGTATTTATCAAGGAATTGCTTCAGTATTAAATTTACATAAAAATTATCTCTCTTCAACCATATTCTAAAGTTACATTTAGGACATGGAAATCTTATTCTTACTTCAACGGATTTATTTGAAATTGAAAAATCTAAAAACTCTTTCAAACCCTTAACATACTAAGTTGTGTTCCTCTATAATGTGATCCTAATTTTATCCATGTATATCTCAATGTTTCTACACAATATAAATAAAATTAAAACACATAGTTACTACTAAATAGGAATAGAGATTCATTTATACTAGTTGAAAAAATATATAAATATGTTACATAAGGTTTTCCTATATAAATATCTACGGTAAACCACACACTAGAAAACCAAAGAATGAAAATTAAAAAAATCTATAATAGAAGACTAGAACAATGATCCCATCCATGTAGTTTTTTATATGTTGTGCTCCAACAAATCAGATGGAAAAAATAATGATTCCATAACATTGATATATCAAAGGTAAGGTCTTGATAAATCATATTATAATTTCATAGATGTTAAGAATAAGAAATGGTATCAAACTCTTACCTTAAAGTGGATACTTATTTAAGTAGATAGCTATGTATACAATGTATATTTGACCCATTGGTGGGAAGGTATACTTGGAATAAAAAGGATAGGAAAAATCCTTGACATATTTGAAATATAGATGTTGGGTTGTCTTCTTTGTTTCTCTTTGTCCTAGTGTGGACTATCTCGGCACGGTAGTGAATACAATAATGATTTATTTTTAGTGACGAATTTTTTAAATGTTATAATACTAGTTAATGATATACACTTCTCATTTCATAAATCATGGTGATTCTAGTGGATCATATAGAAGTAGGTGATTCTGGATCATTCCAAGTGTTAAATTATTAATTTGTGTGGGGAAACTTATATATCAAGTATCTTTTTCTATTTTGTTTCTATAGTGTGTGTGAGTTAAGCAGTGAGTTTTCTCACTGTAATAGATAAATGAGGTTTATTTTTCACAAAATCATAAAAATAGAATTGAATTACTTTTAACCGGTACAAACCATCTCACTTAAACAACTCTATACTCGGGTCCATCACATGATGGTCTTGAAAATATTTTATTCGCTCATAGAAAAACTACACCATATTTATCATTATCTTCACCAAATTTGGCCTAAGATTAATTAACTCTATAACCGTGTTCCAACACAATAGAGATATGTAATAACACTCATATGATTCTTTAAATGGAGTTTTACCAATGGTTAATCAATAGATATTGTCATAGTGAAACTCAACCAAAGGGAAATGATTCACCCAATAGCCTATAAAATAAAGAATAAACATCTTCAATACATCCATTAAAATTTGAATAATTCTCACTATTTGACCTTCTATCCAAGGATAAAAATTACTAATTAGAAAAAATAATGAAAAAAAGAATGCTACAAAACCTTCTACTATTGGGAGGTAAATTAAGATCTTGATCATACATAACAATTATTCAAACCACATGAATCTGCACCACAATGGGAACCTATAAATGGAATAACATACCAAAACAATCAAGATTTAAAATAAATATGTAATATTCAACCAAATTTAAATTTCCATAATGAGGTGTTTAAGGATAATGTTTTATTTTTTATAGAGTAAAAATGATTAATCTAGATGATTGTGATTAAAATAGATCATAATAATATAATTATATTGGCAGAATTATTCTTTATATGGAGTTTTATATTCTTTTTTTAATTATGTGGAGTTAAATTAATCGACTTTCTCATCAAGAAGATGATATCATCTGGCCTTAGATAAGAAGTGCACAAAAACATTGAGATCGACACAACCTAAATCCTAGGATTAAATAAGTACAAAAATTTATATTTATATACGAATCTGGGAGAGAAATACAATTGTATAAACAAATTTTTTCATTGATGTAGTGTTTCTAGAATGAAGAAAAGGGAGTTTCACTTGGGTTTCAACTGATCAAAAACCAAATAATTATAATGGAAGTTTTCCTTGGAATGTAGTTGCCAAAACTAAAATATTTATATCTAATAGAAAAATTATTTGATTTCCAATTTCATTTATATTGAAACTTCATCATGTCTCTTCCATTTAGAATAATCCTAGAGAATATGAAACAAGTAAATAAAACCATATGTTTTTTATGTATTAAGGTACATTTTTTTAAAATTCAATGTCAATGACAAAACAGTTCTAGATTAATCATGATCTGGCCCACATAAGAATAATATTTGATGATGCGTGAGGGTTAAATATTTAATGTAATGAAAAAATATATTTCTAAAGAACCTTGATTCCCCAGCCAACTTTGAAAACAATCACATAGGTTTAAACAACACACTTTTCAAAACCGACTAGTCCAAAGTACATTTCACACACTATTTTAAGGTCATCAACTACTATATTAGTCATCCATGATTATTTTCACATCCCATGATTTAGAATATTATATGATTTTTATGTTTTCATTTTTATATAATGGTATAAACAATTTTCAAGGTCATGAGGGATTCTATTATGTTTATAATAACCAATTATTATCATAAAACACTGAAAGGGTTATGATTATATACTTTTTCATTATCATATTTCCTATGAAACATCAATGTTTTGAGTTTACTAATTTACATTTTATTTACACATAAAATTATTTTTAATGAAATAGAGAGTTTGTTTTATTAGTTCCTTATGTAACACATGTATCATTTGTTGTGGTGGAATAAAAACTCCCACTATTATATGTTGCAGAATACTTATATGTACCAGGTCATCTCCATTGGGATGGGATAAAATTAGAAGTGTAATTTAGTATGAGTTGAAACAAATATTATAGGGTTGAAATGTGAGAATATTTGAATGTGTAATAGATGGTCAATAGTGATTATAGATCACCTCATCTAAGTTAAAAAAAATAATAATTTAGCTCCACTAGAAGTGGTAAAAACATAAAGTGAATTATAATACTTCTAACAAACATAAATATTCTCATTTTAAAACTATTTTGATTGACTATCCACCACCAGTTCATTGGAATTCCCCCTCAGCATAGTCCATGACCATTTTAGATAAGTGAATAGTCACCAAAAGGATTCCTATCGAGACAAAACTATAAGAATTTTATTTACCTTTCATTGATGTAAAATTTTCCCATTTTTTTCTCATATTGGGTCCTCATATAAGGTATCTGAAGAATTATTAGTGTGGTATTCCAAATTATTTTAGGGTTTCACTCCATACAGAACCCTCTCTATGTTATAAATTATCTCTCTAAAAAGTTAAATGGTTTCATCATCTCTTGATCATTCCGTACACTCATAGATCCAAACATAATTATAGAAAATTAAAAAAAATCCAAAATGAAATTTATCCCTCCATTTTTGAATAGCACACACAAACATACACTTACTGCTATAAAATAATATTTAATGTGAGTGGTTGGATTTCATTTAAGAATTATATTATTGTGGGAGTAAAATGACTAAAATATATTGTAACGCCCTGACCCAAATTACCCAGAGTCAGTGCATTGTAACATAACATTGGCATGATCACAAGAATGATCAAGTCTCGAAAGACCGATTAGTTTAGTAGCCATGGAATAACTAGATACATTAATGAATTTTACATTACATCATAAACTGAAAACAAAAACAACATAGTCTCCATAGTCCACACTCATACTACCCATGAAGGTCATTCATAATTTACTTCTTCACAATCTTGGGAAAAATAAAACATTGAAAGGGGTTAGCTCAGATGCTCAGTAAGGATAATAATATAGCAGAAGCTTTCATAGATAAGCATAAACACTTAAGGCAATTTATAACTAAAACAAAAGCCTTTTAAACTTGAACTTCAACATAAAATGGAAAAGATAAAATGAAATTATGCCATTTACTTAATTACATAGATATTCTACTAGTCAAATAATCACATGAAATACCAATAACCACTTTCATAATGATGGAATTCATAATTCCATACTATTATAACAACATAGCAAAGGCCTCGTGCCAAGAATACAATAAGATTTTGTCAAGGCCTTGTGCCAAGACACTAGTTTGTCTCATGAGACCTACCGATGCATCCAGGAGCAATAGCGGGCTCCACCCGTCACATACTAAGTCCAATGCATTCCTCATATGAACAGGTATAAACATAACATAAGCATTCGTATTAAAACTAGCATACGAAATGTCAATACTTTATCCACAAACCATGAATGGAATAAAAATAGCACACCCACAGTCAAAAATAACTCATTCGATACAATATGGAAGATTTTATTTTATCATATTAACCTCAATCGATAATAATGAAGGATATTTACATAGATGAAAATAATAATAAAAAATATTTGAGAGAAATATCCCCATTTTTCTTGAAATCATTTAAAGTCACACTGTTTGTCAAGAAGCCATTTAAAAAAATATTTTTGAATCAAAGTGTCCCATACCACTTTGAAACATTTAAAAGGAGTTTTAATTATAAAACATTAATGTCCATATAAATAAATCCTTAAAACCATTTTTTAAAACATGTACATTAATGAGAAAGATTAAGAAGAATAAGTCTTTAAAACATTTAAAAATGGTATTTTAGTTAGAGTTTCTAACCTAAAGAGAGACACTTGAATACAAATAATTGTGGTAATAAAAACACTTTAATATCATGATAGTAAATGGATTCATGATATAATATGTCAATGTACATTATATACACCATATAAAAGTGATTTGGTGTATAACAACAATGAAGTCTCAATGGAATGTAAATTGAGAAGAAATCTCTCATAAAGGCCGTATCTTTAGGTTAAGGATAAATCAAGGACATAATTATGTGTGTAAAATATAAATACACAAAATATGATAGGATATTCAGTGTAAAAAAAATAAAAGGACATTCACACATATTCTTGTAAAAACAACACCAACGAATAGGATGTTTAACTCAACAAATGGAGATTGAGTTGAAGTTACTCTTATCAAATTCATACCGATGACTTGAGAAATTAACAATGGAGTGATTATGTGTATCAAAATCATATCCATATGAAGGGGAGTGGAAATTATGTCATAATCAAATGAATAGTGATTCCACACATAATCTTGAAGTAATATAATCAATGAAATATGCGTAAAGCCAAATGAGTGGAAATTGAAATTTGAAATTCCCTTATCGATTAGGTAACTTATGAAACATACACCCATGAAAGAAGGATCATACCATGATGTTGTAAATATCCATAAATTAATGTATATTACACAATGAATACAATCATGGGCAGTACACACACCACATGCAATAAATAAGTGGTGAACAATGGAATTCTCATGTAATTAAAAGTGAGATAAGAAATGTAGAGACTCGTATCTTGAAGTACATGGACATTACATTACTTTTTCGGAATACATAGTACATAAAAAAACACACACACAAGGATCGTAATAGTTTAGTGTCTTTGGAAACTCGGAACGTAATCTTCTAATCGTGGTGAAAGATCTTCAACATCTCCCATAAATATCTTCTTTTTTTTACCTAAAACCTTTCTTTATATCCTGAGGAAAAGAAAACCTAAAAGGGTGAGCTCAAATGCTCAGTAAGGCTAAACAAAAGAATTAAAAATCATATCATATCTTTTTGAAAATCATAACCTGCAAAAGAGATCATAATATCTTAACATGGAATAAATCATAGAAGTAAAAATGGGATCCCCATAATCATAACATAAAACTTGAAACTTTGTGGCATGCACACATAATCATGGAAAATCATTTCTTGTTAGTCATGACTCATTGCCAAGACTATCTTAGTGGACAAAGTCCCTTTCTGAATCGAGTAACCCTCATTTCAGTCCTGTTTCACTGAACCGGTAAAACCTACCATTCCAGCCATGTATATCTCATGAGATATAAAATCTTTACCCAATGCATTGGAGGGAGATATAGGTCCCACCCATCTTATAATTAATCCTTTCTTATGTGTGCCACATAATCATAATCCATACATCATAGCGTAACCCATGTAATAAAAATGGGATTCTTAAACAACATGACATCATAAAACAATTCATATAAGATAAAGGAATTCATAAAAATATTTCCATCACAACATAATCAAATCCATGTAATAATAGGGATAAAAACAGAACCCTTTTATTATCTTAGATGGAAAATAATTTTGATAAAATAATTGAACTCCATTCTTGAGGAAAATATCCTTTCTACTTCAAAAACACATTTCCTTTCTTAACATGTCAAACAATTTTAAACTAAAAGAAGTTGATTAAAAATAAAATTGAAAACTTGTAAAGTAAGCTTCTTGGAAATAATGTTTTAGAAATCCATTCATGCCGTATAAGTTAAAAAAAACATTCTTCGTACTTTTTTCGGAAAAGTCAAAAAGTACCTCGTACAAAAAACGACAAAAGATTCCTTTCATTTCTTTTACTAAAAACTCACCAAAGCGTAAAAATGGATTTAAAAAATTGTAGGTGGATGGAAATAATATTACATATTTATGAAACATGGATGTGGATGATAAAATACACCCCAGTAAATACTTACGAATAAACAATCTCGGATAAAAATGAGATTGTGATATTTCCCTTACCTTAGGTCCGATTTGCTTCGTATGTGTCCGAACCACCTGTATAATGATTTAAATAATGTCATTGACTTATTACAGAATCATATTCATTTTTATGATATCATATATGGATCACCTATGACATTATATTACCCGTTCTTTTGTAAATTCCATGTTAAAGAAGCGTTTTGGGTAAAATCATTTCATTTATCGTAGGTGTTTTGACTTGTTGTTCTTGACATTATTATTACTTATATCATGATTTACTTACTTCCAGAATATAAAATATGATTTATATATCATATATATTCAGTATATATGTATATATAATAGATAGATAAATGAAATGAAAAACACCGTTCATTGAGACGGTAGTCCGTACGTACGCATGAACGCTGTTTTTCTTTCCTTATTGTCTTGAATGGAAGTAAGTAGATGACATACATACATATATATATATATACATAAATCCAGTAGCTTTATAATGTCATATATTTCATTATTATTTCTTATATATACTTTATAATCATTCTTAAATGGTTAACATTGAGAATGAATCTCATCGCGTCGTGGAGACGGTAGTCCGTACGTACGCACGAGTGATGATATCATTTCCATAAATATTGAATTGAATTGGAGTGGATTATAAAATATATCAGAATCAATATGATTTTGTAATAACTATGTATAGTTATTCTTTACACCATTATACCCATCCATGTAAGGTGGTGGTGGAAAATAGATTACACCACGGCGTGGAGACGGTATTCCGTACGTACGCACGCGCGGTGATTTCTTTTTCCGTAGGATGGATAGATAGTGAAATAGGGTTGTTTCATACTTATAATAACATATCAATATATGAGTGATTCTGATGTTATTACTTCATAATGAAACAACCTAAGAAGAAGAATTGGAAAAAGAAATAAAGATGAAAGAATTGGTAACGGTAATTACCTCTTCTTTGAAGCGCCTCTTTGAGACCTCCTCTTAGGGCACTAAAATTGGTCTTTGAGGAAGACCAGAACCACTAGGATTATTCTAGGTAAGTGGAGAAGAGATTTTGGCAGGGGTTTTCCGAGCAGGAGTTCTCAAATTGGTGTGAGGAGGAGGGGGAGGAGGTGCCCTTTTATAAGGGAGGAGAGGGGCACCGTAGGAATATCTCAAAATATTATTTTATATTAAAGTCAAAATCGGTTTATAATGATTCCAAAGGGTCTTATTTCGAAGGTAAAGTGGGGATGGGTCGAAATACTATCAACCAATAGGATTTAGACAAGTTTAGGGTATTATTTTAGCCTTATCAATTAGATTTAACTCTAAGTTAAATAATTTAACTTTTACCGTGTCTTTTTGTTTTCTTTCACTATATGGTTAATACACTTACTATAACATGCCAAACGAACCCCAAATTGTATATTATTAATACATATACCCTTATCTATGTCATTTTGCCGAACCATAGATTTTTAGGAATAAAATAACAATTAATAATATAATATTTGATTTAAAAACTATTTTGTGTCAATTTTGACACTATTTGATATATGATTTTTGTGAAAGTCATAACAGAATTATATGTTCTAACCAAGTTGATTAAATCAACACTAATATATCATAGTAACCTAGAAAATTAGTGGAATTCATAAAAAGTCTCAAATTACATTTATTTGAGCATTTATAACATTAATTATGTTAATATTTCCTTAAAAGGGTAATTACTGCATCATCGTTGTGTCATAAATAAATTAATTTATATAAAGTATAAAAATTATAAATAAAATATCATTATGTAGGAAACCTTATTAGCTTTCTAATG
This sequence comes from Viscum album, assembly GCA_963277665.1. NCBI lineage: Eukaryota > Viridiplantae > Streptophyta > Magnoliopsida > Santalales > Viscaceae > Viscum > Viscum album. Next base: position 70,539,498 of record OY728161.1, read on the forward strand.
AATATTTATAGTCGAATTTATCTTGTGTATAACCCCATATTAAAAATGTTTTAGTTATTAAACTTTGATTTTAACTATTTTAACTATTCATTAAATAAAATAATATTAAATGTCATAATCTAATCCAAGTGGACCTAAATGGTCATATTATATTCATAAGGTTGTTTTTGGTCGAATTAAACTTATCCAACAGAATTAGGACATGTGTTAGGGTAATAGTAATATCATATTTACCCTTAGTTACCCTATTTACTATTAACCGTGGTAAAAAAAAGTAAAAAGTTACTATTCACCAAAAATTATTTTCATCTCATTGAACCACATTTTAGTCCTTGATAATAACCGTGTCTCTCGGATTTTCGAAATTCCATTCACAGAAGCGGTAAAATTAAGTTTTATGCAAAATTCAGTTTTTAACCTACCACTTAGTAGTTTCACTATTCATCGAAAATTGAATGTTTTCAGAAAAATACGAAAAATTAGGCCTAAGCTATATTTGATATTATGAACTAAAAAATGATGTATATTTTACCAAATTCAAAACATATCAGTTGCATTAACTAATTTAAAAATTAATTCTCGTCGTCAAAACAAATAGCGTGTTTTTAAGAGATAAAAACTATCAAAAGATTGACACTAGTTTACAACTGGTTTAAATGTGAAATTACATCCAATGACCAACATTGTATTAAATTGTAAAAATATATTCTAAATATACTTTAAAACCAGTAAAATTAATAATTTATCACTATTAATTATTTCGATTAAAAAAGTTGTGTTTAATTAAAATTTAGTAATTTTCACTATTCATCAGAATATGAAAGTTATCCGAAAATTACCAAAATTTCACCCTAAGCTAATTTCGATATTACGAATCCAAAAATGAATTCCATTTTGAAAAATAAAATTTACAAAATTTCAACAAGTGGTTATTACTATTCATTACGGCTAGTTTTAATAATATCTTAATAGCATATCGTTGTTTAGCGAAACTCGGTGTTGGGTACCACACACGCTATCGTGGAAGGTCGTGATTGCATATAATTCAATCCAGGTCAGGGATGTGTATTGTGAAAGCTCCTTTTAGTGTAGCGTATAACACAAGACATTAATAAAATTAAAAAGAATATTTTTCATAAAATCTTGGGCTGTTACATTCTACCCCCCTTAAAATGAATTTCGCCCTCGAAATTCGTCAGGGTTATAAATGGTTACTATTCGAAATTTTCTTTAATAGAAACCCAAATCATAAAAAGGAATACCAAAACATGGCTTTAAAAACTAAAGTATGAAATGTAACGATTACCCAAATAAACTACTCATTGGGTTTCCACATAGGTGAAAATATGGTTATGGAAGAGAAATCTAACCATCATGTTCTGATGGAGAGTGGTAGAGAACATGGCTATGGAAAATCCAGTAATCACAAATCCATAAATTTGTGACGATCTAAGGTACCATCTGATTCATCATGTATAAGATCACTAGGACAACATTTTTGGTTTTCAAGATCATTTCTTTAAAGTTGAAAATTTGAATTAGAATAAATACTTTCTTTATTTTGGTACAATCTCACTGTTGTTCATGCCTTGAACAATTTCCACTTCATCTCTTAAATAAATGAAGTTGAATTTGTTATTCGTGAAGTGTTAGCAGATCATGTGATAGAATGACGGGTCATTCCATCTGTCTCAAACAAAAGGTTGGCAAAAATTATATACATAAGTCGATATATAGTGAGATTAATCACATATGGTTCCTAAAATGGACTTATACTTCATATATCATACTACTTAATATAATAGAACTAGTTTCTACTAAACAGGGACTTCCTGTAGTCCAGTGGTAGGCGATAAAGGCCAGTCGCACTTCAGTTGTGGGTTCGATTCCTACAGCCTTGTCCGACGCGATGGGTTGTCGCCCGTCCTGCAGGTTGTACTTTTTCTAAAACTACATTAGTATAACATCCCATCAATAATATCGAAAATCTTCTATCCTTAAACAATACTAACTTATGTCCAACATAATCCATTCTAATCTTTAGGCTTATCCATAATACTACAGTCCACTCTCATAATATAGTGAAAACAATTACCAGAGATTTAATACTGTCGTTAATCCCCATATATCATAAGATATGTCTTGTTGGTCACATTCCAAACATTCAAAGGCCTTAATCATGTATTCTCTTGAATACCCATTGAACCTTAGTGAAAACATGAATGCATTTAAAAGTTAACTCTTTCCACATACCAAAATCCAAAAATTCTCTATACTCAAACCATGATATAACCTTCTCCTTATATCAGTCATTAGCTCATTAATACTGTTAAACATTTCATTTTATCGTTTTCCCTTCATTATGCGCATAATATCTCAATCACTTTGAATACCACATTAGACCAATACATAAATATTCCAATACTCCATGAGACAACATTATTTTGGAATCCCATTACATAAACACTTAATCATTCCACCACATTGTTTTCATATTCAACATCGCCAATAGTGATCGCATGTGACTTCCCTTTGTCCTTTGCCTTCAGTGGTTTCTCATGTTGATCATCACTAACCCTTGGATTAGGGCCTTTATTAGCATAATTCCCCATTTCCTTGCACTTGAAGCATTGAAGTGTTGGTGGTGAGTTCTCTGCAGTGTTTTCTTTATTCACATCATTAGAATCCCTTTTTCCATTACTTCGACACTCAGCTGCTCGATGACCTTCTTTTCCACACTTAAAACATTTTCTAGTCCCTTTAAGAAAATCTCCACCATGCTTCTTTCCACACTTTGTGCATAAGGAAACATTCATCTTCTTTTCACCATTATTCTGAGATTTCTCCTTGAACTCCATCTTTAGTTTCTTGTCAAAACCATGAGATGGATATGTAACAGCAACTTCCATTTCTACCTTGATAGCACAACGTACAATTTCTTCATAGCTACTGAAGTCTCTTATAGCTAATTCCCATCGAAGACTTGGTTTTAAGCCACTGAAAAATCGATCAACTTTACTTTCAGGTTGGATGATAATGCCAGATGCATACCTTGCAAGTCTTGTAAAATTTGCTTCGTATATACCAACAGATTCATCATCCTTTTGCTTTAGTTCAAGAAACTCCTTCTCCATCTTTGTTCGAAGAATACGAGGGAAGTACTTATTGAAAAATAAGTTCTTGAACTCGTCCCATTCCATGGACTCAATTTCATCTCTTTGCCTCGTATTCTTGATAATATTCCACCATTGATCAGCTTCACCTTCCAAACGATATACTGCTAAGATGACTTTATCATGTTTAGAACATTGAAGAACTGAAAATATCTTTTCAGTGGTACTGATCCATTGTTCAGCAACAAGTGGATCAGGGGACCCACTGAAAGAAGGTAGACGTTGCCTCATGAAGGACTCAATAGAATATTGTTCCCTTCTCTACTCATTTGGATGTCCAGAATGATTCATATCTTGTGTAAGTATAGCAATAAGATTTTGCACTCTATCTCCCATAACATTAGGAAAATCATTGCATTATCCATTCCATTGATCAACACGGTTCCTTCGGGTTCCAGCCATCGTCTAAAACCCAAAAAGAATAGTGTGAGAGGCAAAAATAATGCTAGGGAAAACAACATAATAAAGGTGGAGTATCCTCAATATCTAACATCTTAGGTTAAATTCTATGATCGTTACCGTAGTTCTAGGACTGTATCCTATACGTATACTTATCCTTAGGGACATCCCTAGACATACCTTAGAAATATCTCTAGGGATCTCACTAACATTTTTGCATCCTAGTTTCCAAAGGTTGACTAAACCTTTCCTCTGATACCAACTGTAGAGACTCGTATCTTGACGTACATGGACATTACATAACTTTTGCGGAATACTTAGTACATAAAAAAAACACACACACAAGGATCGTAATAGTTTAGTGTCTTTGGAAACTCGGAACGTAATCTTCTAATCGTGGTGAAAGATCTTCAACATCTCTCATAAATATCTTCTTCTTTTTTACCTAAAACCTTTCTTTATATCCTGGTGAAAAGAAAACATAAAAGGGTGAGCTCAAATGCTCAGTAAGGGTAAACAAAAGAAATAAAAATCATATCATATCTTTTTGAAAATCATAACCTGCAAAAGAGATCATAATATCTTAACGTGGAATAAATCATAGAAGTGAAAATGAGATCCCCATAATCATAACATAAAACTTGAAACTTTGTGGCATGCACACATAATCATGGAAAATAATTTCTTGTTAGACATGACTCATTGCCAAGACTATCTTAGTGGACAAAGTCCCTTTCGGAATCGAGTAACCCTCGTTTAAGTCCTGTTTCACCGAACTGGTATAACCTACCATTCCAGCCATGTCTATCTCATGAGATATAAAATCTTTACCCAATGCATTGGAGGGAGATATAGGTCCCACCCATCTTATAATGAATCCTTTCTTATGTGTGCCACATAATCATAAACCATACATCATAGCGTAACCCATGTAATAAAAATGGGATTCTTAAACAACATGACATCATAAAACAATTCATATAAGATAAAGGAATTCATAAAAATATTTCCATCAAAACATAATCAAATCCATGTAATAATAGGGATAAAAACAGAACCCTTTTATTATCTTAGATGGAAAATAATTTTGATAAAATACTTGAACACCATTCTTGATGAAAATATCCTTTCTACTTCAAAAACACTTTTCCTTTCTTAACATGTCATACAATTTTAAACTAAAAGAAGTTGATTAAAAATAAACATGAAAACTTGTAAAGGAAGTTTCTTGGAAATAAGGTTTTAGAAATCCATTCATGCCGTATAAGTTAAAAAAAACATTCTTCGTACTTTTGTCAGAAAAGTCAAAAATTACCTCATACGAAAAACGAAAAAAGATTCCTTTCATTTCATTTACTAAAAACTCACCAAAGGGTAAAAATGTATTTAAAAAATTGTAGGTGGATGGAAATAATATTACATATTTATGAAACATGGATGTGGATGATAAAATACACCCCAGTAAATACTTACGAATAAACAATCTCGGATAAAAATGAGATTGTGATATTTCCCTTACCTTAGGTCCGATTTGCTTCGTATGTGTCCGAACCTCCTGTATAATGATTTAAATAATTTCATTGACTTATTAAAGAATCATATTCATTGTTATGATATCATATATGGTTCACTTATGACATTATATTACCTGTTCTTTTGTAAATTCCATGTTAAAGAAGCGTTTTGGGTAAAATCGTTTCATTTATCGTAGGTGTTTTGACTTGTTGTTCTTGACATTATTATTACTTATATCATGATTTACATACTTCCAGAATATAAAATATGATTTATATATCATATATATTCAGTATATATGTATATATAATAGATAGATAAATGATATGAAAAACACCGTTCATGGAGACGGTAGTCCGTACGTACGCATGAACGCTGTTTTTCTTTCCTTATTGTCTTGAATGGAAGTAAGTAGATGACATACATATATATATATACATAAATCCAGTAGCTTTATAATGTCATATATTTCATTATTATTTCTTATATATACTTTATAATCATTCTTAAATGGTTAACATGGAGAATGAATCTCATCGCGTCGTGGAGACGGTAGTCCGTACGTACGCACGAGCGATGATATCATTTCCATAAATATTGAATTGAATTGGAGAGGATTATAAAATATATCAGAATCAATATGATGTTGTAATAACTATGTATAGTTATTCTTTACACCATTATACCCATCCATGTAAGGTGGTGGTGGAAAATAGATTACACCACGGCGTGGAGACGGTATTCCGTACGCACGCACGCGCGGTGATTTCTTTTTCCGTAGGATGGATAGATAGTGAAATAGGGTTGTTTCATACTTATAATAACATATCAATATATGAGTGATTCTGATGTTATTACTTCATAATGAAACAACCTAAGAAGTAGAATTGGAAGAAGAAATAAAGATGAAAGAATTGGTAACGGTAATTACCTCTTCTTTGAAGCGCCTCTTTGAGACCTCCTCTTAGGGCACTAAAATTGGTCTTTGAGGAAGACCAGAACCACTAGGATTATTCTAGGGAAGTGGAGAAGAGATTTTGGCAGGGGTTTTCCGAGCAGGAGTGCTCAAATTGGTGTGAGGAGGAGGGGGAGGAGGTGCCCTTTTATAAGGGAGGAGAGGGGCACCGTAGGAATATCTCAAAATATTATTTTATATTAAAGTCAAAATCGGTTTATAATGGTTCCAAAGGGTATTATTTCGAAGGTAAAGTGGGGATGGGTAGGCATCCTATCAACCAATAGGATTTAGACAAGTTTAGGGTATTATTTTAACCTTATCAATTAGATTTAACTCTAAGTTAAATAATTTAACTTTTACCGTGTCTTTTTGTTTTCTTTCACTATATGGTTAATACACTTACTATAACATGCCAAACGAACCCCAAATTGTATATTATTAATACATATATCCTTATCTATGTCATTTTGCCGAACCATAGATTTTTAGGAATAAAATAACAATTAATAATATAATATTTGATTTAAAAACTATTTTGTGTCAATTTTGACACTATTTGATATATGATTTTTGTGAAAGTCATAACAGAATTATATTTTCTAACCAAGTTGATTAAATCAACAATAATATATCATAGTAACCTAGAAAATTAGTGGAATTCATAAAAAGTCTCAAATTACATTTATTTGAGCATTTATAACATTAATTATGTTAATATTTCCTTAAAAGGGTAATTACTGCATCATCGTTGTGTCATAAATAAATTAATTTATATAAAGTCTAAAAATTATAAATAAAATATCATTATATAGGAAACCTTATTAGCTTTCTAATGAATATTTAAAGTCGAATTTATCTTGTGTATAACCCCATATTAAAAAATTTTTAGTTATTAAACTTTGATTTTAACTATTTTAACTATTCATTAAATAAAATAATATTAAATGTCATAATCTAATCCAAGTGGACCTAAATGGTCATATTATATTCATAAGATTGTTTTTGGTCGAATTACACTTATCCAATAGAATTAGGACATGTGTTAGGGTAATAGTAATATCATATTTACCCTTAGTTACCCTATTTACTATTAACCGTGGTAAAAAAAAGTAAAAAGTTACTATTCACCAAAAATTATTTTCATCTCATTGAACCACATTTTATTCCTTGATATTAACCGTGTCTCTCGGATTTTCGAAATTCCATTCACAGAAGCGGTAAAATTAAGTTTTATGCAAAATTCAGTTTTTAACCTACCACTTAGTAGTTTCACTATTCATCGAAAATTGAAAGTTTCCAGAAAAATACCAAAAATTAGGCCTAAGCTATATTTGATATTATGAACTAAAAAATGATGTATATTTTACCAAATTCAAAACATATCAGTTGCATTAACTAATTTAAAAATTAATTCTCGTCGTCAAAACAAATAGCGTGTTTTTAAGAGATAATAACTATCAAAAGATTGACACTAGTTTATAACTGGTTTAAATGTGAAATTACATCCAATGACCAACATTGTATTAAATTGTAAAAATATATTCTAAATATACTTTAAAACCACTCAAATTAATAATTTATCACTATTAATTATTTCGATTAAAAAAGTTGTTTTTAATTAAAATTTAGTAATTTTCACTATTCATCAGAATATGAAAGTTATCCGAAAAGTACCAAACACTCACCCTAAGCTAATTTCGATATTATGAATCCAAAAATGAATTTCATTTTGAAAAATAAAATTTACAAAATTTCAAAAAGTGGTTATTACTATTCATAACGGCTAGTTTTAATAATATCTTAATAGCATATCGTTGTTTAGCGAAACTCGGTGTTGGGTACAACACACGCTATCGTGGAAGTTCGTGATTGCATATAATTCAAGCCAGGTCAGAGATGTGTATTGTGAAAGATCCTTTTAGTGTAGATTATAACACAAGACATTAATAAAATTAAAAAGAATATTTTTCATAAAATCTCGGGTTGTTACAAGAAACCCCTTACCATGTTGTAATCAACTGAGTCGTATGAACAAAAGTTAATAACCACCAAATGATTTACAGAATAACATGAAAATAAAGAGAATCAAAATAATATATATCAAATGGCAGCACACAATACACCACTTTCAATAATTTAGTGGCGAACAATGGAAATATCACGGAATTGAAAGTGAGATAAGAAAATCCCTTACTTTGTACTTTTTCCTTGGTCAATGGTAGGTTAACCTCCTGTATAATGGTGAAATAATTGTTATTAAATTATTCAATAATAATATACATTAATATGATATCATATATGTTCTTTTAACATTGCTTTGTTAATATCTTAGAAATATCGTCGTTTCGGGTGTTAACATACTCATTTTATTTTAGATGTTTTTGTACGTAAGCCGTGGTTGTCATGTATAGGTTGTATCATATTCATATCCAGAATGATATCAATTCCTTAAACATTATTTTTAAATCATCAAATGATAATTATACTTGAATGGATACGATAGAGAATGAATCTCATCGCGTTCGTGGAGACGGTAGTCCGTACGTACGCACGAGCGACAATATCATTATTTTGATATTAGAATAATATATAATTCGATGGTTATAGATTATACAGAATAATTATCATGTTATATTTATTATTTAAATTAATTACACATCATTATTATACCCATCCAAATAATAATTTATTAAATAACAATTACACCACGACGCAGAGACAGTAAGCCGTACGTACGCACGTATGGTGACATATTATTCCAAGGGTGGATAGAATACTGAATATGGTTGTACCATATTTATAATAATATTAAATTATATTTTAGATACTGGATTCATTATTTTAGAGTAGAAATAACAAAGATAGAAGAAGTGGAAGAAGAAAGGAACTTGAAAAAGGGTGGTGAAATCATTACCTTTTCTTTGGGTTCTTCCTTTTGATTTGATCAAAAGGGCTCCTTAGGTTGTATTTCTGATCAAACTAAGGCCTCAAGGTTGTAGTGAGGGATGTTTAGAGAGTAGTTTTTCAGGGTTTGGACGAACCAAAAGGATTTTAAGGTGTGAAGTAATGAGAAGGGTGAGTGCCCTTTTATAAGAGGGGTGAGGGGCACCTTTGGAAAAGCTAGAAATATTAATTTATAATAAATTTATATTAGGTTTCTAATTTCTCCAAAGTTTATAATTTAAAGGTTAAGGTAGGGATGGGTCAAAAACCACACAACCAATAGTATTTAGACAGGTTTGGGTTACTATATTAACCTTATCATTAATTATTAACTCTATGTTAATTAGTTTCACTTTTACAATGTCTCTTTGTATTTTTATATTATATAGTTAATAAACATACTATATACATCCAAGAGACCCCCAAGTGGTCCATTAATGATAAAAATATAATTATATAAGTCTCTTGGCCGATCCATAGATTTTTATGAATTTAATATCAATTAATAATGTAATATTTGTTTTAAAAACTCTTTTATGTCAATTTTGACACTATTCAATAATTGATTTTGGTGAAAATCATAAAATAATTATTACTTAAAATAAAGTTAATTAAATCAATACTAACATGTCCTATTAACCTAGAAAATTAGTTTAATTCATAAAAAGTATCAAATTAACTTTATTTGGGTATTTATAATATCAATTATTCTAATTTTCATTAATTAGGTAATTACTGCATCATCATTGTGTCATAAATAAATTAAATTATTTAACGTCTAAAAATTGTAAATAAAATATCATTATGTATGATATCTTTTTATCTCTCTAATGAATGTTTATAGTCTAAATGAAAACATATATAACCCTGTGTAACAATCGTTTGTCTAAAAGTTATATGCTTGTGTCATTTTTGTATTAATTCTAACTTAAATAAAATAAAGTGTCCCTATCACATACAAGTGGATCCATGGGGTTCCAAAGTTGACCCAAAGATTCCCATGGTCGGTCAAGTATCATCCAATATGGTTAAGAAACATTTTAGGGTAATTTAGTCTTATTATAATATTATTTTTTAACCCTTATTTACCGGATTTACCCTTTTACCATGGTAAATAAAATATTTACCGATGTAATTATTCAAAATGTCTAAATATTAAAGGTACATCTTTACACAATTTGAACATCCTGATTCCATATATGGAATCCATTTTTTCAAATTCATAACACATAAGTTTCAGAAATTAATTTAAAATTAATTTCCGTTGTTAAAACAAAAAGCGTGTTTTTAAGAGATAATAACTATCAACAGATTGGCACTTGTTTATGTCTGGTTTAATTGTGAAATTATGTAAATTGACAAATATTGAATTAAACGGTAAAAATATATTCTAAATATATTTTAAAACCACTCAAATTCATAATTTATATATATTAATTATTTTGATTAAAAAAAGTTGTTTTTAATTAAAATTTAGTAATTTTCACTATTCATCAAAATATGAAAGTTACCTGAAAAGTACCAAAATTTCACCCTAGGCTAATTTCGATATTCCGAATCCAAAAATGAAGTCCATAAAATTTTAAAAAGTAGGTATTACTATTCATAACGGCTAGTTTGATTGGTTATGGTGTGTTAGAATCTCGAAGTTGCGTATAATGCACGCCATTGCATTATTCAAAGGGAAATGTACCGTGGAAGCTTGAGGTGTTACATTCTCCCCTCCTTCCATAAATTGCGTCCTCACAATTTTTTTTAAAAATTGGTCTTGAGAATATAATGGAAAGTCCCACATCGAAAAAAGAGTCAATAAAACTATCACTTTAAAAGAAAGGAAGAGAGGTATAAAGGCCACCCAAGATAACCCATACTAGGATTCCATGTAGGAAAACAAGGATATGGATGATAAACTAAGTGTTCTTTTGTGATATAGAGGGATATAAAACATGATCAGGAGAAAGTTAACAATATGAAAATCACAAACTTGTGTTGGGAAAAACGGTCCTTAGTCTCCCAGTATGAAAAGTAAACTGACAACATTTTTTTGTTTTAAATTACATTACATAAGGACAGGGAATTCATTTATGATATTGACTAAGAACATAAAGAGATATACTTACTTTTTAAGTAGAGTTTCATTATTTAATAACTTTTTACCACTAACTCATTTTTTTTAACAATGAGTATTCAAGATGACATGGTCACAATGAAAGAGCTAGAATAAACTTTTATAGAAATACATGATCCATATAGGATAAAATATATATTTAACTTGTCTTTAGAGATTAATCAAAACCAAAATGGTTAGTATAATATCTTATAACCCCCCCTAACGGATATTCAACTAGAGAAAAAAAACTAATCCTAATTTTTAAAATTAAACCATCAATACCCCAAAGTTAAATAAATACCATTCAATAATCAATTGTCCTTAAAATACTTCAACATAATCCAAACTAATATTGAAACTCAAAACATATAAGAATGTAGTCTTCCACGTTAAATTGTATCTCCAAATGACATTAATTACTCTTAATGTCACAAACTTAAAAGTAATTAACCTAATCATTTCCATAAACAACCCAAATCACTATAAATCCATAATAAAAACATAGATAAAAATCCACCATTACTCCTCATATGAAATCCCATTCTATTCTATTTTCCATGGGCATATAGTGTTCACAACAAAGTGAAAAACTTCCAAAATAAGATCTATCACTTAATCACCAAATCATATTTCTATACCAAGGGTATTCATTTAATAAGACATAAGAACTCAAATAAACTTATTATTGATCAATAAAATCATTTAACTAATAATAATTAGCCATACAATCCAGGGACTTCACATAGTCCAGTGGTAGGCGATAAATCCCAATCGCACATTGGTTGTGGGTTCGATTCCCACAGCTTTTTCCGGCATGACGGGTTGTCACACGGTCTACATGTTGTCCTTTTTTGAAAACTATATTTTATAATAGTACCAAAATGAGATAACTTCCTCGAAATACCATAACATAATTTAACCACAAATGTTATATCATACCTTGCATTTTCATCCCAAATTATAATAACTTATAATTATATCAAACCCAAATGATCATATAAAACCAAATGGTTATTTATACCTATATCCACAAGAGAAGAGATAATTATTCGTCAAATATCATTCTCACATGGCAAACTGCGGGGTTACAAATAAAGAGAAAATTATTCCAATGTAAACACATCAACAAGGAGCACTAATACTTTTTAAACATTTCTCTAACCATTTATTTCCACATAGCTTCTTCTTTGACCATGAAAATATCCTATAGAATAGGGCATTCACTCAGGTAATGGCCAGGTCCACTACATTTACAACAAATGACTGTAAATGGTCTCTTGGGACCATTTTTATCTTCTTCCATAGTACTCTTCATTTTTATCCGGCAATTATTCTCTTTATGTCCTTCCTTCCTACATGTAAAGCATTTCTTTGTCCCATTGAGACACTTTCCTGGGTGTCTGCTTCCACATTTCATGCATGATTGAAATTGAGGATTCTTTTCTCCAGGGTCTCCACTACTGGAGCTCTTATCATTCATCACATTTCTCTTCCTTTTTGAGTCCGGGAATTGGTTAATATATATATTTTTGATCATATTTTTGGAAAATTGATTGGGAATAAAGACGATATCTTTTACGCCTATCAAAATTTCATTTTGTTGCTCATTTCCACCATTGATCCCACCATGTACATCATTCTCAGAGTCACTCTGACTTCCTTGGAATCCAGTCATTAACTAAAACCAAAAATCATTGAGTGAGTAACAGTAGTCATAAAATCATTTAGAGATTACCATGTCACCATATTCTCAATTTGAAACACATTATGATTAACCAAGGTCATTTACTCTCATCTTATATATTTAATACTTCAAATCGATTATTAAAGAAAATGTAAATTATCCTAATCATATCCCCCGGGAGTGTCGTAACCAAGAGTGCAGAAAGGCCCGTTATCGTGCACCAGTTCCCATTTGAGTCTAGCTCAAAGCGGTGTTTTCGGGATTTACCCCTAGGTACATCAGTGCCAGAGACGCCTCTACCTGCTCGTATCCAGACAGGGATGTATTGCTCGAAAAACTCACAAAATCTCTATAATACCAAAATTCTAGGAAGTTCTTCTATACAAACCCCCAATGTTCATCTTAGGTCTACGTGCTCTAATCAGAGTTTTTCTAAATCTTGCTTCCTATTTTTGTACTAAAATTCCCCTAATACCAACTATAACGCCCCAAACCAAGTTACCCAGAGTCGGTGCATTGTTACATAACATTGGCATGATCACAATAAAGATCAAGTCTCGAATGACCAATTAGTTTAGTAGCCTTGGAATAACTAGATACATTAATAATGTTTACATTACATCATAAACTAAAAACAACAACAACATAGTCTCCATAGTCCACACTCATTATATCCCTGCAGGTCATTCATAATTTACTTCTTCACAATAATGGGAAAAATAAAACATTGAAAGGGGTCAGCTCAGATGCTCAGTAAAGATTATAGTATAGCAGAATCTTTCACAGATAAGCATAAACACTTAAGGCAATTTATAACTAAAACTAAAGCTTTTTAAACATGAACTTCAACATAAAATGGTAAAGATAAAATGAAATTATGCCATTTACTAAATTACATGGATATTTAATAGGTAAATAATCACATGAAATATCAATAACCACTTTCATAATGATGGAATGAACAATTCCAGACTATCATAACCATATAGCCAAGGCCTCGTGCTAAGACTACAAATAAGATTTTGTCAAGGCCTTGTGCCAAGACACTAGTTTGACCCATGAGACCTACCGATGCATCGAGGAGCTATAGAGGGCTCCACCCGTCACTTACTAAGTCCAATGCATTCCTCATATGAACAGGTTTAAACATAAAATAAATATTTGTATTAAAACAAGCATACTAAATGTCAATACATTATCCACAAACCATGAATGGTATAAAAATATCCCATCCACAGCCAACCATAACTCATTCGATACAATATGGAAGATTGTATTGTATCATATTAACCTCAATTGAGAATAATGAAGGATATTGACATAGATGAAAATAATCATCAAAACTATTTGAGAGAAATATCCCCATTTTTCATGATATAATTTAAAGTCACACTATTTGTCAAAAAGCCATTTAAAATATATTTTTGAATCAAAGTGTCCCATACCACTTTGAAACTTTTAAAAGGAGTTTTAATTCTAAAACATTAATTTCCATATAAATAAATACTTAAAACCAGTTTTTAAAACATGGAAATTAATGAGCAATATTTAGAAGAATAAGTCTTTAAAACATTTAAAAATGGTATTTTAGTTAGAGTTTCTAACCAAAAGAGAGACACTTGAATACAAATAATTGAGGTAATAAAAACATTTTAATATCATGAGAGTAAATGGATTCATGATATACTATGTCAAAGTACATTATATACACCACATAAAAGTGATTTGGTGTACAACAACAGAGAAGTCTCAATGGAATGTAAATTGAGATGAAATCTATCATAATGTCTGTATCCTTAGGTTAATGATAAATCAACGACATAATTATGTGTGAAAATTATAAATACATTAAATATGATTGGATATTCAGTGTAAAAAAATCAAAGGACATTCACACATATTCTTGTAAAAACAACACCAACGAATTGGATGTTTAACTCAACAAATGGAGAATGAGTTAAAATTACTCTTATAAAATTCATATCGATTACTTGATAAATTATCAATGGAGTGATTATGTGTATCAAAAGTATATCCACATGAAGGGGAGTGGAAATTATGACATAATCAAATGAATAGTGATTCCACACATAATCTTGGAGTAATATAATCAATGAAATATGTGTAAAGACAAATGAGTGGAAATTGAAATTTCAAATTCCCTTATCGATTAGGTAACTTACGAAACATACACCCATGAAAGAAGGATCATACCATGATGATGTAAATATCCATAAATTAAATTATATTACACAATGAATTCAATCATGGGCAGTACATACACCACATGTAGTAAATAAGTGGTGAACAATGGAATTCTCACGAAATTAAAAGTGAGATAAGAAACCCCTTACCACGTTGTAATCAACTGAGTCATATGACCAAAAGTTAATAACCACCAAATGATTTACAGAATAACATGAATATAAAGATAATCATGATAATATATATCAAATGGCAGTACACAATACACCACTTTCAATAATTTAGTGGCGAACAATTGAAATCTCACGGAATTGAAGGTGAGATAAGAAAATCCATTACTTTGTACTTTTTCCTTGGTCGATGGTAGGTTGACCTCCTGTATAATGGTGAAATAATTTTTTTTTAAATTATTCAATAATCATATACATTACTATGATATCATATATGATCTTTTAACATTTCTTTGTTAATAATATCTTAGAATTATGGTCGTTTCAGGTGTTAACTTACTCGTTTTCCTTTATATGTTTTGTTACGTAAGCCGTGGTTGTCATGGATAGGTTGTATCGTATTCATATCCAGAATGATATCAAGTCCTTAAACATTATTTTTAAATCATAAAATGATAATTATACTTGAATGGATACGATCGTGAATGAATCTCATCGCGTTCGTGGAGATGGTAGTCCGTACGTACGCATGAGTGACAAATATAATTATTTTGATATTAAAATAATATATAATTGGATGGTTAATCAAATATACAGAATAATTATCATGTAATATTTATTATTTACATTAATTAAACATCATTATTATACCCATCCAAATAATAATTTATTGAATAACAATTACACCACGACGTGGAGACGGTAAGCCGTACGTACGCACGTATGGCGACATGTTATTCAAAGGGTGTATAGAATACTGAATAAGGTTGTACCATATTTATAATAATATTACAGTATATAGGAGATACTGTATTAATTATTTTATAATATAAATAACAAATAAAGAAGAAGTGTAAGAAGAATGGAACTTGAAAAAGGGTGGTGAAATCATTACCTCTTCTTTGGGTTCTTCCTTTTGATTTGATCAAAAGGGCTCCTTAAGTTGGATTTCTGATGAAACTAAGGCCTCTAGGTTGTATTGAGGGAAGTTTAGAGAGTATTTGGGAAGGGTTTGGCCGATCCAATAGGCTTTGAAGGTGTGACGTAATGAGAAGGGGGAGTTCCCTTTTATAAGAGTGGTGAGAGGCACCTTTGGAAAAGCTAGAAATATTAATTTATAATAAAGTCATATTCGGTTTCTAATGTCTCAAAAGTTAATTATTTAAATTATAAGGTGGGGATGGGTTGAAAACCACTAAACAAATAGAATTTAGACAGGTTTGGTTTATTATATTAACCTTATCTTTAAGAATTAACTCTAAGTTAATTAGTTTCACTTTTACAATGTCTCTTTGTATTTTTATATTATATGGTTAATAAACATACTATATACATCCAAACGACCCCCAATTGGTCCATTAATGATACAAATATCATGATATATGTCTCTTGGACGAACCTTAGATTTTTAGGAATTTAATATCAATTAATAATATAATATTTATTTTAAAAACTCTTTTAGGTCAATTTTGACACTATTCAATAATTGATTTTTTAAAAACTCATAACATAATTATTACTTCTAGAATATTTAATTAAATAAATCATAACATGTCATATTAACCTATAAAATTAGTGTAATTCATAAAAAGTCTCAAATTATATTTATTTGGGTATTTATAATATCAATTATTCTAATATTTCATTAATAAGGTAATTACTGAATCATCATTGTGTCATAAATAAATTTACATATTTAATGTCTAAAAATTAAAAATAAAATATCATTATATAAGAAATATTCTTATCTTTCTAATGAATATTTATACTAAAAAATCCAACATATATAACTCTGTGTAAAATTTTTTTTCTAAAAGATATATGCTTGTGTCATTTTTGTATTCATTTAAAATTAATTAAAATAAAGTGTCCCTATCACTTACAAGTGGATCCATGGTGTCCCAAAATCGACCCAAATATGACCATGGTCGGACATGTATCAACCAATTGAGTTAAGACACGTTTTTGGGTAATTTAATATTATTATAATATTATTTTTTATCCCTTATTTACCGGATTTACCCTTTAACCATGGTAAATAAAATATTTACCGAAGTAATTATTCGAAAGGTCTAAAAATAAAAGTTACCTATTTACACAATTTGAACAATGTGATTACAAATATGGAATCCATTTTTTCCATATTCAAAACACAGAAGTGGCAGAAATTAATTTAAAATTAATTCCTGTTGTTAAAACAAAAAGCGTGTTTTTAAGAGATAATAACTATCAAAAGATTGGCACTTGTTTATGTCTGGTTTAATTGTGAAATAATTTCAAATGACAAAAATTGTATTAAATGGTGAAAATATATTCTAAATATACTTTAAAACCACTCAGATTCATAATTTATAAATATTAATTATTTCGATTATAAAAAATTGTTTTTAATTAAAATTTAGTAATTTTCACTATTTATCAAAATATGAAAGTTATCCAAAAAGTACCAAAATTTAACCCTAGGATAATTTCGTTATTCCAAATCCAAAAATGAAGTCCATAAAATTTCAAAATGTAGGTATTACTATTCATAACTGCTAGATTGATTGGTTGTGGTGTGTTAGAATCTCGAAGTTGCGTACAATGCACGTCATTGCATTATTCAAAGGGAAACGTACCGTGGAAGCTTGGAGTGTTACATATATTAAATTTTTAAACATTATAAATATCTTAATATTCTAAAAAATAAAAAATTAAATTAACATCATGGGTTAAATCCAATTCACAGTCCTAATTATTCTATTCTTTAATCAACACATATGTCTTGTTTGATGAGTTTTGGTGAGGAGTATGATATCAAATTGTGGAAATAATTTTAAAATTCTATTCATGTATAATTTTAACTTTTAAAACCATACATGGGATGTTAGCTAGGCCTTCGGTGAGTCGGTGGCAATGGGCAGTGAGGCGTGCAAATGGACAGTGGGGCATGCTTATGGGAGGTGAGGTAACCAGTGGGTGGAGATCCGATCTAGGGTTCAGGTCGGGGGGAGAAGATGGAATCGTAGGGGGAAGGGGGATAAGGGGGTTGGTGTAGGTTGAATGGGTATCATCATCACTGTAAAAAAATGGGGGGTTTAGCGGTTGTTTCTAATAAACTGTCGATAATGTCGATTTATGTGGTACTGTATAATATGTGAAAATCTATTTTAAAACCACCTGACCCCCCCCCCATGAATTGCATATTTCGACCTTGGATTATGGTTGAAAGATTTTAGGTGTTCCTAAATCCTTCCAGAGGTATTCCAAGGCAATAAAAACATCATTTTACGAGATTTGAATACCATATTGAATATCATCCCTCCTCTTAGTATGTGGATTTCATCATGATGTTCTCTCTTTTCCTTCCTCTGTCTTTCATAATTCATTTCATGGAGGATCTTCATCGTTTCTATGGATCTAAACCTATGTGTTTATTTCTAGTACAATAATTCTAAATCTAGATATAGAATTGAATGATATTCATTCTTTTGATCATAATTTTAATTTTAGGGAGTCAGATCTGGTGCATGATCAATGACGTTGTGTCGTTGAGATATTAGGGATTTGTGTTTGGATAACATCCATCATGAAACCAAGGTAGGTTGTCTAAATTGAACTCCCATTGTAATGATTTATGATATTTTTATGAGTTTATGAAATTTCTTGATTCCCTAGATAAATTTTTTCCTAAATGGTTGTTATTAGAAAAGTAGAATAGATGGGCATTTACTATAGAGAATTATTGATAATTGAATCACGAAACAAATAAATGGTGGGTTTCCAAAAGTCATTGATATATTGAAGATTTAGTTATGGGATTTGATCTTTTGTTTTAGTTGTTGAATTGATTTTATTAAGATGATTAATTGGGAGAATTAATTATGAAATGATTTTTTTCTTTAATGATAATTAATTGTGAGAAATAATTATGACTTAATGGGTTTTGAAATGGATAGTTAATTGTGAAGAATTAATAATGGAATTAGAATTATATTGATTGGTTAATTAGTTAATGAATTAATTAATGGGTTATGTACTCAGTTACATTTTGAATTAACTAATGGCATTTGAAATGTTTAACTAATAACTAGATTAGTAAATGATTAATGTGGAAGATTCTTTTTAATTAATTAATTAATAAATGAATGATATTTTGTGGTGGTAGGAATGACATCATGGACCAATGTAGATGTTGGGACTAGGACATGGTGATCCTCCCAAATAGTAATTTAAGCGCTTACATGTAAGGGTGTTAGGCATAATGACCTACAATAAATGAGAATTGGAGTTCTAGGAATAACCCCCTACTTTCATTGAGATTTGGGGTTCTAGGCATGATTTCCTACACTAAATGATTAATGATAATAATGAATGATGTTTCAACTGAGATTTGGGGTGTTAGGCATGATGACCTACACCAATTGAATGATAATAATGAATGATGATTCAATTCAGAAACATGTATTGAATAAGACTAATGTTATAATTAAGTATTAAATGACAATGTGATAACTATTTAATTTTTGCATTGTAGTTATTTCTTCATATAACTAAATTCACTATCTTTTGACTGGACTGATTTTAGATACCGTTGGTGGTGGCCTACTGAGTTGTACTCACACCCTATTTTGACTACCAGATCGACACCTGTGTAGATGTTGTTGTTGGAGGACGTGATAAGGGAAAGGCCCTGGGATTGGTTGCTATTTGGGATTAGAGCATGGTAAAGGGAACCAAATGTGGTTCAGAATCTGATTGGGAGTCATTAGGTCTTTACGTTAAGTTTAATTATAAACACTTCACATTTTCATTGGCATATCATATTTTACCTTTCAGTTGACTATTGTATTATATGGTTTGACTATAAAATGTCATGGTATTGTTCTGGTTATTTAAATGCTTCTGTGCTTGGATATTGTTATTTTCTACCATTGGTGTTTTATTCTAATAATAAAGGGTATAGTCTCACCAATACTGACATACAAGATCCTCACCTCTAGCAGGCACCTTATGGCATAAGGGGAGGTGTGCTTGAGGAAATGTGGCCAACCATCTTGGGGCACTGTTTAATGGCTCTTGGGTCCAGACATCCCATTTACACAAACCCAAATTTCAATGGGAATCCAATATTTCTGTTAGTTGTATGTTCATAGAAAATTTTATTTAAGGATATTTCAAACAATCACAAAACATGGGTATCAAAATCCTAAGAACACATAAAATTAAAATTTATAAGAAATAATTTAACATATGACATGTATTAATTAAAAAACATAATGTTGGGAAAATCCACTTTATCAAGTTGTTAAAATTTCTCAAGATTTTTAATCAATCCTTTTTTAATACGATCACACTCATGTAAAAAATTAAAAGGGATTTAGCATTACATTTTCTAGTTTCCATAGGTTCATTCCATTTTATCTAAATGTTTCAAGTAACATTTATCAACCAACATAAGCATTTAAATCCACATTTGAAGAGCTTACAGAAGCATAAAATAAAATGTAACCCATCCATGGAAACATGATATTGTTAACTATGGGTGGCACATACTCAATCACACTATTTTCAAACCTGTAGAAATATTACATGTCTTGATGTGGGATAGTGTTTCCATCCCACAATATTCATGAATACATAACACATGCCACCTGTGTTGGGTCTACCACAACAAACCCATCCAACAAGATATAATTCAAACACATTCATCTCTTCATTCATAATAATTTATTTTTTAAAAGAAATATTAATTTCCCAAATTGCATGATTTCAAACAACAATATTTTTCTTTTACTAGATTTATGTGATTCGTCTTTTGTGGGAGGTGGGTTATTCCATCAATAAAAAATATCACAAAACATGGTTTCAGAAGAAATACATGTTCTCAACAATAAGAGACACCATCTCAAATATCATAATGTTTTCCAAGATTAGAATTATAATGTTATTATAGTATATAATTCAACACAAAACATATTCTTCATAAACCTCCCCAATTTTTAAATCATCATCTGAATATTTAAAACATGTTTTCTGCAAGTCATATAAAAAATTTAATACAGTAATGAAAAACATAACCATAGAATATATCCATAATTTCCAAGTCATTTTTTGTTATACACTATGCCTTTTGTTTCAATATCTCTATCATATGGACAATATAAATACAAAAATTAAAGAAGTTTCATCTCACGTATAATGATTAATGAGAATAAACATGAGATTATAGGCTCGTCTTCTTTCTAAGGAAACACACATACAATTTAATGTTATAATATACACATTCATGGATCTTTTGATCAACTCAAATACACTATTACATATAAAACATTGTTTCAAAATTCCCATAGAAAAACAAACACTACGATAAAAATATAGCTTATTTTATTAATATGTTACATATATATTCTTCTTGAACTATACATTTTATAAAAATTTCATTTCTCAGAAAAACATTCATATGTGTTTCAATTGGGAAACATGATTATAATTTCGTATTTAAGACAACATGATTATCACATATTATACTAGAATATAATAATAATTTTTTTTAAAAGGCTAAATGATTGATATTCACATACTAGAAATTAAATACACATGATTTAAACAATAAAAACGAATCCCATATAAAACTTCGAATGCGTTAACATGTGAGGAACTATTATTTTCACACAAAACATTCTTATCCTAATATGATGAATTTTTCTAATCATGTAAAGTGTTATCAATAAAAATATGTTACAAAGGAGAATTATTTATCATTTTATTAAATTTTAATATAAAAAATTATTATCCATATAATAAGATCACAAAATGTTCACGCTACATATCATGATTAGGAACATAGCACATTTAATGAAATTTCAGTTTTTCTTTTTAGTAACATAAAAAATGTAACATCAAAATTATTTTACCCATGATTGGAAAATGTTGCAGTATTGATATTTTAAAAAACCTAAAATATAAATGGTTTTCATTAATAATAATTTTTATTTTCTAATGTTTTGAAAAAAAATCCTATGAATTTATATTCTAAAACATGCTTAAAACACATTATTATATTACTAATATTGAACTAAAATCATGAAAAAATGTTGTGAATGCTCGTTCTTATTACTATTTCCAAATCATTATATAAATTATCAATAATAATGATGGTAGTTTTTGAGAACTTTTATAATTTAAATTTCCTAAAAAATTGTTTACAATAACTTCACAACACTTTCTTATCATAAAATATGATTCAAAAAAAATACATGGAATTTTAACACTTATGGAAACAAAAATAAAAATAAGAATGACATTATGTACAATGATTTTAGTATGGGTTTATAAAATTTACTCAAGGTAACATGATTCATAAGGGTTTTTAAAATTCATAAGTTATTTTTAATGAAATGAACTAAAAAAGGTTTTCTAAATATTACAAACATTGTGAAATCAATAGAGTAGGTTATATATTTTAAGGATGTAATTATGGAGAATCTTTTTATAATAGAAAAGATATTTAAATATTTATGTCTCTATAAAGATTGAAATATAAATATTAGGCTAGTTAATCCCATTTTTTATTTTTCTTTCCCCTTATATGGGTAATTTCTAAAATAATAAATGTTCATTAGAAAATAACCATATGGTAACGGTCAGAGGAACACAAATAAATTTTAGTATTAATTTCACTAAATTCATCAACTTACCAAAATCAACTAGTTCAATCAAAAACACATCCAGTTGTGATTTATATACTTATCATATTATTTTTCCCTTAAATAGTTATAATATTACCTAGATATTTCGATAGGTTGTTGATCACATCGTGATTCACTGTTTCATTTTAACCCTTGCATCACTATGTTAAACTAGTTTTGTCTTGATAATTATAAAATAAAAAAAATTATTCTTGTTTTATTCCCTTATTTTGTGTTTATTATTATTAAAAATGTCAATGATACTTGTTTTGATAATTTCAATAACGGTTGAGGTGATTTGGAGGGCCCACGATGATGTCCTAGAAAAATGGGCCAAACTGCGCAGGATCTATGCACACCAGTGGACTCATTCACACATTGATATCGAAAATTGCATCCAAATGGGTTGATTTTTTTGGATTGTCCAAACATAATTTGGATACATTTAACTTGAATGAACCTAATACTATTTATTCCATCTTATGTCCCAACTGATCTGATCTCTCCAGTACTGAGAATCTACATGAAGTCAAAAGTTGTGTGCTATGATCTTACCATATCTTGAGATGTAGGAGTGCAGATGCATCCATACATTCGATGGAGATATTCAGGAGGCGGGTTTAAAAATTATTTATTTTCATCATAGAGAGATAAGGCTGTCTGGAAGTCTAAAACTATGTGACAATTGGTTTTAAGAAATCTGTGTGCTCAAAACCACCATCCCATTTTCTAATAAAATGGAACATTGGGCTCCCCATTTGTATGTTTGACCAGGAGGAAAATATATATTATTTTGGATACCCAAAGGAATTCTGTCATCATCCAATATGTTTTTGAGGCCCCTATCCCTATAGGTGGATCAAGGATGAAGGAAAAGTTCCACCTCAGCTTCCTCCACCTCCTAATGCCAAGTTAAATGGTTGACTATCATTTTGAGGGAGTTATACTCACTTGGGAGGGAGTTCCTACAATTTTTATTCTACTGGTTTTGTGTGATTTTTGTGATAAATATTTCACTTATTTGTTATATTCAAATTAAACACCTATTATTTAATTTCTATTGATATAATTAAGTGAATTGTTTTTATTTCAACACCGATTGGGTTGAGATTTCAAGTAGGAATATTGTGTTGTTCCAATTGGACAAAAATATAATACTTTATATCTCAAAAATATATGATATTTCAATATTTTTTGGTAACCTTTAATCTGTTCCTGATGTCCAATCCTTGAAAACATGATTGTTCTATCAAGGGTTGGTTTTTTGTGCAACGTTTTGAGAGGCAAGATGGGAATCATGATCTTGACAACCCATATCCAAAGAATTAAATAAAACCATATGGAATTTTCAGAAGAACAAACTATCAAAAAATATCTGTGAACATGAATTGATTTCCTTCTCTCATAATTCTTAAATCACCACCTTATTCTATCAACTATTAAACTCTTTAAATTATTTTATTTTCTTAAAACTATCTTAAAAATCACCCCTCTCTTTTAGTAATATTTGTTAAAAATACACACTATAAGCTACCAAAACACCTTGAGAGAAATACTAGGGTCTTCATTATAATAAAAAGTATTCTTTAAATAACTATAAATTTGAAATTTAATGACAATACATTTAAATTTTAGCATCGTTGTCGGGGATGGATTTGGTTTTAGTGCGTGTTTTTGATAGGATTTTTTTAAAAATTTTGACTATTTATTTGATTTATCTTATACCTTTTCCTATATTTTTTTTATAAATTCTTTATTTTTTTGGTTTTATTCATAAGGAATTCAACTATAGGAGACCTACCAACTTTTGAACTTGAACTAGAGAGGATCCTACATCAGTGACACCGAGACGCACGAGAGAACCCTTCAAAGGAGGACATACAAAACATAGACACTCTTCTTGATCCTTCCTCTTCTTCCTCTAGAACCATTATCAAAACTAAAATAAACTTGTGTAACATAGTTTAAAATAATCATAAATTAAAAGAACTATCCTTAACTGATTTTGATATATAACCCACATAAATTCAAATACAAGGCGAGGCACCAAATTTTGAACTAAAATCTGGCCTAATTCAATTATTACCAAGATTCCATGTAATCGGTGGAGAAGATCCACACATGAATTTAGAAGAATTTCATTCTTTTTTTCAAAATTAAAACCTACTAATGTGGACTAAGAACAAGTAAATCTTAGAGAATTCCCCTTTTCATTAGAAGATACAACAAAATATTGGTTATATTATGTTAATTAACTAATAAGAGGCCGGGAGGACATGAAATTTCTTTTTTCACGAAAAATATTTTCCAGCCTCTCAAACTGAATCAATAAGGAAAGAAATATGGGGTATAAGAAAATGTCAAGTGGAAACCCTTCATGAATATTGGAAAATATTTAAATGATTACGTTAAAATTTTCCACACAAACAAATAAGTGATAAACCTTTAATACAATACTTTTATGATTTTTTAATTCCAATTGATCGTAACATGATTGATGCTGATGCAGGTGGTGCGATGTTAGATAAGACCCCAATTGTTACAAGAACCATGATTGAGAATAGGGAAAAAAATACAAAATAATTCAGTTCAAGGTCTAGTATACCCATTCGAGGTGTCCACGAGGTGGAAAGTACGAAATTCGAGAAGAAGGTGGACACAAAGTTCAAAGAGTTATGTACCCTTCATAGAAAACATTATCATCCCCATGGGAAACCACAACCTCCTTATCCTTTCCATTGTGGTATATGTTCTTCGGAGAACCACTACTTTGACCAATACACCGAATTAAGAGAAACTTATTAGATTTGTGAGGAAATATTTCCATGCCACCCCTATAACAAAGCCTCGAGGATAGAACAATACTATCCATACAAACCTAGGGGGAATGAAAAACAAGCTTATAGGTAGGGGTATTCAAACCGTCCTCATCAACCATGGAATTGAATAGGGAAGAGTAGTTATCCACTACCACCACCTATAAATCCAAAACCAACCAAAGGCCTTTCCAACCACCCCCTCCAAAACCTTAATGTAGCCTAGAAGATATGTTCAAACAAATGGATTCCAATAATCTAAAATTCCAATAAACCACTCAAGAATCCATACAAGATCGAAAAACCCAATTAGACCTAAAATCTAAGTCAGTGGGTGAAATTCAAATTCATGGGTTGGGTAAACTACTATCTCAACACTTAGTCAACACTAGAGATAAAGGAACTATTGGTGTCATCACCTTTTGGAATGGAAAAAAACTATAATGTCAGATGAATCCTCTATTATAGTAATCCCCTATTGAAGAAACCTCCATTACAAATGTTAAAAATGTTACAAATATTGAGAACCCATGTCTTGAAAGAATCCCTTCCAAAGGAAAGAGTGTGTATGTGGATGAGTCTCCGAGACAACACATTCCTCTTCCATTTATCTAATACCCCCCACCCTATAAAACAATATAAAACTTAACTCGGTAAGTAAATTTTAGAGATATTCAAAAAAGTGCAGGTAAACATCCATTTGATTGATATTGTCAATCAAATTCCAATATATGCCAAGTTTCTAGATAGATGTGTACACACCGAAAGCGACTTAGTGGAGATTAAAATGGGAGAATGGAGCGAAACTTATGAGAATTAATAGAGCCATCACATTCAAGGACGTGCAATAATCCTAGGGCATTCTCGATTCCATGCACCATATGTGAGTATTCATTTTATAATGTTATTCTTGATTTATGTTCTTATATAAATGTGAATCCTCAATCCATTTACTCTTAATTATAGGTTTGAGAACTAAATACCACTATAACTGTTGTTCAGCTGGCCAACCAGAGCACTGCACACCCCTTTAGTGCGTTAGAAGATGTTCTTGTGAGAGTGCCAATTTTACTATTTCCGGCTGATTTTTATGTGCTTAAAATTAAAGCCGTTATGATAAAATGACATGCCCAGATTATATTGGGAAGACCCTTATTAAGACCACCAAAATAATAAATAATGTCTATAATGGTACATTAACTATGGAATTTGGTGGTGACATTTTCCATTTCTACATCCTTGATGCAATGAAGGACCCATCAGAAGATCATTTCTCTCTATTTGTAAATTCAATTGATGCACTCCCTTCCTCTAAAAACACATCATTTTAACCCCCCAATCCCCTTTCGGAGTCTTAATCCATGATTTAATTTCATGGTAATGAATCATGCATTTATTCTTGTAGTGTTCTATAAATTTTTCATGAATATTTATTAATTGATAATTTCTTGAACTCTGACGATCCAATGACCATCGATGATAATGATAAGCTTGTAAAAGAACATTCCTCATCTAAAGGTGATTCCATTGAGCAGTTAGATAAGATTATTGACCTATCAATTTAACACACACTCCCATTAATAAAAAATACACCTAAATTGGAACTAAAACAATAACCTCAAGATTTAAAATACTCATATCGTGATAATGGAAACAAGTTTCCCATCATCATTTCATGTTCACTCCCTTTAGATAATGAATTACAACTAAATAAAATTTTGAGGGTTTATAAAAAAATTTGGGATGGAAACATTCTAACATTCTTAGTATTATCCCACAAACTTTCAAAAATCATATTTTATTAAATGATGAGGCCAAACCCGGGAGGCAAGAATAAAATCTCCAAAATCAAAACCTTATAGAAGTTGTGAAAATGAGGTAAAATATGATTGTATAATTTAATCATTAACCCCATATCATATAGCCAATGGGTCAGTACCTTCGTGTAGTTGCTAAAAAACTGTCCTTACAATAATCAAAAATGAAAACAATGAATTGGTTTCAACTTGCATGTAGAATAGTTGGCATGTCTTCATAGACTATCACTGACTAAACCAAAACAATAAGAAGTACCATGACCTTTTCCATTCATTCACTAAATGCTAGAGCGGCTGGAAGTTATTTCCCAGTACTATTTCCTTGATTTTTATTTTTTATACTTTCAGATCCATATTTCCACTGAGGATCAGGAAAATAAAATATTCACTTTCCCCTTTGGAAAATTTTCATATAGGAGGATTCCATTTGGTCTGTGCAATTCTCCATGTACTTTCCAGCATTGCATGGTTGGTATTTTTTTAGGATACCTGGAGAATTGAATGGATGTATTCCTGAATGATATAATAGTTTATGGCTCCACTTTTGATGAATTTTTGAGTATTCTTGGTTCAGTCCTACATCACTGCATTGAAAAAAATCTTGAATTAAATTTTCAGAAATTTCATTTTATGGATTGAAAAGGTATTGTTTTGGGACATTTCATTTCTAGGGATGGTATCCAAGTACATAAATCAAAATTCAATTTCATTTCATCCCTACCATTCCTCAAAAATTTATGGGATTTGAGGTTATTCCTTGGACATTATGGATATTATCACTGTTTCATTCATGACATTAGAAAAATTACATTCTCCATGTCCTAATTAATCCAAAATGAAAAGGAATTTGTTTTTAATAAGGAATGTGATGAATCTATTAATAAGTTTAAATGGAGTCCCATGTCACCCCTGGTAAAATAAACACCACAATTGTATTTACTATTTCATCTCATGTGTGATGCCTCTAACTATGCATTTGGGGAAGTATTATCAGAAATGGTTGATTGAGCTCCCCATTTCATTGTGTATGCCTCACGTAAATTGGAATCGGCCCAAGGAAACTGCACTAGAAATAAAAAATAATTATTTCACATTGTGTTTTCCATGGAAAAATTGCGGTCATACATTTTGGGGTCCAAAGTCACTGTGTTCTTAGACCATAAATCCCTCTCATATCCCCTTAAGAAAACAGAAGACAACCCATGTCTCATTCGTTGTATGATCCTACTTCAGGAATTCAAAATAGAAATTAGAGATAAAAAACTAGAATAGAATGTGGTGGATGACCATATAAGTAGGACTCCCCCATCCTTAACCATTTACGTATCCCCCTATATTCATATAAATGATATGCTTCCAGATAGAAATTGTACCAAGTGAAATATGTTATTCCTTGGTATGAAGAAATTGTAAATTATTTGGTATCATCTTGTATTCGTATGGATTTCAAAAAAAACCAAGCCAGACATCTAAAACAGTAGTCTCATTGGTACAATTGGTATGCCCCATACCTCTGGCACACATGTAATGATCAAATACTTAGGATTTGTGTTCCTGAAAGCTTGTTTATGTCCATCTTTAGATTCATACACAATCTTTCTTGTTGGGGGCACTTTGGTCCCCAA
This sequence comes from Viscum album, assembly GCA_963277665.1. Taxonomy (NCBI): domain Eukaryota; kingdom Viridiplantae; phylum Streptophyta; class Magnoliopsida; order Santalales; family Viscaceae; genus Viscum; species Viscum album. Next base: position 70,568,583 of record OY728161.1, read on the forward strand.
TGGATAGCTCTCAAGGTTATTGATTCTGGACACCTTTTTCCAACCCTTTTTCAGAATGGCCATGATATTTGAAAATCTTGTCCTCATTGTCAAAGAATGGGAAATTTTTCTAAAAGAAATTAAATTCCACAACAACCACTAGTCTTGAATTACATTTTTGATGTTTGGGGTATTGAATTTATGGGGAAATTTCCCAATTCCTTTGGAAACATCTACATTATTCTGGTAGTTGATTATGTGTCAAAATAGGTAGAGTCTTGAGCTACAAGGACAGATGATTCTAAGGAAGTTATAGGATTTATGAGAACCCAAATTTTTTGTAGGTTTGGCTTACCTAGGATCATCATCAGTGACGCGGGTTCTCATTCCTACAACTGAACATTGAAATCACTTTTGCATCAATATGGGGTCGTTCATCAAGTTTCTACTACATATCACCCATAGACCAATAGTCAAGACAAGGTGTCAAAAAGAGAGGTAAAATAAATTCTTGAAAAAACAGTTCAACCCAATAAGAATAATTGGAGAATTAGACATGATGATTCATTGTGGTCTGATCATACAACTTTTAATTCTCCTATTGACATGTCACCATATCGGTTGTGGATTGGAAAGAGTTTTCATCTACCTATTGAGATTGAGCACCAGGACTATAAGTCCATCAAACAATGATATTCTAATCTTTATGGTGCAGGTTGTCAAAGGATGTTGCAAATTTAGGAGATAAAATAAATTAGAAGATATGAATATGAGAACTTTAGGTTTTATAAGAAGCATACCAAGGATAACCATGACCGTCTCATATTTCATCATCATTTTCGCATTGGGAAGAAGGTTCTCCTATACAATACAAGGCTGAAGTTTCATCTAGATAAGCTTATTTCCCACTAGATTGGACTATACAATGTTAATAATGCCTCTATATTTAGTGTTTTCCAGGTTGAAAATGATGAAATCAATAAAACCATCATATCAATGGGAAATGGCTGAATGACTTCCATGAATCACTGAAGCATTCCCTAATGGAGGATCTCCGTGTTCAAGAAGAAATATATTAATAATACTCACCAGGATTTATCCTTCCTTTCCACATTCTATTTTCTTAGAGTGAGGACACTGCGGACTTTAGGTGTGGGGGTGAGTATATTACTGGGTTATTTAAGAATTTTCATAATCTTTCTTTTTTCTTTACTTTTTATCTTGCTAAATTTTATTTTTACTTTCCCCCTTCGCTCCCCCTCACTTTTTTGCATTAATATTAATTTTTTGTGGCCACATTATAATGGAAATTGATAGAAGTTATTGAAAATGATTGTACAATGTACATATTTCATCTTGTTTTAACATTAAAAAAAATCTAATGAAATTTTCATTTTAGAAAGAATTCAATACAATATTCTGACTTTATTTTGAATGTTTGTTCCTTTTCGATGATATAAATAGTTGTATCATTTTGGAACCTTTGAGAAGAATGGGGCCCTTTTGTGAATAGTTAAAGGGAAAATTGTGTCACTTAATATCTCCACACATTTTCCCCCAACCATGAAATGTGATAATGTCTTACATAATGGAAGGTAAATTTAAGTTAGGATGATTTTTCTCTACTTCTAAAAATCATTTTTCCATACGTTCGTTCTTTATCATATCTATTTCATTAATGTACCAGATTTACCTATGTGTGTATACCTATTATCTGACTATTGTACACCCTAAAAAAACAAAAACATAAAAAGGGTTGAATATCGGGCAGGTCAAAAACCACCCATCCTAAAAATTTAGATCTTGTTATAACTATTAGAATTAGTGTCGTGATCAGATCAAACAAGGGTTCAGAGAAGTGTGTGATATTTTTTTCAAGTGATACTTTTTAAAAGAATATATGAGAGAAGTGATGAAATGTATAGAACATGGGGATATCATGGTTGGAGGCTTATGGTTTGACTTCTAGGAATGCTTATGTGAGTGGGTCTTGAAATTTTATTTCAATGTATGTGGGGAATGTTCGGTGGAAAGGATCATGTATGAAGACAATTATTAAAATAACTAATACATACACAATGGAAAGGGGAATGAATATCATGAAATGGTTATCACACACAAAAACCGAGAATTAGTGACATGAATAACTTTTGAATTATTTTCATTTGTTGGTATCATGAATCTCATAGAATTTCATTTGGGTAAAAATTTTGAGACGTCTTTTTCAATGATCATTGATAATAACATCTCAGTGTGTTTTTTATGACATTTCTATCAAAAATGTAATTTTCACTAAATGTTAAATTTTTATGTATTTGGAAATATCTACATACATAATTATTGTAAATATGACTTTTCCCATGAGTGAAAATTTTGAGGTGTGGCTCTGTGATCACACCGCGATTCACTTTTTCATTTCCACCCTTAGAACATTGTGTTAAACTAGTTTTGTATTGAAAATTTTAAAATAATGAAAAATTTCACTGCATGTTTGATTCCAATATTTTGTTTTTATCCCTATAATAAAGGGAAATGATACTTGTAGTTATAATTTAAATATAGGTGGAGGTGATTTGGAAGGCCCATGATGATGTCCATGAAAACTTTTCCAAACTGTGCAGGATCTATGCACACCAGTAAACTCATCCCCACACTGCTACCGAACTGTGCATCCAAATAGGATGAAATGATTTAGCCTTTTAAAAAATTCATTGGGATACATTTCATCTGAATTAACCTAAGACACATTCATCCATCTAATGGCCAACCAACCTGATCTGACCATCACACTGAATCTGCACAAAGTCAAAAGTGGTGTGTCATGATCTATCAATATCTCATGATTTAGGTGTCCAAAAGCATCCAAATATTCCCTCGAGATAGTAAGGAGATGGGGCTAAAACTTATTTATATTATCTAATGCGAGATGAGGATGTCTTGATGTCATGAACTAACCCGTACCGAGGCTCGATCCACAACTACCCCAAGCCTTCGTCCATAGGCCAGGGGCTAGAGACAAGCACCGATTGCACAATAAACAAGGGGAGGCTCTTTCCTAAGAATATTTACACACACACACGCAGCCAACTCAATGAAAAAGTGCTGAGAAGGGAAATAATGATACAACACTGCTACAAAAAGGGGAACCAACATACATGCATCAACCTCTAACCAGTATAAGTAAAGTGCTGACAAGTAAACTAAACAGTAAAATGGGCGAAACAAGTGCCCATCTAGAAAGTTGCCACAACCCAGCAACAGGTAAAACAAAGGAAAACCGATGGTGAGTCTCACACCGAGGAAGTCCTGCTACAACCATTGAATGCAGCCCAACATCCTATGTCCTCTATGCTCCTCCGTAGTCTCGACCGACCTGTCAGTCATCTATAAGGGCACACCAAGTGCGGGTAAATCCCAAGAAGGGGTGAGTATAAAAATAGTCATCTGGATACCCAAAAATATCTAGGGAGCAACAAGGGAGGTACTAAAATCGTGAGCAGTAGACATATCGAAGAACAGTGTAAGAGTGCAAAAGAGAGTGAGAGAGTGCAACTCAACCCAACAAGAGAAAGGAAGCAGACTCGTCCAAACGCATGGAGCTAGAGATGGTATGAAGACAAAATTCTCATCGAGTCTTCGCTGCCTACAGCAGGATATTATACTCATCCAACAAAGAGGAGCTAGACATGGAAACCATGTGGCATACCCTGCGCGTCTTTGCCCCTCCTAGAAGGAGAGTAACCGAACCCAAGGAGTGGGAACAACAACAGGGTGTATATATGTGCTCAATGAGAAACCCGAATGAGTGTGGAAGGGGATCTCTATCTACAAGCATAGCATAAGAAGAGTCTCCAACAGTTCAAAGGGTATCCAACATTGAACCCAAACATCCCACATGTCAACCTAGGAGGTACAAGTCAAAGAGGCTCAATCACCACACCTCTATACTATCCACTTTGGGTGGCACTAACTCGCCCACATGGCCTTTAGGTTGTGATGCAAGGATGCATCTCAGTGGGAAAAAATCCCCTCGTTCTCGTATGTCCTAAGGTCACATCAAAGCTATCACACCACCGATCCGTACCACCTAGGATCCCGCTCTGGTAGTCACGAAGAAAAAGTCACTGTCTAACCTCATAGATAAGGACCGAGTCTGAAATGCCAATGGGTGACCCACTCACCTGCCTGGGTGGAGGCTAAACCTTGATAACACATTGGGTGACCCACTTCCCAGCCCTGCTAGAGGGTAGACCCGGGATAAGTTAACAAGCAACCCACTGCCCAGCCATGCTGGAGGGTAGACCCAGAAGAAGTCGACAGGCGACTCACTGCCCAGCCCTGCTGGAGGATAGACCCGAAATAAGTGGACAGGTGACCCACTGCCCAGCCCTGCTCGAGGGTAGACCCAAAATAAGTCGACCGGTGACCCACTGCACATCCCTACTGGAGGGTTGACCTGGAATAAGTAGATAGGTGACCCACTACCCTGTCTCTACTAGAGGGTATACATAGAATAAGTTGTCAGGTGACCCACCACCCAACCCAACTGGAGGATAGACCTGGAAATGGGTCTGATAACTCAGCAGTGCAACTGACGTCACTGGGTGTTAGCAACATCGCTACCGAGCATTGGATTGGAGTGCATCAAAGGGACAGTCATCCAACACCCTTTCATATTTCCACAGTTAATAAGATCTCAAAAAAGGCTCCACATGCCCAAAAGGATCAAACTGCTGCAATCCTCATGGAAAAACCCGCGAGATAGACCATTTACTCACCTGAAATGGTCAACCGGTGAATATAATACTATTCACTATATCCATCCCATGTGGGGCCTGCACCTCGACTCTGATACTCGTCGGGAAAACTGCGCCATCACGATGCTCTCAAAAAAACACACGGAAACGACTACTCAAATGCCTCGAACGGACGTCTGGTGAAAAAGGCGTAGTACGCTACAGACAGCTCAAAAGTCGGCATGTGGGGCCCACGCATCAACTCTGGCTTCATCACCTGAAACCACGCTGGTCAACATCATATCAATGTCAGGGTCACAATGCAGCTGACGACGCCTAAAATGTTCTCTGGATGCAGAAGTTTCAACTTCCCACATGATATGCAAACAGGGACTATTGGGGCCCAAAAATCGATCTTGAATTTAGGCGGGCGGATTGGGCCTTCGCAATCCCCCCGAATAAACACTCAAACATGAGTGCTCATTCACCCTAAACGGATGACAGGTGAAAAAGTGGTGTTTCACCGTAAAACGTGCAAACTAGGCCCAGTGGGGCCCGCACCTTATCACCAACTGAACACTTCAGAAAGCATCTCAAAAAGTCCGAACGAGGACTGGGGTCATGCTGCCGTGGACGACGCATCAATCAGACATCCCAAAGAGGAGTTAGGTCCGACACAACAATTAATTAATTAATTTAATAGTTAACTAATCACACACATTGTGTTTCGTGCCACCGAGCAATTAAACCAACCCAAAAAAGTTCCGAACTAACTTGGAAAGATCGTCTCAACTCTAGGGCCGCATCGCCTTTGACGGCGCATCAAACAGACGTTCGGCTTGCGAGCCACGTACGTTACAACTTTAATAATAATTTAATTATTATTAATTTAACCCATTTCGTGTCACCCGCCTTCGGGAATGGAACCCAAAAAACTCGGAACACACTTCAAATAGTCCTCCCCACCGATATGAACTCACCGCCGTTGATTTCATGTCAAACGAACTCTCCGTTTGGATATTATGGACCCCCGAATAAAAGGGGGCCAACCGGGCCGGTTCACACCAGTCGGCCCAGTCCGAACTACCGTGGCCCACTCCAGCCGCACCGGCCCCGCCTCGGGTCTGGTTTTCCACCCAACAGACTGGCCAAAGCTGGTCTGCGCGTAGCGCCAGCAGGACCCGCATTCGGCGGGTCCTTGTTTCACCCCAAACAGAATGGCCAAATCCAGTCTTCGTTGACACGCCAGGAGGACCCGCGCTGCGTGAGTCATGGCCTCCTTCGCACGCTCGAGGCTTCCCTCGGGGCTCCCTTCGACCATGATAGATGGATGACACCGGCTCTGCCTCCCGCAGCACCGCTGTGCCACACCGCTTCATCACCACCCCGACCCCCTGGCTCTGCCGCCTGGACCACCCCGCTCCGCCGCAGTCGTAGCCGCAGCCGCCTGCCGCTTCCACCGAACGACCACCGATGCTCACAGCTCAAGCTCCTCCGGCCGCACACCACCTCTCCTGACCTCGCTCCTGCTACTCCGGCCGAAGCCAACTCCGCCTCTCTCGGAGCTACTCCTGTCGCGCTGGCGACACCCAACATCGGAGACTCTTCCTGAACCCCCGATCGTACCTCCTATCTGGTGCCCAAACCTCCGTTGCACCTCCCCGAGCTCCGGCCACCGCCCTTTCTAGAGCCGGGACTTCCGATAGATGCCACCACTGCTCAGATGGCCTGATTTTAAAACCGAACACGAGTTCAGGATCCTCGGGGTGAGGCCTTCACAGTTCCTGCCCCCAATCAACGATCCATCGATGATTTAGCGAGTCTGAAAATTTGGACGATGAACGCCCAGGATCGATAATTGAAATGGGGCTCGGACATTGGCTCTGTTTTCGGCTGACGCCCCAAATAAAAAATTATAGAATTTAAATGACAAAATTGACAAAAGATCTGAAACATAACCGGAAGCCTACCACGATTTTGATGCGCGTCGTAGGCGATGTGTCTGTGAGGCTCCACTTCCGATCCGATGAAATTTCGGCAAAGATCTCTCCTTAATCCGACGAAGAATGGCTAGAGAGAGAGAGAGATAGGGAGGGTGAGAGAGATATAGGAAGAAATGGTTTGTCCCTTCCAAAAATTGGTGTATTTATAGAAATTCACTAAAACTCTCCCAACAGGCGCAGACTTCGAAACCCCCACATTTGCCCATTTTATATCATGCCTAGGAAAAATACTCCATTTATAACTCAACAGAAGTCTCAGATTTCCATTCTGAGACTCCGTTTGAAAGTTACTCGAAAATATCGTCAGTGATAAAAATCACTAAGTCATTAATTGAAAAACACAGTTTTACCCCCTGGGTGACATCTCTCACAGGAGGTCCGCGCCCACAACATTTACACCCCTCCTAGGGTAAACAGAATGCTCCGGACTCAACGGTGCCCTCATATTTCCCATCTGAGCAACCGTATAAGAGATAATTGGGTTTTAGGTACTAAATGAATAATTTAATCTAATTTATCCATTTAACACACCGCTAATGAGAGAGGGGTCCGAACGTCCATCACCGACACATTTTTGTTGCACATAAGGTAAACACCACCTTCCGGACACAACCGTGGTCTCGGTTTTTCAGTCCGATCAACTGTCTAAGAGATATCATATTTTCTTTAGTTAACCATGTGTGCGTAATATAAAAACACTTAACATTTTTATATAATTAATTACGGGCACACTGGACATTGGAATTGCACACTATCTGAACACCCTGCTCTGGAATGATATGATGAAATTTTTCAAAGTCTCGTAGTCCCAAAACTTAGTTTCTATCATCATTCCCTCCTTCAAGCTTTTTCTCCCCAAAATGAAAAACTAGGAAAAACAACTCGGGATACAGAGCTCACACCTAGCTCTTCCACTCCCAAGAAAACATGCACATCACCATGATCACACAACACGCGAACCAAATGGATGGTTATTATAAGGTCTACTAATCTCGAGGACATGTGTAGGATTATGCACGCACATCATCTGCTGAGACACATGGAAGACAATATGTGCCCACTCCTACTATTGGGAGGGTAGGGCAAGATGATAGGAATCCTCTCAACCATTTTCATGATTCTTGAACGGACCAAAGAAACTCTGGGGGCATTCTCGTCCGCACCTCTACATTCTACGTCACGATCAAAATCATGATTTTCTCCTTGAACATGGTCTCGTGATTTCCTCCTTTAGAATAACCATCTTGGGAAAAAACAAGGATATTCGGTCACACAAGTTCTCACAGTCGATGCATCATAACCGAGACTCTCTTACATGCTCAACTAGCGAAAAAGTCAACTTTATCAACTACAGACAAGGTGCACCATCCTATAGAAACTCTAGCCAACACCAATGTCCCCGGTTCAAGTCTCTATATGTGGGGATGCACCTATGAAACTGGTGGTTTGAGAAAACCAAAAAAGCGCTCTTCTCATAGATAGTGTCTCCATGTTCTTAGGGAAAAACTACCACCACCAGCACCAACACATGGTATACCGACGCCCTACATCACCCTTGGTAACCCCTCGAGCAAGGAGTTAGATGAAAGAGTACCTCAAACAGTGTCTAACATGTTCTACTAAGAAAATTATAAGAATACCCAGAGTGTACCTCTTATCATCTCTTGCACTGCAGGATTGTAAACAACCACAGCACACAGCCGCCCTCTGCCTCATCCGACAGCCCCCTAAGCCTGACATGGGCCGCCTAGTGATGGTGTAAGGACCTCGAAACATCATCTACCAACCAAAGTTCTTCCTAATTTCTACCAAAACCACCTCCCTTAGGACCACCCTATCCTGACCTGGGAGTTCTCTTATCATGAAACAACCTCTGTCGTGGCGGTGCATCTACCATCTCTGGAGGACTCAGAAAATTTGGTCGAGTAGTATCATGACACGCGATCTCACAGCACACAAACATAGCACTAGTCCTCCCTAGGCTATCTCGGTGCTCTACGCTATCCCCGACCATGTGGCTGAGTCCCATAAATGGAAAACCTCTAGTGTCAAGGCCCCGCCAATCGATCTCCCTCTAACAGAAATTCCTCTGTCACCAGTGCCTACTCCAGCACCCTGAGATGGGTGAGGAAGCACAAGGGAACTACGCCGGCACGAATCTCCTATACATAGGTCCCATTCAAACTTCTGTGCTCAGAAATTTTCATCAGAGACAGCATCAAAGGAGTACTGATTAAGGTCTGCGAACCCAGTCCTATACTCATCCACTGCCATCACTCCCCACTGAAGCTCCAGTAGTTCCCAAAAGTAAGAGGGGTAGAAATCCTCACGAAACAGCTTCTAGATGTCATCCGATTAGAGTACCAAATCATTGTGTATCTGAGTATACATGGCTCTACTAGAACCAAACTGCTCGTTGGAAAAAGACTGGCTGTCAAAGCCACCATTTAACATGTCAGTGTCCAAACAGGCCTGAAGAGGTGGACAACCGACTCTAGCCAACCCTTCACTATTTCAGGGTTGGGATCGCTATGGAACCTCAGTGGTCTATGACACTGGAACCTCGCTACTGGTACTATCCGCGACTCCACAGGTGGAGTCACTACTGCCTGTACTCCTAGAGAAAGGGTAATCATATGATGGATCTTGAACTGAGGCCTCTTCGTTCATGGAATCATCCTCATGAACCTGGGCTAGTATACTAGCTGGCTATCATCCCAAAGACATCCTGAACCCATTCAAGGAGCACCATAGTCAAATGAGCATATATATATCAACAACAATGGGGAGATAACCCAATAAGGACAGTCAAGGACTCAATCCTATACGATGCATGAATCTAATTCCCTGCAACAAGTGTCTCAATGTGCTGAGTTGACAAGTGGGTTATCAGGGTCCTCATGAATGGATACGACGGCTGTCGCACCATCAGTATACTCCCTAGCCTGAGAACCGCTCTCAAGAAATGTTGAAACTGTTTCCCCAAAACTCAAGCCATTCCCTTCTTAGGGATGTATGAACAACACCCCAAGGAACGAACCACCTCTGATGCCACTTTGTCACGACCCAACTCATACCGAGGCTCAAGCTGCAACTACCCCAATCCCACCTCCATTGTCCAGGGGCTCAAGACTAGCACCGAAGGCACAATAAACTAGGGTAGGCATTTCCCTAAGAAACTTTACACACACGCATCGAACTCAATGAAAAAGTGCAGTGAAAAGAAAGCAAGATGCAACACTGCTACAAAAAGGGTAACCAACATACATACATCAACCTCTAACCGGTACAAGTAAAGTGATGATAAGTAAACAGAACAGTAAAAGGGGAAAAACACGCACCCATCCAGAAAGGTTCTATAAGCTGGAAACAGGTAAAAAAAGGTAAACCGCTGGTGATTCTCACACCCAGGAAGTCCTGCAACGACCACTGAATATAGCCCAAGCTCCTCTGTCCTCTATGCTCCTCCATAGTCTTGACCGACCTGTCTATCATCTGTAAGGTAACAACAAGTGTGGGAAAAGCCCAAGCAGGGGTGAGTATAAAAATACTCATTAGGATGCCCCAAAATCTCGAGGGAGAAAAAAGGGAGGTACTAAAATGGTGAGCAGTAGATAGAGTGAAGAACAGTGTAAGAGTGCAAATGAGAGAGAGAGTGTAGCTCAACCCAACAAGAGAAAGGAAGAAGACTCGTCCAAACGCAAGGAGCTAGAGACGGTGAGAAGATGAACTTCTCGTCGAGTATTCGCTGTCTATAGAAGGAGAGTAGACTCGTCCAACCAAGAGGAGATAGACAAAGAAAGCATGGGGAATACCCTGCGCGTCATTGCCCCTCCTAGAAGGAGAGTAACTGAACCCAAGGAGTGGGAAAAACAATTTGGTGTGTATATATGCTCAAATAGAAACCCAAATGAGTGTGTAAGGGGATATTTATCTCCATGCTCAACCAAAGAAGAGTCTCCAATAGTTCAAAGGGTATCCAACACTGAACCCAAATTTCCCACACGTCAACCTAGGAGGTACAAGTCAAAGGGGCTCAATCACCAAACATCGATACTATCCGAATTGGGCGGCACTGACTCACATGCACGTCTTTTAGGTCACGACGCAAGCATGCGTCACGGTGGAAAAAATGCCCCTAATTCTAATATGTCCTAAGGTCATGTCAAAGCTGTCACATCACTAATCCGTACGACCAAGGATCCTGCTTCGGTAGTCACAGAGAAAATGTCACTGACTAACCTCATAGATAAGGACCGTGTCTGAAATTCCAACAGGTGACACACTGCCTAGCCCGGCTGGAGGGTAAACCTTGATAACACATCAGGTGTCCCACTTCCCAACCCTGCTGGAGGGTAGACCTGGAGAAAGTCGACATGCGACCCACTGCCCAACGCTGCTGAAGAGTAGACCCGGAATAAGTCGACGGGCGACCCAATGCCCAGCCCTGCTAGAGGGTAGACCAAGAATAAGTCGACAAGCTACCCACTTCCCAGCCCTGTTGGAGGGTAGACCCAGAATAAGTTGACAAGTCACCCACTGCCCATCCCTGCTGGAGGGTAGACCCGGAAGAAGTCGACTGGCGACCCACTGTCGATTCTCTACTGGAGGGTAGACCTGGAATAAGTCGGCAGGCAACCCACTGCCTAGCCCTGTTGGAGGATAGACCTGGAAATGGGTCCGATAACTAAGCACTACAACTAATGTCACCAGTTGTTACCAACATCGCTACCGAGCGTTGGTTCAGAGTGCGTCAAAGGGACCTCCATCCAACACCCTTTCATGTTTCCACATTTAATAAGATCTCAAATAAGACTCCACATTCCTAAATGGATCACACATTTGCAATCCTCACAGAAAAAAACGTGAGATAGACCATTCACTTGCCCGAAACTGACTACCAGTGAATATGCTACTTTTCACTGTAGCTAGCCTAGGTGGGGCCCGCACCCCGACTCCGATACTCGATGGGCGAACTGCACCATCATGATGGTCTCAAAAAACACGTGGAAACGACTACTCAAACGCCTCAAATGGACGTCTGGTGATAAAGGTGAATTACGCTGCACACATCTCAAAAAACGGCAAGTGGGGCCCATGGCACAAATCCAGCTTCGTCACCTGAAACCACCCTGGTCAACCTTGTCTCAATGTCAGGGTCACAATGTCACTGATGATTCTTAAAACAGACTCCAGATTTAGAAGTTGCAACTTCTCATGTTATACGCAAATGGGGCCCTTTGGGGCCCACACCTCGAGCCCGAATTTCTGCGGGAAGATTGCGACGTTACAATCCCCTGGAAAAAACACTTAGAAATGAGTGCTCATTCACCCTATATGGATGACAGGTGAAAAAGTGGTGTTTCACTGTAAAATGTGCGGACTAGGCCCTATGGGGCCCACACCTTTCCTCCAATCAGAACGCTTCAGAAAGCATCTCAAAAAGTCTGCACGAGGACTGGGGTCATACTGTCGCTGATGGCCCCTCAATCGGACATCCCAATCAGGAGTTAGGTCTGACGCAATAATTGATTAATCACTCACATTGTGTTTCATGCCGCCAAGCAATGAAACCAACCCTCAAAGGATCTGAACCAACTTGGAAGGGCCATCTTAGATCCAGGGCCACATCGCCTCTAACGGCACGTCAAACGGACGTCTGGCTTACGATCCACGTCTGTCGCAACTTTAATAATAATTTAATTATTCTTAATTTAACACTCTTCGGGTCACCCTCATTTGGGAACGGAACCCAAAAACCTTAGAACACCCTTTAAAGAGTCCGCCCGACGATGCGAACTCACCACCACAGACGGTGCGTCAAACGAACGCACCATTTGGATATTACGGCCCCCCGAATAAAAGGGGGCCAACCAGGCCAGTTCACCCCAGTCGGCCCGGTCCGAACCGTCGCGGCCTACTAGCCACGTCCATCTCTAGCTGCACCAGACCCACCTTTGGTCCGATTTTCCTCCAAGAAGACTAGCCGAAGCTGGTCTGTGCGTAGCACTAGCAGGACCCGCATTCGGCGGGTTCTTGTTTCACCCCCAACGGACAGGCCAAAGCTGGTCTTCGTTGACACGCTAGGAGGACCCTCGCAGTGCGGATCCTGGCCTCCTCCGCACGCCCGAGGCTTCCCTCAGGGATCCCTTCGACCACAACGACCGGTGGACACCGGCTCCACCTCCTATAGCACCTCTGCACCTCGCCGCTTTAACGCCGCCCCAACCTCCTTACTCATCCCCCTGGACCACCCCGCTCCACTGCAGCCGCAGCCGCCTGCCGCTTCCACCGAATGACCACAGGAGCTCACAGCTCTGGCTCCTCTGGCCACGCACCGCCTCTCCCGACCTTGCTCCTTCTGCTCTGGACGAAGCCAACTCCACCCCTCTTGGAGCTCCTCCTGCCGCATCGGTGACACCCAATGCCGACGACTCTTCCCGAACCCCCGGCCGCACCTCCTATCTGGTGCTCGAACCTCCGCTGCACCTCCCCGAGCTCTGGCCACCGCCCTTGCTGAAGCCGGGACTTCTAAAGGACGCCATCACTGCTCTGATGGCCGGATTTCAAAACCAAACATGGGTTCGGGATCCTCAGGGTGAGGCCTTCATAGCGCCTGCCCCCAATCAATGATCCAACGATGATTTGGAACGTCCGAAAATTTGGACGAAGAATGCCCAAGATCGATAATTGAAATGGGTCTCAGACGTTGGCCTTGTTTTTGGCCAACACCCCAAATGAAAAATTATAGAATTTAAATGAAAAAATTGACAAAGGAGTGGAAATATAACTGAAAACCTACCTCGATTTCTATGCGCATCGTAGGCGATGCGTTTGTGAGGCTCCACCTCCGATCCACCGATATTTCGGCGAAGATCACTCCTTAATTCGGGGAAGAATGGCTAGAGAGAGAGAGGGAGGGAGGGGGAGAGAGAGGGAGAGAGAGAGAGAGAGAGAGAGTAAGAAGTGGGTTCTCCCTTCCAATAATTAGTGAATTTATAGAAATTCACTAAAACTCTCCCAACGGGCATGGATTCTGAAACCCCCTTGCCCGCCCATTTTATATCATGCCTAGGAAAAATGCCCCATTTCGAACTCAATGGAAGTCTTAGACTTCCATTCTTAGAATATGTTTGAATGTTATTCGAAAAGTTTGTCAGTGATAAAAATCACTAATTCATTAATTCAAAAAGATAGTTTTGCCTCTGGGTGACATCTCTAACAACAGGCCGGCGCCCGCAACTTTTACACCCCTCCTAGGATAAATGGCATGCTTTGGACTCAACAGTGTCCTCGATTTTTTCATCTGAGCAACCGTTTAGGAGTTTCTTCGGTTTGAGCTATTAAATGAATAATTTAATTTAATTTATCCATTTAACACACTGCTAACGAGCGAGGGGTCCGAACGTCCTGTGCCGACACATTTTATGTCACGCCTAAGGTAAACACTGCGTTTCGAACCCAACCGTGGTCTTGGTTTTTCGGTCCGATCAACCATCTAAGAGATATCAGATTTTTATTAGTTAACCACGTGTGCATAATATAAAAGCACTTAAAAATTTTATATAATTATTTCTGGGCACACCGGACCTCGGAATTGCACGCCATCTGAACACTCTACTGTGGAATGATATCAAGAAATTTTTCAATGTCTTAGAGTCCCAAAACCTGGGTTCTTACACTTGAGGACTAAAACTATGTGGAAATTTGTTTTAGGAAATCTTTTTTCTAAAAATAACATACCCATTTTCCTATAAAATGGCACCTTGGGCTCCACATTTGTATGTTTGGCCAGGAAAAAAATCCCTAGAATTTTGGAGACCCAACGGATTTATCTCGTCATCCAAGAGGTTCTAGAGGACCTTATCCTCCAAGAAGGATCAATTATGAAGGAAAAGTTCCACCCGAGCTTCCTCCTCTTCCCGATGTCATGCTAAATAGTGGATGATCATTTTTAGGGAGCTACACACACATGGGAGAGAGTACATTAGCTTGTTCTTATAATGGTTTTGCGTAATTTGTGTGATTAATATTTCAATTATTCCATACCATGACATTAATCTCCTATGACTTCATTTCTATTCATATAATTAAGTGAAATGTTCCTTTTTTTAACACCGACTTCATTGAGATTTCATGTAGGAATCATGGGTTGTTTCGATTGGACAAGACAAGAATCATTTCTATCTCACACATATATGATATTTTAGTAAGCATTAGTATCCTTTAATATGTCCTTGAAGTCTAAACCATCACAAAATGACTTTTCTGTCAAGGGTTGGTACTTTGTGCAATGTTTTGAGAGGCAAGAGAGGAATCATGATCTTTACCACCGTCAACCAAAGAATTAAACAAAACAATGTGGAATTTTCTAAACAATGAACTATCTATGCTATGTATTGAACATGAAGTGATATCGTACTCTAATTATTCTTAAATCAGAACCTTATTCTATCAACTATTAAACTATTTATGTTACGTTATTTTGATAAAACTATTTTAAAAATCACCCCTCTCTTTCAGTAATCTTTATTAAAAAAACACACAATAAACTACCAATCCTCATTGAGATATGACCTAAGGTGTTCTATACAACAAAAATTATTCTTTAAAGAACTATCAATCTGACATTTCATGGCAATGTGTTTAGTTGTCAAAGTATATACATTAGATCATATGGTTTATTGAAATATTTTTGTCTATATAACTCCCATTATTCCACATCACATGTTAGGGTCTTGTTTCACCCCTTCCTAAAAAACATAGTCATCCTCACCTATGCTTCGTTAAAATATCCACCCATCCTCTCAACCAAATCCTCAGATACCACTTTATCCCATCCCCAACTCTCCGGGGAACACCTACTAGGATGGAAATGAAAGAAGATAGGTAATTAACTCTAATTCCTAACTTTAGTAGGACCAAATTTAATGATAGGCTTCGATTTTATAATAATATCTCATATAAAAGTCATTACCACCAATATTTAAGTAGTATTTGGAGATAGGATATCAACCCCCAAAAACCCCATAACAAAACAAAAGCGTAGAACCCAAAATATCCCACAACATATTTAATATCATATAGGTAAAAATGGATGAAAATATATTCTATAAGGAAACATAAAATTCCATTTAATATCTATGAACAACTACCTCACCAATAGTGACTTAACTAGTAAACTCAAGCCAATTGTGGTAAGGTGGGCACTTGGGATTACATGGAAGGATCATACCTATACAAAGATAAATATCAGTGTGAAATAAACATCCACAAATATGTATGATTGAAAACTACTAGGAAAATGGTAAAATATATTCATCATTAGTAAGAATAGATGGTAAATGGATAATCCAAAGGCCCGAATATCACAAATAAATAAATAAGAAGAATCAATCAACCCATAGGCACCATTATGTTTCCATTCCAACACCACATCCACAACCAAGGCTGCCTATTATATACAAACCAAACACCTAGTATATAATCATTACCACAAAACTACCTTTTCTAGAAATAAATTAAACTCATCTTTGCTCAAAATTGTCTCCCAGGGGTTCTTCTACTCATAATGGTAGCATGTCGATTGGATCACACTCTTGTAAGAAAAAAACATGATTATGGGTAATCATCAATGAAAAATAATCAACAATCATTTACTATATCCACATCCAAATCATCATGATCCCATATGTTGACAAATAATGTATCACACAACACCACTACAACAAACAAGACACAAAAGATCACTATTCTATTTCTCATTTAACTACAGAAATTACTAACCATTTTCATGTTCATTAATACAAATTTAATATTAAAATTAAATATCTTCATCCCTTTTTCCCTTTCACTTATTTCCAGAAAAAAAACATTTATTCCAACAATAGACTATTTAAATAAAACTCTCCAATTCTCAACAATTCTGTAATTAATAGGAATCTACCATGAAACCACACAATGTCATCAACCATTCCCATATAAACTATTATTTCCATTCTCAATATCAAGGTATCGTGATAACACAAACTATTTACCACATGGCCCCCTAAGATGCATGACCCCACCTACGAACGGTAACATCCTCTCATCAACATCAGAACATGTTTTCTTTTGAATTTTACCATGCACAGTTCATTAATATTTAGTAACTGTGAGCCATTATATACCTTGGGAATATATAACCACTATATTATATTATGACACTTAGAATATTTTTAAACATTGTTATCCATTATATCCCATGAATCATTCAAAAACATATTTCCTACATCCACACGACATCCCGAATTTCCAACCACAATGTAAGAATCATTAAATAACTAACATAAGTCATTACGAGGATATAACAACATCACAAAAAATACTCCTATCATAATGGATAAATACAACATGTTTCTTAAAACATTTCTATTCATTTTACCCTCAATCACTAGTTCCTATATATATTTAATTTCTCATTTGTTTATTTATCAATTACAGATCATTCATCATTATGTATACCATTTTAGAATAATATTTATTATTCTTAAAATTTATTCAATACATAACCATAAATTACATTCATTAACAAATATACTAAAACCCACTTCCATTTTTTTCTCATTGTAAATTCCTATTTCCATTTCACAATCTATTTTGAGATCAATTAATGGAAATTATAGGAAATCAAAACACCACCAAACCCCCTTTTCCGTTATAAAACCATCAAAAATAACATTATAAAGAACTAAAAAATGTATAAAAAGTGTTTATATTTTACATTTATTAATATTTCCACCATGATTCCATCTATTATTTTTATATTCATTTGGTGTTCTATGGTCCGTTATAAATATCATTAAACATAAAAATTGTCATTGGATAAATCACTACATGAATCATTAAGTGTAGAGGATAAATAATGGAATGAAAATTCAAAAGATGAGGCATAGACAACAACACCATTTCCGCATTCAATTTACCTCTTTACATGATTTATTATCATTATTAATTTCATACTTTATTTATGGTGTTGCTTTCATTCCTTCTCTTTCCTATAAAATAAAAAACCTTAATGAATCGTGATTTTATTATTTCAATTAAAACACAACTAACATATTCAAAAATAATAACTATAGAAAATTGGATATAAGACTTGATCTTTGCTACCTATAAAATAAGGATCTTTCCCATTTTACCAAAAATAGACTGTATAGAGATAAGAACCTTATCCTTCCCAGATTTGTAATTATTGACCAATGGTGGATCAGACATTAATAAGAAGAGTGATAAAGATCCAAGGATGAGGTTAAAACATCTAGAATTAAGATAATATGATATAAAGTACGGTTGGAGTTTCTGGTATTTTAAAAATAATAAGAGATCTAGCTTTTGAAATGTACAAATTCCGACAAATTAAACACCCCCAATTTAATTTTGAACAATTAAAATATTTAATGAAAATAAATTAAATTATTTATAATCATTTAATTTAATAAAATAGACTAAAAATATATTATATAGTAATTTTATGAATTTAATAATACTAAAAACTCATATTATGAAAATTTGGGATAGAACTGGGGTTTTATATTGTTTTTGGTACCCCTAAGAAGCACACACACATGCTTTATAAGGGTAACAGTGTATTACCCTTACGTCACTGGCTAACATTACGTATGATTTAGAAAATAAATTATACCATTATGATTGATGTATATAATGGGAATGGTAATTTTATTTTACCAATAGATAGCTAGTTACACTTGAGTGAGGATTAGACAACCTATGGACAGTTCTTAAATTACACTTATGGGAATAAGAGATTCTTCATGTTACCATTATGTGGTTATTAAAAAACATAGTTGAATATTACAAATTTTAATAGTATATCATTTTGTGAGCTATTACCCTTATGTGATCTGTGAGATACTTCCATTCTAGGAATCTCCTACTATCACCCATGCTTCCTAAAAAATGAACTACCTCTACATAGTGTAAGAAAACTCATTTCTACCCTTACACCACGGTGTGGATACCCTTACCCATGTTAGGAAAATCTATAATTACCCTTACATATAATATTTGATATCTAGGCTATAACACCATGAATTTGTAGAATAAATCTATTTTCAATAGTGTAAACAAGATGCCACACGAATCATAAACAAACCATGGAAAATTATAATTACATTATATAGTTATAACATAAAAATTGAATTTTTGGGAATGTATATGATAAAACAAACTATGAAATATTTAAAATACATTATATATACAAAAATATCGATTAATTATTTGTAAATAATCACTCAATTTTTGAAAAGTCAACTAATTTTTAAAAATGATATTTTACTCAAAATTGATTTAATTGATTTTATAGAATCTATTTTTATTATTTTCTTGAAATTATAGAAATTATATTTGAAAAAAATAAAATCACTTTTTAATCATCATATCATATTTTTTATTGGGTGAAATTTTGATATTTTTAACAAAATATTTATGTTTCACAGAATAGTAAAAATTTCTGTTTTTTACCTTTTTTATAAAGAACTCATTTTATTTCGATTTAAATGCCCCATTATGATTTTAATTTAATATTCAACTACCTTAGCGCTCATTTGTATAATTAATTTCATAGTAATAATTATTATACTTCATTTTTGTATAAGTTTTATTTTTCCTTAAAAATGCTTTTTTCAAAAAGTGCTTTTCATTTCATTTTACACTTTTATTTTAGATGAAATTCTTATAAATAATTGGAATTTAATTTAAATAAATTGTATTTATTTTTTATTCATTCATTAAAATTTACCATGGTTTGAAATTTTCCGATTTTTCAAATAATTTCTTCTATTTGGTGAATAGTAAATAAACATATTTTTTATGAAATAATTTAAAATTTTCATTATATCCATAGAATAAAAAAGATATAAAAAATGTTAAACATTGTTAATGAGACAATTTTTATTATATAATACAAATATTATATAAATATTTTTTAAAAATATGTAAAATAAATGTTGTTTCATGATATATATGAATATTATTTTCAATGTTGACGTTATGCTCGCACAACATGGAAAACTATAATTTATTGTCCAAACAATAATATCATAGAAGGATGAATTTCATTATAACATTATTTAGTGAAAATTATTTACTATTTATTATTTTAATTAATTGATATGAATTTTTTAGTTATAAAACATCTGATTTAACCGAACTCTTATGTCATACTTGAGAAAGGTTGTAAGAATGCAGTTCTTAGTTTTGAGGTATGGGATTCTTCATTTCTCTTTTCCTTAAGTATTATTGAGAAAATATGGAAAATGGGGAAAATCCTGAAATTTGGAAAGTACACGCTGTGTACTTCGTCCACACGTTGTGTACTTTTGGCCTTGTGGAATGAGTACATAGGGCGTGTGGCCATTCCGGGGATGAAGGGTGTAGGAACCGACTACATGCCATGTAGTGGTCCTTTACACGCCATGTAGTCAGTTAATAGGCGAATAGTAAGGCAGTGGCCAGCTGTGGGGCAGCACACACCGTGTACTCAAGGAGAAACGCCTTGTAGTCACATCGGCAGATGAACAGTTCCACGCTGGCGGGAAGCCGCCAGAGGAATAGTTATAAAATGGGAAGTACACGCCATGTACATGGAAGTACATTCTGTGTACTTTGTTTTTTTTTCGCTTAAAATGAGTAGTATCCTCCCCTATTCACAGGGAAGGCTTAGAATGGGAAGAGAGCTTGGGAGGGATGGCCGAATCATCGGAGATCCGCTAGGTGCGTGTCGGGAATCCGTTTCCACCTCGAAAGATCTCTTTGGTACCGCACGGGTAAGCCCTCCACTCTCCTTAATTAGTTTTTCTGAATTCTACCCCTAATAGGAGTTATTTATGTTTAAAAGTATTTTCTTTCTTCGTCAGATCAATGTCGTTCTTGGGTGTTACGGGAATCGATGTTCACATATAGCATTCGTTTGTTTATAAGGTAGGTGGCTTGGTGTTTATTTCCAACTGTCGTGCATTTTTGTCCATTTTTTGTGCCACGAACCCATGTTGGGGTGTCGTGTGGCTAAGGCCATAGCTATTTTAAATACCTAGATTTGAATTGGTAATTAATTGTGATAAAAAATGATGTTTGGGATCTTGCTTGGATCCAGGACCACCACGGGGGGTGCGTTCCTCTATTTATCCGTTTGGCCAGGATACCAGAGGGTGTGCCTTTATAATAATTAAAGAATTTCCTTGAGAGGAATTTCATGTTTACTGCTTGTTTACATGTTGGGATTGGCCCGGTAACCTGTTTAGCCTGAGGGCGGTGTTGTAATTAGCCTCTGGACATTATTCTACATAGCCTATGGTAAAATTCTTTTGTGCCTGTAGGAAGCTGATTCTGTTCCTGTGTGTGAAACTTCTTACACCAGTGGGAAATATCCGTGTGCCTGTGGGTAGATTCCTATATTGGATACTCTTTACCTGAGGGTTGGGGTTTACGTGTCTAAGGAAATTAGCTATTTTCTTAGAATATACATTGTGGTGATATGTTAAATTAAATGGTTACATGTATATTAAAATGGAAATATTATTGGTTACGTTAGTTAATTTTTAGTACTGCTTAATTTATTGCATTTAACTACTGCACACTATTGTTGCTTGTTTTACACATAGTTTAGCACGGGCCTTTGAAGGGTGCCTACTGAGATATATTTCTCACACCCTGTTTGGGTCATTATTTTAGGCCCAAAAAGATTAATTTTCTATAGGTGTAGATAAGGTCAAGGGTCCTTATACAGGTATTTGATTGCTGCTGAGATGTAGGAGAGCATGGGACCGAGCACTGGCTTGTGATGCCCCTAGCTGTTCTATTTTGTTTTTTGTACTTTTACTTTGTATAGTATTGTAATGCTATGTAACATGTTCTGGCTGTTTTTCTTAGAATTTGAGACATGTTTCATCATGTGTATATTATTGGTTGGTTATATCTATTATAGTTGTTTATTTCAGTTGTGTATGGTTTACTTCTTCTGCTATTTCTGTATGTTTATTTATATTCTCTTGTGCTACACTTTGAAAAATGACGGCATAGTTTCCCTACTATCAGACATGGGCCCTCGCTGCTAGTGGGATGCCTCTGACATTTGGGGAAATGCACATGAGGTCACGTGGAGAACTGGGTTCGGGGCACCCATGGAGTGGTACCCAGATCTGGGACGTTACAAAGTGGTATCAAAGGAGGTTATTTTCTTTGACTTACTAATTGGTTCCTTAGTCAGGGATAGGATGGAACGGTAGTTGGTAATGAGTTGTGCCCGGGCGTAGCTAACCCATGTACAGGGAGAAGAAAATTTACCTCATATTGTAATTTTTTTAATTTTGCAATTTTAATGTTGAATTGATTTTCATCGTTGGGTGATGCATTTTTATTGTGATGTTTATATTTTATTCATGGGTTATATTTAGTAGAAACCCAGTGAGATGAGGGTATTCCATCTCATGCATCATTTAGGCACATTCTATAAATCACATGCCATGAATAGTTCCATACCATGTTGGTGCATTAGAAATTTCAAGTTGTTGTGATAGATATTGTGCTAGAAAGGCATATTGTTGTGATAACTACATGATAGATACCTTCTGTGTGATAGGTTATTATTGTGTGAAATTGTTGAAATAATGGACACCAAACTTCGTGTATTGGGGAGTATGGGCCCCCATTTACCGAAATTTGGTGGATAATTAGCTGTTTATTTTGTTATAACACAGAAAAGATGTCAATATTTGATTCGTGGGGAGTATGGGCCCTCACGCATCCGAATTTGGAACTTAAGTGCTGTTTTGAAGTATTTTCTGGGTTTCGGGGATGTTTCTTAGGCATGTTGTCTAGAAAACCAATATACACGTCGTGTAGTACTATAGACACGCCGTGTATGTTGTTCTGTTCAGGAAGAAAAATAAACTTTTTATGTACATGTCGTGTACCCAGAATACACACTGTGTAGTCTCTACCTATGTCACAAACCGTGTGGGCAGTGACACGGGGATGGGAAATGCTTGGGGAAAACACGCTGTGTAGCTTATGTACACACCATGTAGTGTTGACCCGGTGTCCACCATGTAACTGACAACACGGGTAGAGGAAACCAAAGACATACACGCCATGTCCACTGAGAAACACACCTTGTATTATGACTTGGGAACCCGACCGTTTAACTAACAATAAGGGTCAGGGTAATCCTTTTGAGTACACACCGTGTGTATACAGAACACACCGTGTGGGTTGAGCCGTGTACCCAGCCGTGTAACTAACAACACGGGTCAGCGGAGCTCAACTGGTACATGCCGTGTAGTCTTTTCTGAGGAAAGACCGTGTGGTTTTAGCCATGTGACTGGGAAACAGGGTTGTGTACATGCCGTGTACGGGTGTAACACGCCATGTAGTGTCAAGCCGAGTAGTCGGTTGTGTCACAAGTGACACGAGAAGTTGGAAATAACACCATACACACCGTGTAGATGATATACACGCCGTGTAGTTTTGTTCAGATGCAAGCCGTGTGGTTTAGCCGTGCAGAAGGACCCAGGAAGGGGAAGGGAAGTCAAGTACACATCGTCTAGTCAGTATACATGCCATGTAGTCTTTTTTTGCACTTTTTGAATGCCTTATTCCTCTTGTCCCCTTTAAGGTTTCTTCATTTTAAGTCTTGATAATCTTGAAACTAAGGCGTGTTTTTGACCTTGTAGTGTCATTCTGCCTAGATGACCGCGCATTGTTTTCCCAGAGAGCGCCAATGAGTATACTCCAAAATTGGTGGGCTATGGGCTACCTGTAGATCCTCTAGAAGAGCCAGATGCGGCGCCATCCGTTATATCGGACCTAGGTGCTGAGGCGCAGTTCCGTGAAGGATTGATGCGGTTCATGCAGACCTTTCAGGGTGCACTGCAGGCTCCACATCTATGGACGAGCTGACTCGTATCGTCTAGCAGCAGCATCCACCTACATTTTTGGGGGATGGTGGACCACAGGCTACAGAGTCTTGTCTAGGATCAATGTAGACTATTTTCATGCATCTTGAGATGCCTCTAGGGTGGAGGTTCAAGCTCGCGAAATACATGCTGCGTGATTCCACCAAGAGGTGGTGGGATGTTACTACCCAGTCAGATCATCATAGAGACATGGCATGGGAGGATTTTCAGGAAGTCTTATATGACTTCTTCTTCCCCGATACGCTGAGGGAAGATAGAGCTCAAGAGTTCATGAATCTGCAGTAGGGTGCTATTTCGGTGATGGACTATTCTACTCATTTTACCGAGCTTCATCTCTTTTCACCTATACTGGTGGGTGATGAGATGTTGAGAGACATATATTATGAGGATGGTCTTCGTTATGACATCCGGGAAATGGGGAATGTTTTTAGGTTTCCTATAATACATGATATTATGAATCAGGTGCTAATTATAGAGAGGATCCTTCAGGAATATAGTGGTGTGGGCTAGGGCGGTTCAGCACTAGTTACTGGTACTATTTCTGCTGGCAAGAGGAAGAGATATATGGACTTCTCTCAGGGTGGAATTACCAGTCAAAAGAATGTTTCATGGGTCTAGGTCATGTGCTACTAGTGTGGTAGAGAGGGGTACAAGAGACCTCAGTGTCCACGATACCTAGTGGAGTGCCGAGCTTGCGGCAGGATGGGTCATCTGCAGTGCTTTTGTAGGGCGCTTCCACCGATGGCTAGTGAGAGGGGTTCTGTGCAGACTCCGTGTGTGGGGGTAGGACTAGTGGCTTCTTACTAGTCAGGGAACTGGAATATGTCAGGGCGTGTAGGCAGAGATGGTGGTCGTGGCCATGGTAGCCAAACACCAGGATCTTAGAGGCAGCAGGGCCGGACAACTTAGGGTAGTCAGGCTATGTCGCAGGGTTGCGGTACTGGGCATGCATATGCAGTGCAACAGACCCAGCATGAACAGGATCCCAGACCTTCTACAGTCAGAGGTACTATTCTAGTAGCTTCTATTTTATCTTTAGTACTTTTTGAAATGGGTGCTACACATGGTTTTATATCTGTGCCCGTTGTGGATATCCATGGGATATATGTTTCTACTTCTTCTGATACCATGATGCTAGAAACTCTGTTGGGGACTAGACCAGCTAGTGTGAATCAGTTCAATGAGTTCCCCCTTGAGGTTTGTGGGTGTCACTTCCTTTGGGACCTCTATGTATTAGAGACAACAACTTATGACGTCATTCTCGGGATGGACTGGTTGGTTCCTTTTCAAGCCTTTGTAGACTGCTATCGTCGTAGGGTGAGTTTCACATCACCAGAGGGCGGAGAGTTTCTATACAAGGGAGAATGAGATGTCCATGAAAGTCGAGATAGACCATAGCATCATGGACGAGGTGGTTTAACAGTCCAGAATGAGATTTTATATTTGGATGACTAGGTGACATGTTAGACAGATTTCCATCACGTGGTTGATCGTTTCAGGGATGTCTTCCCAGATGAATTTTCAGGTCTACCTCCAGAGCGAGAGGTGTATTTCTCTATTGAGCTTGTGTTGGGAGTACAACCGGTGTCCATTCCTCCTTATAGGATGGGTACACCAGAGTTTCAGGAGCTCAAAAGGCAGTTAGAGGAGTTACAGGAAAAGGGATTCATTCGACCCAGTACTTCTCTATGTGTTTCTCTGGTCCATTTTGTGAAGAAGGCGGATGGTACCCTCAGACTCTGTGTGGAGTATCGGAAGCTAGACCAGTTGATGGTTAAGAACCGATATCCCTTGCCAAGGATTGATGGTCTTTTTGATCAACATCATGCAACACGAGTGTTCTCAAAGATTTACTTGTGATCATGATATCATCAACTGTGCATTAGACCATATGATATACCTCTCTCAGCTTTCAGGAGAATGTATGGTCTATATGAGTATACGGTTATGCCGTTCGGACTCACGAACGTGCCAACAGTTTTTATGGCTCTAATGAATTGTGTGTTCCATCCCTATCTGGACTCTTTTGTGGAAGTATTCGTGGACGACATCTTGGTGTAATCTCACACTCGACACGACCATGCCACCCATATTGAGGTCGTGTTGAGAACACTGAGAGAGAATTGGCTATATACTAAGATCTCAATGTGCCACTAACGGATGGAACAGATTCACTGCCAGTGTCAAATCATCTCAGAGGCAGGAGTTTCAGTAGACCCAGAGAAGGTGATGGCATTAGTTTCCTAGGAGCATCCTAAGAACGTGTTTGAGATATGGAGTTTCTTGGGGCTGGCTGGTTACTATAGATGTTTCATCCAGGACATCTCCCACTTAGTAGAGCCGTTGAAAGGTTTTACTAAGAAGGGTGTGAAGTTTATATTATCGGAAGCTTGCGAGACAGCCTCTCAGGACCTGAAGGGAAGGTTGACAACAACACTGATCCTCATATTCCCAGAGCAGGGGAAAAGATATACAGTTTACTGTGATGCATCAAGTATTGGTCTGGGAGCAGTGTTGATACAGGGCGATTGAGTTGTTGCGTACGGGTCTCGATAGTTGAGGCCACATGAGAGGAATTACTCGATGCATGATCTTGAGTTGGCTAAATTTGTTCTTGTGCTCCGCTGTTGTAGACACTATCTATTGGGAGAACGTTTTATGGTTTTCACCAACCACAAGGGTCAAAAGTATATCTTTACTCAGCATGACTTGAATCTGAGGTAGTGAAGGGGGGTTGAATACATACAGTCCTTTGATTTTGAGCTTGCCTATACACCTAGTAAAGGTAATGCAGTAGCTGATGCACTGAGCAGGAAGACTCAGATACAGGCTATGCAGGAGGCCAGTGATGAGTGGAAGCTCATGGCTTTGTTTTCTGCGATGCATTTGGAGGTCCATGGCAGTCAGGGGAATACATATCCTTCCTCTTCATCTGTGACTTCTACCCTCCTAAATAGAGTGAGGATGAGACAACTATCTAATACAGAAGGCCTAGTTCTATGGGCGTCAGTGGCAAGTGTGGACCCTCCTCCTGGTTGGATGATAGGCGATGATGAGGTTCTGCGTTTCCATGGAAGAGTGTGGGTTCGATGGGATATACATGAGGAGATGATGTGGGAGTTCCATGCTTAAACATGGGAAGTTCATCTCGGGGTTACTAGGATGTACCAAGACTTGAGACGTCAGTACTGGTGGTTGGGTATAAAGAGATATGTGGCTGTTTTTGTTACGAGGTGTTCCACCTTTCAGCAGGTGAAGGTGGAGAATCAGAGGCCAGCTGGACTGTTATAGTATTTACCTATTCCAGAGTGTAAATGGGATGATGTCTCAATGGATTTCTTGATGGGGTGGTCGAGGTCACCTCGAGGCAATGATGCCGTGTGGGTTGTTGTGGATAGACTCTCGAAGGTAGATCACTTCATTCCGATCAAGGAGACCTTCAGAGTTGACGAGCTCGGGAAGTTGTATATCTGAGGGCTTGTACGTCTTCATGGGTTCCCTATTTCTATCATTTCATATAGGGATTCCTACTTTACATCTCATTTCTGGACGAGTTTTCAGAGGGTGCTGGGTATATAGGTGCTTCTGAGCACAGCTTACCACCCTTAGACAGATGGCCAGTCGGAGCGTAAGATACAAGTGCTAGAGGACATGATGCATTCATGTGTATTAGACATTGTGGGATCTTGGGAGAATCACATACCCCTAGTTGAGTTTGACTATAACTATAGTTTTCAGGAGACTATTGAGATGGCACCATACGAGGCATTATATGGTAGGCCATGTCGATCACCCTTGTGCTGGTCAGAGGCAGGTGTGGCAGCTTTGCTGGGACCACGTCTCATGTAGGAGACTTCTGAGCAGGTCCAGTTGATTCAGAAGCAGATGGCTACCATGCAGTCTTGTCATAAATCTTATATTGATCGCAGTAGATGACCTTTGGAGTTCGTGGTCGGTGAACAAGTTCTCTTGCATGTTTCTATGAGGCTGGGACACAAGCGGATTAGGAGACAGGGTAAACATTAACCGAGGTATGTGGGTCCATTTGAGATTCTGTAGAGAGTTGGGTCGGTTGCCTATCGGTTGCAGTTACCTCAGAGGTACCAATCCATGCACGACGTCTTCCACGTATCTTAGTTGCATCGTTATCTTTCAGACATGTCTCACGTCTTTCAACCCGAGGAGGTTGAGCTTGAGTTATATGTGTCCTTTGAGGAGCATCCGATTTGTATCGTTGATAAGAGCATGATGGTTCTCGGAGGCCGGTCAGTTTCTCTCATACGGGTGCTATGGAAGCATGGCCGAGTGCAGGATGAATCCTGGGAGTGGGAGACCGATGTACATGCTTAGTGGCTGGAGTTTTTCACAGATCTATCATCACCACCCTTAAAGGGAAATTTGAGGATGAATTTCATTAAGGGCGGAATTTTGTAAGAACGTGGTTCTTAGTTTTGAGGTATGGGATTCTTCTTTTTTCTTTTCCTTAAGTGTTTTTGAGAAAATAGGGAAAATGTGGAAAATTCCAAAATTTGGAAAGTACACATTGTGCACTTTGTCCACTCGCCGTGTACTTTTGGCCGTGTGGAATGATTACACAGGGCATGTGGCTATGCTGGGGATGAAGGGTGTAGGAACTGACTACACGATGTGTAGTGGTCCTTTACACGTCGTGTAGTCAGTCGACAGGCGAATAGTTAGGCGATGGCCAGCTGTGGGGCAGCACCCACTGTGTACTCAAGGAGACACGCTGTGTAGTCATGTCGGCAGATGAACAGTGCCACACTGGCAGGAATCCTCCAGAGGAACAATTAAAAAATGGGAAGTACACACTGTGTACTTGGAAGTACACGCCATGTACTTTTTTTTCTTAAAATGGGATGTAGCCTCCCCTGTTCACAAGGAAGTCTTAGAACGGGAAGAGTTCTCGGGAGGGGCGACCAAATCTTCAGAGATCTTCCAGGCCCGCAACGGGAATCAATTTCGGCCTCGGATGACCTCGTTGGAACCGCACGTGTGATCCCTCCACTCTCCTTAAGCAGTTCATCCAATTCATCCCCGAACGGGGGTTATTTATGTTTAAACGGAGTTTCTTTTTTCGTCAGATTAATGTCATTCCTGGGCATTATGGGAATCGACATTCACATATAGCATTTGATGGGGTATAAGGTAGGTGGATTGGTGTTTATTTTCAACTTTTGTCCATTGATGTGCATTTATTGGTTCCACAAACAAATGTTGGGGTGTTGTGTGGTTGAGGCCATAGCTATTTTAAAAACCTATAATTGAATAGGTAACTATTTGTGATAACAAAATTCTGTTTGGGATCATGCTTAGATCCAGGATCACCCCAGGGGGGTGCGTTCCTCTGTTTAGCCATTTCGCCTGGATACACGAGGGTGTGCCTTTATAATAAATAAAGAATTTCCATGAGAGGAATTGCTTGTTTACTGCTTATTTACATGTTGGGCGTGGACCGGTTACCTATTTATCCTGAGGTCGGTGTTGTAATTAGCCTGCAGGCATTGTTCTACCTAGACATTGAGCAACTTCTTCCTTGCCTGTGGAAAGCTGATTTTGTGCCTGTGGGCGACACTTCTTACGCCTGTGGGAAATATCTGTGTGTCTGTGGGGAGATTCTTGTGTTGGATACTCTTTACCCGAGGGTAGGGGTTTACGTGTCTAAGGACATTAACTGTTTACATAGAATATTCACTATGGTGATATGCTAAATTAGATGGTTAAATGGATATTAAAATGGCAATATGATTGGTTAAGTTAGTTACTTTTTAGTACTTCTTACTTTATTGCATTTTACTACTGCACACTGTTGTTGCATGTTTTACACACAGATGAGCACATTCCATTGGGGGTGCCTACTGAGATATATTTCTCACACCCTATTTGGGTCATGCTTTTCGTCCCAAATAGATAACATTTCTATAGGTGTAGATAAGTTCAAGTGTCCTTATATAGGTAATTGATTGCTGCTGAGTTGTAGGAGAGCATGGAACCGAGCACTGGCTCATAATGCAACTGGCTGTTCTGTTTTGTTTTCTAAACTTGTACTATATATTGTATTGTACTTATATGTAACATGTTATGGTTGTTTTTCATAGAATTGGAGACATGTTGAATCATGTCTATATTACTGGTTGGTTATATATACTATAGTTGTTTATTTCAGTTGTGTATGCTTTAATTTTTTCGCTGTTGTTGTTTGTTTATTTTTATCCTATTGCGCTACACTTTGAAAAATGAGGGAACAATTTCCCTGCTATCAGACCTGGGCCCTCACTGCTAGTCGGCAGCCTCTGTCATTTTGGGAAATGCACTTGAGGTCACGTGGCGAACCGGGTTTAGGGCACCCGTGGAGAGGTACCCGGATCCGGGTCGTTACAAAGGTCGAAAAATTAAAATTACCATATTAAATATGATTCAACGAAATAGGTATGAGTAAAGGTACAAATTTAATTAATATAAATTCTAATATATAACTTATTTATTTATTATTATTTTGGTAATTTATTTGTAATTTATGGTGGATTAATTAATTACTTTGAAAATTATGCAACATTGACACTTTATTTATCTAGTTAATAGAAAAAGAAAATATAAAATTCTTAAAAAAATAAACTAATATAATATTGGTGATGAATAGTTTTACATGAATTTTATATGTAATTAAAAAATATTATGGACTTTCTAAAGTATTATATTTTAATTCTATATTTATATTGATGTTTTTAAAGTCAAATTAAATGAATAGTGTCAACAAATGAATTTAAACATATATTTTGAAAAGGATAATTTTTATTAAATTATATAAAAACATTAAAATAATGAACTAAGTTAAGGGGGATAATAAATTGTGTAAATGTAATCACATTTCCATTAATGGGTCTTTCTTCCTTTTATAGTAAATTTTTCCCTAAATTTGTAGAAAACTCTAATATAGTGGTAATTGAAAAAATGGTTAATGTGGGGGGGGGGGGGGTTAAACCAAAAAGATAAAGGTGAACAAATAACCAAAACACATTAAAATGTTATTGTATGATAGGATTTTAAATCATCCCCATATTATATTTTTATTTCATTCACCTTGAAACATTTAAAATTATAAAATATTTTTTATTAATTTAAAACATTAAGAAATTCCTCGAATGTCCCTCCCCTTCCTTGTAAAAAGACACACATTGTCTCTTTATTTACACCCCATTGAGTAAAATATCTCCCCAAAAACATCTAAA
This sequence comes from Viscum album, assembly GCA_963277665.1. Taxonomy (NCBI): domain Eukaryota; kingdom Viridiplantae; phylum Streptophyta; class Magnoliopsida; order Santalales; family Viscaceae; genus Viscum; species Viscum album. The sequence goes on from OY728161.1 coordinate 70,599,521, forward strand.
ATATCACCCTGAAATATTTACCAACATTATATAGATTATTTTATTCATAAAATTCAAACCCTTGAATCCCTAAGAAGTGATCTAAATGATGTTTCTCTGTGAGAAATTAATCACTTATACAAGTCTTTCAAATTTATCTCTTCGACCACTTCATAAAAATTTGTTATACCCATAAAAAAAATAATAACTAAAATATGAGAAGTATAAATTAATATTATTAGTATATTGGGATAAGCATTTTTTAATCTCTTTTATATTCTATGAAAAGTAAACAAATCTCTCATGCCTGCATATATATTATTGTCTCGTTATCGTAGGTGTAATTTTTTTCATCACCAGTATACATTGATGATTATTAGGTTGTTAAAAACGAATATATATGATATTTATGAGATAAATATTAATATTAAAATATAATATCATATATACCTTCTTATATTCCAATCCACTGGAAAATTTTACCACCGCTCATGGGTGTATGTGGACTACAACATCAATGAAGCGATGTGAATTGTTTTTAATTGAAATTTTACAATAGATGGTAATATGGATATATTTCATGAATATATATGATATATGTGATATAATAATAATTTCTAAATTGTGAATCATTAATTATATTTTTATTATTCTATATGTCAAAAGGAGAAAATAATGATCATTCCTACGTACGACCTACTGACTCCATGATATGTGTCATTCCTCTTTCTATCTTTATAATTGATGAATGATTAAAAATATGAATATAAATAATTTATATTATATTTAAATCATTATTGACATTATAAATATGATTCCACCATAGTAATAATTCAATTACCAAATGTATATAAATGAAATATAGATGAATAATGAAATAATTTACCCTCAGAAAAAATAATTTTAATAAATCATTATTAATAAAATATTAATGAATTATTATAAGTTGATAATTTATGACACTATAATTATGCATAAAAATATATTATATAATTTTTATAGATTGAACATTATTATAACTATGTTTAAAAGTACTTAAAATGAAATTTTAACATAAATAAAAGGGATTACATCCCAATTTTTTTTATTTAGACAATTTTAAATATTATTCACTAATTTCATTTATATTATGTATACACATCCCTTTTCAATGATATATTAGGAATCCTTGAAACTTCATGATATTTCTAGTTTCAATTAAAATTATTCCATCTAACATTTTTTGATGTCAATGTTTCCATGTAGTAAATGGGTTCCTAAATAAATTTTCATTCTTTGGGTTATACATCTTCTTTAGTGACTTTTTATACCATAATTATGTATGAAATGACCACTAATTGGATTTGGATTTACATCATATTTTTGTTTTTGGCTTTTATATTTCCACACATAATCACTTCATAGATTAATTCTCAATATAATGATATGATCATTAAAATGGTTTATTTCATGATCTCATCATTATTTTGGATTGTTTATGTGTATGTTTCCATTTATGGAATGTAACTCCCTAATATTTTATGATATAGTTCTATATAAAAAAATTCATCTCATTGATATATTTTTTATGTGACACGCCATGTTTATACAAATCACTATATACTACTAGAATATTATTATTTAATGTCATAATTATATCCTTGCCATTAGATTACTGGGTATGAATTTGACTAACTAAATTATAAAAAATTGGTTTTCATATTTATTATTGGATTATTAATTAAATTTAAATGAAAATAAAAATATATTTCAAATAAATGATATGTTTTTAGGAATAGTAGTATTGTGTATGTAATGTGTTTTGAACACAATAAAATAAATTAGTCAATATTAATCTATAATTTAAGTGATATATATATTTATATATATATTACAACTGGAAAAAAAAATTTACCATCAAATTAAGTTTTTTATACATATATAAGGAATCAATCTAGTATTTTTATTCCAATTGAATTTTTCTAAAAAATGATTTTCATCATGTTTTTCTCACATTTTTAAATAATATTTATGCAACTTATAGAAATTGAATTAAGAAAAATAAATTCTATATTTGGTATCAAGAGGATAATGTTTGTAAAATAGGTTCTTTTAATTTTTACGAATTATGAATAATAGATGGGGTAAAATTCATCACATCAGTAATGGTTAAATGAGGATAATGTAGGCTAAAAGTAAGGGTTTAGGTCACCACTTATCATCATAATTATTATTGGATAAAGTGAATTATAATAAAAAACCATGTTGTTTAAATATAATTGTTTATGGGACACTTTTCCATGAAAATGTACTATAATTTTTTTAATGTAATGAAAAATAAGAAATGTCACTCTCTTGCATTTAAATATCTATAATGTTTTAACATAGGAAAAAAGCATTTTTTGAATCAATATTGATTTGATTTTTAGAATAATGGAATTATTTTAATTTTTATAATTTATCTCAATAATTTATGTGATTATAGGATTATAAAAATTCCTTACATAATGAAGATATAATATTTCTTCAATTAAAAGAAAAATAAGATAAATGAATTTAACAATATTAAATGTAATATAATATGATTGAGTATAGAGTTATTTTAATTTTATTAATGAATATTACATATTTTATATGTGTTAAATTACTTAATTTTAATATTATATTTCTCTTGATTTCATTAAATTCATATTAAATGAATAGTCTAAAAGATTACAGTAATGAGTGTTTTGAAAATGATATTTAGTAAATTATTTAATGTTCATAAAAATCCTGAAATAAGAAAAGATGGTTAAGATATTTTAGATAATAAGAATTCTTATACATTTATATTTTAATTATTATATTATAAGAAAAATTAAAACCCTTTATGAGTGAAAAAGGCATTATCTTGTTTGAGGTTAAAATAAGTTAATTATGGGGTTAATCCAAATGGTATTGATTGAAAGACAACATTAAAACTAACTAAAATTTAATAAGTATATGGGATTAATACCAAATCCCAAATTGTCTTTAAATATATGGCCATTTGGAATATTTTTTCTATATAATGACTTTATTATATTTTAATCTTTTGATATATTCCAAGAGTTCTCCTACCCTCACATATAAAATGGACCATATCATTTCCCATTTTTACACTATGTAGGTATTTCTTGCTTGAAAAAACCATAAAAATAACCCCCTCATCATATCTTGACATTAATCAGAGGTTCTAATTGATATAATATCACTTTTATTTTTAAATATACGATTATAATATCCTATCAATATATCACAATGGATTACCTTGGGGTTCATCTCAAAAAGAACTGTGTTTATCCAACTGATTTCACAAAAATATTTTTAATGTTTCGTTTATTTTGATATATGAATAGAAACATTAAAAAATGTATGAATTGGGAAAGGTGATAATGAAGATAATTATGTGAGAATGACAATAAAATTTATAATGAAAAAAAGATACATCATTTTGGAAGAAAATTGAATAAGAACAAACCCTATTCAAGAACAGTTAAAATCTCAACTGCCTATAACAAGCCAAAATGTTTATACTGAAAATACTCAATTACTATAAAATTATTATATTAAACTTCTGGAAAAAAATATTAATCTAATGTAAGGATGGTTTTCATAACTCTAACTTTCAAGATTCATTCACTAATAAAATATTTCATGAAATCACAAAAAAATGAATCTCAACAAAATATTCTAATATTATTAAAATAAACACAAGAAGTGAATATATTTTAGAAACAATTATTCTAATAAAACTTTTATGATCAAAAATATATTTGGAATCCATAAAACATCAAGCTTATCCTCCTACAACTAGGTCAGAAAATTATCCCACTATTTCTAAAGTAATGAGGTCAGACATTGAGAAAAATAATGAAAAATAGACAACTTATTTACAAATGGTGAATTATAGTATGGATAATGAGGAGATGAAATAGAATAAATTGTTTGAGAGAGGGAGTAAAAGATTCAAGAATAGAATTAAGGGTGTCCATGATTTCATCACTCAATAGGCTATTTAAGAAAACCAAAAGAAGAAAATCTTTAAAAATATGAAGATCAAAAAAGTCACATGAAGGATTTAATCATATTTTGGTTGAAAATTTATTCATAAAATATTGATTCTCCCTCATGAATCTTGACCTAGATCCAGCAATTCATATTTTTGGGAAAATCATGGATCAATACCACGTATATAATATTCAATAGAAATTATGAAATATTTTCCAGTATGAAAAGTGACATTGTGAACCAAACATTTGTTTTAATAACATGATTTTTTTTAATCATATATTATTGCTATTTCAAACCAAATGCCACCAATTTTCCATCATTAAATAATGAGAATGAATTCATTAATCATCTCATCATAGAAGTTAATAATTAGTTTGAAATGATTAATATCACATGACTACAAAATTTTTAAAGCCATAGCTTCATCATCTATAGAAAATTTTTAGTCGCTTCATTAAATTATAGAAAAATCCATCTTCTAAAATCACCTCATATATTTTCACCAAGTCCGATTCTCACAAGAACATCATCCATAATAAAATTTAACATTGAACTTGTCTTAAAACTCACTCAACCATTTAATCATGTAGTTAGTGTTCATTTTTTACTAAAAAAATGGCCAAAAAATTAAGATAACAATATTCTAGTCATCGATTCTGAACTTGAATCTACAAGAAAACATTAAAAGAATGATTAAAACATTTGGTATTAATCCAATAAGATTAAGATGAAGAATTTATAATATATTCTTCATTGGTTCATGATCAATTAATCCATTGATCCCAGTATGAAGCTCAACCTAAAATCAACATTGTTTACTCTGTTTCAATCCATCCTCGATCAAGATAATCATTCAGTTCAAATAGAAATATCAATAATCCCTAGTTAAGGATATTAGTTGGATGGTGTTCACAAAAATATTTAAATCATATTCAATATAATACACTAATTTCCAAAAATTCTCCATGATTTTCATGTTCCCATAATCTGAGGTAACAACACTACTACAATATGAGGTCATCTTATTCAATGAAAGTAGCTCGACCATTTATTGTATGTTCGAAGGTGTTTCTCAATTTCATCCATGGAGTAGACTTGACCTCTTATATTTATGTTTTTCTCTATCATTTGACGAAATACATTTAGTAAAAAAATTATTTGAATTCAATATCATCAACATTGATAGAAACGTATTTTTTAGGTCATCTTCAAACATTGATGGTGGATCAGTTTCCAATGATTCTTTTCGTTCATGGATGGGCTTGGATATGTTGATCATCAGTACTCTCCCATAGATGATAGTTAAATACCATAATTTATCAATGTAAAATTAAGGTTTCATAGTCCTATATTCAAATAAGATATACGGGGCTCAAACCAAATCAGTGACGTCACTGCCTTGGAAAATGGCTATATGAGAAGTTGAGAATTTGGTTTGGAAATGAACTACCCCATAGAAATTGGATGAAATATCAAATTAGTTATTACGTAAAAAATAATTTAATAAAAATTTAAATTTTTTAATAATTAAACACATAACATAACATTAAATATAATAAGTTTAGAATAATTAATTTGTTAAAAAAAATAAGTTATAGAATATTAAAAATAAAATAACATAAAATAATTAAGTCTTAATTTCTTTATAAAACTAAATATATGAATAATATTTTAAAATAATTATATTATAATTTTACTTTTCTAGTTAAAATATTATTTATATAAAATATATTATAATTTGAACATTAATTAAATAATTATTCTATTATTTTAAAAAAATATAAGAAATTAACTAAAAAAACACTATAATTAAAAATAATCAAATAACCTAAAAATATAACTCCAAAGAGAAAAAATATATAATTTTAACAAATAAATAATGTTAAACAATTTATATTTTAAATAATAAAATTATAATTTAATTAACAATTTTATTTACTTACTTAAACTACTATAAATTAAAACACAATTCAAAATTAAGTAAATTAATTTCAAAACAAGAATTATAAACTAATTATTAATCAACAAAAGTGATGTAGAAAAATTATAAAATTAATACCACAACCAATTACCCCCATAGTTAAGAGGGATTTTCTCCCCATGAAACCAATTATTCACATTTAGTGGCAGATAATATATCAACTAAAGGAAAACGAAAAGGCTATTAAGAATTTATTTTCATAAATATTTTACCCCATTTATTAATTACAGTCGAAAATTATGAATTACCTCTCAAATTAAATATCATAAATAAAAATTTCGATACATTTTTTTAAAAAATACAATTGAGAATTTTAATGATAATTTAACGAACATTAATTTTCATGCAAATAAAAGACTAAACATCACCTTACCTCCAGGTGAATTTACTCTAATAATTTAATACTTCATAATAAACTGGAACCTTATTGGATGGGGTGGTCTAAAAAATTGTCTAAGCTATAAATAACTCCTCTAAAATTTGATGAATAAATATTTAATATAATATAATAATATGTTCAACCTAGATTAGGATATTCATTTCATAATTAATTTGGATTCATATCTTAAATATTTAATTATTCTCAAAAATATCATAGTTAATGATTGTGGTATAACATTGTATCAATGTTTTATCAGGAGTAATTTTTAAATGGGTCCTGTAAAATGATTTTCCTTATCCAATATGAGTTGTAATTAAGATTGATCTCCTAAAAGTGGCATCAAAACCATTAAATTTGACAAAAATGTCACCCAATAAAAAAATTTAAGTGATTATCAAAAACAAATATTTTTTTAGAAAATATTGTTTTATTATATGTATTAATTGATTTGAAATTTATTACATTAATGGACTCTTCCACCACACATAGAAACCAAAAATATCTCCATTTTTGAATGAAAATAAGGGATTAATCAATTTGGAAGTTTAAAGTCAAAATTATTTTTAAAATCAATAGTAAGTATAATATATGAGGGTTACATGAATGATAAAAATTAGTTTTCCACACAACAAAAAATCCCTTCATGTGAAAAATATGAGCCCAGGATACTAAATTAATAACTTCATCAAACATTACATTACATAAATTTAGATTCATTTTAACATTTTATGTCAAACAAGTGAATTCAAAAATTTGTTAAAATAATCATTTTCCCCAAATTTTCAATACAAAAAAGTAGTTAATAATGTAAAAATAACTAGTCGATTAAAAAACATATTTCATAAATAATAATCACTAAAATACAACGTTTTCCATTATTAAATACCCTAAAAATATAAATAAGTATATTTTAATTCTCCATTAAAATGATCTTAAAAAATAAATATTTGTACTATTACTCCCTTGGTTATAAGTCTTATGCTTTAATGTTCAGAGGAGACTATAATTTTTTCTTTTTAGTAAGTAACACTTTCTTCCCACTTCAAACTCATAAAAATTGTAAAATATAAAGACTAAATTATATAATTTTATGTTCAAAATGTGAAAAAATAGAGTAAATATTCAGGGAGGTTGATTAAAGTTACTAAAAGTTGTAACTCTTTTTAATCATTTAAAATAATTTAATTTATTCATCATCAAGATATAAACATCTAATAACCAAAAAATGAAACTAATAGGCATAAAAACATGGATTAACTCTTTATGGGAATCAGAAAATATTTTCAATAATATACAATAGTGCATCATAATTGACATAAAATTCAGTAATCTATATCACACTAAAACATAAATACCAACACAAAAATGAATGTATAATGTACACCTCCCCTATAATTGATATAAAACATGTAATAATAAATTAAACTCCTTAAAACATTATGGTGAACGACACAATCTATTAGATTTGATGGAGTGAAATATGTTAATCAAGATAGGTTTCCAGATGATGGAATTTTCAACCATATTATTTTTTTACAGACAAAATGAAGAATAAAATTTATAAATAATGATAGCTAAAAACCCAAAATATAATGTGATAGGATAATCTTATGATTAATCATACAAGATCTTCTATATTTTCACTATCCATAGAATAATAACATTTTGTTCATCCTCAATTAGATAGGGGTGTGGATTTTTTTCTAATGAGCCACCATAAGTTATTCTTCAAAGTATCAGTTCCTTCAAACTAAAACAACTTATTAATGAATTCATTTTAGCTTCAAACCAATCCCATGACAACACATTATAAAATTGGCATATTAATATAGGGTAAAATATATGGGTATGTCCCATCTTCTTCAACATGTGTAGTGATGTGCATGGACTATAATAATTCATTTATTTGATGCGATTTTTCATCAAATTCAATCATATCTATGTATTCATTTTTTAAAACCACATATTTATGAATATCCAAATTTTTACTTATGGAAATCTCGAAAACATCAACTTTATCTTAAGATGCTCTCACACATGAATTTATAATTAGATATTGGAGTATCAAAAATTTCTCATCAAGTCCATTAAAAGTCTTCTCAATACCCCTTTTGGAATCAAGTAGTTTAGTTTACTCAATAGAGCCTATAGATGGATAAGAATAATTATAATTGGAAACATTCATTTAAAATTCATATAAATGAAAAACAACTATAATAAAATGAACAAATTGATTAATTTTTTTAAATTGATCTTCTTTATTGATAGGTAGTTCTCCTGGTAGTGATTATAAGTTAGGATTGAAGTAGAAAATATCACCCATCCTCTCCTCTAAATAAAAAATTTCATATGTGTTATCATTTATCATAAACGAGAGGGTATATTGAGTTGGTATATCTGATAAAAATGTAGAAAATCACTTAAAAAGTGATTAAAATTTAAATCCCCATAATGAAAACCATATGAAATATGATTTTCCAAAACATATCATTTTTCTTCAATTTTTTATTCACCCTTATCTTAAAATCCTTCAAAATAGTATTCATAATATATATCTTGAAACTCAAGATTTACATCCAAGGAAATATCATTCTATAAAACTATAATCTCTATATCCCACATAATTCTATTACATAATTTCTCTTTTTTAATCATTATCATTATAGTGTATTCAACAATTTGTAACAGGAGTGTTGTATTACTCTTATGGTCACATTGATATGAATATCTTGCCTTAGAAACATGTATTAATTTCTCATCAGGTATAATGTCTTATAAAAATGTTAACTTGAATATTTTTCCATATGTCAAATTTCGGAATCCTTTTAGTACCTTTGTAAGATCATAAAACTGAGTGGATTCTAAAAATTAAAATGTTTAAAGAATTTTTCAGTTATATACTATTATCAGAAATAATTAAAATAATAGAAAAAAAATCAATTATATTAATTTCCCTCAATTGAAATGGCACTAATTTTTGATATTCTGTTTTTTGAGTTATCGAAGATACATTTGTAATTATCCCTAGGTAAAGTGTAGTGGCTAAAAATGAGGTTTGTCTAAAGGGAGAATTGTTTCTATTAAAATGATTTCTAAAAAAACTATATTTATAATATTTCAAACTAATAAAAGAAGAATAAAAATTATGAGAATTTGGAATAGTAATAAGTAATATCAATAGATTAAGAGAATAAAATAAACAATGAAATAATAATAAACAATATTTTCAGAGAAACGATAACAAGAAAGAAATAAGTTCCAAAACAGTTTACCCCTCTATCACCAATAACTGATCTAAATGATATCTACATGGATTTACTAATTTCTATTTTAAAAAAATCTTAGGAAAATAATGAGAACAGGCAGTGAGACGGTGTGGGATTTTGAGCCCCTATGTGTCCAGAATGTTCCGTCGAAAAATTTGATCTTTTTAAATTGTGTTTGTGAACGGTTTTCCTGAAAAATGTGTAAAACATCATAAAAATGTGCCCAGATCAAAAATTATTGGGCATTTTCTTGTTCAATGATGTGGTATTACCCTACGTGCGACTTATGTTTAGTCTTCACGGGTCTCTAGTGAGAAAAGACAAAAATGTAACAACAGTAAATAAAATAATTAAATAGGATTATTTAATTTTTTATGTCCTTATTACTCTTATACAGTAACTCATATTGAAAATATCAGCCCACTAATGAGCTTGTTAGGGCGTTCTTTCTTTAGGTAGAGTCAAACATCTGTTGGCCAGACCGACAGTGAAAGTTGGTTTTGGGGACGTAACTATATATAAAAAAAGTTAAAAAAATAATTTTAATTTTGAATCCTCATAACACACAAATAGTAACTCCAATAAAATATCTATTACCACCCTTGATATTGTAATGAGATGTTATCCATAAGTCGGATATAACCTCGATTGGTGCAGGTCAAGAGAAAAAGATATTTTCTGGCATTTTAAAATAATTTTACTTGGAGAAAATAAAATAAACTTGAGGAGTTTATTTTATTCAAATTTGTTTTCACTGCAATTCCATGAAATTGCAACCAAATCATACCAAAAACCATGAATAATATTTCCTCCATTTAATGTATTAACTAATAATGGGATCATAGGAGGAGATCTAGGATTGCTCCGAACATGGAGATTTGCTGTTGGCGAGTGTGGATTGACAAATTACCGAAAACGATGAGCGCCTTTATCCATCCATCCTTCTGCACATAGAATTATCAGAAATGATGACAGGTTTTAGTTCAAGAATGATGAAGGATGGCAGTGATACTCTGATCTTTAATAATGAACAATCCAACCTCGAGGTAGGCGCTTTATTCATTGTTATCCAGATTCCCTATTATTTCTTTTGAAACGATGAACGTGGATCAGCCAACTAATATGTTGATACGTGGGTCATTTTTTCATGTATGATGGGTTAGTTATTGAGGGACATGAAGTGTAGGAACTTTGTAATTACTTCATTCAATGTTTTATTATAATGGGATGAACGAAGGTCAAACGATCAATGTCAACATCCATCCATTGGGTTTTCACGATGCCCTTCCAACCCCATCCCATCAATTATTTGCTGAAAACCCAAGTGGTCACGTCCGACTTTTTTGGGATGATCTCAGCATGACAAGTCCCCCAGATGTATAAAAGGATTAAATGGATCGCGTGGTAGTGTTGGTGATGACCCAAGAATTCTAGAGGTTCTTGGGGATCGATGAAAAGACAACCGGAGTAAGATTGTTGGCCATAGAAGAAACTACAAGTGCACCGACACCGGCGATGAATGACAGCGGAACGTAGAGGCGGCACGTGGTAGTAGCATGCCGTGGTAGCACGTATGGGTGGCACAAGATGGTGGCTGCATCCATGAGTGGCCATGTCACATTGCAGTTTTGTGTAGGAGACATCGCCCCATGGAGGCCTCTTGCGGGAGGTCGCGTGTCACGGCGGGGGAGGTCCTCACGACATCTGTCATAGGGCGGCAGACAAGGACCCAAGCAATAGCCGGCATTGTGGTAATTTTTGGACACCACTAGAGAGAAATGGTCTAGAATGAATATTTCTGGGTTTGGTAAGCTAATCAGATCATAGCGGGCCAGGCAGGACAAGATGGGCTTTCTCGAGCGGCCTAGCGGGCCAGACCAAACCAAGACCCATCTGATCCCTTTTAATTAAAATAGACACAACATCCAAAACATATGTTCGATTGACAGGACATTGAAGGAGTTGGGACTATTAGGAAAAGGCTATCCTTTTTACAAACTCCCAGTGAGTTTGTGTGAAGATTTATTTTTAACCAATGTATTGAAGTTTCAATTCTACCAAATTCAAGCATTCTACGAGCAGAAATCCTATGGTTTTGTATGATGAGAATGAAGTTATGAGTAGACCTCATTGGAATAGTAGCTGAGTGAACATCAGTGGACTGATAGATGAGCAGACTTCAGTGTCCTGGTAGCCAATCAGACCTAAGTGTCCTAGTGTATGACTAGTCCTTTGTGGCTCGACAAATGACCAGACCTCAATGGCCCGACAAACCTCATACACTCATTAGGGATGATTCCCCCAGTAGTAAAATATGATTAGAATTATTACTAAAGAAGTGTACTTCTGAACATTCTAATTGTGTCCTCTTTGATTAGGGCCCATGGAAGGGGGACCACTTAGTGAAGGTCTCCGATGACATGGTCTCTCAAGGAGTGATTCCTCTCTGTAAAAACATTCCTTGAGCTATACCTCGTGACATCGTATTGGCTTTGATATCAAGACTTCTTGTCTCAGTGAGATCAGATGTCTTAAGGAAAAATCATAATAAATCGAGGCAATATGTTATATTAGATAAATTCAATAGACCTTCTCAATGTGGATACTATGAGATATCTTGAGGAGTGGGATCTCCTGGAATAGAGCATTCTACGCATGGAACTATATGGTTGGTAGTTGATGAGATGTTTCATCTTGGAATCCGTTGTGAGTATACCTAAATGTTCTTGTCATATGGGTTTATGACATATACCTATGTTGAGCTGAATATACCTTCATAGTAGTTTTTTACTAGTGGTATTTTGTGTAACACCCCAAGATCTCATAGTACGTGATCTCATTAAAGTAATTTAATATTTTGTGATACAGGCAACACTGAGTTCAAGCGCACCACAACATTACCAAAATAGACATTCAAAATGTGGTTATAAATAGTATTAAATGAATTTTCAATATTATATATTATATATAATTTTATCATCCATATTATTTGTTTCTTAGACATAATATAAGAACAAATTCCTTTTTTTAGATAAATTTTTTTTTTCAAAAAATGTAATTTTATTGCCTTTTAAGGAAGATCCTTTTTTTAAACCAATATTTGACAGTTTTATATATTCAATTTTACAAAATAGACTTCTTATATAGAATTAAGACATAAAAATTTGGTTTAAAATTTTTTTTGGTGTTTTTCTGATAACTTTCATATTTAGGTGAAGAGTGAAAATTAGTAAATTTTAACAGAATTTTTTTTAATAAAATTAATTTATAGTGTTAAATTTTAAATTTGAATGGTTTGGAAGTATATTTATATTATATTTTTATCATTTAATACAATTTTGGTCATTATATGTAATTTCACATTTATATTTGACATAAACACATGTCAATCATTGGATATTTTTTACTTTTTTTTGAAACTCGTTTTTGGGTTTTGAAAACGGGAATTAATTTTAAATTAATAAATGATAATTTTATGTTTTGAATTTGGTAAAATAGACTTAATTTTTTAATTGTAAATATCAAAATTATCTTTGGGTGAATTTTTGGTATTTTTATGAAAACTTTCAATTTTTGTTGAATAGTGAAAAGCACTGAGTTATTATTTAACACCAACTTTTTATTTATTTAATTAATTATTTTATTTAAATTTATTTTAGGCCCGAAAATATAACAAATAACTATATAAGTTCAATTTAATTCATTGGATTCATTTTACAATAATTTTAGTTATATAAAAATTTAATTGATCTTTTTACCGTCTTTTACCCACCTCCAAGGAGAATTTGTAAATTTTCATAAAACATAATTTTACCACTTTCATGAATTGAATTTAAAAAATATGAGAGGAATTGTTGGTATCATTAAATAAAATTTGGTTAAATAAGATAAAAATAATTATTGGTGAATAGTAACTTTTGACTTTTATTTACCATGTTTAAAGATAAATAGTGTTATTTAGGGTAAAAATGATATTATTATTACCCTTACACATGTCCTAATTCTATTGGATAAGTTTTATTAGACCAAAAACAACATTAGGAATAAAATATGATCCCTTAGTCCCACTTGGATTATATTTTAACAGTTATTGTTATTTAATTCAATGAAGTGTTAGAAGTGTTAATTTCAATGTTTAATAACTAAAACATTTATAATATAAGGTTATACATAAGATAAATTCGACTATAAATATTCATTATAAATATAAACAGATTTCTTACATAATGGTAAATTATTTATAATTTTTATACATTAAATAATTTAATTTAGTTATGAAACAATGATGATACAGTAATTATCTTATTAATGAATTATTAAAATAATTGATATCATAAATATCCAAAAAAATATAATATGAGACTTTTTTTTTTGAATTACCCTAATTTAATAGGTTAATATTACATGTTATGGCGGATTATATAAATTATGTTCGATGTTAAAATCTTATTATTACTTTCACAAAAACAAAATACCAAATACTATCAAAATTGACATAAATTAATTTTTCAAACAAATACTATATTATTGGTTGATATAATATTCAAAAAAATATAAGGATTGGAAAAAGGGTGTAAATAATATTATATATTTCATTTTTTAACCACTTGAGGTTATATTGGATGTTTATAGTTTGTTTATTAAACATATAGTGTAAGAATACAAGAAGACACGGTAAAAGTAAAATTATTTTACATAGAGTTAAATCTAAAAGATAATGATAAAATGATAACATAAAATTGTCTAAAACCTATTGGAAGAGATTATTTCTAACCATCCCCATTTTATCTTCTATATTGATCAATTTGGTGCCATTATAATCCAAATATTATTTTATTATAAAATAATATTTCAATCTTTTTTTAAGGTTCCCCTCACCCCTCTAATAAAAGGGCACTCACTGTTCTCTCAAATTCACCCATTCCAAGCAATTTGTTTTGGCCAAACCCTTCCCAAATTACCTCTCAACGATCATACCTTAATCATAGAGGCCATCCTTTGGTCTGAAATCTATCTTATGGAGCCATTTAGATAAAATCAAAACAAAGAACCTGAAAAAGAGATAAATATTTCATCAACTCCTTCAAGTTCTTTTCTTCTATCACTTCTTCTGTCCTTGTTGTTTCCATTGTAAAAAAATAAAACCATTATATTCTAAATACTTTGATGTTATTATAAATATGGTACAACCATATTCATTATTCTATCCATTTTATGAATGACATGTCACCATAAATGCGAACGTACATCTTACCGTCTCCACATCTTGGTGTAGTTGTTACTCAATACATTATAATATTGTATGGGTATAATAATGTTGTATAATTTATGTAAATAAAAAATATAACATGTAAAATATTCTGTATATATTATATATCATCCAATTATATATTATTTTAATATCAAAAGAATGATATTGTCGCTCAAGCGTACGTACGTATTACCATATCCACAACGCGATGAGATTCATTTCCATGTTTTCCATTCAAGATTGATTATAAAAATATATATTATAAATAAGTATGTAACATATGAAATAATAATTCTACTAGAGATATATATATATGTATGTATGTATGTATGTATTTATGAACTTACATATATCTTATTCACTTACTTACGTTCAATACGATGTGAAAACGGAAACAGTGTTTATATATACGTTCGGCCAACCGTATCCATAAATGGTGCCTTTCATTTCATATATAAATCTATTATAAATATTTATATTCAAAATATATATGATATATAAATCAAGTTTTATATTCCGGAATCAATTAAATCATGATCTAAATGATACGATCAAGAATAACATGTTAAAACACATATGATAATGAAAGCCATTATTACCCAAAATGTTAATTGAACATGGAAATCATTATATAATGGGAATTATAAAGTAATAAAATAATCACTTAAAATATAAATAATATTAATATGGTTCTAGTATAATATAATAACATACTATGGTCATTATATCTAATGTTAAACGTACCTTCGACCAAAAGAAAGTGCAAGGTAAGGGTTATTTCTTCAATCTCATTATTATCTGAGATTGTTTATGTGTAAGTATTTTCTGGGACATATATATCATCGATACCAATATTTCATAAAAATGTTTTCAAATGTAATCTTTTAAGGTTATATAGGAGGGTTTATTTTACTAGATCATCATTTTAAATTTTTTAATGATTTATCATTCTAAACCTTTTTAATTTATGTCCATGATTTCAAAATTATTTTCATGATTTATTTATATGGACATGAATGTTTTGAAATTATATTACTTTTCAAAAGATTCAAAGATGTATGGGACAATTTGATTCAAAAAATTCTTTAAATTTCTTCCTTTTTAAATTGTGTGACTTTTAAATGATTTCAGGAAAATGGGGTATTTCTCTCAAAGCATTTCACTGATCATTTTCATCTATGTCAACATCCTTTGATGGATTTTAAACTTGTCTTAAGTTTATTTATTATGATAAAAATATTCCATATTATATTTAAGGTTTTGTGATATTTTTTACTATGGATGTGTTATTTTTATACCATTCATTGTTTTTGGTTAATGTATTGAAATTTTGTATGCTAGTTTTAATACGTATGTTTTTTGTTGTATTTCATACTTTTCATATGAGGAATGTATTGGACGTAGTAAGAGATGGGTGGATCCCACTATAACTCTTCAATACATTGGAAGGTCTCATGAGACAGTTAGACGTGGAATTGGTTGAGGCCTTTGGAAAATATATATATTATTTTGGAAGAGGCCTTAAAAATTTATAGACGTCTTGGCCAAGGCCTTGACAAAATGTTTCAGAATGTCTGGAAATATACTTCCCCTCATTATGAAAATAATATTGATTGTTCATGTGGTTATTCGACTAGTAGAATACCCATGACTATGTTTTATTATGGAATTATTTACTCACCTCATTTTTCTACCATAAAGTGTTGTTGTTTATTATTTGTAAAGGCATGTGTTTTCAATTATTCACCATGCATATTGTTTATGTTATCTACCTCTAAATTATTTTCCCTTACGGAGCATCTGAGCTCACCTCTTTTTATGTTTTGTTTTCCCAGGATCCCAAGAAGTGTTTTATGTTTGAGATGTAGGGTTAAGCTAATGGAACAATGGAGTTCTCAAAGAATTATTTTTTTGTCTGTTAGGAAGTATAGTGTAGCATTCATGTATGTAATCTATTTTCCAAGACTACTAAAATGATTGGTTTTTCAGGACTTGATTCCATGTAATCATGTCAATGAATTAATATAATGCACAGAATCTGGGCTTCTAGGGTCGGTGAATCACGGTAGGTATCAGAGGAAGTTTAGTAATAACGATGGAAACTAGATTTAGATAAAACATTGATTATAGAACAGTACCCTACGATAGACAATGATAATTAGTATAGAAGAACTTTCTTGAATTTTTATACTATAGGGATTTTGTGATTTTTCTAAGCAATACAACCTTGTATTTATATGAGAAGGTAGAGGTGGATCTGGCAGTGATGTACCTAGGGATAAAACCCCAAAACACCACTTTGAGCAAGACTCGAATAAGAACTGGTGCAAGAAAATGGGCTTGCTTCACTCTTGGTTATGACACTCCCTGGGGATATTCTTATGATAATTATCATTTTCATTATAAACCTCTATGAAGGGTTTATGATTATATACTTACTCAATGATAAAATTTTTATGATTATGGATTATATCCATGAACTGTTCAATTTTTTATAACTATTTTACATTTTTGGAATTATTCAATGGGATTCATAAACTATCCTAGTGTATACCATTGTTTAGAAATGGTGCCTAGTAGATGGAATGAGACCTCCAGAAATATGGATGATCCAAAGAGTAAGAATGATTATATCTGTCATGGTATTAAGCGATCATTTAGAAAGGGAATTGTCTCCCACGTATTATAATCATATAAAGAAATATTATCATGTGTTAATAAGATAATTATAGAATTTTTTGAGTCATATGGCTTTGATGGGTTGACCGAGAAGAAAAGTATTGTAGAGAGAAAGATAGATATATGGAAAAGGGAAAGAAGGATCTTCCCATATGTGATAACTGTGGAAAGAATCACCTTGAAAAATGGTGGAAGGGAATGAGAGTTTGTTTTATGTGTGGAGAAAAATGACGCCAAGTACATGATTTCAAGGGTAAGAAAAATGTTTCAAATGTAAAATTATTCATCTGCATGGCATTGGGACACCACGTGAATCAATGTCCCAGTCGTCAGAGTATACCTCAAATGATATTATTGGATAATAATAAATTTATGATACTACCTCAGATGAAGACGAATTACTAGTGTTCTTATGTTGTTATTATAAAATTATTTCATTTGAGTTTTGAATCAAGAATAAACTAGTTATATGCATTATGAACATAAATAAGGATTGTATTGCAGAACTATTTTACTGAGGATTTGAGATTATATGGTTCTAAAAAATGTGACTTAATTGTAAGATAAAAATTTTGGAAAATAGATGGATGAAGGAAATGTAATCCATAATATGGTCTTGATAATTATGTAGTGATTTTATAATAAGAGATGGTTGATTTGGATAAAATATATTGGATATTATTGACTCCCTTGGTACTGATTAATAGTTTGTTTATTTCATCATTGTTAGAATATTAAAAAATTTTGGAAATAAGGAATATATCAAGTATTCTATAATGAATAAGGGAGCATGAATTTAATCAATAAGGTTTTATAGTAATTTATGGTGTTACCATGTTTTAAAATAATACACTATAAAGGTTTTCAAATGATATTGCGTGGAAAAAAGGATATTAATTGTGTTTATTTTATTTATAAATTTTGGACTATGAGTTTGGATAGAATTATTTTGGATATGTCTAATTGTTGGAATGTATTATGTTTGAAATTGGATACAATTTTTAAGGTTATTTTTGGATTTTCATAAAAAGGACAACACATAGGTTAGTCAACAACTAGTCGCGTCTGGTAAAGCAGCGAGACTAGAACCTGCAACCAAAGGGCGACAAGGGTGCATCACCTACCACTGGCCTATGTGTTTTCCTGGATTGTATAATGTAGATTCTTTTTTAAAAGGTATCATAGGTGAATTATAAATTCATTATTTCTGGAACCCTATACGATTAGGATAAATAAAATATTTTTTGAAAACTTTTGGAGTGAAAGATGAGTTCCTGGAATGAATTAGTTGAATGATGTAACTATACTTATCATGTATATATATATATATATATATATAATTTTTTCCCTATTACTATATGACTAAATTAATTCTTAATCTTTGGTTAATGGACTCTGTCCCAATCTCCTTTAATTGAGGCACTCTTTCTAAAAGACTTCCTTTTATACGGTGAATAAAACCCTTTGACTTTTCATTTCATGGGGAATCTTCTTCTATGAAGTATTTTACTAAACTACAAATAAATAATTGTTTTTTATGTAATTGGAGAAAAATACCATTCCCCCACCATGAGTTTTATTTTATCTTTGGCTTCCTTAACAAGCCAAAATGTTTTTTTAAAGAAAATAAATACTATATACTCTTTTTAAGTATTTAGGTATTGAAAGTGGTTTTGATTATGGATTTGTTTTGTCAATATATTTAAATGATATATTTTGATTGATGACCTCAATAACTACAAACAAATATTTAAATTTTTCCTCCAATTATGTGTATCTAATTTACACCAATGTTCTCCTAATCGAGATTATAATTTAGTCGTAACTTTTTTATTCCCCTTTCCCTCTTATTAAGACTAAATTTTATTAACCTGATTTTTTATGTAGGTTTTCCACAAAAGTATTTCAATATTTTTAACCATTAATTTTTGAAGAATAATTTCAAATTGTGTAGACACAATTTATTGAAGGAGGGGAGAATGTAACACCCCAAGATCCCATAGTACGTTATCTCATAAAAGTAATTTAATAGCTTGCGCTACACGCAACTTCGAGTTCGAGTGCAGTACAACATTAACAAACTAGCCATTCAAAAAGTGGTTATAAATAGTATTAACTAAATTTTGAATCTTATATATTCTATATAATTTTAAAATGCATATTATTGGTTTCTTAGACATAATATAAGAACAAATTCTTTTTTTAGATAAAAGAAGTATTTTTCAAAAAATGAAATTTTACAGCCTTTTAATGGTGAAACTTTTTTTTAAATACAATATTTGATACTTTTACATATTAAATTAGACAAAATAAACGTCTTATTTAGAATAGGGGCACAAAAATTTGGTTTCAATAAATGTTTTGTGTCTTTCTTATAACTTTTATATTTGGTTGAATGGTGAAAATTACTAAATTTTAACTGAAAATTAATTTTTTAATCAAAATAATTTATAGTGTTAAATTATACATTTGTATTTTATGGAAGTATAATTATATTAATTTTTTATCATTTAATAAAATTTTGGTGATTATAAATAATTTCAAATATAAATTTTATATAAACACATGTCAATCTTTTGATAGTTTTTACTTTTTTTAAAAACTCATTTTTTTTGTATTGACAATGAGAATTAATTTTAAATTAATAATTGAAAATTATATGTTTTTAATTTCTTAAAATAGATCTCATTTTTTAATTAGGAATATCAAAATTATGTTAGGGTGAATTTTTGATATTTTTCTGAAAACTTTTAATTTTTGATGAATAACAAAAAACCCTGAGTTATTGTTTAAAACTGTCTTTTTATTTACTGAATTATTTATTTTATTTAAATTTATTTTATTTAAAAATAGATACCTAATAAATATCTAAGTTAAATGTAATTCATTGGAGTCATTTTATAATAAGTTTAGATATATAAAAAATTTATTGAACTTTTTACAATCTTTTACCCACCTCCTAAGAGCATTTGAAAGTTTTCATAAAAGATAATTTTATTTCTTTTGTGAATTGAATTTCAAAAATAAGATACACACGGTTGATATCAGAAAGTAAAATGTGGTTCAATAAGATCAAAATAATTTGTGGTGAATAGTAATTTTGGATTTTTATTTACCACGGTTAAAGGTAAATATGGTAATTAAGGTTAAAATGATTTTATTATTACACTAACACAAGTCCTAATTCTATTGGATAAGTTTAATTCGAAAAAAAACTTTTGGAATAAAAAATAATCTTTCAGGTCCACTTGGATTATATTAGGACATATATTATTATTTAATTCAAACATGAGTTAAAAGTGTTAAATTCAATGTTTAATAACTAGACCATTTATAATATTGGGTTATACCTAAGATAAAATCTACTATAAAAGTTAATTATAAAGATGAAAAGATTTCCTACATAATGGTATTTTATTCATAACTTTTAGACATTAAATAATTTTATTTATTGATGACATAATGATGATGCAGTAATTACCTTATTAATGAATGATTAAAATAATTGATATCATAAATATCCAAATAAATATAATTTAAGATTTTTTATGAATTCCCATAATTTTCTAGGTTAATATGACATGTTAGTGTTTATTAGATTAATTATTTTCTAAGTGACAAGATTTTTATGTGTTTCACAAAAACAAAATACCGAATAGTGTCAAAATTGACAGAAATTAATTTTTTAAACAAATACTATATTATTGGTTGATATAATATTCCAAAAAATCTAATTTTAGGCAAAATGGATTAAATAATATTATATACGTAATTAATGAACCACTTGAGGTTCTCATGGGTGTTTATCGAATGTTTATTAACCATATAGTGGAAGAATACATGAATACATAGTAAAAGATAAATTATTAAACTTAGAGTTAAATATAAAAGATAAGGTTAAAATGGTAACATAAACATGTCTAAAACCTACTGGTTGAATGGATTTCGACCCATACCCAATTTATATTCTAAATAAATCAATTTGGAGCCATTATAAACCGAATATGATTTTATTATAAAATAATATTTCAATCCTTTCCTAAGGTGCCCCTCACATCTCTTATAAAAGGGAACTCCCCCTTCTCTCAAATTCACACCTTCAAATCCATTTTCCCCGGACAAACCCTTCCCAAATATCCTATCAACTATCCTAAATTCATCTTAGAGTCCTTAATTTGGTCATAAAGCTAACCTATGGAGCCATTTTGATCGAATCCAAAGGAAGAACCTAAAAAAGATGTAAATATTTCATCACCTTTTTCAAGTTCATTTCTCCTTTCAGATCTTATTTACTTATTTTTTCCATTGTAAAACAATAACTACAGTATATAATAGATTCTTTTTTTTCTAATATAAATATGGTACAACTATATTCATTATTCTATCCATCGTATTAATGACATGTAACCATAGGTGCGTACGTACGGCTTACCGTCTCCACATCATGGTGTAGTTGTTATTCAACACATTATTATATTGGATGGTTATAATAACGATGTATAATTTTTTTAAATAATAAATAAAACATGTTATTGATTCTTTATATATGATATACCATCCAATTATAATCTATTTTAATACAAATAGAATGATATTATTGCTCATGCATATATACAGATTACCATCTCCACGACGCGATGAGATTCATTTCCATGTTCACCATTCGACGATTGATATAAAAATATATATTATTAATAAGTATGTAATATATTAAATAATAATTATACTGGATATATATATATGTATGTATGTATTTACTTACAGATATATTATACACTTACTTCCGATCAATACGATGTGAAAATGGAAACAACGTTCATGCATACGTACAACCTACTGTCTCCATAAATGGTGCCTTCCATTTCATATATATATCTATTATAAAAATTTATATTCAAAATATATATTATATATAAATCATGTTTTATATTCTGGAATCATTTAAATAACGATCTAAATGATATGATCAAGAATAACAAGTCAAAACACATTTGATAAGGAAAGAAATTATTACCCAAAAT
Source organism: Viscum album (assembly GCA_963277665.1). Classification (NCBI taxonomy): domain Eukaryota; kingdom Viridiplantae; phylum Streptophyta; class Magnoliopsida; order Santalales; family Viscaceae; genus Viscum; species Viscum album. The sequence goes on from OY728161.1 coordinate 70,622,091, forward strand.
GTAAATTTAACATAGAAATCATTATTAAATAGGTATTATAAAGTCCAAAATTAATATTGAATGATATAATAAATATGAATATGGTTCTGGTATAATTTAATAACATACTATGGTCATTATACAGGAGATTAAATGTATCCTCGAGCAATGGAATGTGCAAGGTAAGGGTTATTTCCACAATCTCATTATTATCCTAGATTGTTTATGTGTAAGTATTTTTTGGGACATACTTATCATTGATCCCCATATTTCATAAAAATGTTTTCAAACTGAACATTTTAATGTTTTATGGGAGGTCCTATTTAACTATATCATCATTTTAAATGTTTTAATGATTTATCTTTCTAATCCTCTTTAATTAATGTCCATGATTTCAAAAATATTTTAAGGATTTATTTATATGGACATGAACGTTTTGAAATGATAGTTTTTTTCAAAAGATTCAATGTGGTATTGGACACTTTGATTGAAAAATGTCTTCAAATATCTTCCTTTCTAAATTGTGTGAATTTTAATCGATTTCATGAAAAATGGGTATTTCTCTCAAAGAATTATACAGATCATTTTCGTCTATGTCATCATCATTTGATGGATTATAAACATGTTTGATGTTGATTTATTATAATAGAAATAGTCCATATTGTATTGATGGTTTTGGGATATGTTTGACTGTGGATGTGTTATTTTTATACCATTCATGGTTTATAGATAAAGTATTGACATTTAGTATGCTTGTTTTAATTCGAATGTTTATGTTATATTTGACACTTTGCATATGAGGAATGTATTGGACTTAGTAATTGATGGTTGGAGCCCACTGTATCTCCATGATGCATCGGTAGGACTAATGAGACAATTAGACGTGGAATTGGCTGAGGCATTTCCCAATTTGATATATGGTTTTGGCTGAGGCCATAATCATTTTTAGACGACTTTGCTGAGGCCTTGACACAATGTTTCAGAATTTCTGGCATTATACATTCAATCATTATTAAAAAAATTGTAATGGTTCATGTGATTATTGGACTAGTAAAATACCCATTACTATGTTTTATTTTGGAATTATTTACATAGCTCATATTTCTACCATAAAGTGTTCATGTTTATTATTTTTAAAGGCGTGTGTTTTTAATTATTCACCATGCCAATTGTTTATGTTATCTTCTACTAAATTATTTACCCTTACTGAGCATTTGAGATCACCACTTTCTTATGTTTTATTTTCCCAGGATCCCAAGAAGTGTTTTATATTTGAGATGCAGGGTTATGCAAAGGGAACAATGGCATTCTCAAAGGATTATTTTTTTTATTGTATATTAGAATGTGTAGTGTAATGTTCATGTATATAATCTATTTTCCCAGAGTTCTAAACTGATTGTTCTTTTGGGACTTGATTCCTTATAATCATGCTAATGTTTTAAAGTAATCCAATGACTCTGGGCTACTGGGGTCATGGCATTACATTTTGCTTTGTGGTTTTTGTGTCCCCTAGTCAGTATCGTTTTACTCACCCATGCACAGGATTTTCTCAAATGTGTCTTGTATTGTGTAGTTAACTGATGAATTGGTGGAGTCATAGGCAGAGCAGGACCAGGACCTGAACTCGATGGTGCCTTTTGAGATCAGATGAGCCCAGATGTTTCTGTCATCTTTTACAACATCTTTAGTACCCTTTTGTGGGTCATTCTTTACAGTCATGTTTCTTTTTGTGGTCTTGTATTCTTTCTGGGTTTTACATTACTACATTAATTTCTATCGTACCCTGTTTTTTGATAATCGTGGCATGCATTAAATTTTTTTACTTAGTTTATTCACTCTTAGTCTCTATGGATTTCAGTTGGGTTTGTGTGTATATGTTCTAAGGAAAATGCCTCTTATTTATGGGAGATCCTTAATCGACACTAGTTTCCAGCCCCTGGCCTATGGGAGGCGGGCTTGGGGTTATCATGGCACATTCCCTAGGTGGACGGGTCATGAAAAACTAGAATGAGAGGTTTTCGGTTCTACCTTGAGAATGAGAGCCTAAGATATAAGGTTGGGGTGCCAGTGTTATGTGTTCTGAGTTCAGATTTTAGGCCATGGACTCTAGTGTTAGTGCGGTGGACAATGTATCCTTTCACCAAGACTCTGGGAACATTTTTGTTTGACTCAGTACATGAAAAAACTAGTTATAGGGAAATAAAGGTATATGTATCATATAAGAATGGGTAGTGTTTTCATGTCCTTGTTCTGTCATCTCACCAGGTATATTCTATTAACCACGATACCTATTGTTCTTCTCAAGATGTATTCACAATTTTAGTTTTTGAGATTTATGCAGTAGGATCGAGAGTTTGAGGTGATTCTCGATGAGGCCTCCCAAAAGGGAACCAGTCCCAAAGTAGTTTTTCATTAGGATGGTAAGCATGTGTTGGTTTCTTATAATGATTAGTTAGCAGAACCACCTCCAGTAGTTCAAGAGGATGTATCTTTTTAGACTATTTCATGGTTTGATCTTTTGGTGATAAATAATTATGTGTGGGGTTGGAACGTGTATCATAGGGTTCTAAGTCAGGGATCACCCAAGATACATGGTCATTAGGACCTATCGAAAGTAGGAGTGTATGGTAATCCACAAAACTAGTGTGTTTATTTGAATAGATGTGCTGGTTCCCAAAAGGGAATGATTTATTTTTCTTTTCATAAATGGGGGAATCTCATGAGATATTGTCCCTCCATTCATGCTATAGTCAAAGAGGCACATGATGATACATTATGGAAGAGGTTGTGGGATGAGCAGATAAATCTATCTCACTGAGGACATGACAGGAGAGCTGGGGAAGTAGAAGGAGGTGACCGACATTTTGATGTGTTACCACCTCCACCTCCAGGTGTTCCATACCATATTTAGTTAGATGGATGACAAGATAAGAGAAAGTTTCATGTTGTTGAGGCTTATGACCAAAAGACTCTAGAGATGATTCAAGTTATGATCTGTGTTTTTTTACTTTAGCTGCAGTATTGATAGACTCTTGTACTAGTTATTTTCTTCCTACAACATTTCTTGTTTGATACATAGATGTTTTAGTTAATATCATTTAATTGATCCTCACATATAAAGACTCCTACAAGAGGGTACCCAATGACCACACACTAGTGCTAATAGTGTGACCTGACTCTTGGATGCGAGAGTTCAATTGGGATCTCTTGGTAGTGGCATCAAGGACTTAAAATATCCTTCATAGTATGTACTAAATACTCAGTTCATACTATGATTTAGTAATTTATGGAATGGTATGTGGTTCTCCCATGGTGGTGGAAATAAATTTCCATTTTATTGGAAATGGGGAAATTCTTGCAGCTCTTGATGGACTTAGGAAGAGGAGGGTTCAATCGATATCTATCAAGTTGGATTGTCTAACACTCAGTGTAGTTGATATTATGAGTCATCACATTTCTCAGTAAATATAGTGTATAAGGACGTATTCATTGTTGTTATTCCAGGTTTACCTCACCATTGGGAGTTATACATCAGCATTGGTCGACACCCCAGGGTGGTGCTGATATTTAGACCCTTATATTGGATGGCACTAAAGAGCTCCACAAGATGGTTGTGCATATGGGGGACTTAGAAAGGAAGGGATTTGTAAGACTCAGTTTTTCACCATTTCCATCCCTGGGTGATATTTTTTGATGAAATCTTACTGTACTTGACATTCGAGGGGGAGTACACGATACACATAATGATGGTCTCGTACCCACTTCAGGGAGCCAAATACATGACAATCTCTTGAATTTTCTATCATGGATTCATAAGGTCAATTTTTTAGGGGTAGGTAATAAAAAAGTCTGTAGTTATAGTGGACATGGTGGTGGGGAATGTAGAAGATGATTCTATAAGAATAAATCCAGTTAGTAGTTACAGAGTGAGGCATTAGAGCGGTTGGCCTCATTACAGATTCCTTTTGTTGATGTAAATGAGCATCTTACCTCCAGTAATTGGTTGTAACCTTTCCACTCATAAATTATTTAGAGAGGCATAGTTTGTTGATATAGTCATTTAGTCTCCATGTGCATAGTTTTCAGAAGGGAATTCCCCTAATGTACACTCAAAATGTGGGGATCACGTTGTTGTTTTCAATAGATGTGCAGTTGTAATAGTGGATGCCTATATTGGCATGATGCATTAGGGTATGTGTGTGGGTGTTAATGCAGACACCAGTGATGAAGAAATGGGTTGATGTTGGAGTAACCAATTGAAATTAAAAGTTTATCGCCTCTATTAATCATTTTCATGGGTTGTTCATTCTTTTTATGAGGGTACCAGGATGAATGTGGGAATGGATATCGATGGAGATTGTGATAATTTTACCCAGTATGTCCAGGAGAAATGATTCCATATGGGTGATCATTTACTGAATCACCATGTTTACTCACTTTCTAAATACCCAAAAGTATGTTCTTGTAGTGGTCTTGGGATTCCTCAATAGTTTTGAGATAGTTTGAATTTTTGGAGATTCATTGACTATTGTTTTAGATCATGATTATAGCTTTACATCCCAGTTTTAGAATGGATTACAAGAGAAATACATAAAGAATGTGCTGACCATATAAGAGTGGTTGAAGAATGCAAAGAGATGTCTGATGTTTTCTTTTGGAAGACGGTAGAGACCTTTAGAGCTCAAGGAGGGAGACAATGACTTATTTTAGGCCTCACAAAGAAAAGAGTTATTGTGATTTTTTTCCAAGGCGGAAAGATATCTCTAGGGTTATTAGTTCCTCTTTCAGGTAGGGTGTAGAGTTTTAAATATAGCTTACTATTTGGATCTATTCTGCAGTGGTACTAGGTACAGAATGTCTTCTACATGCCTCAGCTGAGGAGATACATACATGTCCCATCACACATCATTGACTAGGTGAGATGGACATTGACGACGAGGCAACATTTGACTAGTTTCTTGTGGATATCAAGGATCAACAGAATAAGACCCTCCATGGGTGGTCTATTCCTCTATTAATTGTTTAGTGAAAGCACTGGAATCTCTAAGAGTGCATGTGAGAGCGGGAGGCATAGGTTCATGATCATACCATAATCTGTTTGGGAATCCCTTGGTTCTTCTTTCATATACATAAACACATAAGGTTGGGGTAATGTTACATGTCAAATTTAACAGTTCTATTTTTAGAACCTTATTAGGAAAATTACGAGACCAACAAATGAAATAGTGTGTGATTTATAGGCCCAGTATTCCCGGAATGGTCCGTCAAAAATTAGAATGTTTTAAAATAAGGTCCATGAATAAATTTTCTAGAAAAAGAAAAATAACAATTAAATGGTTTCCCAAATTAGAAATTCAAGGGAATCATTATGTTCAGAGAAATGGTATTACCTAAGGCGCAACATAATTTTAGTATGTACAGGCCTCCAATGAGAAAACTAGAAATTGACATAACCATAAATAAAATAGTTAAATAGGATTATTTTATTTTTCACGTCCCTATAACTTATGAATAATAGCATAGATTAAATGTATGATCTCACCGTTGAGCTCATGATGGAGTGCATTATAAAGGCATATCCTATCATCATTCGGTGCGGGCCGGCTATGAAATTTGGTTTTTTGGATATAACCATAAATAAAAACATTTAAATAAAAAATTTATTTGGTTTTATAATTCATGAAACTCACAAATGGTAACATGGATTAAAAATCCATGACCAACATTGATTTTCAATAATATTTTATTATTTAGTAGGACATAACCTCAACTGGTGAGGGTCGAGGGAAAATATTATTTTTTGGGCATTTTAAAATAATGGTACTTTTAGAAAATAAACTAAACTTGAAGATTTTATTTTATTTAAATTAGAGTTTCCCTAAAATGCAACGACATTGAATCTCGAGCATAATAGAAATGTTTTTTCATAAAATAAATAGCGTAGTAATTTTGTGACTCAATATAATAGAAGTGATTAAATTTATTTACTCCATTTAATGGATTAACTGAATATGGGATTGTTGGTTGAGGTCTAATATTTCTCTAGACATGAAAATTAGGTGTTGGCGAGCAGCGATTGATGAATCACCCATTACAATGAGCACATTTCTCCCTCCACCCATCCATTCATCGAAGGATCACCAATAACGACGGGGTATGGATTAAGAATTATGACAAAAAATTAGTGCAACTAGGATATTCACTAATGAATGTCCCAAACTCAAGGTATGGAGTTTATTCTTTGTGATCTAGATTACCCATTCTATCTTTCCAAATGATGAACAAAGAATAATCCACTAATAGGTTGATATTTGGCTTGTTCATTCATGTGGGATGGGTTTATTATTGTGGGACATGATGTGTGAGAACTTGGTAATTACCATGTTCTCAATTTCATTCTAACGGGAGGAATGAAGATAGAATGAACAAGGTAATCATGCATCTATCAGGTTTTCAAGGTTCTTTTCCTTCCATCGTCTAATAGATTCTTCACTGACATACCCACATGGCCACGTCCTACTTTTTTGGGAGTTTCCAAGTGTGACTATAACCATGGATTGATGATGATATGACATAGAGAACAAATAAATGACGTCACCGACAATAGGATTCTGGAGGATCTCGCAGATTAAAGAATGGACAACCAGAGAAATACCAGTGGCCCGTGGAAGAAACACACAGTGTATCCAAATTGGCATTGCCAGCCGTCTGTGGGAGGTGATGCACTATGGTGGTGGAGGTCCCTGCGGAATCAGTTGTGGTGTATCAGATGAGGGTCGCCGAACGTGGGGCCTCTAGAAGAGGTGGAATTGAGCCTCATCACACGGTCGGAGGGCCATGGTCTAACATAACTATGGAGGAGGGCCCCATTGTGAGCCATGGGGTGGCCACACAGAGAATCTGCAGCTTTTACTGGGAGCACATGTGGCGACTGCTACTGCGTCTCACCATGAAAAGTCATCCCACTCACAAGGGGCCGACCTAGAGATTATGGGATTCCCCGGGCTGCCCAATAGACCTGACATGGGGGGTCGAGTTGGTTGGTCCCACATCTTAGTAGGCCGGACCAGGCCCACCTAGTTCGGGCAGGGTTGGGTCAACGAACCCACATCCGGTCGGTGGATCCCAGACTAGACCTAGATAATACTAAACATGTTTCTGTAAAATAGACATAACATCGAAACTGTATGTATGATTGACATGCTGTATTCTATGTTAGGACCCTCGCGATGAGGTGTTCCTCTTGACATACCCCATGTGAGTTTTAGTAGAGGTTTAGTTATGAATAATTGGTTGAGGATTATATTCTCCTGAAATCAAGGACACTATGAGTGGAAATCACATCATTAGATGTGGTGAGACGGATGTGAAGAGAACACCATAATGGTCTAGTAGTCGAGAAGTGCTTAGTGACTCACTAGAGATGTGTCCCTCAGCATCAAAATATGTTCAGTGTTGCAACAAAAGTAGTTTACATTGGATAATTCTTATTGCGTACCTTATGGTCTGGTCCCAAGGAAGTGGGAACTCATAGCGATGGACTCTGATTACTTGGTGGATCCAGGAGCGAGTCCTCCCAAGATGAGCATGCCTTGAAAGGAATCCCCTAACAAACAATTAGTAATGATATCGAGACATTTTATCTCAGTGATACCAGAAATCATAGGGAAACATTTTGACGTATTGAGACCTGATGATCTCTAGGATACATTATATAGACTTTTTATATGTGGTTACTATTAGATAACTCAAGCAGTTGGATCTCTTGGAATCGAGTATGCTACAGACGGAACTATATAGCTAGAATTGGATGAGATGCTGCTTCTTGGAATCCTTTATGAGGATACCAGAATTCTATTATTATATATTTTCATAACATATAAATGTGTTCCACTGACTATACCTTCTTAGTGGTGTTTCCTTGTTGGAATTTTGCTTTGTGGTTTTTGGTTTCCCCTACTATGTATTGTTTTACTCACCCATTCATGGGAATTTCTTTCACGTTTCATGTCTTCTACTGTTGATCGATGCTTTTATGGAGTCCTCGGTGGAGAAGTATTATTTCTAGGACTAGACAGTTCCTTGTGAGATCAGAAGAGATAAGGTATTTTTGGTAGCTTCTACAGTAACCTCAGTACCATTTTTAGTGGTTTTGGCTTTGCATATGTCTTTCTTTTAGTATGTTTTTATTCTGGACCAATTTTACATTACTATTATAATTTCTATTTTACTCTATTGTTGGGTTGTAGTGGTTTACATTAATTTTCATTACATTGTGTTTTCACTCTCTAGCCATGAGGCTTTCAGTTGGGTTCATGTGTATAGGTTCTTAGAAAAATGCCTCCCATTTGTGGGATATGCCTACTTTTGGCAGTAGTCTCCAACCGCTGGCATATGAGAGGCCGGCATGGGTTTTCACATCCTACTCACTGGGGTGGGATGTGTTGTAATATAATGGTTTATTCTAAATGCACTCAGCGTCACTGGAAGGGTTATATTGAAATCCATTTCCAATAGTTTATTCCAATGGAATGATGATTCTCTTAGCTCACCAATATAAATATTCAATCACTCAAACAAATGATGATGAAATAAAAATAATAATCCATGTCACCAAATGAGTATTAGGTTTTTAAAATTAATATAAGAGGAAAATAAATTCTTCAGAAAAAATGACTTGATGAAAAGAGTAATGATCAGAATGATATTAAGCCTCAAGACAGATTTGAGGTTCACCCCCTAGAACCGGCTCTAAATATTTTCTCACTATGTCTCGAGGGATGAGATCACACAATGAGAAGAAAAATAAACAACAACACAAAATTATTTATTAATAAATAATTATTGGATATATAAGTAGGAAAATAAATGTAAGAGTGATAGAGGAAATGTATTCAGAATATAATGGATGACATCCTTGTTTTTTTCAAACCACAACCTATTAATAAAAAAATGAATAAAATCACTACAACGCTAATGATCTGTGAAATATTAAATGTGGAACCATTCATCACACTTAATCTTACTCATGTGAAATGTGATAAAATATTCCAAAAATATCATTTATATTTCACAAATTGAGATCAGATCAATGTATTTTTACTTTTGGAGACATCCTCGTACAATACCACCTTCTTTATCTTTGGATGTGAATTCTAGATATTTCCTATAAAACAAATTAATATGTTGCGCCAAATATTTTTTAGGAACTATAGAAAAATTTTATATCATAAATTAATGTTACTCCACAAAATATATTATTCCAACACACCAACACCATATTTCCAACTCTCAAAAATAAATACAAAGTCATCTACCATATAATCCTAAAAAATCAAAATTTTGTTGAAAAGATAGAAAAGTAAAGACTTATATATTTTAAAACATAGTACTTAATCTATAGAATAAAATTTATTGTGTCATGGAATTTGATGTTCTTTACTAACTTGGTTGGATATTCTCCCACATATAGATCCAAAATCATAACTTATTTCATGTGGTTCTAGGTCCCATAATCTTTGGGTTCACCACAATTCCAAAATGTGTTCATCCTCTTCAACAAAGGTAGCTCAACCTTGTATGTCATATTAATTGGCATTTCTCATAATTTACCATGGATTCATCTCATGTTTTCATATTTGGATTGGCCATTCTATCATCTTTGAAAATCGCAGTTTTGAAAGGAACAGGTCTACATGTTTTCCTTCTCTAACAATGATAGAAACAATTTTTTCCATTAATATTAAACACATGATGACATCTCTACATCTTATACAACTTCTTAATTATTTAATGGGTTCAAATATTTTGTGTTTTATTACACTCATGAAGATGATTTGTCTACAAAAAATTGGGATACTTGGTCCTCCAACAAAATAAGATACATGGGAATCGAGCCAAACTGGCTACATCGCTAGACGTGAAAATGGCTATGTGATAAGTCAAATAAATTGCATATAATTAAATTACTTCATAGAAATAAATTAAAATCAATAAATATAATATTCATCAAAAAAAATTTAATAAGAATATAAAATTTTAAATAATAAAAAATTACTAAATTTTAAATATAAAAAATTCATACAAGTTAATTTGTTATAACAATAAATGATTAAATATTAATAATAAAAAACATACAATAACTAACTGGTTTTTAATTAAAAATTGATAAAATTAAAAATGAATTCAATTATAATTTTATTATAAAAATTATAAAATTATTTAACAAAAAATGATTAAAAGGTAAAAATTAATTGACTAATTAATATATTAATATGAAAAAAAATGTTTATTAAAATTATATTCAAAGAAAACTAAAAGTAAATGTAATCAAAGGAACAAAAAATAAAAAATCCAAAGAATAATGAAAAAAATTAATAATTAATTAATGATAAATAATTGAAATTTGAAATTACAAAACAGACATCTTTATAAATAATTATATTGATTAACTGAAACTACGATAAATTAACACTTAATACATAATATAACAAATAAATGTCAAAAAAAGAATTAAAAACGAAATTAATAAAATAATATTGTGGAAATAAATTTAAAATATATATCACATAAATGGTCTACATAAAATACCATTCCATGTTTCCTTAAGAATGAATCAAAAGACATACTGAGGAAGCGGAAATCGTCTTATCCGACCTATTTATGTTTTATTCTCTATAACATAATATAAATATTTTATATTCTACATAAAAAATAACATTAGTGAACTCAATGTTCAAAAATTTATTAAAATTATGAAGCCACATTCATTAACCTTCCTTTCTGTCAAATAAGATGTGAAAGTATTTCCCTTGCGTACATGCAACTTATCATCTCGAAATTGAGATAAAATTTTCATTTTATCACCATATTTATTGAATGGGTACTATGATATTTTTTGGGTTTATATATGATATTAATGACATATTTATTCTTTTATAATTATAATATTATATATACTGTCTTACCTTCCAATCCCTTGAAAAATAATAATGTCACTTTTGAGTTTGAGTGGACTACTGCCTCTACCGGGCAATGTGATTCATTTTTAATTTCGTCTTTACATCATTGATAACAATGATGGATTTTTCTAATATATATTATTAATATAATATACAAAAAATATATAATGTTGAATTATTACTTACCTTTCCTTTATTCCATCTGTCCACTCAGAAAAACAGTACTAAGGTGTTTGTACAACCTACCATCTCTAAGAATGATTTAAATCATTTTACTATATCTACAATTTTCATATGAAAATAAATATATATAATGAATATTTATGATATTTATATATTTATTAACATTTTTATTTATTGTTACTGAGATCAATTTATGTGGATAGTGACATTCAAATAGTAACATGAAAGAAAATGAAGCAGTTAGCCCCTAGAACAATGATTTTAAAAATTAATTATTAATAAATGAGTGATAATATATCATAATTATATCATATAAGGTATGATATCAATGATAATTATTCTTTAATATATTTATAATAAATCTATTTTTATTATACATAAGTTTTAAACATTTATAAATAAAGATGATATGTGAGGTAAGGGTTTTCTTGGTTCATTCCAGTTTAATGATGATTATTTATGGTTAAATTATCATTCAATAAATTGTATGATCCTTATTTTATTGATCAAATTAATTTCAATATCCTATATTTATTTCTAGAGAATATATATTTTCCATTAACATTTCTCTCTTTAGGTACTTTATAGATTGAAAAAAATTAATGGAAACTTGACTATATTTTACTATGTGGTAAAAAATCATTTTTCTTATATGTCCTTATTTTATATCAAATTATTCTTTTTTTTACTATTATCTTATGGTTTTTAAAGTAAATTTTCCCATGTTTTACTCTATTAAAAATACTTTTTAAAATAATCTTCCAGATGTTTTATGAACGATGTTCTTTTACACTATTTCATAAGTGCGAATGGAATTTGTTCCTTTAACATAAATTATGTGGATAGAATTTCCCACCATCATGAACGCCCATTGATTTCAATATTAATTTAAAATTTTCCATTTTTATATTCCATTAATATTGATTCCATAATTTTTTAAAATTTTATATTTTAAAATGGAGATTTTAAAATTAAATGGATATTTTATCCAAGAAATATTCAAGTGATTATTTTAATATAATTTTTCATTAAATATATCATCCAATCAAGGTTTATATTTATTAAATTGTATATAATTCAATGATATTGTACTTATTATTTCCCTATATGGTTTACGATTATAATGATGACATGTTTATGAAACCCATTTTTTCCACAGGTTATTTTATAATGAAATTGTGAAATGTTTATAAAAACCACATTATTTCAAGGGTTATGATATGATTATATGATTAGTTTTGAATTATATAGTGGAAAACTTATTTATGGTTTAATCATGTTTGGGGTGGGTCTATAATTATAAATTTTCTCCAATTCATTAGGTAATGTTGTATATCTCATTAGATAATGATGTGAATAAAATTGATGTAGTTGATCTAAAATGGGAAACAATTCAATTTTCTTAATAAACTATGGGAAACAATTCAATGTGTTTTATAAACTATGGGGAAAAAATTAATTTTTCTAAATTTATTATGGTAAATAGGTGGTGATTTCTTATATGTGAGAAGAATGTGATAAATCAAGATCTATTACGCTTTTATGGTTTCTATAATTAACCTTTCCATATGAATTGGTTTCAATAATTATGACAGTGCCACAATTTTATGATGTGAACATATGGTTCATGATTGATTTTTGATGATTCTCACTCTTATTATTCATGTATTTTGATGTGATAATATTTAATTCCATAAATCTAATTCACAATCCATGATATATTGGGAGTGGAATTTTTATGTTATGCTCATGATCTCAAACCCATATTATTGTCTTACACTTTATATGATCATCATTTTATATCTCCCATGTTTACTGCTAATGATCATCCAATATTACACATTCTTATATTTTATTTCACTAGGTTTTGAAGAAATATTTTGGTGGGGTACATCTATAAAGAGTGCTTTTTGAGAAAATATTATTATGAGACATTGAATATATTTCACGAAATAAGTAGATTTTGTATCTCGAATCCAATGATAATAAACCATTATTGTTCTTATTAGTGAATCAATGAAGTTTATTTAATATTTCTAAACAAAAAAGAATATATAAGTTTGAAATGAATGTGTATTTGTAGTATATATCTTTATATACATTTATTCAATCATTAGAGATGATTATTAAGAAATCATTGGTGAAATCTCTGTAGATATGTCTTTCTATAACATAATATCGTAATTATTTTGTAATGACATTGGATAATAAAGTTTAAACCTAAGGTCTCATAGTTTGAGAATAAGGTGTCATGATTTAGATATTATACTAATTTCATTTAATGATGATATGATAGATCACTTTTATTTTTTTAGCTTGATAAATTCACCATTCTTTTTCATTTTAGTCAATGTCCCGAATAAGAAGAAATCATGATTACAATGAATGTGATGGATAATGAAATTATTTTACACATGGGAAACCAATTTCATGGGGATCTGGAAGGTATAATCATATTGGTAATCTCAAGAAACATTTTTGAGCCATGAATCAAGTTGTTAATCTATGAAAATAGAGGGAACAATGTAATTTTGATAATTTCTTGAGAAAAAATCAACATAATTTTATTTATTCTTTTAACCTACTAGTGGCTAAGTAATGTAATAGTAATATTAAAAAAATACTATATTATTCATTTCTTAGATTAAGAAAAAGTAGTTCTATCCATTAATCATTTGATATTAGAATTAGATAAATGGTGAGACCTTATTAAAAATACAAGATAACAAGACTAAATTGAATTTAGGTAAAAGGATGAGATTAAAAAGATTTTTTATTTATGAAATTCCCTATTATTATATTTATGAATATTGAGAATGAATTTTTAAGTTGAATCAAAATAAGGATTAATCCACTCATACTTTTGACGAAAACTTTATAATACATACAAAGTATTCTTCTAGATTACTCATTATCCCTAAAAAATATCAATTCTTTACTATCTTGAAACCAAATCTCATAAATGGTTTATCTATAAGTGATTTTTTTTCCACAAATAAATCATTCGATGTGAAACCAGTGTTGAAATTGAAATTATATACTGCCAGTATTCTCATTGTTTAGATAAGATAATGAATAAAAATTCTCATGAAAATAAAATAAATAAAATGGTGGAAATAAATTATATCCATATACATGTTAGAAATGTCCAAACAAGAATCAATGGAATTTAATAAATGGAACTGGTGGGTGCCCAAAATGTTGAAAGGAAATTCATAAATTATGTAAATGAAAAAATGAAATGAATAGGATAAATAATTCAATGAAGGAAAATATGATGATGACTATTGCTCCACCCATGCTCCAATGATTCAAATGAAATAATTAGTGAAATTATTCCAACCATTTCACAAATATAAAGTATTATTATGTTGATCTATCATAGAAACATATTATGCTTGGAGACAAAGAAAAACCTCATGTGGTCATGAATGCTGAAGTGGGTTATTAAAATGATGTGGTGAAAGGTATACATATCATCTACTCTAGAACAACCAGTGTCTTATATGATAATGGATCAACCAACTCTTTTATATACATAGAATTTGTATATGGTATTTAATTACTTGATCAATGATTAGATATTGAATAGGCAGTGAAAATTTGAAATGGTAAGATTGGTGCATACCAGGTCTATAGTTCCTCTCTACTTGAATTTTTTGATAATGGGATACTTAAAAATAAATGTGAATCTCCCTATAGATAAATTTTAATTTATTCTATTCATGGATTTCATTTCATTATATGGATAAAATATCTATTTTCTATGGAATGGAATCCGCATTACAAATTCTAAACAACGTAATGATTTTTGTCATCGTAAGGATGAATACAAACTTCCAATAGTAATTACATATATTATGTGGGTATTAATTTATATCAATGATTTGTATTTATATCATACAGATTCAAGGAATCTAAAAATTAATGGTACACCAATTGTACTATATATTGTTCATAAATTTCTATAAGAGTTGTGGAGATTTCTTCAAAATCATGAAGTTTAGTTTTAAATATAACTCATGCCCAGTGCTACACATACTAAAAAACGTTATATAATTGACCCAATTTAGAAGTATGAATTGAAAAATAAAATCTAGGATAATATAGATAATGTATTTCTTCATCCAATTGTATCACCTTGGGGTAAAAAAAAATCTTTTTATTAAGAATACAATTGATCAATGTGACTTTTCATTGTCTATTGAGAACATAAAAGCTTCACTATAAAAAATAAGAACCCCACCGCATATCAATGATTTATTTGATTAATTATCCATATCAAAATGATTTCCAAAAATTGACCTTAATTATTGATATCAACAATTGATGGATGTTAAAGAGGATATACCCCTGAGAACCTTTTATATGCGGTATGAGCATTATGAATTTATTGTGATTCAATTTGGACGTACTCTTACCACTAATATCATCCCGGATTTAATGATTAGAGTCCTTAGAGATTATATTGACCAATTTGTGGTATTATTTAGAGATGAAATTATTATAAATTAATAGATAAATGAGGGTAATTATGATAAGTTTGGAATGAGGTTAAAGACCCTGGATTTCTAGTAGGTGTGTAAATAATTTACTATGTGTGATTTATTTCTTTATAATGTTTCATTCAGGGGTCATATAATTTCATGTGAGGTTATATCATTTGATCATTTAAAGATAGATATTATTAAGAAATGGACTATACCATTCAAGGTAATCAATATCTGTAGTTTTCTTTTGTTTTCTAGATTTTATTGATTATTTTTTATGGATTTATTATTACTATATAATCCACTCACAAAGTTAACATTGAAGTGGTTCATGTTCTTGTGGATAAAAGAATATAATTTTATTTTTAGTGAAGTAAAGGGAATAATGTTAAGAAAACCTGTTCTCACACTACCCTATAGTGCATAAGGGTTTGTTAACTATATTGATGAATCAAGGAATAGAATGGGATGTGTCCTAATGTAGAAAAATATGGTGATAGAATATGCCTCACACCAATTGAAAATACAATATAAAAACTACATGAATATTTATTTGGAGTTTGATGTGGTAATTTATGAGTTCTAGATATGGATTTATTATCATTATGGTGAATTATTAGATATATATAAAGATTAGAAATTTTTAAAGTGTATTTTCACATAGAAATTGAGGAATGTTCTCTAGTCATGTTGGTTGGAGTTGATTAAAAATTATTACTGATTAATACATTACCACCATGGGAATTAGAACAAAGTGTCTTATGCTATGAGTAAAAAATACCCTGCTAGTTTTTACATGATTTGGATTGAAATAGATACAATAATTATTGATTTATATATGATAAAACATTAAATCCTAATAAAATAGGAAATATCATATCCTTATTATTTAAAAGTTAAATCATATATAAGGTATGCTTCATCGAATATACTACATATGAATCTGTATATATCATACTAGGTAAAAACAAAATACCTTTTGTACAACAAAAGGATAGAAAATGCCCAATTAGGAAAGTGACAAGAATATTCCATTGAATCATTATTAAAAGAAAAAATGGTAAAAATTTCTTTACCAAATATTTTTGGAAACATTTTCCAAAAAATTTTAGTAAACCAAGGTTTTCAAAATAATGTAGGTCCTCTGACTAAATAGATATATAAGGTCGCATTTCTTGAAGAAACATTTTCTAAAACACATGAGTACCAAAGATTGGAAAATGGTATTAATAACTGATAATATAAATGAATAACCATATCAAAATTAAAGGTATATATCGATTTATTGTTATAAAATTTAATCTAATGAAAATACAATTTAAATATCATTAAAGTTATTGTTGAGTAAAATAATCATTAAACATCCAAAACTGTCATATACCATGTAAAAATATTTTAAAACATAATCATAGTGAACGAATAACATAATATAAATGTTTATAACATCATTAGAGTAATTAGTTTCATGATATATCATGTAAAGGTTAGTATATACACCATGTAAATTAAACTAGGTTCATAATAGCGATTAAGCCTCACTAGAATGTAAATTGAGACAAAAATCGATTACCTTGCATTTTATTTTAAGTTAAGGTCCATTAAATTTATCTATAATAAACTTATTTTAGTATTATAATTTTCTTAGAACCTTTTTCATTGTTATAATTAATTTTATTTCAATTATTACCATTTTTTACAACTACACAAACAATTAGGTTTAAATCAGGTGTTTTTGACCCAATTCTGTGTATGTGTCAAAACAACTATTATTGGCCAAATATGGTCATATGGATCATTATATAACATCTATAGAATAATATAAATGACATAATTATAATATTTATATATAATTATTAATTTTAAAATCAATCATTAAATATTGTTATGAAACTGATAAAATTTTACAATGATTGAGATGGTAGGTTGAACGTATGCTTGAGTAACATTCCGATTTTTATGTGATCGTAGTGGAAAGATGGTATGTAAAACCATATAATTCTAGAATGATCATTATATAATTTAACCATTTCATTTAATCATATATACTTATATAGAAATTTATGTGGTGTAAATGGAATCACATCATGTCGAGGAGGCGGTAGACCACACGTCGACGGATAATGTTATCACTTTTTATGTGCGTGAAAGTGTAATAAATAAAATGATTTCAATATTGATATATATATATATATATTATATTTAAAAAAATATAATTATTTAATTAATATCATATATATTTTGTTCATGTCTGATATATTTAATTAAATACATCCATTATATGTTCCATGTTTAGTGTGAACGAATCCCAACGCTGTGAGGGGCGGTAGTCCACACTTCTAGAAACGATGTTACAGTATTAAAGTAAAATGAAAAGTATTAAATGTGGGATTCATAAAAGTATTAAATAAGTATTAAGACTCAATAAATATAATATATCATGTATACAAATACAGTTTCCATCATAATGAACACCATGAGAGGTAGTAGGGAAAAATTGAACAATCATCGTTTTGTGAGGCAGTTTTTTTCCATACACAGAAACATTATATTTGTTATCCATTATATGGTTTTGTGTGTAATTTTAGGTCACATATTTAGTATAAAAATATCCTAGTATTTATAGGATACTGTTTTAGTAACACAATAACAAAATAAGAAGATTTTAGGTTTTGGTTAATAGAAATTAATCTAGAGAGATTGAGAAAAGACATTACCTTTTAATCAGGTATCTACATTGTGTTTAACCAAAAGAAATACATGGAAGTTATTCATCGAAAATAGAGGCTTATAGTTTTCATGGAGAGATTATTTGAGACTCTATTGGTATATATTACCCAATCATTATAGTTTGGAGTGTTGTGAAGAATGGGTAGATGTGGTGACCTTTTATAGGGAAGGAAAATGACTGACTTAGTATTCTTGGAATGATGTCAAATATATATATATATGATCATACCAAAATAATTAATTATATATTTCTATAAAGTGGGTTTTGGACACGTGGTGGGTCTATGGGGCACTTAAACATTGGGTTTTTGTCCATTTTTTAGCCTAATAACACCTTAATCACTGTAATTAATTTTAATCACCTTCACTAATCATTTCATTAAAAATAATGTTGATATAATTAGGCCAAAAATATATATTTATTTCAATTGTTTATTTATTATTTTCAAAATTAAAATCACAGTAGTGGTAGAATTAAGATTAATTTGAATCTCGCATATAGACGGATTAACTGGTTTTATTAGCAAAATGTTCAAATTATTGTTACGTTTTTATATTCAGTTTAAATGTTAAAATTAATATAATGGAATAAATTATATTAATATATGAATAATTGAACCAATATTACTTTAAAACAAATTTATAAAATAATGTAACATTAATAATTATTAAAATGAAAAGGCAATTTTTAACTAAAATGCCATATTTTTCATTATTCACTAAAAAATGATTTTGCTTATAAAAATCCATAAAAATTAACCTAAGAAAATTATTAAATAATTAACTCAAAAAATAATGTATATTGTATCATATTAAATCCATTAAGGATTCAAAATTATGTTTTAGAATAGGTTCTTCATTAAAAGGTGGAAAATTGCCTTTATAAAAATATAGGTTTTTAGGAAAAACATTGGGTTTGTTCTTATCTTATGTTTATAAAATATAATGGATGAATATAAAAAAATTTATTGAGTATATAAAATATATATTCAATTAATATAATTAACTAATTGTAATTACTTTTATTTATTATCGTAGAAATCTTCATTAGCATAAAAATATTTTTCTACAAAAATATATTTTTAATATTCAATTGGTTCTTATATTCATTTATATATTAATTTTAACCAAAAATCTATTCTTATAACCATATAATTTCATAATTTAGTTAATATAATTCATTAAATGTTTTTTATATCTTATAATATTTTAATAATATATCATTGTTTGGTGAAACTCAGTCTTGTGTAAAACTTGAGATTTTGAGGAAGGATGCCCTTGCATGTAATGTAGGAAATAGAGAAAGGTTTATCTTCCATATAACACATGATAACTCAGTGTTTCATGAATGAAATATATTTATAATTATAAATATATTATAAATTATTTGGATATTATATTCACTTACGCAATTTCTCTCTCATTCCAAAAATGATATCGAATCCAAGTGTATTGCTTTAGTATTTAGGGGAATCAAATTCTCCCCGCCTTATTGAAATCACATCCTAAAAATTTAGAATCAATCATGGAAAAATATTATCTGATATTTACAAAACAGAAATCCCAAATCTTGACAAGGGTTTATAATTAATCCTCTATAAAAGAGAGAATGGATAGCACTATGGTCACACGGACTACCATGAAACTAGGTTTCTAATTAGGATACCATTTGTGGAAAGTAGAGTTTTGTACATGGAGAAAAATCATAAATATTTATGAAGTGTGAATGTGGTCATAAATCACAAACTAGTGAATGGTCAATGAAAATTTGAGGGCCTCAAATCCCTAAATATATGATGACTTAGAAGACCATCGGTTCAATAAGAAATTATGGTATTAGGACCCCATTTTATTTCTATTTCATTTTCTCAGTGTTGGGTAATGCTTTTACTATGGAAAAATATAAAAAAATATTCTTACATTATTGGTTTCAGTCTCATATAAACAATCCTAAATTTTTTGTTATGTTTTGAGAAAATTATAATTCTTCCATTCACTCTCAAAAATTAAATACCAACAACATAATTTTTTATGCATGAATCACTAAAAGAAATGTTTAAAGGATAATAAAACCTATAATAAGGTGAAATGTCTTGATATTATTCATTAACTATCTCCAAAAATAAATATTTTTAATATATTAATTTCTAATCATAAAAATTGTTATTACTGGTTCATCATTAATATGTATTCATTAAAATGTTTTACTAAAAAAAGAATATAAAGAAGAAAATTGTATAGGTAAGTGGTTAGTGTGAAACACTTATCATCCTTCGATCATGGGTTCAAGACTCATGACCATTCAAGATTTAATTGGTTGTCAACTGAGTTACAGGTTTTACTTTTCTAAAACTATGTTAATATAACTTCTAAATATAAATATTATGAACATCCTTGAAATTTTGTTAATCACTAAATAGAATTTTATCTAAGGTATTCAATAAAACCTCAATATATAAATACCTCATCCATTATATTTCTACAGATGCCCTTCCTTAGTCTACGGTTTATCCTTAATATCATTAGTTGGACTTCTAAATTATAAAACCTTATCTCCAATGTAAAAAATTTTATGTTTAACCTTTGTTACTTATTATGTATCAAAATAATCAATAACGGTTTCTAATGTTAATGTGGACTATCTTATCCATATCCCTTTAGAGTGTCAAATAGGGTGTGCAGTAAGGCCTGTTATCATGTACAAGGATACCTATGTCAAGCCCAGAACACCTTGCTTGAGTTATTACTCCTAGGTACATTTTTTTCCAGAACCACATCAACATATAGTGTCCAGATAGGTATGTATTTCTAAGAACACTCACACAATCTGTACTTTAACAAAATTATAGGGTTTTGATCTATCAATATTATCAAATTCCACCAAAGGGTTATATTCTCAAATTTATATTTACCTAAATATAGTTCCAATGTTTTCTTCTAGTCTTCCTGTAATACTCACTATAGAGGACATGGCCAAGATGTCCTAGAGCTGGTGTCTGCTACTAAATACATTATAATGATTAGAAATAATCAATACCAAAAGGATATATCTGTTTAGTTGTCTCCAAAAACCAGATACATAAATGATTATTGTCTTATAAATTAGTACATTGATTACAAAATAATTTTTTTCATTGTTCTAAATAATTAACTCTTAGGATAACTCTAATCCATCTATTAAATCAATACATATATTTTATAGTAAACCTCTTGGATTACTAATGAAATAAACATTATAAGGATGAGATAAATTCCTGGTAATGGAATAATATATCTTAAGAAATATTTAATCAATGATAATAGTCAATATTGAAAGTTTAATAACTAAACACCCATTCCATGTAATCAACAAACTAAATGGATGTACATAAGCAATATGGAAATGTAATAACCGGAACAAATTCTATTCAAATAACTAGATGAGCCAATATCAATAAGGAAAGATAGGAAACTGAAACACATGCCATTTATTCAATGAAATGAAAAATGAAATGTATACATATATATGTCAATGCATTATCTCATGGATGAATAATAAATGAATCCTGAATATTAGACATACCCATTAATACATGGACAAAAAAATCTCTTGGATGAATAATATGAGAATATAAATGAAGGAAATTCTTAATAATCGGATACTATTTTTTCTAGGTATATAGTACCTTTACCATCAAAACATTTCATAAGATGTTTTACAAAATGTTAGGTAAAACCCCATCTTAGGCAGTTATACAAATGGCTCATCCCCTGAAACTACATATGCATTGAGGGGATATCTATAACTGGGCCCCTCCTGCGTCGTACCAGTCCAAAAAATTCATCATTTATCAAATAATTGATTTAACAATGTGCCTTACCAAATTTTCATATGGGGTAAGTGATACAGATTTGCCAATATCGACCATGATAGTCAAATGAAATTCAATTTAGACACCATATGTAAAATGTTATACAGTTTAGGAAATATTAATATCCATAATAAATGAACTGGATAATTTTGGGGAAATTAAATGTTCTACAATCATTAGAGATTTAATATTTCAATGTGACTAATAAAAAAATAAAGGAAGATAATGTGTATACTATCCTTGGCCAAATAAATCATAAACCATCAGAATCAAGATTGAGGATAATATCTATACAACAAATCCCCTATGAAGTAAAAATAGAGGGTTTTTGTAATTGATGAAATAAAAGAATAGATTTTAAAAAATATTCAGGATTAAAATATCCTTTTATTCTGAAGACCCTTTTAAAAATATTATTCTTTAAAAACAGTCATTTTTAAATGAGAGGTTAAATGAAATGACATCAGATGAATCCATACATGTCGTACGAGGTAAAAAAATATTCCTTTTGTAATGAAAATGGTTAGAAAATTCCACCTTAGAAAAGTGACCAGAAGATTCCTATGGAACATTGGTAAAAGGAAAAAAAGGTTAAAAATGACTTTACCAATTTATTTTAGAAACATTTATGAAAACCTTTTAATAAGGCATGGTTTTTAGAATAAAAAAGGTTCTTCGACTAAAGTGAGATATAAAGTCGGGTTTTCTAAAAAACATTTTATAACACACTTAAGTACCAAAGATTGGAAAAATGGTACTAATACTTCAAAATGGTCCTGAAGAACAAGATAATAATGAAATATGTATATTTAATAATGGTTATTTAATTTTTTCTAATGGAAATACCATTGAAAAATCATTAAATCTATTGTCAAGAAATATAATCTTTTAACATCAAAAAGTGTCCCATAGCACGTTGAAATATTTTAAAACAAAATACTCATGATGGAATAACAATATATGAATGTTTAAAATGTCATGAGAGTAATTATTTTCATGATGTATCATGTAAAGGGCAGTACATACACCATGTAAAAGAAACATGGGCATAATAACAATTAATCCTTAATAGAATGTAAATTGAGACGATAATCCCATACCATGTGTTTTTTTGGGTGAACGTCCTTTAAATTACAATATAATAAAATTATTTTAATTTTATACTTTATTCAAAACATTTTTTCCTGTTTATAATTAATTATTTTAACTTATTACCATGTTTTGTACAACTACTCAAATAATTAAGTTTACATTAGGTACTTTTGAAAAAATTCGTTTTATGTGTCAAAACAACTATTATTGGTCAACTATGGTCATAAAGATCATTATATAACATATCCAGAATAATAAAAAAGAAATAATTATCATATTTATAAATTAATTATACTTTTAAAATAAATTATTGTATATGGTTATGAAAATGATATTATGTTACTATCATGGAGATGGTAGTCTGTATGTACTTATGATTAATATTCACATTTTTAAGTGATCATTGTGGAAAAAATATAAGCAACACCATATCATTAAAAAATTATAATATTATAATAAATAACATGTAATTTAATCATACATAATTATATAAATAATTATTCTCTATAAAATGAATCATAGTATGTCGAGGAGGTGGTAATCTACACGTCCACGAATACTGTTATCACTTTTTAATTATGGGAATGGGTAATAAAGAGAATGATATATATATATATATATTTCCCTAACTAGAATTATTTCATTAATATCATATATATATTTTTTATATCTCATATATTTAGTTAAAAAATACTTTATATATTCTTTTTTTAGTGTGAACGAATCAAAATGCTTTGTGGGGGCGGTAGTCTCCACTTCCTTGAACGATGTTATAATATCAACATCAAATGGTGAGTATTAAAGGTAATCGTAAAAAAAGTATTATAGAAGTATTTAGACACTATAAATAACATATATAAAATATATAGTGTGTCCATCCTTATTTCCCCCATGATAGGTGGTATGGAAAAATTGAACAATAATCGTTTCACGAGGCAATAGCTCACCGTACACAGAAACATTATCTTCGTTACTTATTAGATGGTGGGTTGGGTATGTTTATATATAAATATAATCATAAAAACATCATAGAATATTTTTTATAGTGGTTTTATTATACAATAACCTGATAAGGAGATTTTTGGGGTCGGAAATTTGAAATAAGACTAGAGGGATTGAGAAAATATATTACCTTTTAATCGGGTAACTTCTTTTGGTTTAACCAAAAGGAATCCATGGAATATATTAGTCAAAATTTGAGGCTTCTAGGTTGAGGGTATTGATGATGGTACACTATTTGGGTAGATATTTTACAAAACTAAGAGGATGTAGAGGTGTGAGGAATGGGTAGAGGTGGGGGCCTTTTATAGGGAAGAAAAAGATCTCACTTGGTATTATTGAAAATAAGTTAGGTATACACATGTTATTAACTCAATAAAGTCATAAAAAACACCCAAATTCATGAATGGAATGTTAATTACCGAAATATGTCTTTACAATGTGTTTTGGACATGTTTCTAGGTAATTTGATCCCTTAAACATAGGATTTTAGTCTATTCTTATGCCTAATTACACCATAATCACTGTAATTAATTTTCATCACATTCACTAATAATTTTTGTCAAAAATTAAGTTGGTATTAATAGAATAAAAATATTATCTTTTATAAAATGATTTATTTTTATTTTAAAAAATGAAATCAGAGAAGTATAAAAATTATTATTAATGTTAATCATGTAGAGAGACGAATTAATTGGTTAAAGTAGCAAAATGATCTACAGATTATTATATTTTTATATTTAATTTAAATGATAAATTTATTATAATGAACTAAATTGTTTTACTAGATTAATAATTTGTCAAATTTGACTTTAAAAAAATTATAATATAATTTAAAAATAATAATTAATAATATGAAAAGGTAGTATTAAACTAAAACACAATATTTTAACTATTCAGTAAAAAATAAAGTTTCCCAGAAAAAATACCTAACATTCATCCTAAAATAATTTTAAAATTACGAATTAAAAAATAATTTTTTTATCAAATTCATTACATAAAAGTTTCAAAATTGAACTTTTAAATAGGTTCACCATTATATAGCAGTAAATTTTCCTTTATAAAAATATAAGTTGTTTGGAAAAACATTGGGTTTGTTATTCTCATATGTTTATCATATATAATAGATGAATATAAAAAATATTAGACTGAATATATAATATATATATTCCTTTTATTTAATTAACTAATTTTAATTACTTTTATTTAATATGGTAAGAAGCCTTATGAGCGTAAAAATATTATTTTAATATTCAATTGATTCATATATTAATTTATAATTTTTTGTAACCAACATGTTATCTATCTAAACAATTTATTTTCTTATGATAGTTAATAATATTAGTAAAGGGTAATTTATATCTTATAATATTTAAATAATATATCATTGTTTGGTGAAACTTGGATTTGTGTACAACACAAGCTTTCAAGGAAGGTCACTCTTCTGTGTAATGCAAGCTATCGTGAAAGGTCGCTCTTGCATGTGATGCATGCTAACAAAGTGTTTCAGGAATGGAATCTATTAAAATACTAAATATATTATAATATATCGGGATATTATATTACCTTACACAGTTACTGTTACGATTCATACACGCTATCAAACACAACATTCTTACATTAGTTTTTTGGGGTCTCAATGTACAACCTCATGGAGTTAGAAAAACAAAACTTAGGAGCTCTATATCTCTCTATGGATTTTTTTTGAGTACCAAAATATGGAAATGACACACACTTAGAATGAAATCGATGTTGATAACTCAAAAAATGATTATGCAGCAGATGTCATAGGTATGGTTTCCCTAGACATTACTATATGTACTATCCGAAACTATATTGTTGCATTACCTAAATATTCATTCGAGATAGTAGGCACACACCACACTATTTGTACATTAGATTATTCTAATTTTCCAAATGTCTAGATTGAAAATATTACTAATTATTTAAGTGACATCCACGTGGATACCCCATTGAAGGCTAAAACTATTTAAACAACTCAGCAGGATTCTAATACAGGTACCTCTAACAAATCTTCTATTTATTCTATGAGTAATTAGGGGAAAAAACCTAGTTTGAACTTATCAAAAAACAGTACATTATATACTAGGGGGAAGGGATCTAGAAGTAAAAAAATGATATTCGAAAAAAAATTCAACAATCAATGATTTTTATATTTTGGAATTGTCATGGTGTTACCAACCGTGACACTTTTATTATCCTTAAAATATTTATTATTACTCATTGAACTAAAATATTTTCTTTTTCTGAACCAAAAATCAACTTTTCAACAGAAATTAAGCACCTTTTCTCATTTGGTAATAATTTTTTAGGTGCATGCAATGAATTTATTTTTGTAGAAACTCTATTTTTTTATTATCATTCTTATCATTAGAATGTTAATTTTTTAAAATTTTATGACAAATTTATTACATGTGAATTTTCTTTTTATTTTGTGAACATTTTTTGTTCTATGGTTTTTTCAAAAAATAGATACCATGATAGAAGACCTCTTTGTCCAGGCCTTTCTTATTTGTCTAAAACACATTCACGAGCCTCAGTTTTTTATTGGTTTTTTCAATGATATTCTAACCTACAATGAGAAAATTTTCACATCCCACTATTTTATATCCTCGGGATAATTAAAGCCTATATTAAGGATAATAATATTTTGTAAATCGGCCTTATTGGTGCCATGTTCGCTATGTATAGATGTCACTACAATAGGTTATTTTCCAAAAAATTGGATAGATCTTTCATGGATGAGTATAGTCTGGATAAATGGGATGTGATATCTAGAATTACCCTTCTTTAGCATAACTCTGATCATTTTTTATCCTTTTTGGTCTTTATATCATAATCCTAAAACCCATTCTTCCTTTTAGATTTAATAATTCTATGTCCTATGAACCTAAGTGTTCTAACATCATCCAAAAAAGTTTGCATTTATGAATCATTACAATGATTCTTTTTCTTGTATAATCAAGATAAAATATCTTATGTATTTTCTTAATGGTTGGTGTAGTTCCCATTCTAAACAAACTGAAAGTTTCATATCATTTCATTAGAATGGTTCTGACCACTTTTTATATAAATATTATATTTTTTGTCAATAAGTGTCAATGGATATCAAGGATGATCAAAATTAAGAAGTAACTCTCCTAATTAAAATTGATATTCGAAACTAGTTGTTGGTTGAGCATGATCATAAGTTTCATATATTTTTATCAGGAGTGATACATTGTCTACAAAAATTATGGATGGTTGGAGTGTTCTTTTGAAAGAGTAAAATAAAAGGATAAGAAGAGGTATTGAAGGAGGTTTGGAATGGTGGTTTGTAATTTTATATTTGTAAACACTTAGATTTAAACTATGTTGTTATTTTATTTATATGACTTTACCAAAAAAAGGGTCCATCCATGGAGGTCAGTCGAGGCCCTCACCTCAAAAAAATGCGGGATTAGAGGGGTCAACCACGGTCGAGGGAAGCCCTCAAGGCTAGCCTACAGGAGGCAGGGTGTGTGTGGGTCGTGTATAATCCTACTTGGGTCGCGCGGTGGTGAACTCGTGAAGCCTGGGAACTGGGAGTACGCCTGAAGAGAAGAGTGGGCTCTAAGAGTGCACCCGTAGGGTGAACATGGTATGGGGTGGTACCATGGAGGGAAGAGGAGTAATCCGATATATTGCTACCATTACATGGTTGATAAACCATGGGAAAACATCACCACATATTCGATGTGGGACAAGGTTTTAAAAACATAGATGTAATCCTAACCGTCAATCTTATCTCACTAAAGATCATAGCCACACATCGAATCCTACATAAAAGGATATAATTTGAGCTGCTCATCATCCCTGTGTCATGTGTGGCGGAATCGGAGTCATCAGATCTTCCACCGAGGTTTTCTTTACCCTCTAGATACCCATATGCACCCAGGAACTAGTTCCTAAGCTGAACGAAGATCTCACCCCTCTGGTCATCAATCAAACTTAGTTCAAGCCGATGGTGATCATATGAAAACTATGATCACATGAATTAAATAACATTTTCATGCATGATAATGAAACGAAGAGTGAGAAAATGGATAAGGAAAACAATGTTTCCAAGGCCACGTGGGTTCAGCATATCTCTATGTGGGTTTTATGGTATTAAAGAACCGATGATCTCATTTATTCAAAGCAGTATCTTGAAGAGAATGTCGTGTGGATTTTGGAAGTGGAAATATATGTTCTATACTTATAAAAATAGACCCACCGATTCAAGAAAAAGTAGCTGATTCCAAACATTTTGAGAACTCATGTTCTGAGAAATAGAGTTTCTTCTATATTTAAAGATTAATAGGGGAATACATGAACATAGATCCATTCAAGGTTAATGAAGTGTTTTATGTGTACCGATCTGGTTCTTGAAGAGTTGAATTGTGAACCACATTGGTACTTGAGGAAGAAGAGCCACAAACCACACATGGTTTGTGAAGACAAGGAGTTATGCATACCTCTCTGGTTTGTGAAGAAAGGAAATATTTACCACTTCAGTACATCAGGAAGAGGTCCCACGAACCATTTTGAGTTCATGAGGTAATGGTATCGTGTACCATTCTGGTTCTCAAATAAGAGAATTTTTGCATACTGCCATGTTTAGCGAAGAAGGGAACAGAGAACCATTTAGGGAAACCACGTACCACATGGTACACAAATCCATCCTGCACATCCCTTGCATAAGGAGGGTTCACAAACCATTCCGGTTCGTAAATGAGGCTTTAAAACACATGAAAATAATAAACATATAACATTGGTGTTCAAAAGGAGAAGAGGATACCATATCATGCACAAATACACACATTAATGTTTGAATAAAATCACATGCTTATAAATAAGTCAAAGTGAACAGTATGTGTTGAGAAAGGTAGAAGAAAGAATGTGCATGGTGATGAGAAGTTAATGCATGAATTCATATGCATGACGTGAAGAAGAACACAATTAAGGTCCAAGAATATATGAATAATGTTATAAGAAAAGGATAGAAGAGGTCGTGTGTTTAATAAAAGGCACCATACTCATTTGGGCATTCACATAAGAAAGATGTAGTTAATGTTCATGCATACTTCAATACATGGATGGAAAGAATACTAAACCAATGGTTAATGTGTATAAATAGGTTAATAGGAAGAGAATATCTTTATTCTCACATGCATGGTCACATTCATAAATGGGATAATAAGAGTTGGTTCTGATGATTCCTAGTGAATTGTTCTACAGTGTTTAATCAATCACAAAAGAATTTGTGATACTATCCAAGAAGAATAAGAAGACTTAGTACATCTGGTTGTTGCATAGGAAACGAATATTGAACATCAAAGATCATAATCTTTGTTCCTCGATGCAAGAAATGTATCATATTTAACATGAGACAAAGACTTCTATACCTATCTATTCAAGGGACCTTCATGTCCATAAACTGAGTGTGGTCACTCCAAGTCAATGAGCCAGGGAGAGTAAAAGGAAGTGATCTAAGGGAAGTAGTGATCTATCCATGAACATATGTGAAGCATGTGTTCTTGGGACATATTTATTGTACCCAAACGTTATAATCCATTCCTACTGAAGAATCCTGTAATTAGGGACGACTGAAAACCTGTCGGCCTATGCTCCTCGAACATAGCCCTTAGTGGTGAACCAAGTAAAAGTGTTGTCTTGTCCTTTTTCATTTTAATGTTTTAATTACTACACATATCTATCATACAGGTTTAATTATGTTCCTACCAATGTGGTAACAAGATCCAATAAGTGGAAGAAAATGTTGACATCCTAATTCACCCCCCTTCCCCCCAGGGTGACCTAAGGTCCTTTAATTGGTATTAGAGGGAATGGTTTTACATATGTTAGATACTTTACAGTAATTCTATTCAGAAGGGGATTTGAGTTTATTTCCTGTGTCAACAATGGATAAAAATCTTGATGAAATTTTAGTTATATTTGAGCGGATGTCTATACCCAACAAGACCATGATAAACAAGAAAAAGAAAGAGAAGAATCAGTTAAAAATACTCTCTTTTCCAAACAAGTTGCAATGATTTTTTTCCATTCCCTTC
Source organism: Viscum album (assembly GCA_963277665.1). Lineage (NCBI taxonomy): Eukaryota > Viridiplantae > Streptophyta > Magnoliopsida > Santalales > Viscaceae > Viscum > Viscum album. Next base: position 70,652,465 of record OY728161.1, read on the forward strand.
ATATAATGAAGAAATATCAAGCCTGGACTATAAATATATGGTGGATCCGGTTTCTACTAGAGGAATGGAAGACACTCTTATCTCATTTTCAGGTGATCATGAGAAATTAAAAATCTATCTGTATGATATTCATGAAGAAAGAGTTGCTTATATTTGTATAATATTTCAATGTATATAGGCTGGGATCACCCAATTAGTAAGATAATCTGATAATATAGATAAAGGCTTGGAAAATAATTTTTTATAATGTTATAATCTCTCTAGGAAAATTGAAGCCTTTGAAGAGTAAGAGGGATTCAGTAAGACTCTAAAAGAAAATATCCATGCATTTAAAGATGTGATGAAAAAGAACACTGAAGTAAAGGTTATTAATTTGGAAGAATTATCGATGAAATCTATGGAACATAACTCTTTCTAACAAACCAAAGTCATGCTGCATGAAGATGGTTTTGAATTATTAAAAATGGCTTTTGATGAGAAAACGATCATGATTGAAGATCAGATGATCATCCTCAATATGTAATGTCTAAAATAGGAGACCCAGTTGACCAATATTGAGGAGACACATATTGAGACTTCACAAAAGAATGAAACAGCTGATGCTGGTAATCAATACTCACCGGAGGATTATAAACCCAAAATAACTCTAACATGTGATAAGAAGATCATGACTTCACTCATTTATCTGTCACAAGTAGCTGACAAAGTGAATGTACCATGCATACCATCTTATACAATTATTTCTAAATATGTTTCTTCTAAAATTGTAGGTTGGATGAATATTTTTAAAAAAAGTATGGACGAAGAATGGTGAGGAGAAGAAACATACCATCATGTATTGGGTGGATATGAAGATGTGGCTAAAAGACGATTCTCCAAATATAAAAAATCACATTATGAAGAAGTCCCAAAAAATTTATACTGAAGATATCAAAAAGACAAGATTTGTGGGTCAATGTTGCTGCTGTAACAGATTTGGGCATTGTGCACTTGATTGTTGGAACTATCCAATAAATGAAAATGCACATAGAAAGCCTATGTCGAAAGGGAGAAAGATGGAGAAGAAGAAGAAAAATAATCATATCCAAGATAATCTGTATTCTGCAAACAGATTTAGAATGCTAGACAACATCTATGATGAATGCAATGGGGGTGGTCACAAAAATTGAGCACGCTTATCTCTACACATATGCAGACCTAATATGATTAGAACACCAAAGTATCCTACTAAAAGAGTAGAAAATACCATGAGAATAAATTTAAAGAATAATTAAAAATAAATGTCTCCCGAGAAGACTCCAATAAATATAGCTGAGAGTTATTTTTATTCAAAAACCATGCAGTTGAAGAGTTGTACATCCAAAAGAATTCCTAAAAATTATGACACTCTAAAGAGTCCATTTGGAAAATCAAAACTTATTGTCATTTATCCTAGATAAAAATTGGTTATCTGGCCTGATGACATGAAAATAATGAGAATTAAAGGAGATTAACTAGATATGGCTAGTGCAATAGAAAATAATAAGATTTCACATGATGATAGAAAAGTCCTATGTGAGAGGTGTAACAAGGTTGGTCACACTATTAAGTATTTCAGTGCATTTATTCCATCCCAAAAAAGATATCCTCAAGAAGATAAATGTTATGCCAAGAGATTATGGTGCATTGAAATATCTTAAAGAAATAAGACTCACACACAATGAAATGGAAGAAGTATTTTGATCCTCACACCCAAAGTCAGAATTGAAAATAAAATTTAAAAGTGGTAGGAGTGGAGAAAACAGAGCAACTAGGTTGACAAAATCATCTTAGCCTTCCATCACATATTAAAGAATCAATAAGGATCCACCTTATTCCCTTAACACTTTTTTGAATTGTAATAATCTTATAGGGAATTGAAGGTGAAGCTAACACCCAAAGGGAGAACCTGAGAAGTGTTCCCTTGAGGGGGATAAACATAAAAACCTACCATATTTATTACATCAATTAGTATTGAAATGTCTCGGATTTTATGTGTATTATTTTTAAATATTATATGGAATTATATCGAGATTGGGGGCGAAGAAGGCACCTCATTATAAGGCCTCGTGAGCCCGGAATGGTGGTCTTAACTTTTTTTTTGTTTAGTGAGTCGACACTTGTGCGCAGCTCTGGCGGATTCCAAACGGATGCCAGGATTAAAAATCTGAGGGCACTGTTGCATCTGGGACGATGACTTTACCCAATAATGGGTTTAACATCGACCGGCATGGGTCGAGGGAAAATGTTAATTTTCTGACGTTTTTAGTAAAAATCAAAATAAAAAAAAATTCATAATGTTTATTTTATTTTTATGGAAACATCTGCTGCTGCACAATGACAGGGCAACTATTTCAATATTAAATTCCATATCATAAAAGCTTATGAAACAGCCACTTGACTCATTAATGTCACAACATATTAGAATACCGAATCATGTTTACCTTTTAATGGGCTAAGTGATTGGTGTTCGTTGATGAATTTTTTTGGGAAGCTCTGGAGAAATTCATGGAGCCCTGGAGAAAACCCTCAATGGAAAACGACGACAGATCGATGTTGAGAATCGTTGCGCCAACGAAGTTGGAGGATCATGACGATGACATCCACACGAAACCTTCATCCGAGATCAATACCAGTTGAGGTAGGGGTTTGTTATTTGAATTTATTTTCCCCGTTTTTTATGTTAAATGACGAATTCGTATCAACCATGAACAAGTTGATCTGCGGATTTGTTCGTTCTTGCGGGAGGGTTTTGTCAGGATGATTCAGGGAATTGATCTGTGATGATTTTTTTGTTTGATTCTACCTCATTTAAGCCTACTAATAAAAGTGGGCCAATGCTGTGATGAATGACGACAGAGTTTCGTTCCTCATGTTGTTTTATTGGATCTTCCTTCCCTCTTTCTTCTCACACGTTCTTTGCTTTCTTTATAGGGTGAATAACAACAGATCATTGAGCATCCGTTATGCAACGCAACGATCCAAAATTGAAAACATGACACCGTAACAACCTTCTAGAGGTGCGACGATGACGATGGATTATGAATCGGCTCGGATCGAAGGAGGATGTTCTTTGATCATTCTTTGAGTGGGAAAATCAAAACATGTTTTCAGAGCCTATTGGAGGCCCAAAAACACCGGAAGCAGCTTCATGGTGTTGGGGTGACCAAAACCTGAAGGTTTCGTGATGATCGGACAGTCGGTTTGACGATCGGGGCAGCACGGGAGGCGCGTCGGTGAAGATCGTCATTTCTAGAAATTTCCAGAATACACAATATGTACTTCTGGAGAACATTCCATGTAGTGCGGGTGGTGGCAGCTAGGGTTTTGGGGTTTCGAGATGGATCGCATAATGTGTGACCTTGGACACACGATGTGTTAGACTTTCCCCAAAGCTCAGCCTGTATTTTCGGAAATACACGGACACAAGATGATCTACATGGATTCAGAAAACTATGTGTATAGCATGAAAGAGGCGGCTACATGGGACTCTGTGTGTAACCAGGGGGTACACAGACACAGGATGGGGTACACGACCCTGTACTGCATCACACGGCCAGGTGAGGCCAGTAACACGGGTCACCCCGTGTGCCGATTACAGGGGTTGGAGTATATGGGTTGATGACAGTGTACGAGCACATGGCTAGAATACACGGGGCCAACCCCAGTCACTCGGACCCAGTGTGTACATCGTACTACACTCCGTGTACTCACTTTTCTATATGATCAGCCTTATGACATGGGTCGTTGTACACAGGAAGTACTTGGGGTCAGAAAACATGGCATGTAACTTTTCTACAAGCCGTGTACTTTTTGAAAAATGGCATGGTCCTCTTGTTCACTATATTTTGGACATCTTTTGTTTGGGATAGTGCCCCTTCTTCTCATTCCCCTGAAGGTCAGGCATCGTTTCCTTCTACCGGAGTATGATCCCTTCAGCATGACTTTCTATGATAGAGTCATCATCCCTTCGAGAGGCCTAGAGTGAGATCATCAATCCATTCCTGACCCTATGTAGAGTCATGCATCGACGTGACCAACTCTACTGGGAGATGATCCTCTACCTAGCTGGTATATCACCAAGATGGTAAATCAGGATGAATTGTAGTATCCTCCATGGCCCAGGCAGTGAACCTCATCTGTGTATCGTGATCCTTCCCACTCAGAAGTGTGTCTCAATTAATTAGTGGTTCTATCTATCATGATCCTTCTCATTCATGAGTGTGTCTCCCAAAATGAGCGCATCTACCTCTCGTGATGCTTCCCGACGAACAGTACTTCTCCGACGGACGTAAACAGAGCTATAAAACTCATGGAGTTTGTTTTCTTAGAAATGATTGCTTCATGGAATCTTCGAACTGAACCCCTAGCGGGGGGTATGAAATTGCGTGACTTGTATCTAGACTACGAGTTTGGGTATTGATTATATCGGGTTTGTTCTATATGTTATGTAGACATATACATTGCATATATGACTATTCATTTACTTTATATATTTCTTTGGGGTTTTGGGTTCCTCTACTGAGTATTGTTATACTCACCCCTGAACTGGCTTTTCCCACATGTGTCGTGTCTTATGCAGACGAGAAGCCTTTTGACAGAGTCGAGGGTGGACCAGGACAGGCCCAATTTTTCTGAGTTCCCTACAGGCCGAGACATTCCTACGGCTACGAGCAGCCGTCCCAGCACCTTTTTTTGTTTAGAGGATTGAATTTTCAATTTTCAAAGTTTTGTTTTGGTGGGCTTGTATTCTGGCCCAGTTTACGTATAGTATGTTACCTTCTGTTGTACTTTGTTGGTTGTGTTTAGTTGTATGCATGCATTTTGTCCCTTAGTGTTTTTACATTTGAGCATTTGTGGGCTTGGAGATGTATACTTGTGTACAGGTACTTAGGCAATTCCTCCCATGATTAGTAATATGCCTACATCGTGCTAGTCACCATCCCCTGGCCAATTGGAGGTGGGCTTGGGGAGTCACGGGGCGGGTCCCACTGGTATGGGCCATGAAAAAGTGGTATCAGAGGTGTTAGGTTCTATATTAGGACCAAGAGTCTATGAGTTTAGTTTAGGGAAATGGAGTTAAGTGTTTCGAGCTCAGCTTTCTGGCCAGAGACTTCAGTGCTGGTGTGGTGGCCGACATATCAATAAAACTGGACTCTGATAACCTGATTTTCAACCCGGTACACGAAGACTCTGGTTGCGGGGAAATAAAATAGTTGTACATGCATCATATAAGAATAGGTTGTGTTTTTATGTCCTTTGTGTCGGCTATACAGATATACACATTGACCATGGTACTTCTTGTTTCTTTAGAGGATGCCTCCACGATGCATACTCACTAGGATTCAGCAGTAAGATCACGAGGATGACCCCCTCAGTGACGAGGCTTCGATACAGGGGGCAATCCTCCAGGAGTTTCCACCTAGTGGTGCACCTGCTATGCCACCACCAGTAGAGCATCCTTTGGTACTTGCAGTATCGAACAACGTGGAGAAAAGGCTTAGTGCGCTTCATGAGTTCTAAAGATAGGGACCCCTCAAGTTCCAAGGTGATCCCGACCCTCAAGCGGCTGAGGACTGGATTGAGGCGGTGACCAGAGTTTTCCGTCTAGTTAGGACACTAGCAGACATAATGGTGATCCTAGGAGAGAGCCTTCTTCAGGGTTCGGTAGGACGATGGTGGAGTCGGACCACACAAACTCACGATGAGGAGACTCTTTCGTGGATGGAGTTATATTAACTCTTCATGGAGGAGTTCTCTCTGGTTACGCTGAGAGCTGTTCACATCCAGAAGCTTCTTCAGCTCCAGAAGGGCAGTATGACAGTAGATGACTATTCCTCAAGGTTCACCAACCTCGCCCGGTACTCGATTGATATGGTCAGGGATCAGTACATTAGAGCTCAGACCTTCGAGAGAGGACTAAGATGAGACATCTGATCTAGTGTAGTGACTCTATGAATTTCGACTTATGTTGGAGTGCTCGAGTGGGATTTCGTGATCGAGAGCTTCATGGAAGAGTAGAGACAGCCGGCGGCAGTCAGTAGCAGGCAGACTGGTGCGCAGACCTCGACGGCAGGGAGCCGACATCAGACGTAGGGATCAAGATGAGAGAGATGCTGGAGGAGGAACTAAGACATTTGATCTACAGTACAGGGCTCTTAGTCTTGATCTAGTCAGCCTAGGGAGAAGCGATGATATGCATGCGACTGTAGGGGACATATCTTTAAATATTTCCTGACCAGTCGAGCTGCTGACAGGGAAGCGGTGGATGGACCACCGAGGCAGAGGCATAGAGTGGAGAAAAGAGACCCTCCAAGCAGTGGACGTGGAAGAGGAGAAGGGAGAGCTATGGGTGGTGGCAGACACTTCGACTTACATCCACCACCACCCCAAGGAGGTACGTACCAGGCTCAGGGAGCTGGGGGAAAGGGGTGGGGACAGCTGCATGCGGTGGAGGCATACAACTCCGGGCCTCAAGGGATGATTCGAGGTATGGTCTGTGTCATTTCTACCTTATCTTCCATACTTATAGACACAGGTTCCAGGTATTCCTTCATATCCACATGTCTTTTATGAAACCTCGAGATTCTGGTAGAACAGTTGACTCAATCCTTACGCTTGGAGACACATACGGGAGGATACTCGATGATCATGCACCTTTTAAGATAGTTTGATCTTACCCTTGTAGGAAAGAGTTTTGGTTGGATCTTCTTTGTGGTAGAATCGAGGCCCTATGACGTCATTGTCGGTATGGATTGGCTATCTTTGGTCCATGCCCAAATTGATTGTTTTATGCGAAGAGTGTGGTGTGTCCACCATGATGGAATGAGGTTTTCCTTTTTTAGAGAAAGAGAAACCTAGGCAGCACAGAATGAGATTATGAATAGGAGGATGTAGCCAATCACTCTTGAGTTAGCAAGCCTTTCCCTTGGAGTAGTGGATGTTGTGAGCTCCCAGTTCTCAGCAGTAGTGGCGGAGTATGAGGACGTCTTTCCTGAAGATGTACTTGGATTACCTCCCCACTAGGAAATCGATGTCTGCATCGACTTACACCCCGTGACGGCACCGATTTACTCATCAGCATATCAGATAGCTCTCTCCGAGCTTCATGATCTGAGGGTGTAGTTGGAGGATTTTTAGATAAATGGTTTCGTGAGACCCAGCGTTTTACTCTAGGCATCCCCAGTCTTGTTTTCCAAGAAGGCAGACGGTAGTCTGCGGTTGTGTGTGGATTAACGGCGCCTGAACCAGGGGACAGTGAACAACCTGTATCCCCTATCAAGGATTGATGACCTCATCGATTAGCTAAGAGGGGCACAGTGGTTCTCAAAGGTTGAACATCGATCAGGCTATCACCAGTTATGTGTACGGGATGAGGATATACCGAAGAAGGATTTTAGATGCCGGTACGGTCACTATGAGTACATGGTGATGCATTTCGGTGTGACGAACACCCCTGTAGAGTTCATGGGACTGATGAACCGGATTTTCCAGCCATACATGGACCGGTTCATAGTAGTCTTCATCAACTACATCCTTATGTACTCAGTGTTAGAAGAGGAGCATGCGAGACAACTACAAATGGTTTTAGACATACTTCGGGAGAACAAGATTTATAGAAAGCTCTTAAAGTGCCAATTCTAGATTCAGGAGGTTCAATTTCTAGGATATGTCATATCATCAGATGGAGTAGTTGTAGACCCAGCCAAGGTGGAGGCTGTGTTGGTATGGGAGCCACCAAGGAGTGTGACAGAGGTGTGGAGCTTCCTTGGGTTGGCAGGATATTACCGGAGATTCATTCCTAACTTATCATGGGTATCAGCACTGATGAAAACCTTGACCAAGATGGGGAAACCCTTCTTATGGATGGAGAAGTGCCAGTGGGCTTTTGAGCAGTTGAGACAGAGTTTTATGACTGCCCCAATCTTGAGATTTCTAGAGCAGGGTGTCGAGTACATAGTTTTCTGCGATGCATCAAGGATCGGGCTCGGCTGTGTCCTGATGCAGAGGTAGGCAGTGACTGCTTATGGTTCACACCAGCTTAAGCCACATGAGAATAACTATGCAACCCATGATATCATGTTCGCAGAGGTAGTCTTATCATTGAAAATGTGGCCACACTACCTCATGGGAGAGCGGTTCATCATCTACTCTGACAACAAGAGCCTCAAGTATATCTTCCCATAGAAGGATCTGAATCTGAGGTAGAGGTGTTGGAAAGCATTTCTCCAGGATTATGATTTTGAGATCATGTATACTCCTGGAAAGGGGAACAAGGTGTAGGATGCTAAGCATAAGGTCGAGCTCATAGCTGTTGAGTGAGGTGACACAACAGTTAGTCGTGTTGCAGTTATCCTTCATGGATGGAGAGGATACAGATTACATACAGTTGATGGTTGTCACCCATCTTCTCTTACAGTGATTTAGGGAGGCACAACTAGGGGATGTCGACTGTGTGGATTTACGTGCTCAGTTATCCACAGGACATGCTCTTGTTGGATATTCACAAGGTGGGGAGCACATACTTCTTTTCAGAGGACACACTGTTGTACTGGTGGCCTTATAGGAGGAGGTCCTGAGAGAGTTTCTTACACCCCCCTTGGAAGTACATCCTGGTGCTAAAAAGATGTACCAGGGTCTTTGATGGATGTTCTGGTGGTCAGGAATGAAGAAATAAGTAGCGGAGTTCGTTTCTCGATGTCTTACATGCCAGTAGGTGAAGGCCGAGCACCATGTTCCAGCGGGATCAGCTCACCCCTGAAAGTTATAGGATGGAAATAGGATGGAATATTGGTGGAATTTTTGATTGGATTACCACTGACGTCCAAGGGACATTATTCCCTCTAGGTGATCATTGACTAACTCACCAAGTCGGACCACTTCATAGATATCAGGGAGTAGAGTTTCGTAGAGATCTTGGGAGGCCTATACGTGCTGGAGATTGTTCGGATTCATGGAATCCCCTGGAACATAGTCTCAACTGAGACACCCGTTTCACATCCCATCTGTTGAAGGGATTGAAGGAGGATTTTGGGACTCAGATACACTTGAGCACATCACTACATCCCCAGACAGATGGTCAGACGAAGAGGACCATTTAGGTTCTGGAGGATATGTTGCGAGCCTGTGTCTTGTAATTTTGTCACAGTCGGGAGGACCACCTACCACTAGTGGAGTTCACATAAAACAATAGATACCACCCCACTATTAGTATGGAACCATTTGAGGCCTTGTATGGGAGACCCTGCCGGTCACCACATTGTTGGACCGACCCTAGAGAGTTAACACTCACGGGTCTATAGTTTGTGTGAGATACCACCGAGAAGGTGCAGATCATTCGGGAGCAGATGAAGACTACATAGAGCCAGTAGAAGTCTTATACTGACAGACGAAGAAGACCTATAGAGTTTGAAGAGGGATACCACATCTTTATTTGGGTCTCACATCGATGAGGGTTACAGAGATTTGGCCAAGGAGGCAAGCTATCTCCGAGGTTCATCGGACCTTTCCAAATTCTGTGCAGAGTTGGCGAGGTGGCGTACCACCTAGCTCTACCACCAGAGTTGCATCAGGTACATGTTGTATTCCACGTGTCGTAGTTGAGGAGGTATGTGAATGACCCATCACATGTCATCTATTGGGGCGTGCTGAACATTGAAGATGGAGTGACCTTTGCTGAGTACCCGAATGAGATTGAGGATTGGCATGAAAGGATCCTTCATGGGCGATCGATTCCCTTGGTGCTCGTCCAGTGGCAACATGGGAATCTTCAGGAGAGCACGTGGGAGAGGGAGGCCCATATGAGTACACAGAACCCACATCTTTTTTAGTAGCCTTTGTTTTGGATTTTTGGGGACATAAAGCCCCAAGGTGGGGAGAATATAATGTCTGGGATTTTTTGTGTATTATTTTTAAATATTATATGGAATTATTTCGAGACCGAGTGCGAAGACGAAACATCATTTAGAGGCCCAGTAAGGTGATGAGCAATAGATCATTGCACATCCGTTTTGTGACACAACCTTTCCTAATTAAAGACTCGACACTATATCGACCTTCTAGAGGTGTGACGATGAAGATGGATAATGAATCGGCTCATATCGGAGGAGGTCATTCTTCGAGCGTTCTTTGCGTGGGAAAATAAAAACATGTTTTTGGAGCTAATCGAAGGCCCAAAAACACTGGAAGCAACTTCCTGGTGTCGAGGCGACCAAATCATAAAGGTTTCGTTGAAATAGAAAGGGCGGTTTGACGATCGGGGCAGCATGGGAGGCGTGATGGTGAAGAGCATCATTTCTGGAAATTTCTAGAATACACGGCGTGTACTTCCGGAGAACACGCTGTGCAGTGCTGGCGGTGGTGGCTAGGGTTTTAGGGGTCAGAGAGGGATCACACGGCATTTGAACCTAGTCAGACGGCATGTTAGACTTTCCCCAATGCTCAGTGTGTATTTTGGGAAATACACGGACACAGGATGATCTACACGGCTTCAGAACACGGCATGTAGAGCATGACAGAGGCCGCTACACGAGACTCGGTGTGTACCCAAGGGGTACACAGACATAGGATGGGTACACAAACATGTACTCCATCACATGGACAAGAGAGGCTAGTAACACAGGTCACCTCGTGTGCTGATTTCACAGTTTGGAGTACATGGGTTGATGACCGTGTACGGGCACATTGCCAGCATACACGTGGCCAACCCCAGTCACACGGACACATCATGTACATTGTACTACACATCGTGTACTCAATTTTCTATAGGACCATCCTAACGTCACGGGTCATTGTACACGGGAGTACCCGGGGATAGACAACACGGCGTGTAACTTTTCTACACGCCATGTACTTTTTGGAAAAAGGCATGGTCCTCTTGTTAAATGTATTTTAGACATATTTTGTTAGGGTTTGTGTCCCTTCTTCGCATCCCCTTGAATGTCAGGCATTGTTTCCTTCTACATGAGTTTTATCCCTTCAACAGGACTTTCTGTGATTGAGTCTGCATCGCTCTGAGAGGCCCGAAGCGAGATCCTCTATCCATTCCTGACCCTATGTAGAGTTAGGCATCGACATGACCTACTCTACTAGGAGTTTATCCTCTACCTAGATGTTGTATAACCAAGCTGGTAAATCTGGATGAGTCACAGCATCTAACATGGCCCTAGCAGTGATCCTCATCTGTGTATCGTGATCCTTCCCACTCATGTGTGTGTCTCCCATAATGAGTGCTTCTATCTATCATGATCCTTCCCAATCCGGAGTTTGTCTCCAGTAATGAGTGAATCTACCTCTCGTGACACTTCCTGATGAACAGTACATCTTGGATGGACGTCATCAGAGATATAAAACTCATGGAGTGTGTTCTCTCAGAAACGAGTGCTTTGCGGAATCTTAAAACTAAACCCCTAGCTGGAGGTATCTGGTTGTGTGACTTGTATCTGGACTACGGGTCTGGGTTTTGAGTATATATGGTTTGTGCTATTTGTTCTGTAGAAATATATTGTGCATAGATGATTGTACCTTTACTCTGTATATTGCTTTGGGGTTTTCAGGGTCCTCTAATGAGTATTATTATACACACCCCTTCACGGGCTTTTCCCGCACGTGTCGTGGATTGTAGAGATGAGAAATCTTTTGATATACTCCAGGGAGGAACCAGATAGGGAAGAGATTTCTGAGTTCCCTATAGGCCAAGGTGTTCATACGGAAACGAGCAGAAATCCCACCATCTTTTTTTGTTTACCGGTTGGACATTGAATTTTTCAGAATTTTTTTTGGTGGGCATATATTCTGGCTCAGTTTACTTTTAGTACATTAATTTTCATCGTACATTGTTGGTTGGGTTTAGTTTTATGCATGCATTTTTTCCCTTAGTGTTTTTACATTTTAGAATTTTTAGGCTTGGAAATGTGCGTGTGTGTACAAGTACTTAGGAAATTCCTCCCATGATTAGTAATATGACTACACGGTGATATTCACCAGCCCCTGACCTATTGGAGGTGGTCTTGGGGAGTCACGGCGCGGGCCCCACTGGGACGGGTCATGACATGTATCCACTTCTGTTGGTATCAAATTCAATTACACTGATGATTTTTTAATGATCATGTCATTGGAAATGGTGTGTCATCTCTCAACCTTAGTTAATCAAAATAAAATTATTTTACAAAGGGGTAGTAACAATGTTAACCAATGACATAAGAAGAATATAAGTTCTTCAAGGCCACTAATCATGCACATTTCACTTGAATGTTTTTGATTTGTTTGATGATGTGAGCAAAGGAGTTTCAGGTTGATAATATAGTATCACATTTATTATCCTCAACCTAGAAGGAAAGAAGGAAGGTCCTTGAAGACAATTACATGAGTTCTCATCGTATAAGGTATCATGATTAGGGATAATTGGAAGCTTGGTTGTCAAGATCAAATAATCTTGTTTTCTACATTGAGAATTTCTCAAATAGAATTAGATTGAAATGATTGATGGAATAATTTCTTAAGTATGGACTGATACCCTCTCTACCATAATCTTGGTATTTCTTGTCAAGAAGCTGGATAGAAAGTTAAATGAAATTTGAAAAATGAAATAGATAAAGCCAAACATTTTGACCTAGAGGTTCTAATTTTTGATAATGTTGAAGTATTGAAAACAAACACAAAGGGGGAGATTATTGGAACCACATTGTATATGAAGATTATATAAGTCGTCAATGAGTGTTAATAGATGTCAACGATGATCAACATGAATAATGGGCTCTCTAATGTAAAATGTAGAATGGAAAGCAGACATTGGTTGAGCTTTATCCTAAGTCTCATATATGTTTATCATGATTGATACATTGTCTACATCAATTAAGGATGGTTGGAGTGTTCTTTGGTTGGAGTAAAATAAAAGGATAAGAAGAGGTTGTGGATGAGGGTTGGAATGGTAGTTTGGGACTTTATATTTGTAAACACTTAGTTTTAAACTAAGTTGTTATTTTTTTATATGCCTTTACCAACAAAAAAAGGGTCATCCATGGAGGCCCGTTGAGGTCCTCAGCTGAAGCACATGCGGGACCTGAGGGGTCAACTGCGCTCAAGGAAAGCCGTCAAGGCCATCCCACATGAGGAAGGGTGTGTGTAGGCCTCATATAAGCCCACAGGTGCCGCACAGTGGTGAACTCGTGCAGTTTAGGCACTTGGAGAACGCCCAAAGAGCAGTGTGGGTGCTGAGAACATGCCCGCAGGTGCCGCATAGTGGTGAACCCTTGGAGTGTGGGAGCTTGGATCACACCTGAAGATAAAATTGGTTGCTAAGGGCATGACCGAAGGGTGAACATGTTTTCAGGTGGTTCCTTTGAGGGAGGATGAGTAATCTGAGGTACTACTGTTGTGGCTTGGTTGATAAACTGTGAGAAAACATCATGGCATTTTGATGTGCAACAAGGTTTTAAAAATGTAGACGTAATCCTGACCATCCATCTAATATCTATTAATATCTTGGATACACATCACATCACATGTACAGGGATATAATCCATGCCACTCATCATCATTGCGCCGCATGTGGTTCAATCAGAGTTGTTTGATCTTCCACCAAGGTTGTCTTCAACCTCTATACACCCACATGCACTCACGAACCAGTGCCCGAGCTGAACGATGATCTCACCACTCCAGTCATCAATTGAGCTAATTTAAATCCCACAGTGATCATCTAGATTCTATAATCACATGCATGAAATTAAATTTTCATGCATGAAAATGAAATGACGATCAAGAGAACGGCCAAAGAAAATTATTTTGACAAGGCCACGTGGGTTCAACATATCTCCATGCCGGTTTAAAGGTATTAAAAAAACTAAGATCTCATTTATTCAAAAATAATATTGAAGAGTGAAATGTGAATATTTTGAATGCATAAAGACCGGATCAATACTTATAAAAAAGTCCCACAAACTAGAGAAATATTTTCTTCTTCCAAGTCTTTCTAAAACTCATGTTCTAATAAGTAGAGTTTCTTCTATATTTTATGTTCAAGAAGGGGTATGCATGAACCACTGACCATTCTATGTTTCGGAGTATTTTTCCACATACTGATATGGTTCTCGAAGAGGTGAAACACATTCCACTTTGGTACGTGAGAAAAATGAGTCGTGAACCCCTTCTGGTCCATCAAGAGAAGGATTTATGTGTACCTTTCTGATTCAAGATGCAAGGAACTGCGTACCACTTCAGTACACGAGGGAGAGGTCCCACAAACCATTTCAGTTCATGAGGTAATGGTACCATATACTGTTCTTGTTCACGAAGATGAGATTTTTTGCATACACTCATGGTTATAGAAGAAGGGAACCAAGAACCATTCAGGGAAACTGCGTACCACTTGGTACAAAAAGGAATTTTGTGCATCCCTTGAACAGGGAGGGTCCACAAACAATCTTGGTGTTTGAAGGAGGTTTGGAAACTATTGAAAAGATGAAATCTATACCCGTTGTGTGTAAAAGGATAACAAGAACACCATATCATACCCAAATACACACATTAATGTTTGAATAAAATCACATTATTATAAATAAATCAAAGCGAACAGCGTGTGTTGAGAGAGGGAGAAGACAGAATGTGCATGGTGAAGAGAAGTGCATGCATGAATTCATATGCATGATGTGTAGAAGAACATAATTAATGGACAAGAACATTTGAATAAAGTGAAATTAAAAGGAGATAAGAGGGTGTGTGTGCACTAAAAGGAACAATACTCATTTGGGCCATCACACAAGAAAGAAGATGTGAAATTGCATGCATACGTGAAAAATTTAAAGAAAAACATCATAAAACAATGGTGCATGTGTCTAATGAATTGAAGACGAAGAAAAAATCTATATTGTCACGTGAATGGTCACATGCATACATGGGATATGAAGAGTTGATTATGATGATTCATAATGAACTTGTCTTCAGTGATTAAACAATCACAAAAGAATTTGTGATATTGTCCAAGAGTAATAAGAAGACTCAGTACATCAAGTTTTTGGATTGGAGAAGAATATTGAACATCTAAGAGAATCAACTCTATACCTCAACGTAAGAAAATTATCCTTATTTACAAGAGAAAAGACTCCCATACCTATCTGTTGAAGGTACTTTCACGTCCAAAAACTGAGTCTGACCTCTCCAAGGTAGCGAGCTAGGGGGAGTCAATAGAAGTGAACTAAGGGAAGCAGTGAGATATCCCTGCACTTTTGTAAAGGTAGTCTTCCTGGGATAGAGTGATTGTACCCAAACCATTTAATCCACGCCTATTAAAGAATAGTGGAATTAGGTACGACTGACAGACTATCAGCATTTACTCCATGGACATTCCACTTAGTGGTGAACAAAGTATATGTGATGTGTTGTTATTTTGAATTTTAATGTTTTAATTACTCCCCATATCCATCGTACATGTTTAATTACATTCTTACCAATGTGGTGACAATATCCAATAAGTGGGAGAAAAAGTTGACAACCGGATTCACCCCCCCACCCCTTCAGGGTGACCTAGGGTCCTTCAGGAATGAACTGATCCAACTTCAAAACACCACTAATATATCTGATTTCACTATGTATCCTCATCCTGAAATCAACACATATATGAAACGTAACAAATTTCTCATCCTTAATGAAAACATAAGTAAGAAAATATTAAAAAACAAATGTCTCTAGTATGGTGATTGAAACATAATGTTCTACTACTCTCTTCAATGAATCAAGAATTTATGTAGTCCTCTCACTTTTCCTATAGGCAGGGACACCTTCATTCATACCGAAGATGGAATTTCTAATCATGTTTTCTCATATTATGAAAATATTTTTAATGACCTAGAAGTCAAAAAAGATCATATTCTTGATTTGATCCTAGCTATGTTGAATGGGGAAGATAATGCTTCTATTTTAAGAATACCACTTAACCCTGATATCGAAGATACTATTTTTAGATTTATTCTCGATAGTGATATCAACCCTGATGGTTTCAATAATGTTTTCTATTAGCACTCTTGGGAGGTTATTCAAACTGATGTCTGAAAACTTGTAAAATATTTTTTTCCAATTGTGTTCTTCCTCATTTGTTGAATGTGAAATTTCATTATCTAAATCATAAATTGGACTATGCTTCTAAGATTCATCTCTTCAGACCAATTTTTCTTATTAACACAATTTCAAAAAACATCACGAATCTTATTGCTATTATACTTACTACTATAAAAAATAAAATTTTCTAATGTAATAAATTTGGATTTATCAAGGATAAGCCTATACGAGGATGAATTTTTCATTCCTATGAATGAATTGACACATTAAACAAAGCCATAAGGGGAAGAAATATTTCTATTAAACATGATATAAATAAATAATTTGATACCATTCAATGTAGTTTCATTTTCAAGTATCCTTATATTTTTCCTCTTAATAATTATTTCATCTATAGAATAAATTCTTTATTCAAATTGGCTACCATCTCTATCCTTTTCAATAGTTCCCCTAAATGGTTACTTAAAATTCACAAAGGAATTTAGACAAGAATATCTCTCTATTTACCATTATTTTTTCATTTTCAGAAGATTATTTGAAAATATTTCTCATTCTCCTTGTCAACTAGAACATGTTTAAACCTATTCAGGACACATGGAACATAAATGTTCCTAGACATCCTTTATATGCGGATTACATCATCCTTTTCTTACATGGAGATAAAATGAATATTAAATGTATCAAAAGATCCCCCTCGCATTGTGAAAAAACCTTAGGTCAAAACATTTTATGGAACAAATATTTTGTCTTATTTGGAAAAAAATTTCCATCTAATAGAAAATGTAATATTATCAATGATTTATGTGTCAAATAAAGAACCTTGCCTTTTAATTATCTATGTGTACTCATTTTTTGGGGAATCCTTATATCATATTACTTTTCTAACACTGTATACTAAATTATAAATCAACAATTCTCTTGGAATGATAAATCCATCTCTATGGATGGCAAAATCTGTCTTGTTAAATCTATAATTGTCTCTGAAATGGTTTACTCATTGATGGTTTACAAATTCCCAACGAGTCTCCTTTTGAAAATAAATGTTTACATCAAAAACTCTATTTGGTCCGGAAGAAATCATGAAAGGAAACTTGTGACCAATTCTTGGACTATATGTTTTAAGCCTTTATATAAGTTAGTTCTTGGAATAAAAAACCATAAATTCTTTAATGATTATTTACCAGCAAGACTCACTCCGAACCTCTTATAAAATAACTATGATTACATTTCATTTCTCCAAAAAAATTAGTCCATTTCATGTTATAGAATGTAAATATGAATTATATTAGCTCTTCCATTTATTTGTCTAGTAGTCAAGAATTTATCAAAATCATGAATAACTCTAGATGGATTCTTCATATTGACTCCTCCATGAACTTTTGGTTGGACAACTGGATTGGTGTTCATTTAGTATTTATGTTGCCTCCTAATAATTTACCAAATCACCCCATATACACTATGTGGGATGTTTTAAATTCTAATTACTTCAGTATTCCTGATAACATTATTCATGTTATTTCCAATTATCACTATTCCAATTCTATATATTTTAAAATCTGAGAAACTACTCTTAATGGCATCTTATACTCAAATATTTTTACAGCCACAACATTATAAATTGTGATAAAAATTTCTATTGGTTAATTTTTTTTGACAATCGATGGATTAATCCGTCGAGGCTTACTCTTGTTTGGTGTATTACTAAAAATAGAGTCCCCCTATCATTTGTCTTCGATATTTTTGGATTCAACTTCTCTCTAAGTTCCTTATTTGTAACCAACATATAGAAGATACTAACCATATATTTTTGTCTCGTTCTACGTATTTAGCTCTTTGGATGTATATTTTTGACATTTTTTATTATAGATGGTTACATCATGATTCAATCACCACTCACGATCTCAGAAAATAAAAAATGTTTTATTAACTACTACTTATGAGATTCTTCATGTGATTTGATATGATAGAAATGATCTACTTCATAATAATTTTCCATCTAGACTAAATTCATGTTAGACGCAGATTCCCATTACCATTCGGGAAGCTGCCTTGATTCAGAAGGCTAATTGAGATAAAACTATTTATTTCATTGGGATCCTCTGATGACATCAGATTGATGAAATCAATCCTCAACCTATAGCCACTTTTGATGTGTTTTGGAAAGCCCTGCTCCTGGGTTGGGTTAAAGTGAATGTTGATGGCACTTCTAAAGGAAATATGAGACCCTCAGGTAGTGGTGCTATTTTAAAAAACCACCTTGTGCAGTGTATTGGATGATTCTATAGCAGCTGCGGAAATGTATCACCTTTTGAAGTTGCAATGATGAGTGTGATCCATCTCGTTTCCTTTCCAATGCAACATGTTTGGAACAATATTTGTAATAAAAGTGATTTCACTACTATTATACAGCTATTTTGAATGTTTTGACACATCTTTCCTGGTCATTTACATCCCTTTAGATGAACTTCCTCCACTAAATTTTTAGATATCAAATATATTGTCACTCATAATATTCGTGAAGCGAACATCATTGTTGATGGTCTTGATAATAATGGAGTTAACCATGACATAACCTGGTTGGATGACCATATTGTTGACTTAATTCCTCTTTAGGATAAGTATTGTAAAAATATTCTGTATTTTAGACTCATGTAACCCAATTTTATTTTTATAATAATTTCTTCTTTGGTCATTGACCAAGGCGCCACCATCCTCAAAAAAACAAAGCATGTAATCACTTCACACTGGTTATAAATGTTCTATAGTTTAGTCTTTCCTCTCATATTCCCTTCAAAACTTCTCATCTAACCATGATCCCATTTAATACTTAAACCCATTTATACATAGAATCAATTAAATAAAAGAACCATAAATCTTATAATTTCATATAATTTTCTCTAACAAAGGAACTTCATATTCTAAAAAGACATGGCCACCATGGCTCAAATGAAAATCTTAGAGAGAAACATACGACAATTTGGCCACTCAGTTTTGTAAAACATATTCCAACCATGTGAGATTGTTCTACTATGAGGGAGTGACTCCTTTTATTCTTGATATACGGTTTGTATAACATTTTGTAGGTGGTGATACCCCAAAAAGAAGCATCCCATGGACTATGGAGTTTCTTGGAGCATGGTGCATGGTTTTCTCAATCCATGTGTAAAATTTTCACTAAGAGAACAATGAAACTCAAAATAAAAAAAATTCACCCCACGAACAAGATCCAAAAATCCATGTCTATAAGATAAACTAGATTAGGGGGGAAAATAATAATATAGGTGTGAAAATTCTCCTCACCACAATGCTTTCTACTCCTGGAATGTCACAAAATCTTCCATTTGGTCGATAAAATACAAACAATTTCTAAATCCACATAATCCAAACTACAAAATAAAACATCTCAACCAATACCATGTAGAGCACCTACCTCCTTAATAAAACAAATAAATCACAAAATTAAAATTAATTATACACCCTGGAGGTTGGAACAAACTCCCCACTATTAGATAACAACTAGAACTGTTAACATCCATAAGAATCCTCAACGAGACCCATGGTGGGTCTCCCCACCATTAAAAACCGACTAGGTTAAACCATCTCGAGAATTCTCCACATAGACCAAGCCCCCACCCCGATGAGAAACAATTTGAGGTTTGTATCTATAAAGGCACAACTACTAGGATCTCATGATGATAAGACCGATAATATATATCCAACAAGGGGGATCTTAGAAAAACCTAGAAAATGCCAATAAGAGAATTTAAACTATCTCACTCCAACATTAGAGACATGAACTGAACCAATATTCCCCTCACCCCTCGATTGATCCCGGACTATGTGAAGAAAATCACTTCAAGACATATAGCTAGAGCCCAAATGTTTGGAGCATCTACTACCCAGTAGTTAGAAGCTAATGATCCCCAATTTGGAATTTCTAATCTTCGGGTCACAAGTAGCCACACAGAACCCCAAATAGAACCATAAAATCACAAAACACCATAGAACACTCTCAACATCAATAATAACATTTAGCCAAATATGGAATTAAATGATTCACACATCGAATACACAAACACTTAAAAAAGACTGATTAGAAAATTCAAAAATAAAATCACACATTCATTATACAGAATTTCTCAGATGGTCCAAAACATCCCCATACATTGTGAAGAAAAAATAACACCACAGGGAACAACCAATTTAATATAATGAAACACCAATCTAAAAGGTGACTATAAAACTGGGCCCAAAACATTACCTACTCCAGAAAAAAGGTTGAGGTTTCTTTCAAAGTGGTGGATCTGGCTCCATGATGTTTTATAGAAACAACCTGGAAAAACCATTGGGAATGACCTATGAGTCAACATGCATTATAGGTTAGTCTGTAGAGAATTAAAACATGAAAACTTATTATGAACTGTATTGTTGAACAGATGACACGTCATGATTCCACACCGCAAAGAAGCCAGTTAAAAAAACAAAGGCCATTTGATTCTACAACCGACACCCAAAGCTTCAGACCGCTTCCCCATTTCCTTATAAGAAGTCCCATCACCACATCCATGAATTAAAGGAGGGAATAATAGCTCAAGAACTCCCTCCATCATATCTTCTACATGATAAAATTGAATCACCACCTTTTCCAAATAGGTTATATTGAATTTTGACTCATTCAACTGTCTATCATGATGAAAACCAAACTCAAAATGTTGAGCCATTGAGGAATCATTCTAATACCACAACATAGTTAAATTAATAAAGTCCAAAAAATGAATGAATTTTTCAAACACTATTCTATCACCTTGATGCAACCCACACATCTCCATTTTCTTCCTTACCTTCACAAACTCATAAAAATATTGACTGTTGAATGAAGCCTTAAAGAACAACCATGTATGTTAATCCTGAGGCTCATTCTGATTGTCAAATTTCCACCACATCTAGATCAGTCCTCCAAGCCTAATGATAGAAAAATTTATCATTAGTAACATAGTAATCTTAATAAGACAGAAGGTCATTTTGAATCTCTGAATCTACTCATCAACCTTGAGAGGATCCACTTGACCATAAGAGATAGGTTGATTTAACTTTTGAAACTCAAGAACAAAATACTAATGTTGATCAATTGTAAATTCTTCTTATTAGTGAGTCACTTATAGCTACTCCACAAATATCCACTGAAATTTTGTGGGGGAAAACATTGGGAAATAGGAAAGGGAACAGCTCAATGAAATCTAAATCACTAACAACAGTTATCAAAGTCAACACATAGAATAACAAAAAATTCCCAAAACATAGGGAAAAAATCCACACAACCAATGGATTTCAAAAATCATAATTTTCATCATAAATTACTTTAAAATAAAACAATGTCAGTGGGTTTCACACACAACAATGATATTTTTTAGAGTCTCACTCACATACACATTCTCAGGCCACCACAAGCCCTCACCTACCATGCCAATCCGGGAACCCATCCACAAATCTCATCATTAAACCACTTCAAACACATATCCATGATTTTTAGAACCCATAGAAATATCAATGGTAAAAAAAACATTCCCATTTTCTAAACAAAACATTCAACACCAGATTTCACACTTTCAATACACTTCCCTTTTTGAAATTCAGAAATTTTATTAAAATTACACTAACATGCATGTCAAAATCAATTTTAAAATTACACATTTCAATCTATTTTATAATGCTCAAATATAAAAATCCAATGTAATTCCATCCAAAAATCAATCTCATATCATTTCACACATTTTCAATCACCTTGAAAAATTTCATTCCATAAAAAATTTTATTAAAAACTCATTCCTCCTCAATTAAAAAAAATTTATATAAAAGTATTCAATGTAAACCAATTATATATGGAATAAAATTTAAATAAATATGTATTTTTATTATTATAATGAAATATAATTAATCCATTCCATTTTTACCCCAATGGTTTGTTATACAAAAAAATCATTTATTAAATCATTCATCTTAACGATTCTGTAAACTCATATTCCATCTTCCCAAAAAAACAATTATCATTTAAAAATACATGTTTCAAATTTCTAAAACAATATTTATCAAAAAAAATTCAGTAATAAACAGATCTAAACAACTGATAATGGAAACTAGTGTGTATGGGTGACTTGTCTATATGGTTGGCAGCCATATGCTAATCACCCTGCTAGCACATGGAGTATTCTAAGACCATGTCCCTAAATCCACATGGTTTGTTAGGTCCTATGAGATCACTAATACCATTATCCCAACTCCATTTTTGTACCCAAAATAGAAATAAACTAGAAGAACCAAAGGAAGCAACAAAAATCTGACTTCCCATTAAAACCCAAGGCTTATTGTAGAAATTTATGGCCATACACTCCCTCATACCTACACCATGAGGTTTTGGAATTCATACTCCATCTACCATGAAATTCGCAAATAATAAAGGGTGATACAAAATCTAGGTCCTCTAGGGGATCCTAATCTGATTCTATTTTGTCACAAACAAATCTTTGTCTATCTCAAACTGGTCACCCGAGCCAATCTACGACATGTCCCAACAGGCATTCCTGATCACCACAAAATATCAACTAGTCTCTGGAAACATAAGAGTAACCAAGGTAATAATTTCACACAACATAAATAATAACTAAATAGTGGAATGTTAAAAAGAATCCTAATATAAACATTAAAAAATAAACTAAAAAAATTTACACCAAATCTGAAAATACTATAAAACTGAACAACAAACTAGACTGAACATGACGACGTTAATGTCTCTATTTGACCCTGAGGTTCAGTCTCCAATTTCAAAACTAACAGTCACCAATGGTTATGGAGCACACGATAAAACTTTCACCAAAGGATAGAAACAAGAACTATATCCCTGAGTATTAAAACTCAGTATGTATGTCCAAAAAAACTATTCTGGTTGCACTTACTTTAAAAAAAACTTCAACTTCATCTTTGAAACAAAATAAATAAAATTAATATTTTCTATGAATTTACCACATAAAAAATGTCATGGTTCATTTTCCTTTTTTCATTACAAAAACCAATTTATTTTCCATTAAAACAAAATTAACATTTTTAATGGGAATGTGATGCTTTCCTTTTTCTACCGGGAAAAGAGAGTGCGAAAAAATTCTACGGGAAAACATTTTCTATAAACCATTGAAAACAAGCTCATGAATTTCTAAATAAGTACACAGAACATGATAAATCACAATAATTAAAATATGAGGTCAATGGAAATAATCATAAAATAGTAACCAACCAATCATATATCTTAATCACCCACCTTAATTTACTATGTCCCAAGAGATATGGGATAATCCTAGG
Organism: Viscum album; assembly: GCA_963277665.1. Classification (NCBI taxonomy): domain Eukaryota; kingdom Viridiplantae; phylum Streptophyta; class Magnoliopsida; order Santalales; family Viscaceae; genus Viscum; species Viscum album. The sequence goes on from OY728161.1 coordinate 70,675,883, forward strand.
AGCTCATGAATAATCCAAAAAATTCAAATAAATTTTGACACATCCTAGTTATAATTCCTTACTCGATGAAATCAATAACACCCTCTAATGTTTGGCCACACCCCTAAAGGTATAGAATAATTGGAATTATCTCATAGAAATAATAATAAATGTCTCCCCTACTACATGAAACTGGATATTATGTAACCGAACTAGTGAAAAAATATTTATTAGAAAATCATATAGCTATGTCAGGTTCTACATGTCAAGATGTATTGAATAGGGGTGAGCTAACCAATTATAACCCAGCATCCAATCACATTCACATATATCTCATATAATAATTTACACAACCTGTGTCAGCTTGAGCCACCCCAAAGATCAATATCTTTCCCTTAAACTCATAGTGTTGATTCATTAAGGTTTCCTTATAGATTTTCAATTCCTTTATGTTTTGAAAATCACAAAGACTCTATCTCAAGGTAAATTTCATTTCCCATAAGATTTATCTTATTAGACAAAGTTTTCTTTCCCAAGGAAATTTTCTCCCTATCTTTGTTTTCATTGTTCATGATTTAATTTCACTAAATCTAACACTTTTATTTCTATGATTCAAATTCGATTTCATTTAAAAAACCTCGGAATCTTATAAATAATTAGATATAAATTATTTTTTCTTTAAGTTATGTATTCAGATTTTGAATTCTTCTGAATTCATATTTTGAATTCTTCTGAATTTAGATTCTGAATTATTCTGAATTCAGATTCCGAATTCTTCTGAATTCGGATTACAAATATTATGAAATTCAGATTCCTAATTCTATGAAATTAAGATTCCGATTTCTATAAAATTCAGATTCCAAATTCTCCGAATTCAGATTCTGAGTTCTCTGAAATTCAGATTCTAAAGTCTTTGAAATTTTGGTTCCAAATTCCTCAAAATTCAGGTTATGAATTCCTCAGAATTCAGGTTCCGAATTCATCAGAATTCAGGTTTCTAATTATTCATAATTCAGGTTCCTAATTCCATTGATTTCAAGTTCTGAATTCCTCCGAATTCAGACTCCGAATTCCTTAGAATTCAAGTTCCAAATTCCTTAGAATACAGACCCTGAATTCCTCAGAATTCAAGTTCTGAATTACATAGTATTTAGGTTCTGAATTCCTTATAATTCAAACTCAAAATTAATTATAATTTAGGTTCTTAATTAATTATAATTCAGGTTCTGAAATTTCATAGAATTAATACACCGAATTCCTCAGAATGCAGGTTTTGAATTCCTTAGAATTCAGACTCTGAAGTCTATAGAATTCTAATTCTGAAGTCCTTGAAAAACAGAATCCAAATATTCATGTAATATATACTCTGAATGATTTTTCCTTAGACTCAAAGAAATATAATTCGATGAGAAACCATATTTTTCTTACCCTTGTTATAGTTATTAAACAATGTCGTGCATTTTGTTTCTAACTAACCATTGTTTGAGTGATACATGTATAGGACCCTCTAAAATTCATTGGGAAAGTGACCATTGGAGGAGGAAGCCGACCATTGTAGAAATTCCTATAAATAGGAGCTCATTTGAATGAGCACAATACTTGTAAATCAATATATAGATTACAAACTGTTGAAGTGATTTCTATAGAGAGAGACTCTTATGCATTGTGCATACTGAACATCTTGTTCATATTGTTTCGTTTGACTCTGATTGTTGTAGTGTACAATCAAGGGATTATAGGGATAGGTATATAGAGGTTCCAAAAAACTTAATGTTAATGGTCTTCCTTGATAAAGAAGACAGAGGTGCCAACTTCTTTGAAGTTTGAGGGCTTGCGGGGATAACAAGACAGACTTCGATATTTTTATCGAGGACTTACCCTGGTGTGGGTAGGACAGACTTTCATGAAAGTATAAATCAAGGGACATTTATCCAAAGTTGTTGGATACCCTACTCTTTGGGTTAAAAGATTATATACTTGTTATTTTTATTGTTTCGAGTCTGTTTTCTGATGAATTTTGATTAATAAGGAATGTATAACTATCTTATACTTTTTTTGTAATTGTCTACTCTGATTATTAAAATTCTATAAGTCTTAAGGTAGAATCTTTTTCCATGTAAATTTCTCTTAAAATTCATTTCCTGATCCATATATCTAAAATCTAGCATGTTTGTAGAACTAAGAGGTTTGGTGAATTTACCTTTTTTAACTTAGTTAATCAAAGTTTTCTTCAAGGTTAAAATTAATGTTATATAATCAACTTTAAAAGCTCCAATAGAATTTTTAAAGTATACAATTCACCAACCTCTTGTATATTGAGAAACTACATCATTATTTCAATCCTACAATTTGTATCAGAGCAGGTCTCTAGAATACTTATATTCACATATAAATTTTCTTTTTCAAGTTTTCATTGTTCTAAATTTTCCTTCATTAGTATTTTTATCCTTGTTTACAAACTTTTACTATTAACATGTTTTTGTGGAATGGTATTTTCTTTTAGATGGAAGGAATTAATATTAGTTCAATTGAAAATATTAATCCTACAAGACAATCTATATTTTATGGGAATGATTATGAATATTAGAGAGATTATATGATGACTTTTTTTATAAATACAGGAGTAGAAAACATTTTTTTGCTTACTAGAGATTACAAGATTCCTAAAAAGGAAGTCAGAACTTTTACTAATCAAGAAAAGTAAGAATATCAACTAAACTACAAGTTACGCAATACATTGTTGTATTCCATTACCAAAAATATATATATTCATATTTCTTCATGTAAAGCTATAAATTTTATTTTGATGAAATCAGAGGATACTCATTTTGGTACATCCAAAGATATTGGAATTAGAAGAGATATGATTAGAGCAGAATATCAGGGATTTCTATTTCCTTATGAAGAACCAGTGTGTATGGTAAAATTGAGGTTTATGACTATTGATAACAGTTTGAAATACATGGGTGAGAAAGGTTTAAATGACAAGGAACTTGTGGACAAGATTATAAACATCATGAGACAGGAGTGTGAATCTAAGAGAACAACTTTTTATGAGAATATAAATGTATCTCAGATTACTCTGGATGGGATTTTTGGAACTCTTTGTCAACATGAGACAAGAATGAAAAGAGGTGTTGATCTAAATAATAAGAAGAATAGAAATGGAATTGTAACCTTTACAACCACTATGGTCAATACTCCTAAGAGGGTTATATGATCCATGTCAGAGAAGGTTACTATTTTATCTTAATCAAGTGAATATAAACTTTCTGAGAATGAACAAGCTAATCTTGCTCGAAGGATCAACAATATAGTTGAGAAGAAATACTTTCAGTATATATATATAATAGGAAAGAGAGAAAGGAAAAGAGAGAATTTGAAGTCACTTGTTATGAATGCAAAAGATCAGGGAATATTAGGCCAGATTGACCTTTGCTTAAGAGAAAGGAAATAAAGGAAAATAATTCTGAGAGAAATAGAAAGAAGTAACACAAAGCAAAAGATAAGAATTTTTTAAAATCTAGTGACACTTGGAGTTCCTATGTTGGAGACTCTTCTGATGAATCCTTAGAGTGTGAATCTTCTGGTCAGAAGAATCTAGGTTTACTAGGCATATTACCTATTGAAAATCATTGTTTAATGGCCAAGGTACACAATAGTAAATCTATAACCAATGTATCCATAAATTCTAATTTTAGTGAATGTAAATATTATGAATCATCAGATGAAGAATATTCTTATGAAGAATACAATAATTTACCTACTTATAATAATGTGTCTAGGTTCGCTAAGCTTCTTGAGAATGAAAATTCTAAAGTCATGAAAAATCTAGATAAGTGAAATTTTAGGATTTCTATTCTTACTAATGAAGTATCAGATCTTTCTAAAGATCTTGATAATAAAATTTATGATTTTGAAGGTATTTCAAAAATCCTGGATGAAGTTAATTCTATGAAGGATAAAATTTATAAGGATCTTGAAAAAGTAATTTCTAAGAAAAATTTTTTAGGGAATAACTTTAGGGCTAAAAGTAATGTTTTTGAGAATAAAAACTTTGTTATTAGGCTGAAGTCAGAAATATTTTACTTGATGATGAGTTTGTCAAACATTACCTTGGGTAAGGAAAAATTTGATAAGATGTATTCCAAAATTTGACCTCTAAAGAATAATTCTGGATTTGTTTATACTCATTCAAAAATGGTTTGTAGTAATAAATATTTTTTCCCTTAAATGATCCATTCATCACTAAGTTTCAGTGTGGTGGACAATTGAAAAATAATTGTTACTTAAACAAAACTCAGCCTTTAGTTTTTCATAAATCTTATTTTAACTAAAATGTGAATTCCTAAAATTTTGCTTTATGATGTTTTTAGATCCAATTATTTTTGGGTTCTGAAAGTCTAAAAATATTATTTTCAGGAAAATAATGATAGTACCAATAGAAATACATGGAAAATTGGTAGAGGATGTTCTCAACACATTATTGGTAACGAAAAAATTCTTTGAAAATATTATCATGATTAAGGAAGGAAAAAAACATTCAGAGGTAATGCTCAGGGAGGAATTATTAGTACAGGTAGCATTGTTCTTCTTAGAAAAACATTGAATTCAAATTTTTTATTTGTTAAAGGTATTAGGAATAACCTTATTAGCGTAAGTCAATTATGTGATGAAGGATAACTTGTGAATTTTTGGAATGATAAGTGTTTAGTACACAATTCCACGGTAGAGTGTATTCTTTCTACACATAGGCAAGAGAATGATTACACACTAAACATAAAAGACCTTAGGAGCAAAGATCTAACTTGTCTTAGTACAATAGAAGATCATTCCTGGTTATGGAATTTAAGGTTTGAACATTGTAATCATAGGAACCTATACAAACTCTATAAGAAAAGACTAGTTAAGGATCTATCAGAGCATAGACTTGATTCTTGAAAATTTTGTAACACTTTTCAATATGAAAAGAAACATAAATCAGGTTTTAAATCAATAGGTGACGTATCAAACACTAATGCAATATTGTTGGTGTATATGGATCTTTTTGGTCGAACACAAACTCAATGCATTGGAGGAAAAAATTATGTATTTTTCTTAGTTGATGATTTCACTAGATTTAAGTGGGCCAATTTTTTGGAATTGAAATCTAAATATTTTTCTTATTTCTAGATTTTTAGATCCCAAGTTTAAAATGAAAAAAACCTCAGCTTGATAACTATTCATAGGGATCATGGAGGAGAATTTCAAAATTCTGTTTTTGAAACAATTTGTAGAAGAAAAGGCATTACTCATAACTACTCAACAACAAGAAATCTTAATCGAGATAGTGTTATTAAAAGAAGAAACATAATTCTTCAAGAGATAACAAAAAAAATTCAATAAACATTCAATAGCCAAACATTTTTGGGATGAAGGTGTATGTACTACTTGTTATACTGTAAATCATATTTTGATTAGAACATTTCATAATAAAACTATTTATGAGTTATAGAATTTTACAAAATCTATACTTTCACACTTCATGGATTTTGGTTGAAAGATATTCATTCCTAATACTAAAGATAATCTACAAAAATTCACCCCAAAAATAGATGATGGAATTTTCTAAGGCTACTCCACAACTTCTAAGGCTTACAGAGTTTTCAATTAAAATTCTTGTACAATTGAAGAAAATGTACATGTTAAATTGGATGAAACCAAAACCTTTGATTTTAAACAACCTCAACCTATATATTCTTATGTGGTTTCAAAAACTGATTATCATTCATTGATAGAAGAACCTTCTAAAAAGTAAAAATTTCAAGAAAATGTTTCTGAAGCATTTACCCAAGAATATTTCCTTCCTTATTTTGATGAACAATTTTTTATAAACCCAAATCAATTATTTCTTAAGAATCATCCCAGTGATAGTATCATTGGTGATGTCAATCAACCACTAAGGACTAGAAGTTCCTTAAGAAATGACGTAGAACCTCTAGAATTCCATTCCCAATTATAACCAAAAAGCATTGATGATGCTTTAGGTGATAATGATTGGATAAAAGTTATGCAAGATGAGCTAAATGAATTCAGAAGAAATAATGTCTAGTTCTTCTTAAAAGAATTTATAAAACATCTGTTATTAGAGTAAAATGGGTCTTCAGAAATAAGTGTGATTAAAATGGAATCATAGTAAGAAATAAAGGTAAATTGGTTGTCAAAGGCTATAATCAACAAGAAAGAATATACTATGAAGAAACCTATTCTCTAGTATCTAGACATGAATCTATTCATATTCTACATTCCGTTGAAACATTCTTTAACATCAAACATTTCCAAATGGATGTTTAATGTGCTTTCATTAATGGTTATGTTCAAGAGGATGTTTTTGTTGAACAACTTCTTGGTTTTGAAGATAAAAAACATCCGGAAAATGTTTTCAAACTTACCAAAGCTTTATATGGATGGAAATAGGCTCATATATATTGGTATGATAGAATTAATGGGTTTTTTCTCTAAAACAATTATGATTAGGAAAATACTGATCCAACCCTTTTTATAATGAAAGATAAGAAAAATGTTTTGATTTTTCAAATTTATATTAATTACATTATATTTGGTACAACTCAACAATCATTAAATTATTCCATTTTGGATCTAATGAAATCTGAGATTGAAATGAGTGTGATGGGTATATTAACATTTTTCACTGGTTTTCAAATTTCTCAATAACCAGAAGGAATCTATTTATCCCAACAGAAGTACCTTAAATATCTTCTTAAAAATTATGGATATGAAAACACTAAGAGTATATGTACTCCAATTAGAACCTCGAATTCACTTGATCTTAATGAAGATGGGAAACTAGTAGATCAAACATCATTTAGAGGGATTATAGGATGTCTACTTTACTTGACATCTAGTCGTCCAGACACAATGTTTTTAGTATTCATATGTGAAAGATATCAATCCAGTCCTGAGAAATATCATGTAAAGGTAGTGAAAATAATTTTTCACTACTTAATGTGATCCATGGATCTAGGACTCCTTTATACTTCTGGAATTTATTTTGTTTTTAAAATTTTCTCAGATGCTAACATTGTTGAATATAGAATGGGTATGAAAATTATATCTGGAACTTTTCATTTCATATGAGAATCGTAAGTTTCTTGGTCATGGAAAAAAGAAACACTCAGTATCACTTTCCACTGCAGAATCGGAATATGTAGCAGCTCGAAGTTGTAGTGATCAAGTGTTGTGGATGCAACACACACTCACAGACAATGGTATGATTTTTACCAAAACAATAATATTTTGTGATAATACTAGTTCCATTTCCTTAACTAAAAACCTTGTACACCATTCTCCTACAAAACATATAGATATTAGGAATCACTTTCTTAGGAATCACAGAAAAAAAGGAGATATCATTCATCAATTTATCAGAATGCAAGATCAACTAGCTGATATTTTCACAAAAAAAATACCCTATGAAAGATTTTAATATATTAAACAGATTCTTGGAATGATAACTATAAGGTAATCATCTATATTAACTTCTTGTTGAAACCTATTTCCTTATAGTAATAAACTCTTTTTCATAGGGGGAGTACATTTTCTTATTCGTAAAAAATGTTGTAATCATATTTTTGTTGTAATAAAAAGTTTTCATAATAAAATTATTCATAATAAATTTGTTTTTTGTAATAAAAAATTTTCAAAATAGAGTTTATTTCATCATCAATATTTTCATAATCAAGTATCTTTTTTCAATCAAAATTTTTCATAGTCAATTATTTTTTTTTAATCATGTTTTTTTCGTAATCAAATTTTTAGAATCAATTTTTTCCTTTAATTTTTTTTAAACATTTCGGAATCTAATGTTCTCCAAGAAAAATTTTCCTTATTATGAATAATTTTTCGAGTAATCTGGAAGGTACGTTTTCTTTCCTATGTTTTCGTAATCATTTTTTTACTTGTTGTTATTTTATCTTGTCTATGAAACTCTTTCAGATTCATTTTTTTTATTGTTTTATTAAGTCCAAATGTTTGTCTTAAAAACCTCAAAAGATATGAACCTATCAAAATCCTTCTGTGGATATGATCTCAAACTTCAGATTTGAACAGACTTTTTTCAATCATTGGATCAACCGTGGAAGAATAAATTTCTCCTAAATCACCTTTATAAAGCCCTCCACATGGTTTTCCCATATATCTTTCTCAAGATTTTGTATTTTTATGCTCTACCTCTGTATTTTATGGCCGTTCTGAATATTCCAATGTTTCCTCATTTCCAAATGTCTGCTAAAACCTCTCCATAGACTGAAATATCGATTGGTAAAGAAATATTCGAGTGGAAGATATACCGAGATATGTTATTTGATCCGAGATTCTTTGAAAATTATGATTTTATCATTTCTAAGAATATAATGTTGAATAGATGGGAGAGCCTTTGAATTTCAAAAATGATGGTACATGATCCTGTGTATCTAGATTTAATGGTAGACTTCTATAAAACAATTAGTTTTTTAAATGATGGAGGAAGAGATAAATTTTCTTTCAAGAGTTATGGAATGACCTACTCTCTTCCATACAACAAGGTAGCAAGTCTTCTTGGAATTCCTTGCGAATGATACGTAGAGTTTTGTACACAGAAACTATAGAGTATCTTGGCTTGAAAGGAGTGAAGAATATGAAGATCATTCATATCTCTACGAAGTTGTGGATTATTGAATTATGGGTTCATGTTTTTATAATTCCAACGAAAGGGGTTAAGGATACTATGAAGAAGAGTGATATCTATATATTGGATTTCTTGGTAATCCTCCTAAAGATAAACTTGTTTATGAATATCTTGGTAACAATTGAGAATATCAAGAATGGAAATCTGAAGTCTCATATAATCACATATTCATAAATCCTTTCAACAATTATTGTTCTTTGCCTTCAGTCATTCAAAATCCAATGGAGTTTCAAGCGGAGAAATTACAAAGTGATGTTGTTTAGTGATCACACCCTACAAAGAATGAAAATCGTTTTTTCTAGTGAATTTAGTAGATTTTATGATATTTTTGAAGAAGAATTATAAGCTTTGTCAAAGACGACGGAAGTGGCTGAAACCTCTAAAAATGTGGAAGGAAGAGAAAGGCTAAAGAACCAAAATAGAAAATAAAAACTCTTATGGACAAGAAAACTCAGTCAGAACCTCCAAATCCAAAGAAGTGAAAAGAGTATACTAATGAAGTAGTGGCTAAGTGGAGATAAGATAAAAAAACTGGAAGGAAGGGGAGCCTATGTTTGTATTGGACCATGCTGAGGAAAAATCATTGAAGAAAAAGGCTACTGAGAATCTTGAAAGGGAAGAAAAAGAAAAGTAGCAAATTAAAAATTATCAGAAGCTAAAATCATAAAATCTCTTCGTAAGGCTACTGAAAAATCCTCTGTGAAAATTCCGGTACCAGAAATTTTTTTATTAGAACTAATACCAGAGACACGAGAAAGAAAGTGGTGATTCTAGAATCATAATATGAAAAAGAAATAGTTGAAGAAGAATAAGTGGAAGAGGAAATAGAAGAAGAAGAAAATGTGGAATAACAAGATAATGAAACTGTTGATATCATAAATAATGTTTAAGATTACCATGATAAGAAAATATTCTATATAAAATTATCAATTTGGACATCCCAAGAAAAATCCTCAAAAATTGAAACACCAGGAAAAATGAGAAGGTGGAAGAATAAGTTAATTTGAAAACAGATGATGAAAGTAGTAATCATGATTTCATTCATCCGGACGATCTAGTTGCTGATGTAGAGAAAATTGATGTTATGGAAGATAAGATTATTTATCTATCTGGTAGTGAGAATGAATCTCCCAAAGAACAAGACATCATTCTGAGAGCTGACAAATTAAAGAAAGTGGAAGTAGATACACCTAGTAAATCTATTGTGAAGACGAAATATGTTATTACTTCATCCAAGAGGGAAGCTGAAGACATAGAAAAATAATCCTCACCAACCAAACACTTGGATTCAAAATCATCTTACCTCAGACATTATTTTGTTGTTCAGTATTTAAAAAAGTTGGTTGGCACTATTCCTTTATTACCAAACATTGATTCAGGATGATAGATTCTTCAGCATATGATAAATCAGATATCAAATTCAGTTTCCATGGTGATGGAAAAATTTGTTGCACTAGAGGTAGATTTCAAGACCTTCCTCATTAGTTATGAGGCTAATAAAAGATCTTTCATGAATATAAAAAGCTTTTCAAAGAAGACAGTCAAATAAATTATAATCTTTGATGAATTCCAGGATAATGTCAAGTATGAATTTGATACTGAAGATGGGAAGATCAAGGATCTTACAAATAGTTTTGAGAAAAATTTAACCCTGGAATAGACTTCTCAGAAGAAAGATGTTAATGATTTGAATGGAAATCTTAACTTTGTGAACATGAATTGGAAGAGGTAAAGAGATCTTAGAATAGTGATTAGAGAAGCTTGTTAAGAACGAAAAAACTGCTTAATGCTCAGGCATACATTCTTAAGGCTCAGCAAGAGAAATTTAAATCCTTAGAGAAAAAAATTGAAGACCAGGATCAGTTTTATAAGAGAGTAGAAAAGGATCACAAGAATCTCATGAATAAAAAACCATTGTGAATAAGCTTATGATGAAGGAGAAAGGTGGATAATTTCATTTCATTCCAATATTTTGTTTTATTTTCTTCATTGTACAAGTTATTTCAACATTAATGAAATTTTTGTTTTTCTTCATATATTTCATTGTTTAGTACTAATGTTTTAGGTACCAATTTGTTTTTCATTCAATTTCATTAATTTTTAAAAATCACAAATGGGGAGAAAGGACTGATAAAAATAATGCAAAGTAAAGAACAGATTTCCCTATGAACGGAGGAGTTCATCTAGAGGAATGTTCTTATCAATGATTCTTTTAGAATGCATTAAAATGAAAAATATCATTTAGGAAATCCAGAATATGATCCTTAGTGATTCTAAATCATAAGTTGCAGTTAATCGTATTCTCTATGATCCATAAGTAAAGGGGGGTATGTTTTTATTTTCAAGCCCATAAAATTTCTAAGTCTTTATATTATTTTATTAAGGATGTTTGTGCATTCCAAAAAGGGGGAGATTGTTGAGTCAATAAGGTTTCTGTATGAATTTTGCATTCTTTTGTGTTTGGAAATTCAAAAAAACTCTATCTCAAGGAAAATTTAATTTCCCATAAGATTAATCTTATTATGGAATGTTTTCCTTTCCAAGGGAATTTTCCCCCTATAATTGTTTTCATTGTTCATGATTTAGTTTCACTAATTCTAACTCTTTTTATTTCTATGTGTAAGGCATGGTTTAATTTATAAAACCTAAAAATCTTATAAATACATAGACATCAAGTATTCTATTTTCATGTTCTATATTCAGATTCTGAATTCATCTGAATTCATATTCCCAATTCTTCTGAATTCAGATTCTGAATTCTTCTGAATTCAGATTCTGAAATCTTCTGAATTCAGATTCCGAATACTTCTGAATACAGATACTGAATTCTTCTAAATTTAGATATCTAATTCTTCTGAATTCATATTTTGAATTCTTCCATATTTAGATTCTGAATTCAGATTCTGAATTCTCTGAAATTATAATTCCGAATTCTCTAAAATGAAGATTCCGAATTATTCTGAACTTAGATTCCTAATTCTCTAAATTCAGATTATGAATTATCTGAAATTCATATTCTGAATTATATAAAATTCATGTTTTGAATTCCTCATAATTCAGGTTTCAAATTCCTCATAATTCAGGTTCCAGATTACTCAGAATTTTGGTTCTATATTCCTTAGAATTCAGATTCCAAATTCCTTAGAATTAAGGTTCGGAATTCCGTATAATTAAGACTCTAAATTCCTCAAAATTCCGATATCGATTTCCTTAGAATTTAGATTCCAAAATCAAAATAATTTAGACTTCTAATTCCTCCGAATTCAGTTTCTGAATTCCTATGAACTCAGGTTACGAATTCCTTAGAATTCACACACTGAATTTCTCAAAATTTGGGTTCTGAATTTCATGGAATTCAGACTCCGAAGCCTATAGAATTCAGATTCTATATTCTGTGAAACATAGAATCTGAATATTAATGTAATATAGATGCCAATTTTTTCCCTTAGACTCCGAAAAATAGAATTGATTGAGAAACCATATTTTTCTTACTCTTATTATAGTTATGAAATGATGTCCTGCATTCTGTTTCTACCTAACTGTTTTTGAGTGACATGTGTAAAAGTCCCTCCAAAATTCAAGGAAATATATGACGGTTGGAGGAGTTAGCCAACCATTGGATAAATGCATTTAAATTGGAGCTCATATGAACATTCTCAACAATTTTTGATCAATCTATATATTACATGCTGCATAAGTGATTTCTAGTGAGAGAGGCTCTCATGCTTTGTGTGTACAGAACATCTTGTTTAGATTTCTTTGTGTGACATTGATTTTTGTTTTGTAAAATCAAGGGCTTCTAGGGATAGGAAGACCGAGGTTCTGACTACCTTAATATTAGAGTACTTCCTTGATAAGGAAGAGAGAGGTGCAGACTACCTTGAAGTTCAAGGGCTTCTGAGGATAGCAAGACAGACTTTGATATTTCTATCGAGGGATTTCCCTGATGTGGGTAAGACAAACATTCAAGAAAGTATAAATCAAGGGACCTTTATCCAAGGTTTTTGGATGCACTACTCTTTGGGTTAAAATATTATAGACTTGTTATTTGTATTGTTTCATGTTTGTTTTCTACTACATTTTGATTAATAATGAAAGAATAACTATGTTATACTTTCTTGTACTTTTATACATTGATTAGTAATATTCTATATGATTTTGGGTAGAATATTTTTCCTTGTAAACATTTCTTAAGTTTCATTTTTGGAACCATATGTCCGGAATCTAGCATGTTTATAGAATTAAGAGGTTTTGTCAATTTACCATGTTTAACATTGTTAGACATGGTTTTCCTCAAGGTTAAAACGAAAGTTTTATAACCATCTGTAAAAGTTACAATGTCATTTTTAAAGTATACAATTAACCCCCCCCCCCACTTTTATATGAGCATCTACATCATTATTTCGATCCAACACATAGATCTCCATGGGGTCCACACTTAGGATCTCCCATTCCGCTCTAAGTAAATGGGTGATGAAGAGTTCACACTAAGGAAATCACACCCACTAAATGTAGACATGTAAATTTTATTATCCAAGTAGGGTTTTCATAATAATAATTTTACCAACTTTACAAATTACCAAAAAGGAATCAAGTATTTTTTCAAATAATTGAAACTACCTTTCCAAAAAGGTACTAAAAACACCATTTTCCATTCACAACCATTTATAAGATATTTCATTTAAACACTCACATCATAGTTTCATACCAAACCCACTTTTGGTAATAATTTCCAAATAGACAACGCATCACCAACCCATGCCAAACCATTTTTAAAATCCACGTATACACTTCTTAACAACTCAAAACCACATGGAAAACCCATTAAAGAAGACCAACCATACTTTTCAAATTCCCAAAATTCATTTACAACCCCAAAAATTTTTTTTTAATATCATAAATCCCTCACAATGGTCAACTGGAAATTTCATCAAACAATTGGTGCGGATCATTTCACAAAACAAATCCATTTATCACAAAACACTGAAAAATTTCCATTTTTTACACCCAATTTTTTTTCCAATGATGACACATCACTATTTTTTATTAAAGTATGGTTTGATAAGTATGAAAACAATGAATCTTAAATTATAATTTAACTATTAAATGGAACCTACTTTAATCTCAGGATGCTTCCACAATGTACACTCGAAATAACTCTATAATGTTTCCAAGAGACAAGATCAACAAAAAAGGAACCATAATCTAGAAAAACCCCCAACCAAAATGAATGGAAACATGAATCCTAAATCCAAATAAATATTGAAGAAGAAGATATCAAGATAAATTGAAATAAAGAAGAAGCGGAGAAGAAAGAAGAATATTACCTTGACAAATCTGGCCATAACCAAGATGAAAAACCTAGATCTAGATAATGGGAGTGGAGTGGAGGCTTGTAGAGAAAGTTAAGGGATACATTTGGGTCTCACTAATGATGATAATAGTAGGGTAGTCGTTTTAGGTCTAAAATACTTATAGGTTAGTTTAGGAATTTCATAATTTTTTTGTTTAGGGAAGCTCTCGTGGTTTGGCCGCTTGATTTGTTAAAATGTGTGCCAACCAGGAGGGGTGGTTCTTCCATGTGACAATATCTTTCGGAAAGATTACTCTATGGTTTTTCTAACCATTCATGGTTTTTTCACCTTCAGCCAAAATCATATCATGACCTACACATTTTCCTAGATCAAATAACATAGTTTCCTTTAACCATCCACAAATCGTGCACCACGTGAAAAACACCCCAAAACTCAAAATTAGAAACTGAAACACCTATGACATGAGAAAAACCCCAAATGAATAAGGAAAAACCAGATCAAGGGAAAAAATAAGAATCCTAGTGTGAAATTCACTATAGTTGACATGTAGACATGATTGGTCATGATCTTGGTAAAAAAATTCCACCATGTTTCATCATTGATCTGAATTATACCAATATGGTAGGTTTTGAATATGATATGGTACATCATTGTTTAAAATTTTTCAAAGGATAAAAAAATCACCTTATTTAATATAATAATCTAGATATGTTATTGTTTTATAAAATGTGTATTATCATTATGCGTTCCTATTTTAAAATAAACTATTTCCTCTTATAGAAATTGAATTTGATAAAAGAAAATTATTATATGGAAACATAATGTTCAAAAAAATTTAGGAGGCAACATTAATTTTATCATATAATAAATATTAACTACTGTGAAGAAAATATATCATAATTAATGTTTAAAAGGGTTAAAGAGATGGTAAAACTAACAAATTTGGATTAAAATGACACATAAAATATTATAAATTAGATTGGTTGAAATTAATTATACCACAACATATATTAACATAGAATTTTCATTCCCATAGTTAGAAATTCACATGAATTAGAGATTATAATATTTTAATGTTTTTACTATTTACAATTTTTTCAATCATGTCACTTGTAAAAGGGAACCTCATTTATTCTAATCTCCACACCACATTATCACTTTAGATCAACCAATATCTAAAAAAGTACTCTACAGAAGTCTTTATTCACAACATTGGAGTGATTTTCATTCAAAAATACCCCTCCAATTAACATTAATGTTCTTTTCAATGGATTCCACTAAAAGATCAGGTATATGTTCTTACTGAACTTTTAAAAATTATTATTCTTAATGAACCAAAAAAAATTCTATAAATATCATACAATGATAGAATATATGTATTTACTATAATATGATGTATTGATGTTAGTGGTATTTATAATTTATATTTCTTTCCAATCCCAAGAAAAATAATAATGTCACCCATGCATGTTTTTTTTACTACACCAGCATGAATCAATGTGTTTCATTTTACATTTACAATTTAAAATAGTGCTAATTATGATAGATTTAATGAATATGTATAATATATATGATATAATTATGGATAGAGAATGTTCAATTACTATTTAACTTTATTTTTTATAATCAATAAAAATGTGAAAACATCACTCTTTCACAACTACAAGCTATCGTATCCCCAAAGTGAATAATTCATTCTTCCTCAAAATCATATATGGATGGTTATAAAAGTTAATATCATTAACATATATGATAATTATTAAATTATTATCATTTTATATGTTATTTATCTATGACCAAAGTGCAAGGACTAGAACCATTGAATCTAAATAAACATGGATAGGGAACCAGTTTTCACCTGAATGATCATTTTTAATGTGGATTTGTTAATAAAAAAAGTTAATTGGAAATTATAAATGAATGATAAATAATAATTAAATTATAAATATGGTTTAAAAATATATTTTTAATAAATATGTATTAAATAAATATTATTTTTATATGTGTATAAAGAAAGTTGGTTCTAGATGTATCAATTTTTGATTCAATCACATTTTTTAACAAAGATTGTTTATTCTGGAATCTCATATGGGGGAATTTGTACTCTTTAATATATTAAACCCAATATATTTTTATCTACTATATCAATTTTTTCGGGTTTTCATTACATTTTACACTCCTTTTTACATAAAAATATACATAAAAATTTTAAAGAAAAGTTAAATAAATTTCATTATTTTGGGTTTTGAATATTTATCATCTTTATCCTTATATATAAAAAAGTGTTAAATATTTGTTTATACTTAAAGGTTTTATGGGGGTCATTTTTCATAGTTTAATTTTATTTAAAATGAAAATAATTAATATATTATTATTTTTTTCCATATTAATTGATTTTGAATTTTTATTAATGTTTGAAATGAATGATCTCTGTTAAATAACATGTCAGGAATACATTTTTAGTCCATAATATTCTTCAATATCCATGGGTATTCCATTAAAATGTTAATTGATTTCAAAATTATAATCCTATAAAAATTTTATTTGAATTTATATCTTAAATATTTTTAAAGAAAATGAATAGTTTCTCTTGATTTTCAATAAATATTTTAAATGCTTTTCTAGATGATATTTTTCACCATTATCAACATCCTTCAATGATTTTTATACATCATTGTTAATTTTATTATATAATACCATCCAATTTCATTATATGGATAGCTTTTGATGATTTTGTTTTAATTATGATTATATATAACCTGCTACATTCCAACTAATTAATTAATGTATAATTAAATCATTATTAAGATCATTGTTTTCATGGGTTACACTATCATGAAGGTTTTTATGATGAAATGGAGCACCTATGAATGGTTTTAATTATGTAATGGGTGGGACTAAAATTATATATTCATCTAATTCATTGGGTAAATATTAATATATCATAGGTTAATATAGACTAGAATGGGAATTGAATCTATTTTATTACATGACTCTTTCCACTATAAAATTCATGGAAGTCAACTTTTTCTAAGGAAATGAAGGAATAAGGAATTTATCTATTCCAAAATGGGACTGTTTCATGTTATGATAGTCTCAGTAGTGAGACTCAACATATAAATTTTTTATAGTCTAATTGGTATTGAAAATACTTATTTATTATTATTATGATATTTTCACATGGCTCCATATTGATATTGATTATTTGACACTCATATTAATTATTAATTTTGTTATGAAAAATAAGTATTCCATTAATTATGATTAATGATATTTGACTTGGTTGGTATGATTTTGTTTATTTATGTTCATATTCAAATACACTTTTTTCATTTTTATGATCACATTTGTTCATTAACTGATATATTATATGTTTTCACTTACTTAAAATCTCTGGACACAATTACTTTTTGTTTGTTTTCTCTAGATTATGTTGAGTGGTTTCAAATAGGGTATGTGTAACATATCACCCCGCATCCATCATATTGGGATGATTTAGAGGTTCTACTATCCTTTGGGGGAAACCCCATGAAACCAAAGGCTTACTATTAATTATAAGGGATTAGTAAAAATAATATCTAATGGTTTTCTTTAAAGAAAACACAACCCGATGAGATGATTTATAGATAATAATACCAACTAAATGACGCATTATGAAAAATAATACAACATGAAAAAAATCCAAATAAAAAATATCATAGTAATAATGAAGAATTTATATAAGTATATAAATAGGAACTAAAAGGTATCCCAACACAATATAACTGATATGGAATCTCTCTAATGACACCAAGATAGAACTCAAAGATTTAAACCAATTAATAATGAAATGTTATGATGTTCTAATATAGAAATGTATGACTTACCGTTACCTGAGTCCCAATATAAAACTTCTACAATAATTCCAATGTTCCCAATTAGTGGTTGAGTATAAAACCCAGATGTAATTCCAAAAATACATACCAATAGAAGCCATAAGGATAATAACATGCTAGAATGTTTTATAAAAAAGATATAAATCCATTAAATTGTTTTATAAAATATATTGATCAGTTCTATATAAGAAATACATTAATCAAATTCTATCACCATTTCTTAAAACATTGAGTAAAAATTCCTTATCCACACACAAACACATGCTTTTATTCCATGGAGTTACCTATAAATGTCAGTAGTGTGTCATCATGTCATCAGGTCATCACTTGGTGACCTCCAGTGATGGTGGGACATATGACCATAACATGTCATATATTATCCATAATCATGATCAAACTTATGAACATGATCCAACCCCATTCACATGAATGGACACCAACCACACATCCGATTTTTCTGAATAAAACCATTTCTTTTAAAACCCATTTTTATTCAAGAAACTAATCAAATACTATTTGTATATTATTTGAAAACCCCATATTGAGGTACTAAAACCAATATTTTTCCCGAAAAATAATATTTATGGGTTTATATATCAAAAAATTTTGTTCTAGAATGAGTTTGATTAGAGGGAATCCACCTACCTCATAATGGTTGTAGAAAAAGAGAAACGAGACACCGAACCTCAATATATAGATGTGAATATACATACCTTAAATAGATCCAAAAAGATATTATTAAAATAAAAATCACATAATAGAGATCTATAAAAAATATATTAGAACCATTTCGTCATGAGATTTAGTAAAATTAGATCTTAAGTGAATAAGAAAAAAGGAGTTAATGTTGATTTTGGAGATCCAACACACATTGATTCACCAAAATCTCCATCAAAATAAAAATTATTCCCCAAGGTAACCTAGGGGTAAGATGGGTTTGAGATCCTAGATTATTAGTAGAAAGATCTGTATTTTATAAGTGAAATTCATATTAAACGCTAATTTTTAGATAATTTATTACATGCCACATGTGTTTTCTTTATATGTTAACAAGATGTGTGAAAACCAAAAACATGATATTTTCTCCATGAAAAAGAGATACATGGTTTTTCCACATGGTAGCTAAAACCATGAACCATCCTTATTCTACTAGTATTAGATAACTAGAGGGTATTCATGGTTGTGACACATGATTTTTTAAACTGTGCATGAGAGTTCTATTTTTACATACCCAAACCATCCATCCAACATGGATTCTAAGGAAAATTTAATCATTTCCATACATTTTCTCAAGCCATATGCCTATAATAATCCTTAAAATACTATAAATACATCCAAAAACTCACAAAAGTTAACCCATGTATTATATAACATGAAAATACTTAATAAAAACGATATGTAAAAAAATGGTTTTACATTTTACAAACCATTTTTCTTTCCTTCCTTTTAATTTTTGGAATTAGCATTCCATTGGAAGACCATATGCCACTAGATAAATATTTCCTTCTTTTATTCCCATGTATCATCTAAATATTACTATGTTATCATAAGAATCATATTAAACTAGTAATTATTACATACAAATGTTTCTCTTATCTATCTATAATATGTATCATCATGAGATCTAATGTTGCATATGGATCAAGATAAAAATGGTCCCATAAAATAACATGGCTAGGATTAGGTTATTACATCTTCAAATGAGATACATGAAACTTAATAATCCATGATATTATCATTAGTGCTAAATAGATTTGATATGTCACACCAACAATTAGTGAAAGTAATTCAAATGGCCAACATACCAAGAAGAAAATTTTCCTTACATGCGAATGTGATGATATATATCCTTGAAAATATTATTGATAAAACCAAATAATACATATAAAATCATTGTGACGAACAATGATGATCATCATATAATTTATAAAAATAACTATATTAACCTACCACTTTTTGTTTCTGAATATTCTCTATCGTATCATACACAAGGCCAGGTCTGATAAGAAAAGTCTCACCTGTTTCTACACAATAATGTGGGGAATGATAAGTACTACCATACAATTCATCATAATAAACTGTATGTATCTTGAACTGATTATTATTATTTTAGGAGAACAACACTTATGGTATATAATTCTCCCATTTCAAAAAATCCATAATGTAAGATCTAAGCATGCCATCCAATTTATAGATCATATTCATATATAAAGAATCCTTTTTAGTATGTTAAACAGTACTGATGAACAACTAGGTTCTAAGGGATTAATGTGAGGATTTTCAAATAAAAATTGTAATCCTACAGACTTGGGTAGAAAAAATTAAAATTTGTATAGTAGGAAACATTACAAACTGCTAGATATAGAGTTTTGTGAAGTCTTCTATCATATTAGATTCAAAAATATGGATATTATAGTCCACCTTTGTGAGTTGATCCACAATTATCAATCTAGAACTACATATCCATGCCATTCTTGGTAGAATTAAGAGAAATCCATGGATATATGCTATATATTTAATATATTTATAGGTAAATATTTCAATATACAAGATGGGCATTGGTTCTCCATCTTGACCTACTGAAAGTTTAGGCATCTCAAGGAATACTCCATAAAATTTTGTTTTATTCCATCCCACCAAAACAATTTCATCATTTCTTAATAAATATTTTTAAATCATGAAATAATAGGTCATCATGAATTTTGGTTATACAATAGATGTTTTTCTTGATATGTTAGAGGAACCACAATCCCATATCTAAATCATAACACATATCTCTTATCTAGAGTCAATACATTAATGGAACCCACATAATATTGATTTAGACTTTTGGTTACACATTAAATATTTGATTTCTATGGAACAGTAACCTTCTCAACCAAATCAAGAATGGAAGAAACTATAAAAATCTACCACATCAAATTTCTCAATATAGTCTTGATGTATATCTAAAATAACCATTATCAACTACCTCTGATATGAGCCCTCATCATTTAATTTACTATATGACTTCAAAATCAGTGAATAATCACAATGAAATACTTTAAATGGTGTGTACATCATGCTAATATTACAAATATGAATACATTTCATTGTTCTTTGTTTCCCTAAATTCAAATCTATTTATAAGAAATTCTGTTTTAGTCTTTTCTCATGTATGAACACTGTGATTATCTCACCAAAAATGAAATTATAATAAGTTATAAATGTTTTTATTACATAAAATATTCCAAAATTAAGTGTTTAGTAATTATTCCCAGGTTACCATTAAGGTTCCCAGACAAAAGAGTTAACATGATATCCCTATATGAGAACACATCCCAAACTAGATCGAGATGCATAAAATTAAACCACACAAACTCATCCTAACTTAAATAATGTAAAGATAGGTTCCGATGTAAACTAAACTTATTATCATGAAAAGATTATTTTAATGTTCCTATCTATTTGGTAGAACACCCTTCTATGACAAAGGTATCATTATAGGGGAAAATTATGAAAAAATAATGAACAATGTGTTGATAATAAAATTTTAGGCCATGAATGTATGAGCTCAATGACATTCATAGACTCTTTCCAAAAGACAATATTTTCTACCATTTTAGGATCTGTGGAGACTCTAATTTCAAAAAACAATATGTGGACAAGGATATGTTCCATTTTTGTTTTAAAATCACCCTTTAAAATCATTACATTAAGATGATATTCCTGAAATATTCCCAACACTGGGAATGATTTTTTATGATTCTCCATAGGCCTAAATACACCCGAGTATATTTAATGAAAACAACCCAAAAATAGTCATGATACCTATAATAGGTCTTATTCTTTAATTTATTAAAAACATATAATGTATTTATAATTATTAATGGAATAAAAAATATTAATAATGACCATAACGACACCTAAAAGTTGTCTTTGAAATATCCACATTCTAAACTCAAATTTGATGATACCCATATAATAATTAAATATTATAGAAACAACAATATCAATTCTATTGATCTTATATGTCCTAAATTAATAGAATATTATATTAGTTCTTTATTTTAATGTAATGAATATTTTTTAAAATCTACACATATACAAATAGTATCATGTTAATTCTTTTAAAAAATAATTGGTGCTTCCAATAGAGACTTACTATGTTGAATGACACATTTTCATTTTAACTATTTGTAAATAAATGTTTATTTACCTTAATTATATTTTTTACATACATTAAAATGTATGATAAATATTTTTGGTCTCTAGTAGGAGATGAATCATAGATTCCAATTATATATCAGGTGGAAACCCAAAAAAGTAATTGGGAAACACATTTGAAAATTTTAAACAATTGTTGGAAACTCACTATGTGTGATAATATTAGAAGAGTCCAAAAATCTTCCAAATGGTAGATGATAGACATTAAAACCTATTCCAAATGTCCTTCTCTACATTAATTCCTATCCCAATCCCCTTTAAATAGATGTTCAAAATAATCAGATTACTTGAAAAATATATGCCTGGTATAATAGTTGATGTGAGCCATAAATTATATCAAAAAATACATTCCCAAAATAAATTCATAGAAGTCCATATCAAGAATATAAAAATTCCAAACAAATTCAGTCTCATAGTTTATTATACAAAATTTCATAATAATCAAATTTTCTATCTCTTTTTAAATTCTGAACACATGAGGACTTATTTCATCATGAATCCCCATATGATTCAGAATATGAGAAGTAATAAATTGATGGGATTTTCTATTTTCAAAAAAAAAATTCCATTACAATATAATTGAAGGGAATACTAACTTGTATCATTAAAGGTCGCGATTGTTCCTCTATAATAATCTACTCATCACCATGTTGCTAATTACTTGCTCTTCCAAGATCCCTAATTCCTTGAAATGATTTTTTTGTATAAATACTTTTTTTTGTTTATAGAATCATTTTGTATCACTTAATTATAAGGGAAATGGTTTTTTTGTGATTTTGGCCAATCGAACCATATGATGTTTGAGATACATGATTTGTACCTCCAGTAACTAAATTTAGACCATTAAAACAATAATTTTGAAGAGGTACCATCTAATTATAATTGTTAAAATCACGAAGTTGAGTTGTACATTCTCACTTCATATTATAAAAAATGACATTGTAAATAACAAGAATGATTTTGGGTCCTGGAGTAATGTTAACTAATTAAATGGTAAAATTATAAGGTGAAAAACCTAAATAAGAATATTTTTCCATATTTTGTTAATTCTCATCATCTTAATTAACACCCATTCCCATTGAACAAGTATAAATTGGATAGATATGTCATTCAGGCTATACATTACGTGTTTTGAAATTTTTATCTCATTGTTACCAACCCAAGATAAGAGACAGACCAAGTTGATATCATTGGAAACAACCATCCTCCCACCAATTTTTATAGTAAGAGGTGGATATTTTTCTAACCTATGGTTCCATACACAATACACCAACGACTAGAAATAATTTTCAATGTCTCAGTAAAAAGTTGGGGGTGATTTTCCCTTATGAATCAGTATAACTAGGTTAGACAAATTATAAGCAACCATACCAACCATATGATGACTGAGAAACAATAATATAATCCAAAAGGATTCCAAAATAAAAAAAAATCATAGTGAAATAGTGATAAAATATTATTCAAAGGAATTAAATTATATCACAATGTAGTAACACCATTATTTTATCACATTAATAACACCAACAGAGAACTCCAATCATCAGACACTAACCCGAGGATGAAACATAAATATTTTCTACTAGAGAAATGTTTTACCTTTACCTTATAAATTTATAAGTATAAAATACATTAAAAGAAACACAATTTCCTTAGAATTGGTTGAGTATAAAACTCAATAGGTAATCCTCTATGAAATCGGAACAGAATCCACTCAGAAAAGAACATGATTCCACATTTTATAAAATAGAAGTTAACTATGTAAATTTATAATATATGAAATATATAAATAAACTATAAAAAACAAAATAAATATTGCTAATCTTTATTTTTACCATTTGGGATAACTATCACTTATTCACATGCAGACACACAGACACACATTCTTGTGTGTCAAATATGTCTTTATACACTTGACTAGTGTGTTATCATGTCCCCAAGGCATCACTTGGTGGACGACATTGATTGTCACACATAAAACCCAAAATCAACCCATATTTTTCGTATTTGCTGGTGGAACTTTCAACCATGATCTATCCTCATGAACATGAATACACAAAAACCAGAAATTCAATTTCTTTTAATCAAAAACCATTTCTTCTGAACACCATTTTCATTCAATCATTTGTTTAAAAACCTTGTGTACATCATTTCAAAACCAAAATTTTAGTTAATAAAAAAATTAATTTTCTATATAATTGATATAGAGGATTTTAAATATCAATCCAAAATTTTCTATAATAAGTAAAATGGAATAAAATCCACTACCTTATAATGGTTGATGGAAAATGTTTAACGATAAAAAAAACCTATGGATATTGAATTGAATCATATTTCATTAAATACATCCAAAAACATCTCATTAATATTCACATAATGAAACATTGATATATCCATAAAATATTAGATCTATAATTCATTACAGAGAAGATGATAAGATATGCGGAGAAAAAAAATAAATTATTTACCATTGATTCTGAAGATCGAGTAGTCTTGTATTCATAGAATATTCCTTATAGATCAAATAGAATTTCGATGTGAACCAATAGAATAAGAGGAGATCATAATCTACCAATATCAGGAAAAAATTTATATTTTGTTTCAGATAAATGAATTATACTCTAATTTTACGATCATTTAATGCTTGTTTCTGGTATAGGCCACAAATTTATGAAATTGTAGGGAAAACTCGTTTAGACTATTGTATCTGAAATAAATATAAGCATAGTTATGAAAAATTATTTGTTAAACTACACATTAAACATGAATTGAATCAATACATTAATTAGAGGGATCATTTTTTAAAATCATTCCCTACCCATGCTTCGCTACTATTCCACAAACACTAGTCTCATGATGTTTCTTGGGAAATATTAATGGTTTCCACTAATAATTGTCAAACAGTGTTCCGTTAAAAATACTTCAAAAACTCTATAAATCTCTATAAAAGACATAAACATAGCCCATGTATTATATAACATTGTAAAACATAATTAATGGAAAATTTACTTGAATCCATGGGTCTTACAGTATGTCCCCGAATGGGATTAGGTAACAAGAATTTTTAAGATCTATTTAATAATATTCTTGGAATAAGGTGATTATATATCAAGTATCCAAAGACCATAATATTTTTTGGTTCTTTGGAATATATTATTAAATGTATACAATATTCATCTAAAATGGTTTACTATTTATGTACATAATAATTAGGTTAAATCAATCTGTACCTGATTTGGGTTTAGCTATTATTTGTTTCTAATTTATTAAAAATATTTAAATAGAAATCAATAGAAGTTATGAAAGACTAAAAAACTATAGCTTAAAACTAAATGTGTCATAGTATATAAAAAAAGATTCCTAAATATATATATCATAGGAATTATTTTCATGGATTCTCAATATGATTATAGTATCTTTATTTTTACTCAGATTTTTGGTTTTATTCAATTTATAGGACACAGAAGTATCATATGAATATTGAATATGATGACTAATGAAATGAAAATACTAATGAGAAGCAAAAGAACATGGTATATCAGGGTTGAAATATTTCATTTATGATCACCAAACACTCTAATGATCTGAATTGTAAAATAAATCAGGCTAAAAATCACAATGGACCAATGAGGGACGAACACCGAGTTATTATTTAAAATAGAAACATTAACCTTCATTCAGTTGGTCATTTGATCCACTAATAGTGAAAAAATGGATCATTTCCATTTAAAAAATATTTCCCTCTATCTAGTTCATGGAAAATGATAATTTTTTCCTTCTATTGTATCATATGCATGGAGTTGCAGACTAATAGTGGAATATTATTATGAATATGACAAATAATGAGGAAATTTACTCCATTTAATGCGATTAGTATAAGTGAGTATTTACACAAAATTACATTCCCAAAATCATCACATGAAAATGGAATGGGAATTCATTGAGTTTATATATAAGGATAATGAATCTATTTCTCTATAGGAGAAAATTATACAATTCATGTAAGGTATGGTTCTAATTAAATTATTGAACCTAAAAATGGATTACTAATTATGTGTCTTAAAAACAAGTATCCAAAAAACATATTGCATAAGATAAATTAGTTACTATGGTGAAATAATTCTATGTTATATCAAGGTATAATTAAAGGGTGGATATTCCTATCATTCACATTATTCAAAAAGAAATGAAGTGATATAATTTCAAGTAAATTATAATAATAAGATCTGTGGGGAAAAATATATCTTACTTCATGATAAAATTGTGGAAAAATAATGGTTAATATTTCTCTAAGGGGTATGGTAATTTTTTTATGGGAGGAAAATAAGTATCCCGCGCAAAAGAATTCCCAGGTTTTATAAATAAGTCAATAAATTAAACATATTGAGAGAAAGCTCAACTAAATGCACCACCCAAAAATCTAATGTAATAATATCCCAGAGTATACACATTATTCTAATATATGCATGATTCTAGGTGTAAATAATGTAAATTATCATCAACAAAAAATAATCTAAGAGATAATGGTATGTTTTACGCAATTACAGCTTCCAATGTGGGTCATGAGAATAAAGTGGTGAAAGGTGCACTTGTCCGCCAAAATATAACTAAAAATTACGTACATTATTTTAAATAAAATAACTATTTTATATATGATTAATTTTATAAGGTTATCACATCACAAATCTAAAAATTATATATTGAATTATTGGTGATGACTCGTAATGGTAAATTGATTGTATCTTAAGCCTATAGTTCATTTCTCATAAAAGTCTATGGAAATGTAATTCTTGAAAATATTATAATTCTCCCTCTACATGAAATGGATGTGATTTTGGTATTGTATTGGATTTATTATTATCAATCCCATGTAAATTTCTAATGAGGTGAAGTCATATTTCATATTCTAAATAAATGTATAATTATCTATCTGTGAAAATATGAATAAGAGCTTCCAACGAATTAACTTACACTATATTAATTTTAATACATATTCACGGGAGATATTGATATCAAATAGGTTGGAAGAAACCCAAAATTTATGATATGCCTCCATTTTAGGAATATATTGTGGTATTTTTGAAATCCATGCTTTGTCTTCCACCAGAACATAAATTTTGAGTTTTAAATACAACTAAAGCATGGTGATGCCCCTATTTCAATGACTCTATAGATAATTGATCTTATTGGGTTGTATTAATTGATGATGAATCTCTATAATAATTCAGGTATGGTCATTGTATGCTCTAGTTTGTCACCGTGGGGTGGAAATATTATTTTTGTTTCAAAGAATGATGGGTAAATGTTTTAATGATTATCAAGAATATAAGAAATCAAAATTAATAACATGTATCCTCTAAACTATATTGTTGATTGGTTTAATAAATTATGGGGACCTCAACGCATATAAAATATTTATATTTGATATGGATATAATTTTTTGAAGGTAAATAAGGGTGATATTCCAATGTTAGCCATATGTATGTTGTATAGTCATTATAAATTTATAGTGATTTTATTTGGATATACTAATTAACTTTCCATAATCATGGATTTAATCCGGGGATTATTTAGAGATTACCTTGATTAGTTTGTGATAATCTTTATAGATGATATTATTATATATTCTATATTCATTAAGGTTCTTAATGATCATTTAGGTGTTCTAATGAAAACCACACGGGGGGAAAATTTTATGCCAATTTTTTAAGTGTGATTTTTCATCATATTAAGATTCATTCATGGTTTTTATTATCTCATGTGAGTGTATATAAGGTGTATCCATTAAATATGGATCTTGTTGATTTTTTTTCATTATAACCACAATGGTGATCATATGTTGTTTTCTAATGTTGGAATTATAATATTTAGTTATTATTATAGATTTATCAAAACTATCTAACCCAAAAATTCCAATTTTTCATATAAGGGAGACATATTACTTTAGGCCGGTGAATGTGAGTAATATTTCAGGGAAATGAATAATACATTAGTGAGTAAACCTTTTCTCTCTCTAACATGGGGTAGAGATGGGTTTGTGATCAATAATTATGAATCTATGAATAGAATATGATATTTAACAATGAAAAATGTTATGGTGATATATAATGTCTTACACCAATAGAAAAATCCAGGAAAAAATTACCCAACTCAGTATTTAATGTTGTCAGTAGTGTTTTTTTCATTGAGAATATGGATGATATATAATTATGGTGAGAATTTTTTCATATATATATATTATAAATTTATGAAGTATATATTCACATTTAAGGAGTTAAATGTGGGGAAAGGAGATGGTTAGAGTGGATTGATGATTATGACTACTCAAAACATTACAGCCAATGGAAGGTAAATAGGGTTCATTGTGCTCTGAGTTAGAAGAACCATGCTATTTTTTCTATGATATGGATTAAAAGAGATCAATTAGACATATATTTTATAATGAATAATATAAAATCATTATGAAATGGGATAACACATGTATTTCTCAAATGAATGTTCTACAATACATCCATTTAATAATTAAAGTGGAATAGAAAAAAGATGTTGAACTATAGAGTTAGGTTGGGAAATTTCATTTTTTTATCCATGATAATTATGGAATAATCATGTTACCAAAATGAGTATGTGTAACCTCAATATCAATTTTGAAGGAGTTGTTGTATAAAGCTCATAGTTCATCCCTCTCAATTCATCTTGGATGTATGAAGATGT
Organism: Viscum album; assembly: GCA_963277665.1. Classification (NCBI taxonomy): domain Eukaryota; kingdom Viridiplantae; phylum Streptophyta; class Magnoliopsida; order Santalales; family Viscaceae; genus Viscum; species Viscum album. The sequence goes on from OY728161.1 coordinate 70,704,694, forward strand.
ATAGATATCTAAATTTATATTTATGGTAGTATAACATAAAAAGGGATATTATAATGTTTGTATATAATTGCATGGGGTGTTATAAAGTTAAATATGAGAGATATAAGTCTAAAAATGTTATAACCAATAATCATTTTATATAGAAAATGAGAAAACATCATAATAGATTTCAACATCAGAATACCAAAAAATTTAATGGCCATAATGATTTGTTGGATTGTAGCTTATCACCTTACAAAGATATAAAATTTCATTTCTATCAAATAATATTTCTTCCTTCATCAAAATTCTTGTATATACATTAATTAAGTGTTAGGGTTTCATGTTCTGTTGTAATATATTATATCAAGTTAGAATTGGATGTATACCATGATGTTCTAGAGAATTATTTTATAGGATTTGAATATATGATTGAGCTTTATTACATAATTTCATCCTTATAGATATGTTCATCTGAAAGTACCAATAAAACACTTGAATATATGTTTAGAAATTATTTGATATATTTAAATAGTGGTTGTTATCAAAACCTTCCATTAGTAAAAATTTCATACAAAAATAACCTTAACTCAAGTATTCATATGGATCCTAATGTAGTCTTCTATAGTAGAAGTGAATAACTTCATTATGTTGGGATTAAGTTGGAGATAGAAATCTATTGGGACCTGAGATAGTTGAGGAAATAGTGGATAGGATTGCTCCATTCATTAGTAAAACAAGGAAAATTAGAGCTGATAGAAAAATTATATTTGCAACCATAATTAAGATATATAGTTTTAGGTTTCAAAAAGGTATTCCTAAGAATATTTCCTTGGAATTTGATTATGAGATTTTAAAATAAGGGTAATATTTTCCCTAGATAAATCATTCCCTTAATGATTCTTTATCATATCTAGATGTTATAATATTTCTTTAATTCCCATAGAACCTTTGCCAACATCATGTTGTATTTAATGTATATATTGGGAAGAAATATATACCTGATCCTTCACATGTACTAAACTCAGTGGTTGCACTATTGGAGAATGAACTATCATATGTGTAAAAACTGGTGGAGGTTTTGGACCGAGAAGATAATCTGTCATCGTACAAGACCACTCACCTTGTTAAATACTAATGAAATAACCATAATTTTGAGGATTAATCTTAGGGACCTTTGGCTATGAGGATGTAGTTGTGTCATATGTTTTTATGAATCAGAGTAAAATAATGTCATTTTTGAAATTCTATTAATGGTGTCGAATGTAACACTATGAGATTTTGGAATTTATATGTCTATTTAATAAATAAACTTATTAAATAGATTTTACAACAAGAAAATCTAAATATATTTGAATAAATATTATATATTATTAAATGAATCTTATTATATGACATTTCATTTTTTTAAATAATTCTTAATTATTAAAATAAATTCAATTGATCATACAGATCTATTTTGAAGTTTGATTATTACATGAATTTTTATGAAAATACTTGTTTTATTTTAAAATATATAGATGATTATTTGACATCTGAAATGGTATAATTTAAACCAAGTTAAAATTTAATAACATGTAAATAAACTGGTTAAAAATGAAAATAAATTAATTTTAAGGTAAAATATATGTTTTTATAAAAAATAAAGAATATGCACAACATAGGTTTTTATATTAGAAAAATAAAATAATCACTATTTTAGAAATATTTTAATTAAATTTGAAGAACATATATTCAATAAATTAATTTTACATTCAAAATTGTTTTCTATTATGAATGATATTTGATTAAATTTAGTATTTTATATTAAAATGTATTTTTAACTATTTTATTACATTTTAAATGGTTATTTAAAAATTATTTTTTCTATTTATTAGAAATTAGTTTGAAAAAAAATGGTTTCATTATTTGAAATCAGAATTTCTATATTTTGTAATGAGGCCAATTTCAACTTTTTCATAATAAATAGTAACTATTGTAAAAAAAATACCTCTATTAAATTTAAAGAGTCAAAAATTGGGTTTTACTGAAAAATTTGGTTTATTATATGACATAAAAATGTTTAAATTTGATTAGATGGACAGATTTATACCCATTCCTATATTATCATTTATTTTTCACCTGGTGAAACATTAAGTTTAATATGAATTAATTATATTTTAATGTTTTATGTATTTTCAAGTGTTCCAATCACATAAAATAAAAAATGCAACCTCGTATCCTCTATTATAAATACACCATGATCCCCATAGATGAAAAAAATAATACAAATTACTCACTCACCATCCTTTTCAAAGAAAATGATGTTATGAACTTTCCAAAAACCCATCCAAGAAACCATAATCTTCTTTTCAAAAGAAGATACCCAAATAAGAGGTATCTGTTCTTACTAACTAGTTTCTAGTTTCATTCTTTTTAAACCACCTCTAATTATTCTATAAACATGATAACATGATTTTAGCAGTATATTTACTATACCTAGATATTTTTATGTAAATTATATATCTATACTATATCTCTTTCCCATCTGAGGGAAAATGATAAAATCTCTCATGCACATGTATAGACTACCAACTCCATGAAGTGATATTATTTATTTCATTTACAGTTTAAATAGATTGTTTTATGGATATATATAATGAATATACATGATATTTATGAATTATTTGTAACTATATAAAGGTTAATTGTTATTTTCCTCTATTTTATCCATCTATTAAAATGTGGAAACATCACAGGTAAATACATATGGAATAGCATCTCTATGAAGTGATGTAATTAATTATTAATAACCATTTTATATAGATGGTTATGAAAGTTTAATAAATAAATAAATATTAAAAATATGATATTAATATGATTCTAGAGATGATGTATCCATGTACAAGGCTCAAGAATTTGAACTTCCAAACTCATACAACCCTTGAAAATAATCCATTTTTCAGCAGAATGATCATTTTAAAAAATAATTATAAATAAAAGGGTAATGTGAAATTAGAAAGGAATAATATAGAGTATTTTATGTATTAATATTTTTCTATACTAGAAATATAATAAATATACATTTATTAAATAAGATGTTTGAATGTGTATGAAGAAATTTTTGTCTTCATGTAAGGTTTTATGTTTCAATGTCATTTTTAATTCACGATTTTTTATACATAAATCTTCATTCGTGAATTATATTACCATTATCACATGAAACAATATAATTACATATAAAATTTTTATTTCTAGAGGTTTCATGTTTTCCATGCATTTTTATATCTTTGGTACACAAAATGGTCGAGAAATATGAATTTATGAAAATATCACCTTATTTCATCTTTTTGGGTCGTGCATCGTTCTTATCCTTGTACATTATCTTGAAAATATTTTATAGATATTTTTATACTTCTATTTAAGTTATAAGATATTTTTAACATCTGTGAAATTCATTACTAATTAATAAAAAATTATTTTCAGATTATTTTCAAAATCATTCTATACGACTCTCTTTTTAATTTCTAGAAATTTGTTAAAATAGTGTTCTATATTAAAGTATAAAAAATTAACAAATCATAACTCCATCATAAACATCCTTAATTTTGACACTCCCTTTAAATGATTGGAAGATTTTTCAAATAAAATCACATTGTAATATTTATTGAAATTATGGTTTTAAATGTTACCAAAATAAAATGGTTGTGTTTTATAGATTTTCAAAGTGTAGTTCAAATGATTTTATATAATATATTTTCTATTTGTTTAAACATAATTTAAGGAATTTTAGGATTCCCTAGGTAAATCATATTATGTTAGTATACCCTTTCAATTTATGGATGTATTATGATGATTAAGCTTTAAGGATGATTGTATGAATCCTCTTACATTCCCATCGGTTAATTTTGTATTGATGATATCATTATGTAACCCATTTCTCTTCCATGAGTTCATCTATGATGAATGTTTTTACCATCTTTGGAAAACTTGTCTATTATTTTAAATATTTAATGTCTGTGACTATATATTTATCATTGTAATTATTTTCATAAATATTGATATTTCATGAGATAATATGCACATGAATGGGGCATGACACAATTTTAGTAATGGACTTTTCTACTAGGATAGTATTGGATGGGAGCCTTGACTATGGAAAGTATGGAAATGTAATTCAAGTGAATCCACTATTAGATTTTTCCCACTATGATTATCTTAGAAGTGACCCCTCACTATTGAAATGTTTTTTATGATTATGTTTATTCAAAAAACAAAAAAAAATTCATATGATTATATCTCATGGATTATGATTTATTATTAATGATTACACAAACTTATGAATTATGAATTTCTGATGATAATGACATAAGAAATTACAACTAGGGAAATTTTTTTGACTCATCGAATATTACCTTATTATGTTATGATCTTGTTCTAATTGAATTAATATTATTATATATAAATTTTGTACCATCTATTGATATAACTTTTTTAACCAATTAGATCATCTAAGATCTCCATTTTTTGGTTTCCTTGTTCCCATGATATTAAGAATGGTTTTATATAGAGAATTTTTAAGAAGGTTATTATATTGTAATATATTTTTGTGTGATATTGAATATAATTCATTAAATATGTTTATTATGTTTCTAGTATAAAAATACTATCAACATGTACAGTTTTGGGGAATGGACTCTTATGATATGTATTGAATATTCTTATAAAATTATGTAATATATATGTATTTTGGTGCTTGGGTCACATCATCAATATACCAAGAAATTTATTTGAAAATATAATACAAACTCACTCCTATATTATACTGTAATAAAAAATTTATAACCCTCACATTAGTCATGACCCATGTTCTTAGTCAGTCTCTATGAAATCCAATAGGTGTACTCTCTCGTACCCCTCGATTGCACAACCTGACTCACTATCCCATGAGTCATGTGTAGAAACTCAACTTTTTTCAAGAAATAATTTGGAATATTCCAAAAAAAATTTCCATAGTTTGGCATTGAGACGGTGTGAAATTCTAGGGCCTTATGTTCTCAGAAAAAATAAATGAAAATATTAATTATTTTTATACATTACCCATGGTGAAAATGAGTTATCACTTAATTAGTCGATTAGATCAGAAAACGGATTCCATGGTTCAGAGAATACTATGTTTTTTACCATAGGAGGGGTATAAGTTTTGTGGGAACTAGATTTAAATATAAAAATTTATCAAGGGAGTTTCTATAAAAAAATTAATAAATTTTATTTAGATGTCAAATAGAATAACTCTTGAATAGATTCTCGAATTAACTTTTTGATACTGTTGTTGGATTCAAAATTTCATGTTTACCCGAGGCATGACATAATATTTTCCTACATAGGGTGTCGGGTCGTAGGTGAGTCATTAGAGGGGATTTTAATGGATGATAATGATTTAATAAAATTACATCAATAAACTCCTCACTCCTCATTAGTGTGCAGGTGATGGAAGCACATCATCCCCTCTCCTTCTCTATTGATGAACCAATGTCAAAATTGATGGAATGAAGTGTCTTCGATCATAGATCATGATGGGAGAGGCTCTTGTATCATGCATTAGTATCTTTAGATCAAGGATATGGCCTTGAAAAAAAACGTCTTCACTGAGGTAGGTGGTTTCAGTTTTAATTTTGATTCCCCTTGTTTTTTCATTGTTTTTTGTTTAAATCACTGTTTCTGTGAAAATCTTGTCCATAAAATCCTAGAACAAGTGTCAGATTATTTTTTGGAGAATTGAGGTATTCTCGGTGTTCTGTAAATAGTATTTCAGCAAGATTAAGGTCTGTGGTGGAATGTGGTGTGGCGGTACAGGGCACTGGAGGTGGTGGATTGAGGTGGGTGGGGTGGGGCGCCAGAGGTGGAAGAGCGCCCTGAGCAGGGCGGGGCACCAGAGGTGGTAGAGAAATGTGGGTGGTGCAGGGAACCAGAGGCAGAATAGAATGACGGGAGGGGTGTCATATGGTTCTAGATATTCGGGGATCTATAGTATGTAGGGGGCATGGTCCTTGGAGAATCGGGTTGAGCCGGGCTAGCCAGAACTGGCCGGTCAGGTCATAATGGACCAATTTATAAGAAGGGGAATCAAAGCACTATCATTTTCAATCACAATGTATATTTTATGTTCCGCCTATGGAAACCAGATATTTGTGTAGAGTTGGACATTTTATGGTATGTTTGATAACTTATTATCTCTGTATCTTGGCTCGGTTACACGAAATCTAGAATTTTAATAATAATAAGTTAATTATTATTGTTTAGTGATTCTTGTGTGGGATGTATTGTTAGCGTCTAATTTCGTATTAATGTTCCATTAGCAGTGTTATGACCCTGAATTTAACGCCTTCATTTTGAAACAAAATTGGGGTACTTAAACTAGAATCATGGTGGAGGCCTCATGCAGTCCATTATAGGGAATTTGTAGTGACATGTGACTTTTTCATTGGTTCTTTTTTTTGTTAAATAAATATCATATCCTGACTATTTTTTCACAAAGAATGTAATGGTGGCCTTTATTATACCATTTGAGATACAAGGTTTTTTTAATCAGGAAATATTCTTGTAGAGTTATTTTGGGCCGATGTTTGAGATAGGTGGTTTTTGAAGAGGGGTTTTTGGTTAGGTACTTCCCTGTGGCACTAGGGTGCATGCTTTCCATAAATATTCTTAGGTAGATATGGTACTCCCCATGATGTGGGTGCGGGTTCCTTACCTTTTTGTAGTTTCCTTTAATGTTTGTGCTCCCCTAATGTACTATATTGTGGGTTCCTCGTGATGTTCATGAAATTGGACTGCTCCCCATTCATAAAAGGACATGAACAATCCAATCTCCTTATATGGTAGGATGGGTAATCCCATTTCGTTCTATGGAGTGGGTAATCCATTCTTGTAGTGGTTATCCCCTTTCATGGATGGGGGGTCATGTTTCACAGAGTGTTACTCCCCTACCAGGGGTGTGGTATCATGATATCCAAAATGGTGCTCCCCTACCATGTTAGAGTACAGGATCATCTTTATCATGGTGGTATGCCCCTATCCTAGTAGAGTGTGGGTTCACACCTACAGAGTTAGTTATCCATTAATGGACTATGGTGAAGGCCCCTCCATACAGGAGAAACAGAAGTTTCTCATATTGGGTTATGAGATAGTACTCCCTCTACTATAGAGAAGTGACAACGTGAGGGACTCTATATAATTTTTTTGATCTTATGCAAGGTTCATATAAGGTTTGGGTAGGATCTATGGTGTTAGGAACTATATCTAGGTTTATTTCACTTTTACCGATAGATCCTTGACTAGAACATATTACTGGTGATGAGGTTGGAAGCTCATGGGGATTGGGTGCTGACACAAGTACATCTGGGTGAGTTTTATGGAGTCCTTATTATATTTGAACATTTCTTGGTTGTCACCCCCTGTGGAATGAGTTGACCAGTCATGTATAGCTGAGGAAGGTCTCGATATAGATTTTCTCTATCATTTGGGTTCTCTCAGGCTAGGGTGAGTGGACTGTTTCCTTTCAGTTGTTATTTTTCATTGGGGGTTTTTGAGGTGCCTACTAAATATCTTTATATTCACCCCAGCATGGGATTTTATCACACATGTTTTTTGTCTAGTGTATACTACATGACTTTCACCGGAGTCCCAGGAGGTCTCGAGGCAGGTGGAGATTTGTGAGAAGGACCGAACATGTAGTTTACTGGATCTTAGATGTGGATATTTATGATAGGTGAATTTGAATATCACTACTGTAAAAGAAGGTTATACCAATGGTTATAAACCATTGGTAGAGGCTGGAAAACCGTTGGTATAGGCTATACCAAAGGTTTTCCAAATCGTTGGCTAGTACGCCGTAAGGAAAGACTTATACCAACGGTTTGATCTAAACTGTTGGTATATTGGTTTTATAAATTTCTCCCAATCTATACCAATGGTTTTAGACCATTGGTACTGAATTTTTGGAACTATTAGACCAACGTTTTTTAAACCGTTGGTAATGTGGTTTTCCAGAAAACCTATACCAACAGTTTAGAACCGTTGGTATTGTGTTTTTCAGCAACACCTATACCAACGGTTATAAACCGTTGGTATTGGTTTTTTTAGAAATCCAGACCACCTGTACCAGCAGTTCATTAACCTTTGGTATTACTTTTTCCAGAAATCTAGAACACCTATAACAAAGGTTTAGAACCGTTGGTATAGTGTTTTTCCTGAATTGCGGCACCCTTATACCAACGGTTTTAAACCGTTGGTATTGAGTTTTTCTAGAACTCCATCCCAGCAGCCCCCCTCCATCCAGTAGCCCCTCCACTATACACCTGCATAAAAAATTTCACAAAAACCACATACAGACATAAAACAGTATAAAAAACAACTAAAATAGGATAGAAGAAACACATAAAATCATCAAACTCTTCCATCCATGTCATGTACTACAATTCCCTATTTCAATCTTCATAAGACAACAATCATCCGGTAGTAATTCACCTCACCCCTGCACAACCCCCCCACCAGCATATCCCCCACCCCCCATAAAATTCTAATCGACAAGAATAATATGAGAAATATCTATTAGAGTTGAATAAGAGTTTGAAATTTGCTCGTATACCTTTTTTTTCTGATCCTAGATTTGGGTATGTAATGATTTGTGTTGAATTTTGCATTGAACTTGTATTGGTTATAATATATAGTGAAAAGTTATTTCCATAGGAGTCTAGTAACTTATGAACCCATGAGTGAAACTACCCAACTCATGAAAATGAGTTTACGACTATCATTGATAAGTGTAAATTTCAGTTGTATTCACTTAAAATGATGTCCTTTTCAAACAGAAGAGATAATTTGAGCGGTTCTGTCCACACTGTGCCTCGGATTGAGGTGGGGTTGACTCGTACATGTCAAAAATGACCCATGGAAACTTTTCCTAATGTATCAACAGAATCTGAATGAGTTTGGTCGGTTTTCCGTATGCCGGTTGTTGTTTTCACTTAAAATCCTGTCCATTTCAAATAAAAGTGAGATAGTTGGAGTGCTACTGGCCACACCGTGCCACAAATTGAGGCGGGGTTGACTCGTACACATCACAAATGACCCATGGATACTTTTCCTAAAGTATCAACAGAATCTGAATGCATTTGGTCTGTTTTCCATATGTTAGTTGTTGTTTTTACTTAAACTGTTGTCCATTTCAATGAAAAGTGAGACACATTGAGTGGTTCCGGCCACACTATGCCTCGAATTGAGGAAGGGTTGATTCGTACATGTAAAAAATGACCCATGGTTCATTTTTCTAAAGTATCAACACAATCTGAATGCTTTTGGTTGGTTTTCCGTATGTCGTTTATTTTAATTAAAAGCGCATCCATTTTAAACAAAAGAAAGACACTTTTAGTGGTACCGGCCACACCGGCCCCCAGATTGAGGCGGGGTTGAATCGTACACGTCAAAAATGACCCATGGATCGTTTTCCTATTGTTTCAACTGAATCTGAATTCGTTTGGTCAGTTTTCCATATGCCGGTATTTGTTTTCACTTAAAATCATGTCCATTTCAAATAAAAGTGAGACAGTTTGAGTGATACTGGCCACACCGTGCCTCATATTGAGGCGGTGTTGACTCGTACATGACACAAATGACCCATGGATACTTGTACTAAAGTATCAATAGAATCTTAATGCGTTTGTTCCATTTTCCATATGTCAGTTGTTGTTTTTACTTAAACTGTTTTCCATTTCAATGAAAAGTGAGAATCTTTGAGTGGTTCCGGCCACACCGTGCCTCGGATTGAGGCGGGGTTGACTTGTACATGTCAAAAATGACACATGGATCATTTCCCTAATTTATCAACACAATATGAATGTGTTTGGTCGGTTTTATGTAGGTCGTTTATTTTAATTAAAAGCGCACCCATTTTAAACAAGAGAAAGAGAATTTTAGAGGTACCGGCCACACCGGCCCTCGGATTGAGGTGGGTTTGACTCTTACACATCAAAAATGACCCATGGATCGTTTTCCTAATGTTTCAATAGAATCTGAATGCGTTTGGTCAGTTTTCCAAATGCTGGTAGATGTTTTCACTTAAAATCATGTCCATTTCAAATAAAAGTGAGACAGTTTGAGTGGTACCAGCCACACCGTGCCTCAGATTGAGGCGGGGTTTACTCTTACACGACCCAAATGACCCATGGATACTTTTTCTAAAGTATCAACAGAATCCGAATGCATTTGTTCCATTTTCGTTATGTCAGTTGTTGTTTTTACTTAAATTGTTGTCCATTTCAAAGAAAAGTGAGACACTTTGAGTGGTGCTGGCCACACCATGCCTCGGATTGAGGTGGGTTGACATGTACTCGTCAAAAATGACCCATGGATCGTTTTCCTAATGTATCAACACAATCCGAATGCTTTTGGTTGGTTTTCCATATGTCGTTTATTTTAATTAAAAGGGCATCCATTTTAAACAAAAGAAAGACACTTTTAGTGTTACTAGCCACACCGGCCCCCAGATTGAGGCGGGGTTGAATCGTACACGTCAAAAATGACCCATGGATCGTTTTCCTATTGTTTCAACAGAATCCGAATTCGTTTGGTCAGTTTTCCATATGCCGGTATTTGTTTTCACTTAAAATCCTGTCCACTTCAAATAAAAGTGAGACAGTTTGAGTGGTACAGGCCACACTGTGCCTCATATTGAGGCGGGGTTGACTCGTACACGACATAAATGACCCATGGATACTTTTCCTAAAGTATCAACAGAATCCGAATGTGTTTGTTCCATTTTCCGTATGTCAGTTGTTGGTATTACTTAAATCGTTGTCCATTTCAAAGAAAAGTGAGACACTTTGAGTGGTTCCGGCCACACCGCGCCTCGGATTGAGGCGGGGTTGAATCGTACACATCACAAATGACCCATGTATCATTTTACTAAAGTATCAACACAATCTGAATGTGTTTGGTCAGTTTTCCGTATGTCATTTATTTTAATTAAAAGCCATCCATTTTGTACAAATGAAAGACACTCTTAGTTGTACGGGCCACACCGACCCTCAGATTGAGGCGGGGTTGACTCGTACACATCAAAAATGAACCATGGATCGTTTTCCTAATGTTTCAACAAAATCTGGATGCATTTGGTCAGTTTTCCGTATGCTGGTAGTTGTCCATATATTTTACATTCCACCATATATAAAATCATGAAACAGAACCAGATATACACTATGGACCACCCTAAATGAAAGCACACAACACCTGATAAAAATAAATAAATCATCCATATTAGAGAGTCATTCAAAATAAATTAAATATAACTAATCCAACTCAAGTACAATACTAACTGAAAATTAAATATAACCAAAAAGATTAAATAGATGTCCTTGACCTACCTTCTCCTTCATAATCCATTTTTAGTGCACTATAAGACACCAACCATAAACTAAATGTGCTATCAATAATTGATATTAAGTGTGAAATACAAACTCTTCATATTTTTCATATTATATATGAAAAGTTTTTACATAATACAATATAAAAATTTCTCAAAATTACTCAATTTAATACATATAAATATTATAACTAATTGGATATTTTTTGTTTGTAAATTATATTCCCAATCAATGAAAATATAAATAATAGAGAATAAAAATGTTAAAAATAAATTTTTTAACCAATGAAATTAACCAATATTTCATTATCATTAAAATCCATTTATCAAAATCAAAAAGACACACAATTATTTATATTTTTTAACCAAGGGAATTCATCACCTAATAAATCATTTTCCACCTCAAAACCCTCATTTTATTATTTTTAAAATGAACCCCCAATATTAAACGTGGATCTAAAACACATAATTTTTCTTGTCATGTCCTTAGGCCCTAAATCTTACTTATGGATGCATTATACTTAAATAGTTAGACTAAGATACATTTTTTCTGTAAATATATTTTCATACTTTATTCTTCCATTAATGTTGAATAAATATAAATAATATTTTCAAAATAATCATTTTGTAGATTCATAGATTTTTACAGGGTCTGGAGGGCTGGACAGGGGAGGGGCTGGACAGGGTAGGGGTTGGATACTAGACAGGGGAGGGGATGGAAAAGAGAGGGGCTGGGTCTGGGGGAGGGAGGGGTTGGGTCTGGAGGGCTGGACAGGGGAGGGGCTGGACATGGGAGGGGCTGGACAGGGGTCTGGGGGGGAGGGCTTACTAGGTCTAGTGGGGCTTGACACTGGACAGTGGGGGGGCTGGGTCTGGGGGAGGGGTTGGGTCTGGGTCTGGGGGAGGGAGGGACTGGGTCTGGGGGGCTGGACAGGGGGGTCTGGGGGGGTGTCTGGGTCTGGGGGGCTGGGTGCATTGGGGCTGGGTCTGAGGGGCTGGGTGCACAGGGGCTGGGTTGGGGGGCTGGGTGCATAGGGGCTGGGGGGCTGGGTGTAGAGGGGTTGGGGGCTGGGGGCTGGGTGCATGGTGGGGGGGGGGGGGCTAGGTCTGGGGGCTGGCTGCACAAGGGGGGGCTAGCTGCACAGGGGGGGTCTAGCTGCACACAAGGGGGAGGGATGGGTCAGGTCTGGTTAGTGCAGGGGTCGGGTATGGGGGGAGGGAGGGGCTGGGTCTGGGGGCTAGCACCGGCTGGCTCGGGTTGGCTCGGGCTGGCTCAGGTTGGGCCGTGTTGGGTCGGGTTCACCCAAGTAACCCGACCCAAACAGACCTGACCCACAGAGGGTTGGGTTGGGTCGGTTCATTCGACCATGAGTTGGGTAACCCGACCCATAGCGGTTTGGGTTGGGTCGGGTCACCTACCCATGAAGTATGAGACCTGACCCGACCTGTCGGTGTTGGGTCAGGCCCTAGAACACCCCTGACCCGACCAGACCCGACCCATGGACACCCCTAATTTCGAGTGATTGTTTTTGAATATTAAGATGACCATATTAACTAATCAAACCAGATATCATACAGGGAATCATAATACCAAGGAATTCTAAAGGTCTAGGTAGTAGACTAATCATATAATGAGAATCGAATGCAAAAAAGAGATCTGATAACAACATCCCTATGAAACAGAGGAAAACCCCGGAGTGGAGAACCAGGTTCAAAAATAAAGAGTTATATAGAATTCAAAAATGAAATGGATCAATCTACCCCTAATCACCATCACCATCACCACTATCATCACCGGCCTCAACCTCACCGCCATCTTTATCCTCATCGTTATCCTCGTCATCGTCCCCATGCTCATCATCGGCCTCATCCTCGTCCTAGGCCCCATCCTCACCCTCGACCCCATCCTCGCCCTCAGCCCCATCCACACCCTCATCCTCATCCTCATCCTTTCCTTCTTCCTCTTCAGCATCCTCGTAATCAACAGGAATGTTATGATCTCGATTTCCACTAGAGCTGTCGCCTGGTGAATTGGATAATGCACCCATCGACGACATAAATGTCTGAGAAGCCGCGCTAGCCTCTGGTAGAAGTGATGAAGATAAATCTTTCAACAGTTTCCTAAATTCCTTGTCCCTCATTTGAACTTGTACTTCCAACTCTGTGACCCTTTTATTAGACTGTCTTGCATTCTCCTTGTCCTGTTCCAACTCGGTGGTACTAGAATGGGGACCTGGAGAGGGCCAATACCTCGTCGGGACTATATTCTTACCAGGTCGGCAGCGTACTCGACCAGAGTGCTCCTCTCCCAAAACCTGATATAAATGATCGTGTGGCCCAAAATTGTCAGGCTCTTCATCATCAAGAGCCTCTAAAGCATCCTGTTAAAAATATTAATAGATTAATAAATTTCAAAATATATATTAAACTTTGAAATAAACAAATTAAAACATACAATCTTTTCGTAGGTTGATTCATTTACCTCAATTCCATCTTTTTTTCTTCTACTTGAGAAAAACAATTTTACTCGAGGGATACATCCTTAAATATTCAATTTTTTCTTCTGTAATGACATTGAAACAATATAAAGGGAAAGTATAATCATATATTCAATATTCAACAAATCACATAATTTATGTAGGAAATAATAAAAACGGAAAGTCCTAAAGATAAATTATAAAGAACTATATCGTACTAGCTGCCTCTCATGATCTGACATAGTCGTGCACCCTAAAGTGTGGATGTATTACTTTGAATCAATGTTTTTATGTGTTTTTTTCAGAATATTACTAAATAATGTTTAATAATAAATAAGATTATATTAATGCAAACTATGAAAACTCTGATTTAAATACCTCAAATGATATTAATAACTTAAATTTGGCAGTCGCCCAATGGGTAATCATTTGGCGATATTTCTCTATCAGGTAGTCATCCACGATAGGTATTTTCTCCAAATCTGTTCCCAATCTATCACACCAGCGAACATACAGGTCATTCTTATAAGCTCTCCAAAGCTCTCCCAACTCTTTTAAATGCACTGGTCGTGCACCTTCGCCATCAGGGAAGTTAAACAGAAGATGAAACCCAATAGATTAGTTCATATAAATACAAAAAAATGCTACATTAAATCCAATATATTTTTTACCCATATTTGTGACGAAGCGTTATCTTTGACTTCGTGTGGTAGTTCTCTCCAAGAGAGAGGGCTGGCCGGAATGATATCGGAGTATTTGGCTAGCATCACCAAAAAACCTCGACATTCCTACCCAGATTTCTCAATCATTTGTTCATCAACATTATATTGAACCATCAACTATGTCTCGTGGTTCCATACCACACGCAAGCGAGTACGCCCCCTCCCCCGCTTCCTATCTATAGATGAATCTGTTATTAAAGAAAAATAATATCAGTACAAGTTATAATAAAATAAAATTTGGTATAAAAATTTGGTAGAATCAGATAAATATACCTGTGGTAGTCGGATCAATGGGCGTCACTAGATGTGCAGAAGCTGAAGGAATATCCTGTACAGGTGGAGTGTCCCTCAGTGTACACTCCTCAACCTCATACTATGTCATATCAGGAGTCGAAGAAGGTGGAATATAATAGCTCGGAGATAATGAAGCAGAAACAAAAGATTATGGCATAGATGTCTGGCCAACTGGTAGTGTAAACATCGGAGGTCTAAATATCCCGTGTGTCCCTAGAGACACACTAGGATCAAAATGGGGTGAAGAAGATACGTCTGTGGTGATGGATTGTATAACTCTCTCCCCACAAGCCCTTGTACCACAAGCCTCAGTACCGGGCCCACTAGATGATCGTCCATCTCTGACACCACCCCCCCTCCAACCACCAGCCTCTCTACTGGGAGCAATATCAGGCTCCTCTTCAGATATCTCTCGCCTAGGGGGGTCGATCCGGAAAAAAAGTTTAACACATAAGGAAACACATGATATTATAAGTTATTGAAATATTTATATTTGAAATAAAATACTCACAACAGGGATAAGTGGAGGAACACCTATCGATATCATGCGACGATTATTATCTGTCATCTTTTTCCGTCACCTCTCTTCAATGGGTGTCATTTCCTGAAATGAAAACAAATATGGAAGTAATTAAAAACAGATAACTGATGTGTAACCCAAAAAAAATATAGAAAAACCATTCTGATAAAAAACATAAAGTAAAATAATATTTATGGTGGTTTTTATGTAAGTACTAGGATACACACTCTGAATGATGTAGTTGAAACATGTAGGTGAGAACACGACTGTATGATTCTATATATTTCCCACCACAAATTCGGGTTCACAATCAGCTCTGACAATTGAGCTATTGGTGTCATCATAATTAATAAATGGATTGATTCCAATTACAGAAGGTATAGTGTCAACTTCATCATCACCATCATCAAAAACATGTCTGGGATTTACTTCAATAATTTCATAGAATTTAGGATGATGATGATCATTGACATAAAAAACTTGTTTCACCATTGATGCCAATACATATGGTTCATCGGTGGAAAGAGTGTGAGTCATGTCAATAACTCAAAATCCACAATCATCAATAAAGGTGCCTTGCCTCGTCATTAAATCAAACCATTTACATTTCATCATCGTGACTCGACCGTGTAAGTAATAGTCCTTAATTATTATTTTCTCCATGACTCCATAATAAGCAACATTTTCAGAATGAGGTCCAGTATCTGATGAACTGTCATAATAGTCTATTGTGGTAGTTAGCATAACACCATTATGCTGTGTTCTCATGTTTCTTGCTCTTTCTGTGATAATAAATTTGTATCCATTGATCACAAGTGATTTACATGAACAAACCATGGTATTAGGACCAAAATAAAAATATCTTGATTCCTCAGAAACAGAGTATGCAGGAAAACTCGATACCTGAAATATAAACAAATAGTAAACTTAATTAAATATTATTTTTATTTAGTTATTACTGAAATATTTTTACCTTCAATTTCAACCAAGCATAAAACACTTTGCTATGCAATGTATCTTTCCTTCTCAAAGATAAAGAACGATGCTTTCTATATATCAATTCTTTATGTTCCCTGTAGATAAAAATAATAATATTTTGACAAATATTTAAAATTACAAGAGATAAGATAAGAGATACATGTACAATTTACTTACTTGATATACTCATCGAACAAATCACAATTGAACAACACTGTGCGATGTGCAATCTCTCGCTCTTCAAGGCTTAATGTCATCAATGTATTTGATCCCAGAATTCCACCTGTCTGAGGAAGTGATGGAAAACTGGGTTCAATTTTCCCATAGTGTTCTTCTTCATTTCTCATTGGTCTATTTATTCTCGTAGTAAGATCAGACAAATACATTATGCAGAAATCCATATATTCTTTATCTATGTAACCATTCACAATAGAAACATTAGGATAATTCATGTTCCGAACATATGATTTCAATGTGCACATGTTTCTTTCAGTTGGATACATCCCAAGGAAAGAAACAGGTCCTCCAAGAAGTATTTTGGTCAGAATATGGATAGTCAGATGCAATATGCATGTAAAAAATGATGGAGGGAATATTTTCTCTAACTCACAAAAAATTAATGGTGTCTCTACCAACATTTTTTGAAAGAAGGATTTGGATAGCCTCTTAGCACAAAGATCTCTAAAACAATAGCACAGCCGAATAACTGAGACTCTAACATTATTAGATAAGAGATGACAGATTGCTATTGGAATCAATTCATGCAAAAGTACGTGATAATCATGAGTCTTCAAAGATTTCAGCTTCAACTCTTTTCTGTTGACCCGTTTTGATATATTGCTTGAATAGACATCTGGAACTTTAATAGTCTCTAGCACTTCCAGAAATTGATTTTTTTTAGCAGGTGTCATCACATAAGAAGCACATGGAACTTGCCATTTATTTTCACTGATACATACAGGAAGCAATTATGATCTGATCCCCCAATCTACCAAGTCACGCCGAGATTGTAAATCATCTTTTGTCTTCCCCTTGACATTTAGAAGAATCGAAAGCAACATTTCACATATATTCTTTACAATGTGCATTACTTCTAAGCAATGACGTAACAAGTTGGTTGACCAATACGGAAACACAAAGAATATATTCTTCTTCTTCCAATTGTAACAGGTATCATTGGAAACATTTTTCCTCTTTCTAGATTTCATTACAACCTTCCCAAATGAATATCTGAAATATTTCAATTCATTAAGCACATCAGTTCCAGACATACACTGAGGTGGATCTTCATTATCCATGGTATTGTCAAATCTTCGACGATTGTTTCTATATGGATGGTTTATTGGCAAGAATCGTCGATGTCCCATAAAACTAAAACTACGATGATATTTCAGTATTCTCGATCGAGTATTCTTTATACAAACAGGACATGACAATTTTCCTTTCGTGCTCCATCCAGACATCACTGCATAAGCTAGAAAATCATTGATCGTCCACATAAGCACAGAACGCCTCTGAAATATGTCTTTCGAACATGCATCGTATGTGGGCACACCCACATCCCAAAAAAGTTTCAACTCATTTATTAAAGGTTTCATGTATACATCTATATCATTGTCGGGATTAGAAGGGCCAGATATTAGTATACTCAAGAAAGTGTTAGGCTTTTTCATACACAACCAAGGGGGAAGGTTATAAATGTGTATGAAAATCGGCCATGTGATGTGCAAAGTATGCATCTGCCCAAATGGATTAAAACCGTCACATGAAAGACCCAGTATCACATTATGCAAATCAGCTGCAAATTTAGGATATCGAGCATCAAATCTCTACCATGTAAATCCATCTGCAGGGTGAACCAACTCTTCATTATTATTTTTTCTCTCGGTGTCATGCCATCGCATTTTTACGGATATTTCATCAGACATGAAAAGGTTCTATAATCTGGGTATCAATGGAAGGTGCCACATTACTTTTTGTGGCACATGAGATGGTGTTCCATCATCTTTTGGCTTCTATTAGGAGGTTCCACATTTGATACAATCATTTATTTTCGCGGTTTCCTCCCAAAATAAGCTGCAATCATTCGAGAAAGAATAATTTTTTTAGAATCAAATTTCATCAACTAACTTCCATTCCATATAGTGGTTTGAGGGAATATCTGCATCATCTAGATGTAAGTATTTAAAGAAGGTAATAATGTAATCAATTGCAGTATTTGAAATACCATACATAGTTTTCCCATGAAACAATCAGATTAAAAATTACAACTTTTTCATTTTACCACATTGCCGATATACTGGAGTCGTCACAGCACCATTCAATTTTATTACCCTATAAAAATCCTCATTTTCATTGGACGCATCATGTGTGCTTGTATCAAAATCTTGTTGGCTGGAAATCCTTTCTTTCTCATGATGCCGAATAAATGGAAACCGATCATATATCAAACTTTCCAATTCAGTCCTATCATTTGGATCATCAACATTTTGAGATTCCATTTTCTCTCCATTGTGATACCACACATAATAGTTTTTTTTGGAAACCATATTTGGTTATATGATAGCTAACTACGTCACGAATCAACCAAGGTCTTCCAACACAATTAAAAAATGGGCAGTGTATGCGACCACTATCTGAAGCCTTGTCAAATGCAAAATCTAGAAAGCTGTTCAAATTATTTTGAAAATCGGTTGAAATATGACCAGTTTCGTACATCCATCTTCTGTCCATTCTGTAAAAAATTGCAATAATTCATTTCAATGCAGTTCAACAATATTGATGTTTAATCAAAAAATTATTTAGGTAAATGAAAATTGTTTACTTTATATATAAGCTTAACTGACACATTACTCTATATGAGAATCATATTAAGAAATACAACAAAATACAATGTGTATAATAAAATAAGATATAGAATTTCTAATGCCTATATTCAAGGATTGCCCAGTAAGATATTGGAAGTGGATCAAAGAATACATAGTCCTTAAGGATATTGTTGGGAGTATATGAGTTTTATACTTTAACTTCTTCACGGAGATAAGGATGAGGAGTAGGATAAGGATCAGAGGAGTGGCAGGACTGTCCAAGGGGGTGCGGGGTGTCCAGGGGGGGTGCGGGGTTTCTAGGGGGTGGTGGGGCCGTTCGGGGGGTCGAAGGTGTCCAGGGGGTCGGGGGGTGTCTAGGGGGGTCGGGGTGTCCGGGTGGGCGGGCTGCCTGAGGGGGTGGTCAGGCTGTCCAATGGGGTAGGGGGAGTCCATGGGGGTGGGCGGGCTATCCAAGGAGGTGAGAGGGGTGTCCAGGGGGTGGGTATGGCTGTCCAGGGGGTATGGGGTGTCCAGGGGGTCGGCGGGCTACCCATGGTGGGTACGGGGTGTCCAGCGGGTGGGCAGGCAGTCCATGGGGGTGGGCGGGCTGTCCAGGGGGGTGGGCGGGCTATCCACGGGGGGTGGTCGGGCTGTCCACGGGGGGTGGCGGCGTTGTCCAGTGGGGTCGAGGGTGTCAAGGGGGTGGGGGGGGGGGGGGGGGCTAGTCACAGGGGGTGGTCAGGATTTCCATGGTTGATTCATTTGATGACATAGTATGGGTATATTTAAATGAAAAGAATACCCCCAGAATAATCATGCAGCCATGTCATCAGTCTAAACACCTAGAACACATAAAAGAAGCTAGTATAGACATTTACTAAAATATTTAATACCATAAGAATAAAAATACACTCTAAATATAGTTTGAGAGTATATAATGGTTTGTGTGAAAAAACTGATATTAAATCAATTTATATGAATATGGAACAAATGAGGGTTTACAATACACTAAGAGTACCTCAAACAATCCAAAACCACTATAGCGCCACATATTTAACTTCATGAAATAGGACCTGAAAATCTTACCTACGTCTTTACTGATGACCACCTAATTGGAACACTCTATTTATGGTTCTTGAACACAAGGAACAAACTATGTTTGGTCTCTACCAACTTAATCACCCCCTTGTAGATCATAATCTTGTTTCCCCTTATACTAAAATTGACTCACTGGAAGCTACTTCTAATGCTAGTCCTAAACCATTCATTCCCCACACAAAAATGATCAAAGAACCATTGGACACATCTTAATGATGATATAAGATCATCACATAAAAACATCAAAACAGAAACAAAAACATATAGGATGGGTCTAAATCAAAAACATAATTAGATAGATTTCGATAAAAAATAATGTACCAGTTAATAAGGTACCTTAAACACATCAAAACAGAAACTAAAACATAAACCCATCAAAATCAAAAACACAAAAACAAAAACATATAGGTTGGGTCTAAATCAAAAACATATAGGTTAAATCAAAATAGAAACAAAAACACAAACACCTCAAAATCAAATCTGAAAACTGAAATATCAGATAAATTTCAATAAAAATAAGGTACCAATTAATAAAATACCTAATTTAGGATGGGTCTTATAAGATTAGGAAGTAGATTCAACACCTTCGATGGTATGGAGGAAGAGAAAGCTAACAGAGCTCCAAGATCGCCAAACTGCTCCGGCCGAAGGAGCTCTAAGATCGCCTGCTCCCGTTTAGGGTTCTGTATCGCGAATGGGGGAGAGGACGGTCTGCTTGTAATTTGGGGGAAAGTTGTGCCAACGGTTTTTAAAAACCATTGGAATATACCTTCAGGCCAAAACTATACCAACGGTTCTTTAGAACTGTTGTAAAAAACTTCCCCCAACCACACCTATACCAACGGTTAAATGAGAACCATTGGTAATAATCCTGTAAAATATATCTATACCAACGGTTTAATAAAACCGTTGGTAAAAACTGTCACAAACACATCTATTCCAACGGTTCCCTAGAACCGTTGGTAAAAGATTCTATAAACCATCCTTTACCAATGGTTTCATGAAACCGTTTGTATGGAAGTGTGGGGAAAACCCACATTCTAGTAGTGAATGATCCCCTCCTTCTAAGTAGGTTGGGCTCTTTTGTAGTTTTACTTTGGTGGGCCATTTTTTTTTATTTTTTTTACTTATGTTGTACTCTGATGTGGGAAAGTTTGATGCTTGAATTTATTTTATTTTTTATATTACTATTCAATTTTTTATAGAGGATTTTATGGGTTCACATATATATGTTCCATAGTCCAAGGCCTCCCATTTGTGAGATAGCCTACTCAGCACCAGTCGTCAACTCATGACCCATTGGAGGCGAGCTTAGGGAGTTACAGCCCAATCCCTGCCAGGTCGGGTCATAGAATCATGTCCCCTCTAACCATGCATCGTTACCTTAACCCACTAAACATAATCACCCACATGTAAAATAATTTAATAGACTAAGTAATGTCACTGATTTAAACGTTAACCACACAATCTCTTTCTATACAGAAATCAATTTGAAACTGAGAGAATCAACCTATTCTCCCATTGTTCCACTGATTTTGAAACCATAATTATTTGGGGGAATAATTTTATTTAAACTATCCTCTTAAAATAATTTCTTGATAAAAAAATACTCATCATTTTCTAAATCTAAAATCATAAAGAATTAATAGTTATTCCATCAATTTACCATTTGGGTAAAGTAGGTTTCCACTAGAAATCTATATCATAGAACACTATATAAGTTATTTCTAATAAAATAAGTATTGAAAACTAAATACTAAAGGAAACCTATTCATATAAAAAAAATACCTTAGGAATTCCATTCATTTAATGGACCATGAAGGGTTCCCACATAGCCTTTGAAGATAGGGTTGTGTTACCACTATTAAAGAACATCTTGCACCTGGATCCACATGACCCGCTATCAGGAGAATATTTTGTGGTTTTTCATGGTAGAATTACCCCAATCATTATATGGTAAAAACAATATATATTTTTATTGACACATTACACAACCAAACCTCTCATTTTAATAAAAATCACATAAGATAATGTGTCTATCATGATAGTCATAAATGGAATCCATGATTCATCTATTAGCTATGAGGAAATAGCTGAAAAAAACATAAATAACTTGTGTAAATGTAACATAGTTGAGAAATATATAAAAAAAACCCATCATCCTAATTTTTATGGATTACCACCAGAAAGGTGTTCATTTTACATGACTTCATAGAATAATTTTCAATTATCTCCTTAAATTGAATGAAAACAATTATGCATTGATTCCATTTTATAATATCCCAACCTATTCAGCTTTGAAAATTCTATTATGGGGTCACCATTTTACATCAAGTAAACCTCCACATGTTCCAAATGATAGAGAATAATGTTCATATAATTATATATACAACATAGGGACTATTTCCAAGAATTAGTGTAATAAATCAGTGAAAATAACTAAGCATCCATCAACCATATTAAGTGTATGTATACTAAAATAGAAAAATAGTTATTAAAAATGTAAATTCTCCCATATACACCTATTAAAAATCAATATCCCATAATATGTGTCCTACTAGGATAATCACATAAGAAATAAACAATGGAAATAAAATATATAACATTCCATACTTCTATACTGAATCCACAACACCGCATCATCAAATACACCTTGAGCTTCACTAACCAGATAAACTACTCATATCATTATGAAACCTACCGAATAAACACAAGGTGTGGACATTCACCATGATTTTCAATAAAATCATGATAATATAACTTTGTAGGGTCTCACCAAAAACTCTTAATATACATAATCATGTGTGATTTTTCTTGAGAAAAATAAACATCTCAACCATGACCTCTATATGTCATTTTCTAACCAATACACCATGAGTCCATGTACGTTAGATCATCATATCTGGACCCATACACCAAAACCTTGATAATGCATAATTATATTCCATGAAAAAATATCTTTGCCTTGCTGCATGCCATCACAACCATAACATTGCCCAAAAAAATAGATTAATTGTCACCCAATACCTAGACCAACTACCCTAAGGGAGAGGGTAAGAGCACACATCAAAATCCCATTATTCTACATCATCATTCAAGGTATGGTCTATTATATCGATTTCATTTCATATGATAACCCATCCCCCTAACTCAGAAAATCCACTATCATGGTCTAGGAAATCATAAGGAATGTTCAACTTTTAGGACACATACACGCCCAATTAAATGTATTAATGCATATAATTAAGAACTCTATATCATCCCTGGTAGTCTAGCTAGAACCCTTTCACCCATGGCATATCCAAGACATAACATCCCTTCCCCCAAATCATCTTCCACATAACCCAAGGATAAGTACATCCTTTCAATATTAAAAAGGGAACACAAACCATCATAGTTCTGAATATTTCATCATAGGGTACTAGTGAATTAGATATTTCCCCTCATCAAGGATGCATCATGCCTTTATTGTTTGGGGATCCACTAATTCCTCCAGACTTGTGACATTCTACACACATCAACACCATCTAAAACCTTTTAACCATTGGTAACAACACAACCCAGAGGATACACTAACTTAGACATCAAGGATTGGTCTTACCACATCAAAAACCCTCATCACTACTAATATATTAGTTGTGGGACTATCTAATCTATCTCACTTTTAGACCAATAGAAAATAAATACCATGTACCATGAAATTCACTTTACCCATGAAAATTTCCCATATCACAACTCATAAGGGAGTTCTCTCAGCTCATAACCTAGAGAAAAACACTATTCTAAAGGCCTTATGTCATCCTAGAGAAATCATCACACTCATAGTTATCACTATTATTAAATGAATCACCAAGAGTGTGACACTAACCAGGTCTGAGATGTATGACTATCTCAACCATCATTATAAGTTTGAATCTCATATATCCCACATGACATTCATTATTGGATCCATCCTAGGAATCCCATATCACATATTTTACATTCATACCTATAATAAATCACATGTAATAAAAATAATGAAATCTCACCAATGGGTGATATATTAATTGGGAGACCCAAAATCGTCAATCTTTCAAAAACACATTTTTTAGATACTATAGATTCAGAAACCATTCTATTTCTTTCTATATGGTTATATTGGTTCTTATTATATATAATCAAACCCATGAAACATGCATGAAATTGGTAATCATGACTAAAAATGTACATAGATTTTTATATATGGTATCACCTACCAATGGAATAGAGTTCCCAATAAATTTGAACTTCATTAAGGCTCATCCAAACCCATTTGCAGCTCTTATAAGATCATACTACCTACAAAGATCCAATATCTTGTCACACATGAAAAATATTTAATTATATATATTTAACACAATTCATTTTATTTAAAATAAGCTGTTATATTAATAAAAATTTAACCAAGAATTAATGTCACATTGATACTTATTTACATACCATGTTGGCAACATTATAGGATATCTTCTACCCAAGACATACAAAAGGAGCATGGTCCTATTGTGATTCAACCTGGATTCAATGGAAATGATACTAAAAACATAACAAAAATCATACCAAAATTAGAGATCCAGTGAAAGGAAACTAAAATTCTATTTGAAAAAGAAGAAATAATTGGGAACCCATAGGAAGACACGCTAATATTAATATATGTCCATATATAATCAAAGGGTGATAGGAAAAAATATAATGTTATAAGAATGGACACTCATTTATTCCTACAACCTTGAAATTTAAAGGGAGGTTGGATAATAATAAAATTTTCATCCCTCAAAAAATATTGGTCGTGGAATTTCTATAAGGTGGCTATAGGGGTTACGATATTGGACCCTCTACTACAACATGGAGTATGTATCTATGATGTAATAGACCTCGTAACTAAATTGATCCACAAACTCTTGAGAATAATTCAGGGTGTATCTCTATAGGGATGTAGTGCGGTGTTTATAAACTAGGTTCATTCAGAAACATAGTATCCCTTAGCCAATGAGCATGTACCCAAGTGGTACAGGCTTCTGCATGGAATTCAAAACACCCAGGATCAAATCCAGGAAGGGAAAAAATTATGCGTACTATAGCAGTACTGTACCAGGGAACTGTAGTAGTACTATAGCAGTGGAGGAACAATATCAGTGGTGGAGGTACTATAGTAGGGACTACAGCAGCGGGGTACTGTAGCAGGTACTATAGCGGTACTGTTCACGGAGGGGTCCTTTGGGAAAAAAATTGGCTTTAAAACCATGTATTCAGGACTGTTGTCCTTAGTAATTTGGGTTATGTAATGGGTATCCCTCCACCCACCCTAAAGAGGTCTTTTCTTTAAATAATTTATTTAGGTTTTGGCCCCAACCTATAAAAAAGTATAGTCTCACCGAATATTTCATTGATGACACCGATATAACAGGGCTGGCCCTATAACCGTCCTTCTCTCTCTAGGGAATTAACCTTTTGAATATTTAGTGATCTTCCTTCAATAATACAAGAGTGTTCTACAGTGTTAAATATGGGTTCTAGAACAACATATCCTTAGGGTATGGGAGCCCAACATTGAGGGTTTCCCCATTCAGTGGCATGACCCCTAAGGGCTACACTATAGAGGACCATCCATTAAGAGACCCAACAAAGATTCAACCTAGGACTATGTTGTGGATCTCTCCATAGAAGAACCACTATAAATAAACAAAAAAAATTGTACCATGAACATACCTTCTATATTATATCACACAGTAGTTCCCTGTGATGTGCCATGGTTCCCACCAAGATATGAAATTTCAAATGAAGGGAAACCCTGACCATGTTTCACTTCATACGCTAGAACTCAAAACCCAATTTGGTCCTTGTTCCACATCCAAAACACATTTTATTCATTTATTATAACACATATATTTACTAGATGAATTATATTTTATGAAATGACCAATTTTATATCTAAAAAATCAAATTTCCTCTAAAATTCACAACATGTCATAATGCAGGTTTTTATATAATGGTGGATTATTTGTACGTATGTGATTGGTATTACACTTGAACTTGTGTGAAACACCTATCATTGGTTGGGTTTTAATAAAATAATTTAACTCTTCAACCCCAGAAGCTTGAATCAAGTGCATTATTTTAATACATTTTCATGATTACGGGGAATAAAATCCTGAATGACAGATCCGTTCAGCAGTCTTGGAAAATAGATTAAATTCATAAAATTTCCATTATAATTGAAAACATAAATTCAACATAGATACTACTTTAAGAACACCATTATTATCCTTGATTAACTCTTTATATAAATATTACAACCCATCTTGGCTTCCTATGATAGTAAAACATTTGAAAGGGGTGATCTCAGATGCTCAATAAGGTTAAACAATATAGAGGAAGCTATCATAAATAATCATAATAATTTAATGAAAGGTATAAAACTGATACAAAATACATTTAATCATATTCTTCAATATAATATTGAAATAATAAATTAAATAATTCCATTTAAACGTTCACATGGATATTCTACTAGTTGAATAATCACATGTAATATCAATAACTAATCTGAAAATGAGGGAATCAAATTGTCAATCATCATAACTACAATGTCAAGGCCTCATGCTAAGACCATAACTCAATGGGTAAAAACACAAACTAGTTTGTCTCATGAGACCTACCAGTGCATCGAGGGGAAATAGAGGGCCCCTCCGATAACTTACTGAGTCTGATGCATTCCTCTTATGAAAGGGGTAAAACATAACTAACATAAACAATCATAGTAAAACTTTCATATGAAATCTCAATACATTATCCATAAACCATGAATGGTATAAAAATAGCACATCCATGGTCATAATGATCATAAATAATTTAATAAAATTTGGTAAATGATATCATAATGATCAACCTAAATTGAGTATAATATCAAACAAAGTATTTTGACATAGATGAAAATACTCTAAAAAATTCATTAAAAATATCTTGAAACAAATATCCTTTATTATTTGAAATCATTTCTTCAAAATCTACACACTTATAAAATACATTTAAAAAGATATTATTGAATAAAAGTGTCTCATACAACATTGAAACATTTTAATGTAATTAAAATTTTAAAACAGTAATTTCTAAATAAATAAATCCTTAAAACCAATTTGAAGAAATTTACAATAATGAGAAATATTGGGAGGAATAAATCTGTAAAATGGTTAAAATGATGTTTTAGTAAAAGATCCCTTACATAAAACCATAAAAATATTCATTTTGAAAACATTTGAATGAAATTAAAAATATACATAAAATGTTATTTATATCCCTTTATATACAAATAAATAAATATGTATGGTAATATCAATAATATTGAAGTGGATAAAGGATTAATTCTTTAAGATTTCAAAGTATCCCATACCACTTTAAACATTTAAATAATAAGGCCAATATCTTCAAATGAAATTTTAAAAACCATGATGATAAATGTTTTAATGTAATAAAATATAATAGGGTAAGTACATACACCACACAAGAAATATGTGATGAACATGGCTTATATATAATGGGAATTAAACTTGAGACAGAATTCCCTTACCTTTGGTTATATACTCTTCGTGAGGGTCAGAAACTCATATATAATGGTTTTAAACAATTAATAACTTCTAATAGAATCATAATAATATTAATGATATTATATATTATTTATTTATAACATTACATTATATATTTCTTAATAACATACATGTTAAAAAACATTTTGGGTAATAACTGCTTTGCTTATCGTACGTGTTTTGACTTGTTATTCAAGATCTTATTATATAGAAAATGATTTACATAATTCATAAATGTAAAACATGATTTCTATATCATATATATTAACTATATAAATATATATAATATATATATCAATCAAATTGAGCACACCATTCCTGGAGATGGTAGTTTGTACGTACGTAAGAACGATGGTTCTGTTATCTTATTGTATTGAATGAATATAAGTACATGACATAAATATGTGTGTATATATATATATATATATTATTTTAGATGAATTATTATGATATATATTTAATACTTATTCATTATATATATTTTTACAATCATTCATTAATGGTTAACAAGGAAGATGAATCTTATCAGGTCGTGTAAAAGGTAAGTCGTACGTACACACGAGTGATGATATCATTACCTTAATAGTTAATTTGTATGGAAATGGATGGTGTATTAATTGTAATGAATAATTATTATTTCATAATTATTATTTATATCTTATATATTCATCTTTATACCCATCAAAATAAATTATAGATGAAAAACATTTTACACCACGGTGTGGAGATAATATTCCATGTGTACGCACACATAGAGATATTGTTTTTTGTAGGATGGGTAAAAGGAGGAATATGGTTGTATCATAATCATAAAAAAATCTCAAAAGATAGTGCATTATGAAGTTAATACTTTATAACGGAAAAAAATTAGGAAAATAATATAGGATAAGAAATGAACTTTGAAAGAGTAGGTAAAACAATTACATCTTCTTTGACTGTCTTCTTATGATTTACACAATAAGACTTCTTAGATTTTATTTTGGACCAATTTATGACCAATAAGATAACTTTAGGGATGTTTTTAGATGAAATGATTATAGTTTTGCTGATCCCAATGGCTTTATAGGTGTGAATAAATGAGAAAGATAGGTTCCATTTTATAATAGAGGGGAGGGGAACCGTAGTAAACTAAAAAACAATTCATTTATTATAAATTGATTCTCAATTAAAAATAGTTTCAAAGTCACTTATTCAGAAGATATAATGATTAAGGGTTGAAATACACTCCGTCAATAAAATTTATACAAGTTATTATTTTATTTTAAACCTTATCATTTTGATTTATCCTTATTTAATATACTTGACGTTAATTGTGATAATAATAGTCTAAATGTTTACTTTTTATATGTATTTAATTATATGGTGTAAATTGGCCATAAATGTACAATATACGATATTTTAGACCTCATAATTATAAATTTATAGTCTTTAAATTTTTTATTATTTTAAATAATTTAATAAATTTTATTTTTTAAAAATATCAATATTTTCAATTTTGACACTATTTGTTACTTTCATATTAAATAAAATCCAAACATAAAGATAAATTCGAACAAAACCATTTCATAGAATCATGGCTTCTCATATTCCCATATAAAATTCGTAGACCACCACAATTATGTCCAATTATATTTATTTTAATATTTTTTATCATCCATTATTTTATATTTCTATTAATAAAAGTTTTAATTTTTCAATATTGTGTAATTATTTAAAATAATTATTTTTACTCTAAAAAATTTAAATATATTACTATGTTGTAGTTGAATATTTTATATTTTTAGATAATATTAATTATTGTATTTATCTCTAGGGTATCCCTACATTAAAATTATTGAAATTATAATAAATGAGAGTGAAACTTTTTCACATTATTTAATTTTAATAATATCTCTGTCATTTTCAAGGAAAATGTCCATTAAATGATTCAAAATTGATAATTATGATAAATTTAACATTATAATAGTTATTTTGATGAATTATAAATTTTAATGAATTTATATCATTTAATAAAATATTATTTATTTTAAATTCTCTTTTATATGAAATTATATTTATTTTAATATTATTAATTTCATTTAATTGATTCTTCATTTAATAAATCTATCACAACTTCATCATTGTGTCACTATATGATTTATGTATTTATTTCATAAAATTATAAATAAATTATCATGATGCAGATAAATTTTTTATAATTATAATTAATATATATAGTATACCATATATCATATATAACCTCATAATAAAAATATTTTACTAGTTTTAAAAAAAAGTATTACATAATTGGATTATCATTAAATATTTTATTATAAATATATTAAAGTCATCCATGTGGTCCCAAAATCGACCCAATGATTATTTTGATCAAAACACTCTTATAAAATGAAATTAGTACAACTTTGAGGGTAGTGTTTAAATATTATAATATTATATTTACCATTAATCACCCGATTAAACCTTAACCATGATAGTAAAAAAACTAATAATGTAACTATTCATAATTCCCAAATAATAAATGGATCCTATTTACATATTTTTGACCCACTTATTCCAAATATGAAATCCAATTTAGATGTTCAAAACATATAATTTTAAGTAAAAAATTAAAATTAATCTTGTTTTTGGAATGAGAAAATTGTTTTTTAAGTAAAACCCATCAAAAAATTGGCAAGTGTCTTAATCAAATTTTAATGAAAAAAAATTATGATAACCTACATTATATTAAATGATAAAAATTTAATCTAATTATCCTATAAAACTATTCAAATGTATCATTTAACATTATAAATTATTTTGATGAAAATAGTGGTTTTAAATTAAAATTTGTTATTATAAATATTAATTAAAACATGTAACTTATCAGAAAAATAAAAAATATTGAACAAAAGAAAATTTTGATGTTACACATTCAATGAAAAAGTGTATTTTTTAAAATTGAATATATAAAAGTATCAAATATTGGATTTAATATTAGTTCTCTACTAAAATTTAGTAAATCTTCTTTTTTTTAATACTTCTTTTACTCGAAAAAATGATTTTTCTCTAATATCATGTCTATAAAACACAAAATATGAATGTAAAAATTAAATGAAATATATAAAATTAAAACGATGGTTATTTATATTTGTAACCATGAATTTAATGGCTATACAATATATTATATGAAATAATAACATTTTATTACTATATTGTTGTTCCGTAAAACTGGGTCTTGCATGTAATGCAAGCCAGCTCATTGTTTTTTGAATTGTAATATTAAAATGGTGTTTCAGAACAAGAAATATAGACACAAAAGTAAATTTATTCTATAATGAAATTTTTTTAATGTCTTGATGGTTACATTCTCCACTCCATCAATAAATTATCTCTTCGAAATATAATTTCAGGATCAAAAACTTGGGTTTTGACATTTCAAAATATCATTGTTGAAATCCTACATCATAAAAAGGATTAATGGGCCCAAGTATTTAATATAAATAAGGGTATGTATGAGGGTAACTAGGCATAACAAACACAATGGTTCCTTGTATGAAATCATAGATATGACCAAAAATTTCACAGTCTTGTTCAGATGGAGAGTGATAGATAAAATGTTTAAGAGAAAGTTAAGTATCACAGAGCTCAAAATATGTGAGGATCTAAGGGACCATTTGATTCATTAGTAATGTAATATGATATAATTTTGGGATTTAGGATCCTTTAAATAGTGTTGAATAATTATCTTACTATTCAAATAATAACTTAATTGATTTATTTTTATTTAAGATGCATAATACCATCCCTTGGTTGGGAATCGATCTATTGTCACTTCACTCATTAATTCTATAAATTATTGTTAAAATTGAAATTTTCACGCCTGAAGAAATTCCAATATCCCAAAATTATTTCTATCATCTTATAAATGTTTTTAAAATCCAAGTGGGTTATCCCAACATATCCAATAAATCCTACTTTAACCACAAAAAAATAATATCCAATGTTCATCTTACCCCATTACAACCATATGAATTTTCAAAAATATTTCTATCCAAATTAACAATCTAAAAAAGGATCTAAATTTCCAAAAATCAATCATAACATCATATTCCCCGAACAATGTAATGTCTCTCTTTAATACCTTTATAACCTCAAAAACCATAATGAAATAATCCATGCTTCCAAATATAAGATTAAGATGTACTTTAGTAAAATCATTATATATCACATGAATCTTATAACAATAGAACCATTGATATAAAAAAATTTTAATCAAAATATCAAATAACCTTAATCATTCCACTTCATTCATAAACAATTAACATTTATTCAACATCTTATTCCTTAATAACCCTTTCATATAATTTTTATTTTGTAGCCTACACATTTTCAGTAGTATAACCATTTCATTTATAACCTTGTTGATACAAACCATTGACCAAAACATAAATCATAATATGAGAAACACTAATCAAAGGGACCTAGTGATGAAGAATCATTTATTTGATCTCTAAATGGTGGAATCTTCTTCTCAAACAATATGTCCATAGGATTAACCTAGGTTATCCCTTACCAAATCTAAAGTATAATATCCAATAATTATACTTATCCTAAAATTAATTCATAGGGTTACATTTTATAATATTTAATTTATAAATCTAATTTCCCTAGTTGTTGCTAAACTTGTTTTGATGCCAACTGTAATGCCCCAACCCCAGAAGCATGGAGTCGGTGCCTAATTTTTAAACATTGGAATGATTACAAGGAATCAAATCTGAGAGGACCAATTAGTTTAGTATTCTTGGAAAATATATTACACAAATGAAATTTACATCACAATTCAAAACATAAAATTCAACAAATATAATCTTTTAAAAATGCCATTATTCTCCTATTATAACCTTACATATCAATCCTATAACTCTTCATGGAATCCTTGGAAAATAAAACATAATAAATGGTTGATCTCATATTCTCACCTTGGTTAATCAATAATGTTATTGAAATCCTAAATAAAATTCAACTTTTAAGTCTTGGTATAAATTTGAAACACGAGCCTTTTAAAGATAATATTTTGTATAATATTGTATGAATAAATAAAATAATTCCATTTAAACATCCACATAGTTATTCTACTAGTATGATAAGCACATGTAACATCAATAGATAATATCATAATGAGGGAATTTATAATGTGAGACATCGTTACTACACTATCAATGATTTATCCTAACACCGTACATAAATAGGTAAAAACGCAAACTAGTTTGTCTCATGAGACCTACAGATGCATCGAGGGTCTATAGAGATCCACATTAATCGCTTATAATGTCTAATTAATTCCTCTTATTAAAGTGGTAGAACATAACCAACATATTCATTTGTATTAAAACTAGCATAATAAATATAAATACATTATCCATAAACCATGTATGGTTTCAAAATAGCACATACATAGTTAAAATGGTCATAAATCATTCAAAAAATATGGTAAATTATATAATAAGAGATTAACCTCAATTAAGAATAATTTCTAAAAAATTATGTTGACATAGATGAAAATACTATAAAAGTCATTAAAAATATCTCAATACAAATATCCATTTTTATTTGAATTCATTTATTCAAAAGTCATGAACTTATAAAATACAATTTAAACGTGATTTTTGAATCAATGTCTCCCATATTACATCGAAACATTTGAAAGGAATTAAAATTTTAAAGCATTCCTGTACATATAAAAAAATATTTAAAACAATTTTGGAAACATGGACTTGAAAGATAAAGATTTAGAAGAATAAATCTTTGAAATAGTTAAAAAGATATTTTTGTTAAAGAATTTCTTACCTAAATCCTTAAAAATATTCCTTTTAAAAACATTTTAATGAAATTAAAAATGGACATAAAATTTTCTTTATAATTATTTATATACATATAATAAATATTTATTATAATATCATGAATATAGAAATGTAGAATGGATTGATTCAATAGACATTTATACCCTCCCACACAACTTTATACATTTAAAAAATAATGCCAATATAATTAAATGGATTTTTAAATACCATGAAGATAAATTTATTCATGATTTAAAATATAATAGTGTAATTAAATTCACCACATAGAGTAAATAAGTGATGAACATGGAACATATCTCAGGAAAATTAAAAGTCAAACGGAATTCCCATTCCTTATGTCTAATACTCTCAGTACGTGTTGAAAACTAATCTATAAGGGATTTAAAAATATTATTAACTTTTACCAAAATAATAATAATATTTATGATATCATATATGATTCATATATGACATTATATTACCCATTTATTAATAACATCCATGTTAAATCCAATTTTTGGGTAATAATCCCTTTGTTTATCGTACGTGTTTTGACTTGTTGTCTTCAAATTATTATTTAAATCCCAATTTACATACATGTTAAATGTAAAAAATATATATATCATATATATCTGGTTTATATATATATATATATAATAGATAAATAAAATGGAACACATCGTTTATGGAGATGGTAGATCGTATGTACATATGAACATTGTTTATGTATTCATATCTTATTGAATGAATGTAAGAAAATGACATATATTTATGTATGTGTTTTATATATATGTATGTTATTCTAGTATCATTATAATGTAATATATTTCATACTAATTAATTATATATATTTATCCAATCATTCATGAATGGGTAACGTGGAAGATGAATCTCATCGCATTGTGAACATGGTATGTCATGTTTACGCATGAGTGATAGTATCATTCCCTTAATGGGTAATTAGTATATAATTTTATAGTATATTAATAATAAATAATAATAAATATTTATTATTTAATATTTATTTATTTTATAATCATTGGTATACCCATCTAAATATAGTATAGATGAAAAATAGTTTACACAGAAGAGTGGAGATGGAAGGTTGTGCGGACGCACGCATGGTGATATTGTTTTTTGTAGGATGGGTAAAAGAAATAACATGGTTGTATTTGAAAAATCCCAGGTAAATAAATAATATAAAATTTTCATATTTATTAATATTTTTGAATTAAATAATAATTTTTAATTTAACGGGGATGCTATGTTCGATGGAATACCTGACACACAACAGTGGGTTTGTCTGAAATATTATGTTGCACACAATGCTAAGTCATATTGAAAAATTAAAAATATAATAATATTATTTTTAATGGTAGTTAACGCCTAACCATTTTATTGGAGATAATGAAAAAAACTAACCATATTGGGATTAAACTTTTTTTTATATGTATTTACATTTATCCAATAAATTTAGAGGCTTAAATTAAAAATGAATCTTATTTTAAGCATGAAACACTCTAGTATTTTTAAAAAGGTCATTTTACTTCCTTCATATGGAAAACCCTTTTTTCAAATTTATTTTATCAGTTCGAAGATATAATAATATTCTTTACAATTAGGATATGAAAATTTACTTTGGATAAATTTTTGGTAATTTTCTAATAAAGTTCATTTTTAATGAATACTAAAAAATACAGCATTTTAAGTCAAAACTGCATTTTCATCTAATTTATTTATACATATATATTGTCATTTTAATTGGATTTAGAGTGTAATTGGATTATATTCTTATCATTTAATATAACTTTTTTCATTTGATGTAATTTCACTTTGAAATTGGATATAAACACATGTCAATCTTTGTGTAGTTTTTATTTCTTAAAAACACGATTTCCTGTTTTGACAACAGGAATTAATTTTAAATTAATTACTGAGGCTTTTGTGTTTCTAATTTGTTAAAATTGATTAATTATCTGTAATCATGAAGTCAAAATTGTTTAAATATATAGCTTTTGTTTTTAAACATTACGAATCGTAACATTACTAAATATTTTATTTACCATGGTTAAAGTGTAAATTTGGTAAATAGGGCTAAAATGTAATATAATAATAATATTAAACTACCCTAACATGTGTACTAATACTATTAAATGAGATATTTCCGACCATGGGAATCATTGGGTCGATTTTGGGACCTTATGGATCCACTTTCATGTGAAAATGGCATTTTAAGAGAATTAATTAAAAGTAAAGAAAAAAAACATAAACATGTATTTTTTTATTAAAAAAATTATATGGGGTTATATAAGTGATATCTTATACTATAAATATTTTTTAGAAATCTAAAAAATATTTCCTAAATTGTGGTTTTTTATTTATAATTTTAAGACATCAAAAAAATATATATATATTTATGAAACAATGATGATATAGTGATTACCTTAAAAATGACATATATAAATAAATGAGATTATAAATTTTAAAATAAATTTATTTTTAAACATTATATAACATAAATAAATTTAATGGATGATTATAACAAGTTATATTTTAATTAATGATGTTTTTTTGAAATAATGAAGTTGTTATAGATTTTTAAAATATCATGATATAAATCGTATAAAATTTGACATTAATGAGTTTTAAAAACAAATACTATTTTATTAAATGATATAATAGTCCTAAAAATCGAATATTTGGTCAAATGACTTATATAATGTAGATAATTTCATTAATTAAGCACAAGAGATTCGATTGAATTTTATTAGTAACTATATTAACCATATAGTATGAATATTCAAGAAGACATGGTAAGAGTTAAATTAGTTAACTAAGGGTTAAAGCTAAAATAAAAGGTTAAATTTGTGACCTATACTTGTGTAAAACCTATTGGTTGAGTGGTTTTCGACCCAGAAACATCTTATATTTGAAATAAATTACATTTGGACCATTTTAAATGGAAAATTATTTTATAATAACATAAAACATTCACCCTTTCCTAATGTGCCCCTCCTCCCTCTTATAAAAGAGAATCAGATCTACCCATTTAATCACACGTCTCATGCCCCCTTGGATCATCCAAAATCTTCCCAAATAAGCATTCATAATCATTCTCCTCCCTATATAAGCCTTACCTTGACCAGAATGAAATTCAAGAAGGCCTTTAGCTTAAATTAAAAGGATTTACCTGATTTGAGGAAGAACAAGCAACGTACGTGATGAGTCAGACTCTAGGTAAGGGAACTTTTCACCATTTTATTTTAGTTAAAGGATTATTTTTTGTTATAAATTTTAATTTTAAATTTCTTATTTTGATATATGTTCTTCTATTTCCTTACTACTGTACATTTTATGTCCATGTGATGAGAGACCCTTTTCACTTTCGTCAACTCAATTTCTAAAATTATATGTGACGTTGTTAGACTGCTGAATTTTTGCAAGGGTACATATTAACCCAATTTCAATTCATTGGGTAGACCATCTACTTCTATATTATGTATTTAAATGAATATATGAGATATAAATTTTTATATCCTATCTTGTATGTATACTTTCTTTATGTGTACTCATACTGAATACACATATTCGATCTATTATATTTACAAAATGATATTTTTAAGTGACTTTGTATCAATATATTATCATTGAAGAATATTTTTATTTGTAAAAGACATTATTTAATATGGTTTATAAACGCCTTTTACTTTTCATTTAATTCAAAGGGACTCTTTTTTCTACAAAGTGTTCTACTAAATGACAAAATGAATGTTTCTTTTTTACGTATGCAGTGACAACAACCTTTCCACCGCTGTGATCATTATTTGAAATATGGATTCCATAAAAAGCTGTAATGTTTTCAAATTAAAATAAATACCATATAACCTTTTTATGAGTTTTTGTTTTAAAAATGGTTTTGAGAAGTCATTTATTATTTCAATATAGTGAAATGATATATTGTGATTGAAATGTGGTAATGTTACCTTTCCTTTATGCTTGTTTTCTTTGTAATGAATATGTTATGGTTTTTAGGAATTGATAACATGTATGGGTGGTTCCATGATAAACCTAGGGCTAGTGAGACCGAGATAGCCTTCTAATATATTGGGTAATGTGACAAAGGTAAATTTTAAGGTTTCTCCTAATAGATTTTGGGAATATACTATGATGGGTATATTCCAAACGTAACTCCCTACGTAGCTATGAAATCTACAATGTAAGTATGTTACAAATGACACAATTTAACTTTATGATTTATTATTTATATATTTTATTCATAAATCTTATGATTTCATGAGGTATGTTAAGAAACTTATGTTTTAGGATTGAAAATTATGATTTCATTAAATTGCATGTATTGAGGGAATGTTGTTTTCTATCAATATTTTATAACCCTTACTAAACTTGTTATGCTCATCCAATTTTTTTCAAATGTTTTTCACATAGTATTAGGATTAGTAAGAGAATGAATGAATTCGCGAAAATTTATATCAAGAAAATAATTATTGTATTATTTAATGATTTTAATTGTTGTGAAAAAATTGGTTAGAGTAAAAGTGTCTACTTTGTAATATTTGATATTTAATGTAATAGTTATGGAATAATTCCCTAAAACTATAAACCTAAAAAGATCATCAATGTCTAATTGTTGACTTAACTCAAGATTATGTAATGTTTAAAGCTGGGGCCTTATATTTTGTATCATATTTCATTTTAGACAACTTTTGGAGTTAGTATTTTGTTAAATTAATTAATTTATGGTAATATTGAAATAATATATCATTTAATGATTAATTTGTTTCTTTGTGTAATATATTTCTGTTTCAAAATGTTTGGTCATAGAGGAAGTAGGGAAGCTATGATGGGAAGACATCAAGAGGGAAACAATATTCCAAATCAGCAACATGAGATGGTTGGAATCGAAACGGAATAGTTTATTGTAGTGTTGGAACTATTGACTAAGGATATAAATGGTGGTGGTATCCATGCACAATATCATCCATATCATAGATGGAGGAACATGTCAGTAGTAGATCATTTCCTGAGGCAACATCCCCTATCATTCTGAGGATCATCTGACCCTATTATATCTGAAGGGTGTATTAAAGAACTGGAAATGATTTTCAATGTCACGGGGTGTTTATAACATCAAAAGTTTAGTCTTTTTGTTTACTGTTTTGAAGGTGAATTTGACCAGTGGTTGTCGATGGTTAAAGATATTAGGGATAGTGAGGAGATTTATGCTATTTATTGGGATGAATTAAAAGGTATGATTCTAGATAAATATTTTTTTAAGTAGGTTGGAATTAGGATGGAAATCCAATTCCTATAATTGATGTCGGAGGATGACTCAGTGGCTACTTATGAAGAAAAAATCACTCAACTGGAAGGGTATTTAAAAAATTTCCTAAGGTATCATGATAGTAAAATCAATCATTTTACTCATGATTAAATCCAAAGTATCAAAGGGATTTAGCTTATCGTGAGTTAAAAAGTTATGAAAAACATGTTCGATGTGAGGAGAATGTGGAAATTGGGTTTTCTAATGATCAGGTGTTCTTTGAAAAACAACCTAATAAAAGGACAAGGTGGTAGATGAATGGGAAGAACTCTTCAAAAAAGTATTATGTTAATAATCTTAAGTTTACATTTTGTAAAAATTGTGGTAAAAACAATACTAGGAAATGCCCTTTTAATTTTGGTAAGTACAATTGATTTGGTAAAATAGGACATAAGATTATTAATTTCATTAAAGAAAATATGGTTAATGGTAAGACCAAATCTGATTTACAATCAGTAAAATGTATTAAGTGAAATGAAATGGTTCATTAGGAAAATGAGTGTCCAATAAAGAACTCAGATGAAGGAAAGTCATCAGACTACAAGAAGAATGGGGTGGTGCAATCCGTTGTAACAACATCATGAGATGTTAATAAATCAAATGATGTAGTATTAGGTATTTTTTTTATTCAGATTATAACAACGTGCTGTTTGATTCAGGGTCTAAACATTCCTTCATTTCTATGTCATTGTCT
Organism: Viscum album; assembly: GCA_963277665.1. Lineage (NCBI taxonomy): Eukaryota > Viridiplantae > Streptophyta > Magnoliopsida > Santalales > Viscaceae > Viscum > Viscum album. The sequence continues at coordinate 70,744,422 of OY728161.1, forward strand.
ATTCAATTTGGAATTCGATCTCAATATATGAATCCTGAACTTGTGGTAAAAACACGTGGAAGAAAAGTTGAGACAAAAAGAAATTATATGAACCTTCTTGTCCTTATGTGCAGAAAGAATCTACCTACATGCCTTATTGTTTGGCCTTTAGTAGATTTTGATGTTATTCTAGGTAAGGATTTGATTTCTATTTACCATTCTATGATTTACAGTATATCTAAAGTGGTTTCATTTCAGTAAGAATATCATTTTGTGTATAATAATAGACCCTTACTTTTGATATCATACGAGGAAGCTGTGAAACTAGTAAAAGATAGAAATAAAAGTTACCATTCACATGTTGTTGATAACAGGTAAATTTTTATGATTAATGATGTACCAGTGGTCAATGAGTATATTTATGTTTTTTCTGATGAGTTTCTTGGTATAATACCTAATGAGGAAGTTTATTTTATAGTTTACATAGTTCCTAATACTAATACAATTTCAAAACCCCATTATTGAGTGGCTCAAATTGAAATTTTAGAGTTAAAGAAGCTATTATAGAAGTTATTAGATAAAGTTTTCACTCATCCTAGCACATCACCATGGGGTGCTCGTGTCTTGTTTATTATATTGGATTTAATAACACCACTATTCAAGGAAAGTATCATTTTCCTCATATCAATGATTTCTTTGATCGGATCTTTGGAGCTCAGTATTTTTTGAACACCGTGTTTCATACAGATATGTTCATTCTGAATTTGAAGTTATTCATTTTGGGTTAACCAATTCACCTACTGTATTACTGGATCTTGTTAATATAGTTTTATGTGAGTTCTTGGATAGGTTTTTGGTTGTGTTTATTGATGAAATTTTGGTATATTCTAAATGTAAAGGGGGGCATGAAATTTATTTAAACATTGTTTTGATAACCGAAAAAGAAAACAAATAATAAGTGAAATTCAGAAAGTGTGAGTTTTGGTTACAAAAAATTTCATTCCTTCGTCACATTGTTTCAAAAGATGGTACAACTATTGATCCTTCCAAGAAAAAAGCTGTTAAATAATGGCCAAGACCCACAAATATAACTGAGATTATTATTTTTCTTGGTTTAGCATGTTATTGCAGGAGGTTTGTTGAAAATTTCTCATGGTTATCTAGCCCGGTGACTAAGTTAACTCGACAAGGTGTTAAGTTCTTTAGGACAAAATAATGTGATGAATGTTTTTAGGAATTAAAAAAAAGAATGATGAATTCTCCAGTTTTGGAATTGCCTTCCATAAATGGTTTGTTATCTATAGTGATGCATCATTGAAAGGGCCTGGTTGTGTCCTTATAGAGAATGGTCAAGTAAATGCTTATGTATCCTTTCAGTTGAAACCTCATATTTATATTACCCTACGCATGATTTGGACTTAAATGATGTTGTTTTTTCATTAAAAAATTGAAGGCGTCATTTCTATGAAATAAAGTGTAAAATATATACTGATTAAAAAAAATTGAAGTATATATTCACTCAGAAAGAATTAAACATGAGATAGTGGAGATGGCTATAATTAATCAAGGATTTGTATTTAACAATCCTTTACCATTCGGTAAGGCAAATAAAGTGGATGATTCTTTTATATGAAAGAGAAATGCTACTTTAACCATGCTACTTTGGATTGAGATCCTTTGGTTTTTGATTTCATGAATTTTCAATTCGAAGTTGTTGGTGTAGGTAAATCCTATGTTTTGTTTCATGTGTTAGTGAAATCATCTCTATCATATAGAATTAAGCAAGTACAAAAAGAAGACAGTGACTTACAGAAAAAGGTAGAATTGTTTCAGAAGGGTATGTTACCTGAATTTAACATTGATAAATATCATTTTTTGAGGTTTGGAATGAGGATATGTGTTCCCTATGATTCACAATTGATGAAAGAGTTGTTATTTGAGGCTTATAGTTCTCTATTTTGATTTCAACCTGAGGGAACTCATATGTACAAAGATCTTATGAATTATTACTAGTGGGATGTAATGAAAAGAGATATTGCTCAAATTACTATGAAGTGTTTAACATATCAATAGTTTAAAGAAGAATGATAGTTACCAAAAGGGATAATTCACCCATTCCCAATGCCATTGTGGAAATGGGAAAATGTTTCCATGGATTTTTTAGTGTGACTACCAAAGAATTCTAGAGGTAACAATGCAATTTTGGTTATTATTAATCGATTGACTAAATATGCTCATTTTCTTCCCCTTCAAGATATTCCGTCTCTAGATAAAAATTATTGATGGTATATTAATTATATAGTTAGGTTACATGGAGTTATTCTCGACATTTTATCTGATCATGATAATAGGTTCACTTCTAACTTTAGGAAGGGCCTTCATAAGTCACTGGGAACTAAATTAAATTTCAGTACCACTTTTCATCCTCAATCAGATGGACAGTCGAAACAAACAATTAGTACATCGGTAGATATGATATGTGCTTGTTCAAGGGATTACTAGGGATGTGGGGACCAACATATTTCATTGGTTTACTTTTCTTATAGCAACCTTTTTCATTCTAGTATATAGATGGAACAATTTGAGGAATTATATGGAAATAAGTGTCGAACTCCATGTTTTTGGGATTAAGTAGGTGAAAGTAAGTTGATGGGACAAGAATTGTAAGAAGAGATGGAAAAAATGTTCGGTTGATTCAGAATCACATTAGAACATCATAGGGTAGGAAAAAAATGTATACAGATAACTAGAGAAGGAATCTATCTTTCTAGGTAGGTGATCATGTCTTTCTCAATGTTTCTCCATAGAAAAGTGTGATGCGTTTTGGTAAGAAGGGAAAGATGAGTCTGATGTTCATTGGACCATATCAAATTTGGAAGAAATATAGATCAGTTGCCTATATAGTGGCTTTACCTACATGTTTATCCTGGGTATCTATTATTTTCATGTTTAAATGATGAGAAAGTATATGTCAGATTCATCTCATGTTTTTAGTCCATATGTAGCTCAGTGGGAAGAGAATCATTCTTATTAGAAATAACTAGTCCATATTCTTGACCGTAGACAGAAAGTATTGCAGAATAATTTAATTCCTCAGGTAAATGTTTTTTGGAAAACCCATATGGTTGAATACGCAACATAGGAATCTGAAAATTAGATGAGAGATAAATACCCCCAATTATTTGATATGAGAATAAAATTGCAAGAATGAAATTTCTAAAAGGGGAAGGATGTAACATTCCAGGTAAATAAAGAACATAAAATATTCATATCTATTAATATTTTTGAATTAAATATTAATTTTAATTTAAATAGGATTCTATATTTGATGGTGTTCACTACACAAATCAATGGGTTTCTCTGAAATCTTATATTGCACAAAATGATGATTCATACTGAAATAATAATAATATAATATTACTAATTTAAATGGTAGTTAACACCTAGTGATTGTATTGGCAGAAATGAATAGAACTAACCACATTATTATTAAACATGTTTGTTTAATGTCTTTACATTTATCCAATAAATTTTAGAGGCTTAAAATAACAACAAATCCGATTTTAAGCATGAAATACATTAATATTTTCTAAAGGTTATTTTACTTCAATTAGATGGAGAACCCTTTATTCACTTTTATAAGATACATTGGACAAAATAAACTTCTAATTTTGAAGTGGAAAATCATGATTATATTTGGATAAATTTTTGGTAATTTTCTAAAAAGGATTATTTTTAAATGAATTGTAAAAAATACCACATTTTATGTCAAAACTATCTTTTCATCTAGTTTATTTATATAGAATTATTGTCCTTTTAGTTGTTTTTAAAGTGTAAGTAGATTATATTTTTATAATTTAATCTAATTTTGGTTATTGGAAGTAATTTCACATTGAAATTGGATATAAACACATGTCAATATTTTGTTACTTTTTTACTTCTTAAAATCACTCATTTTAGTTTTGACAATGGGAATTAATTTTAAATTAATTACTACAACATGAGTGTTTTGAATATGAAAAAATGGATTCCATATTTTTATTTAGGAGGTACAAATTGTGTAAATAGGTACCTTTTATTTTTATATGTTATGAATAGTAATTTTAGTAAATATTTTATTTACGATTGTTAAAGGGAAAATATGGTAAATAAGTGAAAAAATAATATTATAATAATAATAAACTATCATAACACATGTCCAAAAATTATTGGAGGGATATATCCGAACATGGAAATCCATGGGTCTATTTTGGGACCACATAGAGTCACTTTTTTGTGAAAATGACATTTTTTAAGAATTCCATTAATGAAAAGAAAAAAAAACATAAACATGTATTTTTTAATAAAACCATTTTTATATAAGGTTATACAAGTGATATCTTCGATAATAAGTAGTTAATATAAAGATAAAAATATTTCAAACATCATGGAATTCTATGACAAATTTTTAGACATCAAATAAATTAATATATTTATGACACAATGATGATGCAATGATTACCTTATTAATGACTCATTTAAATAAATGAGATTATAAATTTTAAAATAAATTTATTTTGAAACATTTTATGTCATCCATGAGTTTTATGGATGATTATGACTTGTTATATTTTAATTAATGATATTTTTTCTAAAGAACCAAGTTGATATGGAATTTTGAAAAGTCGTGATATGAATAATATAAAATTATACATAAATGAGTTTTTAAAACAAATAGTATTTTATTAAATGACATACTAGTCTTAAAAGTATAATACTCAACCAAATGACAAAGATAATGTTGAAATTTTCATTAATGAACAACTTGAGGTTCTCTTGTGTAATACCCGAGACTTTTATGTTATATAAATCATCAAAGGAATCTTTTTCTACACAACACTTGCTTATCTTGCTTTACACGCAATCGCGACCTTCCTCGATAGCTTGTGTCGTACGCAATACCGAGTTTCACTAATCAACAATATGCTATTAAAACTAGCCATTATGAATAGTAATAACCACTTTTTGAAATTTTATAAATTTTATTTTTCAAAATGGACTTCATTTTTTTACTCAGAATATCGAAATTAGCCTAGGGTGAAATTTTGGTATTTTTCTGAAAACTTTCAATTTTTGATGAATAGTGAAACCACTAAGTGGTAGGTTAAAAACTGAATTTTGCATAAAACATAATTTTACCGCTTCTGTGAATGGAATTTCGAAAATCCGACAGACACGGTTGATATCAGTAAGTAAAATGTGGTTCAATGAGCTAAAAATAATTTTTTGGTGAATAGTAACATTTTATTTTTTTTACCGCGGTTAATAGTAAATAGGGTAACTAAGGGTAAATATGATATTAATATTACCCTAACACATGTCCTAATTCTATTGGATAAGTGTAATTCGACCAAAAGCAACCTTATGAATAAAATATGACCATTTAGGCCTACTTGGGTTAGATTAGGACATTTATTATTAATTTATTTAAAGAAGGGTTAAAATAGTTAAAATCAAAGTTTAATAAGTAAATCATTTTTAATATTGGGTAATACATAAGATAAATTCGACTATAAATATTAATTAGAAAGCTAAAAAGATTTCCTACATAATGATATTTTATTTATAATTTTTAGACATTATATAATTTAATTTATATATGACACAATTATGATGCAGTAATTATCTTATTTACGAAATATTGACATAATTGATGTTATAAACACCAAAATAAATGTAATTTGAGACTTTTTATGAATTACACAAATTTTATAGGTTATTATGATATATTAGTGTTGATTTAATCAATGTGGTTCGAACATATAATTCTGTTATGACCTTCACAAAAATCATATATCAAATAGTGTCAAAATTGACACAAAATAGTTTTTAAATCAAATATTATATTATTAATTGTTATTTTATTCCTAAAAATCTAAGGTTCGGCCAAATGACTTAGATAAGGATATATATATTAATAATAAACAATTTGGGGTTTTTTGGCATGTTATAGTAATTGTATTAACCATATAGTGAAAGAAAACAAAAAGACATGGTAAAAGTTAAATTATTTAACTTAGAGATAAATCTAATTGATAAGGTTAAAATAATATCCCAAACTTGTCTAAATTCTATTGGTTGATAGGATTTCGACCCTTCCCCACTTTAGCTTCGAAATAAGACCCTTTGGAACCATTATAAACCGTTTTTGACATTAATATAGAATAATATTTTGAGATATTCCTAAGGTGCCCCTCTCCTCCCTTATAAAAGGGCACCTCCTCCCCCTCCTCCTCACACCAAATTGAGCTCTCAAGCTCGGCCAACCCCTGCCATTTTCTTCTCTCCACTTCCCTAGAATAATCCTAGAGGTCCTGGTCTTCTTCAAAGACCAATATTAGTTCCCTAAGTGGAGGATTCAAAGAAGCGTTCCAAAGAAGAGGTAATATCCATTACCGATCTTTTCAATTTCTTTCTTCTTCAACTTCTTCTTCTTTAGTTGTTTCATGATAAAGTAATAACATCAGTATTACTTACATACTGATATGTTATTATAATTATGAAACAACCCTAATTCACCTTCTATCCATCCTACGGAAAAATGAAATCACCGCGCGTGCGTACGTACGGAATACCGTCTCCACGCCGTGGTGTAATCTATTTTCCACCACCACCTTACAAGGATGGGTATAATGGTGTAATGTGTAACTATTTATGATTATTATAAAGTAATATTGATACTGAAATAATATATATATATACTCCAATAAAATTCCACGATCATAGGTACGATATCATCACTCGTGCGTACGTACGGAATACCGTCTCCACGATGTGAAGCAACTCGTTCTACATGATCATCATTACATAATAATTATATAAATGAATTGAATGAATAAATATGATATATTTTACACTAATACCATTCTGGATATAAGGTATCTATAACCTTAAAAGAAGAATATGTATTTATTCGGCAAAACACGCATAAGAACAAAAGGCAATAAAGACCCGAGTAACACGTAACAATGAAATATTAATAACAAGAAGCTAAGAATATGACCATATATGATATCATATCAATATGTATGATTCTGGAATAAGTCAATAACATTATTTAAACCATTATCCAGGAGCTTCGGACACGTACAAAGCAAATCGGACCTAAGGTAAGGGAAATATCACAATCTCATTATTATCCGAGATTGTTTATCCGTAAGTATTTACTGGGGTGTATTTTATCATCCACATCCATGTTTCCTCAATATGTAATATTATTTCCATCCACTTACAATAGTTTAATTCCAATTTTACCCTTCAGTGAGTTTTTAGTAAAGAATAAGAAAGTAATCTTTTGTCGTACGAGGTACTTTTTTGACTTTTCCGACAAAAGTACGAAAGAATGTTTTTTTAACTTATACGACATGAATGGATTTTTAATACATTATTTCCAAGAAGCTTCCTTTACAAGTTTTCAAGTTTATTTTTAATCAACTTCATTTAGTTTAACATTGTTTGACATGTTAAGAAAGGCAAAATGTTTTTGAAGAAGAAAGGATATTTTCCTCAAGAATGGAGTTCAAGTGTTTTATCAAAATTATTTTCCATCTAAGATAATAAAGGGTTCTGTTTTTATCCCTATTATTACATTGATTTTATCATGTTGTGATGGAATTATTTTTATGAATTCCTTTATCTTATATGAATTGATTTATGATGTCATGTTGTTTAAGAATCCCATTTTTATTACATGGGTTACGCTATGATGTATGGTTTTTGATTATGTGGCACACATAAGAAAGGATTCATTATAAGATGGGTGGGACCTATATCTCCCTCCAATGCATTGGGTAAAGATTTTGTATCTCATGAGATAGACATTGCTGGAATGGTAGGTTATACCGGTTTAGTGAAACAAGACTGGAACGAGGGTGACTCGGTTCAGAAAGGGACTTTGTCCACTAAGATAGTCTTGGCAATGAGTCATGACAAACAAGAAATGATTTTCCATGATTATGTGTGCATGCCACAAAGTTTCAAGTTTTATGTTATGATAATGGGGATCTCATTTTCACTTCTATGATTTATTCCATGTTAAGATATTATGATCTCTTTTGCAGGTTTTGATTTTCAAAAAGATATGATATGATTTTTATTTCCTTTATTTTCCCATGCTGAGCATTTGAGCTCACCCTTTTATGTTTTCTTTTCCCCAGGTCAGGAAGATGGATATTAAGTAGAATATGCTAAAAGGGACCCTAGATATGATGAAATAAATGGGAGACACTGTAGAAGATTTATGAACCAGTTGTTTATGTTTCCCAGTTTCTAAAGACACTATACCTATACGGTCCTTTGTGGTTTTGTCATATGTTGTAATAAGTGTGCTTCAATTTTGAAGTATTAACAATGTATGTAAAGTATGGGTCGTTATATCTTGTAATTTTATAGTAAATATATTAACCATATAGTATAATATACAAGAATAAATGGTAAGAGTTAAATTACTTAAGAACGGGATCAATCTAAAAGATAAGGCTAAATTTTTGGCCTAGACTTGTCTAAAACCTTTTAGTTGAGAGGTTTTCGACCCAAAAAATCTTATATTTGAAATAAATGACTTTTGAACTATTTGAAACCTAAAATAATTTTATAATAAAATAATACATTTAAACTTTTCTAAAGTGACCCTACTCCCTCTTATAAAAGGACATGACCTCTACCCATTTAATCACACCTCTCAAGCCCCTTGGCTCATCCAAACTCTACCCAAATTAGCTCCCAATATCACTATATTCCTTATAGAAGCCTTTCATGGGGAATAAAGAAATTTTAGATGTCATTTTATCTAAAATCAAAATGAGTTACTCTATTTGGGGAAGAACAAGGAACATACCTAACGAGTCTGACTCAATGTAAGGGAACATTTCACCCTTATATTTTTATAAAGCACTTATTTTATGTTATTTATTTTAATTTACAATTTCTTATGTTGGTATATGTTCTTCTATATCCTTATAACAGTAAATTTTATGTCCATGTGAATAGAGACCCTTTTCACTCTCATCAACTCATTTTCTGGATTTTTATGTGACGTTGTAAAGCTGTTGAATTTTCTTAAGGGTACTTCTTAACCCAATTTTCATTCATTTGGTTGACCGTCTACTTCTTGATTATGACTTTCTATGACTATGTGAGAAATAAATTTTGATATCTTATATTGTATTTTACATAAATTATTGTACTTATTGTGAATACACATAATCAATATATTTTATTTAAAAATGGTCTTTGTCAGGGACTTCATCTCAATCTCCTTTCATTGAGGAATATTTTGATTTATAAACAACATTATTTTATATAGTTTATAAACCTATTTTAATTTTAATTTCATTCAAAGAAAATATTGTTTCTATGAATCGTTTTACTAAACAATAAAAATAACGTTTCTTTTTAACGTACACAGTGACAACGACCATTCATCCGCCATTAGCATTATTTGAAATTTGGATTCCATAACAAGCAGTAATGTTTTAAATGAAAAAGAAATACCATATACCCTTTTTACGTATTTTGGTATTGAAAATGGTTTTGAGAAAGCTTTTATTATTTCAATATATTGAAATGATATATTGTGAATGAAATGTGGAAATGTTATCTTCCCTTTAGGCTTGGTTTTTGTGTTATGAATATGTTATGAAATTTATGAATTGTTTACATATACGGTTGATTCTGTGATAAACCTAGGGTGGGGGAGCCCGAGATAGCTCTCCAATGAATTGGGTAATGTGATGGAGTTAAACGATAATGTTTCTCTTAAGATATTTAGGAAATATATTGTGATGGAGATTCCAAACGTAACACTCTTTGTTGTTGTGATAGCAACAAATTAAGTGTGTTATGGATGCCACTTGTAACCATTATGATTTATGATTTTTATTTGTATTCCATAAATTTTTTTATTTCTTGAGTATGTTAATTTATATGTGTTTTATTATTGAAAATTATGATTTAATTTATTTTCATGTATTAATTGATTAATGTTTTCTTTCATTATTTTATAACACTTACTGAGCTTTTTATGCTCATCCCTACTTTTTGAAAAAAAAAATTCACAATGTATAAGGAAGGGTAAGAGAGTGGAATAATTTAAGAATATTTATATCAAGAAAATAATTCTTTTTTTATTTATTGAGTTTTACTTTTGTGAAAAAAAATCGTTAGAATAGAAGTGTATACATTGTAATATTTTCTATGTAATGTAATCGTTGTGGCCTAATTCTAAAAAACTCTAAACTAGAAAAGATCATCAATGTCGATTTCTTGACATAACTAGAGATTATGTAATTTTTAAGGCTGGGGACTTATAGTATTATAATAATAACAATATATAGGAATATAGTTGATTATGGATTTATTAATTTAGTATGGAAACAAATTAGGAAAATGAATTAAAATAAGAAAATAATTTTTGAAGTAGTTGGTAAAACAATTACCTCTTCTTCGAGTGTCTCCTTTTGATTCGCACAAGAGGACTTCTTAGGATGGGTTTCCTTCCAATGTATATCCTCTAAGATTAATTGAGGGATGTTTTAGGTTAAATGGGTAGATTTGTTTTTGAGACAAAGGGATTTATATGTGTGAATAAAAGAGAAGGATAGGTACCCATTTATAATAGATTGGAGGGGCAGTTTAGGAAACTCCAAAACTATTAATTTTTTATAAATTGATTTTTAGTAAAAAAAATAGGTAAATAGTGAGTTATTTAGACGATAAGATGACTATGGGTTGAAATAATATCAAACAATAAAATTTTAACTTTTTTCCCTTTAATTTTAAATCTTATCATTTTTATTTTTCCTTATTTAAACTATTTAATTTTATTTGTGGTAATAACATTATTAATATTTAATGGTTATACATTTTTATTTATATGGTGTAAATTGAACATAAATAGAAACTTTATGATATCTTTTACTTTATAATTATTACTATGTAATTTTTAAATATTTTTATTTATTTTAAATAATTTAATAAATTGTTAATTTTATAAAATATCAATACTATCAATTATGACACTATTCATTACTTTAACTTTTAGTAAAATCCAAACAGAAAGATAAACATAAATCAAACAATTGAATACATTTATAAAATTTCATAGTAACCTATAAAATTCTTAGATCATAACAGTAATGTAAAAATATTTTTATTTTAATATTTTTTAAAACAATTTTTTGGTATTTCTATTAATAAAATATTTACTTCTTCCTTATTGTGTCATTATTTATGTTAATTATTTAGACTAAAATTTCTATGATTCATATTATTCTTTTATATTTACAGATACTATTTATTATTTAATTTATATATTTTTTATTCCAATATTAAAAATATTGAACTGAAAAGAAATGAGAGTGTGACACGTTTCCATATTCATTAATATTAATAATATCTAAGTAATTTTTATAGGCAAGTGTTCATTAAATAATTAAAAATAACTAATTTTGATATCATTAGAATTATGAAAGTAATTTGGACGAATTATAAATTTTTTCGAATTTTTTATCATTAAATAAAATATTATATTTTTAAGAAGATCATTTATATCAATATTTAAAATTATTATTATTTGAATATTTATTAAGTCATAAAAACTTATTTCATTCAAGAAACCTACATTAAATAATCCCTATTATGTCAATTTCTTCCAAAAAAGTCGTGTATGGCCAAAAATATTTCAAAATATATTTATTTTATTATTATTATTATCATTTAGTTGATTCTTCCTTCAATAAATCAATATCTACATCATCATTCTGTCATAATTTAATTTAATTATTTATTTTCTAAAATTATAAAAAAAATTATCATTATATAGATAAACATTTTATATTTATAATGAATATTTATAGTCGACCATATCTCTTATATAATCTCATATTACAAATATTTAAAAAAAAGTATATCAAAATTGGATTTTCATTAAATATAATATTATAAATATATTAAAGTGTTCTAAGTGACTTTAGGAGGGCCTAATATATAACCATGTATGGTTATTCTAGAAAAAAAAACCGTATCCAATTAAATTTGTACAAGTTTTATGGAAATGATAAAATATTATAATATTACTTTAATGTTTAATTACTCAATTTACCCATAACCACAGTAATAAAAAAATTACTAATGTTATTATTCATAATGCCCAAAATTAGAAGGGAACCTATTTATATAGTTTCAACCCACTTATATTAAATGTGGAATCCATTTTTAAAAATTCAAATCATTGAAGATACATTAATTAAATTAAAATTAATCATGTTGATAGAACAGAAAAACATTTTTTAAAAGTAATAACTATAAAAATATTGCCATGTGTTTATATAGAATTTTAATGTTAAAATAATTCCAATGAAGTAAATTATATTAAATCACAAAAATATAATCAAATTATACTGTAAAACCATTCAAAGGTAAAATTTAACACTATGAATTATTTGGGTGAATAATTTTGTTTTAAATATAAATTTAGTTTTTTCACTATTCATCATAACAACAATCTTATCAAAAAATTACCAAAAAATGAACCAAAGTAAATTTTGATATTACCCATTCAAATAATCAGTTTAATATTTCAAATTTAATATAATAAAGTGTCAAATATTTTACTTAAAATGGGTTCACTATTAAAATGAGGTAAAACTACATTTTATGAAAAATACTTTTTTTATCCAAAAAATTGAATTCGTCCTTATATAATGTCCAAATAATAAGTTTATTTTTTAATTCTACATGTTAAAAAATTTAGGGATAATTTTTCGGTTTTTTCAAAAATAGTTGATTTTTTGGTGATTTTTAAAATACTGTAATTTAGGATATATATACATTATAAGTTAAATATACTATTCCTTGAGTCATATCAATTGTATAAAACATAATCGCAGACTATAATTCTGTATTTACTATATTACGTCACGAAATAATATTTATTTTGTGTCTTGAACCATAATAATAATCTAATGAATAAAATAATCATAAACTATGTCTCCTCCATTATAAATACCACCCCTCAGCACCTCTTTTCCTCATAATTATTAAGCCCTAAATCTTATTCAATTTCTACCCAATCCTCTTGCCAAACCACTTCAATTATTCTAGGATTTTCTGGTCACAACAAAATAACCGAACCAATTTCCCTTAGGAGGTTCTCAAGGATAAGGATTAAAGAGGTGAAATCCTCTATCACATTCTTTATTTTCTTTTCACATTTTTTCTTATACTCTAATCACATCCTCTTTATAAACATGAATGATAACTCTAGTATCTTATATATAATATAATTTTTTTATTTAAATTGAAAATACACCACCAATTCTCTTCTCTTATTCTTTTTATTCTACAAATTAAAACATCATCTAGGAGGTTCCAATTTACCACCATCATGGATGATGTGTTTTCATTTTTTATTTCTACCTTCAAGGATGGACACAAAAAGATTTTTATGTTAAAAAATATTATATTATATGTATTACATCTTATATAATTTTTCTGAACATGTATATATTAATATAATTTCAATAAATTAAACAAAACTAATTTGTGATGATTAAAAAAACCAAAAAATAAGCTAAAAAATTATTACTATTGTTTTATCCAATGATTCATCCTCGTAAAATATAAATGAATGAAATATTTAACCATTTAATATGTTTTATTTTCTTTTATAACATATAATTTCAATTATTGAGACCTTTTCCCATTTCACATGATCTTTAATACATGTATATATGTTAAACAATACTGAAAACAAATTAACCACACACTATTGAATGGAAAAATTAAATCTCATAACTCATTAAAGAATTCATAAATTAACTTAATAAAATTATAATAACTTAAATAAATGTTTAATATGTTCTTAAATAAATTATTAATGAATATAATTTCAATATTCAAGACATTATGTGCTTGTTGAGAACACATTCGTACAGAAAGTATGGGTTTTCACATCTCATATTTATTTCAGTGAGATATGAATAATTCACCATATATATATTGTCTGTAGTGTCACGACCTATCCCTCAGGGCTCGTATCGTGACTACCCCATTCCTTCTATCCATAGTCCAGGGGCTGGAGACTAGGACTAATGGCATAAATCGCTAAAATGGGAAGGCATTGCCTTTATAATCTGAACACACAAAATAAAGTACGCAACTATAAGTAAAAAAATAAGTAAAACTGTATACAAAAGAGAGTGCTAAAAGTAATGGGGGCTAGAAATACAATCCCAACAGTAAAGTACAAGGAATCTTAAAAGTACATGTACAACTGGAAGAAGAAGTAAAGCAGCTACTGGGTCATCCTCCGGGGTTCCTACCTGAAGGGTAGGTATAGATGGCCTCCTATACACTCCATGTCCATCTGTCTGCTCTATGTACCGTCACGCCGAATGTTCCACCTCTAGGTATTGTCCAGGCCTGTTACTCTCCACCTCAGTCAGCGATGTCCGTCATCTGCAACCAACACAATGAGGTGCAGGCATAACCCGTTTAGGGGTGAGTATAACGATACTCAGTAGGGACCTCGAAACCCTCAAGGTCTCACAAAATCCAACAAGGATAAACCACAAATAATGAAATAAATGGATAACCATTACTTAGGTATATTCCCATGCATATACCTATGTTATCTAGTAATCCATCTCCATCATAAGGAAAACACACACATCATTGACTCAACTCAAAACTAGAATTTTATTCTAGGGGTGGTAACATGTAACACTCCCAGTCAAATTGTCGAAACCTTGGGTGTTGGTGTACTCCTCCTCTATAGAGTATTGTGGGCCTGCCGTATCACATAGAGGCACTTCCCACTATCCTGGACTATTGTGGTTCTCCTCCTGTTGAGTATTGTGGGTCTAATGCGTCACACAGAGGCGCTCCCCACTGTGGGTCTATCGCGTCACACTGAGGCGCTCCCCTTTGTAACCTACTAAGGTACTCCTACTGTCAAGTATCATGGGTCTGCCATGTCACGTAGAGGGACTCCCCACTGTGGGTCTGCCACATCACACAGAGGCGCATCCCACTGGGCTAGTCGAAACACTCTGAGTTGAAAGGTCATCTGTTGTCAGGTATCAGCCAGCTACTAGGTCTCCGTACTCTGTTTGGTTGTCTCCGGGTGGATCCACTCTATGAGCTATTGTTCGATACTCCAACTATCATGAATACCCAATTAGAACTATCTCAATGTTCCTCCTCATCATAGGGGTATCAACGCAACAGACAACACGTCAATCGGACGCCCAGTCTACAAGTTAGTGGCATTTCCATTTCCGGAGCCCGGTTGGTTTTTAGGTTCAAACCAACCTGACTGTATCCCAACTATGTACAGACCTCATGTGGGATATACCAAATGAACTGTCTCACTCTAATATTACCATCGTCGCAGGTGGTTCTTCAATCAGAAACTCATAGCCCATGATATAGGCGAAAATGTGAAAACATGCCAAAGCGGGTCTGGGGTCCTGTCTGACCCTGTCGGACTAACCTAACCCGACCCGGTCTGAGGGGGCATCCTGGACCGAGGGCACGAACCGTCCCAAAGGCGCGGCCCAACCTGAGTGGGCGGCACAGCCCAGGAGGGCGGCCCGGCCCGAGAGTGGTCCAGCATGAGGGCAGACCGTGAGGGCTGACTGGCTGGCGGCCCATGTGGCCCAGCTGGCTGGCTACCCCTGTGGCCTGACTCACTGGCAGCCCACATGGCCTGGCTCACTGGCTATCGCGTGGCCCGGCTGGTGGGTGCTACGGGGCCCGACTGGCGGGCCGCTGCGAGGCCCGGCTGGCCACGTATGGGGGGGGGGGGGGTTCCACGCCCCCATCTTGATGAAAATAACCGGCGCTAAGCGCCAGTTCGAAAGATGTAGGACCCAGGAGGGTCCCGCCTTGTCCGGCTGGCCGAGCGGCCAGCCCGTTCTGCACCACCGGAGGCAGGCCCGACACCGGAGGCAGGCCCGACACCGTCCGCACCTGGATCCTCCGTCACATCGCTACCGTGTCGTGGTTCTGGTCCTCTACGTGGCACGACAACGATGCGCCCCTCCATCCGACCTCCATGGCCCTCCGGGCCTTGGCCCTTCCACCTGCGCGGCATGACGGCATGCGCCCCTCCAGCGGCCCGACAGGCGGCCATGCTCCACCGAGGCCTACGCTGGCCACGACCTGGATCTCCGCACGGCGCGACGACGCCATGCCCCTCAGGAAACTTGGTGGCCCTTACGCCACTGGTTCACTTCGCAGCCAGCCCATCACCATCCTTCCTTGCTCTTTCGCCATCATCAACAAACGATTAGAATAAAGGTGGAGGGTCGGTCCGTGTTCATGCGGTCCGAGCTCTCCTTGTTTTTGTGATACCAATTGGAAATTCACATTCCATAATTTGAATGGCGTAGAACGGGAACAAAAATCAATTCCAAATACCCTACCTCGTTTGTTGATGATCTTTGTCGAAGTCGTGGGAAGGAGAGTTTGGAGAAGTCAAATCAAAGATGATGTCATTGTCATTTTTCATGGGTGGTAGTGCTTCCACTTCTTTCCCCAGTTGACAAGGGAGAAATGTCTTTCATTCTGCGTTGGTGGAATTAGATCCTCCAAGTTCATCCAAGGCTCCACCCAAAGAATAGATGCAAACCAAAATGAAATAATAGATTTTTCTATTATTTATTTTTTGGTATGAATTCAAAATTCCATGTCTAATTAAATGAGATAACCCACTTAATTAATAGGGGAGTGTTGGCTCCATTAATTAGGGGGGAATGACAAGGGTTTTCTCCATTTAAATGAGGAGTTAAGAAGCTTGGGTGGTCCCCAGAACCATAATATCCTCCCAAGGGAGGTTATGTCTGGGTGGGCCCCACCACCCTAACCTCTCATGGGAGGTTATGGTGTGGTAGGCCCCACCTCTAACCTCCTCTTGGTGGTTTTAACCACCACAAAATAAATATAAGTTATCATCTTATTTTTATTTAATTTATTTAAAAACCCCAAAAACAAACATCCATTCCTGACCAACTACCGTCGAGGTGAAAGACTTCTTAAGAGAATATTAGCACTGTGAGTTCAACAGTGCCCATGGATTTCAATTTCGTGCACCAGTTCAAAAGTTATAAAATCATGCCTGTACGTTTCTGGAACGTACCTGAAAAAAACATCAGGAATTGATTTTGGGCACCCCAGGCCTCGAAATCAAGAGCCATAAATTTTTTGCAGACTCGTAAAAGTCCCATGAATTTAAGAATAAAATTTCCAAGGAATTTTCGGGTCTTTACATTCTACCCACCTTAGGGATTTACGTCCCTATAAGATACAACATGAACTAAGGGAACAAAAGAGGGTACTGAGCACACATCTGAGCCTCCCGCTCCCATATGTATTCCTAGAGTTTCCAATTCTTCCAGTGAATGTGCACCATAGGTATCGACCATCCACATAGGACACGCTCCTGTTGATCCTCAATCTCTACTGGAACCTCCATGAAAGTCACCCCATCATCGATGTCCAGCTCTCTCAGGTTGATGATGTGGGAAGGGTCGTGCATGTATCCCCTCAGCTGAGATACGTGGAAGACGTTGTGCACCCGGTGTAACTGATGTAGAAGAGCTAAGAAGTATGCCACCTTGCCTACTCTGGTAAGGACCTGGATAGTTCTGATGAATGGTGGAGATAACTTTCCGCCTCATCCAAATCTCAGTAGACCTTGTCGAGGTGAGACCCGTAGAATTATGTGGTCACCTTCCTCGAACTCCAGAGGTCTTAGACTCTTATCATCATACGATTTCTACTAGCTCTCTGTAGTCTTAATCTGCTCCTGGATGATATGCACCTTCTCCGTGGTACCTCGTACCATCTCCGGTCCCACTAGTGTTGAGTCACCTGGGTCTGTCCAGCACAGTGGCGATCTGCAAGGTCGATCATTCAAGGCCTCAAAAGGTGTCATACCGATGGTGGAGTGATTGTAGTTTTTGTAGGAAAACTCTACCAATTGTAAGTGATCCTCCCAGTTGCGACCGAAGTCAAGGACACATGCACGGAGCATGTCCTCAAGGGTATGAATGGTTCGCTCAATCGGACCATCTGTCTGAGGATGGAAGGCGGTGCTCAAACATAGCTCGCCATGAAAGCCTCCTGCAACCCCTTCCATATTCATGAAGTAAATCATGCATCACTATCAGAGACAATAGGAGAAGGTAATTCATGAAAATGCACAATCTCCTGTACATAGAGGCGTCCCATGCTCTCTACTGAGCCCTGTGCTCTGATCGATAGGAAGTTGGCCGACATGGTGAGTCATTCAACAATCACCCATATCGAATCATGAATCCTGGATGTACATGAAAGAACCGTCATGAAGCCCATGGATATCCCATCCCACATCCACTATGGGGCCTCAAAGGGCTGAACCAAGCCGACTGGTACCTGGAAACCTACCTTCACTTGCTAACAAGTGAGGCATCATGAGACAAACTCTGCTACCTCTATATTCATACCTGGACACCAGTGCTATAGTCAAATGTCCTAGTACATCTTCTCCAGTCTTGGGTGTAACGCTAGAGGGGAAGTGTGGAACTCCCTCAACACTTCCTCTTTAAGTGCTACTGGTACCAATGTACTTCCTCTGTAGAGGATAATGTGCTCCCCACCTTCATAAAATCCATCAGGTACCTACCCTGTGGATATCTGAGCACGTCGTGTCTGACATTCAGTGTCTCCACGTTGCATCTCCCTGACTCACTGAAGAAGTGGAGTGACTATAAGAGACTGAAGGAGAAATACTCCATCTTGGTCCACATTAGAAATATTTAAATCAGTCAGTTGCCCTGTCACCTCTCCTAGAATCTGTATACCATATCTCCTTCTGAGTGCATCTGCATCAACGTTCCCCTTCCCAGGAGTATAGACTATCTCGAATTTATAGTCTTGGAGGAACTCAAGCCAACACCGCTATCTCAGGTTCAGGTCCTTCTAGGAGAAGATATACCTTGGAATCTTGTGATCATAGTGGACTGTGAAACACTTGCCCATCAGACAGTGTCTCCACATATTCAAGGTGAAGAACAATGTTTCTAACTCCAGGTCCTTGGTAGTGTACTTCTTCTTGTGTTGTCTCAGCTGCCGAGAACCATATGCGATCACTACTTACTCCTTCATCAGGACACACCCATGTCTTGTCCCTAATTCATCACAATAAACTACATACCCTATGCCGTCTTCTAGAAGCATCAGAATGGGGGCACTAGTCAGCCTCTTCCTCATCTCCTGAAAGCTCTACAGGAATCTCTCCGACCACACGAAGGGTTTCCCATTCTTCGTCAAGGCTGAAAGTGGTGCTTCAACTCTGGAGAACGTTGTAATGAATCTCCGGTAGTATCCAGCCAAGCTCAGAAAACTTTGTACCTCCGTCACACTCCTGGGTAGCTCTCAAGAGAGTACCGCCTTAATATTCACTGGATCCACTGCAACTCCAGCCTCCTAGATGACGTGTCCCAAGAAATGAACACCTCAAATACAAAACTGTCACTTCGAGAGCTTACGATAAAGTTGGTGCTCTCGGAGTGTGTCTAGTACTACCTGCAAATGGTAGGAATGCTCCTCCTCAGTAGTTGAGTAGATCAGAATGTCATCGATGAAGACCATGACAAAGAAATAGAGGTAAGGCTGGAAGAACCTATTCATCAGAACACTATTGGAGCATTGTTTTTGCCAATGTGCATAACCAAGAACTCATAGTGTCCGTACCGACATCTGAAGGCCGTCTTCTACACATCCTCATCTTGAACTCTAAGATGGTGATATCCTGATCTGAGTTCTATCTTTGAAAACCATTGTGCTCCCTTAAGCTGATCAAAGATGTCATCAATCATTGGGAGTGGGTACTTGTTCTTCACTATCACCTGGTTCAGGCGACGGTAGTCAACACAATGCCTCAATCTCCCATCCGCCTTCTTGGCAAACAGAATCAGGTCAACCTAGGGAGAAACACTGGGCCAGATGCATCCCTTCCCCTTCAGATCCTCCACCTGTACCAGTAGTTCATGAAGCTCAATGGGAGCCATCCGATATGCTGGAGTAGATATCAGTGTCATCCTGGGGTACAGGTCTATGTAGAAGTCCACCTCTCTTTGAGTAGGTAGTCATGGAACATCATCAGGGAAGACATCAGTGTATTGGTCCACCACTATAGGATAAGTCAAACTCTCCACATCAACTTCTCTGAGAGTATGGCAATCCAACTATTGTGTGATTGGCTGAACCCTCCTCCGAGTAAGTCTGTAATGTGCTGCAAAGGTTCCTTTCTCGCTGGTGAAGGTAAACCTAGTCCTATCAATGAAGATACACCGCACTTTTCGCCTAATACAGTTAATCTGATCATGAACTGTAGATAACTATTCCATACCCAAGATGATGTCGTAAGGCCTCGACACCTCTATGAGGAGATCCCAGCCAAAGTTCTTTCCCCCTAGAGTTAGCGCACACTACCAACACCACGGCGTAATCATCGAGTCTTCTTCTGTAGGAGTCTCTAGCCATAAGGATCGAGCCAACGCCTCCATCGGAATCTCTGAGCTCCAAATGAGGGTGGTGGAAATGAAATAATTATTTGAACCTGTGTCTATAAGAACTGAAGCTAAGGTGGAGTAGACACGGATAGTACCTCGAATCATCTCCAGAGCGCCATGGTCGTATTCCTCAGCTACCTAAAGCTGAGATCTCCCCTGTCTTCTAGCTCCATGTGGTCAGGGTGGTCCTCCGGGTGGTGGTGGAAGTAGCACATCGTAACGTCGTCCACCACCAGCTACTCGACCAGCTCCTCTACCACATCCTCCTTTTCCATGTGGACTACCTTGATCGAACCTCTTCGTCTTCCTAGGAGGTCTCTCAACTATCTGCTGATCATCTGAACGGAAGGTCGGACAGTCACAAGCCATGTGACCCTACCCACCACATGAGTAAAACGGCTGGATCCTGATAGGTAAGACACTACCTTGGGTGCCCCACACGATATATCCAGTGTCCTGCGACCGTCCACTTGTGGGTTTGTTCCTCTTGGACCTCTACGTCATCTGTCTAATACCGGCTGTAGAAGACTCCGCTGCATGTCGACTAGTAGTGGGACTAGCTGCTTGTGATAGCTCAGCAAGGAAACTCTCCACAAGGAGGGCTCTCTCTAACACCCCCGCCTATATCAGGATGCTGAGCGATATCATTGATGCCCTGATCACTCACGTGATCCCCTACTCGAAGGTCTGGGCCATGAAAAATGGGTCTCGTACCATATTTGTGGAGTAGCGTGAGAGGTCTGTGAAACTCATTATGTAATGAGCTACAGTCATCCTACCCTGCTGTAGATGAAGTAGCTCGTGTATCTGCACTGCTCGAATGGTGGCTGGTACAAACTCCGCTCGAAACAGGCTCTCGATGTCTTCCCAGAGTAGTGTTGCCTCATCATGGACCTAGAGCATCAGGCTCCACCATCTTCCTGATGCTTCCTAAATAAGACTCACAACAAGGATCACCATAAGGTTTTCTGGTGTCCCTACCATCCTGAAGACTCTCACTGTAGCCTTTAGCCATTCCTCAGCCACCTTTGGGTCTGTCTCTCCCTAGAACCAGGGTGGCATCTAGCGTTGGAACTCATGCAACATGCTCAAGTGGCATGCATCGTCTACTGTTGGGGTTGGTGGCATCAGTGGCTCAATGGGAAGTGCTATCGTTGTTGCCTCCACTGGTAAAGGGCCCTGCACCGAGGCCACATCACTTGGTGGCCTGGTAGAGCGTACGACTCATAGGGCTCTGCGCGGAGGCATCCAAAAAGAAACAGATGTGACATGGTAAAAAGAATATACCTGGTGTGATGACCTCGTTGAGTTGACTTAAAAAAACCTTTTGAAAACACATAGGCAATCAGTGGTATCATGCACTGAGTCGGAAATTAGAAGATAGGGTCCTGGTTTATGGATATGTCGGTCGTCCGCACCAACACTGGACTCCCTGAACTGATAACCACACTTAGTAACCTTTACACTATTGCTTCATAGAAAAGGATTATCAGAGTCCTAAGTTCTGTGGTAGAACCGAGACCTCTGATACCAATTTTTCCTGACCTATCCCTTGGGGTCCATATCATGACTACCCCAACCAACCATCCATAGGCCAGAGGCTGGCGACTAGCACCAAAGGTGTAAATACCTGAACTAGGAAGGCATTGCCTTTATAAACTGAACAGACATAACATAGTACACAAATGGAAGTAAAACACTATGTAAAACTGTATATAAAATAGAGTGATAAAAGTAAAGGGGGCCAGAAATACAACCCAACAGTAACGTACAAGGAAACGTAAAAGTACAAGTACAACTGAAAGAAGATGTAAAGCAGCTACTTGGTCGTCCTCCGGGGTTCCTACCAGAAGGGTAGGTCAAAATGGCCTCCTCAGCACTCCATGTTCGTCTGTCCTCTCTATGTATTCTCACACCGAGTGGTACACCTCCAGGTACCGTCCAAGCCTGCTACTCACCACCTCAGTCAGCACTGTCCATCGTCTGTAACCAACACAATGAGGTGCAGGCATAGCCCATGAAGGAGTGAGTATAATGATACTCAGTAGGGACCCCCGACACCCTCAAGGTCTCACAAAATCCAACAATGATAATCCAAAAAGAATGAAATCAACGGATAACCATTACTTAGGTATATTCCCATTCATATACCTAAGTTTTATAGTAACCCATATCAATCATGATGAAGACACACATGTCATTAACTCATCACAAAACCGGGATTATATTCTATGGGTGGTAAATGTAAAACTCCCAGTCAAACTATCAAAACCTTGGCTGCTGATGTACTCCTCCTCTATAGAGTATTTTGGGCCTGCCGCGTCACACAGAGGCACTTCCCACTATCCGAGACTACTATGGTACTCCTCTTGTCGAGTATCGTGGGTCTGATACGTCACATAGAGGTTCTCCACACTGTGTGTCTACTGCGTCACACAGAGGTGCTCCCCCTCATTGCCTGCTGAGGTACTCCTCCTGTCGAGTACCATGGGTCTACCGTGTCACACAGAGGCACTCCCCGCTGTGTGTCTGCCACGTCATAGAGAGGTTCTTCCCATTGGGCTTGTGGAAAACACTCCGAGTCGATATTTTAGCAGTCATCAGGTATCACCTAGCTATTACGTCTCCATATTCCGTTTGCTAATCTCCAGAAGGATCTGCTCCACGAGCTATTGGTTGATACTCAAACTGTCACGATGTCCCAAGTAGAATTATCTCAATGGTCCGCCTCGTCATTGGGCTATCAACGCAACAGACGGTGCGTCAACCAGACGCTTGGTTTGTGAGTTATTAGCATTTCTGTTCCAGGGGCCTGGTTGGTTTTTAGGTTCAAACCAACCCAACTGTATCCCAACTATATACAAAACTCAATTGGGATATTCCTATAGAACTGTCTCACTCTAAGATTTCCATCACTGTAGGCGGTTCATCAATCTGACCACAGTAGCCCAAGATATGGGCGAAAATGTGAAAATAGGCCAAAGCAGGTCAGGGACCGGTCCGACCCAGTCGGACTGACCCGACTCAACCCGGTCCGAGGGGGTGGCCTAGACTAAGGGCAAGGCCCGGACCGATGGAGTGGCCCAGCCCGAGTGGGTGGCCCAACCCGAGAGGGTGGCCCGACCTGAGAGGGCGGTCCGCGTGGCCCGATTGGTGACCCGCAAGGCCCGGCTCGCATCCTGCGTGGCCCGGCGGGCTGGCGACCCAAGTGGCCCAGCTGGATGGCCGCCAGCGGGGCCCGACAGGCTGGCTGCCGCATGGACCGGTGGGCTGGTGCCACGCGGCCCAGACGGTCGGCCGCCGCATGGACTGGATGGCCATGTGGGGGGGGGGGGTGGCGTGCCCCCCATGCTTGTCGAATGGAACCAGCACTAAGCGCCTGTTAGGAAGCTGCGGGACCTAGGAGGATCCTGCATTTTTCAGCTCACAGAGTTGCCAGCCGGTTCCGCACCACCGGTGGCCAGCCCGATGCCAGCTCCTCCTGGATCCTCCACCGCGGCGCGACGACGTCGCGGTTCTGGTCCTCGGCACGGTGTGAAGGCATCGTGCCCCTCCGTCCAACCGTCATGGCCCTCCTAGTCGTGACCCTTCCACTGGCGCGACGTGATGGCAGTGCACCCCTCTGGTGGCCCGCACTAACCGCGGCCTGGTTCTCCGCGCGGCACGACGGCGCCCCACCCCTCTGGCAACCCGACGGCCCTTGCGCCGCTGGTTTTCATCATGGTCGTCTTGTCATCATCTGTCATTGCTCCATTGCCATCGTCAAAAAATGAGAACAACAAAGGGGTAGGTTTGGGCCATGTTCGTGCGGTCCAAGACCTTCTCATTATAGTGATACCAAATGGGAATTCACATTCAATAATTTGAAGGATGTTTAGTGGGAACAAAAATCAATTCAAAACCCCCTACCTCATTTGTTGATGATTAATGATGATGTCATGGGAAAGAGAATTTAGAGAAGACGAAATGAAGATGACATCGTCATTGTTTTTCATGGCCGATAGTGCTTCTCCTTCTTGCCCCTGTTGAAGAGGGATAAATGTCTGTTGTTCTTCATTGGAAAAATTAGTTCCTCCAAGTTCTTCCAAGGCTCCACCCAAAGAATATATTCCAACCTAAATGAAATAATAAATTTTTCTGTTATATAATTGTGGGAATGATTTCAAAATGCAATGTTTAATTAAATGAGACAACACACTTAATTAATGGGGGAGTGTTGGCTTTATTAATTAGTGGGGAAGTCCAACGGTTTTTTCCACTTAAATGAGGAGTTATGAAGATCGGGTGGTCCCCACCACCATAATATCTTCCCAAGGGAGGTTATGTGCGGGTGGGCCCCACCACCATAACCTCTCATGGGAGCTTATGGTCTGGTGGCCCCCACCTCTATACTTCTCTTGTAGGTTTTAACCACAACAAATTAAAAATAATTTATCACCTTATTTTTATTTAAATTATTTAAAACCCCAAAAACTAACTTCCATTCTCAACGAACAACTGTTGAGGTTAAAGTCTTCTTAAGAGAATATCGGTAATACGAGTTCAACGGTACCCTCAGATTTCAATTCCGAGCACTGGTTCAAAAGTTATAAAATACCACTCATTCATTTACTGAATGTACCCATAAAAACATCATGAATTGAATCTAGGCACACCGGGGCTCAGAATCAAGCGTCGTAAATTTTTACAGATGCGTAAAAATACCATGAATTTAAGAAAAAAAATTACACAGAATTCATGGGTGTTTACATGTGATTTATGTATACTTCAACATAATCTATCATATCATAAATTACTTTTCATTATTATATTAAAAGATTCATTTTCTGATTATTAATTTTTTGGGGCATAAAATTCAATTGATTACAATGCAGTAATTGATTCTTTCCGAACCTCTATTTTTTCCATCGGGATACGCTTTCAATCTCTCTACCCAAAAGTAATTCTTAAATATTTTTATATAATTCTTATAAATTATATTTATATTTGCATTAAAATGTACTAATATCATTTCATCCCTCTTTTATGGTGAAATAAATGCTTTATAATGTTCACATTCAAATTCCTCCAGATAAGCGATCTCAAATAAAGGGATCTTCCCAAATTCATACCCATTTTCAATTACAATCCCTAATATATTTTAAGATGAAATTATATTTCTAAAATCTATATTTTTTTTCATAAATAAGACTATATTTTTTAATTTTAGGTTTTATAAAAAAAATTATGACATTCTCAATTTTAGAGAATTATAATTTTTTTCTCAACTACACAAAAGTAGCCCAATTCTAAATGTTCTTAAAAAACTCTTTTTACATGATGGTCATCATTTATGCCTCAAAATTAATTTCACTATCCTTAACTTATATTTTATAGTATAATCATGTTCAAAATATGATTTTTTGACAAATTAAAATGCTTTTCCAAATTTTTTCTTCTTTCCAATGTGAAAAAGGGTTTTTCTCGTCTCACATTTGCTGTTGTGAGATATATGCCATGTTCAACACTTACTCCTTATATGAAGTATATGTACTACACATATAAATATCATATAATGAGTCTTGATATTATCATTATATTTTTTGAGTTTCACATAATTTTTTAATTTCATAGGTATTATGATTTCAATGATTCCATGTTGTATGTGACAGTTTGAAATGTTTAACAATTATTCTCCTCAATAATTTTTCAATGGACTCATTTAAATGAATCTTCATCTATGTCAACATCCTTTGAGTCAAATTTTACTTCATTGAGATTTATATCTTATGATACTATATAGAATACTATTTTTAAGTTTTCACGATTAGTTTCACAATGGGTGTTCTATTTTGATATCATTTATTGATTATGGTTGAATTATTCGACTTTTCTATGATTCTTTTTAAATAGGATTGTATATTTTGTTTATGTTTGACCCTTTTAATATGAGGAATGTAATTGATTTATTAAGTGATATGTGGGTCCTTTTATATCGCATCAATCCTTCAGTAGGTCTCATGAGACAAAACCGATATAGAAATAGCTGAGGCCTTGCCCATTTATTTTTAGATATAGATTTGTTTGAGGCCTGAAGAATATATTTTTAGAAGTTTTTTCCCGGGCTTCAATAGTATGTTTCCGATGAAAAACATTATAAATTTACTCATTATCCTACTAGTAATTCATAGTCCATGTGATTACTCAGCTAGTTTAAAATCAATTGTTATGTTTCTTTCTCATGTGATCATTTATGGAATTATTTAATTATATTTTATTCCTCCCATATTATGCTAAATATTATGGCATGTGGTTTTAGTTATTCACCAAAACTTATTTTTTATAATATATCCTTAAGAATTTCTAACCATTTCTGAGCATCTGATCCCATCCATTTAATATTTTATATTTTTCCAAGGATGAGAAGATGTGTATTATGAATAACATGTAGGGATAATTAATGAGTTAATGGGAGTTTCAATTGAATTTTCTCTATTGGTTTCCCTTTAAAAGTTATAATGTAAAACATTTTTTATGGTGTTACAACGATGCCATACTATTAGTTCATTTTGGTTGTGAACACTTTTTCTTAGTACCAATATAAAAAATTAAGGCAGTAGTTTCGGGCTATTGGGGTCGTGGTCGTTCTAGTTGGTATCAGAGAATGTTTAGTAAAAACCTTGGAAACTAGTTTTAGAAAACGTAGATTAGGTAAAATAACACTAAGATAGAATTTAAGGATAATCAAATAATAATGTCGTAGTATTTTTGGTAAGCTAGATATTGTGTGGTTCTTACTATCAGAACATCCATGTATTGATACAACAAGTGGATTTGGTTCTGGCATAGATGCGCCTAGGGGTAAAAACACTGACATGGTATATCAGGACTGAATCTGCATAACCTAGTACATGAAAACTGGTTTTACTTTTCACGTGGTTTGACACACTTGTGGTATGTGCTTAGGATAGTTCAAATTTTATTTAAAACCCATTATGAAGGATTTAAAAGTATACATATACCAAAATAAACCACCTCTATGATTTTGAGATTAGATAAGCATAAATGTTTCAATTAATGTTATGTATTTCACTAGTTTTTAGATTATACATATTGACATAACCTAATATATTGTACAAAAACATTTCTAAATGGAATAAAGATGAATGAATGGGAACATTATCAATGAACATGATCTGAAGTGTAAGAAAGATCATATCTTGTAATGCCTTATATAAATCATTTTAAGGGAAATATAATGCTAACCATTATCATCATATGAGTAAATAGTATTATTAAATAATAATGAAAAGATATAATTATTTGAGTATTATGTCTTCAGAGGGGAGCACAAGAACAAAATTAATTCTCTGGAAAACTTAGATAAATGAAATAAGAGAAAGAAATGTTTTCCCAAAAGTGATAATTGTGGAAAGAAACACCTCGGTACTTGCATAAATAAAATGGTGTTTTCTACATGTGGGGAGAGAAAGGACACCATACTTATTATTTTAAGGGTAGTAAAATTGTTTCCAATGTGAAACTCCTCAATAGAATGCAGATGAAACATTATGAAAATCATTGTATTGAGTGTCAAAGAAATATACCCTAAAGAGGATAATGGATCATGGCCAGGCATATGCTACTACCACTCATGAAGAGGAATTATTAATATTACTTTGTTTGTTTTTAAGAATTATGTTTTATCAATTATTCTCAAGATATAAGAATAAAGAGATATATAATGATTGTACTATTGGATGTATGCATGTTTTAAAAATGTGATCAAGGAAATCATATATTTTTATATTAAAATAAGAGATTTATTATGTTGTTTTGCGGAAAATATTATGTTAAGTAACCTTTTTTCTAAATAAATGGTTTTTGAATATAGAAGGACATGTTTTAGATGAGTCTTAAGATTAACTACTTCTGGAATGGATCATGTTAGTCTTTGAAATTATAGTTCATTAATAACATATTCCATCCTTCTTAGTTTAGTAAATAATTAAACATTGAATAAATGACTCTAGGAATATATGATTCCTTAAAATATCTTTAGCTAAGAAAAATCCATCTTGAGCATTCATTTCCAAGTGCAACGGATGAAGTGAAAATAAATCGAAGCAACAAATTATGATATTATTGTTATGAAAAGTAAATTAATCACTTATGTGTATTTTATCATGTTCTTATCTAAATATTAATATAATCCCTCAACTCTAGGGAAAATAATTTGGAACAAAAACTTTTACTGATTACTTTTATTTTAGAGAAATCAGTTGTCTTTTAACCGATCACATGATTTAAGGTTTTTCATGGTTAACTTTATAATGACCATCTTCTTTATCACTCTCTATTAGAACATGATAGTATTATTTCTCTTCAATGACCATGTTATATATATTGAATATTTACTTCCCACCAGAAATTATAGTTTTGTTGTGACCTTCACATTTCCCTTTGATAGTTATTAAGTGGATATTTTATTAACCCTATTTCTAATATGGGTTTCCCACAAAAGTATTTTGAAGTATAATCTTGTTTTTTTCAATGTAACAATTACTATTATAAAGAAGAATTTTTTAAGGATATATGATTGTAATAACCCAATATTTATTGGTATATCTCTTTCCAAATTTATCCTATTTGATTTTTTACATTACACTGAACACTTATCTTAAAAAATAACAACATATTATTATTTAATTATGATATTTACCACCTATCCATTGGAATGGAAAAAATTAAATAAAAGTATCTAGCCTTCCAAGAAATTTATGGTTATAAAGAACTAGTTTGATGTTCACCCAAAGTATATATGGAGTTTGGGGAATGAATTAATGGAAATTGATATAATAATAAAAGAATACAATTTCAAGCTAGTGGTCCAAATTATAAATAAAGAGGAACCAACTACGAATATGTCAAAAATTTGGGATGAAACATCATGGGAATTCAATAAATGGGATAGGGAAATGCTTCATGTTTGTGAGATAAGGCCAAAAATTGCATTAATTTAAAAGCTTCAGAAATAATATGACCAAAATTATAGAGTAAATGAAGGACCCACCCATGTTTCAATTCTTCAACTATAGAGAGAAAGATAAATATGCAACAAAATTTACAAAAATATGGTTCATTGAGGGTAATCAGAGTGAGAAACTCCCAGAGCCTATGGAAAAATGGGATGCTTATGCCACCACAAATAATGAATTGGATCATGAAAATAAATTCATACAAGGTACACATAATATTCACTAAATAATGGAAAATGTTTTATTTTTTTTCTTGTTATACATATTCATTTATGTCTTTTAATACTTTTATAATTTTGGAATCGGTGCCAAGATACCTTGATGTTGAGATATCTTCAAAAACATGTGGTAGTGTGATCATTCCAATCCAACAATTGGAATCTACTCTTATAAGAATATGTGAAAATATTCTTTCATATATTGTTTTAATAAATCATTTAGTACAGTTAGAATATATACTTGGCATGGATTGACTCTGATTATACATAGCACACATCAACTTTTGGAAAAAGGAAATAGCTTTTCAAATTACAAACCATACCTTTCTCCTCTACAAATGAAACAAATAATAGAAATTTCTTTTTTAAAATACCTCAATAGTGTTAGTGTGGATACCTTATGATGAATAATTCCTTTGTAATATATTTGAGCTAATGTAAGGTGTCAACATGGGGGAAATTCCCATTGTGATGGAATACACTGATGCATTTTCTAAAGGGTTACCCAATCTTACCCTAGATCATGTGGTATAATTCTCAATAGAAATCATTCCCGGATCCACTCCAATCTATAAATTCACTAATAAGATGTACTTGACCAGAATTGTGGAGTTGAATAAGTAGATTCAAGGGAATTTTGAAAAATGTTTCAGACACCCTTGTGCATCACCTTAGAGTACAATAGTGAACTTTGTAATGAAAAAGTATGGATCAATGCAGTTGTGAATAAATTATTGGGATCTCAAAAAGATCTACATAAATAACAAGTATCATCTGTCAAGTATTGATGACTTGTTCAATCAAATACAAGGATATCAGTACTTCTCAATGTTGGATATTCATTCTGGATATCATCAGCTAAAGATGAAGAAGGAAGATTTTTAAAAAACAACCTTCCATACATGGTATGGACAAATATTTTTTTATAGTGAATCTCTTATAACATAAAACTTCCTCATTAATCTTCATGGATATTATGAATAGAGTCTTTAGAGACAACATAGAAAATTTTTTTCTACTATTTATCAATTATATTCTCATGTACTATAAGAGAAAGTATAAATACGAAGAGACTCTATGGATTGTGATAGAGAAAATATGGAATTAGAAGATGTATGTAATGTTTAGAAAGTGTGACTTATGGATGGATAAAGTTTCTTTCTTAGGTAATGTAATCACAAGTGAGAAAATTTATATACACCCTTCAATGTAAAAGTAATTAAGGAATGGACAAGACCCAATAATATTAGAAAATCCATAGTTTTCTTATCTTTTTGGGGAACTACCGAGGATTTTTGAGTAGTTTCTCATTTTTTTATATCCCACAAAATAATTTAACACATAAATTGGTAATTTGTGTATGGATAGAAGAATGTGTGGAAAGATTTGATGAGATCAAGAAAAGTATAATCACTGCATCAATAATCAGACTACCAACAAGTGGAGAAGGTTTTTTATTATACAGAGATTCTTCAAGGAACGTCATGGGTTGTGTACTCATATAGAATGAAAATTTTATATATTATGCCTCAAAAAAGTTAAAGATTCATGAGAAAAATAGCCCAACATGGTATCTGAAGTTATTAGCTGTAATATTTTCCTTAAATATTGGGAGGAACCACCTCTCTAGTGTGATGTGTGACATGTATAGAGATCACAAGTGTAGAAAGAATATATCCACATATAAAGTGATTAACATGTGTCTAAGAATATGTTTAGAATTATTCATGGACTATGATTTCTTTATTCAATACCATCAAATAAAGTAAAATAATGTATATTATGACATTAGTATAAAAGAACCTTTAACTTTATCATGAGGAGGATTTAGAAAGGCCTTATATTCAAGGATATACAATGGATTGATATGTAAATTATAACGGTAGGAATTAAATCCTACCTTGGAAAAGTTATTTAATATCTTTCTATCTGAGAGAATATAAAGAAGGCATTATAGGGTTATATGGAGCTTCAAAATAAGGTGAATTTACTAATGGAATAAAGGATACATGATTTCTATATTTATGAGGATGGAATGATTCAGTTTTGAACTATGATTTTGATGTTTTCATCACTAAATATAAAGAAGGACCTAATGGATAATTCACATATCTCATCCTTCTCCATCCATCCTAGAAGTACAAATATGTGTCATGATCTTTGAGTGATCTTATGGTGGGACAACATGAATAAGTATATTATGGAGTATAATGAAACCTTTTTCTCAAGATTCATGGAAGGTTGGAAATTTAACAAAAAGATAAAGAAGTCCAAATGGATGATGAAACCTTTTTCTATACCCATGTGTAAATAATATAAATTCACTGCTGGTTTTTCACTGGTCTCCCAAAGAACCCCAAATGAAACATTGTGATATGTGTATTGGTAGATAAACTCACCAATTCTTCCAAATTCATTGTTATTCAGGATGATTTCCTTCATGAAAAACTTGTGAACATATATGAAAAGGAAGTGGTGAGTCTGTATGGGGTTCTACATTCAATTCTCTCTTATAGTGATCTATGGATCACTTCTATATTCAAGATAATTTATCAACTTGACTTGAATACTTAATTGAATTTCAGTATGACCAATCACCCCCAAACTAATGGCCAATATAAAAGTAATATTCTAACTCTCGATGAAATTATGGGAGCTTGATTAATGTAATTAAAAGGAGGATGGAAACATCATCTACAATTGGTTGGGTTCCCATAAAACAATAGCCTCCACTGGAGCACTCAGATGGCTTTATATGAAGATATATATGGGAAGCGATGTGGAATATATACTTTTGGGAATGAAGTTGGGGAAAAAATCCACATAAAAATGAACTTGTTCAAGAGTTGAAATAGAAGGTTCAATGCATCCAACAACATATAAAATATTATTAGAGTCGTAAAAATATCAATGCTAAAATATATCAAAGGGAATTGGATTTTGAAGTTGGGGATAAAGTTTTCTTTTGAATATCACCATATAAGAGATTCATGTGGCTTGGAAATAAGGGGAAGCTTAGCCCTAGATATATCAGCCCCGTTGAGATCCATAACCACATAGTTGAAGTTTCCAATTTACTTGAACTTCAAAAAAATATGGATCAAGTTCATTAAATATTTCATGTATATATCATATGGAAGTAGATAGTGACCCCTCACATGTACATAATCCTGAGGTGGGGCAACTGGAGAATTAAATCTCATATATGGGGAGTAGTTGGTAAAGCTCCAGGACTGGAGAGACTAATTATTACAGAATAAAACGACTCAGCTTGCCAAATTTATTTGGTGGAATCATAATTACGAAGATTAGACATAGGAACCAGAGGAAACAATGAAAAATAAGTACCATAATCAGTTCTTAACCAAAAATATGATATTAAATTAGGGGGATAGAATTTTTAATGTGGGGAATAATTTAATGACATAGTGTTTATTAATAATATTTTTTCATGAATAAATGTGTGTTGTATTATATTATACAATATTAAAAATATAATAAATATAGTGAACATAAAAACATTATCTCATTAAAAAACATTACATTATTCTTCTTTAAAACCAATGAAAATTCCAAACATTACAATTGGATAAAAAATATAAAATAGATAATCGATCATAGGAAAATATGGATCTTCCCAATCTACTAGAATCATTTCCCCAATAGCCAGAACTATGGAAATGATAAAAATATAAATAAACCAATAGAAATATTAGAACATTAATATATATAACATTTGGAGGAATTTTAGTGAAAATTGAGTAGATGAATACATTTTTATTTTTAGGAGGTAATGTGATCATTGGAATAGAAATATGACTGTTGGGAATAGTAACCTGACCACTAGAATAATAATTTGACCTCAAAATAACAAAATATGATATAAATAATATTTATCATGATTAATTTAAGTAAATTTAAATATTTTAATTCTAAAAAATAAAATATTGTTCCCAAAAACTCAACAAAAATATAATTACATTTTTAATAAACATTATTTTAAAGCATTTCAAAAAAAATCATAAATTTTAAATTATAAATTAAAATTACAAATATTATAATTTTATTTTGAAACTAATGAATACCCGTTTTGAAATAATCATTTCAAAATTTCTTAAGGGTGATATTTTGGCAATTTTCTAGAATATATCATTTTTTAGGTGATTAGTAAATATACAATTTTTCTCATAACTGATGTATCATAAATTAAATCATTCATGATTTAATAATAACATAATAATTTACAGAACATTAGGATTGGAAAAAATATTTTTAATTTTATAAATTATTAATTAAGATACAAAAAACTTAATTTCAAAACTTGAAATCATTTTCTGAAACCTAATGTTAAATGTGACCCCTTAAAATAATTTTTTTCCTTTTCCCCACTTTCCTTTTTAATAAAATCTGTGAATTAGAATTATAAATGGTTTCAGAGCCATAAAACCATTATATTATATTTATATACAATTTATATTGTCCAAAATTCAATACTACAAGCTTTACCTTTGATATAATATTTTATTTAATGTTTTATTATAAAAATACCCCTCTCGAGAATAAATACCCCTCTCCATCCTCTTGAAAAACCACACATTCTCACACATTCTGAAGACAATTATTTACCCTTATCCTCCCTATAAATAATTTTATAATACCTAATTTACTTATATATTTAAAAAACTCCAAATGTCAAAGTAGTTTTATTGTCGCACAAGAGAAGCTACATCAAGAAAAGAGTTAGTTTCTATCAACTCTTTTCTTATTTTTTCTCTATATTACCTTTCTTTTTTACCAAAAATTTTCAAAAACAAATATTATAAAATTAATTATAAATTATTTTAACACTATATTAATTATTTTTACCTTTTTTAAGTATTATAAATATGAGAAATAATTTGAAACTTCCCTTTACCGCTCATTTGACAATGTTCTGTCAACAGTTGGTCAATCACTAATGAGAACATTTACTATACTTTTCTTATCACCAAAAATATGGTTGGATAAAATAAATTTTTATTATATATAAAGGTATAAATTAAATTATTTTAATCTTCAGTAATTAATTATAGTTATGTATATATTACTTTGAACAAAATAGTAAAATTGAAGAAAAATGGAAACTTTTAAGGAATACATGAAATCAAAATGAATTCCCTAAAACCAAAAAAAAATTTAAAAAATAATAATAAATGGATTATAATTGATAAATAATGGTAAAAAAATTCACTTCAAGTTCAACTTTTTAATCAATATATGTTTATTCTTCAGGAGGTGGAAAACAAAAAAATAATGTTGCATTTAATGTAAGGGGATTCTCGTACCCAAATACATCCTTTTGGGTTACCCCTATTTCATGCCTTTTTTTGTATTGAATCTACTATACATATCCTTAAGTATCATATCACTATTCATAACATTTATTTTCTGGAATATACAGGTTTCTACCTTAATTTATATTCCAAATACAAATATTTTAAAAAAAACATTTTCTTTCAAACCACAACCTTTACTCCTCATGAGTTAATTTTTTTTTCACTCTAGAATGATAATTTTTCCATATTTTTTATCCCTCATTAATTTGGTAAACAATTTATATTCATGAAATAATATTTTATTAAATAATTATGATACCCATTCCTTTCCAAAAGTTATTTCATGACTATGATTGTTATATGTTCTATGTATCTTTCATTATTATTTAAATATTATGATGTGACAGGTGTGGTCGTAAATATATATCCCTATAATGCATTAGGTAATGTGATCTATCGAATGAGATAATGTGTATTATGTGAGGGCATGCTTATAGATTTGTTTATAATTATGATCTTTCAGTTATTCACATATGTTATACTTAAACATTATACTAGCTTAGTTCATAACTATGTGTGGCATTTGACCATTATGACACAATGCTATGTTTTTATGAATATACACATTCATTTCCATTATCAAATGCTTCCCTCGTGATGTTGATAATGATACTATTTTTATTAAATTACAATGATAATTATTTTTACCCATGTTATATTGACTCATATCACTTATTCATCCTATTACTAAGATTTTACCCCATTCCTTTCCTTAATGTATATCCTCATCTAAAATCATGTACTAAAGAGATCGTGTAATTTTATAAGGATGCAGAATAGGGATTTAAATAAATGTTTGTGTTTTATTATGTATAGGTAATGTATGATCCAAATTTTCCCAAGATATAAAACCTTTCAATCCTTGAAGGTATAACCTTTTTATTTTTTTATCATTAAAATTATGTAACAGTCAATTAAAAAGTATGGTCACTATAAAAAAAATATTATTGAAATGTAAACTAAAAATTTTAATGTATGTATATTAAAATTATAATATTATTATGGAATATGTTAATACAATATGACATTTTCATAAATAATATGCTACTATAACATTATTATTTTAATATATAAATAAATGAACTTTTGAAATTATATTATGAAAATGAATGTTTATAATATTGATTTTAAAATATAGTAAATTTTAGTCATAAATTAATAACACAAAATAATATTAATAATGATAAATTAAAATTATTCTTCCGATACATGAGAAATATATTGATATGAATAAATGGAATATTTTAATATTAATGGATAATAAAGGTTTTTGTTGGCATAAAATTATAGAATTTATTATATAAAACTATATTATTTATACAAAGAATTTTTGTAATTGTAATATGAATTAATATGTAAAGGTAAATTCCTAATTTCATTCCTCACATAAGGGTAGCCTATTAAATTTGAAAATTTCATAAGATTATGAACTCTATTATCTTCTCACAAAAACGCAAGACCCAATATTGTATAAGGGTAGCTTCCCCACTTCGTAATGGTCTATAAGACTACCCCAACCCATGAAAAGGTAAAGAATTATCTATGTTTGGGTAACCATGGCTTGCATAATGGTCATCCACAAATCTTAAATGTTTTGAAACATTAATCTGATACTCATGTAAGGGTAGCCAGAGAGTTCTAAAGGATTCATAAAGGTAGTTTATGGACTTCATAAGGGTACCCCACACAACTAATGCTACATAAGTGTACACTTAACCCTATGTAAATTTATCTACATATCATTTAATATCATGTAATGTTATTGAAACACATAATAAAAGGTAACAATGACTCTTGCGTAATGGTAACACTAGTTTCAAATGTCTTATAAAGGTCATAATATAGTGACATAAGGGTAGTCTTCTTAAAAAACATGTGTAAGGGTTCCCAAAACATCACATAAGAGTAAAATAACCTACATAAAGGTTATCCTTGTATATTAAACTGATTGTAAGGGAAATTTAAAGCATTCATAAGTGTATCCCTCACCACCAAAGCTAGATAAATCCAAACACCGTTCCATCAAAAGGAAATCTATAAATAAAGTTATCTGGGAACTCTCAAATTTAAAATAATGCATCATTTGTTTATTCCATTTATAAAGACATAATATAAATTAATATGTTAGTGATGTGTATAGATATATAAATATATCATGCATAAATGAAATTTTATGAAATTTTAAAATAAAATACTATCCTTTAAACGATTTCATGACCATTGATGTGAAATTATTTCAAGTAATATTTAATAATATATATAGATAATATCCTATTATCATATATTTTTTCATCCAATTTTTTACATAAAAGTTCATGATTAGAATAACATTACCTATGTATAAACTAAAACCTTTATGACAGTTTATTTATCCATCCGTGTTCTTGTTATGCAGTAAAGAACTCGACCACTATAAAAGCTTTATGTTTAGAGGTTTATATTTTTAAATTGTTATAGTATTGAATTCATGATCTTGTCACAATATGTAGTGTGGATGTAAAGACCTAGAATTTTCAAGGAAAATTTTTCTTAATTTTCTTTGGAATTTTACAAGAACGCAGTTTCTGACGGCGCCTGATTCCGAGACCCGGTGTGCCCGGAATTAATTTCCGAAGTTTGGCTCGGGTACGTTCAGTGAACGAGTGAGCGGGAATTTCTATCTTTTGAACCGGTGCTCGGAATTGAAATCTGATTGCATCGATGAACGCGAAACGCCGGTAATCGCTTAAGGGAACCTTTACCGTAGTTGCATTTTGTGCGGGTTGAGAGTTAGTTTTGGGGAAATTAAAATGAAGTTAAATAAAATGTGGAAACACATTTTATTTTTATCCATGTTGGTTATATCCTCCCAATGGGAGTTAGAGGTGGGAACCACATCCACTTAACCTCCCTTGAGAGGATTAAGTGTGGTGGGGCCCACACGAACCCTAACTCCTCAACTCCCCTCTAAACCCCCCACAACTCCCACTTTAATGTTGACAACTTTTTTACATAATGAGGCGAGTTAAGTGTGGTTTAATTGAATTTCAATCTTTTGAAATTCTTGCCAACACTTTGCATTTAATTAATTAAACCAACATAATTAATTATTTTGGGTGTTTGATTTCTTTTGAAATCATTTTTCCAACATTAAAATGAGAGATTCTATTCTTCTCGTTGGGTTGGCATAAACTTTGTGGGGAGAACTAAGGAGAGGAGAAGAACTTTTGGAAGACCTTCAACCTCTCGAAGAAGAACGTTACTCATCTCCGAAGAACGTGAAGCAACATCTTCTTCATCGTTCTTCAACCAAGGCAAGGAAAGGGAAGCGACGCCCGCGACATCTCCAATGACCTTAATCCGCGTCAAAGGAGAAGACGTCGCCTGCGAAGAACGTCGCCAACGATGAGTACCCTTCTTCCATTCCAATGCATGAGCGTGATAATTGGGAGTGTGTGACGAACACGACAATCGAGGAATCGATATCCTCCCTTTTTTTCCAAGATCGTCAATGAACGAAAATTACGAGGTAGGGGAATTTTTGTTATTTATTTAATTATTCCGTTCTTGATTCTAGCTTGTCGAACTTGTGGTTAATCGAATAAATGCTATCATTTAACGAGAGGGGGTTCGGATTGCACAAACACGGCCGACCACCCCCCCTCCTTTGTTCATGATTGTTTCTTGCGGATGGAACAAGAAGGCGTGGTGCCATCGCACCACGTGGGTATCCTACGGAAAGTATTGCGCGGCGCCGTCGCGTCGCATCGAAGGAAGTCGAAGGCGCCGCGGACGGAGCGGGGCCGCGGCGGA
The DNA here is from genome assembly GCA_963277665.1 of Viscum album. Lineage (NCBI taxonomy): Eukaryota > Viridiplantae > Streptophyta > Magnoliopsida > Santalales > Viscaceae > Viscum > Viscum album. Next base: position 70,783,400 of record OY728161.1, read on the forward strand.
GGGGAGCGGTGCCGTCGCACCGTGCCGGATGACAAGGGCCGCGGACGGTTCCGGGCCGCGGCGAAGCCTAGTGACCGGCGGCCAACCGGGCCGCGGCGAAGCCTAGTGACCGGCGGCCAACCGGGCCGCCAGTGTCAGAAGCCGGAAGAGGACCAGCCTTGGCCGGTCCTGTTGAGAAGAAGCCGGCTTGCCAAGTCGGGCCGGTCAGAAAGGAAGAAACCGGGGGGAATTAAATTCCCCCGGCAGCATAAATTGCCCCCCATAATGAGTGGGGCCGCGGTTTCACAAAGGGAGGGGGGGCTTTGCCCCCCGCGCGCGGCGCACATGCGGCGCCCAGGCCGCGCCGCAGTGCCGGCCCGCACCGGACCGCGCCGCCGCGCCGGCCCGCGCCGCCGCACCGCCTGCCAGGCCGGATTTTGCGAGCTGGGTCGGGTCGTCAGGCCGGGTCGCCGCCCGGTCCGGGTCGACCCGGTTCGGCCGACCCAAGGGGGGTCGGGCCGGGTCGGCCCGGGCCCAGACCCCACAGTTTCGAACTACTTTCGGTCAAATGCCCGTAAATTGGGATACGAGCCTCCAAACGACTCGCCGTCAGAGGCAACGCGATCCTTGGATCGAGACGGTCGTTTCAGTATATCGTAATGAAGGTTTCAGTTAACTTTGTGTTCGTCCGGGTTGGTTCGTACACGAAACCAGCCGGGCCCTCGAAGCGAAAACGCTCATATTTTGAGCTACAGACGTCCGATTGACGTGCCGTCAGCTTTGTTGAGTTCCTCTTAGTGAGACAGATCTTTTGGATTACTCCGCTCGAGGTTTGGATGCCGTCGGAGTGCGGTCGGGTAGGTTCGCCCACGAAACTAACCGGGCCCTTGGAACGAAAAAGCCAATAACGATCAGACCGGGCGTACGATTGACGCGTCGTCTGTTGCGTTGAGTTCCTGATGACGATACGGAACTTTTGGCATCCTCCGCCCGAGATTTGGATGCGGATGGTTAGTGGCCGGGTTGGATCGCACCGAAATCCAACTGGGCCCCTGGAATGGAAAAGCCGATACCTTTCTGACAGAACGTCCGTTTGACGAACCGTCAGCGACGTTGGTGATCACATGGAGAAACGGCCCCTATGAGTATACCCTATGAGAGTTCGGGGTACAGTTGAGATACGGCCGGATTTGTTTCGCTCACGAAACCAACCGGGTCCCTGGGACGAAAAGGCTAGTAACTCACAAACCGGGCGTCCGATTGACGCGCCGTCTGTTGCGTTGAGACCCCTATGACGAGGCGGTCCTTTGAGATACTTCTTTGTGTGACTTTGAGATACTTGGAGTATCGGCCGGTAGCTCATGGAACGGACCCTCCTAGAGACGAGTGTGCGGAGTATGGAGACCATGTAGTTGGCTGAGACCTGACGACTGCCTGACCGACTCGACTTGGAGTGAGTCAACTAGCCCAGCGGACGGAGCACTACTTTCTGAGGTGCAGACACATGGCGGACAGAGCACTACCTTTGTGACAGTGCAGACCTGAGGTACTCGTCTGGAGAGTACCTCAGCAGGCTACTAGGGGGTGTGCACCACAGTGTTTGGGTAACATAACTCGGCAGGAAGCACTACTGTGTCTGGGTGGCTGACCCGCGGTACTAGACAGGAGGAGTACTTCAGCAGTCTTAGATTAGTGAGTAGTACCTCGGAGTCATGATAGGACCACTGTACACTCTAGAGACGGAGCTCTTCAGCAGTTACGGTTTCGATAATTAAAATCCTGATTTGAGCTGAGACTTTTGACCTTGTTTTTACCTCATGATTGAGATGGGTCACTTGCTAACTAAGGTATATGTATGGGCATATACCTGGGTAGTGGTTATCCGTTGATTTCACAATCCTTGTGTTTCCTCATGATTGAGATGGGTTTCTTGATAACTTAGGTATATGTATGGGCATATACCTAAGTAGAGATAATCTGTTGAGATCTTCTTTGTGGTTATCCTTGTTGGTTTAGTGAGACCTTGAGGGTCTCGGGGTCCCTACTGAGTATCGTTATTCTCACCCCTGCACGGGCTATGCCCACACCTCATTGTGTTGGTTGCAGACGACGGGCAGTGCTAACGGAGGCCGAGTGTTCGAGGACGAGTTGGTACCCGGAGGTGGATTACACGATGAGTCAGTACCCGGAGGTGGACTACACAATGAGACGACTCAAAGAGGAGGTTGACAAACGAGAGCATGGAGGAGGCTATCTGTACCTACCCTTCAGGTAGGATCCGTGGTGGACGACCAGGAGCTGCGCTATCTGTACCTACCCTTCAGGTTGGATCCAAGGAGGACGACCCAGGAGCTGCTTCCTTCTTCTAGCTGTTTGTCTTTTTGCTGTTTTACATTGTTCGGTTATAGTCGTACTTTCTTTTGGGTTTGTATTCTGGCCCATTTACTTTTCATCATTTCTTTTGTACTTAGTGTTTTTCTTCCGCTTGTACTCTGTGGTGCTTGTTTTCTTTTATAAAGGTAATGCCTTCCCAATTATCAGGATTTTACGCCTTTGGTGCTAGTCGCCAGCCCCTGGCCTATGGAAGGTGGGATTGGGGTAGTCATGGCATGGGCCCCGAGGACGGGTCGTGACAAATTGGTATCAGAGGAGTCGGTTCTAACGCAGAACATATAACTCTGATATTTTCTTTCTGTGAAGCAATAGTGTTAAGGGTACCGATTGTGGTCTTCAGTTCAGGGAGTCCAGTGTTGGTGCGGGCGGCAGACGTATCCATACACCAGGACCCTGAAAACTAAATTCCGACTTTGTGCATGAAAACACTGATTGCATGTGTGTTTTCCAGAAGTTTTATTTAAATATCAGCTCAAACAAGGTCAGCTCACCAGGTAAAAATCGTTTGACCGTATCACATTGTTTCATTCAGGATGCCTTTTTTCGGACAACCAGCTAGAGCCCAGAGGGATGTGCGTGCTGACAGTCTATCGAGCGACGAGGCATCGGTACAGGGCCCTCTTGCAGTTGAGGCACCAGCGGAGGCACCAGCAGTACTACTACCCATTGGGCCACCGATGCCACTAGCCCCAGCAGTAGGCAATGCACGACGCTTGAGCGTGCTGCACGAGTTCCAGCACCAGAGGCCACCCAGGTTCCGGGGAGAGACAGACCCGCAGGCGGCTGAGGATTGGCTGGAGGCTGTGGTGAGAGTCTTCAGGCTAGTGGGGACGCTGGCAGACTTCATGGCGATCTTTGCTACCAGCCTCCTTCAGGCAGCAGCAGGTAGGTGGTGGAGCCACTTGTTTCAGTTTTTGCGATGGGATAAACTTCGCATGGGAAGACTTCAATACCTTCTTCAGGGTGGAGTTTGTGCTAGTTGATCTACACCCCGAGGGTGTACAGGAGCTTATGCCTTTGCCACATGTTTTTCGATCAGTAGTCGAGTCATCTGTGGGCAGTAGACAGATGATGCAGAGCTCCAGGAGGACCGGACTAGCAGTTGGACGATCTCGGGTTTTAGGATCGGTGGTGCGGGGCACTCGGGGTGGGAACAGAGCTAGGTGTGCCAGAAGCAGGTTGTGTTACTCATGCGGTGGAAAGGGTCACCTGGCACGTGACTGTCTGAATCCTCGTACGGTTGATCAGTGGGTGTTGGAGGAGCCACCGAGACAGAAGCAGCAGCTGGTGATTGAGCAACAGTTGAGCATTGGACAAGGCAGTAGAGCTCCGAGAGCAGGTGGACATGAGCGGAACTAGTGGATATGTCCCATGTACTTCTAGTTCCATATTGTTGTTGTATTCATGTCTTTTTAGTATGAGCTGCAATAATAAAAAGACACTTATCTTTGTTTGCTTTCCTGTCCTTTTGTTTGGTTGATACTGAGTGGTCCCAGTTAAACTGTTGACTTGACCCTCACTTTCGATATTTTTACTGGAGGGGACCCAGTGTCCTCACACTGATGCCGACAGTGTGACTCGACCCTTGGAGGCGAGAGTGACAGTTGGATCTCTTAGTAGTTACATCGAGGCCTTACGATGTCATCCATGGCATGTATGCATCATTCATGTCAGGATTGACTATATTAGGCAACGAATGTGGTTCATCCAGGGGATGAGACCGGATTTCTCTTATCGGAAAAGAAGAAATCATAGCAGCTCTTGTGAGACAAAAAGAGGTCCAGGACATCCAAGAGAGGATGAAGACTACACAGTGCGGTAAGAAATAGGAAACCGGTGCAAGTCTTAGAGACTCAGGCGTGTTAAAGAAGAGGAAGCTTAAAGGAGAGATGAGTTTACGAAGCAGCAAACGTGGAGGTAGAGCTAGGAGAGTAGCATGAGGTGGTGTACATCCTAACATTGTACAACCACCCTCCTTAGTTATTCCTTCTAGGCTCAGGGAGCTGGGGGCGGAGGAAGAGTGCGGCTGCATGCGGTCATGGAGTGTGACCCAATGGCTCTAGAAATGATTCAAGGGATATTCTGTGTCCACTACTAGCTACTGTAGGAATGGACATAGATGTGAATCATTCCTTGCTTTCACAAATCTTGTTCCAGACCTAGAGTTTCCGGTAAGCCGTGGACTTGACCCTCACGTCTGGAGATACCTTGGGAGGAGACTCGAAAATCACACTTATGCCGACAGTGTGGTCATACCCTCGAGGAGAGAGTTTCGGTTGGAATCTATTGGTGACAGCGTCGAGGCCTTATGACGTTAGTTTGAGTATGGAATGGGCAATAACTGTTCATACTCAAATTGACGGTTTTAGGAAAATGTCGGGATGGGTTTTCCTTGGTCGGAAAAAAGGAAACCCCAGGCAGCACGTGATAAACTCTTTCACATGAGGGTGCGACCGATCACTCTTGAGTCAGTCAACCATATCCTCGTGGTAGCAGCCTTTTGAGTTTCAGTTCTAATAGAAAATGGAGACCTCTAGAGTTCGAGTATGACGATCACGTCCTTATACGGGTCTCACCTCGACGAGGTTTACGGAGAAGTGGCCAAGGCGGAAAGTTATCTCCGAGGTTCAGCAGACCTTCTTAGGTCCTCAGATGGGTAGGCGTGGTGGTTTACCGCTTTACCCATTCATCGTAGTTGCACCAGGTTCACGATGACTTCCACGTATCTCAACTAAGGAGATACGTGCTCGAACCTTCGCAAATCATCGACCATGAGGAGCTGGACGATGGCGATGGGGTGTCTTTCACGGAGGTTCCAGTGGGGATCGAGGATCGACAGGAGCAGGTCCTACGAAGACGATCGATTCCTCAGGTGCACTTTCTTTGGAAGTACAGAACCTCCAGGTAAGCACATGGGAGCGGAAGGCTCAGATGCGTGCTCTGTACCGCTTTTGCGACTCTAGTTTGTGTTGAAGCTTTACGAGGACGTAAATCTCTGTGGTGAGAGTAATGTAAAGACCCGGAAATTTCATGTAAAATTTTTCTTAATTTTCTTTGGAATTTTACAAGAACGCAGTTTCTGACGGCGCCTGATTCTGAGGCCTAGTGTGCCCGGAATTAATTTCCGAAGATTGGCTCGGGTACGTTCAGTGAACGAGCGAGCGGGAATTTCTATCTTTTGAACCGGTGCTCGGAATTGAAATCTGATTGCACCGATGAACTCGCAATGCCGGTAATCACTTAAGGGAACCTTTACCGTAGTTGCGTTTTGTGCGGGTTGAGAGTTAGTTTTGGGGAAATTAAAATGAAGTTAAATAAAATGTGGAAACACATTTTATTTTTATCCATGTTGGTTATATCCTCCCAAAGGGAGTTAGAGGTGGGACCCACATCCACTCAACCTCCCTTGAGAGGATTAAGTGTGGTGGGTCCCACACGAACCCTAACTCCTCAACTCCCCTCTAAACCTCCCACAACTCCCACTTTAATGTTGACAACTTTTTTACATAATGAGGTGAGTTATGTGTGGTTTAATTGAATTTCAATCTTTTGAAATTCTTGCCAACACATTGCATTTAATTAATTAAACCAACTTAATTAATTATTTTGGGTGTTTGATTTCTTTTGAAATCATTTTTCCAACATTAAAATGAGAGATACTATTCTTCTCTTTGGGTTGGCATAAACTTTGTGGGGAGAACTAAGGAGAGGAGAAGAACTTTTGGAAGACATTCAAACTCTCGAAGAAGAGCGTTACTCATCTCCGAAGAAAGTGAAGAAACATCTTCTTCATCGTTATTCAACCAAGGAATGGAAAGGGAAGCGACGCCCGCGACATCTCCAACGACCTTCATCCGCGTCAAAGGAGAAGACGTCGCCTGCGAAGAACGTCGCCAACGACGAGTACCCTTCTTCCCTTCAAACGCATAAGCGTGAGAATTGAGAGTGTGTGACGAACACGACAATCGAGGAATCGATATCCGCCCTTTTTTCCAAGATCGTCAACGAACGACAATTACGAGGTAGGATAATTTTTGTTATTTATTTAATTATTCCGTTCTTGATTCTAGCATGTCGAACTTGTGGTTAATCGAATAAATGCTATCATTTAACTAGAGGGGGGGCCGAATCGCACAAACACGGCCGAACCACCCCCCCTCCTTTGTTCATGATTGTTTATTGTGGATGGAACAAGATGGCGTGGTGCCGTCGCACCACGCGGGTATCCTACGGCAAGTATTGCGCGGCGCCGTCGCACCGCGCCGTGGAAAGAAATCCAAGAACGTGACGCTGTCGCGTCGCATCGAAGGAAGTTGAAGGCGCTGCGGCCGGAGCGGGGCCGCGGCAGAGGAGGGCGGTGTCATCGCACCGCGCTGGACGACAAAGGCCGCAGCCAGTTCCGGGCCGCGTCGGAGCTTGGTGACCGGCGGCCAACCGGGCCGCCGGTGTCGGAAGCCGGAAGAGGACCGGCCTTTGCCGGTCCTGTTGAGAAGAAGTCGGCCGGCCAAGTCAGGCCGTCCGGAAAGGAGGAAACAGGGGGAATTAAATTCCCCTGGCAGCATAAATGGCCCCCCATAATGAGGGGGGCCGCGGTTTCACAAAGGGGGGGGGGGGCTTTGCCCCCCGCGTGCGGCGCACATGCGGCGCCCAGGCCGCGCCGTCGTGCCGGCCCACGCCGCGGCGCCGGACCGGATTTTCCGAGTCGGGCCGGGTCGTCGGGCCGGGTCGCCGCCCGGCCGGGTCGACCTGGTTCGGCTGACCCAGGGGGGGGGGGGGGGGGGGGTCGGGCCGGTTCGACCCGGTTCGGCCAACCCAGGGGGGGTCGGGCCAGGTCGGCCCGGGCCCAGACCCCCCAGTTTCGGACCAATTTCGGTCAAATGCCCGTAACTTGGGCTATAGGCCCCCAAACGACTCGCCGTTAGAGGAAACGCGATCCTTGGATCGAGATGGTGGTTTCGGTATATTGCACTTATGGTTTTGGATTACTTTGAGTTCGGCCGGGTTGGTTCGTACACGAAACCAACCGGGCCCTCGGAGCGAAAACGCTCATATTTTGAGCTACGGACGTCTGATTGACGTGCCGTCAGCTTTGTTGAGTTCCTCTTAGTGAGAGGGATATTTTGGATTACTCTGCTTGAGGTTTGGATGCCGTCGGAGTGCGGTCGGGTAGGTTCGCTCACGAAACTAACCGGGCCCCTGGAACGAAAAAGCCAATAACTCTCAGACCGGGCGTCCGATTGACGCGCCGCCTGTTGCGTTGAGTTCCTGCTGACGATACGGAACTTTTGGCATCCTCCTCCTGATATTTGGATGCGGATGGTTAGTGGCCGGGTTGGATCGCACTGAAATCCAACCGGGCCCCTGAAACAGAAATGCTGATACCTTTCTGACAGAACGTCTGTTTGACGAACCGTCAGCAGCGTTGGTGATCACGTGGAGAAACAGTCCCTATGAGTATACCCTATGAGTGTTCTGGGTACAGTTGAGATACGGCCGGATTTGGTTCGCTCATGAAACCAACCGGGCCCCTTTGATGAAAAGGCTAGTAACTCACAGACTGGGCATCCGATTGACGTGTCGTCTTTTGCGTTGAGACCCCTATGACGAGGAGGTCCTTTGAGATACTTCTTCGTGGGTCTTTGAGATACTTGGAGTATCGACCGGTAGCTCATGGAGCGGACCCTCCCAGAGACGATCGTGCGGAGTACGGAGACCGTGTAGCTGGCTGAGACCTGACGACTGCTTGACCGACATGACTTGGAGTGAGTCGACTAGCCCAGTGGACGGAGCACTACTTTCTGAGGTGAAGACCCATGGAGGACGGAGCACTACCAGTGTGACAGTGCAGACCCGCGGTACTTGTCCGGAGAGTACCTCAACAGGCTACTAGGGGGGGTGCACCACTGTGTTTGGGTGACATACCTCGGCGGGAAGCACTACTGTGTCTGGGTGGCTTACCCGCGGTACTCGATAGGAGGAGTACTTCAGCAGTCTTAGGTTAGTGAGTAGTACCTCGGAGTCGTGACAGGACCATTGTACACTCCAGAGACGGAGCTCTTCAGCAGTTACAGTTTCGATAATGAAAATCCTGGTTTGAGCTGAGAATTTTGACCTTGTGTTTACCTCATGATTGAGATGGGTCACTTGCTAACTTAGGTATATGTATGGGCATATACGTGGGTAGTGGTTATCCGTTGATTTTACAATCCTTGTGTTTCGTCATGATTGAGATGGGTTACTTGATAACTTAGGTATATGTATGGGCATATACCTAAGTATAGGTTATCTGTTGAGATCTTCATTGTGGTTATCCTTGATGGTTTAGTGAGACATTGTGGGTCTCGGGGTCCCTACTAAGTATCGTTATACTCACCCCTGCATGGGCTATGCCCACACCTCGTTGTGTTGGTTGCAGACGACGGGCAGTGCTGACGGAGGCCGAGTGTTCGAGGAAGATTCGGTACCCGGAGGTGGATTACACGACGAGTCAGTACCCGGAGGTGGACTACACGACGAGACGACTCACAGAGGAGGATGACGAACGAGAGCGTGGAGGAGGCTATCTATACCTACCCTTAAGGTAGGATCCTTGGTGGACGACCAGGAGCTGCGCTATCTGTACCTACCCTTCAGGTAGGATCCAAGGAGGACGACCCAGGAGCTGCTTCCTTCTTCCAGCTATTTGTCTTTTTGTTGTTGTACCTTGTTCGGTTATAGTCGTACTTTCTTTTGGGTTTGTATTCTGGCCCATTTACTTTTCAGAATTTCTTTTGTACTTAGTGATTTTCTTTCGCTTGTACTTTGTGGTGCATGTTTTCTTTTATAAAGGTAATGCCTTCCCAGTTATTGTGATTTTACGCCTTTGGTGCTAGTCGCCAGCCCCTGGCCTATGGAAGACGGGCTTGGGGTAGTCACGACACGGGCCCCGAGGACGGGTCGTGACAAATTGGTATCAGAGAAGTCGGTTCTACAGCAGAACATATAACTCTGATATTTTCTTTCTGTGGAGCAATAGTGTTAAGGGTACTGAGTGTGGTCTTCAGTTCAGGGAGTCCAATGTTGGTGCGGGCGGCCGACATATCCATACACCAGGACCCTGACAACTGAATTCCGACTTTGTGCACGAAAACACTGATTGCATGTGTGTTTTTCAGAAGTTTTATTTAAATATCAGCTCAAACCAGGTCAGCTCACTAGGTAAAAATCGTTTCATCGTGTCACGTTGTTTCTTTCAGGATGCCTTTTTTCGGACGACCAGCTAGAGCCCAGAGGGATGTGCGTGCTGACAGCCTGTCGAGCGATGAGGATTCGGTACAGAACCCTCTTGCAGTTGAGGCACCAGCGGAGGCACCACCGGTACTACTACCCATTGGGCCACCGATGCCACCAGCCCCAGCAGTAGGCGATGTACGATGCTTGAGCGTGCTGCACGAGTTCCAGTTCCAGAGGCCACCCAGGTTCCGACGAGAGAGGGACCCGCAGGCGGCTGAGGTTTGGCTGGAGGCTGTGGTGAGAGTCTTCATGCTAGTGGGGACGCCGGCAGTCTTCATGGTGATCTTTGCTACCAGCCTCCTTCAGGCAGCAGCAGGCAGGTGGTGGAGCCACTTATTTCAGTTTTGCGATGGGATAAACTTCGCATGAGAAGACTTCGAGACCTTCTTCAGGGTGGAGTTTGTGCCAGTAGCTCTACACCCCGAGTGTGTACAAGAGCTTCTGCCTTTGTCGCGTGATTTTCAATCAGTAGACGAGTCATCTATGGGCATCAGACAGATGATGCAGAGGTCCAGGAGGACCAGACTAGCAGTTGGACGATCTCGGGTTTCAGGACCAGTGGTGCGGGGCACCCGGGGTGGGAACAGAGCTAGGCGTGCAAGAAGCAAGTTGTGTTACTCATGCGGCGGAAAGGGTCACCTGGCACGTGACTATCCGAATCCTCGTACGGTTGATCAACGAGTGTTGGAGGAGCCACCGAGACAGAAGCATCGGCTGGTGCTTGAGCAACAACCGAGCAGTGGACAAGGAAGTAGAGCTCCGAGAGCAGGTGGACAGGAGTGGAACTAGTGGATATGTCCCTTGTACTTCTAGATCCATATTGTTGTTGTATTCAAGTCTTTTTACTATGAGCTGCAATAATAAAAAGACACTTATCTTTGTTTGCTTTCCTGTCCTTTTGTTTGGTTGATACTGAGTGGTCCCGGTTAAACTGTTGACTTGACCCTCACTTTCGAGATTTCTACTGGAGGGGACCCAGTGACCTCACACTGATGCTGACAGTGTGACTCGACCCTTGGAGGCGAGAGTGACAGTTGGATCTCTTAGTAGTTACGTCGAGGCCTTATGACGTCATCCATGGCATGTATGCATCATTCATGTCAGGATTGACTGTATTAGGAAACGAATGTGGTTCATCCAGGGGATGAGACCGGATTTCTCTTATCGGAAAAGAAGGAATCATAGCAGCTCTTGTGAGACTAAAGGAGGTCCAGGACATCGAAGAGAGGATGAAGACTGCATAGTGCAGTAAGAAACAGGAAACCGGTGCCAGTCTTAGAGACTCGAGCGTGTTAAAGAAGAGGAAGAATAAAGGAGAGATGAGTCTACAAAGCAGCAAACATGGAGGCAGATCTAGGAGAGCAGCATGAGGTGGTGTACATCCTAACATTGTACAACCACCCGCCTTATTTATTCCTGCCAGGCTCAGGGAGCTGGAGGGCGGAGGGAGAGTGCAGCTGCATGCAGTCAAGGAGTGTGACCCAATGGCTCTAGAAATGATAAAGGGACAGTCTGTGTCCACTACTAGCTATTATAGTAACGGACGTCGATGTGAATCATTTTTTGCTTTCACAAATCTTGTTCCAGACCTAGAGTTTCCGATAAGCCATGGAATTGACCCTCACATCTGGAGATACCTTGGGAGGAGACTTGATAATCACACTTACGCCGATGGTGTGGTCAGACCCTCGAGGCGAGAGTTTTGGTTGGAATCTCTTGGTGACAGCGTCGAGGCCTTATGACGTTAGTTTGAGTATGGAATGGGAAAAAACTGTTTATACTCAAATTGACGGTTTTAGGCAAACGTCGGGATGGGTTTTCCTTGGTCGGCGAAAAGGAAACCCCAGGCAGCCCGGGATAAACTCTTTCACGAGAGGGTGCGACCGATCACTCTTGAGTCAGTCAACAATATCCTCGTGGCAGTATCCTTTTGAGTTTCAGTTCTAACAGAAAATGGAGACCTCTGGAGTTCGAGGATGACGATCACGTCCTTATACGGGTCTCACCTCGACGAGGTTTACGGAGAAGTGGACAAGGTGGAAAGTTATCTCCATGGTTCAGCGGACCTTCTTAGGTCCTCAGCTGGGTAGGCGAGGTGGTTTACCGCTTTACCCATTCACTGCAGTTGCAGCAGGTTCACGATGACTTCCACGTATCTCAACTGAGGTGATATGTACTCGACCCTTCGCAAATCATCAACCATGAGGAGCTGGACGATGGAGATGGGGTGTCTTTCACGGAGGTTCCAATGGGGATCGAGGATCGACAGGATTAGATCCTACGAGGACGATCGATTCCTCGGGTGCACTTTCTTTGGCAGTACGGAACCTCCAGGTAAGCACATTGGAGCGGAAGGCTCAGATGCGTGCTCTGTACCGCTTTTGTGACCCTAGTTTGTGTTGAATCTTTACGGGGACGTAAATCCCTGTGGTGGGAGTAATGTAAAGACCTGGAAATTTCAAAGAAAATTTTTCTTAATTTTCTTTGGAATTTTACAAGAACGCATTTTCTGACGACGCCTGATTCCGAGGCCCGGTGTGCCCGGAATTAATTTCCGAAGTTTGGCTCGGGTACGTTCAGTGAACGAGCGAGCGGGAATTTCTATCTTTTGAACTGGTGCTCGGAATTGAAATCTAATTTCACCGATGAACTCGCAACTCCGGTAATCGCTTAAGGGAACCTTTACCGTAGTTGCGTTTTGTGCGGGTTGAGAGTTAGTTTTGGGGAAATTAAAATGAAGTTAAATAAAATTTGGAAACACATTTTATTTTTATCCATGTTGGTTATATCCTCCCAAAGGGAGTTAGAGGTGGGACCCACATCCACTTAACCTCCCTTGAGAGGATTAAGTGTGGTGGGGCCCACACGAACCCTAACTCTTCAACTCCCCTCTAAACCCCCCACAACTCCCACTTTAATGTTGAAAACTTGTTTACATAATGAGGTGAGTTAAGTGTGTTTTAATTGAATTTCAATCATTTGAAATTATTGCCAACACTTTGCATTTAATTAATTAAACCAACTTAATTAATTATTTTGGGTGTTTGATTTCTTTTGAAATCATTTTGCCAACATTAAAATGAGAGATTCTATTCTTCTCTTTGGGTTGACATAAACTTTGTGGGGAGAACTAAGAAGAGGAGAAGAACTTTTGGAAGACCTTCAACCTCTCGAAGAAGAAAGTTACTCATCTCCGAAGAACGTGAAGCAACATCTTCTTCATCGTTCTTCAGCCACGGAAAGGAATGGGAAGCGACGCCCGCGACATCTCCAACGACCTTCATCCGTGTCAAAGGAGAAGACGTCGCCTGAAAAGAATGTCGCCAATGACGAGTACCCTTCTTCCCTTCCAACGCATGAGCGTGAGAATTCGGAGTGTGTGAAGAACACGACAATCGAGGAATCGATATCCGCCCTTTTTTCCAAGATCGTCAACGAATGACAATTACGAGGTAGGAGAATTTTTGTTATATATTTAATTATTCTGTTCTTGATTCTAGCATGTCGAACTTGTGTTTAATCAAATAAATGCTATCATTTAATGAGAGGGGGGTCCGGATCGCACAAACACGGCTGAACCCCCCCCCCTCCTTTGTTCATGATTGTTTCTTGTGGATGGAACAAGATGGCGTGGTGTCGTCGCACCACGCGGGTATCCTACGACAAGTATTGCGCGGCGTCGTCGCGCCACGCCATGGAAAGATATCCAAGAACACGACGTCGTCGTGTCGCATCGACGGAAGTCAAAGGCGCCGCGGCCGGAGCGAGGCCGCGGCGGAGGGGTGTGGTGTCGTCGCACCGCGCCGGACGACAAGGGCCGCTGCCAGTTCCGGGCCGCGGCGGAGCTTGGTGACGGGCCGGCCGGAAAGGAGGAAACCGGGGGGAATTAAATTCCCCCGGCAGCAAAAATGGCCCCCCATAATGAGGGGGGCCGCGGTTTCACAAAGGGGGGGGGGGGTCTTTTCCCCTCGCGCGCGGCGCACATGCGGTGCCCAGGCCGCGCCGCTGTGCCGGCCTGCGCCGCCGCGCCGGACCGCGCCGCCGCGCCGGCCTTCACTGCCGTTCGGGCCGGATTTTCCGAGCCGGGCCGGGGTGTCGGGCCAGTTCGCCGCCCGGGACGGGTCGACCCGGTTCGGCCGAACCAGGGGGGTCGGGCCGGGTCGGCCCGGGCCCAGACCCCCCAATTTCGGACCACTTTCAGTCAAATGCCCGTAACTTGGGCTACGTGCCTCCAAACGACTCACCGTCAGTGGCAACACGATCCTTGAATCGAGACAGTAATTTCGGTATATCTCACTCAAGGTTTCGGATTACTTTGAGTTCGGCCGGGTTGGTTCGTACACGAAACCAACCGGGCCCTCGGAGCGAAAACGCTCATATTTTGAGCTACGGACGTCCGATTGACGTGCCATCAGCTTTGTTGAGTTCCTCTTAATGAGAAGGATATTTTGTCTTACTCCGCTCGAGGTTCGGATGTCGTCGGAGTGCGATCGTGTAGGTTCGCTCACGAAACTAACCGGGCCCCTAGAACGAAAAAGCCAATAACTCTCAGACCGGGCATCCGATTGACGCGCTGTCTGTTGCGTTGAGTTCCTGCTGACGATACGGAACTTTAGGAATCCTCCGCCCGATATTTGGATGAGGATGGTTAGTGGCTGGGTTGAATCGCACCGAAATCCAACCGGGGCCCTGGAACAGAAAAGCTGATACCTTTCTGACAGAACGTCCGTTTGACGAACCGTCAGCGGCATTGGTGATCACGTGGAAAAACGGTCCCTATGAGTATACCCTATGAGAGTTCGGGGTACATTTGAGATACGGCCGGATTTTGTTCGCTCACGAAACCAACCAGGCCCCTGGGAAGAAAAGGCTAGTAACTCACAGACCGAGCGTCCGATTGACGCGCCGTCTGTTGCGTTGAGACCCCTATGACGAGGCAGCCCTTTGAGATACTTCTTCGCGGGACTTTCAGATACTTGGAGTATCGACCGGTAGCTCGTGGAGTGGACCCTCCCAGAGACGAGCGTGCGGAGTACGGAGACCGTGTAGCTGGCTGAGACCTGATGACTGCTTGACCGACTCGACTTGTAGTGAGTCGACTAGCCCAGTGGACGGAGCACTACGTTCTGAGGTGCAGACCCATGGCGGATGGAGCACTACCTATGTGACAGTGCAGACCCGTGGTACTCGTCCGGAGAGTACCTCAGCAGGCAACTAGGGGGTGTGCACCACTGTGTTTGGGTGACATACCTCGACGGGAAGCACTACTGTGTCTGGGTGGCTGACCAGCGGTACTCGACAGGAGGAGTACTTCAGCAGTCTTAGGTTAGTGAGCATTACCTCGGAGTCGTGACAGGACCACTGTACACTCTAGAGACAGAGCTCTTTAGCAGTTACGGTTTCGATAATGAAAATCCTGGTTTGATCTGAGACTTTTGACCTTGTGTTTACCTCATGATTGAGATGGGTCACTTGCTAACTTAGGTATATGTATGGGCATATACCTGGGTAGTGGTTATCTGTTGATTTCACAATCCTTGTGTTTCCTCATGATTGAGATGGGTTACTTGATAACTTAGGTACATGTATGGGCATATACCTAAGTAGAGGTTAACTATTGATATCTTCTTTGTGGTTATCCTTGTTGGTTTAGTGAGACCATGAGGGTATCGGGGTCCCTACTGAGTATCGTTATACTCACCCCTGCACGGGCTATGCCCGCACCTCCTTGTGTTGGTTGCAGATGACGGTCAGTGCTGACGGAGGCCGAGTGTTCGAGGACGAGTCGGTACCCAGAGGTCGATTACACGACGAGTCAGTACCCGGAGGTGGACTACACGACGAGATGACTCACAGAGGAGGTTGACGAACGAGAGCGTGGAGGAAGCTATCTGCACCTACCCTTCAGGTAGGATCCGTGGTGGACGACCAGGAGCTGTTCTATCTGTACCTACCCTTCAGGTAGGATCGGAGGAGGACGACCCAGGAGCTACTTCCTTCTTCCAGCTGTTTGTATTTTTGTTGCTGTACCTTGTTCGGTTATAGTCGTACTTTATTTTGGGTTTGTATTCTGGCCCATTTAATTTTCAGCATTTCTTTTGTACTTAGTGTTTTGCTTCTGCTTGTACTCTGTGGTGCTTGTTTTCTTTTATAAAGGTAATGCCTTCCCAGTTATCGGGATTTTAAACATTTGGTGCTAGTCTCCAGCCCCTGGCCTATGGAAGGCGGGATTGGGGTAGTCCCGACACGGGCCCCGAGGACGGGTCGTGATAGTGGATTGATATGGTAGTATAGGCCCATGAATGTTTTTATCTATATGTTAGAGATATGATACTTGTTCGAATAAGTCGTATAGTGATTTCATTTGTTATATGTATAGTAATTGTAATTACATCTTGTATATACATCATTGTAAATTATATAATATAGAACATCCATAATTTAATAGATGAGTAATTATTCGTTAATATATTTAATATTTAAATATGAATATTATTTTATAGAGGTGTGTTTAAATGGAACCTAACCTCAGGATGTATAATATATTATTTTCAACTAAAAAACATGGATATATCCACATAGCTTCATGTATGAGTGGTAAAGTGGGAATGTAGGAAATGTTTCATATGATTATTTCTAGTATTTCAACAACGTTATATTTATTTATAAATTAAATTTGGTAGCATACTAGAATGTAATGTATTTTTTTAAATTCTATAATCTTTTTTAAAAAAATTTCATTGTTTTTGATAGAAAAATTAGTTTTATATGAAATTCAATTTTATGGTTTGATATACCATTTTATTGTCATTGGAAGAGTTATTTTATGAAATGTATATTTTAAAAAACTCACTTAGAGGGTATTTTTTATGAATTTTATTTCAATATTATTACATAAAAAGTTTTCTTATATGAGATATTTAATTTTAATAATTTATAAGTCTTTATAAAGAAGATTTGGTTTTCTTATATAAAGGATGGTTTTAATATTTTGATACATTTAATTTATAGAGGAAAATGTATTTTAATTTCATGGATTTCATTTATGATTGTATGTATTTTATGTTCACAGATTATATTTCTCATTAATGTTTCATATATTTTAAGAATATAATTTTTTATGATTAATTTTTAATTATCACCCAGGAATTTTTTATTATATAAAATAATTATGAAAGAATAGATTTTATATAATTATACATTAGATATATATTTATTTTCCACTATAAATATAAATTACATATATGTGATATTTTGGTATGATTTTTATAATGGATTTATAATCTAAAAGGAAATATTTAAAAAATTATTTAAAATTTGGAACTTGAGTATTGATAATAATGAATGGAAATAGTGAGTGAACCCATAACATCAATGGTACATTATTCACAAATTGATGTTTAGACCATTAATAGACATAGTGGACATAAGTTTTTGTTAATTTTGTGAGTATCATTACATTGTATAAGGACATATTATTTTCAAAAGTAGAATTTTGAAGTTTTCAATGATAAAAAATTGATATATTAAAAAGTTTTTTATATTTTGGATTAAAATGAGTTTTCAAAACATTTAACCTTTTTTAATGAAAATATTTAAATTAATATCTTACAGATTTTGAATACCTTAAATTTAAATTTACGGAAAACTATTGGTTATATAATATATTTAATTTGATATGAAAGGAAATGTTTTTGTAAAAAAATTTATAGTATTTTAAAATATAAAAAAAACCACTTGTGTTAAAATCCCTTAATGATAAATTTTGTTCTCTCCCCATGTTTTAAAATTATTTTTAAATGTATAGTAATGAGTAGAATATTATTGGGGAATGATATTGATTTTGATACTAGCTCAAGTATGGATAGATAATAGTTTATAAAATTCTCTATAAACTCTTATATATAATATGGTTTTCTTATCCTTCACAAATATAGACCAAAGTTGTACTCAGATTGTATATTTGTTTAGTCTTGTTTAATATTTCCAATAAAATAAAATTATATAAATATTTTATGGAACTAGTTCTATGAGTGTGGGTTTAGGGTTATCCCATTACCACCTCAAATGATGAGCTCCCACAATAGTTCAGGTTTTTCACAAGATATAACATCCTTGAATATAAACAATGTGTTATCCAAAATAATGTATTTTTTTCAAATATATCTCTATAAATAATTAGTTTGGTTGAATTATTTTTTTATTATTGTAATAGGATTCTCATTTTTGAACTATAAATAATAATGGATCCTCATGATTATTTCTACTACGATTGAACTTTTTGGGAAGGGATGAAACCTTTTTTTTAAGAGGATTACTATCACGGATCGATTGCCTTCAAAAATTCATTAAAAGTATTTTTTTACTTTTTTTAAATTGTCATCAATGATGTGATTTTAGACGATATTGGGATTACATAATGGAAAATTATTTTAGGATTTGGGTTTTGATTGTATAATGAAGTAACTTTTTTATCCTAATAAATTATCGATCCATGGGATATAGGGTGAAGAAAAAGATTGAAATTCATTGATTGGATATTACATAACTATTGGCTTCCCTTCGTTTTTCATTCAAGGTGTTGAGATTCACGAAATCATAGTTTAAATGAGGTTAGAACTAATAATATTTTTTTATATGTTTTTTATGTACTAGTCCATGATATTATATATACCATTTAATATTATAGTATCCAATAATAAAATAAAAATAATTTGAGTTATTAGGATCCACATATACCACTATAATGGGAATAAACCTTTCATTTAAATCCAGACATACAATAGTACCTCCTAGATCCCCAAAAGGGAATGTATTTTCATTTATTTTTACTTCTCCACATAATTTTTGTGTCTTCTAGATAATTGGTAAAATATGTATTCCAATATATTATCAATTATTCCTATAGGTTTTTACTTAAATTCGACAAGATATTTTGTTAGTCTGTTTAGGGTAAACTATTATTTTTTATTTTGAGTAGTGTTACGAGGGGCATGAAAAAAATCTTAACATTTAATATGATAATAATTCAAATGATAAAATACATTATATAGAATATTAAATATCATTCCCTTTTGGGATAGAGAAGTCATGATGTGAGTTAAATGATAGGTTATTTGATAGTGTAAATAAATTTCAGTCGTCATTGTATTTTTTTCATATTAATGACTACTAAATATCTATACTCTATACAGTAATCCATAATTTAAACAAATTACCTTCTATTATAATATATGATGATGTACATTTTACCTTCATTAATTCATCTTGGTATTTAATATTTTTAAACATGTGAAATGTTGGAATAATTAAAAATTATATAACAATAAATAAGTAATTAAAAAATTAATTTCATTGAATGGTAAATTGTTATCACATATTATATAGTTAAACCCACTATATGTGGTTAGTTACAAATATGTTTTTGAAATAATCATTATAATGTTTCAATAATTTAGGTATTATGACTATTAGTTAAATTAAAAGTACAAAAAATGAGTCTAATCAATTCTCTAAAAGTACAATATTTACCACCAATTTCCACAAATATTTATTTTTCAATATTCTACTATTGAATATTTAGTATCAATTAAAATTTAATATTTATATCCATATAAAATTAGAATTCCTCTTAGTAAAATTACATATTTTATTATTCATGTACATTATCATCAAGATTTCATTTACAATCATGGTAACACTAACAAATTGGTTTTTTGGTTTGTGATTATTTTCATTATGTATTAATTTATATAATTGTTAAATATTTTTGAGAATATTATATTTGGTGGGTATTTAGGGGTTGTTCAAATTAGTTCTTAAGAATTAGATTCCATTAACTACCTAATGGTTGTGTATGACGTATCTGATAGCTCAAACAATAGAGTAAGAAATTGTTTTGTAAAAATGACAATAGAGTGTATGAACACAAAATATTGCTAGTGAGAACTAGGTGCGTGTTTTCTATCAACTAGATACATAGTGTTGTTGTGTCTCCATAATTTATTAAATATAATTTTGATTGTTTCTATGTAACAAAATTTATTGTTAAAATAATATTTTCATACATGTAGGAGTAGAATATTTAGATTTTACTCCACAAATCACCCCCTTTACCCTTTATCATTTACAATGTATAATAGTTAAAAGATAATATATGGTTAAAATAATATTTTCTAACCTCTAGGAGTAGCATATTTAGATTTTACTCCTCTAAACACCCCCTTTACCCTTTATAATGAGATTTAAAAGAGGAATGTTTTCCATGTTTTTATTCAATGATAATGTGTTATTTTATGCTACAATCTAATTTTTATTATTCCATAGAGTGGAAAATAATTATTAAATTTGAGGAATAAGGGTATAAACTAATTTTATTTCAATATGTAAAATATGAATTATTTGTGAGATAAGTTTTCTCAATCATTTACATGAGGTTGAATTGAATTTTTCCATGAGAATAATTTTTATGATACAAGTGTCTATAGATTTGAGTGGGATTAATGGATACTAATTTAAATTAATTCAATTATAGAATTAATTAAATGGATAATAATGTAGATTTAAATTCATTACAAATGAAAACATATAGAATTTTGAATTTAAATTCGTGAGAAATTTCATGCTTATAGTTTAAAGTGAAATTTAATTATAAAAAGTAATTTATCATTTAGGTAGAATTAATTTAATTTTTTTTCTAGTAATTTGGAATATTAATGAAATTTTTTGGTTTTATATTATATTGCTTCAATTATATATTATATATATTATCTATGAATTAATATGATTTATAGACCTTGATATAGATACTTTTCCATGTGAGGATTTTTTGGTAAGTGGTATAAAATATAAATTTTAATTAATAATTATATTAAATTCTATTTTTGATTATTGTTATTGGGAATTTTCATGATAAAATTTGTATTCTGAAATGATAAAGTAGAGTTTAAATTTTTTTTGGTTAGCTTTTCATGACGAAAATTTGGATAAGGTTAAAAAAATTAATTCCTAATTATTATATTTTTTGAGTTAATAAAAGTTATTAGATTTTTAAAAGTATTTTATGAAATATTTTGATAAATAAAAGGATAAAACTGTATTTTACAATATATTCATTATTTATAAAAGTTTAGGAACTTTTTTGGTGAATAACACTTTTATTAAAAGATATATATTTATGTCAGTGTTTTAAATATTTAATGATAAATTGATCTATCTAAATTGGAAAAAAATGAGGTGGTATGCATGCTAAAAGACCCTATATTGAATAATATATTATTTTTTATATTTTATTCTTGTATATAAAATTGAAAATTATTTATAATGAATTTTATATAAATTAAAATGATTTTTAAAATGATTCATATTTTCTAAAAAATATTTATATTCACTGATAAATTAAATTGTGTTGATAAACTATAAAATATATTTTAAAGAATGATATCTTAATGATTTATTAATCACTAAATGAAGTTTTATAATTAATGGATGGCTGAGAAATAAATAATGTGAACGAATTTATAATTTATTATATACAAAATGATACAATGAAATTAATGGTTGAATTATGGATGTGGAATTAGATGATATATAGGATTAACATGTAATTATTTTATGATATGAAATGTGAGTATACCATATTTTTGTTATGAATTTTTTCAAACTACTCGAATTTATAATTTGTTAAGTACAAAATGATATAATGTAATAAATGGTTGAATTGTGAATATGGAATTAGATGATATATACGGTTAAAATGTAATTATTTTATGATATCAAATGTGGGTATACCTTATTTTCTGTTATGAAGTTTTTCAATCTTTTAATTAAGATTGTGGTATGATATGTGACACTAGTGTAATTTTCCATATTTTAAGGAATTAACATGATCTAAAAATATTGAACATGATACAAGGATATGATATGTGATTTGGTAGAAAAAAATGATCATTGTGATTGGATATGACATACATTTATTGACATATTGAAAACCCACTAGTTTATGCCAATGATTATAGACAACATTTCAGGATTTCCTTATTATCACCTAATGACTTATGATGTGTGGTGTTATTGGTTGTTATATATGCCAATGTATTTTCATTATTACATGCCATACTTATTAAATCATGTTATACATAATTTTATTATATGAGTTATGATGGGGTTTTAGTGATATTTTTCTAACACTAATTATATAAAGAGGTCATGAATGTTGTAATTTTAATTATAGTTCTCGTGAAAAGTATGAAAGTACTTTATAGAATAATGATTGGGGATAAGTGTATCTTATAGAAAATTGACATATTATTTTTAATAGATATAATGATTTATTGGTTTTATATTTTCTATTTTACATAATTCATTGGTAATACACCATGGTACTTATTCATGAGGAAAAACTTAAGGATTTTGTTTTTCATGATAATAATAAACATTGTCAAAATTTATTTAGTTTTTTTGATGAGGTATGTTATTTTATTAAATTTTTTTATTTAAACTTTTTATTTTGGAAAATATTTTCCAAAATCCATTATATTTTAAATCACATACAAATTGATACATATTACCCTTGATCATAAATGTTAAAATCTTGATATTGGTGAGAAATCATGAAGTAAATCTAGAATTCACATTAGTTTCTTGGTTTTTCAAATGAATGACATTACAAAGTAGTCTGAATTAATTTTTCATAAAATGATTTCCATACATTTAATATGTGGTATAAAAGATATGTGAATTTAGGAACTCATATAAAAGTATGTATTTGTACTTATCTATTAAATCCATTATATTAGTCAATGTTACTAATGAATTATGAGACTTAATTGATTAATTTTAAATAGATTTTATGGTATTGATTTCATATAGATTCAAGGTGAATAAAGCAATGTTCCCATATCACTTTAGTGTATGAAAACATGGAATAAATTTCAATAATTTTATATATGATTTATTATTAACTAACATGAATAATTATTTAAAAACATGTATTATATTATTAATTATCATATAATAATTTTTCAAAACATATTGGAAATAATGGAATCGTTAATTTAAATTATTTATATTTGTAAGGGTTCATGTTTTCTAGAAACCACCCCATATCATTCAATAATTTCTAGGGGTTCAAGAGGAATTTCCTAAATTCTAGGAGTTATTTTAAAATTATATTTTCATTCTTATATAATTATTAAAAAAAATTCTTAAATTACAAAATAAATATAAATTTATTAAAGTTTTATTTTAAAAATTAATTGGTGGTTTTAAAGTGATTAAAATATTCTAGAATATATTTTAGAGTTTTATAAATTTTTATAACGTTTTTAAATGATTCTTATAATATTGAAATTAATAAATAACACTTTTCTTAATTATTTATAAGTTAGTTTTATTGAAAAGGATATATTTTCAATGAAATTATTACCCTTATTCCAAAAATTAAATATTTGTAAGGGTAATTTAAATTTAAATGGGGTACGTAATCGTAATGGTTTATTTTACCTATGTTTCATAAATTTAACCTAGATTTTAAAGGGTTTATATATAGTTAATGGATGTTTTTAATATATTGTGAAAGGTTAAAATATTGTTTTTAAAGGTTCACCTCTAAATTTTACTATTATGTTTATGTAATATCCTTTTTTATTATGTATTATAAGAGAATTCCTTCCTCAAATTAGGGTAATCCACTCCCACTTAAGGGTTATCCTTCCTCACAAAAGGGTAATCCATTCTCATATAAGGGTATTCCTACCTTGTGCATCGGTAAACCTCTCTCATGTAATGGTGATCTATCCTCACATAAGGTTAATCCATCCTATTGTAAGGGTATAAAATCCTTGGATAATAATAATCTACCCTTTTATAAGTTTAAGTGTACCTCAAGTAAGGTTAATAATTCCCCAAGTAAGGGTCCCCTAAAACCCTTCATAAAAGTTTCATGTTCCGTGATGGTAAATCAGTGTTACCCATACACAATGCTTGTGAGTATTGTATGGGTAGAATATTTTTTCCATGCCATATGGGTATAATAATTTACCCATACATAGTGCTATAATTTTAGATATGATTAACATTTTTTTACTTAGTTTTTAGATTTTCCATCCTCCTTTTGATATGAAAACCTTGTAAACCATTTTTTATTGCTTTTTAACTCCTAAAATAAATAGAAATATTTATTTTAAATAGTAACCATTATATAATTTTTTTTAATATATTAATTAATCCACATAGGAGGTTTGATTTTTTCAATTTAAATTGGATATATAATGTTTTTTGTATTTCTATATTTAAAAAATGAGATCTCCTATTACATTAAAAATACTCTAACCGATAGTTCTTATTTACCATTAAATTATCTAATGTCTGGATTATTTAAAATATTCCTTGGAGTATTGTGACAATTATTCTTTGAGTAAATTATAGATTTTCTAATGAATTCATGATTTGGAAAGGTCAAGTTTCTTCTCTATATATTATCATTAGGTGTAGTATAGAAGATATTTGTTTTCTGGGTAGAGTGTCTCAAGACATTTCATTTTGTATTATGAAATTAATAAACATGAATATAATGGTCGATTTTTCTTTATAATTATATTTTCCTAATTATTTTATGTATTTTGTTTATGGGAATTGGAATCATTTCGTGAAAACATTAAAGTGACTATGAAATTAATTGATAGATTAAACCAGGTGAGGATAAATTAAATGGGGAAAGGGGGTTGTTGTGTGTGATGTTTTTTTAATATTATTTCTATTGTTTACCCTATATTATTCATGTTTAATTTTTTTATTACTTTTTTTTTATTTATTGAATTTAATTATGTGTCCAATAATATTTAAAAAGGACATTTCAACCCCCAAAATGAATAATCACTTAAAGAAGGAAAAGGTATGCGAAAATCATACAATGTGAAGTATAATTTATGCTGTAAAAATTATTGGTTCCTCATAATGTCTTCACTAAAATATTAATGATGAAAAAGGGGGTTTGGTACTTTTTATGCTTATATTTATCATAAATCCCTTGAATTTAGTTAAAACTATATAGTGAAACGGTATTGGAAATTGTAAATGATGAATCAAAAAGTGAAGTGGGTTATTGATGACATGATAATGAGTGAATTGAATGGTTATATATGGAATGAATATAATGAATATATTAATAGATTAATATATAATGGGATATGGGATAACGAATGGATGTGTATGGATAAATGAATAAATAGGGAACTAAATGTGGCTGAAAACTAGTAAATGATTGGGGGAATAAATGGTCATGGGATATTCTTGTTTGTGTGGCCTCCAAATGTTTTTATAATGGATTTTTTATTACTGGATTTTCATTTATTTTGACTGTTCAAATTGATGAGTGGGTATTATGTTTTGTTATGAAATTCTAGAAGTGGTGTGGAAGATTTAATGATATTATCGAATGTTCCGCGGTCTATAAAAGCTCACGACGGTTAAAAGAATTCTAAAATATATAATGGTTCTTAGTTGTTACATATTCTCATGGGAAATAATGGCTTGAGTGTAGTGAATAAAAATATGTGTTGATGTCTTGAAAATATAGAACACTCATGTGTGGGATGATGGGACTAATGAAATGGATTATTGTGTGGGAGTTCATAGAATGGGAAGGTGGTTGATTCTCTATATGATCATGATACATTAATATTGAGAACATAAAATGAAATAGATATCTAAATGGTCGATGAACTTTTTTATTGTCTTGGTATTTTCCTGGTAGTCGCAAAATTATTGAAAAGTGGTGATATCTAATTATATGAACATTGTTTGGACTGAATTATTTGTGGATGGAAATAAATTAATTGTAAATGGGAATATAATGTTTAATTTTAATATGTAAATATGATTATTCAATTCGAAAATGTGTGGTAATTGGTGTTTCCAAATAAGAAATATGAAATAGGTCATGTGTGGATTGTGTGGGGAAGTGGTGTGGAGTGATGAATTAATTGTCGATATATGTTATTGTGGTGATGTGGTTCTGTATATATGACATGATGGATGATGATTTGATACTTCCATTGACACATACTCATTTCTCTATGATTATAAGAGGATGATCCTACCAGCTTGCTACTGGTATGTAATGACCCGCTTATCCTTATTGGCTTAAGAGTACAACAAGTCATTACATGGCCTTAAGAAACATCCCCAAGGCTTCAAAGGCTGGAAATAAATGCCGAAGGGATTCAAAACATGTGTGGGACGATTTACCCTTTTATACATACCACAGAACCAACAACCATAACCAAACTAATCAACTACATGATGCATGATAAAATCTAAGACAACTCAACCATTTATTTTGTCATAAATCAACCAAAAGTACCATAGTGGAAACCAGCACTAAATCAGAGGAAACAGGGGAATGACAAACTAAAATACAATAAGATGACAACCTAACTCCATGCTCCACAAGCTCCATGTTCCAACATCACGAACCATCCCAAGTATCACGAAGTGGTGCTATAAACATGTGACGCCTTTCCTTTGCCAACATCTCGGTATATGACATCTTCAAAAGAACCAACGTTACAAAGCAGGGGGTGAATCATGAAACTCAGTAGGTTTTCCCTGATGATTTCCCAACCAATTCCTCTAGGATAATTTTTTTTAGCACATTTATATAAAACAATTTATATAAACCAATTCCAAAACAGTTCACAATATAATAATTTCCATGTCAAAACCATTTTCCAACAAAACCCATATTTCTCAAGAAAATAAACCATGAAAAGTTTCCAATAAAATTCACAATTCCATTTTGGCACATTCATTCCATTTCACAAAACCACACAAATAACCATTCATGCAACCTACACCTTCCTATACTCACGAGTGGTGAGTTATCCTTCCACTAAGTCGTCACTTAGTGGACTACCTTGATGGGGGTACTCCATGCCCTTATCTGCCCCTTTTTAAGGGGGTACTTCTCACCCTTATCCATCCCAACCTTTTGATAGGGGTACATCTTGCCATTATCCATCCCAATGCATATGAACACACAACACAACCCATGAAAATCCATGCCAAAACCTAGTGTGTTCAAAATGTTTCAATAAATCATCAAACCTTTTTTTGAAAACAATTTCATTTATGTAGAAAAACCTTAACCAGTTAAAAATCACCATTTTAAATTCACCTCCACAAACACTTTCCAAAAACACAGAATTACCATGACCTGTTACTAAAAAGGGTTTTAAACCATTATTTAATTGTAGATAAACAAACCATTTCGATCAAGGAAAACAATTTAAAACTAGGCCTTTAAGTTCTAAGAAAGTGGAATCGAGAGTAAAGCCACCTACCTCAACAAAATAGGCGAAACCAACCAAGAATCATGTTGAAACACCACAAAGCCTCCTTATATTCCTTCTACTATCACCAAAAAGACCAAAACCCAACATGAAGGTCATCCAATAACTTAGATCTACCCACCTTGGGCATAGATCTACGGAGCCATCAAGAGGGAACAAGGAGATCTAAGAAAACTAAAGGTAATGAGACTTACCTCAATCAACCAGCCTCTAAACTCTATGTCAACCCTCCGAATCGCTTCCAAAATGCCTGGTAAGTGTTCTCCCACCTGCACGAGAGAGAAATATTGAGTTAGGTCCGTCAAGGAGAAAATAAGAGTGGTTTTAATTATAAAACAACTTAGATCCATAAAAATAGGATCTATGTTGACTCTGTGCACGGTTAGTCCGCACGGTTAGTCAAACCGTGCATTAACCGTTTGGTAGTCACCTCTTGGAAGGGGCGCTCCACACGACCTCCTCGCATGGTTTTCCCAAACCGTGCACACACCATGCAGTCTCCTCTGTCCAAAGTGACACCACCGACACTACTTCTGCACGGTTTGGTAAAATCGTACGAACCCGTGTGTCACCACTCTTTTCCCAATAACACATTAAAAGTCTCCAAACTCTACCCAACCATTTCTCATATGCTTCATGTACTTAAAAAGAATAAAACAAGGGTTACATACCAGAAACCAGGGGTACTACATTCTCCCCACCATTGGCCTTTCCATCCCCTGAATGTAGAAAATCATCGCTTTCCTGAAAGAGTTCAAGCCACTGCTCTTTCATTTCTTTCTCATGTTCCCAAGTCTCTTCCTGAATCTAACAATGTTTCCACAAAACCCACACTAGACTGATGCTTTTTCCACAGAAGAATTTCTCCTGCCTATCGACAAGCTGAACCGGAATATGTACCAATGAAGAATTCATCTATTGTTCAACGTGATCCCATCTGATCACATGGTCAGGATTGGGGTGATACTTATTCAACTGAGATACATGGAACACATTATGCACTACACTGAACCGCGGTGGTAATGCCAACCGATAGGCCACCTCACCTACCCATTCAAGTATCTCAAAAGGGCCTATATATCAAGGAGATAATTTTCCCTCATCCCAAAACAATGATGTCCAAGCCTTGGATAGATTCTCAAAAATACATGATCACTCACCGCAAACAAAAACAGTCTTCGGTGATGATCTGCATAAGATTTTTGATGACTCTGTGCCATCTCCATCCTTTTTTTATCAACTAAATCTTCTCTATTGTTTCTTGGAAAAGGCTTCTCCATAACTAGTGAAGTCTCATGTGTTTCCACCCAACAAAGTGGGGAACGACAAGGACGCCCATACAATGCTTCAAATGGAGCCATGTGTATCGAGGCCTGATAATTGTTGTTAAATGAGAACTCCACTAAAGGCATGTGCTCTTCCCACGAGCCACCAAAAACCATTACACAAGCCCACAACATGTCTTCCAACATCTGTATCATCCTCTCAAATTATTCACCCGTCTGAGGATGATACGGCATACTCATATTCAACCGACATCCTAGGGCTTTCTATAAGGATCGCCAGAAACGATATGTGAACCTCATATCTCTGTCTGCCACGATGGAAACTGGAATTCCATGTCTCTTTACAACTTCCGAGATATAGATTTTTGAAATGTCTTCCACCATATGAGTTTCACTAATAGGGATGAAATGGGCCGACTTGGTTATACGATCTACTATCACCCAAATGGCCTCATGTTTCTAGACCATTCTTGGAAGACCTGTAAAACAATCCATTGCTTTCTGATCTCATTTCCACACTGAGATAGGTAAAGACTGTAACATACCTGCTGGCCACGGATGTTCTTATTTAACTTACTGACAAGTTAAACACCTTGATAAAAATTCATCTACCTTCTGTTTCATGTCGCTCCACCATAATTGTTCCATTATCGCCTTATACATCTTCTGTATTCATGGATGAAAATACCATCTGAAATGGCAGTAAGCATGAAGGAGTTGTTGTTTAGTAGTTAAAGGTACAACCATCCGATCTCGAAACCACAAAACTGAACTCCCATCCCGCTTCCATCCCTCAATTGTCTCCCCACCATTGAGTTTTGAACTCATTGCAACATAGTCTACATCTGATGCATGTGCCTCCTTTACTATCTCCACCAAATCAGGAACAATAAAAACTAGAAAGAAAACCACAACATGAGATCTGTCTTCACATTCCATATGCATGTCAGCTAGGATCGACATCAACTGCCACTCGTCTGAAGCTTCTTTCACCAAATGAGCATAGAACTTTCTTCTTAATTCATCGACCACTGAACTACCATTACCCGATGTATACATAAAGTAAAAGTCGGACATTTGAAGATACTCCATCAATCTCCTCTGCCTCAGATTAAAATCTTGTTGTGAGAAAATATTCTTTAAACTCTTATGATCTGTAAACATAGTGAATTTCTCACCAAATAGATAATGATGCCAAGTCTGCAATGCATGGACAACTGCAACTAACTCCAAATCATGTGTTGTGTAGTTCTTTTCATGCACTCTCAATTGTATTGATCCATAAGCGACAACATGGTCTCCCTGCATGAGAACACAACTAATCCAAGATCCTGAAGCATCACAATACACCACGTACCCCTATCCTAATTCCATCAAAATCAAGATGGGTGCTGATGTAAGGTGAAATTTCAACTCTTGATAAGATCTCTTACATTCCTCAGTCTTTTGAAATGCAGTGTTCTTCTTTGTCAATGCTGTCATTGGTGAAGCTAGTCATGAGAAGTCATGCACAAAGCATCATTAATAACCAGATAGACCAAGAAAACTTCATTTTTCAAAGGCATTCTTGGGAAGGTGCCATGAAAGAATATCTTCTATCTTTTCTAGATCCACTGAAACACCTTTATCAAAAACAAAATGGCCCAGAAAGCATACCTAATTTATCCAAAAATCATACTTTGATAATTTGGCATACAACTGACGGTCTCTCATGATTTCCACCACTATCGCCAAGTGTTGCTCATACTCATCCCTTGTTCTTGAATACACCAATATGTCATCTACAAACACCACAACAAAAGAATCTAGATATCGCTGGAATATCCAATTCATCAATGCCATAAAGACTTATGGTGAATTCGTAAGACCAAGAGGCATGAATACATATTCTTTGTGGCCATATCTACTTCTAAAACCTGTGTTCAGAATATCCTCCTTCGGAACTCACAACTGGTGATTTCCTAACCATAAGTAAATCTTAGAGAACCATTGAGCTCCCCTCAATTGTTCAAATAGGTCATCAATGCATGGAAGTGGATATCTATTCTTTATCGTATCTTGGTTAAGTTTACGATAATCCACACATTGCATCAATGTTCGATATTCTATCTTTACAAACAAAATGGGTGTTGCCCACGGAGACACGCTTGGCCGAATAAAATTTTCGTTTTCCAGTTCTTCCAACTGTACTTTCAATTACTTTAACTTTGTTGGTGCCATCCTATGAGATGGAAGTGAGATAGGACTGGTCCTAAAAAGGATATCAATCATAAAATCCACTTCTCTTACAGGTGGTAACCTTGAGAATTTTTCAGGAAAAACATCAGTAAATTTATCCACGACTACTAGAAAACCATTATTCGGGATCTCGTCCATGGATTCTAAGTTTAATACAGCCAACTGGTAAGATATCGTTGCTACTACTGGTGACAAAAAACTCGTCGCACCTGCCTTCACCTAACTTTCTTCTCTAAAGAGATGCTCGATGCCATCCTCATTCATGAAATTGACTGTTCTGGTATAACAGTCGATATGAGCCCTAAACATTATCAAACAATCCATACCTAAGATTATATCATAGACATCCATCTCCAGCATAGAGAAATCCCATTTCAGCTCAGTTCTATCTATAGTTATAGAACATTCTCTACACACGAAGGCTCTACATTTTATTTAACTGAGAGGAGTTTAAAGATTTATCACAGAAGGAATCATTTCATGTTTTAAGTTCAGAAAATCAGTAATTCTAGAAGCAAGAAAAGAATGTGATGCACCAGTATCAAAGAACACTTGCACGTGGGTAGAATTCAAAAGAATCATACCTATCACCGTAGATGGTCCAGACTGGTCATCCACAATCACCTGTTTTGCTCCATACAATTGCTTTATTGCTACACTTTGCTCCTCATTGCCTTTTTGAGATTTCCATGCCTGAGGATTCACTGTATTCTTGGAATAACCATAGCAGCTTTGTTCTACTGGTGAGAATGATTTTTCTTTCCTCTCCCTATTGAAGCATAAGATGCTTGTGACACCTGAGAAGTGTCACGAACACCCGACCGTGGAGAACTATGACAATATCGGTGAAGATGCCCCATCTTGTTTTAATTGTGGCATGATCTCGATGGTGTTGTACATTATCATTTCATGTGATCAATCGAGCCACATTAAAAACACCCGTCTTTCATCATGGGTCGTGGAAGAAGATTCACTGATCCAGCCATCTGATTCTGATTCGCACTCCCACCTTAGAAGTAGGTGTCCCTCTTCTTCTTGTTCCCAACATTAGAGTTCCCACCCATTCCCATGGGTATCATCATACTTCCTCCTCCAATAACTCTTGAGATGTCTCTTTCAACTATTGTTTCTCTGTTTACCATCTTCGTATAATTCGTAATACAAAGCACATCTATCTTCTAGAAAATCTCCTATCACAACCCCGATTCAAATATTCATGCCTTCAACAACACACTTGCAGCAACTTCTATGAAAAGTGCACTAAATTCATGAATTTATCCGTATACTCCATGACATAGATATTCTCCTGCTTCATGCTGAAAAATTATATCGTCCTCTGGATCATGAACACGTGAGGATAGAATTTTTTATTGAACAATTCCTCAATTTCCTCCCAACCCATGCCTTGATCCACCTTATCCTGCACCACTAGCTTCCACCGCTATCGTGCAAGATACTCCAGCATATACATTTCCAACATTACTTCTAGTTCTTTTATTGTTCCAATGAAATCGATGATATGATTCATCCTACTCAGCCACACCTCCACCCTTTCTGGTTCTAAATCACCCTAAAAGATGGGTGGATTCAGCTTCTGGAAATCGACGGAATGGTCTACATGCCTTGACTCATCCCTCTGATTCCCCATATCCCCAACCTGAAATGCTTGAACTATACTTTGGACTAGTGTCTGGTTCACCTATGGCTCAGGTACGACCACATTCTCCACAGCCTCTTCCATTTGGTTTCTAAGATGTCTAACGGGTGCCATTTTCTATAAAAACGACGCATGTTGTTAGTCTCACTTCCTAGAAACTGAAGGCTGAACATTTCAATTTCTATAACATCACTATCACAACTTTTTTTTCCAAAACAAACTTTTTCCCATGTTCAAGCATTTTTGAAAACATTCCTCATGCCTTTTGAAAATCAACCCATTTTCAAAATACACTAAATACCATGTTTTCAAAATCTTTCACTTAAAAACAATTTCTACATTTTTCAATAAAATTACCTTTCCCAAAATCATAAATCATTCTTCACAATGAGATATG
Organism: Viscum album; assembly: GCA_963277665.1. NCBI lineage: Eukaryota > Viridiplantae > Streptophyta > Magnoliopsida > Santalales > Viscaceae > Viscum > Viscum album. The sequence continues at coordinate 70,815,974 of OY728161.1, forward strand.
CAATCCTAGTGGGAAGTCATTCCTTTAATTCATGTCATTCTCATCTCATTGGATAAACCCATGATAATGAAGTTAGTTATCCTATAAGTGTCTCCAAAACACATATGTAACCAACTCCCTGGTAACTTGAAGTTTAGCATAAAAATGTTAGCTATGTCTTTTTATGCTCTGTATTCCAAGTTCCGACAGTCCTACTCCTTCGTTAGATGGCCACCCAAGGAATAGACACTTATGAATTCAACGCCAAGACCAAAAAACTGATGACTACTTGTTCCACAATGAAAGGAACAAGATGATTGCATTTATACCCCAACGACCGAAAAAACTAATACCATTTTTAATGACCCACTTATCCTTATTGGATTAAGAATACAAAAAGTCATTACTTGGCCTTAAGCAAAATCCCCAAGGCGCCAAAGGCTGACAATAAATGCCGAAGGGTTTCAAAACAAGTGGGGGACGATTTACCCTTTTATACATACCACAAAACCAAAAACCAAAACCAAACTAATCAACTACAAGATGCATGATAAAATTTAATACTACTCAACCATTTATTTTATCATAAACCAACCAAAAGTACCATAGTGGAAACAAACACTAAATAAGAATAAACAGTGGAAACATAAACTAAAATACTACAAGATGACAACCCAAATCCATGCTCCAGAAGCTCTAAGCTCCAACATCATGAACCAACCCAAGTATCACGAAGTGGTGCTATAAACATGTGGCACCATTCAATTTCCAATATCCCGGTATATGATATCTACAAAACCACCAACGTGCCAAAGCAGGCAGATGAGTAATGAAACTTAGTAGGTTTTCCCCGATGACTTCCCAACCCATGCCTCTAGGATAAAATATGTTGGCACATTTATATAAAAAAATTTAAATTAAACAATTCCAAAACACTTCACAATATAACAAGTTCTAGGTCAAAACCATTTTCCATCAAAACCCATATTTCTCAAGAAAAGAAACCAAGAAAAGTTTCCAATCAATTTCACATTTCCATTTTGGCACATTCATTCCATTTCACAAATCCACACAAACAACCATGAATGCAACCTAGACCTCCCAATACTCACGAGTGGTGATTTATCCTTCCACTAAGTCGTCACTTAGTGGACTACCTTGATGGGGGTACTTCACGCCCTTATCTGTCCATTTTGAGGGGGGGTACTTCTCGCCCTTATCCATCCCATCATTTTGATGGGGGTACTTCTCACCCTTATCCATCCGAATGCATATGAACACACACCATAACCCATGAAAATCCATGCCAAAACCAAGTGTGTTCAAAACCTTTCAATAAAGCATCAAGACTTTTATTGAAAACCATTTCTTTCAAGCAGAAAAACCATAACCAGTTTAAAATCACCATTTTAAATTCACTTCAAAAAACACTTTCCAAAAACCCACAATTCCCATCACTCGTTACTAAAAAGGGGTTTAAACCATTCATTCACAGTAGATAAAAAACCATTTCAATCATGGAAAAAAATTTGAAACTAGGCCTTCAAGTTCTAAGAAAGTGGAATCGAGAGTGAAGCCACCTACCTCAACAAAATAGGCCAAACCAACCAAGAACCAGGTCAAAACACCACGAAGCCTCCTTAAATTCCATCCCCTATCACCAATAATAGCAAAACCCAACTTAAAGGTCATACACTACCTTAGATCTACCAACCTTGGGCATAGATTTTAGGATCCATCAAGAGGGAAGACGGATATCAAAGAAAACTAAAGGAAACGATACTTACCTCGATCAACCAGCCTCTAATCGCCAAGGAAACCCTCCGAGTCATTTCCATAATGCCTGGTAAGTGTTCTCCCAACTTCACCAGAGAGAAATCCCGAGTTAGGGATGTCTAGGAGAAAAAACGAGTGGTTTTAATTATAAAACGGATTAGATCCTTAAAAATAGTATCTATGTTGACTCCTCGCATGGTTAGTACACACGGTTAGTCAAACCATGCGCTAAATGTGCGGTAGTCCCTGCTAGAAGGGGCGCTCCGCACTGCCTCCTTGCACGGTTTTCCCAAACCATGTGCACACCGTGTGGTCTCCTCTGTCCAAAGTGACACCACCTGCAAAACTTCCGCACAGATTGGGCAAACCGTGCGAAGCCCGTGCGTCACCACTCTTTTCCCTATAACACTTTAAAAGTCTCCAAACACTCCCCAACCATTTCTCATATGCTTCATGTACTTAAAAAGAATAAAACAAGGGTTATATATCAAAAACTGGGGGTACTACAAGATATATATGGGATAACCATTGGGTGAATGTTTGGAGGTGATATGAGTATAATATGGGCTTAACAGAGGGTTGTCTATGGTAATGATTATGGATAGATGGATTGGTTTTGACATCAAAGGTGGTGTTTTTAATGGATATAGTAGAGGAATATAAATAGAATGGATGATATAGTTATACTAATTCTTATATATTATTTCAAATATTGTGGAATTTGGTTTATTAATATTTCATGTTTGTATATTGTAGATTACATTTGATTATTTTATTGGCTGGTTTGACTCATGAATATTCTTCAGTTTTATTACATATGGATGATGATCAGTTTAGATTGATAATCCTACTAATTACTCCCATTTTCTCATTCCATCCTAATTTTATAATCTTTATAGTTTAAATCATTATAGTTTAAGTTGATGTTTGGAAATTTCTGATAGATTTGGTTGTGATCATGGAGTTTATAATTTATTTCATTTTTTATTAATTTAGTATTACATGCATTATGGGATATTTTGGGTTTTACAGTTCCATTATTTTATGGAGTTATATGGTGGTTTATATCTTATCTCTCGATCATACTTCTCCTTTTAGGGGTAAATTCGTCCATATTTGAGACATTTACACTTTGGTTCTTGTTTCCGTCATGATTCCTACAAAATGTAGAAATTGTGTGTCATGATATCACTTCAATTATTTTTATCCCTATAAGGTTATATTTTGTGGGAGGGGTTGTGATAGAGTGGTATCTATGTTTTTAGATAAGATATATGATATATATTATAGTTAGTAACATGTGATGTTTCATGCTTTGTATACGGAAGTGGGGGAACATGATCTTAACATGTTATGAAGAACAATAAGATAGGCTAGGACACTAAAATGTTTTGGCATCCAATGAGTTAATTCATTAAATTTTACAACCTATGAAAATGTGTAGGTGAAAATGAAAATGTTTTAGTGTAGAAAACCTAGGAGAGGTTCATTCATTAGGATTGATTGGGTTTGTGATTGAATAACGTGCTTTTGGTATGATAAGGTGTTTAATTAAATAAATCAAGAAATTTTATGTGTGTTACTCTAGCTGTGTAGGTACAATTGTATCTAGTGAACCGTTATTTTCTGCTGAATTAGTCATATAATTTGATAGGAAAATGAAAAGTGGTTATTAACTAGCCTAATATACCTATCTAAAACCATGTTGCATCTTGAATATTTCATTTCCTTACCTATAATTACATTTTTACCCATGTTTCCTTTCAATATATTTATAACATGATATCATGTTTTATTAAGGTTTATAATTGTTAAAAATCACTCATATTGTATTTTTTTTCTGAATAGATGTTTAATTTGGAAAACCCTTATAAAGCATGTTACCTTAAGTAGATTTCATACTGGAATCCTAAAATAAATCATTTTAAAAAAATTACATGGAGTATTATAATTTATTTTCAATATTTTATTCTATTCATGTATTTATTCATGATATATTATGGTCATGTGATAAAGATTCATTGTGAATATTGGTTCTATTTATTTAAATTATAGAATTTCTATGAAATTACTATCATATTTATTAGAAATTCACTATAATTTATGAACATGACCTAAATTACATTCCCCTTCATTTTTAGTATTAAAAGTGTCTTTATAATTCTAATTCAATTATATTTCTCATTCTGGTGATATAAAATCTTATAAAGTGTAAAATTTGGTGAATTTTATTTAAAAAAAATTAAAATTGATAATCTTTATAAGTGATGACTATTGCCAATTTAGATTTTTTACATATCAATAAATATTTCTCATTGTTTCCAAATAATGGTTACATGATTTGTTATGATTGATTATTTTTTATCTTAGTAATAAAAATCTAAATTAAATAAATTTTTCTATCTTCTAGCTCATTATATATAGCTTTCCCATTTTTTTAATTTATTGTAATGTTAAAAAAATTGTTAAAATTATCAAAAATTGACAAGTCATGATTTGTTATAACCTATTGATACTCAAAACATTTTAAATGATTAGTGATATAACTTTTTGATTTATATTAATTTTATGTGAAGAAATTATTGTTCCACTCATGTTAATCAATGATATGTTTTTTATGAGAAGCATGTCTAGTATTGAAAACATGTTTATAAAATTTATAATATGTAAATCATGATCATTTAACAACTTTAATGTATTATATTACTATATTAAATTCTTTTATGTGATGAATAAATTGTATTAAATATGGATGTAAGATCATGTAACCCTTATCGTGGTGTATAAGCATGTTTTATTTTGAAATTAAATGCTTAATTAATGATCAGTTTGAGCATGACAAACATGACACATAGTAATATAACTTGTGTAGTATTAATTTTTGGATCTAATATCATGATTTATTTTTATGAGTATGAAATAATGTTATGTTTTATTATAATTCATCACAAGAACCATCATAATAAAAATTTTATATGAAGTTGGAAGTGTGTTTCCACGGTAAAAATATGATCCTAGGTAGTTATTTTAACCATTTTAAACATGATTCATGAAATATTTTATTTTTATTTTTCATTTGTATCTTCACCACATGTTATTACTGTTTAAATGAAAGGCATGTTGTTACCCTAATAATAAAATGCAATTTTGAGTGTTTTTTGGGTTCATTGAATTGTTTCATTGATGTTTTTAAATGTCTTACTAATAATAATGGTTGATTAAAATCTTTTATTATTATTATTTAAAATTGTGATATCCTTGATGTGATATTAGGATTAATATCTCCATGCATTAAAATTTTTAATAGATTTGTTATGGTAATACGAAATTTTTTTTTTGAAAACATATTGTAATTGATGAAAAAATATCTTACCTTCCACAACTAAATATTTTGGAAGGAAGCGATATAAGTATATAACATTTGTCCTATTATTTGGGATTGTTATTATTGATACCATGATGGTAAATTTTTTTATAGATTCAAGAATATAAATACCTATAACCCTTGTAGCATTTATATGAGTTCTTCATGAAACTTTTTAAAACCATATGGGAATGAAAAGTCCTCTCAAATTTGAAAATATCCTAATATCATGAGTGGACCCCTTGATTTTTGTGCCTATAGTGGTGATGGTTTTTCTATTTTATTGTAATGAGGGGTTTTGTGTGGTTATAATTGGGGTAGTTGCCATGGGATATCTGAATATTGAAATGGTGGTGAAAATGGATGAATGGAAATGAGGTGTCTTATGTCTGATGTGGAATGGAGTTGTGTTATTTCTGATAGTGGGTTTTTATTTGGATATAAATGTTTTTTTTGGATTTTGCTTTGATTTATGTTTCTCTTGTGATATGGTGATGTATCTTGTATATTTTTTTCATGATTCTAAGGTTTTGGGTAACTTTTTTGTCTCCAACATTAATGATTTTTCATTGAAATACCATTGTATAGAGGGGTATGAGATAGGAGGAAAATTCCTTGGGATATATTCTTGTTAAAATTCCAATGGCAGGAAGTGACAATGCTCATCGGTTTTTCCACTAGTACCAACACTGAGGATTTTTTTGTGGAGGTTAATGTTTTTTTGGGTAGGTGAATGTCCGAGATAAATTTCAAGTTTCCATATTCATTGTCTTTTTTGGAAATTAGCTTCAATATTTTGGGAGATGAATTGCAGCAATTCATGTGTGATGTATTGGAATATATTTCAAGATCAATTCACGAAAAGTTTCCTTTACCTGGTGCATATATGTGATATTTTGATGGATCTTCATGATCTTTGATAAGGGTATGAGAGTGTATGTAGCCTTGGGTCATATTTATTGACCTAATTAGAAAGATCTTTAATTTTCTACATGATAAGGGAGGGTTGGAGCTTTTGGGATCAACATTAAGGCTAGATATTTAGCAATCTATCATACCCTTTGAGTTTTCTTATGCGAAAGTAGTGAGAGACTATATATATATCATTATTAAAGGGTTGTATATGATAGAACATCTAGGTGATTATCTCTGTCAATTTATTAAGAAAATATAGCTAAATACTCTATTTTTCTGGTTTGTGTTTTAAGAAGTAAGAGATTGAGTTGGTCTAGTAAGGCTAGGGCATGGATTGGCACTCAGGAGTTGAGTTCTTTAGGGTGTCATATTTTTGTAATGTTGATATGTTTCTAGTGTGATTCATTGGGGAAACATTGATATGACTAACTCTATTTTCATCAATTTTCCCATCCTTCATTGGAGAGATTTATTATGAAATACATTTCATACATAGGTCCTACACCATTTAATAAAACCTTGTGGTGTATTTTTAAAAATTATTCAAGAAAACCATGTTATATGGTTTGGAAAGATCAAGTGAGAATAATCTCAAAAATACTCCCAAATCATCATTTTCAATATTTAATGAAATGATTTAAATTAGGTCTAGGAACAAAATTCAAAGAATGGATAACATAAAAAACTATTTATCTTATAAGGACTATGTGTGAGGCTTTTTTTCATTGAGGAGGATAGTGCCACTTTGGAACCTAATTTTAGGCATATCTCCCATGAGATATTATTTTTAAAGTTGTTTTTTTCAAAACTATTTTGAGATCCAAGAGTGGTGTCTCCCTAGGTGATTGATTTATCTCCAATAATTTGTTTTTTATTCTTTGTTTTGTTTCAATTCTCAGAAATGAGAATTTATTAAGAGGTATCTAATATGATGGTTTGGATTTTCTTGAACCCTATCCTTATTATCCTTGGTTGTCTAGTGGTTTGTGAGCAATTTTATGAAATATAAAAGTTGTTTTATGATGAATTTTAAATTTATATGGGTCTTTTAAAAATATTTTCCAAATTATAACATTAATTTCAATGTTTTTAAATTTCATTTGAAAAATTAATTGGCTATTTTTTAAGTTCATCAAATATTATATAAGAATATTTTGAATTTTGTAAATTATTATAAGGATTATTAATTTCATTATAATATTTGTTCTTATAATAAACCATTTTCTTAATTATTTGTAGGTTAGTTTTATAGAAAATTTAATATTTTCAAATAACAAATTTCTCTTATGCATCAAATAGTTGTTTGGATGTGGTAATGCCATTTTTAAATGGATTCTTATGGGTAAAGGAGGATTTTCCTTATGTTTTGTAAAGGTCAAATAGCCTTTAAATAATATATGTAAGGGTAATTATAGTTTTAATATGTTGGGAAACGATAATCAATACTTTTCTAATGGTCAACCTGAAATCTATATGTTTCATATAGGTAAGGTCCCTTTATACTTATATTGAAAAAGGGTAATCCTTCATCATGAAAGGATAATCCATTAACGTGTAAGGGTAATCCTTCCTTGTGTTTGGGTGATCCATTCCAGCATAACGGTAAACCTTCATCATAAAAGGGTATTCTATTCATGTGTATTTATAATCCATTCTCACATAAGCATAATCCAACCTCTAAAAAGATTAGTCTATCCTCGCATAAGGGTTATCTAACTTTGCATAAGGGTATTCCTTCCTCATGTAAAGTTAAGCCTTCCTCATATTGGGGTCCTCCCAAATCCTGTGTAAAGATAATTAGTAGTCTAATGATAAATACTTGTTACCATTACATTATATGTGTGAGTTATGTATTGGAAACAAATTTCTACCACAACATAAGGGTAAAACAAGTTTTCATTACACAATTATATATTTTTATGTTTGGTTACTAATTTTTTACCTATTGTGGGAGTTTTTTCTTCTTCCTTTCAATTTGAAAACTATAGGATTCCCTTATAAAAGATTTTATATTATTAAATTTTTGCGAATTATTATTTGGACTTGTTTACATTAAATGAAATATTTATAATTATTTTAAATGTTTCTCATTGAATATTTGAGTTTACTAAATTAAATTTGGGATTCTATATGCTTAGTATTTTTACATTCTAAAAAAATTATCTTATATTATTCGATAAAATACATGAGCCTCAACCTTTATTTATTTAGAATTCTCAATATTAAGAATGATTGAAACTCTTCCTTAAGTGATTATGATCCTTTTGATTTGACTCTAATCCACGTTTTGAAGTGAATTAATGATATAGGATAGATGAGTTACCACTCTCCCATTTATCCTTGGGTATAGAAAAAGTGCTCTATGCTATCTAAGTAGGGGATCTAAATATATATCATTCTATATTCTACAAAAAATATTCAAGATTATGGAAGTTTTTTTCTTTCCAATTCCACTACATGATTCGTTGTGGTTTCTTTGTTTTTGGGAAAGGTAAGGAACGAATGAACACCTGTAAAGGGAAAATAAATTATTGAAGAGGACAAACCAGTTAAGGAAAAATTCAATGGTGAATGATGGGTGTTGTGTGTGATTATTTTTTTTCATATTAGTTCTATTTTTTAACTATTGTGAATAATAAATAAGGTTTTTATTCTTCCATGATGAATATTATATGTTTAATGATGTTTCCAAAACTATTTCTAGTGGACCTTGGCACCCCAAAAATGTATAATAACATAAAAAGGAAAACATTATGGGAAAATCATCAAATGTGAAATATAAATAATGCGTCTAAAATTTTTGGATCATTATATTTACTTTTCAAATTATTTACTAATAAAAAATGTGGTGTGGTGGTATTTAGGATTACATTTTTTATTAATTCCATGAGTTTTTTTAAACTATATTATGAAATAGAAATGGAAATTGGGAATAATGAACCAAAATGGGCATTTGGTTGTGGTTTAATAGATAATGAAATTAATGAATGCATAAGGATTGAATGATTTTAATGAATAATTAATAGATAAATATGAATGTGGATATGGGATAGTGAACAATTTGGCATGAATAAATAAAATAATAGAACAACAAACATGGATGGAAAATGATAAATAATGGAAAAATTTACTTAAATGAAAATAGGAACATGTTGATTGTGTGGCCTCTAATTTTGTGGATATTGTTTATGTTATTGTTTATTTTTTCCTTATTCTTATTATGTTAATTAATATTGAATGTTATTCTGGTGACCAAAGATTTAGGAGTGTTATGAAAGAAGTAGAGGTTATTTGGAATGTTTTAGAGGATATATTTGATCAAGGTGGTTACAAATATTCTATAGTCTATAATGCTTCTTAGTTGATATATATTGTGATGTCCTCTAATGGATTGAGGTTTTTTAATACACACTAGCTATGATGGATTGCGAAAATAGTAAAATCATTGTTAGTATTATGATATTGATGAGATGTATTATAGTGTGTTTCATGTATGGTAGGGGAATGAGGTTGGTGATCTACATTTTAATGAATCCATGCTATTGGAAATGGAATACTAAGTTGATATTTAAATATTTTATATATTTGAATGTTTTATTATTAGTTTTATAAAAATAATATCATACATGAAAATTGATGAGTTATAATTAAATGAACTTATATTTGATTGAATCATTTTGATATAGAATGAAATGGATGGTAAATGCGATGATGGTCTCTAATTAGAATGTGGAAAGATAACTAATGAATGTGAAAATGGTTAGTAAACAATATAGATAAATGTGAAATATTTATTTGGGGATATGTAACTTGTGTGTGGAAGTGGTGTGGCATGATTCATTAATTATCCGTATGTGGGATTATGGTAATGTTTTTACATATGTATGGAATTATGGTTGATGAAATGTTACTAGTGTTGACTCATACTCACGTCATTACAATTAATATAGGATAATCCAACCATATAGATACAAATTTGTGTGGGAGAACACATGGGTGATAGGATAGAGATATGATGATTATAATATGGTCCTAGAAGAGGATGTACTGTGGTGATTATTATGGACTGATTGTTTGGTTTAGTAATGAATGGTGGGTTTTGTTATTGAAATGGTGGTGAGTGTAAATATAAGGGTGGATATGGTTTGGTAGATTCTTATTGTTTGTTTTGAATATTTTTTTCTTTAGTTTATCCCTACACCCATAATGATTTTTTATAATTATTTTGTTTCGCTTCTTGCATGGTTGGTTTCACTAATTCTACTTCCATTATTTTATTGCACATAGATTTTGATATGATTATTTTCATAATAATACTGAGTACTCCCAAGTTATCACCCCACCAAATTTTACTAGATTTTTAATTTCTAATCATAGTACCTGATATTTTTTTAGTATCTTTGATAGAGTTTGTTATTGACCTATAGTTTATAGTTTCATTCATTTGTATTCATATAACATTACATTCATCTTTGGTATATTTTAATTTTTAACCTTTTTTTATATTATGGAGTTTTTTTTGGTTAATATATTATATCTTGATATTATTTATCTACTAAGGGTAATGTATTCAATATGTGATATTTTTATACCCTTGGTTCTTGCCCCCAACCTAGGACCTATTAAAGGAAAGAATAAGGGATTATTATCTCTCTTCCATAATTTCAATCCTAAGAAGGGCACCTTTAGGGGGAGGGAATCATGACATGATAGAATAAAAAGATTAGGTATATTTATATAAGTTCATTGACTATTTTTTCCATGTGTTCTATAATGATGAATATTAAATTTATTTAATGTTAAAATTTTATGTTTAATTGATTATTAGTGATAAACATTGATTCATGATAATAAAAATATGAGCTGAGAAAACCTATTAAGAAAAGAATAATCGAGATTGGTTGGATGAGAAATGAGAATATGGGTAGGATAAAATCAATTTACCCATTAGAATACTTCAGACACTTGCATTGGTAAACATCAGAAAGAAGTAACATCGATATTTTTAGAATTTCATGGGGATACCATATAAAGGAAATGTGAATAAAATAAAAAGTAATTCATAATTTCCATGGCCAAAACTCTTCCATTTTTATGAGTGTTATCATATTCTAGGTAATGAATAATTATTTCGAAGGTATAATTATATTTCATTAATTTATTTATATATAAGAGAAAAAGAAGGTGAAACTATATGTATTTATTCTTAAGGTATTGGAATAGTCATTTTTGGATATCTCCTTACTAGTGTGATAGATAGAGGGGCTGACTTGGTATGCATTATAGAATATATTTTTTACTATATCTGTAAGAAGTATATTAGTATGGACATGTGCCATGATTTTTCAAATATTATATTTTTTAATTTTTGTGTATTTTGTGTCTAAATTCATTGACTTCCATTCCTTTGTCATGACCTTGAATGGTGATGAATTTATTATGGGCCATGAGTTTCTTATTATGACTGTATAAAAGTATTTATTCGTTGAAAGATTATTATATATAATAAATTTAAATGATGGTATAATTAAAACTAGTTTATAGTGAACTATTTTGAGGAATATTATGTGAATTATTTATAATATATTAGATTATAATGTTGTAAGAATAATAATAAGAAGTTTTAATTTTTTAAGGGAAAATTTAAATTAAGGTGTTAGTGAGGAATTCATTTTTATATTTTTTATAGATAATCACCTCAAGGGTAATTTATAATTCTTCATAACTGGAATAGTGATTATATATGTATCGTTAATCAAATTATTTATAATTATTATTATATAATATGATATTGTTGAGAGATTTATTGGATATTGAATCTAAAAGGTGAAAGATGGAAACAGACTTCTACTCTAACCAATCGTGGTTGTGTGAGCTTAAATCAATAGGTTTTCGATGAAATGTCAATTGGGAAATAAAAACATAAAGGTTATGTGACTTTTTAGGGGAAGTATGAAATTGTTATTATGGCTTAGGGATGTCATAAAAAATAGTCTGGAATCATGGATTAGGCATCAGGAAATTTTATGATAATTGTTAATGTGACACAAAATATTAGTGGTGGTAATCCACCAATTCAAGTTAATATAATTTGAACTAACTTTTTAGATATTATAAAATTTTATTTCATTTCCCCTCATTAATTTTTATTCTTCTTTATTTATTAGTGATTAATTATTTCCTATTAAGTTACAACCAATTATATTGATCTTTAATAATCTTGAGGGAAAGGGAGTGGATCCCAATAAAATACTTCTATCATGTTCCATTATCATTTTTTAATATGTTATTAACAAGTATTTTAATTATTTATAAATTTTAGTTTTTAATATGCTTCTCAAAATTGATTGGAAAATGTGTTTTTAGGATACATTGTTTAAAATATTGAAGGGTGATTAATACCTAGATATTAATTTAACATTTATTTTCATGGGTACAATTTATTATTTTTTCTAGATTTGTTAGTTTATTTTGGTTAGTAGATGATGATTGCATATCAAAAATTATGGTTTTTTTGTCTTGGTTTAATTATGGTAATATCATTTTTGTCCTTCTATTATATGATGATCAATTTTAAAATTTATTTCTTATTGATTATATTATGTTACCAATAAATATATATGTTATATTAGATATAAAATTAAAACAAAATACTTAAACTAAAATATTCTCCTTTTATAATATGTATCATGTTATCTTAAAGACTTTAATGGTCAAATTATTAAATTTTAAATAAAAATGATTCACCTAGTAGATTGTAACACCTTGGAATTATCCATCCTTTTACACCAAAATGTCCATGAAAATGTTGATATTAATAATTTGTTTTAATTATTTAAATCAAGTAACAATCAAGGAATAACATCAAATCCTATGGATTTATTATCTATTAAAACTATTGTGGGGGGAGTATTTTCTTTAAGAATATTAATGAATTTGTATATCATATTCTAGGGGTTCAAGATTAAGATACACTTTAGATAGAATCCCTATTTAATTGTAATCATTTTGAGTTATTTTTTATAGTGCGTTAGATTAGTATATATCTTGATGTAAATTTATATTTGAAAAATCAAGTCATATAATTTAACTTGTTTTTTTTCAAAGTTTTCATGGATGATATTTTAAAATACTACCAATAAAGAAGATATTTTTACTTTATAGTCCCTAATACCCCAATAAGTGATCAATAATTTTCTATATATTATGAATAAATCTCTTTATTTCCCTTATCAATGTATAATTTATCATCATCAAACACATTCAATTTAAACATGGAACATATAAATAAATCCATATTAATTAATAATTCTTCCTCATGAATGTCATCTCTTAAGTAGTTTTCCAAAATTTTGGGTAATATAATACTAATTAACACCTAAACATCCCCTTTTTATCCTTAATATTTAATATTAGATCAGATTTATACACATGAATAGTAAACCCTCTAGTATTGAAAAAAAATCTTTATGGATATGTGAATATCAGTATCCAAATTAATTTTCCAAATCAAAAATATATACTTTTTCTCAAACTTTAACATAAAATTACCCCCCTCCCAAATTATGAGATTGATCTATTTGGCAGTTAAAGATACATAATAATTAGAATGAGTTCACTCTTTACTATTTATTGGGCCAGTTAATATATAATCATATTAATGACTAGTCCACTTTAAAATGAATTTTTATTTTTTAATCATCTTATACTAAAATGATAATAAAAAATACATGGGTTTTGTAAAATGGGTGGGATATTCCATTAAATTACTAAACAACATTATTTATCTAGTAAAATTTTTTCTTGTTCAACAAATTTATTTTTATTTAAGATAATGATCTTTAAAAACATTGAGTAAGAAGTTATTTGATTATATTTGTACAAAAATTGTGTATTAATTTGCATCTTCATAAATAAATCTAAAATTTTTAGTTTATTTATCATTACATATTTTTTTAACTTTAATCTATAAAAAATGAATGAAATAAGAATATAAATTTAATGGGGATAACATTATTTATCAATAAAAGTTTCCTCATTGGATTTCATTTTTTTGAGATCCTATTATTTTATTGAATATTTTGTTTTGTCTCATGACTTTATACTCTTTATTTTTAAATAATTTTTGATTTATAAAAACTATAACAAATAAAATTTTCCCAAAAATTAGTCTTTTATTATTCATGATCTATATTTCCTATTCCATGAGTATTGAATCAATTTTATATTATATAAAAATTATATTTTAGGCTGGTTCTACCATTTGTTTTTATAAAACATTACTTATTATTTATTATTCAATCTTTGATTTAATTGTCTAAACTCTAGCTTATGGTTCTACAGAATTTATTGATGTCAATAATAATTTATTTTATATAATAATTATTTATTATTCCTGAATTAATCGTTCATTCATTAATAATATTTCTAGATCAAGATAAAATATTACTTTAATGATACTAAGGTTGATTTATGTAATGATATTCAGCTAGTGTTGAGGGTTTTCTATCATTGTCCCTCAATAATAAATTTAGACGATTACTTCAATTTAGATTTTATAAATTCTGGAATGAATCAAGGATTATCTATTTTTTACTTTTATGACATGAATATTTATCATTTCATAAATCATAATAATAATAAAAATATTATGTAAATATTAATATTTTATAGAATCATAACATAATCATCCCATAATTTCATGATTTATGAAAAGGTTTGAATATTCATAAATTTCAAAGAACATTTCTTATTATTATTCGTGTGAATTAGGTAAGATTATTATACAAAAAATTGGAAACTTTCTCTCAGTATACATTTTTCTCATAACAATAAGTAATTATGATTACACCCATGTTTTATATAAAACATATTTCCTTCATTTTGGTAGAATAACCATAGAAAAAATCATAACCTTGCATTAATTTCTACTCATCCATTCATCCTGTGAAAATAATTTGAAAAAATATTATGAACAATAACATGCTCATTAAGGGTTATAAAATAAAAAGAGTCACATTATTCCAGTTATTAACATTAAAAACCAAGAGGACTTTTTCCTTTTTCCGAGTAAAACATTGGACACATAAATAAAAAAATTCTATAAGTGAAAATAAATCTATTGTCAATTAAAACAATTTAAAACCATTATAAATCGTTGTAAAAACCCTGAATGCATCTTGAGGAATGTGGTAACTCATGAAAATATTACTTTTAAAAATATTCCTTAAACATATAAACATTCCATACTTCCTAGAAATTTTAAATTTTCATAAAACCACACTTTTTCAAGGGTAATTTCGGTAACATAGAGAGTCAAATTCAAAACTCATGTTTAGTCATATTTAACCATATTAAGTACTATTAAATCCTTGTTTATTCCATAGGGGTATGATTCCTATTTATCACCCCCATTTTTTTCCTTTTATGTCTACATCATTACCTAATGTATTGGAGAGCTATATCAAACTCATTGATCATCATGATCTCTATCGAGATCACCCGTTATAATCTATAATTCTCAATTATCATATAATTATTAAAAATGTTATAATTTTACACATTTAAATAATTAAACCCTGGAAAACATATTTTCATCCCATGGTAAATACACATACTAATTTCATATAATCATAAGAATAAATATCATTTTTCTATAAAAAATAATAATAATTAATAATGCCTAGATCTGTGGGAATAGGATATTACTTGGAAAACATGTAAAATTTATAATAATATTGATAATGAATAATATCTATGATAGTGGAAAAATGTGTTCAAGCCATATATGTTAAACAAATATTCATTTTTCACTTTTGTAAAAACATTAAAATAACCTATGGAGAGAATGATGAAAATATACATTTTTAATTAATTAAAAATAAATTAATATATAGTTGAAATATAAAATTAGATTAATTTTATTTATATATATGAACATTCATGAAAAAATTTAATGAAAAATGATATAGTGAGAAAGAGATTAAACAATTTAAAACAATGTTTTAAAATAAAATCCATTACATATATTCTCATATAATTTATCAATATGTATACTCTCTAAAGTAATAAAATTAAATTATTATTTTACTCTATTAAGAAAAATTATCATGCTCATTATATTATAATTATTCCATTATTGAATTTTCAATCATATTTGATTTAACATCTATAATGGTTCAATTCAAATTTGAAGTTTTAAGAATGTTTGGATTATAACCTCAAAATAACATTTATGCATTGACTATGGTCAAAGGGTTTATGGTTAAATTAACATTATAATATTAAATAGTTTATAATTTTCATACTTATACATTATATTAACTTTTTGATCCATCCATGTCTGGGGGTCAAGAAAAAAACCACTTCATTTCATAGAGACGATAGTCCATCCATATAAAAAAATTCCATATTTATTTTTTAGTATGTTTGTAAGTAAAATTAATTATATAATTTTTTACATTTCAATAGTCAAATTTTTTTTATAAATTTAAAATTCATTTATTGGTTCCATATATATGGACATACTTGTACGGTATAGATGAAAAAACAAATCACTTCTCTTTTATGTGGTGGGAGGATAAGAAGGTAGGTAAAATATTATATTTGTAGAATCTTAATTATGCCATAAATAACATATTTATACATTTTTCATCATTTTATCCAGACATAAGATATGATAATTAAAAACAAAACAAATCACATTATGGTTTTGGTAGTCCACAGGTATGAATGAGAAACTTTTTCATTTCCTATTTGATGGTAAATCAAATGAAAAATAATTGTACCATGATAATAATAATATTTTATTATATGTATGATACTAATGTTATTATTTCATCATCTTTTTAGGTTGATTTGAATGAGGAACCAAAATAAATAAACCTATGTTAATAGTTATACCTCTTCTTTAGAAACCCTCATTTGGATTAAACCTTGAACCTTCTAAGTTTGGTCTTCTTGGTTAGAACATGACAATTAGGAAATGCCTAGGTTTTTGGGGAGATATTTGGGTTTGTGTGGGTAAAACATGGATGATAATCAGGTGTGACGATGGTAGGTGAGGGTGTGGCCATTTATAAGTGAGGGAATTGACAAACTTGTTATTTTTCAATATTTTAAATTAACATTAAGTCACTCTCACGGTCAAGTGAAGTTAAAAAAAATAAAATTATAAGATCAGGTGAAAACATCGAAATATTTCAATATATATTTATTTAATATAAAATTTATTATATATATCACAAGGAATTTTTTTAATTAACCCGATTTAACATTTATCATGGTGAAACATTTAAAGTATGGTTACTATTTATAATGAAAAAAATTTAAATTGAACTCATTACTAAATTTAAACCTCATAATTATCAATATGGAATATATTTTTCAAGATTAATTTTATTTTATGTGGAATAATGTTTTTAATATTAGTGTGAAAAATAAAACAAGAAACAATTTTTCAAAAATATTGTTTTAAACCTAAAATTGAACAAACATCTAAATAAAATAAAATATTTATTACAATATAATTATTTAGATTATATTTAAACAAAAGAATATTAAGTTACATTAAAACTAAAATAAAAAAAGGAATGTCCCTTTAAAATTAGAAAATTTAATGAATAAAAATGATGGTTTTTTAGAATCACTATTTTAACTATTCAATAATAAATAAATATTTTTCAAAAAAATCTGAAAAATTAACCCTAGAATAAATTAAGTATTTGGATTAGAAAATAATTCCCTTTTTTTAAATTATAATTATAAAATTATAAAGTTTTTTTATTAAATAAAACAATGAAATATATGGATAATAATTTATTTAAATAACCTTATTCTTTTTTCAATTGAAAATATATACGAAGTAATTTATAAAACAATAATGAATATAAATAAAAAAATAAATACTTATAAATTGTAATATTGATTTATTTCTTGGATTAACTAGGTTTTCACATCTTTCACCCTTTATGAAATTACAACCTCTAATTTTATTCATTATTTGACCAAGTGAGGGTGTTTTTTCATTCTAGAATTTTTTTTACCAGGTTTCTTTCTCAACAATATTTTTATTCCATAAGAAATTTACCTATTGAATATTCATATATCATATTAAATTTTCTATTTAATCCAAAATCTAAATTGGATTTATTTATAAAATTTATTCTCCCCTATATTAATCACTTCATGGATCAAAACATGACATGCATCAAGTACGTATATTCTTATAAAAGAAACCTAAAACACATTATATACAAAATATAGGCATGGAGGTATGGATACATCATATGATACCTTATGAAAATATGTAAATCCTACCAAAAATTTGAGATCATTCCTCACAAAATGTGCATAAATTTTCATCCTTTTCTAAGATTCTCTCATATAGTGTTGAATAATCATTGCATTCTCAACCAATCTTATTCCAATTCTAGTCCCAATGACTTCATTTCACGAAATTCAACCCAAAATGACGACAATAATTTCCATATAAATCCACCAAATTTTCATTCTTTATACTAGAATGAAAACTGTTATTATGGAAAACTTCTACTATCAGAATATATTTATTAGTAAATCCCTGGTAAACTAATGATCAATCTCAAAGTACATCCTCCAAAATCTGAGTTATTCACTCAAAATGTTCATCAAATTAAGGTTGATTTTTTTTTTCTAAAATTAATTTCACTTCCAAATTAATTTTGAAGGCCTTTTTAAAAGATTGAGTGAAATATTGGGATTTATTTAATAATACCACAACAAAATACATGGATATAATATATCATTTTATTTTCAGGGACATAAAAAGGATGAAGTATCTTATTTATTAGTTTATACCTAGAATTAACCTATTAAAAATTTCTACATTTAATTTTAAAAAAATTATTATCTTTATTCATAAATTCTGTTGATAATATTAATACAGTTCTATGGAAATATTTTTTCTAAAAGGTTGAATAAAAAATAGAGAGTTATGATATTCACATAATAATTTCCTCCTAAAATAGGAATCAATTGGAAAACAGAACCACATTCCAAACTTAAAAACACCATCTTTTTCAACATTATTTTTTTCTGATTTACCATCTCTATCTAATTATACATTTTCTAACATTCCAAGAACATTTATCAGATCTTTCATAATTTATTTCCAAGGATTGTTGTACTGACACCTAAACCCAACAAGAGGGAGTTCCTAAATTCACAATTTATAGAGAATATTCATTAATTTTTAAACAAAGAATCATATTCCAAATATAGAATAGATAATAATGAATTATATATTGGACTCAAGGAATCTTGTACTTTGTGTTCGTATCTTTGATAATAGTGAATTTTTAAATTATATTTCTTTATGAGTTATAACCATATTCTTTTCCTCATGTTCAAATCTTTTTTTGTACATATATAATTATATAATTTATAGACAATATATATTTCACATTTTAAACCTTATAAATTTTTCTTTTGAATTTATAAATCAAAATCAACCACTGAAAGATAAAACTCATAAGTGGGGTAATTATTCTTATAGAGTTTAAATTTTCATGAAGCATATGAAATTACACTATTATCTCTCATTAAAAAATGACCATGTCCTTTATATGAATCAATAATATTAAAAAATCACCATTTCATATTTTAGAGGATAATTTTGGGAAAAAAACCAATTCTCATTTCAATTCATGAAACCGTTTAGTACATTCATTTTTTTAAGATGTATTAAACTCTATTTTATTTTAACATGGATAATGGATTAGATAACTAAGAAACATTCTCAAATAACCATTAGCAGTAACCCACTAATCTGAGAAAACATCATATCTCAGTGAATTTCATGGGTAATTTCCATTATTTAACAAATTTATTTTTAGATTGGTTAATTTTTATTACATATTTATAAGTAATATACACAAGAAAATAAATTTTTTATATACAAAAATCAAATTAATTAAATACAAAAAAAATTAATATTTTCTTTTATGGTTTTAAAAATAATCCTTATATGTTTCACATGTTTCACAATTCTTTTAGATTAAAAAAACATTTATCATTAAAAACCATGAAAAAATTATCTGAATAACCATGTAAAACTCTATTAATAAGATATATAAATATATTATGTAATTTTTTTGACCCAAATAAAATAAAAAAAATATCATAATTAACATAAAAATTATTGAATCCCATCCTTTTAATTTCTATATCCATCAATATTAGATTGATATACTTGAACCTGAGATAAATATTTGAAAATTATTTAGAACTCTTGAGCTGATCTACTTAGTTATCGATATGAGGCAAGAGATAATATGTCCCAACATTGATTTTGTTAAGTTATCTATAATTAATGAAAAGTATCATTAAACAATGATGATTTTTAACAAATATATTAGGTTTATCAATATGAGAAGTTACAGGTTTGACAAAACCCTTCTCTAGAAAATCAAGTGAATTTCTTTTAATTTATAACAACTCCATTGAATCTATTCGATAAGGGGGTTTTGAAATTGGATTAGCATTAGAGAATAAGTGAACAATAAATAGAAACTTGTGATCAGGAATAAAACCAAGAAAAACATCATGAAATTTATCCATATATTAATTCACTATGGTAAAAATATTAATTTCATATATTTCATTCTTTTCATCATTTATTTCAAGATGATGGTAACTCGCATATTTAATTTGTATCTTCTCCTCGTGATATGTTATAAAATGATCTAAACTATTTTTTATATAGAAATTGTTTCTCACTCTAAAAAATGAATATGATTTCTATATAATAGGAATATATAATATCATGATAAAAAAATAAATCATATACTTACTCAAAATAACATCAAATTATACAATAGACAAGACTACATGGTTTGAAAGAAAACCAAGTCCATAATTTAAAGGTTCATATTAATTAGTATACCCCTAATAATACCCCCCCATTGAGTTTTTTATTGATGTTATAACTACATTTCTTGAACTGGTATTTCTATTTTCTATTGATATTTCGTAGATATTAAAAAATTACATAGATCCTTAATCAAATAATACATTGGTTTAATCTGAATATAGAAATATTTTATGTGAAACTACTTTATTTGATTGTCTATAATATATCTTACAAGTTGAAAAAGACCTATCCACTCCATTATACATTTCTTCGAGATGATTACTACATTTAGTAACATGATTCATACATGCATTATTTTAATGAAATATCACATTGTAAATAAAACATCTCATTATTGGATGAATATGTATTTTCCCATTACTTCTCTAATTAGAACAATTTTACTTATAGTAAAAAAGGAAACTGACCAAGATTAACACATTTTATACACTCTCTATCCCTACCAAAGACTATATAAAATATTTTTTACTTTATTTGTATTCTTTGAGGGGCTCATCACAATATTTTTTACTTGACTATTTCTCCATTTCTAACCACCTTGAAAAATTTATAAATCTTTAATGAAGTATATAAGTGATAGAAAACTCTATAATAACCTTACAAACATAATTAATAACATCATTATGACTTAAAAAATCAATATTGGCAAACAATATTGGTATAAATGGATTTTGACATCCGTAAAATATATCAATTTTACTATCATGCGTAGGAATTAAATTCCATTGATACACTCCCTCTCAAGAAAAAAGTAATTCATATGTAGCCACTTTTTCTTATTCTTTTTTATTTAAATCTAAAAAATTTATTTCCCAACTCATTTAATGACATTTAGAAAAATAATTCTCAATTAATAGATAATTAATGTTTTTCACCCCATGTAATCACCGTAATATAATTCCTTGGTATTATTAACCATTGACCACCATGAATCAACATAAACTATAAAATGATAAATAAAAAGTGTTATGTTTTTGAAATTTTTACATCTCATTACATTAAATACCATCTTTAGTGAATTCATCCACACATAATCGTCCACTAGGTCAGAAGATCCACTAAATGTTAGAGGGTTTTGTATCATGAAATGATTTATTTTAAACATGTTCATATATAGATAACTCAGTAGAACTAATTATGGTGTGGAACCATTAATATACTAAATCAAATAGTTCAATATAACCACAAACTAATCTATTCCAATCATTCATGGTTAATTATTTGGAAGGTTATTATGTCATTCACATCTTTCTACCACATCGGTCATCTTTCCTTTGTGAAAACCATTCAAATTGATATTGATTATGTGAAGAGAAATTATAATATTAAAATATCATCTCATGATAATATAATAATAAGTTAAAGTCTTATTAAATTTTCTTTTAACATTTTAATATCCTCTATTGATTTCTAAACCATTTCTTTAATAAACATTATTATTACCTACAACATAATAAAAATATAATTACATAATTTTTTATAAGGTTTTCACCATATTTCACTTGTAAGATCATTTAAATTTATATTTTTTGATAATTAGGTAAAAATATTCCATAAAAACATGGACACATTCCCAATGTATATATTTTCCTTATAGAAATTGATATTTATATTTGTACCCCTATTTTATCCAAAACACTTTTACAATGTTTAATATGACTTTATATAATAGTAATCATGAGGTTGCTAAAATTTATACCCAAAATTAGATCTTATGGAAATAATTTCTATATGTGGTTTGATAAAATAAAATATCAATAACAGATATAAAAATAAAATAATCTCATCAGTTAAGAGAGAAACATAAATACCATTAAAGAAACAAAAACTTTTTCAAAATAAAACTTTGAGTATGTAATTAAAAAATTTACACAAGTAAAGATTTTACATTTCATAAATAAGACCTATAAAAGTTATGAAAAGGAATTCAAAAAACCATAAAGTAATCCTATGTCATGTATATTATCTTGAAAGTATTACATTTAAAAATAAACATTTCACTATTAAACATTTGCTACCACTAAAATGACAGTGTTTTTAATAGACCCTTTCCTAATAGCATACAATAAGTAATTTGGTAAAATATATTTATATCACATGATAACTAATTTATAACTAATTTTATAATAATTGAGACCAATTTAATTCCCTATTATTTACTATCTTGGTTATCTTTCTCATTTTTTTCATTAATGACTACATCATTACCCAATCAATTAGAGATATGTATCGAGCCCACCCATCATTATGAGCTATATTAGGCTATCACATAATCATTAATAATTTTAAATTATATTATCATGAACAAAATAATTATATCAAAAAAAGTTTCATTGTATGAACCTTAAAGAAATCATTTCATCCCATAAGCAAAACACTTTCCATTTTAACATAATCATTAGGTGAAACTTTTTTTACTTCAAGAACTCTTAAAAAAAGAAATATTCCATGAATATAGGGAACATGATATTCATTGAAATACCATTTCAACATGTAGTGTAACATTGATAATGAATAATTTTAATATTCGTGGAAATTTTATTTCAATACATATATGTTTAAAAACATGTTTTCAATTTTTTTATAAATTAAAAAAAACTCCTAAAAAATGTTTAAAAGATTAATTTTAAATCATTTTTATAATAAGTTTAAATATACCTGAATATGATTTTTATAAAAGATTGATTCATAAATAATAAAAATCTTAAACCACATAAAATAACATGGATATGAATGCAAAATAGTTTATAACTTTTATAATAACATTTTAAAAGGAAAATACCTTACATTAAGTCCCATGTCATTTTGTTCATAAAACATCACTCATAAGTAATAAAGGTATATTTTTTTATAATTTATTGAAATATGTTTTCATTTTTATTATTTCCATTAGTCTATCCAATATCATGAATTATTTTTGTGCCTAAAGTGGTTATGTTCACAGGTAATTTTTTAGGGTCATTTTTTTTGTAACCATAAAATAGAATCGGTGTATTAACTATGATCATTGGTGTTATAGTTAAATTAACATAAAAATAATAAAAAATTATAATTATAATATTTAAAAATATTATACAATTTAAATACTGATCATATAATGTTTTCATAAAAAATGAAATGCATCGTTTAATGTAAATGGTAGTCTATATGTACGGATGAATGGCGTTTTAATTTTTTTCTAATGGGTAAAAACGAAATGAAATATAAAATATATTACTTTTATATAATAATACATGGATTTTAAATTTTATATTTATTCACTGATATCAAATTTATGGTTATCATTATATGGTGGGTATAAAAAACACATCAAATTGATTCATGGAGGTTATAGACCTCACGTAAGTACAAGTGATGTTTTAATCTACAATAGCATGGAAAAAGGAGTTGAAAAAATGATTCACCATAATAATAATAATAATTTAGTATATTGAATATAATTATGTTACTATTTAAAAATGGTTAAGAAATATTTTAAGTGGTTGAAAAATAAATGACATAAAGGATCTCAGTTTAGTGTTGTAATTATTATTTGGGAAACCATCTTGGGTTCACAACCTAACCCTTTTAGGTTTTGTGTTTTGATGAGACTAGGACCTCAATGATATGGGGAGGGGTGTTGGTGGAGAAATGTGATAGGTATTTCCCAAACTAGAGGGCTCAAAAGGTTTGAGTATAGGAAGAGAGGAGGTTCCCTATTATAAGTGGGGGGAGTAGAACACATGTTGTTGTTCAATGTCTTTAAATAGTATTATTGGAATCTACTAACCATGTTTTATTAAAATAAATAAAATTATAATATAAGGTGATAATGTTCTAAATAATATCTTCTAATAAATATTATTATGAGATTTTATTTCCTTATCAAAAAATATTTACCATAATTAACTCGATTAACCTTTTACCATGATGAAACATTTTTACCAAAATTACAATTCATAATGACTAAAAATAAAATTTATATATTTTCTAGATTTTGAACTTATTTTTTTAGTATTAAATTTTTATATGTTTTAGAAATTAATTTTTATATTAGTGTACAAAATGAAATAAATAAATTTTTTAGAAAATATAATTTTTTATCATGTAAATGAAATTATAAAAAAACAAAACAAAATGTTAATTAATATGGAATTATTTAGATTATTTTTAATCAAATAAGACATGTATTAAAATAAAAACAAATACATAAAAGATGAATAATTTTAAATAAATTTATTTTATGAAAATTAATGAATGTTTTGCGAATATCTATATTTTTTAATATTCACCCAAAAATCAATCTCCTAAAAAACCCAAAAAATCACATCTCAATTAATTGAAATTTTTTATTAAAAAAATTTCCTTTTATTTATTTAAAATGATAAAATAATGAATTTTAACTGTTGTATGAAATAATAAATTATGTTTAAAAAAATGTAATAAATAAAAATATTCCTATTTTGATTGTAAAATTATATAATGTTTTTAATAAATATATGATGAATATAAATCCATAAAATGAATAACTATAAATCATAATAGTCATTTATTTATTGGATTACCTAGGTTGTGAAAATTATATTTCTTTTAACATTTAAATATGTAAATAATCTTCTTTTAGAGAATGATTTTAATTCTTGGTATGAATTTTTTTAACATTTTGATTTATAATACACAAAATTTTTTGTGAACCCCCACTAATTTTAACCCACATTGGACGACAGTGAAGAAGGGAAAACCCCATAAATCCTAAATTTAATTGGAAGTGGGTTTCGAACTAGATTTGACGGTGTGATAATCAAACAAATAGAAGTAATAACCCTTAATATATGATTATTAAGGTTAAGGGAGAGTTGAGATCCACCGACAAACTATATTGTATAATTAATTGATTTTCCATTATAATTCATGAATTTAATTTCATATAAGACAAACATAATAATGGTTCCAAGAGAACATCTTATAAAAAAACATGAAATCTATAGATATTGAAAAACACCATGAGTTGGTAATAATCAACTCATTAATAAAATAGATCCTATATACATGAAAAAAAACATTATATATAGATTGGGTGAGAATAAAATGTATACTCAATTGGATCCTCCTCAAAAACTCACCTTAAAATGGGAATAAAACTTACTAAATCCTAGTGGATAAAAAAATTACCCAAACTCATTACCTATATAGGGTAAAATATATTTCATTCCCACTAAGGCACTATAGCCAATCAATACATAAGAGTAATTAACTATATATCAAAATAATATATATCAAAAATGAACCCCACAATCACATTCCCAGTAGTTTGTTTATTTAACATCCTGATTCTGTAATTCCACTTCTTCAATCCATTCTATAAGTTATCTTTACCCCTAGAATCTATATCAAAACCATATCATTATCTCATCCTGCACCATTTTCAAACATATCCCAATCACATATATTAATACAATTAACTAGTATAAAATATATTTCAAATTACGTATCATGCATCATGAATAATTCCAACATATTCTATAAAATTATCCCTATAGTAAATATTGTAAAAATAGATGAAATAAATGTATGTTCTATAAAATTAAGTCATTATAGCATGTACAAACAATTATAGTAAAACTAAGATCCATCCCATCCCATGTATTCACATAACCAAAAATATAATCCATAAAAGCTTAAATGTGTGATCATATTATCCCATAGTTGAAGATAATAATGAAAAGAGGCAGATGTCAATTATTATTCCCTCACCAACATTGATTATGGGAAAAAACTATTAGAACACAAAAAAATTTGGGCATTGGCTGCCTACACGACCTGGGTAATACTGCATAAGAAATCATAAAATATAAGGACTAGTATATTACATAACCAAACTTGGGATAACTATATATCATTTTAATCAAGTGAATAAATCATCATATATGACACCTTAGTGCCACCACTAATTTCTAGAAATTTAAATTTCAAATATTCAAAAAATATATCATGGGTCAATATCATTAATTATTTCATTTAATAGTATATAAAATTATCAATCATTCATTTAAACTTTTCTAAAATTATGATATAATAATTTCATTTCATCATAAGAAAACATGATATTGAAATAAATATTTTAATTCTAATATTTTTGGTCCATGGTCTCTGAGAATCAATACAACCATCCCACAATTCACATTTAACATTTCATTAACTCTATCATCCACATCCATACAAAAATTTTATTTTTTATTAATTTACCATTCCACATTAGGTGTACCATAGGAATCGATGTGAAAATAATAATAAAAAGTATTAACTCATAGTTCATAGGAACACTACCATACAAAATTTAATGCCATAACAAAAAATCATCAAATGGTCATCCATTATGAAGAAATAAAATTATAAATTCCATTAACTTATCCAAAATCAACAAAAAATAAAAAACATGACACAATTGTAACTTTTTGGGAAATCCCAACTCTAAACCATTTTTTTATCACATCATTTATCACCACTTAATGAATAAGAAACAACCATCCCCAATTCTAAACTGGACCCATTAATCCATCAGATATTTTTCCGACCATATATGTTTTTATTTTCCCATCAGTGGATCCATAACATATCAAGGATTAATTATGAAAATAATAATATCTTTAAAAAAACAATGTGAAATGGAAACCATGTTCATAACATCCAGATGTACAATCCTATAAAAAATAAGGTTCTGTTCCCATCAATTCCAAACATTTAATTCAATCAAAAAATCATTTTAATTACCATAATGATGTAATAAACTAATCTTTTTCATGATTCATAAATAAGAAACCTATTTCTAATCAACTATAAATAGTGAAAAAACCAATAGTCTTTCCTTGGAAACACTTCTATGTTCAAAAAATTTCATTGATGTATGATAATTAAATTAAAAAATATTCATTATCACTTCATATGACTATCATGATGTTTTTAATCTAATTTCAAGTGTCTATACAATTAAAGGGATCATAAATAATAATAAAAATCAATTTCGCACTATATAGAAAATTACAAGAGGCATCCATCATAGCATAACCCACGTGTGTTAACTACATCCCATAATATATTTCAACTTTCCTTGATTTCTAGTTTTTATCATTGTTAGTTTTATCCAATTACATGAGAATTGAATCCAATGAATTTTAATAACACACGTTATTATAAAATAAGAATATTTCTAAAATCGAATACCTAGAGATGATACATACAACATTCTCCAAGACAAAATTAAATAACATGTATATATCTCAAAATAACATCTCCAATGTCGGGAAAAAAATACCTAGGGATATAATATCACAAATAATACAACATAAATAATTAATATAAATCCCACAAAAAATGATGTAATCAATCTACAATAACATGAAAAGATAGAACATATGAGAGTTGACCAAATGGAGAAGAAGAAAAGACACCATAGAATGACCACAAAATAATCCCAATATGTCTAGGGTTAAATCCAAGTAAAAGGGTCTAAAAAATCTCTAAGAGAGGTTCTTGCGCATCTTATGGTCTGAAGGGGGAGGGAATAAATAATAGAATTCTAAAGGTGCACATGAATTTATAAATATTTTGTTTTTAATAGAGATGAAACCTAGAACTCATGACTACATCATATCCCCTTTGGTTTTCAAAAAAACAAAATGGAGAGTGTATGTTCACATCACTTGGATATTATTCAAAACAATCCTTACCAATAAATGGAACAAATCCTTCATCATTCATATAAACCTAGTTTAGGGTTACAGTAAAACTTCTGAATCAGGCCATGTGGTCCCTCAAATAGTAGTGGCAATGGGGTTTAAGAATAGGAAGCCACACCATTTTTTATTACCTATAGTATAAAAACCCATCAAGAAGAAAGAAAATTATCCTTAATCAAAAATCCCTACTATTAAACCATATTCCCATACCATAGTGACCTATAAACTTGAAAAATCACTATAACTATTTCTCAAAGATTCCATAACATAAACAACAACAAAAATTTCATAAGGTCTATATCCAAAACCACGTCATAATTAAACCTCAACAACAACCCCATAACATCCTCCTCTAACTAAATTTTCATCTTAAAATCACACTCCAACAATGTTCACATTTTCTGAACACATATAACCACTCTAAAACACAATTAAGGGGATCAAGAAAAACCATAAACATGCATCCAATTTCATATCATGAAAAATAATATATCTATGATTATATTGGGGTTTATTCTATTTTTGGTATTCACCTAGTTTTTTGGGATTTCATCTATTATCCCTCAAAGATAAACTCAAATGATTCCTTCAATTCGGATCTTAGTCATTGTATAATGGATCATAGTTTCTCTATATTCTGATACTATTACATAGATAGTTATAATTTAATATATATACTAGGAATTTAAATCAATAATAAGAATGTATTAATCAATCCTTCCAAATATTCCAAAAATTAACCACTATTCCTTATGAGATTTATGTTGTTTCTAGTTATGATTTTTTTTATCATTTTCATTAATAAGATACTATAATTGGATTAATATGGTTTCTAATTAAGAACATATTTCCTGATCTTATATTTCTTGTCACAAAGGATTCCCATACAATTTATGTCTTTTATAATTGAATTTCATGAATTTATAGAGTAATTTTATATAAGGGAATCATTGGTTTTTTCAACATAATTTTCATTAGTATATTATTCAATAAGATTCTATTTTATTAGATTCAAATCATTATAAAATGTGTGATATAATTAATAATCTGGTATCTATTCATTGTAATATTATATAATAATATTTATGAATATATCCTAATAAAAAGATAATTTTTCCTTATCTAAATTTTTGAATATTTTTGTTTGGTTTCAATATTCTATAATTAATCATTTTAAGAAATATTTCATGGAAAAGGAATTGTAAATTTTCTACCCTACTTTAAATCTATTCATATAAAATAGTAAAATATTGTTTATAGAATTGTTCTTATGTAAATATGATGAAAATTACATTCCTAATTAATCACTTATATGGCTGTGAAGATAAAATTATGGTATAATACTATTAAAATCCATAATCAACTATAGATTTCATTTCTAAGACTATAATTTAGTATATAAAATAATGATAGATATTTATTTTTTGTTCATATTTTAAAACCCTATAAAAAATTGTAATTAATGTTAGGTGTACTAAAATTATAAAAAGATAAAATTTTATAAATCCAGTCTCTCCATCATGTTTATATCTAATGTTTCATACACTTAGATTCGCACATTATTATTCATTATTATTTTCCACTATTTATGAAAATTCCACGAAGTTACTAATTTATTATATTTAAAAGAACATTAATATATATATATATGTGTGTGTGTGTAATTTATGAAATAAGTTTACAATAATAGAAAATGAACTTTGAATTTATAGATACAGGAATTTATAACAAATTCAAACAAAAAAAATTAAAAAAATACTATAAAATAAAATAAAAACCACTTCCATGTAAAGAAAAAATGATTGAATTATATGGTTGAGACCATCTTTAATGAAAAATTGAATGAAATATATAACTCCAATACAATATTCTAAGTGTCACAATAGTGAACAGCTGATCTATATTATTGAAACGATGACTAAAAGTATAAAATTTAATAAAATAGAAATATTATAATGGAATAGATTTGTTGTGAAATTTGGTTGATATTATGAATATATAAGAGTAATTCAATTTAAATTAAAAAGTGTGATGATATCTAGGAGGAAAAAATATGGGGGTGATATTTAAACAACATATGAATAAAATATTAGGAAAATAAGGGAGCTTGAGAAAAAAATTAGTTTGATATTAATGATTTTAATTCACATTTAATGACAACTCATTTTGAATAATACACTGATCACATTTAAAATTTTAATAGTTTGATAAT
The DNA here is from genome assembly GCA_963277665.1 of Viscum album. Lineage (NCBI taxonomy): Eukaryota > Viridiplantae > Streptophyta > Magnoliopsida > Santalales > Viscaceae > Viscum > Viscum album. The sequence continues at coordinate 70,846,846 of OY728161.1, forward strand.
TTCTATAAAAGTTTAAAATTTTATAATACCATTCTCTACTAGGATAGACGATTGATTTATCATCAACAAGTGATAAACAAATTCGTGAGTAACCTAATATGACAGTCATTTCTATGTATTCAACAATTATTCTGATTAATCATCACTAAAATTTTTCTATATTTCCTTCATTAAATGGTAAAATATGAGGTTATACATAGTTAATATATTAGGAGGGGCATTGTATTTTTAGTGATTCAGTTAAATCAATAATCATTTTGAGTATAAAAACTAATTGGATAAATAATAATTTATATATAATAATAAAAACATTCCCAAAGTAAAATATATATAATGTTATTTTTTCAAAAAAACCTAATGTATATGTTCATAATTGTATTTTTGAAAATATATATAATTAATTCCTTCATCTTACTAAAATAATTTAGGGATAATAACTATAATTCATGGGTATTTTAAAAAATCAGGAGAATCTTTTCTAGGTTTCATTCCAATCTACATAGACCCAACACAATCATTAAGACCATAAAATATATTAAATATCATAAAGAATTTTTTTCATGGCCCCAACATATTCATAACCTCGAAATTGATACTTTTAACACAATTTTTTATAGATATTCCAGGTCAATATCTAAACTTTCTTAATGGCTGTGTAAGGTGATCATGCCCAAAACTCTTTAAAATGACCTAATCACCCATAATAACTAATGTGCGGATATCTTGGATAATTTAATGTGGAATTAGTTATATTAATAAAATTCCATATGTAATTAATGGTGAGATAGTTTGATCAGGATATGGATCTCAAGTAAAAAAGTAAATTTTCTCTATATTTATAATTTTCTCTCATTCCCTATTATTATCTCTTTTGAATTGTACAATAAGGGTTTTTTATTTTGGAATCTATATTATTAGATTTATTATTATCATTATTATTATATATATTCCTATATTAATCACATTTATATTAGATTTGAATCCTATAATTATGGATTTTCTACATATAAAACATAACTAGGTTAAAGGATCTAATCTATTTTCAATATTAGAAAATTTTATATGTGTTTCTTATTGATTGCGATATGTTGAGGTATAATTCAATATATTTCTTATAAAATTATACAATTACATAAAAAGGTATTATGGAATATATGACTTTTATAGAATTCTTTAGGGTTTTTAGTCCATTATTTTGATAATAATTTAGAATTTGAAAATATCTATTTTTAATTATTTAAATTTATTTTATTTTAGACTTATGAAATAGAGATTCTAAAAAGGACTGTATTATAGATTTTAGAATTGAAACCTAATTTTCAAAAGAAAATCGGTATTCTTCACAATGAAATTATTTTTTATAAATTATATTTTATTATGTTTAAGTGATTTAAATAAGATGGCCTGAAATAGAATGAATGGATTTTTTAATGTAGAATTGATATTAATTAATTAATGTTAACATTATTATAATGAACCATACTTTAAATAAATTATTATTACTTTAGAATTTAAGCATAATTATTACAACATATAACAAAACCATGATAGGACCGTATAGGTATAGTGTCTTTAGAAACTGGGAAACATAATCAAGTGCTTCATAAAGCATACACATTGTTTCCTATTTATTTCATTATATCTAGAGTCCCTCTTGGAATATCCTACTTAATACCCTTCTTCCTGACTTTGGGAAAATAATACATTCAAAATGGTGAGCTCAAATTCTCAATAAGGGTAAACAAAGGAAATATAAATCATATCATTTTCATAAGAACATAACATTTTGAAAATATTAACATGAAAAAGAGATCATTATATCATAACATGGGATAAATCATAGTAGTGAAATATAATCCCAATAATCATAACATAAAATTTGAATCATTATGGAATATACACATAATCATAGAAAATCACATCATATTAGTCAAGACTCATTGGCAAGACTATCATAGTGGGCAAAGTCCATTTCTGGACCGAGTTCACTCCTCGTTCCAGTCCTGTATCACTGAACTGGATTAACATACCATTCCATCCATGTCTATATCATGAGATATAAATATTTACCCAATGAATTTGAGGGAGATATAGGTCCCACCCATCTAATAATGAACCCATTATTATGTGTTCCACAAAATCATAAATCATATATCATAGAAAAACCCATGTAATAAAAATTGGAGTCGTAAACATCATGCCATCATAACAAAATACATATATCATAAAAGTACTTCATAAAAATAATTCCATCATAACATAATCAAATTAATGTAAAAATAGGGATAGAAACAGAACCCTATATTATCTTAGATGGAAAATAATTTTGATAAAACACTTGAACTCCATTCTTGAGAAAAATATCCTTCCTCCTTCAAAAACATTTTTCCAATATTAACATGTAATATAATTTTAAACTAAATGAAGGTAATTAAAAATAAACTTGAAAACATGTAAATGATTCTTCATGGAAATAATGTTCTATGAAATCATAAAAATCCATTCATGTCGTATAAGTTGAAAAAACATTCTTCTTGTACTTTGGTCGGAAGAGTCAAAAAGTATCTCGTACTGAAAATGACAAAAGATTCCATTCATATATTTTACTAAAAATTCACCAATTTGTAAAATTATATTTAATCAATTTTAGGGAGATAGAAATAATATTACATATTGAGGAAACTTGGATGTGGATGATAAATATGGCCCAGTAAATTCTGAAGTATATATAATCTTAGATAAAAATTAGATTGTGAGACTTTCCATTACCTTAGGTCTGATATGCTTCGTACATATCTGAACCTCTTTTATAATGATTTAAATAATGTCATTTACTTATTATAGAATCATATTCATTGTTATGATATCATATATGGTCATATTATTATCTTCTTATTATTAATATTTCATTGTTACCTGTTATTCCAGTGTTCATTGCTTTATGTTCTTATGCATGTTTTGTCGAATAAATTCTTATACCTATTTTTAGGTTGTAGACAACTCTTTTACAGAATGTTATTAGTGTAATATATATCATATTTATTCATTCAATTCATTTATATAATCATTATTCATTGAAGATCATGTAGAACGAGTCGCATCACATCGTGGAGACGGTAGGCCGTACGTACGCACGAGTGATGATATCATTCTTTTGATATTAATATTGTATATAATTGGACGGTATATCATATATAAAGAATCATAATAATTTTATATTTATTATTTATATCATTTATAATCATTATCATACCCATCCAAATGATGAAATGTTTGAATAACAAACTACACCACGACGTGGAGACGGTTAGTCGTACGTACGCATGTGTGGTGACTTCTTCATTCATAGGATGGGTAAAATAACTAATATGGTTGTACCATTTTTATAATAACATCATAGTATATAGAAGATACTGGAATTATTTTTTTATAATAGAAAAAACAAATAAGGAGGAAGTGTAAGAAGAAAGGAACTTGAAATAGGTGGTGAGATATTTACCTTTTCCTCGGGTTCTTCCTTTTTAGTTGATCAAAAGGGAAACATAGGATGGCTTTATGTCTAAATTAAGGCCTCTAGGATGAAGTTAGGATATTTTAAAGGGTATTTTGGCAAGGTTTGGCCGAACCAAATGGCTTTGGAATAGTGAATTAGAGAGAAGGAGGGGTACCCTTTTATAAGAGGGGTGAGGAGCACCTTTGGAAAAACATATAATATTATTTTATAATTAATTAATATTCAGTTTATAATGGATAAAAAGTGACTTATTTCGAGGATAGGGTGGTATGGGTCGAAATACTCTCAAATAATAGGTTTTATAAAAGTTTAGGTTACCATTTTAAACTTATCATTTAGATTTAACTCTAAGTTAAATAATTTAATTTTTATCATGCATTCTTGTATTCTTACATTCTATGGTTAATAAACATACTATAAGCTGCCAATCGAACCCCAATTGGTTCATTAATGTCATATATATTATTATATAATCCTTTTTACCAATCCTCAGATTTTTATAAATAGAATATCAATTAATAATTTAATTTTTTTTAAAACTCTTTTATGTCAATTTTGGCACTATTTGGTATGTTGTTTTTTCTAAATTTATAGCAGCATTATTACGTCAAAAACAATTAATATACACAACCCTAATATGTTATATTAACCTATAAAATTAGTTTAATTCATAAAAAGTTTCAAATTACATTAATTTGCGTATTTATAATATCAATTATGTTAATATTTCATTAATAAAGTAATTACTGAATCATTATTGTGTCATAAATAAAATAATGTATTTAAGGTCTAAAATTTATAAATAAAATACCATTATGTAGGAAATCATTTTTTCTTTCTATGAAATATTTATAGTTTTATTTATCTTATGTATAACCCTATATTAAAAATGTTTTACTTAATAAACATTGATTTTAACTCTTTTAACTCTTCTTTGAATTAAATAATAATAAATGTCCTAGTCTAATCCAAGTGGACCTAAATGGTCATATTTTAATCATAATGTTGTTTTTGGTCGATTTACGCTTATCCAATAGAATTAGGACATTTTTTAGGGTAATAATAATATCATTTTTCCCTTAATTACCCTATTTACTTTTAACAGTGGTAAATATAAGTAAAAAGATACTATTCACCGAAAATTATTTTTATCTTATTGAACCACATTTTACTTATTGATATCAAAATTTTCTCTAGGATTTTTGAAATTACACTCACAGAAGCGGAAAAATTCTGTTTTATATAAATTTCAAATTCTCCTAGGAGGTGGGTAAAAGACGGTAAAAAGTTCAATAAACTTTTTATATATCTAAAATTATTATAAAATGACTCCAATGAATTACATTTAGATTATATAGGTATTATTTATTTATTGTGACCTAAAATAAATGTAAATAATGTAAATAATTATTTAAATAATAATTTGGGTTTAAACTATAACTCAGTGTTTTTCACTATTCATCAAGAATTGACAGTTTTCAGAAAAATACCAAACATCCACCCTAAGCTAATTTTGATATTTTGAATCCAGAAATGAAGTCCATTTTGAAATATAAAATTTATAAAATTTAAAAAAGTGGGTATTACTATTCATTATGGCTAGTTTATATAATATTTTAATAACATATCATTGTTTAGTGAAACTCGGTATTGCGTACAATGCAAGCTATAAAGGAAGGTTTCTCTTGCGTGTAACGCAGGCCATGACAGTGTTGTGTGTAGTTAAAGATTCCTTAGGTGTTGTGTATAAAATAATACATAAAAACCAAATATTTCTAATCAAATCTCAGGGTGTTACATTTTATCCTCCTTAAAAATAATTTCTCCCTCGAAATTCGTCACTTCGTAAAAAAAAGATGAGAATACCTCTCCATCATCATATCCTCAAGTTCCCATGTAGCTTTTTCTAATTATTGGTTCCTACATAAAACATTAACTAAGTGAGCGGTCTTGTTTCTTAGAACTTTTTCGCTACAATCCAGAATCACTATTGGTTGTTCCTCATAAAAAAGATCTTTCTCTAGTAGTACAACTTCTGAGCTTATTAAATGTGAAGGGTCAGGTATGCACTTTCTCTGGAGAGATACATGGTACACATCATGAACTTGAGAGAGATTTGGTTGAAGTACCAATAATTAATCTACCTTTCCAACATGATCCTATATTTTGAAAGGAAAAATATACCTAGGACTAAGCTTGACCTTTTTTCCAAATCTCATTACTCTCTTCCAAGGAGATATTCAAAAGAACAATTTATCACTCACTTAAAACTCTAGATCATTTTTTCGGTTGTCGGCATAACTTTTTTGTTGACTCTGAGCTGCTCTTATGTGTTGTTGAATAGATATTACCTTTTCTACCATCTTATCAACAAGATTAGGTCCTAATAGCTTTCTTTCCCAAACTCCATCCTAGTATGTTTGAGTTCTGCATTTCTTTCCATAGAGAGATTCATAAGGAGCCATCTGAATACCGGAGTGAAAGATATTATTATAAGAAAATTCCACTAATGGTAGGTGCTGATCCCAACCACCTTTCAAATCCATAGAGCAAGCTCTCAACATGTCTTGTAGAGTTTGAATTGTCCTCTCAGACTGACTGTCTGTCTGAGGATGATAAGCAGTGCTGAAACTCAACACTATATCTAGAGTATGCTGAAGAATTCACCAAAACTTCAATGTAATCCTCAGATCCCGATCAGATATAATGGAAAGTGGTACTCCATGCAATCTTACCAATTCCTTCACATATATCCTAGAAATCTGATCAATAGACAAATATTCTCTAATAGAAATTAAGTGTGCCGACTTCGTAAGATGATCAAATATAACCCAGATAGAATTATTTCCTTCGGATGTTTTAGGAAGTCCAATGAAAAAGTCCATAGTGATGATTTCCCATCTCCATTTTGGTATGGGTAATTGGTGTAACATCCCCTTATACTTCTATGTCCCAGCTTTAACTTGCTGACAAACCAAGCCTTGAGAGTCATATTAAGAAACATCTCTTTTCATGTCATCCCACCCAAAGTACTCCTTCAGGTCCCTATACACCCTCATGCTTCCAGGGTGAACAGAGAATGAAGAACTATGAGTTTCATCCAGTATTTCCTTCTTTAATTATAGGATGCGGAGAACAAAAACCTGATTCATCAACCTTATTATTTCATCAAAATCAATGTAGAATTTAGGAACATTTCTCACCTTCTTTTGTAACTCTACATCTTCTTTTTGTGCTTCTTTAATCTTCACATGTATAGATGGTCGAACATTCATTTGAGAAAGATAAGATTATCCCCATTTGATATGACTCCAAGATCCATCCTTTGTAAATTCATAAATATTGGATCTTTTGTGATCGTCATCATGGATAAGATAGCATAGTATTATCAACTTAATGTGTATGCCACCTTGTTTGCTTTCCCAGGGCGATAATGAATTGAGCAGTCGTAATCCTTAATCAGCTCCAACAATCTTATTTGGCGCATATTCAGCTCCTTTTGTGTGAAAATATACTTTTATATTTAATGATCAGTATAAATCTATCACCTTTTACCATAAAGATAATTCCTACAAATCTTTAATGCAAAGATTACCATAGCTAATTCGAAATCATGAGTTGGGTAATTTTTCTCATGGATTTTCAACCGTCATAAGGAATAAGCTATCACCATATCGTTTTGAATGAGAACACACCCCAATAACATCCTGGATGCATCACGGTAGATCAGAAACCTTTCTCCACTACAAGGCATTTTGAGAATATGTTTACTAAATAACCTTTTTTATTAACTTATTGAAATTCTATTCACACTCCTCCATCCAAATAAACATAACTACATTTCAAGTCAACCTGGTGAGTGTATTAGATAATCATGAAAAATCATTCACAAAACGTCGATAATATCCAGCCAAACCAAGAATACTTTGGATCTCAATTACTATTGTTGGTCTTGACCATCTTTTGATAAACTCTGTTTTTGCTGGATCCACAGATATCTTCTCTTTAGAAATTATGTGACCCAAAAATGAAACTTTTTTAAGTCAAAATTCACACTTGGTAAATTTTGAATAAAGCTTCTCATTTCTTAGGTAATTTAATACAATTCTCATGTTATCTTAATGGTCTTCCTTGATTTTTCAATAGAAAACAATATCATCTATAAAGACTAACACAAACTGCTAAAGATAGTCTCTAAAGACTCTATTAACTAGATCTATGAACATAACAGGGGTATTAGTAAAACCAAATGGCATCACTATAAATTCATAGTGTCCATACCTTGTACGGAAAGTTGTCTTTGGTATATCCTCCCTTTTGACCATTAATTTTTGATACCCTAAATGAAGATCAATCTTGGAAAAGTATTGATCTCCATGTAGTTGGTCAAATAAGTCATCAATGCATGGGAGAGGATATTTTTTCTTTGTTGTGATCTTTTTAAGTTATCAATAATCAGTGTAGAGTCTCAATGATCCATCTTTCTTCTTAACAAATAGAACAGGTGCTCCCCAAGGTGATGAACTAGGGTGTATGAATCCCTTATCGTGATTCTCTTGGAGTTACTTCTTCAATTCCTACAACTCAATTGGTTACAATATATTAGGTGTCTTTGAAATGGTCATAGCACCTGGTATGAGTTCAATTGAAAACTCTACTTCACGATTTGTTGTAAGACCTGGCAATTCCTCTGGAAAGACTTAATCAAACATTCCTAAATTGGGAATATTATTAATCGTGTGTTTCTCTCCAACCATTTGAGATAAATAACCTTCATTTATTTTAATAAAGACCCATAAGATGGAAGAAATTTCCACTAGAAGGTTATATTCATCCTTGCATCAATAGACGATCATAGATTGATCAGGAATATGAAATGTGACTTCCCTTCTTTGGGAATCGATTTGACCTCCATATAAGGAAATCCAACCCATTCCATGAATAAAATCAAATTATACTATAGAAAGGATCACAAGATTTGCAGGAAGCACCTTCCCATAAATTTCAATTGGAGAAGAATTATAAACTTTTGATGCAATCGTTGTGCCTTTAGGAGTTGTCATAGCTAACTCAACATCTAATTGTTGAGGTAGTACGGTGATACCCTTAGACAATTCAATATAAATAAAAGAGTGGGTAGATCTAGAATCAATTAAATCATTCGCTACTTTAGAGTGGATGGTAAGTGTATCTTTCAAAACTTCGCTATCATACTCCACATCGCCGATAGAAATTGAATGTGACTTTCCTTTGTCTTTGGCCTTAAGAGCTTATTGACATCGATCATCATCAACAATACTTGGATTATGGAATTGACTAGAATAATTCCCTATTTCCTTGCACCTGTAACATTGAATTATAGGAGGTGCATTCTATGTAGCCATTTTTTTGTTCGCATCATTAAAAATATTTTTCCCATCATTGCGGCATTGAAATGCCCGATGACCTTCTTTACACATTTGAAACATTTACTTGCCCCTTTAAGATAATTCCCTCCTTGTTTCTTTCCACACATTGAGCATAATGGAAATATCATCTTATTTTCAGTGTGGTCTTTAGTTTTCCCTTTGAATATCATTTTCCTATTCTTATCAAACCCATATGACTGATGGTTTACACAAATCCCCATCTCATCCTTGAGATCACACCGAAAAATTTCCACGTAGCTATTGAATTCCCTTATGGATAATGCCCTTTGAATACCTGGTTTTAATCCACTAAATAATCGATCGATCTTACTATCAGGTTGGATAATAATTCTGGAAGCATACATTGCTAGTATTGTAAAATTTACTTCATAGGTACCAACAGATTCCTCATGATTTTTCATTAGTTCAAGAAACTCCTTCTCCATCTTTGTTCAAATAATACTAGGGACTAGTTATTGAAAAATATGCTCTTGAACTCGTCCAATTCCATGGACTCAATTTCATCTCTTTGCATCATATTCTTGATAAGATTACACCACTGATCAGCTTCACCTTCCAAAAAATATACTACTGAGATGACTTTATCATGTTAAAAACATTTGAAAAGTGAAAATATCTTTTCAGTGGTACTGATCCATTGTTCAGCCACTAATGGATCAGTAGACCTACTGAATGAGGGTGGAAGCTGCCTCATGAAGGATTAAACAGAATGTTGCTTTTTTCCTTTGCTTGTTTGGAAGTCCGGAATGATTCATAGCTTGAGAAAGTTGTGTGAGCATGGCTACAAGATTTTGGATTCCAGCTCCCATAACGTTTGGTTGCTCAGGGGGATTATCATTGCATTTCCCATCACATTCAGCATTAACATAGTTCTTTTGGGTTCTAGCCATTGACTAGAAACAATAAGAATCATGTGAGAAACACTAATCATTATAGGAAAACCACATAATCAAGAATAAAATTTCAATCATTTGGTCTTATCATAGGTTATTCATTTCCATTTCTAAAACACTAATATTGTGTTTTATTCATATGCATATCCTTAGGGTTCTTACTAAGGCTTTCACATCCTAGTTTCCAAAGGTTTATTGTACCTTTCCTCTGATACCAACAATAAGGAACCATAATTTACATAAATTGTTATTACTTTAGAATTGATGAATACTTATTATAACACATAACAAAACCAAGAGAGGACCATATAGGTATAGTGTCTTTAGAAACTGGGAAACATAAACAACTTGTTCATAAAGAATCTACATTATCTCCCATTTATTTCATCATATCTAGAGTTCATTTTGGAATATCCTTCTTAATACCCTTCTTCCTGACCTAGGGAAAAGAAAAAATACAAAAGGGTGAGCTCAAATGATCAGTAAGGGTAAAAAAAGGAAATATAAATCATATCATATTCATAAGAACATAACATTTTGAAAATATTAACCTACAAAAGAGATCATAATATCATAACATGGGACAAATCATAGTAGTGAAATTTAATCCCAATAATCATAACATAAAACATGAAACATTGTGGCATACACACATAATAATATAAAATCACTTCATATTAGTCAAGACTCATTTCCAAGACTATCATAGTGGAAAAAGTCCATTTCTGAACCGAGTTCACTCCTCGTTCCAGTCCTATATCACAGAACTAGATTAACTTACCATTACAGCCATGTCTATCTCATGAGATATAAATCATTACTAAATGCATTGGAGGGAGATATAGGTCCCAACCATCTCATAATGAATCCATTTTTATGTGTGCCACAAAATCATAAATCATATATCATAGCATAACTCATGTAATAAAAATGGGATTCTTAAACATCATGCCGTCATAACATAATATATATTAGATAAAAGGAATTCATAAAGATAATTACATAATAACAAAATCAAATAAATTTAAAAATAGTGATAAAAATAGAACCCTCTATTATCTTATATGGAAAATAATTTTGATAAAACACTTGAACTCTATTCTTGAGGAAAATACCCTTCATACTTCAAAAACATTTTTCCTTTATTAACATGTCATGCAATTTTAAAATAAAATAAGTTAAATAAAAGTAAACATGAATACTTATAAATTAATTTTCATGGAATTAATGTTTTATGAAATAATAAAAATCCATTCATGTCTTATAAGATTAAAAAAACATTCTTCTCGTACTTTGGCTGGAAAAGTCAATAAGTATCTCGTACTGAAAATGACAAAAGATTCATTTCATATATTTTACTAAAAATTTGACAATAGGTAAAATTGGATTTATACAATTGTATTAGGATATAAATAATATTACACATTGAGGAAACAAGTATGTCAATGAAAAATATTCCCCAATAAATTCTGAAGTATAAACAATCTCAGATAAAAATGAGATTGTGAGATTTTCCCTTACCTTAGGTCTGATATGCTTCGTAGGTATCTGAACCTCCTATATATTGATTTAAATAATGTCATTGACTTATTAAAAAATCATATTCGTTTATATGATATCATATATGGTTATATTCTTATCTTCTTATTAGTATAATTTACTGCTACTTGTTATTCAGCTGTTCATTGCTTTATGTTCTTATGCATGTTCTGTCGAATAAATTCTAATTCATCTTTTTAGGTTATAGATAACTCATTTAAAAAAATTTAATAGTGTAATATATATCATATTTATGAATTAAATTCATTCAATTCATTTATATAATCATTATTCAGGGAAGATCATATAGAACGAGTCGCATCACATCGTGGAGATAGTAGGCCGTACGTACGCACGAGCGATGATATCATTATTTTGTTATTAAAATCGTATATAATTTGATGTTATATCATATAAAAAGAATAGTAATAATGTTATATTTATTATTTATATCATTTATACTAATTATCATACCCATCCAAATGATGAAATGTTGGAATAACAAACCACACTGCGACGTGGAGATGGTAAACCGTACGTACGCATGTGTGGTGACTTTTTCATTCATAGGATGGATAAAATAACTAATATGGTAGTAAAATTTTTATAATAACATCACAGTATATAAAATATACTAGACTTATTATTTTATATTGTTAAAAAATGGAGGAAGTGGAACAAGAAAGGCACATTAAATAGGCGGTGAGATATTTACCTCTTCCTCGGGTTCTTCCTTTTGATTTGATCAAAAGGGATCCTTAGGTTGGCTTTCTGACAAAATTAAGGCCTCTAGTATAAATTTAGTATAGTTGAGAGGGTATTTTGGTAGGTTTTGGCCTATCCAAATGGATTTGTAGGTCTGAATTAGATATAAGGGGGAGTACCCTTTTATAAGAGGGGTGAGGGGCACCATAGGAAAAACATAAAATATTATTTTATAATAAATTTATATTTGGGATATAATGGATACAAATTGACTTATTTAAAGGATATGGTGGGTATGGGTCTCAATACTTTCAAAAAATAGGTTTTAGATAAGTTTAGGTTACCATTTGAACCTTATCATTTAGAGTTAACTCTAACTTAATTTATTTAACTTTTACCGTGTCTTCTTGTATTCTTACACTATATGGTTAATAAAATGACTATAAACTACCAATAAAACCTAAAGTAGTTCATTAATGTAATATATATTATTATATAAGTCTTTTGGAAGAACCTTATATTTTTACAAATATAATATCAATTAATAAGTTAATATTTTTTTAAAAAACTCTTTTATGTCAATTTTAAAAATATTTGGTATTTTCTTTTTGCTAATTTCATAAAAGCATTATTACTTCGCAATAAATTCATCTAACCAACCCTAATATGTTATAGTAACCTATAAAATTATTGTAATTCATAAAAAGCATCAAATTACATTTATTTGGGTATTTATAATATCAATTATGTTAATATTTCATCAATAAAGTAATTACTACATCATCATTGTGTCATAAATAAAATCAATTATTTAATGTCTAAAAATTATAAATGAAATAAAATTACGTAGGAAATATTTTAATCTTTCTAATGAATATATATAGTAGAATTTATATTAGGTATAACCCTATATTAAAAATGTTTTACCTATTAAACTTTGATTTTAACTCGGTTAACTCTTCTTTGAATTAAAAAATAATAAATGTCCTAATCTAATCCAAGTGGACCTAAATGGTCATATATTATTCCTAAGGTTTTTTTTGGTATAATTACACTTATCCAATATAATTAGGGCATGTTTTAGGGTAATAATAATATCATTTTCCCCGTAATTCCCGTATTTAATTTTAACCGTGGTAAATAAATGTAAAAAAGAAACTATTCACCAAAAATTATTTTTATCTTATTAAACCACATTTTACTTACTGATATCAAATTTTTATCTATGATTTTTTAAATTCCTCTCACAGAAGTTGTCAAATTATGTTTTATTTAAATTTAAAAATTCTCTTAGGAGGTGGGTAAAAGACAGTAAAATGTTCAATAAAATTTTTATATATCTAAAATTATTATAAAATGACCCCAATGAATTTCATTGAAATTAAATATATATTATGTATTTATTTTGACCTAAAATAAATTTATATAAAATAAATAATTATTGAAATAAAAATTCGGTTTTAAACTATAACTAAGTGTTTTTCACTTTTCATCAAAAAATGAAAGTTTTCAGAAAAATACCAAAAAATAACCCTAAGTTAATTTCGATATTATGAATCCAAAAATGAAGTTTATTTTGAAATATAAAATTTATAAAATTTCAAAAAGTTGGTATCACTATTAATAATGGCTAGTTTATATAATATTTTAATAACATACCGTTGTTTAGTGAAACTCGGGATTGCGTACAACACAAGCTATCGAGGAAGGTTTCTATTGTGTGTATCGCAAGCAAAGATAGTATTGTCTGTAGTGGAATATTACATTGGTTTTTCATATAACATAATACATAAAAACAAAACATTTCTTATAAAATCTCATGGTGTTACAATTATTGTTCCGATATATTATATTATTATTAAAGTTATATGTTTATGTTGTAATAGAAATAGGGATTTAAAATATATAATTATTGGATTCAGTATGATTTTAATTTAACGAGAATTATAAAAATTTGAGTTAAATTAATTCATAATATTTCTCTAAAATGATAATAATAATTAAATGTGTGACTCAAATATAGATTTTTAAATCAATTATCTCATGAGGGTGAGTTTCTAATAAAATATATTTTTAAGGAATTTTATTTTACAAAACCTTTAGGATTACACTAATATAAATAAAGAACATATAGATTATTAATTTGGATGGAAAATAGTGTAACGACCCAAAGTTTCATTAATGGAAATACCACATGATCTAAATAAATTTCTCTTTATGTAAAATGTTTATATAAAATGTCAACTTCTTTGGTTCTATGTTAAGAATTTGATCGTTGCTAATATTGTCGCCGAACAGTGATCACATGATTGTATAAATATAGGGCTTTAACAAATCCAATTTACATATGCAAAAGAAGTGATGGCCTAATCCAATAAAATTTCTCCATACTAAGCCCATTTGTTGGATCTCGGAAAATAGGTGGTGTCCTTCGGTTTTTCTCTTGACCAAGCCCAAGCTGAGCTTCATCATGTCAAGCTCCAATGGGACCGTCTACGTGAAAAGTGCAAGTTGATAGAGATTACCACTCGAGCGATGTTATCTGAGCCACCCCAAGAGACTATCCCCATCGCACACCTAACCCTTAGTTCGTATGCTACTATTTTAAGGGGTTATGTAACAAATCACTAGTACTATGTTGATGTCTATTATTTTTTTTATATAATAATTTATATACCTTCTTTTAATTATTGATACTTTGTAAATAGTTTTTTAAAGCACAAATAATATTTTTTAGTTAATATTCATATAAGAAATCTATTTTTTGGATTTTTGAATTAAATAATATTTTAATATAATATTATTATGATTATTATATTATTTTTTTAAATATAAATGATCTTATAATTTTATGAATGCAATTCTAATTTTTATGATGGTTTGAAAGCCTTTTTTTTCAAAACCTGTGAATTTTTTATAAATGTTGTATTTTATTTTAAAAGTGAAAATTAACATATTTATAAAATTATTTAGATAAAATAAATGTTATTTTTGGAATCAAGATGTCGAAATTATCCAATGGTGAATTTTTCAAAAATTTTCTGAGATAGTCAAATTTTTGGGTAAAAATTAAATACTGTTTAAATATATAATGTGTTTTATGAAATCATAATGACCCAATAGTGAAGTAATAAAATACTATAAGATTTATTTTCGGCCAATATATGTTTTTCCATTAAAATAATGTGATTTTGGGTTTGTTTTACTTATTTTACAAAGCATTAATGGACCCCTCAAGACTTATTAAACATCTTGTCTTTTAAAATTATTTCCAAGGGAGTGTGACTCACCTCCACATAAGCAAGCCAATTATTTTAAGAAGTTAAGACTTTTTCCTTATAAAATATTTTTTTCCTCTTCCCTTTGACAAAAAACATGGGAAAAAACCATGATCTGATTTTTGGTTTGTAATAGTTTAATGTAAGGGGTCCCAAACCTAAATAATAAAGAATTCACTCACCTTTCCTATATAAACCCACCCAAGCTCCCACTTCCTCCCCACTCAAAGCCTTTTGAGTTCGTCCAACCTCAGCCCTACTCTCTCTAGAATCCTCCCAAGGTGACCCAAGCTCCCAAGAAGCCTCTCTCAAGCCTCTATCAAGCCTTTGGAAGCTCACTTCCGTGTAAGGGTTTTTCTTCCTTTCACTTTTTTGTCCAATTTTCATAATATTGTTATTCCCTTTTAATTTCAATTATAAATACTGGGGTATGGTTTCGTACCTCCCCCATACTTCCCTATTATTGTTTTAATGATGGGAGACCCCTTTCTCTCTCATTAAATGCCTCCCATGTACACCTCTTACAATGCCGAAATTCTGAAAGGAACTTCTCTCTCCTCATTTACATTCAAGCAATAATTTTGTATCATGAATCTAAATTCCATTACAATTGTGGGGACATGTGTATATATGACCCCCTTACTTTCCATTTCATGTAGATATGATGAGGCACCCATTTCCCTCTCATCAACCATTTTTTATGAATTTATATATCACGCCATTACGCTACAAAAATTACACCGATTTTCTAAGCCAATGTCATTGTGTAGTGAATACCATGCCCATTTCCCCATCAAGGGTATTCACCTTCATGGAAATTTACTTATTGATTATAAAATTTCATTCCACATTCCTTTGTCGTGGAATAAATGATTATGTTTTATGATTCCATGTTTTATGATCTATGTGGCACACTTATGGATGAAATGAACTGTTTAATAAGGGTGAACCCTTATAGCGCTCCAATGCATTGGGTAAAGTATAGTATCATGATACATCATGTGCAATGAGTGTTGACTCATGTTAATTAAATTTCAGTGAGGGTTTACTCGTGCTTCATGTGCAATGAGAATTTACTCATGCTTCATGTGCAATGGGCCTTGGCTCATGCTAATTCCATGTTAAGTGTTGTTGCCACATTTCTATGTTATGATTATCATGATTTATCATGCCTTTATGTCTATGTTTCTATTGTGATCTATTGATATGCCTATTGTATAACATGTATTTTACTCCTCATTTATTCCATGTTTATTCTCTTACTGGGCTTTATAGCTCACCCCTTTTCTTATGCAGGTCCTTAGTTTATCCCATGCAATGCTAAGTACGAAGGAATGTAGTAGTCATGTAAAGGAAATTTTCAATAAAGATGTGGTATTTCATGTTTAAAGTTGTTATGAAATGATCCTAATACCCAAAGACACTAGACCTCTCGAACTTCCATGTTGTATCAAGTGAATAGTTTATGTAATAAATCATTTTTAAGTTTGTAATAAAAGAAGGGTTTTCATAGTTGGTATCAGAGGATAGGTTTAGTTATTTTTTGTATTAGGATTATAAAACCCCAGTAATGCATTGAAATAAAATACTAAGTACAATAAAAACGTCCCTATGTTATGGTGAGTATTGAGTAAGTAGGTTACCAATAAAATACATCCCTTTGAGGATACGAGCAGGAAGAGGCGGCTCTAGCATAGATGTATCCTGTGGGTTAAACCCAAAAACACCGCTTTGATCTAGAATTGAATGGGAACAGGTGCACAACAATGGGCCTTTATACACTCTTTATTATGAAACTCCTGGGGGATATGCTTTGGTAAATTCACAAGCTTATTATGAACCCTTATTAAGGGAATAAAAAACCCCTAGGAATAGATGTTATAAAGTGGATCACGAAAAGCCTAGATTTAAGCCTTTAGATTCATAAGTTAAGGAAATAAAAATTAATTTATAAGTCCAAAACATTTGTCTTTGGATTACCCTTTATGTGTTACCCCTATCTTTCCTTTTATTCCAGCCAATGGCCTATAATAGGAGGACTCGTGCTAACAACCAATGTAATGATCAGTGTGATGACTATACTAATAACATACCCAATCCAATGGGAGAGGGAATCGTGAAATTTTTCATGCTTATCTCTCAGATAACTCAAGAGTTGAATAGAAACACGGGTCAAGAGGAACGTTCAACCCCCACCCCCCCCCCTATGAAAGAAAAAGTTGCTATTGAGATCTTCATGAGACAAAGGCCTCCTACTTTTAGTGGATCATCTGATCCCACGATCGCTGAATAATTGATCAACTCCATTGAAAAGATCTTCTCCATCCTTCAATGTTCTAAAAAAGAGAAGGTTCTCCTAGTGGCTTATCATATGGAGGGTGAAGCTGATCAATGGTGGATGTTGATCAAAAAATAAGAACCCTGAGGAGGTGATCGAGGCGTTAGCATGGAAGGCTTTCTGGAAGATTTTTTTCGATAAATATTTTCTACCCACCCTCCAGCTTAAGATGGAAAGGGACTTCCTTTCCATCAAGAATAAAGATGAAGAATCTATTGGAGTATAGGAGGAAAAATTCACAAGGCTTGAACGATACACTTTTGGCTTTGTTGTTACCCCCGAATACAAAGTTGACCGCTTCTTTGGTGGGATGAAGCCAAGCCTACGGAAAGTATTAGCGAGCCGTGACTTTGACAGCTATGAGGAAATTGTCTAATGTGCCCTCAAGGTCGAAATGGAGATTGGGGAATCACATGGGTATCATGGGGACATGAATCGTAAGTTCGAATTCAATGACGGTGGTCTGATCCATAAATCCAATGATACTAAGAATATCCAGCACCCCACTTGCCAAAAGTGCAAAAAGAAGCACCCTGGAAATTGCCTCAAGGGGACGAGGAAATGATTTAGGTGTGGAAGAGAAGGTCACCTAGCTATTAACTATCAGTAAAAAAGACCAGCGGCTGTGACATAGGAGAGGAACGCTCCTTTCGAACTTCAATGCATTGTTCATTGCTACAACTTCAAAGAACCAGGGCTTTTTGAAAATTTGTGCCCTAATCCAAGGGTTTTTTGAGGCAACCAACAACATCCAAGGTAGAAAAGACGAGATTTTTCCATCACTTTTGTCGAAGTGAACCCCGGCTGCAAAGTGGTGACAGGTACGCTAGTTATTCATTCAAGAATAGTGAATATACTTTTTGATTCAGGTTCTAGGCATTCTTTTATATCTCAAAAGTTTAGTAGAACAATCCCAACACCACCACAAACCATGGAAGTGAAGATTTCGGTGAGTATGGAAAATGGGGTAATCATTGCATCCCTTGAATATAAGTCCTCCCATGTTATAATTTTTGGATTGAAATTCCCGGAGAATCTCATCATCCCCCCTCTAGTAGAATTTGATGAAATTCATTTCATTGATTGGATTTCTTTATATAGAGCCAACATAAATTGTCAGGAGTGGGAAATCACACACCATATGGAGAATCGACCCCCGATTCATTACAAGTGTAAGGAGGAAGATGAATCTCCTTTAGCTCAATCATCTCAAGAATGGATATTACTGCACTATGAGCACACGTATCTGGCATTGAAGATTGAGTCCAAGGATGAAACTATCCTTGAAAAAATGCATGTTGTGAGGGAATTCGCTGAAGTGTTTCCCAAGGAACTGCCTGGTCTTCCTCCTAGAAGAGATGTTGAATTCTAAATTGAACTTATACCAGGGGCACTACCAATATCCAAGACTCCATATAGAATGGTTGTCGTGGATATTGAAGAGCTAAAGAAACAACTACAGGAGAATCTTGATAAAGGGTTTATATGCCCAAGTGCTTCACCATGGGGTGAACCAGTCCTCTTCGTCAAGAAGAAGGATGGGTTAATGCGGCTTTGAATCGATTCTCATGAACTTAAAAAATCATGATAAAGAACAAGTATCCTCTGCCATGGATTGATGACTTGTTCGATCAGCTGTGTGGAGCACAATACTTCTCCAAGGTAGATTTGTGGTCGGGATATTATCATGTAAGGGTGAAGAAGGAAGATGTCCCCAAGACTGCTTTTCACACAAGATAAGGGCACTATGAATTCATAGTACTGCCTTCGGACACACTAATGATCCAGAAATCTTCATGGACTTGAAGAATAGAGTCTTTAGAGATTACCTCAACAAATTTGTGGTAGTCTTTATAGATGATATTCTAATATACTCCAAAACTAAGAAAGATCATGAGGAGAATTTAAGAACTGTACTAGAGACTTTGCGCAAGGATAAGCTATATGAAAAGTACATAAAGATTGAGTTCTGGTTGAAGGAGGTCACATTCGTGGGCCATATCATCACAAGCAATAGGATATTTGTGGATCCCTCCAAAACAGATGCAATTGAGGGATGGTCGAGGCCAACATCGGTAACTGATATCCTTATCTTCTTGGGGTTAGCTGGATATTATCAACGATTTGAGGGAAATTTCTCATGATTTTCCAACCCTCTTACCAGGATAACTCTAAAGGGAGTAAAGTTTTCTTGGAGTGAATAATGAGAAGAAATCTTCAACGAGTTGAATAGGAGGCTTATCACTGTGCATGTGATCACTTTACCCAAAAGAGGGGAACCTTTTGTGGTATTCAGTGATGCTTCGAAGAAGGGCTTAGGATGTGTGCTGATGTAGAATGATAAAGTTATATCATATTCCTCAAGGCAGTTGAAAATCCATGATAGAAACTATCCAACGCATGATCTGTAGTTGGTGGTAGTGATCTTTTCCTTGAACATATGACAGAATTATCTCTATGGGGAGAAATGTGAGATATATACTGAACACAAGAGTCTTAAATATATATTCACACAGAAAGAGATTAATATGTTCTAGAGAAGATGGATAGAGCTCATCAAGGATTATGACTGTTCAATACATTACCACCTGGGGAAAGCGAACAAGGGGCAGATGCCCTAAGTAGAAAGGACCCAACGATTCTATCAATGATGAGAATTGAGAAGGATCCAATCTTCTTAGAATTGATGAAGATAGGCATGGGAATCATAAAGAATGGAACATCATCAATACTTTGACAAATGATTTCTCAACTGTCTCTTTTGGAAAGGTTAAAGGATGTACAAAAGGATGATGTGAGAATTCAAGAAAAAGTGGAAGCTATAGAAAATGGGAAATCCTCAGAATTTAATGTTAATGAAGAAAGAATTGTGCGATTTGGGAAAAGACTATATATTCCATCAAGTCCAGAGCTGATGAGAGAACATTTGGATGATGCACATAGTTCAAATTTCTCTATTCACCAAGGAACACAAAGTTGTATCGAGATCTCCGAGAAAACTTTTGGTGGGATAATATGATGAAGGAGATCGCAGTATATACATCAATGTGCCTGGTGTGCCAGAAAGTGAAGGTAGAGAGGCTGACGTCTAAGGGGATGATGCAACTATTTCCCATACCAGAATGGAAATGGGAGAACATCGCCATAGACTTTGTCACTGGAATTCCGAGGACATACAAAGGAAAAAATGCAAGATGGCTTGTGGAGAATCATCTTACAAAGACTGCACACTTCATTACTATTCGGGAGGATTTATCATTGGATCAACTGGAATGGATATATATCAGGGAAGTGGTAAGGCTAAATGGAGTACCACTATTTATTATTTCTAACCGAGATCCAAGATTCACCTCTATGTTTTGGAAGAGTCTCCAACATGTTATGAATATTGAACTGAACTTCAGTACGGCCTATCATCATCAAACTGATTTCCAATCCGAGCGGACTATCCAAACACTTTAGGACATGTTGAGAGCATGCCCAATGGACTTTAAAGGAGGATGGGATCAAAATCTTCTTCTGGTTGACTTATCTTATAATAACAGTTTCCACTTGAGCATCCAAATGGCACCATATGAAGCCATATATGGGAAAAGGTTCAGAACACCAGCATGTTGGGATGAGGTCGATGAACATAAGCTACGTGGACTATAAATGCTCGAAGAAATGGTGGAGAAGGTTAATACCATTCAAAAGAATATCAAGGTAGCCCAGAGTCGATAGAAAAGTTATGTAGATAACCGTCGATGAGACCTTGAGTTTAAAGTTGGAGACATGGTTTTTCTATGCATATCTTCATGGAAGAAGGTCATGAGGTTCGAAAAGAAAGGGATGTTAAGTCCAAGGTACATCGGCCCCTTCGAGATTCTTGATCATGTCAGGGTTGTGGCTTATCGAATAGCACTTCCACCTACCATGTCCAATGTACATGATGTCTTTCATGTATCCCTCTTAAGGAAGTACATACCGGACCCTTCACATGTACTCTCTTCTGAGGTGGTACAGTTGGAGGATGATCTTTCTTATGAGCAGGAACCAGTAAGGATCATAGTTCGTAGAGAAAAAGTTCTATTAAATAATACAATTTCCCTTGTCAAGGTGTTCTGGAAAAACCACAAGTTTGATGAAGTGACATGGGAATCGGAGGAAATGATGAAGCTGAGTTACCCACATTTGTTTTAGTGTGGGAAAAGGAAATATCGAGGGTGAAATTTCTTAAGGGGGGAATACTGTAACGACCCAAAGATTCATTAATGGAAATCCCACTTGATATAATTAAATTTATCTTTATATAAAATGTTTATATAAAATGTCAAAAAAAAATTATGTTATGAATTTTGACTGTTGTTAATATAGATGTTGAATAGTGATCACATGATTAGTATAAATATAGGGCTTTAACAAATCCAATTTACTCAGACAAAAGAAGTGATGGCCTCATCCAGTAGAATTGCTCCATACAAAGCCCATTTGTCAGAGCTTGGAAAAGAGGTGGCATCCTTGGGTTTCTCTCTTGAACAATCCCAATATGATATTTATCATGTCAAGCTGGAATAGGTCCGTCTATGGGAAATGTAGAAGTTGATAGAGATTACCACTCGAGCGATGTTATCCGAGCCACTCCAAGAGTTTGTCACCATCGCGCACCTTACCCTTAGGACTTATGCGGTTGTTTTAAGGGGTTATGTAACAAATCTCTAGTAATATGTTCATGTACATTTTTTTAATATAATAATGAATATTCCTTCTTGTCATTATTGACACTTTGTAAATATTTTTTTTAAGCACAAATAGTATTTTTTTAGTTAATATTCAGATAAGAAATCTATTTCTGGATTTCTGAATTAAATAATATTTTAATAAAATATTTTTATTATTATTAAATTAATTTTTATTAAATATAAATTATCTTATAATTTTATGAATGCAATTGTAATTTTTATTATGGTTGAAATCCATTTTTGTCAAAACCCATGAATTTTCGAAAAATGTCAGTTTTTATTTTAAAAGTGAAAACTAACATATTTAGAAATTTTTTTAGATAAAATAAATTTTATTTTTGGAATTAGGTGGTCGAAATTATCCAACGGTGAATTTTTCATAATTTTTTAAGACAGTCAAATTGTTGGGTAAAAATTAAATACCTTTTAAATGTAAAATGTGTTTTATGACATCATAATGACCGAATTGGGATGCAATAAAATACTTTAAGATTTATTTTAGGCAAATATATGTTTTACCATTAAAATAATGTGATTTTGGGTTTGTTTGACTTATTTTACAAAGCATTAATGGACCCCTCAAGACTTATTAAACATCTTGTCTTTTTAAATTATTTTCCATGGGAGTGTGACTCACCTCCACATAAGCAACCCCATTATTTTAAGAAGTTTGAAATTTGGCCTTATAAAATATTATTTTCCTATTCCCATTTCCAAAAACCATGGGAAAAAACCATGATCTTATTTGTGGTTTGGATTAGTTTAATGTAAGGGGTCACAAACCTAAATAATAAAGAATTCACTCACCTTTCCTATATAAACCCAGCCCAACTACCACTTCCTCTTCACTCAAAGCCTTTGGAGTTCGTCCAACCTCTAACCTACTCTCTCCAAAATCCTCCCAAGGTTCCCCAAGCTCCCAAGAAGCCTCTCTCAAGCATCTCTCAAGCCTTTGGAAGCACACTTCCAAGTAAGGGTTTTTCTTCCTTTCACTTTTTTTGTCCAATTTTATTAATATTGTTATGCCCATTTAATTTCAATTATTAATGCTGAGGTATGGTTTCACACCTCCCCCATACTTCCTTATTATTGTTTGAATTATGGGAGACCACTTTATCTCTCATTAAATGCCTCCCATGTAAACCCGTTACTATGCCAAAATTCCGAAAGGAACTTATCTCTCCTCATTTACATTCAAGCAATACTTTTGTATCATGAATATAAATTCCATTAAAATTGTCGGGACATGTATCTATATTAATTCAATACTGTAAATTTCATGTATATATGATGAGGTACCCCTTTCTCTCTAATCAACCATTTTTTAGGAATTCGTATATCATGCCGTTACGCTGCCAAAATTACACCGATTTTCTAAGCCAATGCCATTATGTAGTGAATACCAAGCCCATTTCCCCATCCAGGGTATTCACCTTCATGAACATTTACTTATTGATTATAAAGTTTCATTCCACATTCCTTTGTCGTGGAATAATTGATTGTGTTTTTTGAATCCATGTTTAATGATCAATGTGGAACACTTATGCATGAAATGAAATGTTTAAGAAGGGTGCACACTTATAGCGCTCCAATGTATTGGGTAAAGTATAGTATCATGATATGTCATGTGAAATGAGTGTTGAATCATGATAACTCAAGTGAAAAAAGGGTTTACTCGTGCTTCATGTGCAATGAGAATTTACTCATTCTTCCTGTGCAATGGGCCTTGGCTCATGCTAATTCCATGTTAAGTGTTGTTGCCACATTTCTATGTTATGATTATCAAGCATTATCATGCCTTTATGTCAATGTTTCTCTTGTACTCTATTGATATGACTATTTTCTAATATGTATTGTACTTATCATGTATTCCATGTTTATTCCCTTACTGGGCTTTATATCTCACTCCTTTTCTTATTCATGTCCTCAGGTTATCTCATGCAATGCTAAGTACGTGGGAATTTAGTGGTCATGTAAAGAAAGTTTTCAAGAAAGATGTTGTCTTTCATTTTTTATGTTGTTATGTAATGATCCTAAGCCCCAAAGACACTAGACCTTTTTATATTCCATGTTTTATCAAGTGAATAGTTTATATAATAAATCATTTTTAAGTTTGTAATAAAAGCAGGGTTTTCATAAATATTAAAGATGATCAAAGTTGTAATGTGTCTACTATCTTATTATCTTGGTAGGGAAGACAGTACAAGGTGATGTTAATGGGTGATACATTGGTTCATACAAATGACTAGGTGAATAAATATTTTGTTCCTATTGCAAAATAATGATTCTTACAGAACAAATTGATATTTGAAAAAACATATGAGAATATTCATGGGATGAATTTTTAGGGATATAATTTTAAAGGAATCATGAAGATTCTAATGTATTTTAAAAATTGTAAGTTTCTAATGGATTTTAGAAAAAATTTATTTTCTAATGGATTTTATGAAGTGAATATTTTCCAATGTATTTTGACAAAAACAAGTTTTTCATGGAATTTTATCCAATATCTCTCCACATACCCTCATCATAACGTGTAAAATATCCCCTGGTGGATTAATTCCACCCTTACTCTCATACATAACACCCCATAACATATAAATCATTTCTAAATTCATTATAGGGGTGTATAATCTGAGGTATATCATCTTCAAAAATGAAAATCATACATATATATTCCATATGAGGAAATTAATCCCCACATAATTCATCATCATTATCAAACCGTCAAGAAGGATCAGGGTTTCATAATAATGATTCAAGTCATAACTAATGTCTAAATCATAAGGATTCTCAAGAGAAGAAGGAATTATTTTTTTATAAAATCATAATTAAAAATAGTACATAATTCTAAATAAAATTGTTACAGTATTCATATTTCATTTGAAAGAACTAGGATTAGAATGAATAAAAATAGACCAACTAGGTAAAGCATTATAAAATTATGAATGAATATTTTTTAATATGGAAAAAAATTATTGTTTTCTAAAAAATTTAATTGAACTAAGAGTATAATAAATAATATAATGATTTTTTTAATATATTACTGGTTTAAAAATATTTCATGTGATAAAATCTATAAATGAGACAAGAAATAATAAACTCTTATTAAATTGGTATGACATAAAAGATAGAATTTTGAAGAAGAATAAAACACTTGGAACCCTAAAAATTAATTGAATTATTAACTACGTATAAATACAAGGAAAATATATAAAAAATATGATAGTTTCATGAGAATTATATTAAATAATATTTTTAAAAATAAAGAGAATTTGTAACCAACATGTCACATTTGAGGTACAAAAGATTCCTCAAAAAAGGTTCCTGATTTATTCTGTGCACACTCTTAACAACCAGAATAACAAAATTAATTTTATTAAGTATTTTTGTAATATTCTTATTTTAATATATTAATAATTATAATTTCATTTAAATATCATATTTCATTTAATTTTTGTATAGTTTTCTTCCTTACATCGGTTACTTGAGGTTATTGGGTCGATTTTTTCATAACACATTATGTATGTTGAGAATGATAGAAAGAATTATAAAATAGATTTATAAAAAATATTAGTGTTATTAACATTCTCTGTATATTTTTTAAAAAATTAAATCAATCCATGATGTTTGGTGATTAAAAGTTATACTCATTAATGGTGGTAGAGATAGTCTGCAATTATGAATGATTAATGATTCAATTTCTCAATAATTTAGAGGGAAACAAGGTAAATGATAATTTGGACATTTTACAATAATATTGATATTATATATATAATATTTATTCAAACATAACATCCTTTTTATAATCCATTAATGGATGTGATAAAAACGGAAGATATCTCTTTGTTTATGTGGTAGTCTATGCAACACACTAAAAACATTTTTTGACTGTCACATAAATTTTCACTAATATTGGATATAAAATTTATATAATAGCACATTATAATGATAATAATAAAATTTAATTATATTTATATGGATATATGATATTATTTTTGAATTATTATTAAGGTTAAAACGTTAAAAATAAAGTAACACTTATATTTGGGACTTTATCTTATCTTTGAGATTTCCTTGAATGTGAAGGCCTCATAATAACAAATTGATAACAAGAGATTAAGGAAGTTAAATTTAATTCAAATATAGTTTTTTGCATAATGTTTGAAATAAAATTGGAATCAGAATTGTAACTATGAATGGGTGGAATTAATCCCATTTGGTTCTTTTATTAAAAACACTATAGGTTTTACTAAAGACTGAATAACCTAGAATGATTCCATTATCACTTTTATATGAAAATTTGTAATGATTTTCCTTAGTATTGAGAATATAAACTTTACAACCAAAAACATTGAAGTAATTAACTTTAGGTTTACTATTGTTCCACAAGTCATAGGGAGTTTTCATAAGAATAGGTCTAATTAAGTCTCTATTAATAATATAACAAGGTATATTGACAGCTTCAGCCCAAAATTAGATAGGTAGATCATATTAATTAAGCACGGTTCTTGCTATTTCTTGTAAGGCTCTATTTCTTCTTTCTACAAAACCTTTTTTTGAGGTTTCCTAGGGGTAGAGAAGTTATGACTATAACAATTTTTTGAGAAAAAATATTCAAACACATGGTTTTCAAACTCATGACCTTGGTCACTTTTTAAGGATTTAATTTTAATACCACTTAGGTTTTCTACTATTATATAATACTTGGTGAAATGAGAACAAGATTAAATTTTGTGATTAAAGAAAAATGTCCAAGTATATATAGAATAGATATCTAAAAGAACATAGACATAGTGCTTCCCATTTAAACATGAAACTCTAGATGGTCCAAACAAGTCCATGTGAATCAATTCGAGAGGTTGAGAAGTTGAAACTTCTTTCTTTGGTATGAAAGAGATTTTTTGTTTTTTAACCCTTTGACAAGGATTACAGACATTTTCATTTAGAAACTCAAGTTTGGGTAGATTCTTGACAAAGAATTTTCTAGTAATATATCTTAGAGAGTGTACCTTACAATGTCCTAGAATTTTATGCCAAATCCAAGACTCTTTGTGAAATTCACTCAATCAAGAAACATTTTGAGAAACTAAAGAATCTAAGTTAACACCATAAACATTTTCATTTCAGAAAGTATAAAATATTAATTCATTTTTATAATTTATAACTTTATAATCAAAATTTCTAAATTTAACATGAAAATCATCATCACAAAATTGTTAAATACAAATAAGATCATATTTTCATCCATAAAAAAAATTACTTTTGAAATTAAAACTAAGTTATAGTTACCAATCTGGCCAAGGCCAATTATTTTTCCTTTAGAATTATCACTAAAAGTGACATGTCCACCATCAATATTTATTAGATTATTGAAGCATGAGTAATATATTATCATATTTCTTGAACATCCACTATACAAGTACCATATACTTATGATCTCTCCAAACAAATTTCCTACAAACGAATTAAGAAAAATACAATTTTGGTACCCAGATTTGTTTGGGTACAGTAACATTAGTAATAAGAGCTTTGTGAACCCATACTTTCTTCAAGAGTTTCCAATACATTGTTTATAAAGAATTGGAAAAGTAAACTTTGTTTGGTCCAAAAAAATTAGAAGCAGAACTAGCAGATTTTTCAATACTAGGTATGAAAATAGATTTTTCTAGAATTTTTTTATAAAATGAGTTTTAGTTATGTTCCTCTGTATAGGTTGGTATCATATACAAGTAATATACTCAGGGGATACTTTTTTACCAAGAATTTGTGTTAGAGTATTCTTTCTATTGGTAAATTTTTCTATGTCCTTTTTCAATTTATCATTAGATAATTTAAGTTAATTGTTCTCTTTAAGTAATTGAGAATTATTTTTCTTTTCTATATTAAGATAATATTTAATAGTAGAAGTGAGAGCATGTTGTTTAGTTAGAGATTTATATTTATATTTTAATTCATTTGATGTATCTTCAATCATTTGGCAGTATACAAAAATTTCATCACTAGTCATGTTTTCATAATAAATTTCTTCTCTAGAATAATAATAATTTTGTACATGAGACTCAATATTTACCTCAGATGTGTTTTTCAGGAAACACATATTGGATTTGTCATCCTTTTCATCATGCGAAGAATCTTAGTCACTTGATATGTCCTCATAAGCTCTCCATGTTTCTTTTATTTCCTTTTTATACTTTCTATATTTGTCCTCATACTTATTTTTATACTTTATCTTAGGACAGTATGTCTTTACATGTCCCTTTCTCGTACATTCGTAGTAGTCTATCTCATTAGAGTTCTCATTCCTTTTCTAGTCCTTCTTCCGATTTCCCTTCTGATCATACTTTCCTTTATAGCTAGGCTTCTTAAAGAATTTCTTCTTTCTATAAAACTTCATAAACCTTTAGGATAATTGAGCCATTTCCTCATCACTATATGATAGGCAATCATCATTACTTGTACTATCACAATGAGTATGTATCCTTTCATTTTCTTTATTTTTAGAAGTAGTGGTTTTGGAATCCACTGACTTTCAATTTGGTTTATCCTCCTCCTATTTGTTTACCTTTAACTCTTCCTCATACATCATTAATTTACCTATAATCTCCTTGAATGGAAACATAATAATTTCAAAATATTATATAATTGATACTGAGGCCCCTCTTTATCTTTCAGGTAGACATATGAGTAGCCACATGCTTTTTTCTTTGACACCCACCAAATTTTTAAGAGATCTCATTGTATGATTATTAATTAAACTTGAGATACATATCAGAAATGAGTTCATCAAGCATCATCTTAAAGTTATCATACTTAATAGTACAGGTATTTAGTCTTATTTCTTTAATATTAGCAGTTCCATCATGTGAGATAGCTAAGAAATCCCAAATTTCATAGGCAAATTTACAAGTAGAAATTATATAAAACTCTTCATACCTTAAAGAAAAAAATAAGGAATTCATATATTTACAATTATTGTTATAAATAGATTTTTAATCATCACTCCATGTAGTTATTAGAGTTTCTAGTATTTCATATTTATCATCTATTACTATCCAAATATCAAAGCCTATACTTTTTAAGGGTATTTTAATTTTAATTTTTCACTGAGCATAATTTGTTCCATTAATGTAGGGAGGTCTGTCGGTAGCATCCCCTTCCTTTCTATTATCCATAACAAATAATAAAGGCTAGATTTTAAAGAGTTATAAATTTAGAACTAATAGAAATTTTTAGATCTTTAAAAAACAACTAAATCATAGTTGAAAAGATTTGAAAAACCTTTGAAACCTTTGAAAATATAATTTTAAAAAAATCCACTGATACCAAATGTTGGTCGGAGCAGGACACTCAAGAGGGGGGGGGGGGGAACTGAGTTCCTATAAAAATTTCTGTTAAAAACTTTATTTAAAGATCCCCAATTTAAAAAAAACATGCCATTTAATCAAATTAGTAAATTTATAATAGTCTGACTATTCAATTAATTTCTCAGAAGATTGATTATTTCTCAGTTATAAAAATATGAGATACTGATATTACCTTTCAAACTAATTCTACTAAATACAAATAGTTATAAATACTATCCAAGATTGACTATCAAAGTGAAACATAGTTTTCTGAAATATGAGTGAAAATCTAAGTAAAACATGAGTTGAAAATATATTAGATTAAAATAAGTGGTTCAGTCTCAAAATAATACCTAATAAACACCACTTGGTGATCACCTGCCACAAAAAAGTATATAAATCTTCAATAAACACCCTGGATCAGGGATTACACAATTGTACAGAAGACTGTCTAGGCCACTTGACCTCTACCATAGTTCTATGTGAGAAATATAATAGCTAGGTCACACAAGACCTCTTCCATAGTTATACGTGGGTGAAACAAGGTGTAAGAAGATATTTGTGTGTTGATATCTTATATCATCCAGTTCAGTGCAAGAGACAATGTGTATTTTTAGTACAGACACACACACTACTCAAAAGATCAATAAAACAGCACATAACAGAGAAGAATATAATAATAAAGAATTAGAAATGCTCTGAGTGTTGTTCTACGCAGCTTTAGACTTCTAGGATGTAGTGGATTTGATGTTCGGGTCCTCCTCTGAAAGCAGACTCAGAAACAAAGTGTCGTGAGCTCTGTGTTCTAGTTTCTAGTGGGTTTTTGTGTAATGATTTGCAACAATTATTCTTCTTTGAGTTGGTGATGTAAGGATGTCCACGAGATGGTACACAAAAATCAATATACACTATCATTGTTCGTATGTGTGTTCTTTTATGCATGTATGTTCATTCTAACATTTCTTTCAGTCGCCACTACAACACCCTCTAGATCATGCGCCACCTTGTATTTTATCTTGGGTGTTTGTGTTATGGCTGATAAAAAGCATGTTATTTACACATCATACCTTGTACTATAATGTGTCATGTCTACAAAAGATCATTAATTATGTTAGTGTCATTAAATGACTCAAATGTAACCATTGGAATTAACTTTTAAATTTAATTGAAAAATATAGAAAAATTATTAAGGAATGGTGTCACATTTATGGTAAGTCAGGAACGGTGCCACAGTCACGGTGAGTCAGTAACAGTGAATTGGGACTATGTATTGTTACGGTGTCATAGAAATGGTGTTTTTCCTTTTTCAATCATCTAAATGGTATCTTGTTACGGTGTTATAGAAATGGTGTTACATAAACGATGTCTATTCCTTTGTAAATTCTAAAATTGGTAGCACAATTATAGTGTCTGGTCTTTTCTGAATTCTGGAACTGGTATCACAGTTATGATGTTAGTGAAATGGTGTCACATACATTATCGATTTCCAGACTAAATGGTGAGATAGTTTGGGAAGATAAATGATGTCTCATACTTAGTCAAATATCTTTCATCTGTCATAAGAAGTTATACTCACAAAAATGGATTTAGGTTAATCATAATCATAATGAAACATAATAGAACAAGAGTAATCATGATTTCTAAGACTTAAACATGATTTACATTATTTTTATTATTTTTGAGCATTAAAATAAGAGGAGTCCAACAATCTGATATGATTACAAGTGTGAACAATGAAGAAGACTATATTAAGGATGTGATTAAAAATGTGAATGATGATAAAGATTGTATTGAGGAAATTTCACACCTTGACCTGTGTGTTTAATTTATTTAATTATTTTCTACCTTACATATTTTTTTCTGGGGTTCGGGTTGAGTCCCATACAATTTTTTATAGATAAATTAAAAAGTGTTCTTTTTTGTGTCGATGTCGTCGGTCGCACGGGCGGAGCATGATTTGGAAGTTGTGTGACTTTTCCCTGACAACTGCGCGACCATCCATTCTCAGAAAATGAAAATAAATATTTTTTTATTTCAAACAAACATTGGTTCAATTGGTTAAAATTTGTATTGTTAAAAATTTTATCATTATTAAAATTATTTGAATACCATAATTATTTTAATTTTATTATTATGATTATGATTATGATTATGATTATGATTATGATTATGATTATGATTATGATTATGATTATTATTTTTGTTTATATTTTAATTAGTTCTTTTTTAGAGTGTTTTTTAGAAACCCTAACCAATGTGCTACCCTTTCCCCCCTCGTTTCCCCCTATGTGTGGTGCGACTCCGGATGTTGTCTCCTCCCTTGTTGCAACTCCGACTCTCGTCTCCCTCCCCAGCTGGCGCGCCCTTCCTTTATGTCGGTCATGACCCCCATCACCTCACTACTCAGTGCTCATCCAGAAAAGCCCAACACCCCCTCTTTGGCCCACAACCTCCCTTGTAGTGTGCCCCAGCACCTCTTCCCCAACCGGCCAGCCACCGCTGACCTCCCTGTCTCCCTCCCTCTCAACACACAATAGTCTGACACCCTTTTCCCTTACGGCGTGAGAGCAGGCCAACCCCCTTGGGCCACTCCTACTTCTCCCAGTGCGGTAGGCTGCCACCCCCTTTCCCAGTTAGCCATAGCCCTGGACGACCCACTTCCATCCTAATGGATCCCCTCCGATCAGTGGTCTCTCTTTGTTCGTATCATGTTGTAGCCCCCAGATGCGGACCCTTCTCCAACTCAATCCAGCAGTGCAACTCCTCCCTTCTGTTTCCTCCTCTATTCGTAGACGTAACCCTTGCCATGGACATCCCTGTGCACTATATCCCTGGACAGTGCCACCCCTTTTTTTCAGTGAGTCCAGCCAACACCGTGACCTTCCAACTTGGCGCATGCAGCCATTGTAACCCTTCACCAGTGCGTTTTCTTCTCAGAATTTGGTTTCACATACTCAAATTAAAGATCTTAGTGTGTTTTGAGTCCTTGATATTTAATATATAGGGCGTTGGACCTTACCACATTGTTTCAGATGCGTGTTGTTTCATCATTCCTTGGTTTCGAGGTAGGATTTCCCATTATACTTATCTTTTTAATTAAAGATTCACTACTTCATGGTATTTTTACCTTCTTCACATTCTGAATATCATCGATTAATTCTGTGAATAATTATATAGCGTGTAAAATGATAGCATATCCCAAGTTTTGTGTTGAACTACATTATTTTGTTAAAAGTGTAAACATTTCTTGTCTAATAAATTGTTTATTGACAAATCACACATGATTCGTGATATTTTAAACATGGTTCAAAAACATAAATAAAGTTAAGACATGCAATTGATGTTTATACTTTTATTTTTATTAAATAGAAATTGTTTTGATAAGTATTTTATGTCTTGTATTTATATATATATATATATATATATATACAAAATGCTCAGTTGGATTTTATGGGTTAAGTGTGATTTAACAAATGGTGGATTTGGATTTATAAATGTGGAAGAAACATGAAAAATTAGGTTTGGGGTTCCCTATACGGTCTCTAGAATGGTTTGGAATTTATAAAGGAATGAGTTTCGGTTTTCAAAGTGTTTAGGTGAGCTTGCACCCCTTTGTGAAAAGTGCTTGTGTGTGTGTTGGTAAACATGGGTTTTGTGAAAAATGTTTTAAATGATTTTAAACTAAAAGGAGTAGTTGTGGATTTTAAATCGGTTTGATGGGAAATGCTTTGAAGAATGGTTATAAATTTATTTGAGTGGAAATGGTGTGTCTGCCACTTCTTTTGAAAAAGTGTTTGCATTTTGAGATTAGATATTGTTTGTGAATGTCTATGGGCCTATTTGGACATTTCATGAAATTTGTGAAAAGTGTTTATTATTAAAACCCATGTTTGATGTTCCTCATGCCACAGTTTTATGTAATGGGTGGGAGGTCCTTGTTAGGGGATTCTCATAAACTAATGATAGGGTTCTTTAGTTGGAACCTGTTATAATTGTTTTATTTTAAGGCGTGAGAATGGTCCTAGGGGAGACAAGGGTTGAGACATGTTGTGCATTATTATTATCATATATATTGTGATTGGATTCTCAACTGGCATCACTTGGCTCACCCCCTTTCTAAATTCTTGAGACATGGGAATCTGGCATATTGTGAGTATATTTCGAGAATAATTGTCACACTGGTAGTGTAGAGACCCAAATTTTTATGTACATAGACATTAAATTACTTTTTCAGAATACTTAATACCTGAAAAAATGGACTCCCAAAGACTGTATTAGTTTAGTGTCTTTGGAAACTCGGAACAAAATTTTCTAATCATGGTGAAAGATCATCAACATCTCCCATAAAGATCTACCCCTTTTCTTTTCTTACATAAAACCTTTCTTTAATTCCCGGGGAAAAGAAAACATATAAATGGTGAGCTCAAATGCTTATTAAGTGTAGGCATGGAGAAAATAAAACAAATCATATACGTTTGAAATTAGAAAAAACATGATCATAAAGTTTAAAAATCAAAATCATGAGAAATAAATATTGGCAGTACATAAGGAATAGATCATAAAGGAACATTAATCATGATAAAATATCATGGGAATAAAACATGTAATTGTGTAAAACCATTAAGCACATGATATGATTTCCATAGTTGTCAATTCATTGCTGCTAAGACCATCTTAGTGGACAAAGTCCCTTACTGAATCGAGTTCACTCCTCGTTCTAGTCCTGTATCAATGAACTAGATTAACTTACCATTCCAGCCATGTCTATAGCATGAGATAAAAATATTTACCCAATACATTTGAGGGAGATATAGGTCCCACCCATCTCATAATGAAATCATTCTTACGTGTGCCATGATATAAACTTAAATCATTCATCATAACCCAAAGAATAAAATGGGTTTCATAAACATCATCTCATCAAAACATAATCAATATAAAACAAATGGATATCATTTCATTATAAGAAAATTTAAACCATATAAATAATAGAGACATTATACTTGAAACATACACATATGAAATAATGTCATCTTAGATGGAAAATGGTTTTGATGAAACACTTGAAATTAATTCTAGAGGAAAATATCATTTCTTCTTCAAAATAATTTTCATTTCACAAAATGCCATGCAATTTTAAAAGAAAGGTATTTTGTTGAAAATATTCATGAAATCTTGTAGAGTTAGCTTCATGAAAATAAGGCATTATAAAACTGTAAAAATCAGTTCAGGCCGTATACGTTAAAAAACATTTCCTCATACTTTTAACGGAAAAGTCAAAAAGTACCACGTATGGTAAACAAAAGCAAGATTCCTTCCATAAAAGAAAGTAAAATTCAAGAGGGGTAAAAATGACTTTAACCATACATGGAATAATATTAAACACTTTATGAAAACATTTTTATCGACATAAATGAAAAATATAACCCCAGTAAATACTTATGAATAAACAATCTCGGATAAGAACGAGATTGGAATAATTATCCCTTACCTTAGGTCCGATATGCTTTGTACATATCTGAACCTCCTGTATAATGATTTAAATAATGTAATTGACTTATTCCAGAATCATATTTATTCTTATGATATCATTTATAATTCACTTAGGTCTTTTTATTGCCTTTTCATTTGTCAATTCCATGTTAAAGCAATGTTTTGGTTAATATTTGTTTTATTTATGGTACATGTTTGGACTTGTTGTTATTGATATTATTATTACTTATATCATGATTTACTTACTTTATAAATGTAAACCATGATTTATATATCATTTCTATTCAGTATATATATATATAATAGATAGATAAATGAAATGAAACACACCGTTCATGGAGATGGTAGATCGTACGTACGCATGAACGTTGTTTTCCTTTCCTTATTGACTTGAATGGAAGTAAGTGGATGATATATATATATATATATATATATAAATCCAGTAGATTTATTTTGTCATATATATAATTATAATTCATTATATATACTTTATAATCATTCTTGAATGGTTAACATGGAGAATGAATCTCATCGCGTCATGGAGATGGTAATCCGTACGTACGCACGAGCGATGATATCATTCCCATTATTATTGAATGGAATTGGAGTGGATGACATAATATCTCAGAATCAGTATGATTTTATAATAACCATATATAGTTTTTCATTACACCATGATACCCATCCAAGTAATGTGGTGGTGGAAAAACAGATTACCACACGGCGTGGAGACGGTATTTCGTACGTACGCACGCGCGGTGATTTCGTTTTCTATAGGATGGATAGAAGGTGAAATGGGGTTGTTTATAATTTATAATAACATATCAGTATGTTATTTATACTGATGTTATTACTTTATAATGAATCAACCAAAGAAGAGTAAGTATAAGAATAAAGAAACTTGAAAGAATCGGTAGAAGAGATTACCTCTTCTTCGACGCGCCTCTTTTAAACTCCCTCTTAGGGCACTAGAGTTGGTATTTTGAGAATACTAGAACCTATATGATATAACTAGAGATGTTGAGAAGAGAAATGGTCAGGGTTTGGAAGAGATTGAAGGCTCAAAATTGTGTGATGAGGAGAGGGAGGAGGTTCCCTTTAATAAGAGGGGTGAGGGGTACCTTAGGAAAAACATAAAATATTATTTTATAATAAATTAATATTCAGTTTATAATGGCTCTAAAGTGACTTATTTCGAGGATAGGGTGGGGATAGGTCGAAATCATTTAAACCAATAGGTTTTAGACAAGTTTATTTTACCATTTTAACCTTATCATTTAGATTTAACTCTGTTAAATAATTTAACTTTTACCATGTCTTCTTGTATTCTTACACTATATGGTTAATAAATGTACTATAAACGACCAATATAACCCCACTTGGTTCATTAATGTCATATATATTGTTATATAAGACTTTTGGGAAAACCTTAAATTTTTAGGACCATTATATAAATTAATAATATAAAATTTGTTTTAAAAACACTTTTATGTCAATTTTGACACTATTTGGTATTTTGTTTTCTCTAAATTCATAAAACCATTATTAATTCGAAAATAATTAATATAACCAACCCTAATATGTTATATTAACCTATAAAATTGGTTTAATTCATAAAAAGGTTTAAACAACATTAATTTGGGTATTTATAATATCAATTACGTTAATATTTCATTAATAAGGTAATTACTGCATCATCATTGTGTCATAAATAAAATAACTTATTTAAGGTCTAAAATTTATAAATAAAATACCATTATGTATGAAATAATTTTATCTTTCTAAGGAATATTTATAGTCACATTTATCTTATGTATTACCCTATATTAAAAATGTTTTACTTAATAAACATGGATTTCAACTCTTTTAACTCTTCTTTGAATTAAATAATAACAAATGTTCTAATCTAATCCAAGTGGACCTAAATGGTCATATTTTATTCATAATTTTGTTTTTGGTCGAATTACGCTTCTCAAATAGAATTATGACATGTGTTATGGTAATAATAATATCATTTTTACCCTTAATTACCCTATTTACTTTTAACAGTGGTAAATATAAGTAAAAAGATACTATTAACCAAAAATTATTTTTATCTTATTGAACCAAATTTTAATTACTAATATCAAATTTTTCTCTGGGATTTTTTAAATTACACTCACAGAAGTGGTAAAATTATGTTTTATGTAAATTTACAAATTCTCCTAGAAGGTGGGTAAAAGACGGTAAAAAGTTCAATAAAATTTTTATATATCTAAAATTATTATAAAATGACTCCAATGAATTACATAGAAATTATATAGGTATTATGTATATATTTTGACCTAAAATAAATTTAAATAAATTAAATAATTATTAAAATAAAAATTAGCGTTTAATCTATAACTCAGTGTTTTTCACCATTCATCAAAAATTGATTGTTTTCAGAAAAATACCAAACATCCACCATAAGATAATTTTGATATTATGAATCCAGAAATTAAGTCCATTTAGAAAGATAAAATTTATAATATTTAAAAAAGTGGGTATTAATTTTCATTATGTCTAGTTTATATAATATTTTAATAACATATCATTGTTTAGTGAAACTCGGTATTGCGTACAACGCAAGCTATCGAGGAAGGTTATTCTTGCGTGTAACACAATCAAAGATAGTTTTGTGTGTAGTTAAAGATTCCTTTGGTGTTTCATATAAAATAATACATAAAAAAATATTTCTAATCGAATATCAGGGTGTTACATTCTACCCTCCTTAAAAAGAACTTCTCCCTCAAAATTCGTCACTTAATAACAAACAGATGAGGATACCTCTCCATCATCATATCCTCAAGTTCCCATGTAGCTTCTTCTAATTGGTGGTTCCTCCATAATACTTTAACTAAGTGAGTGGTATTGTTTCTTAGAACTTTTTCACTACAATCCAGAATCTCTATTGGTTGTTCTTCATAAGAAATATCTTTCTCCAGCAGTAAAACTTCTGAGCTTAGTAAATGTGAAGGGTCAGGTATGTACTTTCTTAGGAGAGATACATGGTACCAATCATGAACTTGAGAGAGATTCGGTGGAAGTGACAATCAGTAATCTACCTTTCCAACATGATCTATTATTTCTAAAGGACCAATATACCTGGGGCTCAGCTTGACCTTTTTTCCAAATCTCATTACTCTCTTCCAAGGAGATATTCAAATGAACACTTTATCACTCACTTCAAACTCTAGATATTTTTTTCAGTTATCGACATAACTTTTTTGTTGACTCTGAGCTACTATTATGTGTTGTTGAATAGATCTTACCTTTTCTTCCATCTTATCTACAAGATAAGGTCCTAATAGCTTTCTTTCCCAAACTGCATCCCAACAAGTTGGAGTGTTTCATTTCTTTCCATAGAGAGTTTCATAAGGAGCCATCTGAATTCTGGACTGAAAGCTATTATTATAAGAAAATTCCGCTAAAGGTAGGTACTGATCCCAACCACCTTTTAAATCCATAGAGAAAGCTCTCAACATGTCTTGTAGAGTTTGAATTGTCCTCTTAGACTGGCCGTCTGTCTGAGGATGATAAGAAGTGCTGAAACTCAACTCTGTATCTAGAGTATACTGAAGAATTCACCAAAACATCAAGGTAAACCTCGGGTACCGATCAGATATAATGGAAAGTGGTACTCCATGAAATCATATCGCTTCCTTCACATATATCCTAGCAATCTAATCAAGAGAGAAATCTTCTCTAATATCAATGAAGTGTGCTGACTTCGTAAGATGATCAACTATAACCCAGATAGAATTATTGCCCTTGGATGTTTTAGGAAGTCCAATGACAAAGTCCATAGTGATGTTTTTCCATTTCCATTCTGGTATGGGTAATGGTTGTAACATCCCCATATACTTATATCTCTCAGCTTTAACTTGCTGACAAACCAAGCATCGAGGGTCATATTCAGAAACATCTCTTTTCATGTCATCCCACCCGATGTACTTCTTCAGGTCCATATACGTCTTCATGCTTCCAGGGTGAATAGAGAATGAAGAACTATGAGCTTAATCCAGTATTTCCTTCTTTAATTATATGATGGGGGAACACAAACTCGATTCATCAACCTTATTATTTCATCGCAATCAATGTAGAATTCAGGAACATTTCTCATCTTCTTTTGTAACTCTACATCTTCTATTTGTGATTATTTAATCTTCACATGTATAGATAGTCGAACATTCATTTGAGAAAGATAAGATTTTTCCCATTTGATATAATTCAAAGATCCATCCTTTGTAAATTCATAAATATTGGATCTTTTGTGATCCTCATCATGGATAAGCTAGCATGGTCTTGTCGACTTAATGTGTATGCCACCTTGTTTGCTTTCCCAGGGTGATAAAGAATTGAGCAGTCATAATCCTTAATCAGCTCCAACCATCTTCTTTGGCACATATTCAGCTCCTTTTGTGTGAAAATATACTTTAAACTTTTATGATAAGTATAAATATATCAGCTTTTACCATAAACATAATTCCTACAAATCTTTAATGCAAAGATTACCGCAGCTAATTCCAAATCATGAGTAGGGTAATTTTGCTCATTGATTTTCAACCGTCGTAAGTAATAAGCTATCA
This sequence comes from Viscum album, assembly GCA_963277665.1. Lineage (NCBI taxonomy): Eukaryota > Viridiplantae > Streptophyta > Magnoliopsida > Santalales > Viscaceae > Viscum > Viscum album. Next base: position 70,886,712 of record OY728161.1, read on the forward strand.
CCATATCGTTTTGAATGAGAACTCACCCCAATAACTTCTTTGATGCATCGCTATAGATCACAAACCTTTCTCCACTATAAGGCATTGTGAGAACAAGTTCACTAAATTAACTTCTTTTTAACTCCTTGAAATTCTCTTCACACTCCTCTATCCAAATGAACATTACTCCTTTTCAAGTCAACCTGGTGAGTGTATTAGATAATCATGAAAAATCATTCATAAAACGTCTATAATATCCAGCCAAACCTCGAAAACATTGGATCTCAATTATTGTTGTTGGTCTTGACCATCTTTTCATAAACTATATTTTTGCTGGATCCACAGATATCTTATCATTTGAGATTATGTGACCCAAAAATGAATTTTTTTTTAAGACAAAATTCACACTTGGTAAATTTTGAATAATGCTTCTCCTTTCTTAGGGAATTTAATACAATTCTCATGTTATCATAATGTTCTTCCTTGCTTTTTGAATAGAAAAGAATATCTACTATAAAGACTACCACAAACTGATCATGATAGCCTCTAAAGACACTATTAACTAGATTGATGAAGATAGCAGGGGTATTAGTAAAACCAAATGACATCACTATAAATACATAGTGTCCATACCTTGTATAGAAAGTTGTCTTTGTTATATCCTCCCTTTTGACCACTAATTGATGATACCCTGAATGAAGATCAATATTGGAAAAGTATTGATCTCCGTGTAGTTGGTCAAATAAGTCATCTATGAATGGGAGAGGATATTTGTTCTTGATTGTGATCTTGTTATGTTGTTGATAATCAGTGCGGAGTCTCATTGATCCATCTTTCTTCTTATCAAATAGAACAGGTTCTCCCCAAGGTGATACACTAGGGCGTAGGAATCCCTTATCACGATTCTCTTGGAGTTGCTTCTTCAATTACTACAACTCAATTTGGTACATTATATAAGGTGTCTTTGAAATGGGCATAGCACCCAGTATGAGTTCTATTGAAAAATCTAGTTCATGATTTTGTTGATGACTTGGCAATTCCTCTGGAAAGACTTCATCAAACATTCATACATTGGGCATATTATTAATCATGAGTTTCTCTCCAACCATTTGAGATAAATAACCTTCATTTATTGGAATAAAGTCCCATAAGATGGAAGAAATTTCAACTAGAAGGTTATATTCATCCTTGGATCGATAGATGATCATAGATTGATTAGGAATATGAAATGTGACTTCCCTTGTTTGGCAATAGATTTGAGCTCCATAAAAGTAAATCCAACCCATTCAAATAATAACATCAAATTACACTATAGGAAGGATCACAAGATTTTGCAGGAAGCACTTTCCCACAAATTTAAATTGGATAAGAATTATAAACTGTTGATGCAATCGTTGTGCCTTTAGGAGTTCTCACAGCTAATTCAACAGCTAATTGTTGAGGTAGTACGGTGATACCCTTAGAAAATTCTTCAGAAATAAAAGAGTGGGTAGATCTAGAATCAATTAAACCATTTGCTACTTTATAGTGGATGGTAAGTGTACCTTTCACCACTTCTTTATCATAATCCACATCGCCGATAGAAATTGAATGTGACTTTCCATTTTTTTGGCCTTAAGATCTTGTTGACATTGATCATCATCAACAAACCTTGGATTACGGAATTGATTAACATAATTCCCAATTTCCATGCACTTGTATCATTGACGTATAGGAGGTACATTCTATGTAGCCTTTTTTTGTTCGCATTAGTAGACATCTTTTTCCCATCATTGCGGAACTGAAATGCCCGATGACATTATTTCAACATTTGAAACATTTACTTGTCCCTTTAAGACAATTCCCTCCTTCTTTCTTTCCACACTTTGATCCTAAGGGAAAGCTCATCTTCTTTTCAGTGTGGTCTTTAGGTTTCCCTTTGAATTCAATTTTCCTCTTCTTATCAAACCCATTTGACTGATGGTTTACTCAAATCTCCATCTCATCCTTGAGATCACATCGAACAATTTCCACATAGCTATTGAATTCCCTTATGGTAAATGCCCTTCGATGACTTGGTTTTAATCCACTAAATAATCGATCAGTCTTACTATCAGGTTTGATAATAATTCTGGAAGCATACCTTGATAGTCTTGTAAAATTTACTTCATAGGTTCCAACAGATCCATCATGATTTTGATTTAGTTCAAGAAACTCTTTCTCCATCTATGTCCAAAGAATACTAGGGAAGTACTTATTGAAAAATATGTTCTTGAACTCATCCAATTCCATGGACTCAATTTTATCTTTTTGCCTCATATTCTTGATAGGATTACACCATTGATCATCTTTACCTTCCAAAAAATATACTGATAAGATGAATTTATCATGTTTAGAACATTGAAGAACTGAAAATATCATTTTAGTGGTACTGATCCATTGTTCAGACAATAATGGATCAGTAGACCTACTGAATGTGGGTGGAAGTTGCCTCATGAAGGATTCAACAGAATGTTTCTCCTTTCTTTGCTCGTTTGGAAGTCCTGTATGATTCCTAGCTTGAGAAAGTTATGTGAGCATGGCTACAAGATTTTGGATTCCAGATCCCATAATTTTTGGTTGCTCATGGGGACAATCATTGCATTTCCCATCACATTCAGCATTAACACATTTTCTTCGGGTTCTAGTCATTGACTAAAACCAATAAGAATCATGTGAGAAACACTAATCATAATAGGAAAACCACATAATCAAGAATAAAATTTCAAAAATTAGGTCTTATCATAGGTTATTCATTTCCATTTCTAAAACACTAATATTGTGTACTATTCATAGGCATATCGTTAGGGTTCTTACTAAGGATTTCACATCCTAGTTTCCAAAGTTTGAGTGTACCTTTACTCTGATACCAACTATAAGGACCCATAATTTACATACATTGTTATTACATTATAATTAATGCATACTTATTATAACATATAACAAAAGCATGATATGACCGTATAGGTATAGTGTCTTTAGAAACTGGGAAAGATAACCAACTTGTTCAAAAAGAATCTACATTGTATCCCATTTATTTCATCATATTTAGAGTCCATTTTGGAATATCATACTTAATACCCTTCTTCTTGACCTAGGGAAAGGAAAAAATACAAAAGGGTGAGCTCAAATGATCAGTAAGGGTAAAAAAGGAAATATCAATCATATCATATTCATAAGAACATAACATTTTGAAAATATTAACCTGCAAAGGAGATCATAATATCATATCATGGGACAAATCATAGTGGTGAAATGTAATCCCAATAATCATAACATAAAACATGAAACTTTTTGGCATACATACATAATAATATAAAATCACTTCATATTAGTCAAGACTCATTTCCAAGACTATCATAGCGGACAAATTCCATTTCTGAACGGAGTTCACTCCTCGTTCCAGTCCAATATCACTGAACCAGATTAACTTACCACTACAACCATGTATATCTCATGAGATATAAGTCTTTACCCAATGCATTGGAGGGATATATAGGTCCCAACCATATTATAATGAAACCATTTTTATGTGTGCCACAAAACCATAAATCATATATCATAGCATAACCCATGTAATAAAAATGGGATTCTTAAACATCATACTGTCATAACCTAATCTATATTAGAATAAAGGACTTCATAAAGATAATTCCATCATAACATAATAAAATAAATTTAAAAATATGGATAGAAACAGAATCCTGTATTATCTTATATGGAAAATAATTTCGATAAAACACTTGAACTCCATTATTGAGGAAAATACCCTTCAGACTTCAAAAACATGTTTCCTTTCATAACATGTCATACAATTTTAAAATAAAATAAGTTAAATAGAAATAAACATGAAGACATAAAAAGGAAGCTTCATGGAATTAATGTTCTATGAAATCATAAAAATCCATTCATGTCCTACAAGATAAAAAAACATTCTTTTCATACTTTGGCCAGAAAAGTCAAAAAGTATCTCGTACTGAAAATGACAAAAGATTCATTTCATATCTTTTACTAAAAATTCAACAATAGGTAAAATTGGATTTATTCAATTGTATTAGGATATAAATAATATTACATATTGAGGAAACATGTATGTTAATGAAAAATATTCCCCAGTAAATTCTGAAGTTTAAACAATCTCAGATAAAAATGAGATTATGAGACTTTCCCTTACCATTGGTCTGATATGCTTCATAGGTATCTGAACCTCCTGTATATTGATTTAATTAATGTCATTGACTTATTACAGAATCATATTCTTTTATATGATATCATATATTTTCATATTATTATCTTCTTATTAGTAATATTTCATTGCTACGTGTTATTCAGGTGTTCATTGCTTTGTGTTCTTATGCATGTTTTGTCGAATAAATTCTTTTTCATCTCTTTAGATTATAGATAACTCATTTAAAAAAATTTAATAGTGTAATATATATCATATTTATTAATTAGATTCATTAAATTCATTTATATAATCATTATTCAATGAAGATCATGTAGAACGAGTCGCATCACATCGTGGAGACGGTGGGCCGTACGTACGCACGAGCGATGATATCATTCTTTTGTTATTAAAGTCGTATATAATTGGATGTTATATCATATATAATGAATCATAAAAATATTATATTTATTATTTATATCATTCATACTAATTATCATACCCGTACAAATGATGAAATGTTGGAATAACAAACTACACCACGACGTGGAGACGATAAGCCGTACGTACGCACGTGTGGTGACTTTTTCATTCCTAGGATGGATAAAATAACTAATATGGTTTTAAAATTTTTATAATAACATCACAATATATAGAAGATACTGGAGTTATTATTTTATATTGTTAAAAAAAATAAGTAGGATGTGGAACAATAAAGGAACTTGAATTAGGTGGTGAGATATTTACCTCTTCCTCGGGTTCTTCCTTTTGATTTGATCAAAAGGGCTTTTTAGGTTGGCCTTCTTACTAAAGTAAGGCCTCTAGTGTAAAGTTAGGATATTTGAGAGGGTATTTTGTCAGTTTTTGGCCGATCCACATTGATTTGTAGGTCTGAATTAGAAATAAGGGGGAGTATCATTTTATAAGAGGGGTGAGGGGAACCTTAGGAAAAACTTAAAATATTATTTTATAATAAATTAATATTTGGTTTATAATGGCTCAAAAGTGACTTATTTAGAGGCTATGGTGGGTATGGGTATTAATACTCTCATAAAATATATTTTAGACAAGTTTTAGGTTACAATTTTAACCTTATCATTTAGATTTAACTCTAAGTTAAATAATTTAACTTTTACCGTGTGTTCTTGTATTCTTACACTATATGGTTAATAAACATAATATAAACTACCAATCGAACATAAATTAGTTCATTAATGTCATATATATTATTATATAAGTCTTTTGGAAGAACCTTATATTTTTACAAATATAATATCAATTAATAATTTAATATTTGTTTTAAAAACTCTTTTATGTCAATTTTGACACTATTTGGTATTTTTTTTTCTAAATTCATAACAGAATTATTTCTTCAAAAACAATTCATCTACCCAACCCTAATTTGTTATATAAATCTATAAAATTAGTTTAATTCATAAAAATCATCAAATTACATTTATTTTGGTGTTTATAATATCAATTATGTTAATATTTCATTAATAAGGTATTTACTACATCATCATTGTGTCATAAATAAAATAAATTATTTAATTTCTAAAAAATATAAATAAAATACAATTATGTAGGAAATATTTTTATCTTTATAATCAATATTTATAGTTGAATTTATCTTAGGTATAAACCTATATGAAAAATGGTTTACCTATTAAACATTTATTTTAACTCTATTAACTCTTCTTTGAATTAAAAAATAATAAATGTCCTAATCTCATCCAAGTGGACCTAAATGGTCATATATTACTCCTAAGGTTGTTTTTGGTCTAATTTCACTTATCCTATAGAATTAGGACATGTGTTAGGGTAATAATAATATCATCTTTACCCTTAATTTCCCTATTTACTTTTAACCGTTGTAAATAAAAGTAAAGAAGTTACTATTCACCAAAACTTATTTTTGCCTTATTGAACCACATTTTACATAATGATATCAAATGTTTCTCTAAGATTTTTTAAATTCTACTCACAGAAGTGGTCAAATTATGTTTTATTTAAATTTAAAATTCCCCTAGGAGGTGGGTAAAAGACAGTAAAGTGTTCAATAAAATTTTTATATATCTAAAATTATTATAAAATGACTCCAATGAATTTCATTGAAATTATATATGTATTAGGTATTTATTTTGACCTAATATAAATTTAAATAAAATAAATAATTATTTAAATAAAAATTTGGTTTTAAACTATAACTATGTGTTTTTCACTATTCATCAAAAAATGAATGTTTTTAGAAAAATACCAAAAAATTCACCCTAAGATAAATTCGATATTACGAATCCAAAAATGAAGTTTATTTTGAAAGATAAAAGTTATAAAATTTCAAAAAGTTGGTATCACTATTCATAATGGCTAGTTTATATAATATTTTAATAACATACCATTGTTTAGTGAAACTCAGGATTGCGTACAACACAAGCTATCGAGGAAGGTTTCTCTTGTGTGTATCGCAAGCCAAGACAGTATTGTGTGTACTGAAATATTACTTTGGTTTTGCATATAACATAATACATAAAAACAAAACATTTCTCATCAAATCTCATTGTGTTACAATTTTTGTTCAAATATATTATATTATTTTTGAAGTTATATGTTTATGTTGTAATAGAAATGGGGATTTAAAATAGTTATTTATTAGATTTAGTATGATTTTAATTTAATGAGAATTATATAACTTTGAGTTAAATTAAGTCAAAATATTTCTCTTAAATGATAATATTAATTAAATGTCTGACTCAAATATATATTTTTAAATCAATTATCTCATGAGGGTGAGTTTCTAATAAAATATATTTATAAGGAATTTTATTTTAAAATACCTTTAGGATTAAATTAATATAAATAAAGAACATATAGATTATTCATTTGGCTGGAAAATAGTGTAACGACCCAAAGTTTCATTAATGGAAATCCCACTTGATCTAATTAAATTTCTCTTTCTGTAAAATTTTTATATAAAATGTCAACTTATTTGGTTTTATGTTAATAATTTTGACCGTTGCTAATATAGTCGTTGAACAGTGATCACATGATTGTATAAATATAGGGCTTTAACAAATCCAATTTACTTGGACAAAAGAAGCGGTGGCCTCATCCAGTAGAATTTCTCCATACAAAGCCCATTTGTTGGATTTCGGAAAGTAGGTGGCATCCTTGGGTTTCTCTCTTGACCAAGCCCAAGCTGAGCTTCATCATGTCGTGATCAAACGGGACCGTCTATGGGAATAGTGGAAGTTGATGGAGATTACCACTCGAGCGATGTTATCCGAGCCACCCCAAGAGTCTGTCCCCATCACACACCTAACCCTTAGGTCTTATACGGCTGTTTTAAGTGGTTATGTAAAAAATCACTACTACTATGTTCATGTATATTATTATTTTTATATAATATTGAATATAAATTCTTTTCATTATTTACACTTTGTAAATAGTTTTTTTAAAGCACAAATAGTATTTTTTAGTTAATATTCAGATAAGAAATCTATTTTTTGGATTTTTGAATTAAATAATATTTTAATAAAATCTTAATATTAATATTATATTAATTTTTTAAATATAAATGATCTTATAATTTTATGAATGGAATTGTAATTTTTATTATGGTTTGAAAGCCTTTTTTGTCAAAACCTCTGAATTTTCGATAAATGTTGGTTTTTATTTTAAAAGTGAAAATTAACATATTTATAAAATTATTTAGATAAAATAAATGTAATTTTTGGAATCAGGATGTTGAAATTATCCAACGGTGAATTTTTCATAATTTTCTGAGATAGTCAAATGTTTGGGTAAAAATTAAATACCGTTTAAATATATAATGTGTTTTATGACATCATAATGACCCAATAGTGATGTAATAAAATAGTATAAGATTTATGATCGGCCAATATATTTTTTTACATTAAAATAATGTGATTTTGGGTTTGTTTGACTTATTTTAAAAAGCATTAATGGACCCCTCAAGACTTATTAAACATCTTGCCCTTTTAAATTATTTCCATGGGAGTGTGACTCACCTCCACATAAGAAGCCCAATTATTTTATGAATTTCGGACTTTTTCCTTATAAAATATTTTTTTCTTCTTCCCTTTGACAGAAACCATGGGCAAAAACCATGAGTGGATTTGTGGTTTGGAATAGTTTAATGTAAGGGGTCCCAAACCTAAATAATAAAGAATTCACTCACCTTTCCTATATAAACCCACCCAAGCTCCCACTTCCTCCACACTCAATTCTTTTGAGTTCATCCAACCTCTGCCCTACTATTTCTAAAATCCTCCCAAGGTCACCCAAGCTCCCAAGAAGCCTCTCTCAAGCCTCTATCAAGCCTTTGGAAGTACACTTCCAAGTAAGGGTTTTTCTTCCATTCCCTTTTTTGTCCAATTTTTATAATATTGTTATGCCCTTTTAATTTCAATTATAAATGTAGGGGTATGGTTTCACACCTCCCCCATACTTTTATATTATTGTTTGAACGATGGGAGACCCCTTTCTCTCTCATTAAATGCCTCCCATGTACTCCTGTTACTATGCTGAAATTCTGAAAGGAACTTCTCTCGCCTCATTTACATTCAAGCAATACTTTTGTATCATGAATCTAAATTCCATTAAAATTATTCGGACATGTGTCTATATGTCCCCCTTACTATCCATTTCATGTAGATATGATGAGGCACCCCTCTCTCTGTCATCAACCATTTTTTTAGGAATTTTTATATCACGCCGTTACGCTGCCAAAATTACACCGATTTTCTAAGCCAATGTCATTGTGTAGTCAATACCATGCCCATTTCCCCATCAAGGGTATTCACCTTCATGCACATTTACTTATTGATTATAAAGTTTCATTCCACATTCATTTTTCGTGGAATAAATGATCTTGTTTTATGAATCCATGTTTTATGATCCATGTGGCACACTTATGCATGAAATAAAATGTTTAAGAAGGGTTTGCCCTTATAGCGCTCCAATGCATTGGGTAAAGTATAGTATCATGATACGTCATGTGAAATGAGTGTTGACTCAAGTTAATTAATGTTAAATTAGGGTTTACTCATGCTTCATGTGCAATGAGAATTTACTCATGCTTCATGTGTAATGGGCCTTGGCTCTTGCTAATTCCATGTTAAGTGTTGTTGCCACATTTCCATGTTATGATTATCATGATTTATCATGCCTTTATGTCCATGTTTCTATTGTGCTCTATTGATATGCCTATTGTCTAGCATGTATTTTACTCCTCATGTATTCCATGTTTATTCTCTTACTGGGCTTTATAGCTCACCCCATTTCTTATGCATGTCCTTAGTTTATCCCATGCAATGCTAAGTACAGGGGAATGTAGTGGTCATGTAAAGGATGTTTTCAATAGAGATATTGTGTTTCATGTTTTAAGTTGTAATGAAATGATCCTAGTCCCCAAAGACACTAGACCTCTCAATCTTCCATATTGTATCAAGTGAATATTTTATGTACTAAATCATGTTTCAGTTTTTAATAAAAGCAGGGTTTTCATAGTTAGTATCAGAGGATAGGTTTAGTTATTTTTGGTATTAGGATTAGAAAACCCTAGTAATGCCTTGAAATACAATACTAAGTACAATAAAAACGTCCCTAAGTTTTGGTGAGTATTTAGTAAGTGGGTTATCAAGAAAAAACAACCCTTTCAGGATACGAGTAGGTTGAGGCAGCTCTAGCATAGATGTATCCTATGGGTTAAACCCGAAAACACCAGTTTGAGCTAGACTCGAATGGGAACTGGTGCACAACAATGGGCCTTGCTGAACTCTTGGTTACGACACTCCCGGAGGATATGCTTTGGTAAATTCACATGATTATTATGAACCCTTATTAAGGGAATAAAAAACCCCTAAGAATAGATGGTATAAAGTATATCATGAAAAGCCTAGATTTAATCCTATAGATTCATATTTTAAGGAAATAAAATTTAATTTATAAGTCCAAAACATTTGTATTTGGATTACCCTTTATGTATTACCCCTAAATTTCATTTTATTCCAGCCAATGGCCGATAATAGGAGGACTCGGGCTAACAACCGATGTGAAGATCAGTGTGATGACTATACTAATAAGATACCCAATCAATTGAGAGAGGTAATCATGAACTGTTTCATGCTTCTCTCTCAGCTAACTCACTCTTTGAATAGAATTATGGGTCAAGAGGAACGTTCAACACTGTAACACCCCGAGCTTCCACGATACGCTTCTCATTCAATAATGCAATAGCTTTCATTGTACGCAACTTCGAGTTCTAAAACACCGCGACTAATAAAAGTAGCCGTTATGAATAGTAATAACCACCTTTTAAAATTATAGAAATTTTATATTTCAAAATGGACTTCATTTTTGTATTCCTAATATCGAAATTAGCCTATGTTGAATTTTTGGTATTTTTCTGAGAACTTCTAATTTTTTATGAATAGTGAAAAATACTTAAAACACCTTTTTTAATCAAAATAATTTATAGTGATAAGTTATACTATATAGTGGTTTTAAAGTATAATTGGAATATATTTTTACCATTTTATCCAATGGTGGTCATTAGAATTAATTTAACATTGAAAATGGACATAAACAATTGCCAATCTTTTGATATAAATTGTTTCTTAAAAACACGCTATTTGTCGTAACAGCGGGAATTAATTGTAAAATTAATTAATGCAACTTATACGTCTGGAATTTTGTAAAATAGACATCATTTTTGAATTCGGAATATCAATTATAGCTTAGGGTGAAATTTTGGCCTTATTCTGAAAAACTTCAATTTTTGATGAATAGTGAAACCACTAAGTGGTAGTTAAATAACTGATTTTTCGTTTAAATGAAATATTACCACTTCTGTGATTTGATTTTCAAAAATCCGACATACATGGTTTTCATTAAGAAGTAAAATGTGGTTCAATGGGATAAAAATAATTTTTTGGTGAATAGTAACTTATTAAGTTCTTAATCGCGATTAGTGGTAATTAGGGTAGTTTAAGGTATAAATAATACTTTAATAATATTAAATGACCTAGACACATGTCCCAACCTCATTGGTTGTGTCATGGCCGAACAAGACAAGCCATGGCCTAACTTGGGGACCCCATGGATCCACTTTTGTTGGGAAATAACATAAATTACTTTTTATTTAATGTTAAAGTGAAAATGACACTAACATAAAGTGTCTTACTAAAACAATTTTTAAGTAGGGTTACACAAGTCCAAATTTTGATTATAAATAGTCATTGGAAAGATAAAAAGATTTCCTATATCATAGTATTTTTTTTATAATTTTTAGACATTAAATAAATTTAATTATTTATGACATAATAATGATGCAGCGATGACATCATTATTTGACGATTTAAATAAAATGGAAAGGTAATATAAAATCTATGAACTACACATGGCCAAAACCAATTGGATGAGTGGATTTCGATGCCTTATCACCTTATCCACGAATTCTATCAATGTGGGACCTTTTAAAACCGAAACACATTTTCAAATAATGTAATGTTCCTTTACTTTCCAAAAGTGCCCTTCCTCTCCTCTTATAAAAGGCCCCCACCTCTACCTCATTTCACACACTCTTCAAGCCATTGGCTCGGCCAACCCCTGCCCATTTGCTCTCTCCACATCCCTCTCCTCATCCTAGAGGATTCCCTTTGGGCAGAATCCTTTCAAAGGAAGCCTTTAGGCTCAACTCAAAAGGAGTTACACTTTTTAAGGTAATTCATTCTCTCATGTTCTTTTGTTTTATTTTGCTTCTCCAACCCCCTAAACTCTTTTTATTTACTTCTTTTGTAACAACACCAGTATCTTAAATATACTAGGATGTTGTTATAAGATTTATTTGAGCTACACTTCCACACAACTACATCAAATGGTTAAAGAACATAAGGTTTCCGTGGATGGCGAAATTCTGCCTCCCGAAACGATGATTGTTCAACACTCATTTAACACCTTCAAAGGTGGCCATTATGATGTCACTATTTTTATATATGATATATAATATGTTTATGTTTTCCTTAAGCTTCTGTTTTTTTTCATTTTGGGCATACCTTTATGGTTTCCATTATGGGTAAAACACGATATCTTCATTTTAGGAAGCGCGGACTACCGCCCCCTGAAAGTGATTTGATTCGTTAATACCATATGTGGGATGTGTGAAGGATAAAGTTAATGATATTATATATGTTATTATACTGGAATTATAATATACTCTCATATCATTATGATTCCATTCCAGAAAATATGAAATAGAAATGGAAGTAGCGTTCATGCGTACGTACGGCTTACCGTCTCCATGAACGGTGCATTTCATTTCTTACCTCTAAATGTGATGTAATATTATAAATGAATGTATGTAATGGATATATATGACATATATGATATCTACATCATGAATACCATTCTGGATATAATGAACCTTTGACCAAATTAACAACATGTAAGTGTAAGAAGCCTATTTTTGACTTAAGAACCAAATACCGACAAAATGAACATTATTAACTTAAATAATTACATAATGTTCATATCATTGTAATAAGTGATATAATAAGGATAATGAAGTTGAAAATGGTTCTTAATAAGGTATATATTAACTCTAGTTTATTATTCAGGAGGTTAAAGAACGGTTGAGTCAAGTCAGACACGAGGTAAGGGAACTTCTTAACCCAATTTCCATTCTTTGGGTTAATCTCCTACTTTCAAATTATGTCATGATATTATTATGTCCTATTTTGTATTTTTATGTTATTTATGTGTACCTATAGTGAATACACATAATAGATCTATTTTATTTTAAAATTTATATTTTTAAGGACTTCGTCTCAATCTCCTTTCATTAAGGCATATTTGGTTTTATACACAATTTTCTTTTATACGGTGTATAAACCCCTTTGACTTTTACGGTTATTCAAAAGGAATCTTTTTATACAAAGCATTTTACTAAACGACAAAAGGGAATGTTTTTCTTTCCGTACTTATGCGGCGACAACGACTTCTCTGCCGCCGTGACCATTATTTGAGATTCGGCTTCTTCTACAAGCCATCACTTTTTTTTTATGAAAAATAAATACAAAGTTTTAACTTTCTTTTATTTTGGTATTGAAAATGGTTTTGAAAGCGTTTTTATTATATCAATGTGCTGTATTGATATCTTGTGATTGAAATGTGGGAATGTTATGTTTCCTTTATACATGTTTATGTGATACGATTATGTTATGGTTTATGATATGTTTAAACCTATTCATATGAGGAATGCATTGGACTTAATAAGTGACGGGTGGAGCCCGCTATAGCTCCTCGATGCATCGGCAGGTCTCATGAGACAAACTAGTGTCTTGGCACGAGGCCTTGACAAAATCTTATTTGTGGTCTTGGCACGAGGCCTTGACTACGTGGTTATGATAGTCTGGCATTATGCATTCCATCATTATGAAAGTGGTTATTGATATTGCATGTGATTATTCGACCAGTAGAATATCCATGTGAAGAAGTAAATGGCATTATCTCATTTTACTTTTGCCATATTATGTTGAAGTTCATGTTTAAGAGGCTTTTGTTTTAGTTATACATTGCCTTAAATGTTAATGTTTATTTATGAAAGCTTCCGCATTATTGTTATCCTTACTGAGAATTTGAGCTCACCCCTTTCAATGTTTAAAAATTTTCCAGGTTGTGAAGAAGTATTTTATGACTGACTTGCAAGAATAATCAGTGAAGATATGAGTGTGGAATATGAAGACCATGTTTTTTTGTAGTTTGTTTAATTTTGATGTAATGAAAGACTTATGAATGTATCTAGTGTTTCCAAGGCTACTAAACTAATCGGTCTTTCGAGACTTGATCTTTTGGGATCATGCCAATGTTACGAAGTAATGCACCGGCTCTGGGTAGCTGGGGTCGGGGCGTTACAGTTGGTATCAGAGGCAGTTTAGTACTAACCTTGGAAGCTAGATTTAGATAAACTCTGATTAGAGCACATAGCCCGAAGATAGACTTTGAGGATTAGTATAGAAGAACTTCCTAGAATTTTGGTATTATAGAGATGTTATGAGTTTTCTGAGTAATACATCCCTGTCTGGATACGAGCAGGTAGAGGCGGCTCTGGCACAGATGTACCTAGGGGTAAAACCCGAAAACACCGCTTTGAGCTAGACTCGAACGGGAACTGGTGCACGACAACAGGCCTTGCTGCACTCTTGGTTACGACACTCCCGGGGGATATGCTTAGGATAATTCTCATTTTCTTTACAAACCACTATGAACGGTTATGAGTATATACTTCCTCAAATAAAACCTTTTTATAATTATGGATTATATCCATAATTAGGTCAATTTATGTTAAGTGTTTTACAAGTATGGAATTATGTATTTTGATTCATAAACTAATCTAGTTTATGCCATTGTTTAGAAATGGCGCCTAGTAGAAGGAATGGAAACTGTATCAGTGCACGAACTCCGTGTAGGGATTGCCCTCCTGCTCAAGATAATTATTGTGGACCTGGAGATACAACTGGTGCTGATCAACTTATTACCATACTGGGACAACTCACGCAGGTTATGAATAACAACCTGACTCGTATGGAGCACCCTGATCCGCAACGTGGAGGATCAATGCTAGACCGTTTCATGAGGCAACAACCGCCAACCTTCAATGGGAGTACAAATCCTATAGTAGCTGAGCAATGGATAAATTCCTTAGAGAAAATATTCCATGCCTTGGGGAGTAGAGAAAGGGAGAAGGTTGTCATGGAAGTTTACCGCCTCACTGGAGATGCCGATCAGTGGTGGTCGCTGATTCAAAACACAAAGGAAGATGATGAAGTATCGAATATGGAATAGAGGGAGTTCAAAGAGCTTTTCTTAGAAAAATACTTTCCTCGTGACCATCGAGCAGATATGGAAAGGCAATTTCTGAGTCTAAGGCAGAAGGAGGATGAGAATGTCGCAAAGTATGAGGCTAACTTTACAAGGTTAGCGAGGCATGCTGCCGATTATATACGTAACCCAAGGAGTAAGATTGATCGTTTCTTTGATGGGTTAAAACCATTTCTCCGTCGAGCTTTAGTATCACAATCCTTCTCATCATACGAAGATATAGTCTCATGTGCTATCAAGACAGAAAAGGAATTCTCTAAGTCTTATGACAACAAAGTAAAGCAAGAGAAGAAGAGAACGGTGGAACAAGAGACAGATAAAGGGAAAAAGGGAAAGAAGGATTTTCCATTATGTGATAATTGTGGGAAGAATCACCCTGGTACTTGCCTAAAAGGAATGGGAGTCTGTTATAAATGTGGAGAAAAAGGTCACCAGGCACGTGATTGCAAGGGAAAGAAAGAGGCTGTCAAAGTTGAATGCTACAATTGTAGAGAAATGGGTCATTACGCAAATGAATGTCCTAAGCGTCAAGGAATCTTACCTCAGAAAAGGCCAAGGGATCAAGGACAATCTTATGCTATTACTACAGTTGAAGCAGAATAACTAATGTATTGATGCTTTCGGACTCATGGATTATATTCTGGTTATTAGAATAATGTGATCTATATAAGGATTGTACTGCAGTACTTGTTGGTTTCAGTATGGTTTTAATATGATGAAGGTAATTATATTTTTAGTATGTGACAATAAGAGAAACTTTACTTTGATGGGGAATCTGATAAATTGATTTTGGAATTAAGAGACCTTTTAGAGAATGTCTGGACAGAGGTATTTTGGATAACTATAAAGGTTGGAGTGGATTAAGTTGATTTTTGGATAGTATGGTTTAAGGTTAAAAAAAATTATGAAGATTATTTTTGGAGTATTATAATACTATAGTTTTAGGAAAAGGACAACCTGTAGGGTGGGGCATAAACCGTCGCGTCGGACAAAGCTGTAGGAATCGAACCCACAGTCAAAGTGCGACAGGCCTTTATTTCCTACCACTAGCCTACAGGAAGTCCCTGGTTATTACAATATAATTTTACTAATCTAAATGGTATGTGTTAACATTTTGAACCTTATACAATTAGGATAAATAGAATATTTTTGAGTTCTGTTACCATTTGGAGTAAAAGTTGGGTTTCTGGTAAAAATTTATTAACGAATGAAAGTATACATAACAAGTATGTATATTCCCTTACGTTCTTAGTAAATCTCATAAATAAATTCCTCAACATTATAAAAGGTAACTTAAAACAAAAATGTTGTCGGTTAACTTTTCCAACTGGGGATTCAATGACCGTTTAACCAATCACAAGTTTGTGATTTTCTTATGGTTAAACTTTCTCCTAATCCTGTTTTCTATAACTCTCCATCAGACCTTGATGGTTTGTTTTTCTTCCATATCCATATTTTCATAGAATCCTAGAATGGGCTATATCGGGTGACCTTTGTACTTATCCTGCTTTCTTTTAATGTTATATATTTATTAACCTTATTTCCGATGTGGGTTTTCCACAAAGGTATTTTCTATTTTCAACCTTTTATTATCAAAGAAAAATTTCAAATTGCGAGGACGCAATTTATTGAAGGAGGGTAGAATGTAACACCCCGAGCTTCCACGATACGCTTCTCATTCAATAATGCAATAGCTTTCATTGTACGCAACTTCGAGTTCTAAAACACCGCGACTAATAAAAGTAGCCGTTATGAATAGTAATAACCACCTTTTAAAATTATAGAAATTTTATATTTCAAAATGGACTTCATTTTTGTATTCCTAATATCGAAATTAGCCTATGTTGAATTTTTTGTATTTTTCTGAGAACTTCTAATTTTTTATGAATAGTGAAAAATACTTAAAACACCTTTTTTAATCAAAATAATTTATAGTGATAAGTTATACTATATAGTGGTTTTAAAGTATAATTGGAATATATTTTTACCATTTTATCCAATGGTGGTCATTAGAATTAATTTAACATTGAAAATGGACATAAACAATTGCCAATCTTTTGATATAAATTGTTTCTTAAAAACACGCTATTTGTCGTAACAGCGGGAATTAATTGTAAAATTAATTAATGCAACTTATACGTCTGGAATTTTGTAAAATAGACATCATTTTTGAATTCGGAATATCAATTATAGCTTAGGGTGAAATTTTGGCCTTATTCTGAAAAACTTCAATTTTTGATGAATAGTGAAACCACTAAGTGGTAGTTAAATAACTGATTTTTCGTTTAAATGAAATATTACCACTTCTGTGATTTGATTTTCAAAAATCCGACATACATGGTTGTCATTAAGAAGTAAAATGTGGTTCAATGGGATAAAAATAATTTTTTGGTGAATAGTAACTTATTAAGTTCTTAATCGCGATTAGTGGTAATTAGGGTAGTTTAAGGTATAAATAATACTTTAATAATATTAAATGACCTAGACACATGTCCCAACCTCATTGGTTGTGTCATGGCCGACCAAGACAAGCCATGGCCTAACTTGGGGACCCCATGGATCCACTTTTGTTGGGAAATAACATAAATTACTTTTTATTTAATGTTAAAGTGAAAATGACACTAACATAAAGTGTTTTACTAAAACAATTTTTAAGTAGGGTTACACAAGTCCAAATTTTGATTATAAATAGTCATTGGAAAGATAAAAAGATTTCCTATATCATAGTATTTTTTTATAATTTTTAGACATTAAATAAATTTAATTATTTATGACATAATAATGATGCAGCGATGACATCATTATTTGACGATTTAAATAAAATGGAAAGGTAATATAAAATCTATGAACTACACATGGCCAAAACCAATTGGATGAGTGGATTTCGATGCCTTATCACCTTATCCACTAATTCTATCAATGTGGGACCTTTTAAAACCGAAACACATTTTCAAATAATGTAATGTTCCTTTACTTTCCAAAAGTGCCCTTCCTCTCCTCTTATAAAAGGCCCCCACCTCTACCTCATTTCACACACTCTTCAAGCCATTGGCTCGGCCAACCCCTGCCCATTTGCTCTCTCCACATCCCTCTCCTCATCCTAGAGGATTCCCTTTGGGCAGAATCCTTTCAAAGGAAGCCTTTAGGCTCAACTCAAAAGGAGTTACACTTTTTAAGGTAATTCATTCTCTCATGTTCTTTTGTTTTATTTTGCTTCTCCAACCCCCTAAACTCTTTTTATTTACTTCTTTTGTAACAACACCAGTATCTTAAATATACTAGGATGTTGTTATAAGATTTATTTGAGCTACACTTCCACACAACTACATCAAATGGTTAAAGAACATAAGGTTTCCGTGGATGGCGAAATTCTGCCTCCCAAAACGATGATTGTTCAACACTCATTTAACACCTTCAAAGGTGGCCATTATGATGTCACTATTTTTATATATGATATATAATATGTTTATGTTTTCCTTAAGCTTCTGTTTTTTTCATTTTGGGCATACCTTTATGGTTTCCATTATGGGTAAAACACGATATCTTCATTTTAGGAAGCGCGGACTACCGCCCCCTGAAAGTGATTTGATTCGTTAATACCATATGTGGGATGTGTGAAGGATAAAGTTAATGATATTATATATGTTATTATACTGGAATTATAATATACTCTCATATCATTATGATTCCATTCCAGAAAATATGAAATAGAAATGGAAGTAGCGTTCATGCGTACGTACGGCTTACCGTCTCCATGAACGGTGCATTTCATTTCTTACCTCTAAATGTGATGTAATATTATAAATGAATGTATGTACTGGATATATATGACATATATGATATCTACATCATGAATACCATTCTGGATATAATGAACCTTTGACCAAATTAACAACATGTAAGTGTAAGAAGCCTATTTTTGACTTAAGAACCAAATACCGACAAAATGAACATTATTAACTTAAATAATTACATAATGTTCATATCATTGTAATAAGTGATATAATAAGGATAATGAAGTTGAAAATGGTTCTTAATAAGGTATATATTAACTCTAGTTTATTATTCAGGAGGTTAAAGAACGGTTGAGTCAAGTCAGACACGAGGTAAGGGAACTTCTTAACCCAATTTCCATTCTTTGGGTTAATCTCCTACTTTCAAATTATGTCATGATATTATTATGTCCTATTTTGTATTTTTATGTTATTTATGTGTACCTATAGTGAATACACATAATAGATCTATTTTATTTTAAAATTTATATTTTTAAGGACTTCGTCTCAATCTCCTTTCATTAAGGCATATTTGGTTTTATACACAATTTTCTTTTATACGGTGTATAAACCCCTTTGACTTTTACGGTTATTCAAAAGGAATCTTTTTATACAAAGCGTTTTACTAAACGACAAAAGGGAATGTTTTTCTTTCCGTACTTATGCGGCGACAACGACTTCTCCGCCGCCGTGACCATTATTTGAGATTCGGCTTCTTCTACAAGCCATCACTTTTTTTTATGAAAAATAAATACAAAGTTTTAACTTTCTTTTATTTTGGTATTGAAAATGGTTTTGAAAGCGTTTTTATTATATCAATGTGCTGTATTGATATCTTGTGATTGAAATGTGGGAATGTTATGTTTCCTTTATACATGTTTATGTGATACGATTATGTTATGGTTTATGATATGTTTAAACCTATTCATATGAGGAATGCATTGGACTTAATAAGTGACGGGTGGAGCCCGCTATAGCTCCTCGATGCATCGGCAGGTCTCATGAGACAAACTAGTGTCTTGGCACGAGGCCTTGACAAAATCTTATTTGTGGTCTTGGCACGAGGCCTTGACTACGTGGTTATGATAGTCTGGCATTATGCATTCCATCATTATGAAAGTGGTTATTGATATTGCATGTGATTATTCGACCAGTAGAATATCCATGTGAAGAAGTAAATGGCATTATCTCATTTTACTTTTTCCATATTATGTTGAAGTTCATGTTTAAGAGGCTTTTGTTTTAGTTATACATTGCCTTAATTGTTAATGTTTATTTATGAAAGCTTCCGCATTATTGTTATCCTTACTGAGCATTTGAGCTCACCCCTTTCAATGTTTAAAAATTTTCCAGGTTGTGAAGAAGTATTTTATGACTGACTTGCAAGAATAATCAGTGAAGATATGAGTGTGGAATATGAAGACCATGTTTTTTTGTAGTTTGTTTAATTTTGATGTAATGAAAGACTTATGAATGTATCTAGTGTTTCCAAGGCTACTAAACTAATCGGTCTTTCGAGACTTGATCTTTTGGGATCATGCCAATGTTACGAAGTAATGCACCGGCTCTGGGTAGCTGGGGTCGGGGCGTTACAAACACCCCCTAAGAAAGAACAAGTCACTATTGAGAGCTTCATGAGACAAAGGCCTCCTACTTTTAGCGGATCATCTGATCCCACGATCGTTGAACAGTGGATCAACTCCATTGAAAACATCTTCTCCACCCTTCAATGTTCTAAACAAGAGAAGGTTATCCTGGCGGCTTATTATATGGAGGGTGAAGCTAATCAATGGTGGACATTGATCAAAAATAAGAAGCCTGAGGAGGAGATCGAGGTGTTGGAATGGAAGGATTTCCAGAAGATGTTTTTCGATAAATATTTTCTGCACACCCTCCAGCTTAAGATGGAAAGGGACTTCCTTTCCATCAAGAATAAAAATGAAAAATCTATTGGAGTGTACGAGGAAAACTTCACAAGGCTTGCATGATACACTTTCGGCTCTGTTGTTACCCCCGAATGCAATGTTGATCGCTTCTTTGGTGGGTTGAAGCCAAGCCTACGGAAAGCATTAGCGAGCCGTGACTTCGACAGCTATGAGGAAATTGTCCGATGTCCCCTCAAGGTCAAAATGGAGATCAGGGAATCACAAGGGTATCATGGGGACAAGAATCGTAAGGTGGAATTCAATGATGGCGGTCTGATCGATAAATCCAATGGTGCTAAGAAGATCCAGCACCCCACTTGCCAAAATTGTGAAAAGAAGCACACTGGAAATTGCCTCATGGGGATGAGGAAATGCTTTAGGTGTGGAAGAGAAGGTCACCAAGCTATTAACTATCGGCAAGAATGACCCACGACTGCAACAGAGGAGAGGAACGATCCTTTAGAACCTCAACACGTTGTTCATTGCTACAACTGCGAAGAGCCGAGGCATTTTGAAAATTAGTGCCCTAATCCAAGGGTTTTCGGAGGCAACCAACAACCTCCAAGGCAGCAAAGAAGATATTTTTCCATCACTTATGTCAAAGTGAGCCCCGGAAGCAAATTGGTGACAGGTACGCTAGTTATCCATTCAAGAATAGTGAATTTACTTTTTGATTCAGGTTCTACGCATTCTTTTATATCTCGAAAGTTTAGTAGAACAATTCCAGCACCACCACAAATCATGGAAGTGAATATGTCAGTGAGTATAGAAAAGGGGGTAATCATTGCATCCCATGAATATAAGTCATCCGCTATGATAATATGTGGATTGAATTTCCCTACGAATCACATAATACTCCCTCTAGTAGAATTTGATGAAATTCATTGCATGGATTGGATTTCTTTATAAAGAGCCAACATAAATTGTTAGGAGAGGGAAATCACACTCCATATGGAGAATCGACCCCCCGATTCATTACAAGTGTAATGAGGAAGATGAATCTCCTTTAGCTCCATTATCTCAAGAATGGATATTACTCCACTATGAGCATGCATATCTGGATTAGAATATTGAGTCCAAGGAATAAAGCATTTTGAAAAAATGCATATTTTGAGGGAATTCGCTGAAGTGTTTCCTGAGGAACTACCAGGTCTTCCTCCGAGAAGAGATGTTGAATTCTCAATTGAACTTATACTAGGGGCGCTACCAATATCCAAGAATCCATATATAATGGATTTCGTGGAGCATGAAGAGCTGAAGAAACAACTACAGGAGAATCTGGATAAAGGGTTTATACACCCAAGTGCTTCACCATGGGGTGCACCAGTCCTCTTTGTCAAGAAGAAGGATGAGTCAATGCGGCTTTAAATCGATTATCATGAACTTAAAAAAATCATGATAATGAACAAGTATCCTCTACCATGGATCAATGACTTGTTTGATCAACTGAGTGGAGCACAATACTTCTCCAAGGCAGATTTGTGGTCGGGATATTATCAAGTAAGGGTGAATAAGGAAGATGTCCCCAAGACTGCTTTTCGCACAAGATAAGGGCACTATGAATTCATAGTAATGCCTTCGGACTCACTAATGATCCAGAAATCTTAATGGACTTAATGAATAGTTCCTTTAGATATTACCTCGACAAATTTTTGGTAGTCTTTATAGATGATATTCTAGTATACTCCAAAACCAAGGAGGATCATGAGGAGTATTTAAGAACTGTACTAGAGACTTTGTGCAAGGATAAGCTCTATGAAAAGTATATCAAGCGTGAGTTCTAGTTGAAGGATGTCTCATTCTTGGGCTATATCATCACAAGCAATAGGATATTTGTGGATCCCTCCAAAATCGATGCAATTGTGGGATGATCGAGGCAAACATCGGTAACATATATCCTTATCTTCTTAGGGTTAGCTGGATATTATCAACGATTTGTGGGAAATTTCTCATGATTTTCCAACCCTGTTACCAAGCTAACTAGAAAGGGAGTAAAGTTTTCTTGGAGTGATTAATGTGAAGAAAGCTTTATGGAGTTGAAATGGAGGCTTATCACTATGCATGTGCTCAATTTACCCACAAGTGGGGAACCTTTTGTGGTATTCAGTGATGCTTCAAAGAAGGGCTTAGGCTGTGTGCTGATGCAGAATGATAAAGTGATTTCATATTCCATAAGGTAGTTGAAAATCCATGATCGAAACTATCCAACGCATGATCTGGAGTTGGCGGTGGTGATCTATTCCTTGGAAATATGACGACATTATCTCTATGGGGAGAAATGTGAGATATATACTGCCCAAAAGAGTCTTAAATATATATTCACACAGAAAGAGCATAATATGTGCTAGAGAAGATGGATAGACCTCATCAAGGATTATGACTTTTCAATACATTACCACCAGGGGAAAGCGAACAAGGGGGCAGATGCCCTAAGTAGAAAGGACCCAGTGATTCTATCAATGATGAGAATTGAGAAGGATCCAATCTTCTTAGACTTGATGAAGATAGAAACGGGAATAATAAAGAATGGAACATCATCAATACTTTCAAAAATGATTTCTCAACCATCTCTTTTGGAAATGATAAAGGATGCTCAAAAGGATGATGTGGGAATTCAAGAAAAAGTGGAATCTATCGAAAAAGGGAAATCCTCATAATTTAATGTTAATGAAGAAGGAATTGTGCGATTTGGGAAAAGAAAATGTGTTCAATCAAGTCTGGAGCTGAAGAGTGAACTTTTGGATGATGCGCAGAGTTCAAATTTCTCTATTCACCAAGGAACACAAAGTTGTATCGAGATCTCTGAGAAAACTTTTGGTGGGATAATATGAAGAAGGAGATCACTGTATATAAATCAACGTGCCTGGTGTGCCAGAAAGTGAAGGCAGAGATGCTAACATATATGGGGATGATGCAACCATTTCCCATACTAGAATGGAAATGGGAGAACATCACCATGGACTTTTTCACTGGAATTCTGAGGACATACAAAGGCAACAATGCAATCTGGGTTGTGGTGGATCGTCCTACAAAGACTGCACACTTCATTACTATTCGGGAGGATTTAAGATTGGATCGACTGGTATGGATATATATTAGGGAAGTGCTAAGGCTGCATGGAGTACCACTATCTATTGTGTCTGACTGAGATCGAGGATTCACCTCTAGGTTTTGGAAGAGTCTTCAACATGCTCTGAATATTGATCTGAACTTCAGTATGACCTATCATCGTCAAACTGATGGCCAATCCGAGGGAACTATCCAAACACTTTAGGACATGTTGAGAGCATGATCAATGGACTTTAAAGGAGGATGGGATCAACATCTTATTCTGGTTGAGTTCTCTTATAATAACAGTTTCCACTCGAGCATCCAAATGGCACCATATGAAGCTCTGTACGGGAAAAGGTGCAAAACACCAGCATGTTGGGATGAGGTTGATGAACTTAAGCTACGTGGACCAGAAATGGTCGATGGAATGGTGGAGAAGGTGAAAACCATTCAACAGCATATCAAGGCAGCCCAGAGTTGACAGAAAAGTTATGCAGATAACCATCGATGAGACCTTGTGTTTAAAGTTGGAGACATGGTTTTTCTACAAATATCTCCATGGAATAAGGTCATGAGGTTTGGAATGAAGGTAAAGTTAAGGCCAAGGTACTTCGGCCCCTTCAAGATTCTTGATCATGTCGGGGTTGTGGGTTATCGACTAGAACTTCCACCTACCATAGCCAAAGTACATGATGTCTTTCATGTATCCCTCTTAATGAAGTACATACCGGACCCTTAACATGTACTCTCTTCTGAGGTGGTACAGTTGGAGGATGATCTTTCTTATGAGGAGAAACCAGTAATGATCATAGATCGTAGAGAAAAAGTTATATGAAATAAGAAAATACCCCTCATCAAGGTGTTGTGGCGAAACCACAAGTTTGAAGAAGTGACTTGGGAATCGGAGGAAATGATGAAGCTGAGTTACCCACATTTATTTTAGTGTTGTAAAAGGAAATTTCGAGGGTGAGATATCTTAAGGGGGGGAATATTGTAACGACCCAATGTTTCATTAATGGAAATCCCACTTGATCTAATTAAATGTATCATTATGTAAAATTTTTATATAAAATGTCAACATCTTTGGTTTTATGTTAAGAATTTTGACCATTGCTAATATAGCCATTTAACATTGATCACATGATTAGTATAAATATAGGGCTTTAACAAATCCAATTTACTCAGACAAAAGAAGCAATGGCCTCATCCAGTAGAATTTCTCCATACGAAGCCCATTTGTCGGAGCTTGGAAAAGTGGTGTCATCCTTGGGTTTCTCTCTTGACCAAGACCAAGCTGATCTTCATCATGTCAAGCTCGAACAAGTCCGTCTATGGGAAAAGTGGGAGTTGATAGAGATTACCACTCGAGTGATGTTATCCGAGCCACCCCAAGAGTTTGTCACCATCTCAAACCTTACCCTTAGGTCTTATGAGGTTGTTTTAAGGGGTTATGTAACAAATCTCTAGTACTATGATCATAAATATTATTATTTTTATATAATTATGAATATACATTCTTATCATTATTGACACTTTGTAAATAGTTTTTTTTAAGCAGAAATAGTATTTTTTTAGTTAATATTCAGATAAGAAATATATTTTTGGATTTTTCAATTAAATAATATTTTAAGAAAATATTATTATTATTATTAAACTAATTTTTATTAAATATAAATTATCATATAATTTTATGAATGTAATAGTAATTTTTATTAAGGTTTGGAAGCCATTTTTGTCAAAACCCGTGAATTTCCGATAAATATCGGTTTTTATTTTAAAAGAGGAAATTAACATATTTAGAAAATTATTTAGATAAAATAAATTTTATTTCTGGAATTATGAGGTCAAAATTATCCAATGGTGAATTTTTCATAATTTTCTGAGATAGTCAAATTTTTGGGTAAAAATTAAATACAGTTTTAATATATAATGTGTTTTATGATATCATAATGACCCAATAGGGATGAAATAAAATACTATAAGCTTTATTTTAGGCCAATATATATTTTACCATTAAAATAATGTGATTTTGGGTTTGTTTGACTTATTTTACAAAGCATTAATGGACCCCTCAAGACTTATTAAACATCTTGTCTTTTTAAATTATTTTCCATGGGAGTGTGACTCACCTCCATATAAGAAACCCCATTATTTTAATAAGTTAGGACTTTGGCCTTATAAAATATTATTTTCCTATTCCCTTTTCCAAAAACCATGGGCAAAAACCATGAGCTGATTTGTGGTTTGGATTTTTTTAATGTAAGGTGTCCCAAACCTAAATAATAAAGAATTCACTCACCTTTCCTATATAAACCCACCCCAACTCCCACTTCCTCCTCACTCAAATCCTTTCGAGTTCGTCCAAAATCTACCCTACTCTCTCTAGAATCCTCCCAAGGTTCCCCAAGCTCCCAATAATACTCTCTCAAGCATCTCTCAAGCCTTTGAAAGCACACTTCCAAGTTAGGGTTTTTCTTCCTTTCACTTTTTTGTCCAATTTTCTTAATATTGTTATCCCCATTTAATTTCAATTAAAAATGGTGGGGTGTCGTTTCACACCTCCCCAATACTTCCCTATTATTTTTTTAATTATGGGAGACCACTTTATCTCCCGTTAAATTCCTCCCATGTAAACCCGCTACTATGCCGAAATTCCGAAAGGAACTTCTCTCTCCTCATTTACATTCAAGCAATACTTTTGTATCATGACTCTAAATTCCATTACAATTGTTGGGACATGTATCTATCTTACCCCCATACTGTCCATTTCATGTAGATATAATGAGGTACCACTTTCTCTTTCATCAACTATTTTTTATGAATTCTTATATCACGTCGTTATGCTGCCAAAATTACACCGATTTTCTAAGCCAATGCCATTATGTACTGAATACCATGCCCATTTCTCCATCCAGGGTATTCACCTTCATGAACATTTACATATTGAATATAAAGTTTCATTCCACATTCCTTTGTCGTGGAATAAATGATTATGTTTTTTGAATCCATGTTTAATTATCCATGTAGCACACTTAAGCATGAAATGAAATGTTTAAGAAGGGTGTTCCCTTATAGCGCACCAATGTATTGGGTAAAGTATAGTATCATGATATGTCATGTGCAATGAGTGTTGAATCATGCTAATTCAGGTGAAGGGAGGGTCCCTCTTGCTTCATGTGCAATGATAATTTACTCATGCTTCATGCGCAATGGGCTTTGGCTCATGCTAATTCAATGTTAAGTGTTGTTGCCACATTTCTATGTTAGGATTATCATGCTTTATCATGACTTTATGTCAATGTTTCTCTTGTGCTCTATTGATATGACTATTTTCTAACATGTATTGTACTCCTCATGTATTCCTTTTTTATTCCCTTATTGGGCTTTATAGCTCACCCCTATTCTTATGCATGTCCTCAGGTTATCTCATGCAATGCAAAGTACGTGGGAATTTAGTGGACATGTAAAGAAAGATTTCAACAAAGATGTTGTATTTCATGTTCTAAGTTGTTATGTAATGATCCTAAGCCCCAAATACACTAGAACTCTCGATCTTCCATATTGTATCAAGTGAATAGTTTATGTAATAAATCATGTTTAAGTTTGTAATAAAAGTAGGGTTTTCATAAATATTATAGATGATCAAAGCTGTAATGTGTCTACTATCTTATTATCTTAGTAGGGAATATAGTACAAGGTTATGTTATAGGGTGATACATTGGTTCATACAAATGACTAGGTGAATTAATATTTTATTCCTATTAGAATATAATGATTCTTACAGAATAAATTGATAGTTGAAAAAACTTATGAGAATATTCATGGGATGAATTTTTTGGGATATAATTTTATAGGAATCAGGAAGATTCTAATGTATTATAAAAATTGGAAGTTTCTAATGGATTTTAGAAAAATTTTATTTTCTAAAGGATTTTCTGAAGTGAATATTTTTCAATGTATTTTAACAAAAACAAGTTTTTCATGGAATTTTATCAAATATCTCTCTACATACCCTCATCATAACGTGTAAAACATCCCCTAGTAGATTAGTTCCACTCCTTAATCTCATACATAACACCCCATAACATATAAATCTTTTCTAAATTCATTATAGGGGTGTATAATCTGAGGTACAACATATTCATAAATGAAAATCATACATATATATTCCATTTGAGAAAAT
This sequence comes from Viscum album, assembly GCA_963277665.1. Classification (NCBI taxonomy): domain Eukaryota; kingdom Viridiplantae; phylum Streptophyta; class Magnoliopsida; order Santalales; family Viscaceae; genus Viscum; species Viscum album. Next base: position 70,914,705 of record OY728161.1, read on the forward strand.
TAATCCACACATAATTCATCAACATTATCAAACCCTCAAGAAGGATCAGGGTTTAATAATACTGATTCAAGTCATAACTGATGTCTAAATCATAAGGGTTCTCAAGAGAAGAAGGAATTATTTTTTTATAAATTCATAATTAAAAATAGTACATATTTCTAAATAAAATTATTACATTATTGATATTTCATTTTAATGAACTAGGATTAGAATGAATAAAAATAGACAAACTGGGTAAGGCGTTATAAAATTATGAATGAATATTTTTTAATATGGAAAAAATTATTGTTTTCTAAAAAATTTAATTGAACTAAGAGTATAATACATAATATAATGATATTTTTAATATATTTGTGATTTAAAAATATTTCATGTGATAATCTCTATAAATGAGACAAGAAATAATAAACTCTTTTTAAATAGGTATGACATAAATGATAGAATTTTTAAGAAGAATAAAACACTTAGAACCCTAAAAATTAATTTAAATATTAACTACGTATAAATACAAGGAAAATATATAAAAAATATAATAGTTTCATGAGAATTATATTAAATAAAATTTCTAAAAATAAACAGAAGTTGTAACTAACAAGTCACATATGAGGTACAAAAGATTCCTCAAAATAGCTTCCCGATTTATTCTGTGCACACTCTTAACAACCATAATAACACAATTAATTTTATTAAGTATTTTTGTAATATTATTATTTTAATATATTAATAATTATAATTTCATTTAAATATCATATTTTATTTAATTTTTGTATAGATTTCTTCCCTACATAGGTTACTTGAGGTTATTGGGTCAATTGTTTCATAACACATTATGTATGTTTAGAATGATAGAAAGAATTATAAAATAGATTTATAAAAATTATTAGTTTTATTTACATACTCTATATATTTTTTTAAAAATTAAATCAATCCATGATGTTTTGTGATTAAAAATTATACTCATTAATGGTGGTAGAGATAGTCTACAATTATGAATGATTAATGATTCAATTTCTCAATAATTTAGTGGGAAACAAGGTAAATGATAATTTTGACATTTTATAATAATATTGATATTATATATATAATATTTATTCAAACATAACATCCTTTTTATAATCCATTAATGGATGTGATAAAAATGGAAGATATCTCTTTGTTGATGTGGTAGTATGTGCACCACACTAACAACATTTTTTGATTGTCACATAAATTTTAACAAATATTGGATATAAAATTTATATAATAACACATTAGAATGATAATAAAAAAAATTTAATTATATTTATATGGTTATATGATATTGTTTTTGAATAATTATTAAGGATAAAATGTTAAAAAGAAAGTAATATTTACATTGGGGACTTTATATTATCTTTGAGATTTCCTTGAATGTGAAGGCCTCATAGTAACAAATAGATAACAAGAGATTAAGGAAGAGAAATTTAATTCAAATATAGTTTTTTGGGTAATGATTCAAATAAAATTGGAATCAGAAGTGTAACCATGAATGGGTGGAATTAATCCCATTTTATTTGTCAAGAAAATGCTCTATTTAAGTACCATTACACTTCCATGATATAAACATACTATTCCTTGGTCAAAGAATTAAAATTTTATATTAACATATTTTTTGGAAATAATATCTCTATATAGCCTCATAAAAAACCTTCCATTCATGTTATGAACTTTTATCATGTGTTTTACCACTGGTTTTAACATTTTTACATTTGATTTTTACCATTGTAACTAGTTTTTTGAAAAAGTAATGAATATTTTATTTAAATTATTTGGTAACCCCTATTACAAAATTTTTATATTTTAAATCTAAATCTAATCTCCATTTAAAAAAATAGAATTTATAAATAAGATAAAATAAAATTAAAATTAAAATTTATAATATAAAAAATAGTTTTTGTAGATAAATTCCTTCTAACCGTTATGTGCTCTATAATTTTATATTGTATTTATTTATAATTGAATAAATATCCATATATTTATATATATTATTAAACATAATATTAGAGTCTTAATTAAATTTAGATCAATTTTATTTATTAAATAGTAATTCCATAAAATTAAAAAAATTCCTAAGAAACTGTTTTACTCTTATTGTTGAAATTAACACTAATCATAGTAATATTATCATTGTGAAAAAAAAATTTGATAGATAATATATAAATTTTGAACTAAAATGTGAAATAAATTTTTTATATTTACTTTTTAAAAAGTGATGAAGTCTAATTTATTTAATTATCCTGTTAAAATGATTGTTATTGAAAAATATTACTTGAGATTCAAATATGTTAAACATTGGTTTTATAAATTAAAAATAGTATATATAAATTCTTTTTATTACTTATTCAATATATATATATATATATTATTAAAATTTTTAAACATTCTTTTGTTATAAAAGTGATATTATTTTAACAAATTTATTATTTTTATTATTCTCTGAAAAATTATTTATTTTAGAAAATGCCAAAAAATTATAATTAAGATAACTTTAATATTCTAAGATGAAAAAAGAAGTTAATTTTTTCAAATTAACATAGTAAAACTATTATTAATATAGATACTAGGGCTTTTAAACATATATGTTACATATTTTTATATGAATATTCAATATATTTTATAAACACATGCCTGGGGACTATAATAGTTCTATGTATTTGGAGACTTGAAACATAATCATCATATTTCATTAAATATATTGAAAATATCCCAAAAATATATTCTCACATTGTACTCCTATTAGGAATACACCATATAGACCTTTCTTCATAACCTGTGGAAGGAAACATAAGAAATGGTGAGCTTAAATGCCCACTAAGGGTAACCATACGAGATATATATCTACAATAAAATGAAATAATAAGATAAGAATAATGGTATTTGATAATGAATATAACATAGTAATTTCATAAACAACCTCTCATAGATCATAAACATGAGTTATGGAAGAAAAATTTATCATTTCAGATAACATGACCCATATGAGTGAGAAATCACCATAAATAAATCATTATGAGTAAGTTCATTTCATAAATGTGTGAAAAATCATAAATATATAAAACCCATTTAATATGTCAAGTTTCACTACCAATATCATCAAAATATTGGATCGTGGCTTTTCACATAATTTCCATCGTTGATTAGGACACACATGTTTTCAATAGTGGAACAAGACGCACCTATTTCCCATATATTTGATCAAGCCCATAAAATTATTTCCAATTGTTATATAATGATATATAAAACATTACCCAATTCAATAGAAGGACATATAGTTCCGCACCATCTCATAATTAAAACCATATACAAATCTTCCACAATATTATAAAAATTCATCATATCATCACATCATAACCCTTTTAATAAAATAGAATTTATAATAATTGCATCAATTAATTATAGCATAACCCATGAAAAAGAAATGGGTTTCATGAATATTTCAACAACAAAAACATTAATCATCCATACAAATAATAAGGTTGGTATCATTCAATCTTATCCCACGTAAAGTATAAGTAACATCAAAGGATGTTATCTTTGATAGAAAATGGCTTCAAAAGATTACATGGAACGTTTATTGTAGAAAATAGTAATTCCACATTGAAAACACTTTATAAAAAATAAGACATTTTCAATATAATTTTCATTAAAAATAGTATTTAAAAATTATAAAAGGATTCATTAAAATTCAATTAAAACATTTCTAGAGGAAAATAAACTATATTTGAAAATAACTTTTTAAAACTAATGTTTCATCAAACATTTTGGAAATAATTTATATTTAAAACATAATTTGAAAAATTTAATTAAATCCATTAAAACATTGAGGGGTCATGATGGCTTGAAATTCCATATATGTTAAAAAAAATATTACGTTCGCATTTTATGTAAAATCCAAAAAGGAATTGTTTTATTTAAATGACATGAATAATTATTTAAAATAATTTTTAAAAATATTAAAACATGGGTAAAAATGATATTATTATATCATTTATATAATGATAAAAAACATTTTTTTAAACATTTTTAGAAAACATTTTTTTTGGAAGAAGAAGGGTTTTTGACAGAAGACAAAAATAAACACATTTTTTCTTAAAAACATTTTGTTTAACCATTGGGTACATAAAGAAAAGATAATTAAAGAAAAACATGTATTCTCATGACATTAAAATTGGGTATGAAATTTAATTAGTTTTTTAGGAGGTGTATTGTAATATTTTATCATTGGAAACAAAATAATAAACAATCCCTATAAAGGAAGAGATTGTATCATAAAACCCATATGACTTTGTTAACATCGAATTGTTATCCATAATTTAATAATCACATTAAATTAAACATAGAATATAATGAAAAAAGGATATTAAATATATAACAAATAAAATGGGTATTTTACATCTAAAATAAGATGATAGGTTCATAACATAACCTGTGTACTAAAGAAGAAAACTTTAGACAAAAAATAATTTATCGCTTTGGTAAAATTTTATCCATAATCCCCATGAATGATAGATCCTAAAATGGATATGTAAATCCCCATAAATGTAATGATACGAATCATAGAAAACATTCATGGGTATTATATAAACCACATAAAATAAACACATAATGAATAAGCAATAAGTCTCACAAGAAAATAAAATTGAGATAGAAATCCCTTAGCTTAAGTCTTGACTACCTGCAATCAAATTAGATGTAACACCATTAGATTTTAAGAGAATAAAATAATGTTTGATATTGTAAAACACATGAAAAACTCAACTTATACTAGAATGTAAATCTCCGATATTTTATGATATAATTCTTTTTAAATAAGTTTAATCTCTTCAACAGCTTATGGTACATGAAATCCAGATATTTTTATGTTTGATAACATATTCATTCTGATACACCCAGCTTAAATTAAATGTAAAATATTATTCTTATAATAGTTATAATAGAATGTTATGGAATCCTATAGCATGATAAAAATGTTTGTATGAAAGAATCTTTCAAAATAATTATAATTGTACCACTCACCTCACTTATACAAGTCAACCCCCTCTCATATCTTCTTAACACCTTCACACAATTTTGGGTCATACAAGCCCAACCCAAATCACATCCCAACATTCCAACCCTCATTCTAGAAGCTGTATTTTTAGAATAATGAATCCCTGGGGAGGATTTTGGTGAATCCTATGAAGGATACCTAAAGAAGAGATGACATACTTCAATAAGAATTTTTATTTTATTTCTTCCCCTATCTTATTAAATTATTATTAAACCACGTTGATATAGAGACATCGTTACCCACTATATAATGATATTTATTTATAATAATATCATGACCTACAACCACCTCCACTTCCATAAAATGGGTTACAAAATCATCATTCAAGAGTATAGTGGACTTCCACCTCGTGAACTAATATTATTTGTTCCTCTATCACCACCTTTCACAATTCGGTATAATGATAGACATAAATTATATATATTTTTCTAATAATATAATAATTAATATAGAATCATTATATCATATGTATATATGTATATTCATTTTCTATTTTTTTGTTAACATAACTTTAATCATGTGTGTGGAGGACTGCCGCCTCATGAAGCGATGTAATTCTTCTTTCACTACCTCTTTATATGTAATGTAATAAGGGTAAAGATTATAAACATATTTTATATAAAAGAAATAATTGTTGAATTATTTTCATATTTGTCATTCTGAAAATATAATATTATTTCTTACCATTTTACTTACTGAAAGATGATAACATTGTTTGTTCACAACTATAAAATTGATGTTTGACAGCATTATTGTTTATCAGTGATTGAAAAAAAATGATGATAAATGGAATCTTTTTCATAACTAAAAAAAGTGCGGATATATTTAACCCTTTATCATGGATTTTTTTAACACTGATAAAGGCATCCTTTATGAGTGCTTTATTTCTAGTGATGATAAAGGGTACCGTTTATCAACGTAATATTTTTATCACTCATAAAGGAATATTTTATTGGTTCTTTTTAGTACTGATAAAATTCCACATAATTAAAATTAAAAAATTAAATAAATAAATTTATTATATTGTATATAAATTAAAAAATATAATAAAGAGTGTGTATTAAATATATAGATATGAAAAATGAAAATTAACCAAATGATAATTAAAAAATATGTAAATTGAGAAAACAAAAAAAGATTTTAGTAATTAGATGATTGTTACTATTGTTAATAAATAGTATATATTAAATATATAGATATACATTAATGTATATAAATATTATTAATATATTATAAAATATTTATTCTCCTTACATTAGATATTCATATATTTAGTGAATAATGTTTCATAATAAAAAATCCATATGAATTACAAATACTAACTAATTGCATCGAGTAATAAACTTATAATTTAATGTCTTTTGATTTTTCAATTTAGCATAGATCATATGTTAGTTATATTGATTTCATATATATGTAATTAATGAGTTTTTATACACAATGTACAAACACAAAACTTATCCTTTTTTCAATATGATTAAATTGTACATACTTTTAATTTATTCAGTTTTACACATTTTTAACACGCATAAAGATAAAATTAGATATTCATTAATAATGTTAAAAAAATTGTCAAAAATTTATAAATAAATATATTTATAAATGTACATACTGTATTAATAAAATTATATATTTATAGAAAAAATTAAATAATTATTTTTTAGAAAGTATTAAATAACTATAAATACATAATTTTATATATTTAAAAAATTATAAAAATTATAATAAATTTACTTAAATAATAAATATATTTACCATATTTATATTTATATTTATTTATTTAATATATATATAATTATATAAATATATTTATAATTATATAAATATATTTATAATTATATAAATATATAAATATATATAATGATATAAATATTATTTTTTAAAAATATATATATATATAATTATAAATATATCTTAATATATTAAAATGATTATAGAATTATAAAAAATATATTTAAATGAGAAATATATTTACTATATTCATATTTATATATATTTATTAAGTATATATATATATAAATTTTTTATTTATAATATTAATTATAAATCATTTATCAGCGCTTAAGTAATAAATGCGATTAAAAAACATTTATCAGTGGATTTTTAGCACTAATAAAGTTATGGAATTATCTGTGCTAAAATATGCACAGATAAAAGGCATATTTATTAGTGATAAAACTTAAGCGCTGATAAATACCTACCATTATCAACACTAAAAATGTACTGATAAGTATTCCTTTTATTAGTACTTATTACTTAATCTTTGATAAACAAACTCTTTATCAGTGATTTTTTGAAACCACTGATAATAGTGTCCCGATATATTTAAAAAATCATAACCTTTTGTGAACCCGTCACAATATCAGAATATTTTTGTGGAAGCCATACATTATTGGTGCTCATCCTTAGTGAATCAAATCTTTAATCACACAAACCCATATGAATAACACTAACCCACTGCCTCTAGTTTCTCAAACATCATCTAACATCTATTGCTCGGTTGGAGCTAGGGTTTTCAAAGAAAACATCAATATCTGGGTCCCAGGGTCGCTGGTTTTCTTAAAACTAACGAGGTAGTCCAATATTTTATTTTTTATTTTCCTATTTTTTTATGTATTTTTATTTTCATGATATAGATCAGTGGTTTTCATATTTTCCCTTTTATGTACTTATTTTCTTTCTTTAATAGTTCTCCGATTTTGGTATATGTTTTTTCATATTTTTTATGATTCATTATTTTCCTAACTACTATTTTGGTTATCCTATTTTTGCCATTTTAAATTGTTGTTTTGAATAAATTTTCTCTGTTGTTTATATATATAACCCAGCTTTCTCTGAAAGCTTAATTTTATAGTTGTTTTAAAATCATAGAGAATCAGCTCTAGTCCGCAGATAAACCAATTAGATAAATATTTATTCCACTATATAAAATGTGTAGGTTTTGGGTATGAAAACATCAAAACAATTTGAAAATTGATTTATCATAGTCGCAACAGAACTAGAAACAAAAGTTGATTTTATGCAATTCATGTAAGGGAATTTATTTATTTAAATTCTATTTTAATTTTTGGTTTGATGTTTTTTCATATAATTTTATTTTCTCAAAATTGTGTTTTTTTATTTTAAGGGGAATCTTGGTAAGGGTGATACCATATTTATTTATAATCAATGGATCTCTATTTTAAAAATTATTATGGGGTTATATTTTTTTCGTGCTATATTATTCTACTATAAGCGATACATATATTTTTAACAATTTAAATCTATTATATAAATATATATATATATATATTATCATATGTGTTCTCATAACATATAATGTAAGGGTTATTTTATAATAATTTAATCAAAAACTATAGTTATGGATTTCCATATAAAGAAGGGATCAAATTTATTTTTATTAAAAATTATGATTAAATGTGAATTTTTTTTTCAATTATGTGTATTATAAATTCATTGTTATATATATGCATGTGTGTGTCTTTAAATGTGTATGGATTAGAAGTTGGAAGGGTTAGTGTGTTTTTCTCCCTTGTTTGTGATAAATCTTGTTGATGTTTATTATTTCTTTATGATAACTTCTTTATGTACCTCCCTAAAATCTCAAGGATGTTTCAATGTGTATTAGATGAACTCCCTTGAATCCTTTTTTTAGTCATAAATTGTTCCTAAAAATAGAATAGGAGTTTCAAACTTCTATATATTAGAAATTATTTTTAGTTATTCATCATTTTCGTTCTAAATGTACTAGTTCCACCCCAAGGAATCTCTGATTACTATTCATGTATATGAAATAACTCTTTATTTATTAAAATGTTTTATCAATACATTTTTTATATCTTATAGTTGATTGAATGGGGGTTTATTATTTTTTTATCACATTTGGTTTTTTTATTTCTCCTTGATTTCCTATATTATAATTACATTGGATTAGGGGATTTAAGAAAGTCATCATGTGTGCCAAACAATAGTTATTATTGAAATTTGTTCATTGAGACTCATCCCCCATCTATTTTATAAAAAATTCCATCTTCATCACCTTCATCTCTTGAATAGCCATTATTGAAATATATTTCTTGAAACTCATCCATCGTATATTTTTATGTTTTTTATAATACTATTGGAATTAGTTATCCCATGGATGACTACTTCTTAGAGTATTTCAATCTACAGAGGTTCATGTTCCCAAGAGATAAATGATGTTTCAAGAAACAAAATGTATTGATAAATGTCTGTGTGATTAGGTGATGAGGATGAGTTTTCTATAACTTTCATCATTGAATGAATTCATAGGATAACACATTCCATAGTGGAGTAATTATTTTTATAAATTCAATAACCCATTTTTATCAAATTATTTAAATTATTTGAAAGAAACAAATATTGATTTTAATTTATTATAATTTTCTATAACTCTCACCTTTGATAATGAATATATTATGTGTTTATTTATTTATTATACGAAATAAATCATTTCTGAATTCAATTCAACGGATATGAATAAATAATTTATGCACTCTAATTGTTTGAAAAAAGAGTATGAATATGGAGTTAAATAGTTTTCCATGTTTTTAAAAGAGCATTCATATGACCCTTATAAAATCCTATTTCTATGTTTATATTGTTTTTATCCAATAAATATCAGTTCATAACAGTTGAAAGAACATTTCATTTTTTATGGAATAGATCATAGCTATAAATATTTTACTAAAAATGGGGAAAATTGAATGTTTAAAATGATTGGGATGATATTATGGTTTATAAGTATATTGATATTAATACCAGTGTAAATGATGATTTAAATCACATGGATAAAATGAAAAATGAAAATTTAATATGACCTACATTATGGTCCAAAGTGGTTTGAGGATTTAAATATTTGTGTCAAGAAAATATTATATATTGGTTTTACTAAATACAAAACATTGTCAACTGCATTGAAGTTATATAATTTCAATGATGGAAATAGATGGAGTTACACAAAATTTATAGAACTACTTGGTATCCTGAATGATATGATACCATAATAAAATGAACTACACTATCGAACATATGATGCTAAACTAATTCTATGTTTAATGTTAATGATATCAAAAAAAAATTCATGATTTTCCAAATGATTACATATTGTTTCACAAGGACCATGAATCACTCATAAAATTCCATAGTTGTGGCGTGGATCTATACCAAAAAAATGAATCAAGAATTTTTAAATCTGTATGTTATTTTCCAACCATTCAATAGTTTGGAAGACTATATAGATGCCGAGAAACCATGATAAAATTTACATGAAATGTAGATTCAAGAATTAAATTTGGGAACATATGTCTTCCAACAGATTATCCTCAGTAGAATAAAATTGATTATGAGTATCAAGAATTATTGAAATGATATGAGAAACATTTTTCTTGCAATATCTAGAGATGGAATAAATTTTTTTGGTGTAAAAATTAGTACTCACAATGCATGCCTTGTCATGTTGGTAAATTATAACTTGCCACCACGGTTTTTCATGAAGCACAAATACATTAAGTTGTCTCTACTTATATATGGACCAACGAAACCTTATAATGATATTGATGTCTATTTGGCTCCATTGATCGATGATCTGAAATTGATGTGGGATATAGGTGTTACAAAGTATGATGATCATTGAAGTGACGAATTCACATTGAAATCCTTGTCGTTCTGAATGATAAATAACTTTCCCACTTATGAAAATTTATAAAGTTATAGAATAGAAGGTATTTTGGGGTACCCATTTGTAAAAAATTCACAGTCTCAACTTGGTGGAAAAATTCCTCGATTAATGTGCATTTAGGACATCAAATATTTTTTCCTTGATGAAATAAATTCTGATCCTAGATGACAACCTTCGATGGGAATATCGAAAAAGGTACAAAAATGTCTCAAGTAATGGGAGGTCAACATTAATGTAATGTAAAAGATATTGACACTATTTTTAGTAAAAAAATTTGAAAAACCATAAAAAATCAGGTTGAAAAGAATATATCAATTTTATTTTAATTACAATATTGGAATTGTTTGTATTTTAACCATTTTTTTGATGTCATGCATTTTGAAGAAAAAAATTAGATAATTTTATTTTAACATTACTAAATGGTCCTTCCCAAACGAAATAATGCATAAAGGCTAGGTTGGACAAGATTCAAAATGGGATAAGGGAATATTTGGCCCCGATGAATGTTAAAAGGTGGAATTTACTTCCTCCAACAGCTTACACTTTATCCAGATAGAAAAAGTTACAATTTATCCTTTTCCATAATAGTGTAAAAGTAATAAATGGGTATTCATCAAATATCAAGAATGTCATTTCAATGACTAATTTGAAGTTAAAATCACTAAAAATACATGACAGTCATGTTTTGATGAAAGATTTATTTCCTATTGCTTTTCATTGCATTCTACCTCAAAATGTACATCATACATTAACAAGAATATTCCTATTTTTCAAAGACATATGTAGAAAAGTTATAGACTCAGTGAAGTTTACCATCATGAATAAGGAGGTTTTAGTCATATTATGTGAATTATAGATTTTATTCCCACCAGCATTCTTTGTTATAATGTTCCACCATATGGTGCACTTGATTAAAGAGGTTCAACTATGTGGTCATGTCCATTATAGATGAATGTACCCCATTGAAAAATATATGATGATTTTGAAAGGGTATGTCAAAAATCGAAGTCATCCAAAAGTTTGTATTGTAGAAAGATATATTTTTGGAGAATCTATTTAATTATATATCAATTACCTCTTAGATGTTGAAATCATCATTCTCTCAATGTCTGGTCAAAGAAATAACTTTATATTAAAATGGATTATCAAAAGAGATATTGTTACAATTACGATGATAGAGTGGGAGAAATCCCACCTTTACATTATACATAATAGTGAAGATGAGGATTCATACATTGAATACCATAAACAAATTCTTAGAGATTTTAATCCATCTAGGGGTGAATGGTGGATAACAACTACACATAATCAATTGTTTTTAGGATAGCTTCTTGATCAAATATATAAGTATTTATCTAAAAATCTTAATTCAATTGTCGAATGAATTTTAGGTCTATCCATATGAGAGAATGTAAATTTTATATCTTATACTGGTTTTGTAATAAATGGTAACATGTTCAATAAAAAATAACACAATAAAAACAGTATGATGAAAAATAGTAGTGTTAGGCTTGTTTCTGTAGCGATGCACATATCTTGTTCCAAGGATAAAAATCCAATTTATTCAAATATATCTTATTTTGGCATTATCAAATAGATATAAAAGATGGATTATATGACATTTCAAGTTCGGATTTTCCATTGAAAATGGTTTGAAAATATCATTGTAATGAAAGTTGATGAAATGGGCTTCGTAAAGGTGAATTTCAGCATAGAAGGGGAAAACGATGAGCCATTTATAATGGAATCATAAGTAGTGAATTTTTTTTATATCTCTAATCAAACAAACCTGAATTGGTCAATTATCATATAGGGAACTCAAAAAAATGTCGTATCGGATAAAAATTTGATTGAGGATAACCCTTTTATTGGGAGATCACAATCACATCATGTTCGTCCCAGTGAAGATATTGTCTTGTGTGTTAAAGGTGACCACAAATAAGGGATTTGGATTCTCGATAGAGGAACCAAATCCCTAAAATGATTAAAATAATAATGAGAGTTGAATGAGAAGGTAAAAGTGGTTTTTTAATATTCTATGATTTTCTGCGTAATATTATATGTTCTATATTATGTTATCATAATTTAAAATTAATGTATAACTAATCATTTATCACGTGGTGATGTTACTTATCCCTCAAAAGAAAAAAATATAATGAAGTAAACCATTTAAAAATATGTAAAGGAAATTTTATGATATACTTTATAAATTTTACTCAAAAAATATATAATTGAACATTTATTGAATTCTCATTATTCCATAAAGAGTTTTTTTATTTTAAAATATTAATTTCCATTTATTATTCCTTTTCTAGGAGAACAATGGAAATACCTTTGCACAATCCCTGATGTAATTTTGATGTTTGAACTATAAAATCATTGTCCATAGAATTAATGTATTGTTTCATGTTTATGTTTAATTTATTTCTATTTAATATTATTCACATAATAATTTGTTTTCTTATACAGGTGGATTCTTTTGTTCTAGTTGGGGTGGTATTTCCATATTTCATTCCTTTGTGCACAAAATATTCTACATTTTTCTTCTCCCTCAAAACCTTTTCACCCCTACAGTGTTTCATTTATCACTTTGTTTTATGTTCTCTCTACTACATGTGTAGGAATAGAAATGAAAGTTCCTCTACTCAATCAAAGAGGTAATAATGATGTTTTTATAGTAAAATCATTTTCCTGTAGAATTAATGTATTGTTTCATATTTATTTATAATTTATTTATTTTCAGTTTCACTTATATAATAATTTTATCTTATATAAGTGGATTATATTTTTTTATTAGGGATAGTTTTTCTAGATTTCATGACTTTTTGTACAAAATTTCCATAGACTTATTCTCCCTCATTAACTTTTCACCCCTAAAATGTTACATTTATCACTTTCTTTCAAGTTCAATCCACTTATTTTGTAATGAGAGAAACAATGATTCGTCTTCTAAATCATAGAGGTAATCATGATGATTTTAGATTAAAATAATTGTCCATAAAATGAATAAATTTTTGGATATTTATGATTAATTTATTTATTTATAGTATAACTCACATAATAATATATTTTTATACCGGTGATTTCTTTTTTCTTTTTGAGTTGGGATGGTTTGTCCATATTTCATTCCTTTTTGTACCAAATCTTCCATATACATCTTCACCCTCAAAACCATATCACCCCTAGAGTTTTGTATTTATCACATTCCATCACGTTCTCTCCACTTCTCAATCATAGAGGTAATCTTGATGATTCTATAGTAAAATCTTTGTTCATGGAATTAATGTATTATTTCATATTTATGATAATTTTATTATTTATAGTATTACTCATATATTAATTGATTTATTATATATGTGAATTCATTTTTTGAGCAGGGGTGGTTTTTACAAAGAAGTTCATCTAATGTGAACAGTTTGAAAAATAATATTAATTGATATCATCTAAACATTGATAATAATGTTATTTTCGAGACTTTGGGATGTGTAGAAATCATCTTCACCTCAATCCAACATATGGTGTTACTAGTATGACTCCAATTACTTCTTTATATATAAAATTGAAATATATTTTAATAAAATAGGGAACTAACATACTCAAAACAAGAAAACATATTCATATTGTTTTTATACTTTAAAACAATGACCTGTATGTCATTTTTGACTTGTAGGAATCAGTCGCACCACAATATGATAAAAGATGTTCCCAGTATGACTCAGTTTTTATGTTAACAATTTGAAATTGATATTTTAGTTCGAAACTATCAGTCACAGAAAGACATTAAAAGTGCTAATATTTTCTTGATAATTTTGGAAAATATACATAATTAATTTCTGATATGTAGGAATACGTTTTAAATAAAACCGATACACAATGTTAACCAAATGATTCAAAAGTAAGTGTTTCTAGTATAACATTACATTTTAGTAAAAAAGAAAACTGACATACTCCAAACCAATAAAAGGCATTCTGATTTTTTTGATACTTGGTTAAAACGATTTATATGTCATTTGACATGTTTAGAAATAATATTTACAATAATCTGAGACATGTTGTGACTGGTATGACTCAATATGTGAATTGTTATTTAAAATTTACATCAATTATAGTAAAATGGGCAAGTAGCCTACTCAAAACAATGAAAATGAATTCTTATTGTTTTGATACTTTATGAAAATGATCCACAAGTCATTCGTGACTTATAAAAATAAGATGCACCTCAATCGGAAACATGATGTTCCCAGTATAACATAAATTGTCAGTTATCATTTTAATATCAACATTTTATTTAAAAAAGTGCAACTCACTAAAAAACGTTCAAGCATGCTCATATGTTCTTGATAATTTTTTAAAAAGTTTCTTAAGTCATTTGTTATATGTAGGAATTAGTTTCACGTAGAACTGATACATGATGTGATAGTAATGAGTCAAAATTCTGTGTTTCAAGCTTAAAATGAAATTTTAGTAAAAAAGACAACTAACGTACTCAACACCAAGAAAACGTATTCAGATAGTTTTGATACTTTTGGAAAAAGATACAAAAGTAATTTGAGACCTTTAGTAATTATATTCCCCTCAAAAAAATGCACATTGTGACCGGTATGACTTCAAGTGTGCCTTTTAATTTAAAATAGATATCAATTTTGGTAAAAAAGAAAAATTGAACAACTCTAAATTAAGAAAAAAATTCAGATTATTTTGATAATTTACCAAAATGATCCATAATACACTCTTTTTGTGCATGAATCAACTTCACATCTACCTGATACATGATGTGCCTGTTATGTTTTAAAATACCTCTTATCAGCTTAAAATTGATATTTTAGTTCAAAAAGTGTCACTCACTAAAAACCAATCAAATGTGCTCAGATATCGCTACCAATTTAAGAAAACAATTCATAAGTCATTTTTGATGTATAGGAATTAGCTTCCCGAAAAAATGATATGTGATGTGATTGGAATGATTCAAAAGTGATTTTTACCAGTTTAAAATGACATTTTAGTAAAAAAGAAAACATATGTAATCAAAACATAGAAAATTCATTAATATTTTTTTTTGATTCTTTAATAAAATGATATATAAGTCATTTGAGACATCTCGGAATCATTCTAACCTCAATATGACCCACGGTATGACCGGTATGACTCAAATTGGGTGTTTTTAATTTAAATTAACCACAATTATAGTAAAATTAAAATAAATTTTAGTAAAATAAACACATTCTATTAATATATTTCAATATATTATTACTAAGAAAATAACTTTTTTCTTATTAGGTTTGTTATTTTTCTTAAGCAGGGTTTGTTTGTTCGGTAATAGTATAACTTGAGCTCAGAATTAAAAAAAGGAAAATTCATCTTCTTGAATGTATGTAATAATTTGTATTTATATAATTTTATAAAAAAATGTTTCAAATTCCTATTATATAGTTTTTTTTCTTGAATTTTGGTTATATATTTCATTATATTTATAATCTGTATTGGGACTTGTTTTTTTATATCTGGTGTTTTTCTGGTGTTGCGGTGTTATGTTAGAGTACATTGTAGTGGTGTTGTGGTGCGTACTTGCAGCACAATATTGTATGGTAATTTATCAGAAATTTTAAAATATCTGATAAAGGATATATTTATTTTCACTTTTAAAATCACTAATAAAGGGCACATTTATCGTCACTTTTAAAATCACCAAAAAAGGTAACATTTATTCACGATTTTACGAGCACTAAAAAAGTGTACATTTTTCAGTGATTATAGAAGCCCTAATAAAATATCTATTTTATATGATTCTATAAGAATCAATAAAATATCCTTTTATTAGTGATAAAAACATTGATAAAGGGTTCCTTTATTAGTGGTAAAAAAGCATTGTTAAATGTTTCCTTTATGAGCGCTTTTAAAAATGTTAATAAAGGGACATTTATCAGGGGTTTTTAGCACCGATAAAGGACACCTATATCTGTTCTTTTTTAGCACTGATAAAATAACATATATTTTAATCTCTCTCTGGTATTTAGTTCTTTTCTTGAATTAGTAAATTCTATTTCTAGTGATGTTAAAGCCCTATTTTGTAGTAGTGGTGTACATGTGGACTATTAAATTTATGAAGTGATGTGACTCTCTTTTCATCACCACAAAACAAGGATTATATATTAAAATAATATTTAAATAAATGATATGTTTTATATAATATTATTATAATTATATAAAGATAAAATATTACTTGCACCATTATATAATTATCATTTAAAAATTAAATTTTTACTTATGTGTACATATGTCTTACCGTCTCCATGATCATAACATAATTCATTTTTCATAAAATTATTTAATGACTGCTTTTAAAAGTATATTTGATGTCAAAATATGATAATTATTTCATTATTATAATTCTAGACATGATAGAACTATATAATATTTCCAATAACTGGATCATTCAAGAAGAAACACATATGAGCAAACAAAGTAATTAACACCTAAAATAATTAAAATAATGAAATACTTTTAACGAAAGGGTAATAAGATGTTATAAAAGGACCATATATAATATTATAAATATTAATATGATATACAATAAGTTAATAAAAATATTCTGATCACTATATAAGAGGTTAAATAACTTTCAACCAAAAGGAAACACGAGGTAAGGGATTTCTAAACTCAACTTCCATTCTTTAGGTTAAATTTCTACTTCACTGATTATTTCATACTAATATTTTGTGTCTAACGACCATTGATTATTTTATTTTTTATTTCTATTTTTTTATGATTATTTTATTTTTGATAAAAATAATAAATTCATTGAATAATTCCCATTTCAATGATAAGATCCTTATAGGAAATTTTAGTCTCAAATTTCTTTCTTTGAGACTTATGTCATGTTATGCCCCTATATTTTTTTATAAGGTGTATATACTTCGTCTTTGATGAGTAATAACCTGAATTTATTTAATATCAATATATTTTATGTTTAATTTAATGTTATCCTTTCATGGGGCTTACAAGTAAATGTAACCAAAGTGGTAAGATCTTTATGTTATAATCCAGTCATTTATTGAGATTGTCTATGATTATGTCTCTTTTATTTAAATATTATGTTCTATATCACAATAATACTCATGAATATACATATACTATGATTATTAAGAATATTTTCAAGTAATATTACTATTTTAAACTCTTTGGTACTTATAATAATTGATAAAATGTTTTTAATAAAAAACACTACTTTTCCGCCTATGGTCAGAAATTTGTTTTCTTCAAATACTAGGTTTTATAAAAATGTTTTTAATTTTTTTTAATATTATTCAGATGATTTATTAATGAAAATATTCCCATTATTACTTTTAAAAAAATTAAAATAAACCCTTATGTAATTATCTAAACAATTTTTGTTTGGATTTTAGCAAAAACGTGAATGGAATAATTTTTTAACATGTACGGCATGAATAAACATTTTATCCATCATGACCACTAAATTTTTTTAAAACTTACGTTATAAGTTTCACAAAATATTTTCTAATAAACTATTTTTTTAAAAAAATTATTTTTAAAAAAAAATTAAATGATTTTTTTCTTAAAAAATGTTTTAAATAATTTTTAAATATTATTTTATATGATTCCAAGGTTATTTTCAATGAAAATTATTTTGGGAATATATTATGAATTTTTAGTTTTTAAAAGTTATTTTTTTAAATGTAATATTTATTTTCCTCAAAATTTCTATGAAGGTATTTTAATAGTATTCCCTTTCATCATTTTCTACGACCCATATTGTAATATATTCTCTAACTGGGATATTTTGGATTGATATTTTCCTCATTATTTCTATGTATGGATTAAGATTGTTTCAAAGATATTTTTATCGAACCTGTTTTATTTCCAGGTGTTAAGTATGTTTCAAAGTGATTATTAGTAAACCCATTTATTTTCCATGGGTTAATCAAGTTTTAAAGATTTTTTTTTGAACCCATTTCTTTTAATTGGTTAAATCATGTTTCAAAGAGAGTATTATGGAACATATTTCATTTCCATAGGTTAATCAAGTAATGATAGAAATGATTACTTTTTAATGGTATTAGGAAATTCAAGCTATTTTTACTTTTTATAGGGTTTATTTCATGGAAATTACATATATAGTGGTTTTCAAGATAGATTAAGGTGATAAATTATAGGTTATACAATAGGTCTGTCAGGATAACATTTGGTGTGATCATTATAGACTATTTGATGGATGTGATGAAGTAGAAATCCAATGAATTGGGTAATTATTATGTTCTTTGGAAAATTATATTAGAATTTGGCCATATGGCTATTCTATTTGAATTATTTTTTGTAAGGGTTTTTTAAGTGTTCTATATAGATGATTTTCTAAGATACCA
Source organism: Viscum album (assembly GCA_963277665.1). NCBI lineage: Eukaryota > Viridiplantae > Streptophyta > Magnoliopsida > Santalales > Viscaceae > Viscum > Viscum album. Next base: position 70,933,852 of record OY728161.1, read on the forward strand.
ATATTTTTAAATTATGATTTTAATAGGATTATAGTGTTTCCTTTGATCAAGATTAATATCACATGGCACATTATTATCTATTATAATGACTCTTGATTTTACTAAATCCATATTCCATGTTTCATGATTGATGATTCATTCATTGATCGGTATGTGTTCCTTTATGATTCTCTTGTGCACTATGATTATGTCATCATAACCTTATGTAATTCTTATGTTTGTTGATGACATTCACTTTTAATGTTTCTATTTACCCCTAATTAGAATTTTATCTAACCCTTATCATGATTCCTTTTCCATATTTTTTCAAGAAATGGTCTTTAATAAATTATGTCTTGAAGGGATTTTAAATGGATGCTGATTATAACTTGATATAAAATAATGAATGATGGGTTAAGTGTGAGAAATACACATTTAATGACATGGGTATTGTTTGTGTATGATTTTGACCTAATTATATAAAACTATAAACCTAAAATTTCATTGAGAATGTAATAGATACAATTTTTCATTTTTATGTATTATGGTTTGGATGAAAAAATAATTAGGTCACAATTATCAGTATGAAATATATAAGTATAATTTTTATGATTTCAACACTAAATCTGGGGGTGCATGTTCTAGGATATTGTACTAGAACCTATTATATAATACATTTATGTTTATTATAAATATATTCCATAACCATACATTTATATATCATATAATATATAATTTACTTGTGACCGTTTATTACCTATTTATTATCAATTTCATGTTATAGTCAGGTTTCAAGTAACAACTGCTTTATTTTTCATGTATGTTTTGATTTTATATTGTTATTTCAATTAAATTATTCCTTATTCCTTAGTGACCATAATTTTAACAGTAATATAAATATCATATATATACATTAAATATGAATCTTTAGATATCTATAAAAAGTTAGAGATAAAAAATGAGATACATTGTTCATAGAGATGGTTGGCAATACGTACGCATGAATGTTATTTCCATTTAATTGAAGGAATGAGAGAAACATATATAAATAAAATATTACCATTCCAGAATCATTTTTATGTAATATATATCACATATTGTTATTAAAATCATCCTTATTTTCATCCATACATATCGTGAACAAATCACATTTCTTCATGAGGCGGTAGTTCACCATACACATGACCGATGTTATCAGATTCCTATGAAATGGAAGAAAATAATTATAATTTTATATAATTATTATTGAATTATATTAATATCATTAATATAATATATTGAAATTAAATCAATCATTTATCCATGTGATAGATGATGTGATGGAAAACGACTGGCATCAGATCACGAGGTGATAGACCACCATATACACGGATGATGATTTTGTAACCCATTTGATTGAATAGGTGAAGGTTATATGTTATTACATTAACATAATATCATATAATTATATTAAATATACTTTTTCTATTATGTAATTATGGGTTAATAATTATTGAAGTTATGGATGAATAAAAAAAATTAATGCTCGGTTAGGGACATTAACTCTTCTTCAGACAACTTATTTTGGTTTTCCCCAAAAGGATACTTATAATAATTTTGGTCCAAAATAAGGCTTCTACGATGATATAATGGAATTAATGAATTTCTTTTTCCAGATATTTCAAGAACCAAAGTATTTTGGAATTGTGAAAATGTGGGGAAAATGGTGGCCTTTTATAATTCAGGTGAGTGGTGCTGTAAAGATCCAGAAATTTCAAGGAAATTTTATTCTTGAATTCTTTAGAATATTATTAGTATGCAGTTTCTGACAGAACCTGATTCTAAGGTCCGGTGTGCCCAGAATAATTTTCTGAAGTTTAGCTCGGGTACGTTCAGTGAACGAACGAGCGAGTTTTTATATCTTTTGAAGTGGTTTTGCAATTGAAATCCAAGGGCACCGATTAAACTGCAGTGCCGGTAATTGCTTAAGGGTACCTTTATAGCAGTTTCATTTTATGCGGGTTGTAAGTTAATAAATGGGGTTTAATTAAGAAATTAAATAAAATTGTTAGAATAAATTTATATCTATGGATGTTAATTCCTCCCATGTAAAGATATTGGTGGGGCCCACATCCACCGAAATTCCCATGTGTGGATATTTGAGAGGTGGGTCCCACACGAGCCCCAACCTCTAATCTCCCATAACTCATTTCAAACTCCCTTTTAAACTTTCATGTTTAATTCATGACAACCCCCTTAATTAAGGGACCTATTCACCTCCTCTCCCTCTCTTTATTGATTGCCAACACATTTAGTTAATGAATTCAACCTCTTAATTAATTAATTAAGTGTTTTGAATTTTGAATTGCATGTGTTAATAAAATTATAGCAATAGACTTTTTTTTGGGCATTCGTTGTGTTAAGGATAGTTTGGAGAGATCTCTTGAGAAAGAGAGAAAAGTATTCCTATCCTCAATGAAGAACGTTTTTCTTCTCCGACTAAGAACACTAACCTTCAATTAAGAATGACTCGGCAAAGAACGCTCCATGATTCTCTAATCCTCTTCTCCTTCCAAGTCAGGGAAGAAGACACCGACGCGGGGAACTCACCAACGACGATGGTTCTTCTCCGACATTGGCGGAGTGACATTGCTTTCCGCGTCTATGACAAACAAACCATATTCGAGGTAGGGGGATTATATTCAATTTTCAATGTATTAAAATTGTGCCTCGTTCGTCGTTGTATATCTTTGTTTGTCTCGGCCTATTCTATCGCCTAACGTGGAGGGCGCCCACCGAACGAACATGGCCCGACGACCCTCCCCTAGATCTTGATTATTTATTTTTGGAATCGGTGACTGGAGGAGGAATGCGAAAGAGGACGGTGGTGCAAGGGCCGCCGTCACCCAAGCAAATAAAAGTCGCGGCCAAGCGGGCCGTGGCGGAGGATGCACGGCGCCGTCGTGTCGTGATGGGGACGCGGAGCCGCGGCCAGGGTGGGCTGTGGTGGAGGAAGCAGACACCATCACACCAGCTGTGGGGAAGGAACCGCGGCTTGCTTCGTGGGCCGCTTTTGCAGAAGAACCAGTCGGCCTGTCGGCCAGCCGGGCCGAGGAGAGCCACGATGCCGGAAGGGCGCTGCATTGGATGAACCGCGGGCTACTTGCACCAAGAGGTCGGCTGGCTTAGGTTGTCCGGTTAGGGAGGGAAGCACCACTTGGCACCGCTGGTTCGGGCAGTTGGGCCCCCACCCCCTCATACCACTCAGCCTTCAGACAGCTCGTCCTTCGAGCCAAGCCGGTGGGGCCGCACCCTGTAGGGCCTCCCACCGCCGGACCAGGCCGCCCCCACCGGGCCGGGTTGCGCCCCCTTCGGTTTAGGCAGCACCTTGCCCTTCGAGCTAGACTGCGCATTTCACATGGTCGGTCTGACACCCTTGCTGGGTCGGACCTACCAAAACTAGGTTAACCCGACCCATCGGCCCACTGGTCTTAACAGGTCGGGCCCATTTTCACTTAAATGCGAATAAATAAAAGATTGTGCATCCGATCGATGCGCCATATGTGGCACTAAGAGCCTCGAAATGAGGTGGCCCTTTTGAGATAATCTATGTGAGTTTTGTATGACTTTGTATAATGGTCGGGTTAGAAATGAGTGTATTTCTAACCGGGTCCCTGGAACGAAGAAGCCAATATCTCTCAGATCGGGCGTCTGATTGACGTGTCGTCTTTCACGTTGAGTCCCTATTGATGAGATTGATCTTTGGATTACATCAACTCCGGACTTTGTGATAGTTAATGTATCGACCCCCCTTGGATCAAGGAGCAGACCCTCCTGGAATCGATCGTGCTGTGTGTGGGAACCCTAGAGCTGGCTGCGACTACGACGACTACCATGCTGGGATCCTTTATGGGTTCGACGATGATGACTATTGTACTTGGATCCTCTGTGGTTTCAGCAGCGACGAAGAATGTACTTAAATACTCTATGGGTTCAGCAACGATGACTACTGTACTTGGATCCTACGTGGGTTCGGCAGCGTGACGACTGTACTTTGATCCTACGTGGGTTCGGAAGCGATAACTTCTATATTAGGATCCTACGTGATTTCAGCAGAGCAGATGATTCAGAGGCTACATTTAATCATCTCCACCCCTCTTCATGAGTAGTATACATGTGTGACCAGAGTCTTGACTTTCAATCATTATCATTGGTGTGATTGACTTCTTTCCTGTGTGGACTCGGATGTGCATGGGATCGAGAGATGGAGCCGAACTGGAATTGATGACTTAGGTACATGTATGGGCATATACCTAAGTAGAGTCAGTTGATACTTCATGATTGTATCTTTCCTTTGTGGTTTATCCTTTGTTGATTCTGGGAGACCTTCAGGGGTCTCGGTATCCCTACTGAGTTTTGTATACTCACCCCTGCACGGGATATAACCGCACTATGTTTTGTTGGATGCAGACGACGAACAACACTGATTGAGGTGGAGACATTTGCATCTGGATGGTACCCAGTGGTGGAACACTAGACGGGATGTACATGGAGTGAAAGGTCGGAACCAAGGAGCTTTGGAGATCATATGTACCCACCCTTCAGGCGGGATATCCAGAGAATGACTAGGTGGTTACTACTTTACTTTACTATTGTTGTACCTTTTTTTAGTTGTACTGTACTTTCAGTTGGGTTTGAATACTAGCCCATTTACTTTTCAGCACATACTTTTGTATTCAGTTTACATAGTGCTTACTTCATTTGTGTACTCTATTGTGTTTGTTTACTTTTATAAAGGCAATTCCTTCTATTTTATTGGGATTTACGCCTTTTGTACTAGTCGCTAGCCCCTAGCCTATGGAAGGTGGGCTTGGGGTAGTCAAGGCATGGGCCCTGAGGACGGGTCATGAAAAATTGGTACCATAGGAGTCAGTTCTACGCAGAATTCAGGACTCTGATCTTTCTTTTATGTAATACAATTGTGTTTAGATTATTGAGTGTGGTTATCAGTCTAGGGAGTCTAGTGTTAGTGTGGCGGCCGACGTATCCAGGCACCAGGACCCTAACTTCTAATTTCTGACATAGTGCATGAAAACATTGATTTCATGTGTGTTTCAAAAGTTTTCTTTTTGATTAATTTGTGTCAGCTCACCAGGTATACTATTTGACCGTGGAACACCTGTTTCTTTTCAGGATGGCCCCACGAAGGCATCTAGCTAAGGTTCCTAGTTACGTGCGAGATGGCATCTCACCGAGTGACGAGACCTCGGTGCAGGGCCACATTACAGCAGAGGCAGTAGCGGTACCACTACCCGCTGGGCCACCGATACCACCAGCCCTATCAGCAGAGAGTGCACGTCGCCTGAGTGTGTTGCATGAGTTTTAGCAACAGAGGCCTCCCAGGTTCTGTGGAGAGACAGACCCTCAGGCAGCTGAGGATTGTCTAGAGGCTATCGTCAGAGTCTTCAGATTAGTTGACACACCAGTTGATCTTATGGTGATCCTTACTGCGAGTCTCCTACACACAGAAGCAGGTAGATGGTGGATCTTGATGCTCTGGGTGCACGTTGAGGCATCTCTACTTTGGACAGACTTCGAGAGTCTCTTCTTCTTGGATTTTGTTCCATCCACCCTCCGTGCGGTGCACATACAGAAGATACTTCATCTGCGGAAGGGAAACAAGACAGTATCCCAGTACTCAGCGAGCCTTACGGACCTCTCACGCTACTCCATGGACATGGTATGTGACCCATTATTCTGAGCTTGGAGCTTCAAGCATGGACTGAGGCATGAGATCAGGGCTTCGATGAACTCTCTCAGCATTCCAATGCAGACATGAGTGCTGGAGCGATCTCTTTTGTGGAGATCTTTCTTTCTGAGCCGATACCAGCAGCGAGACCCACCGTAGGGTGACATGTTGCGAAGCCTTCTGCAGCTGGTTGTAGACAAATATCACAGAGGTCGAAGTGGAATAGTCCATCAGGTGGATGACCTCAAGATACTGGTTTGGATGTGTGGGGAAAACGATGTAGAGCCAACCATACGAGGGGAAATAAATGCTATGCATGTGGAGGGCATGACCACATGGCTCATGACTGCCCGACCCGCTATGCAGATGAGCAACAGACAGCAGAGGGACCTCCCAAGTAGAGGCATAGTTTCAATCATGGTGGTCCGCAGGGAGCAGGCAGATGAGGCAGAGGAGCTGGTCGAGCAACGGGTGGTGGAAGACGCTTTGAGGCTCTACCACCACCACAACTAGGAGGACCACCCCGACCATAGGGAGCTGGCAGACAGGGGCAGGCTCAGCTCCAGGCAGTCGAGGCCTATGACCACAACACACCTAAGATGATTCAAGGTACTATCGGTGTCTACTCTACCCTTGCTTCAGTTATTATAGACAAAAGATTGAGTCATAATTTTATTGTCGCCACCCTTGTTCGGAGCTCGGAGATTCCGACGGGGCCGTTGGATCGATCCTTACAGCTAGAGACTCCTATGGGATAAGACTCGACGATTATGCACTAGTTCCGGTAGTGTGAGCTTACTCTAGGAGGTGAGAGCTTCAACTGGGATCTTCTTGTAGTGGTGTCGAGGCGTTATGACGTCATCTTGGGAATGGACTGGTTATCTAAAGTCCATGCCTAGATCGATTATATTAGGCGCAAAGTGTGATGTGTCTGTATGAATGGGAGTAGGTTCACCTTCATTGGTGAAAAGTGAGCCTTTGTAGCGCAGGATGGACTTATGAAGATGAGAGGGAATCCGATCACATATCAGTTGGCTAGTCTCATCCTAGGAGCAGTTGATGTGTAGAGTCTGAGTTTTCCAGTTGTGGTGGATCAGTACGCATATGTTTTTCCTAACGACGTTCCAGGACTACCTCCTCGGAGAGAGGTAGACTTCTACATTGACATGTACCCCAGGATAGCACTGATATCTACTCCAGCTTATCATATGGCTCCTGTTGAGCTTCGTGAGCTATTGGTATAGCTGGAGTACTTGTAGGGAAAGGGATTCATCTGACCCAGTGTTTCACCATGGGATTCTCCGATTATGTTCGCCAAGAAGGTAGATGGGAGCTTGCTACTGTGTGGCAACTACTGTCGCCTGAACCAGGTGACCGTGAAAAAAAAGTACCCAATCCCAAGGATTGATTGCCTCTTTTATCAGCTCAATAGAGCATGATGGTTCTTGAAGATAGACCTTACTTAATGTTATCACCAGCTCAGAGTTCGAGACACGTATGTGCAGAAGACGACCCTCAGGGGTCGGTATATCCACTATGAGTTCTAGGTTATTCCCTTTAGCGTAACCAACGCCCCAACAGTGTTCATGAGTCTCATGAACAAGATCTTCCAGCCATACCTTGATTGTTTTGTCATAGTCTTCATCAATGACATACGGATATACTCAAATACGGAGGAGGAGCACGCCTACCACTTGCGGGTTGTACTGGATACACTCTGAGAGCACCAGCTTTATGGTAAGCTCTCAAAGTGCCAGTTCTAGATTCAAGAGGTACTCTTTTTGGGGCACGTCATCTTAGAGGTGGGATTTGCAGTGGATCATGTGAAGATCGAGGTAGTAATTTTTTGGGAGCCACCCAAGAGCGTGACAGAGGTGCAGAGCTTATTGGGTATTTCTGGATACCATCGTTGATTTGTGCTATACTTCTCCAGAGTAGCAGCACCTCTTTCAGCTTTGATGAAGAAGGTTAAACCCATCGTGTGGTCAAATAGATGTCAGTAGATCTTTTAGGATCCGAGACAGAGATTGACATGTGTGCCCATCTTGAGGCTACCGGAGGGGGGCGTTGGGTATGTGTTTTACTATGATGCATCAGGGACCGGACTCGGGTGTGTCATGATGCAAGATCATGTAATGATCATCTATGGTTCATGAAAGTTGAGGCAACACGAGCATAACTACACTACCCATGACCTGGAGTTAGCAGCAGTGGTCTTCACCCTGAAGATGTTCTGGCACTATCTGATGGGCGAGCGCTTTACAGTCTACTCTGACCATCGGAGTCTCAGGTACAATTTCTTGAAGAATGACCTGAACCTGAGAAAACGGTGATGGGTCGAGTTTCTCTAGGACTATGATTTTGAGATATTCTATACTTCTGGGAATGGGAACGTAGTAGCTGATTCTCTCAATAGAAGATCGAGCATACAGCTACTAGGGGAGGTGACGGAGCAGCTAGTCGCGTTGCAGATATCCTTCTAAATAGAGATGGGGAACCCTTTCTACAGTCTCTCATAGTCACTCCTCCACTACTTCAGTGGGTCAGAGAGGCACAACGTGAGGATGTTGACTGTGAGACGCGACGTGCTCAAATTTCCATAGGGCAGGTGCCAGATGGATTTTCTGAAGGAGGAAAGCACGTCATCCTCTTCAGGGGATGTACCATGGTACTAGTTGAACTGCCGGAGGAAGTGCTGAGGGAGTTTCATACTTCCCCTCTATTGGTACATCCTGGAGTGCCGATGAGTACCAGGACCTCAGACGATAGCACTGGTGGCCGGGTATGAAGAAGGATTTAGCAGAGTTCGTTTCACGATGCCTCATTTTCCAGCAAGTGAAGGCGGAGCACCAGGTACCAGCAGGCTTGGTACAACCCTTAGAGGTTCTGGAGTGGAACTGGGATAAGATATCCATGGATTTAGTGATGGGGCTTCCACGTACTTCTAGAGGACATGACTCCATCTGGGGGATCATAGACCAACTCCCCATGTCGGCCCACTTCCTACCTATTTGAGAGTAGGTCTCAGTAGGGAGCATTTGATGCCTCTACGTTCCGGATATCGTACAGCTTCATGGTGTGTCATCATCTATCGTATCTAATCGAGATGCTCGATTTACTTCCCGACTTGGGAAGGGGTTACATGAGTCATTTGGGACGTAGCTACGCCTGAGCACTACCTTTCATCCTCAGACGTATGGCCAGATGGAGAGGACTATTTAGAATCTCGAGGACATGCTTCGTGAATGTGTCCTTGACTTTGGTTTCAGCTGGGAGGATCACCTACCCTTGTAGGAGTTTGCATACAACAATATATACCACTCCACCATTGGGATGGAACCTTACGAGGAACTTTACGGCTGACCATGCAGATCACCTCTGTGCTGGACGGACCCTTGGAAGTCAGCACATATAGGACCAGAGATGGTTCAGGCTACAATGGATAAGGTGTAGATCATCCAGGAGCGGATGAGGACTGCACAGAGCAGACAGAAGTCCTATGCTGATAGAAAATGGAGACCACTGGAGTTTGAGGATGGAGACAACGTTTTCTTATGGGTCTCACCTCGATGTGGATTACAGAGATTTGTCTGGGGTGGAAAGTTATCTCCACGCTTCATTGGACCATTCCAGGTCCTCAGCAGGGAAGGAGAGGTGGCTTACCACCTGGCCCTTCCACCTCAGTTGCACCGGGTGCAGGACATCTTCCACGTATCTCAACTGAGGAGATACGTGAACGACCCATCACGCATCATCGGTCATGAGGATCTGGACATCGATAAAAGGGAAACATTTGCAGAGGTCCCAGTGGAGATCGAGGATCCACAGGAGTGGGTCCTACATGGACATTCGATTCCTCTGGTGCGCATTCGTTGGCATCACGAGAACCTCTATAAGAGCACATGGGAGTATGATGCTCAGATTCGTTCTTATTACCCTCATTTGTTTCCCTAGTCTATGTTATAGCTTTACGGGGACGTAAATACCTGAGGTGGGGGTCATTTAAAGACCCCGAAATTTCAAGGAAAATTTTTTCTCAAATTATTTGGAATGTTATGAGTACACAATTTATGATGGCACCTGATTCTGAGGCCCGGTGTTCCCAGAATAATTTTCTGAAGTTTAGCTCGGGTAAGTTTAGTAAACGAACGTGCAGGTTTTTCTATCTTTTGAAGAAGTGCTCAGAATTGAAATCTGGGGGCACCGATGAAACTGTAGCATCAGAAATTTCTTAATGTGACCTTTACCACAGTTGCATTTTATGCGGGTTGTAAGTTATAAATTGTGGTTTAATTAAGGAGTTAAATAAAATTGATAGAACAATTTTGTATCTATGGAAGTTAATTCCTCCCATGGAAAGTTATTGGTGGGGCCCACATCCACCAAACATACCATGTGTGGATATTTGAGAGGTGGGGCCCACACGATCCCCAACCTTTCATCTCCCATAACTCATTTCAAACTCCATTTTAAACACCCATGTTTAATTCATGACAACCCCCTTAATTAAGAGACCTCTTCACCTCCTCTCCCTCTCTTTATTGATTACCAACAAATTTAGTTAATGAATTCATCCTCTTAATTAATTAATTAAGTGGTTTTAATTTTGAATTACATGTGTTAATAAAATAATAGAAATAGACTATTTTTTTGGGCATTCGTTGTGTTAAGGAGAGTTGGGAGAGATCTCTTGAGAAAGAAAGAAAAGTATTCCTCTCCTAAACGAAGAACACCAACCTTCAATGATGAACGACTCAGAGAAAAATGTTCCACGATTCTCCAATCCTGTTCTTCCTCCATGTCAGGGGAGGAGACACCGATGTGGGGAACTCACCAATGATGATGGTTCTTCTCCGACGTTGAAGGAGTGACATCGCTTTCTGCATTTTAGAAGAACAAACCATATTTGAGGTAGGGGGATTTTGTTCAATTTTTAATGGATTAAAATTGTGCCTCGTTCGTCGTTGTATATATTTGTTTTTCTCGGCCTATTGTTATCACCTAACATGGAGGGAACAGGCCGAACGAACATGGCCCAATGACCCTCCGCTGGATCTTGATTATTTATTTTTTGAGTCGGTGACCGGAGGCGGAATGCGGAAGAGGCCGGCGGCGCAATGGTCACCGTCACCCATGCAAAGAAAAGCTGCAGCCAAGCAGGCCATAGTGGAGGAAGCATGGCGCCATTGTGCCGTTCCGGTGACATAGAGCCATGGATAGGGTGGTCCGCAATGGAGGAATCTAACGTCGTCGCGCTGGCTATGCGGAAGGAACCACGACCGGCTTCGTGGACCGCTTCGGTGGAAGAACCAGTCGACCGGTCGGGCGGAGGAGAGATGCGGCGCCGGACAAAAAGCGGCCCGCCCGTGCGGGCGGCTTCGGCCAAGAGTCTGGTTGGCTTCGGTTGGCATGTTAGGGAGGGCGGCACCGCCAGTTCGGGCAGCCCCCCCCCCCCCCCCCCCCGGACCGCTCGGCCAGCTGGCAGAGCTAGCGGGGCCACGCCCGGCCGGTCCAGGTCGTGACCCCTTTAGGCCGGGCCGGACCGTGCGTTTCACCGGGTCGGTCTGACACCCCTACCGGGTCAGACCCACCAAAACTGGGTTAACCCGACCCGTCGTCCCACTGGGCTTAACGGTCCAGGCCTGTTTTCAATTAAATGGAAATAACTTAAATACTGCGTGTCCGATCAATGCATCATCTGCAGCACTAAGACCCTCGTGACGAGGTGGCCCTTTTGAGATACTCTAAGTGATATTTGGATGACATTGGATAATGGCCGGGTTAGAAATGAGTGTATTTCTAACCGGGCCCCTGAAACGAAAAAGCCAATATCTCTCAGACTGGGTGTCCGATTGACGCGTTATCTATCGCGTTGAGTTCCTATTGATGAGATAGAACTTTGGGATACATCAAATCCAGACTTTGTGATAGTTGATGTATTGAACCCCCTTGGCTTGAGGAGCGGACCCTCTCGAAATCGATCATGCTGTGTGTGAGAACCCTAGATCTGGCCGTGACTACGATGACTACTGTGATGGGATCCTCCGTGGGTTCGACGACGTTGACTACTGTACTTGGATCCTCCATGGGTTTGGCTGTGATGAAGACTGTACTTGGATCCTCTGTGGGTTTGGCAGCGATGACTACTGTACTTGGATCCTCCGTGGGTTTGGCAGTGGTGATGACTGTACTTGGATCCTACATGGGTTTGGCAGTGACGACTTCTATACTAGGATCCTTCATGGGTTCGGTAGAGGATATGATTAAGAGGCTATATATAATCATCTCCAACCCACTTTGTGAGTAGTATACCTGTGTGAGCAGAGTCTTGACTTTCAATCATTATCATTGGTGTGATTGACTTCTTCCCTGTGTGTACTGGGATGTTCATGGGCTCAAGAGATGGAGCCGAACTAGAATTGATGATTTAGGTACATGTATGGGTATATACCTAAGTAGAGTCGGTTGATACTTCATGATTGTATCTTTCCTTTTTGGTTTATCCTTTGAGGTTTCTTGGAGACCTTCGGAGGTCTCGGGGTCACTACTGAGTATCGTATACTCACCCCTACATGGGCTATGCCCGCACTACATTGTGTTGGATGCAGACGACGGATATCACTGGTCGAGGTGGAGGCTTGTGGAGCTGGATGGTACCCGGTGGTAAACCACTAGATGGGACGTACATGGAGCAGACGGTCGGACCCGAGGAGCTGTGGAGACCATCTATACCCACCCTTCACATGGGATATCTGAAGAACGACTCGGTGGTTTGCTACATTACTTTACTATTGTTGTACCTTCTTTTTAGTTGTACTGTACTTTCAGTTGGGTTTTTATACTAGCCCATTTACTTTTCAGCACTTACTTTTGTACTCAGTTTACTTAGTGCTTACTTCAATTGTGTACTATGTTGTGTTTGTTTAATTTTATAAAGTAAATGCATTCCCTTTTATTAGAATTTATGCCTTTAGTGCTACTTGCCAGACCCTGGCCTATGGAAGGTGGGCTTGGGGTAGTCACGGCATGGGTCCTGAGGACGGGTCGTGATAGGCGCACTTGTAATGTTTTTAAAATAAAAAGTTATACCCATGTTTTCCACATTCCACAAAGCTAAAATATTATAAATTATAGATAATATAATATATAAGGTCAAAATATTTTCCATTAAATTGGTGTTTTAAATTTTTTTGGGTCATTTTTAAACCTTACCTTTTAAATTTAAGCACTTGGTTAACCCATTTTTACCTTAAACTTGGAAGTCATTTTTAAATGTTTTCACTATTAATTTTGGTAAAAAAAATTAATTTATACTTGTAATATAAAATAAATTATTTTTATTCCAAATATGGAATCCATTTTTCTAATTTCCATTAACATATTTTGAATTTTTTTATTTAAAAATTATCCTGTAGAGGCGATGAGAAAGTGTGTTTTCTAAAAGAAAATGTTCTAAAGATTAAATAGTATTTATATAAAAATTCAATATGAAAATATTTCTAATGAAATAAGATCAATTAATAGATGTATAGTTGTCAAAATTTTACCTTTAAAGCCATTATAAAATAATGTGGTCAATTTTTAATTCTTTAAAAAAATTAAAAATTCTTAATAAAAACAAGTATTTTAACTATTCATCTAAAAATTTATCTTTTAGAATGTGTTCAAAATTTTAGGCTATGAGAATTTGGAAAATTTATTTCTTGAATTATTTTCCTTTTATCAAATAAATCTTCTAAAATAAAAAAAATAATTTTAAATTATGTTTGAAAAATGCAACTAAAATATTTTTTAGAAAAATATTGTTTTTAATCATTAAATTAGAATTATTATTATATCTTTTATAAAAATACACAAGATAAGTGTTTGAAATTTTATATATCACAAAATATATAAATTTCATTAAAATAATTTAACAAAACTGATTTATTTAATTTATTGGGATAAAACATGTTTATGCGAATAAAAATATTTTTTCTCAAAAAGATTCCCTTTATTCCCAAATGGGTTTTATTTCCATTTATAATTAATTGGTCACCATTGAATTCATTATATATAAATTGTTAGGCTACATATATTGATAATTTATTTAATACTATTCATACTCACCATTCTAATGGATTTATGATAAATATCAAGTTAAATAATAATGTTTTAATTATATATCACAATTCTTTTAAACTTGGTGTTGCGTGTTACAATGATAAACTCATATTTACCTATAATGAAAGCTAAAATTGGTGTTACATGTATAGAAAAATACCAAAATTATTATATTTATTTTAAAATGGTATTTCATAAATATTAGGGGTATTACAATAAATATAGGAACTCAAAATATGGTTACTTTTATATATTCCTGATAGTTTAACAGTTATAACAGTCAACTTGAAAATTTTAATTTTATTATAGTTTCATAGTTTTTGGTTTCATCTGTTTTTACCTGTACCATAATATACATAAAATAATATATATTAAGTGGAGATAATCGTTAATATCATAGGTCATTACATTCTTTACCCTTAATATATTTCTTTATAGAAATTTTATTTAATATTCTAAGGTGATGAAAAATTAGAGTACTTTAGATTCATGTTCATTTCAAGTTACAATGTTGTTTCTTACACATATGGTAACATTGAAAAGGTGAGTTTTCATATTGTGTGGAACTTTCTCTCTTCAGTCCAACATCTTCCTCACACTCTTCTTATAGAAGATACCATTCTTAATATGTACCACTACTGAATTTCCTAGATATTTGGGTTATATTTTGTAATTTATAATGAGGGATACGTGAAACACATTTTGTACATTGGATAGGTCCGGTGGGAGTCCTAGTTGATATAAGGCAAAACTATTGTGGTAAAAATCTCAAAGTGGATAATATATCTCTCACGTAACATTTTATTTCCCCACATATTATGAATCCTTTCCATGTAGATATATAATGGAACACATCATCACAAAACTCAAACTCAAAGTATCATCGATTAGTATCAACAAAATAATTCTATCAGCTTTGTGCGGATTTGATGTGCAGTTGAATGATATTGACCTTTACTACAATTTCACTGAAAATATCGAATCCTATAAATATTCATTCAACTACCTATTCTTAGAATTTATTTTTTCTATATCTCTTCCTATATAAGATTTTTATAGGTCCATTTGGATTCTTAAGTGGAAACTATTATTAATTGAAACCTTGAAAAAATGAATATATGGGTCCAGCAACCCTTGAAGTCCATAAATAATATTATCAATATAACCTAAAGAGTCTAGATACACCATTAATATGGGACATCATCCTAGGTTTGATAGTCCCTATTGAAGTTTAAATCTCTATTTATATAATCTAGAATACTCTTCATTAATTTTTAGGTGAACCTTTCATCAAGATAAAAAAAATTGATAGTGACATTCAATGACTCTTTACCACTTATCAAATGTATATACTTTATTTTTGATTGAGTGAAAATTCATTTCAAATGGGAATGAATTTTTATGTTTTTATAATAAATACCACCACAATGAATATAAAATTATACCCTTTTTATATCTTTGGATGATCTATGAACAAATACAAAGTGATTTTCTTTTTTTGCATAGGTATGCGTAATTGTGTCACCATCCCTTTAGATTTTTTCCTCTCACCCTTGACCTTCTAACACACTTGGTACTTTTTTAAATATTATCTAATCTATTTATTCATATTTTCCCACTAATAGGGTTATTATATATCTTCATACATTTTCATGTTTTCTAGGAGAATAGAGGATTCCAAGCTTTAATAATCATTTAGTGCCTCCTTATTTATCTTTGGATATGATTAAACCTAAATTTATTTTCAAAATATCACTACTCGTTCATCATAGTCCTTTAAAAAATATTTTTTACCTTACCTAGAATATACATATTCTTTCATATGTCCACATAATCCTATTGATCTTTTTTAATAATTTAATATAGTGATAGTTGATCAGTCAATTAAAAAACATTAGGAGGATTTTTCATTCATCATGATTCTTATGTCCAACCATACTATGTACAAGAAGATTATATAATTATCAATCATCATCATATATAAGGTTATAGGATATTATCTAAATTGAGCATCTTCCAATTTATTTTTCTTCCTCATATGGTAATGGATTGATTAATCATAATCATTGATCAGCTCAAAACATCTTCATTGGCGCATGTTGTTATTCGTCAGTGTGGATATATATTTATAGATCTTATAGTCTGTATATATATCACACATATCTTTTTAGAGATAATTCCACCAAATTATCATTGAGGATTTTACTGAGGCCCACTCAATATCATAATTTTTATAATTATGTTCATTTACCTTTAATATTTTTTATGCATAAGCAGTCACTTTACCATTCTATAAGAGTAATCAATCAAATACCTTTTTGTATGAATCGCTATAGATAAAAAGTCTTTACCCACTTTATTGTATTATCAGTACAAGTGTTTTGGTTAAACTGTTATGCATCTCCTTGAATAACTCTTCACATTCATATATCAATACAAACATTACTCCTTTCTTAGTAGGATTTGTTAGCAAGATTGAAAATCATTAGACTTTTATAAAAAAATCCAATATTACGCAACTAATCTGAGGAAACTATGGCTCTCCATCACTGATAATATTCTAGAATAATCATCAATCACATTTTTCATTTAATGGTCCAGAATTATTTCATTAGATATGATAACATTCCCAAAGAACTATTCTTTCTCCTCCCACAACTCCCCTTTACTATACTTTTTATAAAATTTCACCCCCCTTAAATTCTTCATCACAAAATTAGTGTGATCCTATTTTTATTTCTTAATTTTTCAAAATATAATAATATAATCTATAAATACTACAATAAATTTATTGTGGAAATTTATAAATACTCCATTCATTAAGTTTTTAATGATCTCTATAGAATTCATGAGTTGATAGGGAATGACTATAAACTCTTAGTGCTTATACATTGCATGAAAGATGGTCCTGAGAATATCCTCCTTGTTTACCATTAACTAATGATATCCTAACTGATTGTATACTTTATAAAAGTATTAATATCATCATAACTAATCAAACGACCCATCATTCTATGGAATATGATACATTTTTTATCATTATATTATTGAGTTCAAGAAAATAAATATATAAATGCATATAATCATCTGTCTCCTTGAGAAAGGGGACCAATGCACCCCATAATGAATCACTTAGTCATTTTAAACCCATTCCCAAATGTATTGTTAAATTATTTTTTAGTTCATCCAGTTCAATGGGGTCCATTATCTATATATTCTTGGATATCAGTAGAGTTTCAAGTATAAGTTCAATTTAGGACTCAACATATCCATTAGGCTGAGTACCAATAAATCATATTGTGAATATATTTGTATTATATAAAATATAGGGAATTTCATTAACATTTTACCTCTCCATTTATAAAATCATTTAACTTATATATTATTACTCATGATTAAAAAATATACCTTCTTATGAAGAATATCCCAAATGAGATCCATCCTCCTATTTAAACTTATAAAAAACCAAAGGGTAATTTTAGATATAGAAGGTAATTTCCTTCTCCAAACTTTTGATGTGAGTTCTACATTGACATAACTAGTCCATTCCTAGTATTGCATCAAATTCAACTAAAATGATCACAACAAGGTTCATTGTGTGATTAATCCCATAAACATCAACTTGGGATGTGTTATGTACTTGAGATGAAAATATTACTCCACTACATGTTTTCATTGATTAATTAACCACCCCATTTTTTGTGGTGTTTAAATAAATTTAATAAACTTATAATATATTAAGTATTTCATAGAAATAGAATCAAATGGTGCTTTCATTTTTCATTAATGAATAACAAAAAATATCATCACTACATTATTTCTTTAATCGACCTTAATTGTATTAAAAAAATAATAATTCCCCTACTCTCCTAGTCTTCGTTGTTTTTTTAATTGGTTATCTTCGAAAACTCTATTCAATTGAATTAGTTCACATATTTTACATGTTACCTATATTATACATTAGACAAGAGGCTAAGGACTGATTTTATTTTCTTCAATCGCATTATTGGGATTCTTCATCTCATTTAAATATCTTTTAATATATTCTAGCTTGATATACCACCATTCAATATATGAAACATTTCATGGTCACCTTTTGAGAGTTTTCATGATTCCTATGTCCACAATTTTTACATGTGGAATGATATATTTTCATACATTCATGAGTTTTATCTCATTATTCTCTGGTGTTAAACTCCATTATTCACTTCATATCCCTAGTTCCCTATAAGAACTAAGAATTAAACATTTCTATCTCAATATTGAAAACACATCAGAAAACATCTTCATAACATTAAATTTCTTTAATTTTGAAATCTCTCTATAGACTTGGATTTATGCCTCTAAATGGGCAGTTAGTCATAATTTTAGTGTTAATGAAAAATAATAGGTGTATAATGTAATAAATTTTAATTTATCCTTATAAGATCCCATATAGTTGTCATTATTTTTTTTATTTAAATGAACTCCCTATCAATTTTAATATGAAGGGTGTGAGGGAAATATTTATTGATTAATAACTTGTTTAATTTATCCCACATAAAAGATTATATTTCTCAATCTACTTTAAAATCAAGATCTGTGTTTACCATTGATCAGCTTATCCCTCAAGGCAGTAAACATCTAGAATTAATTTTTCTTACTCCAAGAATTAAAGTAAAAATAATCATATATTAATGAATATAGTCCATTATTAATTGATTTTTTTATTAGATGATATAATGAAATGTGGAAGTCTCTGATGAATAAAGTACTCAACTATAAATTTCTCTCACATAGGGTGTTCCACGTGATTCATATTGTTATTTATAACATGATTGTGTTGTGGAAATACTTCCATGAGGTTATTAGATATACATCTCATACATTATTGAATTTCATAAGGTTTGTCATAATATTTCTCCTTGCACAAGTCGTTATCATGATTCCTTGTCTATTTCATGATTTCATAAAATAAAAATTACTTAGGCATTGGAATACATTTATTAATACATGTATACATGGTAAACCATAAAACTGGAATATGTAATTGAAACATGATTTGAATAACATAACATATTTGTAACTATGTTTCAATATATATAATCAATGGTCATTTTTACTCTTAATTTCTCTTTCAAAAATAATTTTCCTAAAACATATGTTAAAAACCTTCATAATGGTTTGTAAAGAGAGTGTGAATTAACTATATATTATCCCTAGGGAGTGTCTGCTAAGTGTGATGTTAGAACGATTTATCATGAACCAATTCGTGATTGATTTAATACTCAACATTCCATCTTTTAGGTTACTACCCCTCAGTACAACTATGTCATATTCTACATCCACATGCCAATATCTATATTGAGATTTAATTATAAGAAAAACTACACAATATCTACATTAACACAAAAAATTGGACATTCTCCAATAATTAGGATTATACCTAAGACTTCTACCATCGTTTTTCAAAAAATATCATATTTATCTTGAAAAATAACTATACCTTCCTTTAATATCATCTATAGTGACCCAATCCTTAAAAAATATTATTTCATAATTGTTAATGTAATTTTCCAACTAATACAATATGAGGTTTTAAAGGCCTACTGTATTTGGAATAATAGAGATACTAATACATCGTATTAAATATCAAAACATAATCATTATTTACAACTCCAACTAGTTCTAAAAACTCCCACAGATCTTATAAAACTATATTGGATATCTTATCAAATATACATAAGTAAATGGGTGATCTATAATGGCCACTAGGATAATAATTATGGAAATAAAAAAATAAAGAGATTCAAGAGGCATAAAATAATACAATAAAGAGGATGATCAATATAATATTGGAATGGAAAAAGAAATTGGAATAATTATATCATAAACATAATATAAAAAACATAAAACATGATACCCTAACCATAATTCAACATACACTCCCAATACCATAATCATAATGTTTAAAAATTCCCACATTGGATTGGGTTTAGTCTCTAATCTATTTCATAACATTTAATGAGATATAAAGCATTAACCAATGAATTATAGGGATATAAAATTTTTATAACATCCATTATATAAATTAAAAACATATATATTCATGCCGCATGGTGACAATAACCTACAAATAAATCATAAGTGTAATCAAACACATGAGAAGAAGTTGGTTTTATAATTTTAATTCAACACAAAACTGAAGGATAAATCATATGGATTCCCAAGATAAGAATCAATTATTTTTCTTCAATTTTTCTTAATTTAAAATAGTATATTGTACCTC
The DNA here is from genome assembly GCA_963277665.1 of Viscum album. Classification (NCBI taxonomy): domain Eukaryota; kingdom Viridiplantae; phylum Streptophyta; class Magnoliopsida; order Santalales; family Viscaceae; genus Viscum; species Viscum album. Next base: position 70,953,930 of record OY728161.1, read on the forward strand.
GACAAAAAATTATAATGGAAATAATTCATGGGAATTATGGAGGCTAAAAATTAATAAAAACATACAACTTGGGTGATGCTTCATGAAATAAGTAACGAATATCATTAAAGAATGAAATAGATTATTGTATACCATAAAATAGAATATGAAGCTTCAAATAGATATAAAATAATGTGAGTTTTTATAAGATATTCATGTTTTAAAAACATTTCTTTGGGTGATTCTTTATATAAAATAATAAATTAGATAGTTTCCATAAACTAGTTAGGCATAAAAATTGAATTTTAAAGAGAACTAAAACATGTATAAACATAAAAATTAAAGATATATTTGAGTAGGTATATATTTAATATAAATATAAAAAATAATATAGGATTTTTAAGAAAATAATATTTCATAAAGGGAGAAAAAGAAATATAAATTGTAAACTATAAGTCATATAGGGGTACAAAAGATCCCTTACCTCAAGTTTCACATTCATTATTTATACACCTTAACTTCTTAAATAACAATATTAATTTTATTAAATGATAACAGAAGATCAATATTCAACTATATTTCTTATTCCTATGTCCTTTAACAATCATATTTAATTTATTTATAATATATTTTTCTTAACTATGTCGATTAATTGGCATTGTTTGATTAATTGTTTCACAACTCATTATATATGTTTACCATGGTTGAATGTGTTGTAAAATAGTTTCATAATATCCAAAAAATTAAAATTTACTTGGAAATAATTATTATATATTATATATTAATTTTAAATCCAACCATAGTGGGTGGTGATGAGATATGAAACTCATTTCTCATGGATTTAGTAGTCTGTATGTATACATAATTTAAATATTACATTAATCCTTATATTAGTGAAATTAAGGAAAATTATAATATAAACAATTCATAATCATATTTATATTATAGATATAATATTTAATTTTTTATATCATCATTTTCATCATTCATAAATTACGGTGATGAAAGATGGATGACATAGCTTTATGGAGGTGGTTGTTTGCACAATTCACTAAGGCTAATTCTTTGTTTCTTATAAAAAAGGAGAGGAATAAATAATTTTATTTCCATTTTGATGGAGACTTTATATTCTCTGTGATATTTTCTTGAAAGTGATATTTCAAAGATAACTTCTTAAGAACAAGGTCATAAATGATAAGAAAATGGTCTTCTTAGAGGAATATTTGGGAGAGTTTTATAGGATATTAAAATTGGTAGTGTGACCATGTATGGGTGGAAGATATACTATTTTATAAGTGATGAAAATGAAAAAATTGTGAATTCCCTTTACACATCCATGATAAAAATAATCTATTACTATAAAAATGAATCAAAAATTTAGTAACCATAGATTTTTGGATTATATTAGGTTGATCAAGAATCTACCAATACATTTCCCTTTTTAAACATGTTTCGAGTCTTTTACTATAGTTTTTTACATATTTATATATTGATTTATACCTTGGTAAATAGTTTTTTAACTAATTAATTTTTATTTTATTTATAATCATAAGGTAAAAACTTCTACAAAAAAATTGATTTTTTGAAACTAAATATAATATCAATTTAATGTAAATACATTTTAAAATATGATAGAATAAAATTTTAAACTAAAATAAATAATATATAATAAACCACATTTCTAGGAAAATTTATTGTAAAAATTAAGAGTTCTTCAATATTATTTAATTTTGAGTAAATATTTAATGACTATTAATACAGATATTTATATAGGTTTAAACACAGTATTAGAGTCTTAATTAAATTTATACCATATTTATTTAATACATAATAATTAAATGATTTTAATAAAACCATTCTTAAAAGAGTTGTTTTAACATTTTTGTGGTAATTAATACTAATCATAAAAATATTACCATTATGTATAAAAATTAAATTGATCTTAATATCCAATATTGACATATTGAGATCAAATAGGAAGAAAAATATTGGTATATTTAATTTCAAAAAAGTTATGAAGTCATATTTTAATCATAATCATGTAAAAATTGTTTTTAATTTTAAATATTACATTGGTTTCAAAAATGCTAATCATGATTTTTTTAACTAAAAAATCTTTTTTAAAATGCATTATATTACTTAATAAATATTTTTTTATAGATAAAATTTTTATTAAAAAATTATTTAATTATTTTATTATAAATGTGGTATTTTTTCAGAAAAATCGGTATTTTAAATATTCACATGAAAATAATTTATTACATAAAACCCCCAAAATTTCATCATAAAATATTTTTGATATTCTGAATCCAAAAATTATAATAATTTTTTCAATTTCAAAATCTAAATTTATTTTAAATATATGAATTAAAATTTAAGATATTTTTATCTATTAGACCTAGTTTAATAGCTATAACAATTGTCTTGAATAATTTATTTTTATTATATTTTCATGGTTTTTTTAGTCAATTAATTAATGTAACAAAATATACTCCACATAATACATATTAAGGGGAAATAATCACTAATATCTCATGTTTTTATATTCTAAAAACCATTTGATCCCTTTATCATGAAAAATTTGAACATAAATAATATCTTACCATCCATATCCATGACCATTAGTTTTTTTATTCTGTAAATACCCATCCATGATGTCACTACCCAACCTAATGGGGTTTGAGCCACAACTACCTCATGCATGCTTCTATTGTCATGGGGTTTGTGACAAGTGATGAAAGGAAAAACTAATATGGGATTCCTATTCATATATACTTGTATGCATACACCCAACCATCTCTATGCATAAGTGAAGAGGAATAATAATGAAAAAATAAACATCTAGATAATAAACCATGCATGTGAAAACTATAAAAAATACAATTTTATGAAATTATAATATGGAAAGAAAAAAAAGAGGAAAAATACATGCCCTACTAGAAATATGTCTCAACATGAAAAAACTATAAAAGTAGGTGTTGAGTGAGCTCTGCTCTAGATCTCCAAGCTTCGACCATCGTATGCAATCAAATTCAACTGGGTATCCCTATGCTCTGATGTAATCATCATGGACTAGTCCATATTCTATAGGAGACAAGACAGATGTGAGATAATCCAATGCATGGGTGAGTTTATAAATACCTAGTAGGATTCCTTGAAACCTAAAGGGGGGCTATAAGAGATAATATAAGAATAGACAGTTCAACCTAAATCAATAGAGAAATAAAATCATATCCAAATAATATTAATATATATATTCTCATAAAAAACCCAAATGAGATGGAAAGGGGATGTCCATATCACAACCCATCTTGGAAAAAGAGTTTTTCATTAGTTCCCAAGTGGCCCATAAATGATTCTAAGTATCAAACATGTTTTTCCATAAGAATAACAATGAAGAGGTATCACACCTATCCAATATGTCAAATGAATATTATACATTAGACAAGAGGCTAAGAACTGGTTTTCTATTTTTTCCATTGATCACATTAATGGGATTATTCATACCATTTATATATATTTTATATTTATTTACCACCTTTACATATATGAAACATTTCATGTTGCTTTTAGATAGTTTCCAGGATGCCTCTGTCCAGACTTTTAACATGTGGAATGTTATATTTTCATACTTCCATGGGTTTCAACTCATGCTCTTGTAGTGTTAAACTCAATTAACTACTTCTTATCCATAGTTCTCTATACCAACTATGAATAACCCATTTCTCTATCAATATTGAAAAAACATCGAACAACTTATTCATAACATTCAATTATATTATTTTATAAACCTTTATATAGACTAGTCTTTAACCCTCTAAATAAGAAGTCAACCATAATTTTAGTGTTAACAAAAAAATAAAGGTTTATCATGCAATACATTTTAATTTGTCCTTATAAGATCCCATATATTTATCATTCTTTTTCTTGAGTTAAGGAAACTCTATCTATATTTTAAGATGAAGGGTGTGATGTATATGTTTATTAATAAATAAATTCTTGAATATATCCCACTCAAACGATTCTATGTCTCGGATTATATTGATATCTAGATCTATGTCCACAACTGATCAGCTTCTCCCTCACGGGGGTAAACATCTGTAACGAATTTCACTTACTCAAAGCATTGAGGGAAAAATAATCACATCTAAATTGATATTTTTCATTATTAATTTATTGTAGTATTAGATGTTATAATGAAATTTGTAGGTCTCTAATGAATAATGGACTCAACTTCAAATTTCTCTCTCATAGGGAGTTCCATGGGATTCATGTTGTTATTCATAACATGAGAGTGTTGTTTCAATACAACCATTAGGTTCCTAGATCTAAACCTGTTATTTTTTGAATTTTTTAGTCACAATATTTTCTAGTGCATGAGTTCTTATCATGATTCTTTCTATGTCCTAACATTTTCTAAAATAAATAACAATTATGGAAGGGAATACTTTTATTAACACATGTATATATGGTAAACCATAAAATTAAAATATGTAACTCAAACATTATGTGCATAACATAACATATTAGTAACTACATTTCAATATATGCAATCAATGGTCATTTTTACTATTAGGTTCCCTTTCCCAATTAATTTTAATAAAAAATATTTTCAAATAATTCCTAATTTTTTTAATGAAGAATGTGAGTTAACAGAATCTTATCCCCAGGGATTGTTTTCTATGTGTTCAGTTAGACTTATATATCATGCACAAATTCATTATTAATTTAATACCCAACATTCCCTCTTTTTTGTTATTTCCCCTCAGTATAACTATGTCTGATCCTACATCTTCATGCCTATATTGGTATAGGGATTTAATTTTAAATAAAACCACACAATCTATAATTTAACATAAAAAAGGATATTCTCCAATATTTATACTTATACATAAGTCTTCATCCAGGGTTTTCCAATATTTTTCCCATATTTATCTTTAAAAAAAACTGTACCTTCCTTTTATGCCATCTATAGTTACCCAATACTAAAAAATAATTTCATAATTATTAATATAATTTTCTAACAAATACAAGATCTGGTTGTAGAGGAATAGTGTATTTGGAATATTAGAGATACAAATACAACATATTAAATATCTAAACAAAGTATTTATTTAAAACTTTACATAGTTATGAAAACTCCCATAGATATAATGAACTATATAGCATATCTTAGTTAAAATACTTAAGTAAATTGGTGATCTAGAATGCCCACTAAGGGAATAATTATGTAAATACAGAAAAAAAAGAGATTTAAGAGGTATAAAATAATATAATAATTTGGATGATAAAAAAATAATATAATTACATAATAAATTGGAATAATTAAATCATAAAAATAAAGACAAAATAGGAAAGATGATACCATAAACCTAATTAATAGACACTCCCTAGACCATCATTATAAATTGTACAAAGTCCCATAGTGTATTAGGTTCAGTCCCAAATCCATTACATAACATATCATGAGATTTGAATCATTACCCAATACATTAGAGAGATATATAATTCTTATAAAATACATTATATAAATAAAAAACATATATATGCATGACACATGGTGACAATAAACCACACATAAATCATAAGTCTGATTCAACCCATGAGAAGTAGTGGATTTTATAATATGATTCAACAAAAAATTGTAGGATAAATCATATGGATTCCCAAGATAAGAATAAATTATTTTTTTACAAACTTTCATTATTTAAAATGGTACATAAGACCTCAACACAAATTAATAGTGTATAGAATTCAAGGGAATGATATTGGAGAAGAATGAATAAAAACATACCAGTTAAGTGATGCTTTATAAAATAAGTAATGTATATTTTTAAAGAAGTAAAGACCAATTTTTTTCCATAAAATAGAATTGAAAAATGGTATTCAATATAAAATGATGAGAGTTTTTAGGAAAAATTCATGTTTTAAAAATATTTCATGGGGTGATTCTCAATAAGAAATAAGAAATGGGATAGTTACCATATACTGGTTTGGCATAAAATATGTAATTTCAAAGAAAACTAAAACATTTTTTTTAATGAAATGCTTCTTTTATTAAAAGCAAGAGAAGAAGAAAACCAATAAATAGTCTGGGAAAGAAATAGGGAAACCCCAATACAATAAAGGCTATTTTCTATACTTTTTCAGCAGACGCTCGGTTAGCTTTTGTTCTTCTTCTCTGAAATCATTAAGCTCCGCTCTTCCATGTCCTTCTCCCTGGCATTTCAATCTCCCTCTGCAAGCACTTTCCTTACTCGTGAGTTTTTGAAGCCTTCCATGTAGTGTCTTTGTATCAGTACTATCAGAACCCGAGCTATCCCCTATTTCTTTCTCATCAGAAGGAGCATTTTTTGTCACTGGAATCTTCATTTCTTCTACAGTAGTCCCCTCAACTACCATTGTGGAAGCACACAGAGGTGATGTCTTCTGGTAGGTAACAAGTTGAAATCCTTCAGGATCTACAATTGGCTTTGTAGAAGAGTGAAAATCCTTAGAGGTGAATCAAGATTCATACTCTAAAGTTGGTTTACCTTTGCGATTCACAGAGGGAACCAATTTTTCTTGAATATGTTATTGATCAACCACAATTTGTGCTTCTTTTTCTCTTGATTGTCCTTTTCCATCACTTGGAGTATCAACATGATGGACATTTTCTTCATCCATAAAAATCTCAACCCAGGACTTCTTCTTAGCACATACCTTGGGTGAGCTTGGGTGATCACCCATTTCATTGACCTTAGATTCCACTTCATTAATGGTGCCTTGATCCTCTTTCTCAGTAGGAATAGAAACTGTGCCCAGATCTTCCATATTTTTACCCAGTTCTTTGTCAACCTCATTCAACAACTGTGGTTCAGAATTTCGTGAAGAGGTAGTATTATTTTTCATGAGACAATTATTGAAATTGTGACCACGCAAATCAAAAAAGCTGCAAACTAAATAACACGGACAAGAAGTCAAGTCATGACCAATAATATTGCAGTATTTATAGAATTTAGGAATTTTCTCATAAATTATCTTTAGCTCAATAATATCATCATCAGTTCCTATCATCACCTTATCAACAAGAGTCTAACTCAACTCAATCTCAACCATAAACCAAGAAAAGTGTCCAAAACAGGCATCTTCTGTTTCCTTACCAATTTTTTTTTGGAATACCAATAGACAAGTCAATATCGTACAATATTTTGGGGTGCCAGAGTATCTAGTTTAAACCATAAAGTCTAACCCAACATTGATAAGTAGTGTTACCAACATCCAAGGGATTGAACTTTTTGCCTCATTCATGCAGATGAACAATTCCAGGTTTGAGGGCAATGGATTCAAAACTCCATGCTTGAAATTTTAGTTCATCCGTTGGGAAAAGCATACAAAAATATCCTCGACCAAGCGAGACACACTTACAGGATGAGAAACCCCAAATCGAGGAAATATGTTCCTTGAGATCCTCAATTTTCAAGGGTAATGATCCTTTTGGAAGAAACAGGTGAGAAATAATTGAGAACTCACCCATTTTAATCCTCTCAGAGACCGCAATGGGATGCGCCTTGATATGAACAATATTACCTTTTCTTCGAATTGATTAATCAAGCCCACCTTTGAGATTATAAAAGGAATGAGCGCCACTACTTTTCGAATGGATTGCAGCATAAAAATTAGGAGCTGTAATAGGGTTAGCTTCTCCATCAGAAATAGAACCATCCAGTGCTATGGAAATAGGCAAATCCTTCATGGAATCCTTGACAATAGCCACAATTTTGGCCTCGCGTTTGAGACCGCCCAATTCATTCACCCCTACCGGGGAAGAGCTCCCACCACCAATTGCAACTGCAAAACCACCACTGACACCAACCAGAGACAATCGCGCGTCACAACTCGCAACCGCAGCAGGTCCCAAAAACGCAGGAGATAAGCTTGCTCCGCCATCCATGACCGTAGAAAAATAATTTTTTAAATACTTACCTAAGAATAATATTCAACTACATGAACAAAAAAATAATTTTTTTAAATACTTTCCTAAGAAAATTATTCAACTATATTTTATATTTCAAATTCATTTAACTATGATATGTAATTTATTTATAATATATTTTCCTTGACTATGTCTGGTAGTTGAGGTTGTTTTGTCAATTTTATTATAGAATGTTAATTATGTTGACCATGGTTTAATGTTTTGTAAAAGAGTTTCAAAATATACATAAAATTAATAATTATATGGAAATATTTTTTATATATTATATATTCATTTTAAATCTAACTAGGATTGGTGGTGATGATATACGAAACTCATTTCTCCTGAAAGTAGTAGTCTTCACGTATGAATAATAAAATTTTATATTATTCAATATATATGTATGAAAGAAAGTAAATTTTAATACAAAATTTTCATAATAATATTTATATTATAGATATCATATTTATTTACCTATCTCATCATTTGAATCATCCATGAATTTTGGGGATGAAAAAAATGATGATATCACTTTTTGGATGCATTTTTCAGCACAATACACTAACAATACTTCTATTTTTCATTTCATATGGAGTCAAATAATTAATTTCTATTCCATTATGTTATAGTCTTGATCTTCTCTAAGATATTTCCTTCGATGTAACATGCTTAAAAAACTTGTAAAAAATTGGGTAATATGGATGAGAAAAGGTCCTCTATATATGAATATTTTAGAGAGTTTCAAGTGATATTCAAATAAGTAGTGTAACTAATTACTGGTGTAAGATATAAAAAAGTGATTAATATGAAACATTTGGGAATTACCTGTAAACTTACCTGATATCAATAAACTATTCTTTGGAAAATTACTCCAAAATTTCGTAACAGTGGATTTTGGGGTGATATTTGGTTGATCAAGCCTCTACGAAGAAATTTATCTAATTTTTCAATCATTCTTCAAGTATTTTATATAGGATTTCACATATATAAATTCTAATTTTTACCTTCATAAATAGTTTTTTTACTAAGTTATTTATATTTTATTTAGAATCATAAGGTGAAAACTACTTCAAAAATTCTATTTTTTGAAACTAAATTTAATATCCATTTAATGTAACTCTATTTATAAATATGGGAGAATAAAATTTTAAATTAAAATAAATAATATATAATAAAACTGTATTGTAAGAAAATTTATTTTAACCGTAATGTATTTTTTTAATCTTATTTAGTTTTATTTAACAATTTAATGACTTTTAATTTAATTACATATAGGATTAAACAAAATATTTTAGTATAAATTTAATTTATATAATTATGATTTATTACATAAATTTAAATGATTTTAATAAAACAATTCCTCGAAGAACTGTTTACCATTTTTGTGGTAATTAATACTAATCATACTATTATTATCATTAAGTATAAAATTGAAAGTGGGCTTGTTATATAATATTGACATATTGAGCTCAAATATGAAATAAAATTTGGTATATTTAATTTCTCAAATATGATAAATTCATATTTTTATCATAATCATCTAAAAACGTTTCTACTGTGAAATATTAATTGGATTTCTAAAATCATAAACCTGTTTTTTGATAAAGTCAATATGGTATTTTTAATTGAATTAAATTATATAGTAAATATATTTTTTTTATAAAAATTGTTTCTTAATCATTTATTTAATTATTTTATTATAAATGTCATAGTTTATAACAAAATCACTAAATTAAATATTCACATAAAAAACATTTATTGCATAAATCCCCTGAAATTTCATCTTAAACTATTATTGATATTTTAATTCCAAAAATCATGTTAATTTTTTCAATTTCAAATTCATAATTTATTATAATTATATGAATTAAAAATTTAGTTACTACTCTCTATTCATGCTAGTTTAACAAGTATAACAATTGTTTTTAATAACTTATTTTTATTATTGTTTAATGTGTTTTAGTTTATTCTATTACTGTATGTAACAAAATATACTCAACATAATATGTATTAAGGGTAAATAATCATTAATATCTCTGTTTTTTATATTCTACACACCACTTGATCCCTTTATCATGGCCAATTTGAACCTAAATAATCTCTTATCATCCTTATCCATAACCTTTATTTTATGTTATTCCCAAATTACCCATCCAAGATTTCACAACCCAACCCAATGGGGTTTGATCCATAACTACCTCTAACCGACCTCCATATTCAAGGGGATGGTGATAAGCACTAAAAGAAATAACTTATATAGAAGGCCTTTCCTTAAATACCTATATGCATACACCCAACCATCTCCATAGAGAAGTGATGATGAATAGTAATAATAGATAAAACATCTAGAGAATAACCCATGCAAGTAAAAACTCTAGAGAATACAAGTGCACGATAGCATAATCTAAAAAGGAGAAAGAGGTAAAATACATCCCCAACTAGAAATATGTATCAATGTGACAAAACTAGAAAATTAGGGGATGAGAGATATCAGATCCATATATCCAAGCCCCTACCACCATATGAAATCAAATGCACCAGGATATTCATATGCTCCTCTATAATCACCACTAACCAGTCCATATTTGGTAGAGGACACAAAACGTCTGAGTAAATGTAATGTAGGGGTGAGTATATACATACCCCGTAAGATTCCCTAAAATCTAAAGGTGCAGTCATAAGAGGCACGATAGGAATAGACATCTCAACCCATTGTAAGAGAGGTAAAGTGCAACCAAAAAGACATAAAAATATATATTATCATAAAATTCATAAATAAGAGAGAAAGTGGTTCATCGTCTCATATCTCAGCCCATAAAAGTGTTTTTAATTTGTTTCAAAGTGGTCCATCAATGATTCCCATTATCTCACGTGTCTATCCATATTAGTAACCATGTGGGGGACTGACACATCTCCAATCTTCTAAGAAATTTATGGAGCATAATCTCTAAATAGAGGAATCATTCCCTATTGTTTCTAGGGTGAGGGGTTACCAACGAGTAGATAGATAACCCACACCATAGTTTTTATGGGAGATAATACATATAAAATAGAGGACTCGTGCCCCGGTATGATATAGGGGTACCACTCTGAGTTAGGAGGACCTATATCATAGTCCATTAGGGGTTACCACTCATTATAATGGGGACTTTTTCCCTATCCTATAGGGGTACCACATAATAGATATAAATCACATACCCTAGTCAATCAGGGTGTAATACTTAGTGTAAGGAGGACCCACACCCTATCCGATAGAGGTTCCCACTCGGTAGATAGTGGAATCGCACCCTAGTCCATCATGGGGGTACCACATTATTGATAGAGGACGTGATGCTTATCTAATCAGAGGTACCACTTGTAATATAGAGGACTCATTACCAGACTATCAAGGGGTATCACTCTAATGAACATGTTTTATCACTATCGTCGTCAAGCACTACCTAATGAAGGTCAATATTTGGGACACCTCTCATCATATCTCAAAACCCAGTATAAATTCCACCATCATGTTCTGTGAGGAAAACAATCACAATGGGATACTCAAAAAAATATAATTCCAAAAATAGGTAATGCTAAAGCAATTAGTTTCCTCAAATGGAGGGTACATGGGGTGTACGGGGACCCACATGGCATGTGGTCTCACTTTTCTTCTTAGTCAGGTCCTTATATTATACAAAAATCATTACAATGTATTCATATATGGTGTCTAAGAGAACTACATGTTATTCCTTAGAAACTCAGGGTCCTGCTCGTGCTCCCTTCCATGATCGTGTACTCTGGTCGTGTCCTTCTAAATTGGTTGTGTTTGTGTAACATGGATGTGTTTGTGCAAACTGGTGGTGTTTGTGCACCACAGTTTTGTTCCTAGTTATGCTAGTTCCATTGTACTCCCAAATTATATGATGGGTCTCTAGTACCTATTCACATGGAATGTAGGGTTCCCACATGGTGTTTTATATTTTACTCGCCCCTAAAATCCTAGCATCCGCAACCTAGGGTCTGCATGCCATGTGTTCTTATGGCTACACAGCATGTGGTTGGGGTTTTCCCAAAATATCATATCCACTCTCTGTGTTACAAACATAGCATAGAAGAATTTAGTATCACCTAAATAACCTTAAAATATGGTAGTAATCACCTCCAACCATCATTTCCAGCCATCCATTTTCCAGAAAACAGAATTTGGCTCTCCATCATGGAGTCGTTGTCAATTGTGGTTCCTCTCTTTGCCTCACAAGATCTTCAAATCTGCAGTGTAATAACCCACATCCATAAATCTATCCTAATATATATATTATTCATCAATCAATTACTCAAAACAAATCCTCCACATATCAGGGGGTCTGAACACACTCATACCCACCTAGAAATGTCATTCATTGATGAATAATATGCTCTATAATTAATCATAAAGATCTTTTATGTTTATTGCATCTAAATTCACCTTAATTCAAAGGCACATCATCAACTGGTCTCAATCCAATAATAAATAACATGGTATTCTCCTCTCAAGGATCCCAATGTTATGTGGATAATTATGGAGATCTTCCAAAATGATTATTTTATAGAGGGATTTAGGTTTTAGGTCATTAATCAATTAAATAATCCACTGAATGCAACTGTCAATGGTTCTTTTATCTGAATATACCATGCAGATCCACCAATAGGTCATGCCTAGGATAAATATGTGGATTTGGATTCAGCCACACTCTCATAATTTTGATCTAATGATCCATTTAAGAGATATATCTTTTTTCTTGAAAACTATTTCCTTATAACATAAAATATATTTAATATTATTAAAATTTTTACTCTAGTCACACCAGAACTCAGAATCACATGTCGTCTCATCACCGGACTCCATAAATCTTTATTTATATAAATATATTTCATAGTATTACAAGAAAAAAATAGGATCTCTACATTATTACCTCCTTTATTCTTTTTATCCTTGAAAAGTAAAACTATGAAAATAGGTGAGGATATGGAGCCCACATCTGGATCTCCCACTCCCATGAGCTCTCATACAAACTCCCAAGGTTACACAACAAAAGAACCAAAGGGATGGTCCATCCACATAGGATACTCTCACGTTGATCCTTGATCAGCATGGAGTCTCTGAATAATTGGATACATCCTTGATGTTCATCTCTCCCAAGTCAATGAAATTCATGAGATCAGGAATATATCTCCTTAGCTATGACACATGGAAGATGTCATGAACCCGCTCCAACTATGGGGGTATGGTGAGGTTGTATGCAATCTCTCCAACCATCTACAAGATTTTGAACATCCTGGTAACCCTTAGGGTTAACTTTACCCCCAAGATTAATCTCTGCAAGCCTTGTAATATGGAGACTATTAAGATAATATGTTATCCCTGCTAAAACACCAAGGTCCTACCTTATCGATCTACATAATATTTCATCCTGCTCTTGGTTTTCCTCATCTACTCATGGATCACCTGAACCTTCTTTATAATTTTCTACACCATCTCTGTCCCAACAAGATATGCCTCACTGACCTCTGTACAGCACAATGGTGATCTGCCGGGTCTCCCATACAGGGCCTCAAAAGGTTCCATGTCAATAGTAGAGTAGTAGTTATTATAGTATAAAAAATATACCAATGTAAAGGGATCATATAAAATCTAGAAATTTTCAAATAAGAAAGGACTCAACATATCCTCAAACACATGGATATTGAATGAAATATTCCAATCTGTATGGGGTTGAATGGTTGAAATCATCCTCATTTGTTTTCTTAATTCCTCATGTTGGCCTCTCTATAATCATGACGAATACTACACATCCCGGTTGGAGACAACAGTCAACATCACCCCAGGAATGTAGAGAATCTCCCATACATATGACTTCTCCAAACTCTCCACCAAACTCTAGTACTTAACAGTAAGGATGAGTGCCAACTTCATATGTTAGTAAACTATCACACAGATGGAATTGTGGACTCATGATATCTAAATATTCCCTATTATGAAGTACAATGATATGTTTTTCTATTTCCACTTTAGGGTCTCAAAAGGTTGCAACAAACCTACTATAACTTGGTGCTTTGTCTTCACCTACTGACATGTGAGGCATCAAGAGGAAAACATGGCCATGCAGTACCTCATGATAGCCCCCCAAAAATGGTTTTGATGGTCTCTATACATATTCCACATAGAAGGAGGTACATTAAAATGGTGTGTGTGAAACAGTCTCTCCACCTCCTCCCGCATCGTGACTGGGAACACCATTAGTTCCTTGAAAAAGATAACATGATTCCATCCTTCAGAAAATTCATCAGGTGAATCTCTTGAGGATATATAATCATGTTAGAACTCACATTTTATATATCTTAACTATTACTATATCACATTCAAAATAATTGGAGGATCCAACACCATCAATAGAAGAAGATTTACATCCTCCTTAACCAGGGTCATCTACAAGGATACTAATTACTCATATTTCTCCCCCACAATGTGAGTCTGGGACTTCCTTATAAGGGAATCTACCACCATGTTTCGCTTCCCAGAAATAAATACTATCTCATTGTCAAAGTCGTGTTGTAACTCCAACTAGTTACTCTTTATAAATTTCCAGTCTCTCTATGTAATGACGTACCATAGAATCTGTTGGTATGATTAAACAAATAAGTTCTCTCCAAAAATATTGTTCCTCTACATCATCATAGTGAATACTATCACATAAAACGCTAGGTCATGAATTGCATAGTTCTTTTCATGGGGTATTAACTTTCTCGACCCAGATTAAATAAATTTTTTATCCATTCATTAGCACACATTTTATCACATATATTTAGGCATCATTTTATTCTACATTCTCCACAGCCTTATCCAGTAGTCTCACAATAGGAACACTTATCAGCCTCAGACTCAACACCTTGAAGGTTCTCTATCACTACTCAGTCTAGGTAAATAGATTCTCTTTCTATGTCAGGGTGTTCAATGGGGTTTCATTCCCAAATTTGACATCCAAAAGACTCCTATAGTACCCTACCAAACCAAGAATAATCATCACCTCCAATTTTCTCTTGGGTTTCTCCCATTAAATCACTGCATCAATCTGCAGTGGGTCTAAGGATAATCTATGCTAAAAACAACATTCCCCAAAAAGTGAACCTCATGGATCCAAAATTGGATCTCTAAGAGCTTACCATGAATTTGGTGATCCCGATGAAATTCTTGGACCATCCTTAATTTCTCTTAATGATTCTCCTCTGACAAAGATTATATGATTATTCCATTAATAAAGACTACCAAAAATCAATCCAATAATGGTTGGAATATTTGGTTCCCTATATCCATGAACATAGTGGGGGAATTAGTGACATAAAAATTAATCACCACGAATTAATTGTGTATGTAGTGAAATTAGAATTCTACATTTGAATATCATCCTCAAAAACTCTCAACGTGTGGTAGTTGTACCTAAAATATATCTTTTAGAACTATCTCACGCCTTGCAACTGATCATGGTTTTCATCAATCCTTGTAAAGTGGACCCATTTCTTTATCATTTCTTGGTTAATGTGATGATAATTCACAAAAAAAAAACAAATGTTATCATACACCTATTTCATGAAAAACATGAGAGCGGCCTTGGGGATGCACTAGGTCTAATGAAACCCTTCTCACAAAATTCCTCTAACTACAATCGCATCTCTCGAACCTCGATAGGGTCCATCTGTTATACCTAAGATGATATCATAGTGTTATTAAGGTAAAAAATAGAGGCAAAACTCCATCTCCCACATTTAAGGTAGTCTTGGAATAACCTAGAAAAATATGTCCACAAAATCCCCCCCCAACTGATGGAATACATATGTATAGAAAGCCTGCTAAGCCAAGGGATACACTCACCAATATATGGGTAATGGGTTGCAGACTCTTGTTTGTGAAAACCACTCAACATTCCATGAGATATCTCTTCCCACAAAGGGTAATCTCATCCCATCAAGGTGAAGGAATATAACTCATCTGAGGTGATAATAAATATGGCCTCAAACTAGAGAAAACTAGTCCATGCCCATGATTATATCATAAGGTCTCGTTGTGATGACCATAACATCCCATGATAACCTATATCCACAATGTTATAGATTTCACTATTAGTAGATAAAATATATTGAAGAATAATTCCTTTTAGAAACCTCAAGGGAAAGATGATGGGCCAAATCCTCAACAGGGATATCCATCTCTCACACTAGGAGTAAAGTTATGACAAAGAAGCTCTCACCAATATCTAAAAGTAAAAAATAAAGATTATAATAAACAGAGATCAGAAAATTAAATTTTTATTTCAAAAGAAATTTTGAGGAGAAATTTGGAAACCAGAATGACATCAAAGACATAAAACAAAACCATTCCTCCATGACCAAGATCGTCAAGACCAAATACAATCAAATTCAAAAGAAATGGAAATACCCACCCTAACAAAAAGCACTATGATTATCTTCCACCTTCCTATAGATGCTCGGCTAGATGTCTCGTGCAAGGATGCAAGGGCCCCGTATCGATGGAAAATTACATACCCTATTAAAACATCCAATTCTAGATAGTGATGATAACGAGAATGCTACCTTCTTGGAACATATTCTGAAACAGTCCCTTGAAAATAAACTATATGCAATGTATCATGGAGCAAGGTCGTAGTTCCACAATTAAATACCCAAAATTCAAAGCGTAAAAGCCTCATCAATGCATAGGAACATAAACCAAATAAACCTTCACCAAGACAAAATAAATCAAAAGCTGCATCCTCTTCCAATACCTTGAACCGCATACCACATGACTACATCAAGAAAATCATACCTCCAAAACAAAATATTGAACAAGAAATAGATTCAACCCAAACCATAATCTTGCTAAACTAAATAGATATTTCACCAGAATTTTGTGCATCACTAACGAAAAGAGGGATAATACACTCACCCGTGCCTCCATCATAGCACCACCACTAAACCGAATCACTCCAGAGAAAATCACGAAACACTAACCCAAAATCCTTCAAAAACAAATAAAAACATATACAAAATGTAATAACAAAGAAAACCATCACTAAAACACAAAAAGAGAACCCAACTGTAATCCAGATCAATATCCCATCATTGTCATCTAGAAATCCTATAGAGGCCATGCCCAACAACCAAACGCATGCATCTGAGGATGAATCAGCTCCCTTATACTACAAAAGCTAGATCATAGCCTCTTTTCTAACACTGCACTTCCATGGAACACTATCCAACGAATTTGGAGTCATGAAAGACAAACGGGTAATGATGTGCAATGCGAAGACAACTTAGACACAAAGACATTATCACGAGATAGTAGCCACTGCCATGAATACTTCATTCTTGATGTGTGGATATGTTCACATTATCACCAACACTATATTTCTTTGCCTTAACACCATAGTCGAAACACTTTAACACTATTTCACAAAATCCCAAAAAAATACCCATAAGGGGGATACTCTAAAAACTATCATAATGAATAACTGCTTCATACCAATTTTTCATGACCTGACCCATTAGGGCTTCGGTTGCAACTACCCCAAGCCAACCTCTATAGGGAAAGTTCTATTGATAAGCACCGTAAAGAATAACTAGCATAAGAGGTGTTTTCTTAAATACCTATATATATACACCCAACCAAATCGATACCATATTTCCAAGGACTAATAATAAAATATGAAACATCTATAGAATAAACCATTCATGAAAATCTTATAGAGAATACAAGAGTATGATAGAATAATCTGAAAAGGAAAAGGTGGTAAGATACACACCCAACCAGAAAGTGTCACAACTTGAAAAAACAGGAAAATTAAGTGTTGAGAGATCTTGGATCTGGATTTCCAATTACCGAAAAAAATATAGTCAAAGTCACCAGGTTATCACAATAAATATATATAATTTCCACCAACCATTCCATCATCTTTATAAGACATGACAGGTGTGGAAAAAATCCAAGATGGTGTTAGTATATGCATACCTTGTAGGAAATCCCTGAAACTAAAAGGTGGTAGTAAGAGACATGATAGGAATGGAAAACTCAACCCAAATTAATATAGAAATTAAATACCGCAATAATGATACATACATATAAATATATATATTATAAAATAAACATAAATGATAGAGTAATATGATCTCTATCTCATATCCCATCCTTGGAAGAGGGTCCACCATCAATTTTGTAGGGTTTCGTCAACAATTACCAACATCTCATGTGTCTTCCCATATGATAAAAAATGTGGTGGTCCCACACCACACCACAATGTTTCATCTTCCAGGGAAAAAATCTCTAAATATATGAAATGTTGCATAGTGTGTGAGGGGGGTGGTGTGCCACCCAGTAGATAGAGGACTTTCACCACAGTTTGTCAGTGGGTACCAGTTGTAAATAGAGGAAATGTTCCCTAGTATGATAGGGGTACCACTGAGCATAATGAGTGATTTCACCCTAGTTATTTATGAGAGTACCACTATATGTATGGAGGAACCATACCTTATCAGTAAAGGGTACCACTTAGTAGATAAAGGACTCATTCCCTAGTCTATCATGGTTGTACCACACATTGAAAGGAGTAACCACACCATATTTAGTAAGGGGTGACACTCAGTAGATATTTTACCCACACCCTAGTCCATTAGGGTGTACCACATAATAGATAGAGGTCTCATTCCACAACTTATTAGAGGGGTAACACATGTTATATAGAAGAACCATGCCTTAGTATGTCAGGGTTGTACCACTCTAATTATCTTATCTAATAATCTTCATCATCGAGTGTCACCTAAAGAAGCTATACAATATTTACACCTCACATAACATCTCAAGAAACACTATGAAGAAATAACCTATGTTTTACATGAAAAAATACTCAAGATAGTATACTCACCGACCAAGATATGAGTCCAAATGGAGAAGATATAATAGGTTTAAGGTTCATCAAAAAGGGGGTACATAACATGTAAGGGGACCCACATGGCATGTTTCCATGCTATACTTATTTCCCATTTACTTCTACAATACATGACTCACTGCCCATATATCCCAAAACGGTGTGTAAGGAGACTACAAGGTGGTCATCAACCACCTGGGGTCCTACCCGTGATCATGACTATGTCCATGTATCCTAGTTGTGTCTGTATACACTGATCATGTCCATGTACCATGGTTGTGTCCATGTATAGTGGACATTTCTATGTACCATGGTTGTATTATTGGTCATTACCATGTCCGTTTACTACTAGAGAACACTTCAAGTCTCCATCACCTAGTCACATAGCATGTGGGGATCCCCAGGGCATGTGATATTTTAATCACTACAAAACCTTATCCATTGCAACAAATTCCCTACACACTAAGTGTTCTTCAAGAATTTAGTTTGGTTTTTACAATAATATTATATCCACTCCATGTGTTCCATATCTACCATTTCCACCTTGATTTAGGCATATAGGCTACTCAAGTCTAGTAGAAATCCCCACTTACTATTGTTTTTAGTCATCTGTTGGTAAAAAAAATAGAATCTGTCTCAATTGTACAGAGCCTCCATCACTCATTGAACCTCTCATCACCTCACTGGATCTCTATATCTATGGTGAAATCACCCACATCCCAAAATCGATCTAAATTCATCCATAAGTATTCAATCTATTCCTCACATGTGAACCCATCAGGTATCTGATGGTATGATCACGCTCGTACCCACCCAGTAATGTCGAACCATGGCCCTATATTCCGACAATAAAGAAAGAGAAGAACAATTGGGTTAAAATAACAAGAACAAGGGTAAGCAAACCTTTTCCAAGAATTCTTAGAAAACATATAAATATTGGGGACAGATTTGGTTATGAAACATTGAGTAAATGGGACAAACAAATAAAATAATCAATTTAATCTAAAAGGCGACCAAGAAATGGTTTATAGAATCTCAAATCAATAAGAATATTTATAATCCATGAATAAATAGTTTAATCAATAGTAATACAACCAAAATTAAATATTTCTACATTGATTCGGATCAATCTTTGATGAAGAATGCTCTCGCTAATAAAGTATGAAGAACAATTGATATCATTGTGTCTCTATTCACCTTGATCTGGAGGCTTTTTGTTGTTTGAACTCAAACCACTAATGGAGAACATGTAATTTTACTCTCAATAATGCTAGGGTTGTGATTATGATCTAATATATATTCTATAAGGATGATTTTATAGATGGATTTATGTTTTAGTTGGTTATTGAATTAATTGATTGATCTATTGAACACACTGTTCAATGTATGTTTTATCCAAAAATCCCACACTAAAACACATTAATTCATGAATAGGGTGAAACCCGTGCTTTTTATTCAACTATATTCTCATATTTTTTGTATGATGTTCCATTTAAGTGTTATCCCCTTTTTTGTGAAAATTATACATGTGTAATATAAAATATATTTAATATATTTATAAAATTTATTTTAGGAACATTTGGCCTCATAATAAGGTTATATATTAGTTACCAATATTCAAAACAATTCTAGATATATCTAAAAGTATTAAAAGGAAAAAATAGGGTCTTTACAGAAGATTCCTTAAGGTGGTTCTCAATGGAAGATACCCAATGAAGGGGTGTGTGACCTTACAATCATTTTTCAGAATTCATTATTCTTAGTCCTCACATAATTTTTCTATAAATAAAATAGTATAATGGTTTCATTATCATTACAATACTGATATTATATAATATTAATTTTATATCCATTTTTTATCTCCATCTCATCTGTTAGAAAATGTTATCATTACTCATGCTTACATGTGGAAATCCACTTCCATGACATGATGTGATTAATTATTAATTTCCTCTTTACATGATTAGTTATAAAGAAATATTTTAATAATATTTAAGATATTTATGATATAATTATGATTATTTAATGGTCAATTATTATTTTAATTTCTTTCATTCCAACCATCAAAAAGTGGAAGCTTCACTTATGCATACACATGGATTTTCATCTCTATAAAGTGATGTAAGTAATTTTTTCAGCACAATATTATATTGATTTTTTTAAAATTGTATATAATGAATTATTATTATAATTATTATGATTATATTAAGGATTAAACCATGACCTATGTGTAATGACTAGAACCATCAAACTAAAACATACATGGAAAACAGACTAGATTTTTCACAAATGTTTATTTTAATCATGAATTGTTAATTTAAGGGCAATTAAAAATTATAATGGAATTAAATGTAGTAAATTATTTTTTATTACTGTTCTAAATTATAATTATAATAATTCAATATTTATTATACTGGGGTTTTTATTTCATGTGATACTATTTGAGACGTGATAAAAGGGTTTATGTTGCAATCACATATTTAATCAGGATTGTTTATGCTTGAAAATCCTTTGAGGGATTTATATGATGGTCATATAAAAAATCATATATTTTAACTTATTTTTTCATTTATGTTCTTTTCATGTTTTCAACTAATTATCATATCATTGATCCTTAAAAATATTGAGAAATAGTTTTAATCAGAGTTGACTTTATTTTCTTTTTGGTCAAAGAATGTTTTATAAAACTTATATGTTCATTAAAATGTATCATAGAAAACTTTTTTCTATAATTAAATAATTATTTAAAGTTGTTTTCAATAATATTTTTTATTTTTTTAAATTATTAAAAATAAATCTTTAAAAAATATTATGAAAGGATTTTTTATTTCTTTTTACAAAAGTTTTAAATGAATCTTTGTTTTAATTTTTACCACAAAATAATTATTTTCCCACTCTGATAACTATTTGTTTAATTTAATATTCCATTACAAGTTTCCATGTTTATTTTCATGTAAAATGATGTTCTCAATATTATAATAATTTTGAAATACTACCAATATAAAATGTTATTTTTACCATGTTTTTAGAAAATGGTTCGAATTTTCATTTAATGATTCTTTTAATTAATATCAACATAATTTGATTTCTACTATTCTCAAATAAGAATATTATATTACGATAACATTAAATTTCTTAGATGAATTATGATTATTATTTTCCTAGGATTATTCCATGAAACCTGTGTATTTTCCGCATGTTAGTTATATTTTGATGAGATAATGAATATTGTTATGATAACATGCTCTTCTTTTCTCTCGAATACATATGGTTATGTGATGATTATATTATTATAAAAAAAAATAATGTGAAATGATATAATGATCTGATTAATGTTATTATCATCTTATTTCAAAAATATATGTGTGTTTTATTATGGGATGGGTGGACCTATAATTTAATATCTCACCAATGCATTGGGTAAATATTGATATTTCTTAAGATAATATAGACTATAATAGGGATTTAACCTAGTTTAGTACAGTAATATATCATCTATGAAAGTGTTGGTAGTGAACCTTAACTAAAGAAATGATTTAATGGGGAGTGAACATTATCCACTATGGGAAATTTTCCACTATAGTATTATTAGAAGTGATCCTTGACTAATGAAATGATTTTTTATGATTATGAGTTTGAAAAAAACTTATTTCTTGTAAATAGGATTTTTTCTAAAGGATTGTCATTATTTTTTTTTATTCCTAACACTTAGGTTTTTTGTCTTTTTTATGACATGGTTGTATACTATGACTTATTTTTAATGATTCTTGATACATTTAGTAAGACATTATTATATTATGATTATTATTTCATTCCCTTATTCTTATCATATTCTCACATATAATCATTGATATGTATCTTATATTCATACCATTATTAAGAATCTGATCTAAAAAAATTATGTTTCCTTTTCCCCATGCCATGATATTTTTTTAAATAGGGTATCCTTAAGAAGGTTTTTATGTAAAAAGAATATTTTAGTGGTTTTGGAATATATTTTATTAATTAAGAATATTGTGTATCTAGTATCTGAATACCCTAACCCATTATGTATGTGTGGTGTGTATTATTATGGGATGTGTTAAATATTCCTATAAAAATATGTAATATTTTTAAATTCAATGTTTGTGCCACCTAACATTGTATCATAGAATGTTATAGTGAATTTTTTTTATTATGTTATGGATAATATATGAATAGAACATAATATAATATATGAATGACAACTATAGATTTTGTATGAAACTAAAATAGTCCAAAATTGAAAATACTAGGTAATTATTTATGGCATTTGAGGAATGATTTTCATAATTTCTCACTCTGATTCATATATTTTGATTCATAGATTATATTTTTTTTGTTTTATCAGTGTTTGTAACCCAGAGGATCTCTTCAAAAAACGAACATGAAAACTAATGAAATAATCATCTACATTGGAGAAACAATCAAATAATAGATTGAATATGAAATCATTAGACTATACTCACCCGAACCTCTCATGCAATGAAAAGTAATATGAATCTTTTGAGATTTCAAAATAGAAAAGAGAGACTGACAAACCATAGACTAATTCATGAGGATACATCCACATTTATTAGTGGTTTTGGTGATCCACTAATGTGTATGTATTGGATTAGTACAACCAAAAAAATATTTTCCATTAATATTTTCTATGAGCATGAAATAGTTGTCTAGGAAGTGTTTCATTCAGAAGATGAAGCATAAAATTTCTATAATGTTATTAAGAATATGAGGGTTGTGGAAGAAATTGACTCCAAGGAATGTGATGATTTTAAGAGACAATTTTTTAATAACTACATTCCTTGACCTCTTTTCATGAAAATCTAAAGGGAGTACCTTATCAAAAATAATAATAATAATGTATCTATTAGGAAATATAAGAAATACTTTAAAATACATGAAAGGTATGATTTGGGTTGTATCATCGACAATGAATGAAAAATTAATATGTAATATACTATCTTAAAAAACACTCTAAATTGAATTTTTGAAGGTATCGAGAATGTAAAGGAAGCACCAAAAATGGGTTTTTAAAATTTTCGACCGACGATTGACATGAACTTGTCATCATCAGTGAAACACTTCTTAGTTTAAGATGAGGATGTCACATGAAGAGTTTTAGGAACAAAAATTAAATCTATAAATACCTTGTTTGATCTAAAGCTGCACCTAGTGTATTCATGACTTTGGAAATTGTTTCTCAAAGAATCTAAATCTAAGTTCCTCTAGATCATCCACATGCACTTCAAAAATTTGTGGGATCGCCAATCGACTAAATTCAAGTGCTAGCGGGAAGTTCCAAAGGCTCCTTCAACACTTTAATGATCATTGTATCACATTTCTAGTGATGTGCAATAGAGAGCTCGATCTAAGCTTCTAGTATAAGGCCACGCCCTTAAACATTACTTAATATTGAATTAAATGAATAATTCCCATTGAGGATCTTTTCAGGTTTAGAGTTTTAGAGAATTATACCATAACTATTACATCTCAAAATATTACACAGAAGAAACTTCTATAATGTTTCATTTTTTTTCAAAACATGAACTAAAAAAATCATTTCTAGTTCCATGTTTAAGAAAGCATGACTTTTCCTTGATCCCATCCTTGACCATATTCCACATTATGTCCTGTGAAAAAACATTTCAAAAAAAACATGGGGTGAGCATAAAAATCTCAGTAAGGGATACACAAATAAGGAAAACAAGTAAACCATGAATACTTTATCAAAGTTATACTTTTCACATTTATGGAGTAGTAACTACTCTTCACTGAATAAAATATCATTAATTACCCTTTTGTATCCAAAATATTACCATAAAACCCATATAAATAACATATAACATATAAATGTAACTTGGGACATAAACATACTTAAATGTAATAATCATACGGTCGAATTCCACACATATCACATAATGGAAAAACCATATGGCCGACTTCCATACCCAATGAATTAGAGGTTATAACGTAACCACCCGTCCTGGTATTCGCGGAACCACCCTTCATATGGTTTATCACGTAACCACCCGTTAAATGTCCAAGTACCATTATAAAATCATAAGACATAAAACAAATATATTAGAAAGAAAACATTTCCACCTTTAGATCACAATATATCACTAAATTATATTGAAATAACAAAAAAATTATAAAAAACACATTTTCAATACCAAAATACATTAAAAGTATATGGTATTTATTTAATTCTAAAAAACATTACTGCTTGTTGAGGAAACCAATGACCAAAATAATACTCGCGGCGGTGGAAAACGTCATTGTCACCGCGTACATTAAAAGAAACATTCTTTTTTGTCGTTTTGTAAAATGCTTCGTATAAAAATATTCCTTTTGTAAAAAATTAAAAGTCAAAGGGCTTTATACACCGTATAAAATAAAGTCTTTTATTAGAACAATATAAGCCTCAATGAAAGAAGAATGAGACGAAGTCCCTTACCTCGTGTCCGACGTGACACGATTTCTCTTTAATCTCCTGAATAATAAACTAAAGTTAATTTATACTTGCATAAGAACCTTTTTGAAGCTTACTATTCCTTTTTATATAACTTATTTCCATTTATAAACATTATTGAAACATTTAAGTTAATAATGTTCATTTTGTCGATATCTGGTTCATAAGTCAAAAATGGACTTCTTACAATTACATGTTGTTCACGTGGTCAAAGGTTTTTTATATTCAGAATGATATTCATGATTTGGATATCATATATATCATATATATACATCATAAACATGTATTTATAATAGTACATAACATTTAGAGGTAAGATATGAAATGCACCGTTCATGGAGACGGTAAGCTGTACGTACGCATGAATGCTACTATCATTTCTATTTCATATTTGATGGAGTGAAATCATAATGATATAAAGTTATATTATAATTCCAGTATAATATCATATATAATATCATTATCTCCATCCTTTATACATCCCACATATGTCATTAACGAATCAAATCACTTTGAGGGGGCTGTAGTCCGTACTTCCTAAAATGAAATTATCGTGTTTACCCACAATGGAAACCATAAAGTTATTCCACAAATGAAAAATACAGAAGCATAAGGAAGACATACACATAATATATATCATATATAAATAGAGTGACATCTTAATGGCCACCATTAAAGGTGTTAAAATAAGATTGAACAATCATCGTTTTGTGAGGCAGAAAATCACCAACCACAGAAACAGTATGTTCATTAACCATTAGATGAAGGTGTGCTGTAGGTGTATCTCTAATAATTCTCATAAAAACATCCTATTATATTTAATATACTGTTGTTGTTACAAAAGAAAGTAATAAAAAGAGTTTAGGGGGTTGGAGAAGCAAAATAAGACATAAGAACACAAGAAAAGACACTACCTTTAAATCGTGTAACTCTTTTTAATTTGAGATCAAAGGCTTCTTTGGAAAGACTTTTGACCAAAGTGAGGCTTCTAGGAGTAATATAGGGATACGGAGAGACAAAATGGGATGGGGTTGTCCGAGCCAAAAGGTTTGAGAGGTGTGGGTATGGTGGTAGAGGTGGGGGCCTTTTATAAGAGGAGAAGAGGTGCACTCTTGGAAAGGTATAAAATGTTACTTTATTTTAATATGAGTTTCGGATTTTAAAGGTCACAAATTGATTTATTTCTAGAATAAGATGATAAGAGTTATAAATACACCCATCCAGTAGGTTTTTGACATGTTTAGGTCTTATATTTTACATTATCTTGTCAATTTATTTAAATCGTTAAATAGTGAGGTAATCGCTGCATCAGCATGATGTCATAAATAATTTAATTTATTTAATGTCTAAAAATTATAAAAAAAATATCATGACGTAGGAAATATTTTTATCTTTCCAATTAATATTTATATTCAAAAATATGAATTGTATAACCCCATGTAAAAATTGTTTTAGTAAAACAACACATGTTTGTGGCATTTTTATTTTAACATTAAATAAAAAGTTATTCATGTCATTTCCCTACCAAAGTGGCTTCATGGGGTCCCCAAGTTGACCCATGGATTTTCATGGTCGGCCATGACTCATGCAATAAGTTTAGGACATTTACCAATGACATTTCATATTATTAAAACATTATTTTTACCTTAACATTCACTAATTACCTCTAATCGCGATTACAAACATAAAAGTTACTATTCACCAAAAAATTATTTTAATCCCATTGAACGACATTTTACTTCCTAATGAAAACCATGTATGTCATATTTTTGAAATTAAAAACACAGAAGTGGTAAAGTTTCATTTAAATGAAAAATCAGTTTTTTAAGTACCATTTAGTGGTTTCACTATTCATCAAAAATTGAAGTTTTTCAGATAAATACCAAAACATCACCCTAAGCTATATTTTATATTACAAATTCAAAAATGATTTCTATTTTACAAAATTAAAAATATATAACTTACATTAATTAATTTAATAATTAATTCCCATTGTCAAAACAAATAGCGTGTTTTTATGAAATAGTATATATCCAAAGATTGACACTAGTTTAAGTCCAATTTCAAAGTGAAATTAATTCCAATGAATACTATTGGATTAAATGGTAAAAATAGATTATAATATAACTTTAAAACCAATTCAAAATATAATATAATAATATAAATAAATTATATTAAAAGAGGTTTTGAATTAATATATAACAATTTCCACTATTCTTTAAAAAATTGAACTTTTTCGGAAAAATACCAAAAAGTTACACAAAGTAAATTTTGATGTACCGATTCTAAAAAAGAATTTTATTTGGTATAATTGAATGTTTAAGAGTGACCAAAACTATATTTAATGAATTTTTTCAATCAAAAGGTGATAAGTGGACCTTTAGTGAATATTAGAGTATATATGCCTAAAATTGAATTCTATTCGTATTTTAAGCCTTTATCCTTAATTGGATAAATGTAAAAACATTTACCAAACATATATAATCATATTTTAGTTATTTCTATTAATTCCCGCCAATACAACGACTACATGTTAACTACCATTTAAAATAATATTATTATATTACTAGTGTGCAACGTAAGGTTTCAACGAAACTCTTCGTTGTGTATCGGGTACGCTATCGAATATAGCAACCCCTATAAAGTAAATTAATATTTAGTTCACAAATATTAATAAATATGAAAAAATTTTATTCTTTATTTACATAGGAAGTTAAATCCTTCCCCCCTTTTGGGAATTGCATCCTCACAATTTTATTCACTTATCAAAATAAGTGGGGGTATTTATCTCTCATAGCATTTTCAGATTCCCATGTTGCCTCTTCAACCATATGGTTTTTCCACAAAACCTTCACCCAATGAATTACCTTATTCCGCAACACTTGCTCTCTTCGGTCAAGAATCTGGACTGGTTGTTCTTCATAAGAGAGATTCTCTTCCAACTGAACTACCTCTGGGCTCAAAACATGAGATGGATGTGGCATATAATTTCTCAACAACGAATCATGAAAAACATTTTGTACCTGAGATAAACTCAGAGGTAAAGACACTAGGTAAGAAACTGATCCAACTTTCTCCATAATTTCATATGTTCCAATGAAACTTGGACTCAGCTTTCCTTTCTTACCAAATCGCATCACACTTTTTCATGGTTAAACTTTGAGAAAAACATGATCACCAATATCGAAAGATAGATCATTCCTCCTGTTGTCTACATAACTTTTCTGTCTTCTCTGAGTTGTTCTCAAGAGTTTCTGAATCAACTGAACTTTTTCTTCCACCTCTTCTACCAATTCTGGTCCCATTAGCTTCCTTTCACCCACTTCATCCCAAAAATATGGAGTTCGACACCGCTTCCCATATAATGCCTCAAATGGACCCATCTGTATAATGGAATGAAAAATTTTATTAAAAGAAAACTCAACCAAAGAAAGATGTTGGTCCCAACTTCCCTGATAATCCATCGAACAAGCACGTAGCATATCCTCCAAGGTCTCAATTTTTCGTTCTGACTACCCATCTGATTGAGGATGAGAAGCTGTACTAAAATTTAATTCAGTACCCAACGACTTCTGAAGGCCTTTCCAAAAGATAGAAGTAAACCTGGGATCAAGATAAGATACAATGGATAGGGGAACTCCATGCAACATGACTATCCCTTTAATATTAAATCGAGAAAGTTGATCTAGAGAGAAAGTATCTCGAATATGAAGAAAATGAGAAGATTTAGTTAATCAATCAACAATAACCCAGATTTCATTATTATCTAGAGATGTCTTCGGTAATCCCACAACAAAGTCCATCTATATATTTTACCATTTCCACTCTGGCATTGGTAAAGGCTGAAGCATCCCTTTCAGTAACTATAGCTCTGCTTTAACCTGCTGACAAGTCAAACAATTCACAGTAAAATCAGAAATATCTCTTTTTATTCCATCCCACCAGAAATACTCCCGTAGATCTTTGTACATCTTTGTACTGCCAGGATGAATTGAAAACGGGGAACTATGAGCCTCACATAACAACTCATTCTTCAACTGTGAATCACCAGGAACACATAATCTCTTCCCAAACCTCAAAACACAATCATTTTCAATGTTAAATTCAGGAAACTTACCCTTTTGAACCAGCTCTACCTTTTTCTGCAACTCACTGTCTTGCTTCTATGAATGCTGAATTTTGGCTGATAGAGATTATCTCACTGACACCTGAAACAAAACAGAAGAACTTCCTGGACCAACAACTTCTATGCCATATTTCATCAAATCAAAAACCACAGGATCTCATTCCAAATGTAGCATGGTTAATGAAGCATTACATTTTTGACTCAAAGCATCAACCACTTTATTTGATTTTCTCGGATGGTAATGAATTGTACAATCATAATCCTTGATTAATTCTAGCCATCTCCTCTATCTCATGTTCAATTATTTCTGAGTGAATATATACTTTAAACTTTTGTGATCAGTATATATTTCACACTTTACTCCATACAAATGATGACTCCGAATTTTTAGAGAAAAAACAACAGAAGCTAATTCCAAATCATGTGTAGGGTAATTTACCTCATGAGTTTTCAACTAACGTGAAGCATAAGCAATTACCTGATCATTCTGCATATGGACACAACCAAGTCCCTTCAATGAAGCATCACTGTAGATAACAAACTCACCATTCCTGGAAGGAAGTGACAAAACTGGAGCATTCACCAGTCTTATTTTCAACTCCTGAAAACATTCATCACATTCTTTTTTCTAGATAAACTTAACACCCTTCCGAGTTAGCATAGTCATTGGACTAGATAACCGGGAAAAATTTCAACAAACCTTCGGTAGTAACCTTCCAAACCAAAAAAAACAACAGATCTTGGTTACATTTGTTTTTCTTGGCCATTCTTCAACAACTTTTGTTTTAGCAGGATCAACAGTTATGCCATTTTCTGAAGCAATGTGACCAAGGAAAGAAATTTGTTGTAACCAAAACTCACACTTTCTGAATTTTCCATACAGTTTATTTTCTTTTAAGGTTTGTAAGATAACCCTTAAATGACTTTCATGCTCCTCTTTACTTTTAGAAAACACCAAAATATCATCAATAAAAACAACCAACATTTTTCACCTAATTCAACTGAGCCATCACTACAACAAACAGTTTAGTTCTGATTCTGACCATCTTATGATACTGATTTGAATGGTCATTTCCCTCTATATGCCTTCCCAGAAAATCTGTTCTGTTTCCTCTATGAAAAACCATTCTTAACATAGAAATATCTTAGGAGAAGCAACATGGTAATAATTAAATGCTATATCATTTCAATCATACCATAAATTAATGTATAATTTAACAATTTTCTAACTCCTAAAGTTATCTAAACCAACCTCTGATACCAACTACAAGGCCCCGCCCTTAAACATTACTTAATGTTGAATTAAAAGAATAATTCTCGTTGAGGATATTTTCAGTTTTAGAGTTTTAGAGAATTAGACCATAACTATTACATCTCAAAAGATTACACAGTAGACAGTTCTACAAAGTTTCCTTTTTTTCAAAACATGAACTCAAAAAAATCATTTCTAGTTCCATTTTTAAGAAAGCATTATTTTTCCTTGATCCCATCCTTGACCATATTCCACATTATTTCCTGTGAAAAAACATTTAAAAAAAACATGGGGTGAGCATAAAAAGCTTAGTAAGGGACACACAAAGAAGGAAAACAAGTAAACCATGAATACTTTATCAATGTAATACTTTTCACCTTTATGGAGTAGTAACTACTCTTCACAAAATAAAATATCATTACTTACCCTTTTGTAACCAAAATATTACCATAAAACCCATATAAAGAATACATAACATATAAAGGTAACATGGGACATAAACATACTTAAATGGAATAACCATACGGTCAACTTCCACACATATCACTTAATGGAATAACCATATAGCCGACTTCCATACCCAATGCATTGGAGGTTATAACGTAACCACTCATCCTGGTATTCACGGAACCACACGTCATATGGTTTATCACGTAACCACCCATCAAATGTCCATGTACCATTATAAAATCATAAGACATAAAACAAATAAAATGGAAAGAAAACATTTCCACATTTCGATCACAATATATCACTAAATTATATTGACATAACAAAACCATTATAAAAAACCGATTTTCAATACCAAAATACATTAAAAAGTATATGGTATTTATTTCATTTTGAAAAACATTACGGCTTGTTGAGGAAGCCAAAGACCAAAATAATACTCTCGGTGGTGGAAAAGGTCATTGTCACCGCGTACGTAAAAAGAAACATTATTTTATGTAATTTTGTAAAACCCTTCATATAAAAACATTATTTTTGTATAAAATTAAATGTCAAAGGGCTTTATACACCGTATAAAAGAAAGTCTTGTATTATAACAATATAAGCCTCAATGAAAATAAATTGAGACGAACTCCCTTACCTCGTGTCTGACGTGACTCGATTGCTCTTTAATCTCCTGAATAATAAACTAAAGTCAATTTATACTTGATTAAGAAACTTTTTCAAGCATACTATTCATTTTTATATCACTTATTTCCATTTTATAAACATTATGTAAACATTTAAGTTAATAATGTTCGTTTTGTCAATATCTGGTTCATAAGTCAATAATGGACTTCTTACAATTACATGTTGTTCACGTGGGAAAAGGTTCCTTATATTAAGAATGATATTCATGATTTGGATATCATATATTTCATATATATCCATCATAAACATGTATTTATAATAGTACATAACATTTAGAGGTAAGAAATGAAATGCACCGTTCATGGAGACGGTAAGCCGTACGTACGCATGAACGCTACATTCATTTTATTTCATATTTGATGGAGTGAAATCATAATTATATAAAGGTATATTATAATTACAGTATATTATCATATATAATATCATTATCTCCATCCTTTATATTTCCCACATATGGCATTAACGAATCAAATCACTTTGAGGGGGCGGTAGTCTGCACTTCCTAAAATGAAATTATCGTGTTTACCCACAATGGAAACCATAAAGGTACGCCACAAAAGAAAAATACAGAAGCATAAGGAAAACATAAACATAATATATATCATATATAAATATAGTTACATATTAATGGCCACCATGAAAGGATTTAAATGAATATTGAACAATCATTGTTTCAAGAGGCAGAAAATCACCAACCACAGAAATGTATGTTCATTAACCATTAGACGAAGGTGTGTGTAGGTTTTGATCTAATATTTCTCATAAAAACATCCTAGTATATTGAAAATACTGGTTTTGTTACAAAAGAAATGAATAAAAATAGTTTAGGGGGTTGGAGAAGCAAAATAATACATATGAACACAAGAGAAGACACTACCTTTAAATCGGGTAACTCTTTTTGATTTGAGCTCAAAGGCTTCCTTGAAAAGACTTCTGCCAAAAGTGAAGATTATAGGAGTAAGAGAGGGATCTGTAGAAACGAAATTGGAAGTTTTTTTCCGAGCCAAAGGCTTGAGAGGTGTGGGTAAGGTGGTAGAGTTGGGGGCCTTTTATAAGAGGAGAGGTGGGGCACTCTTGAAAAGGTATAAAATGTTACTTTATTTTCAAATGATTTTCGGATTTTAAAGGTCCCACACTGATGTATATATAGGCTAAGATGATAAGAGTTCTAAATAAACCCATAAAATAGGTTTCTTACATAATTAGGTATTATATTTTACATTAGCTTTTCATTTTATTTAAATCGTTAAATAGTGAGGTAATCGCTGCATCATCATGATGTCATAAATTAATTAATTTATTTAATGTATAAAAAGTATAAAAAAATATCATGATGTAGGAAATATTTTTATCTTTCCGATGAATATTTATAGTAAAAAATATTAATTGTATAACCCCATGTAAAAATTATTTTAGTAAAACAACACATGTTTGTGACATTTTTATTTTAACATTAAATAAAAATTTATTAATGTCATTTTCCTACCAAAGTGGCTTCATGGGGTCTCCGTGTTTACCCATGGATTGTCTTGGTCGGACATGACTCATAAAATAAGGGTAGGACATGTGTCAATGTCATTTCATATTATTAAAACATTATTTTTACCTTAAATTACACTAATTACCTCTAATCGCGATTAAAAACTTAAAAGTTACTATTCACCAAAAAAATATTTTCATCCCATTGAACCAAATTTTATTTCCTAATGACAACCATGTATGTCAGATTTTTGAAATTCAAAACACAGAAGTGGTAAAGTTTCATTTAAATGAAAAAACAGTTTTTTATGTACCACTTAGTGGTTTCACTATTCATCAAAAATTGAAGTTTTTCAGAAAAATACCAAGACATCACCCTAAGCTATATTTGATATTACAATTTCAAAAATGATCTCTATTTTAAAAAATTAAAAACATATAACTTACATTAATTAATTTAATAATTAATTCCCGCTGTCATAACAAATAGTGTGTTTTTATGAAACAGTACATATCCAAAGATTGACACTAGTTTAAGTCCAATTTCGAAGGTAAATTAATTCCAATGACCACTATTAGATTAAGTGGTAAAAATATATTATAATTTCTCTTTAAAACCAATTAAAAAGATAATATAATCATATAAATAAATTAGATTAAAAGAGTTTTTGAATTAAAATACAACATTTTCCACAATTCTTTAAAAAAATGAAATTTATCAGAAAAATACCAAAAAGTTACACAAAGTAAATTTTGATGTACCGATTCTAAAAAAGAATTTTATTTGGTCCAATAGAATGTATAAGAGTGACCAAAACTATATTTAATGAAGTTTCTCCATCAAACGGTGATAAGTGGACCTTTAGTGAATATTAGAGTATATATGCCTAAAATTGAATTCTTTTCATATTTTAAGCTTTTATCCTTTATTGGATAAATGTAAAAACATTTAAAAACATATATAATCATATTTTAGTTATTTATATTCATTCCCACCAATACAACGGCTACGTGTTAACTACAATTTAAAAAAATATTATTATATTACTAGTGTGCAACGTAAGATTTCAAAGAAACTCTTTGTTGAGTATCGGGCACGCTATCAAACATAGCAATCCCTTTAAAGTAAAATTAATATTTTATTCGCAAATATTAATAAATTTGAAATTTTTTTATTATTTATTTAGCTCGGATGTTACATCTAGAACCAAAGCTTCTCTCTCTAAGAGGTGGGAGAGAGATGACGTGTAACGCCCCGACCCTAGCTACCCAGAGTCGGTGCATTAATTACATAACATTGGCATGATCACAAGAAAGATCAAATCCCGAAAGACCGATTGGTTTAGTAGCCTTGGAAACACTAGATATAATCATAAAGTTTTACATTACATTTCAAAGTGAAAAACTACTACAACAACAAAGTCTTCATATCCACACTATTAACCCCTCATAATATCCCTGCAAGTCATTCATAATTTACTTCTTCACTACCTGGGAAAAATAAAACATAGAAAAGGGGTGAGCTCAAATGCCCAGTAAGGATAACAATATATCGGAACATTCAAAATAATCATAAACATTTAAGGCAATGAATTACTAAAACCAAAATCCTTTTAAAATTGAACTTCAACATAGTATGGAAAAAGTAAAATGAAATAATGCCATTTACATATTCACATGGATATTCTACTAATCGAATAATCACATGCAATATCAATAACCACTTTCATAATGTTGGAATGCATAATGCCAGACTATCATAACCACATAGCCAAGGCCTCGTGCCAAGACTACAAATAAGATTTTGTCAAGGCCTTGTGCCAAGACACTA
Source organism: Viscum album (assembly GCA_963277665.1). Classification (NCBI taxonomy): domain Eukaryota; kingdom Viridiplantae; phylum Streptophyta; class Magnoliopsida; order Santalales; family Viscaceae; genus Viscum; species Viscum album. Next base: position 70,989,115 of record OY728161.1, read on the forward strand.
GTTTGTCTCATGAGACCTACCGATGCATCGAGGAGCTATAGAGGGCTCCACCCGTCACTTATTAAGTCCAATGCATTCCCATATGAAAAGATTTAAACATAACATAAACATTCGTATTAAAACTAGCATACAAAATGTCAATAATTTCACCATAAACTATGAATGGTATAAAAATAGCACATCCACAGTCAAACATATCACAAAAACTTCAATACAATATAGAAGATTTGTATCATTATAAATCAACTTCAAATAATCTTAAAATCCATCAAAGGATGTTGACATAGATGAAATCAAAATTCTTTTTAAAGAAGTATCTCCTTTTATTTTGAAATCATTTAAGATCCATATAAAATAAAACATTTTCTCTGAAAATATTCTTATAAGCTTGTATGGAAAGCTTCGATGAGTTTATAACGGCGGAAAATAACCGCACCCGCCGTATAAGTTAAAAAAACATTCTTACCTCAATTCAGTCGAAAAGGTTAAAAGGACCTTGTTTTGAAAATGACGGAAAGATTCCTTTATAAACCTCTTATAAAAAGTCAAACAAGGGTATAAATGACTTTAACCCATATTCTTGTAAATAGTAAAAATGTTTTGAAATACATTTCAAAGAAACATGGATGTGGATGATAAAGAGATCCCAGTAGATTATTACGTATAATACAACCTCGGATAATGAAGAGATTGTGAAATAACCCTTACCTTGTACTTTTCCTTGGTTGGGGTAGGTTAACCTCCTGTATAATAGTGAAATAATTGTTACTAAATTATACAAGAATCATATACATTAATATGATATCATATATGATCTTTTAATATTGATTTGATAATAATATCTTAGTATTATCGCCGTTTCGGGTGTTAACTTACTCATTTTCTTTATATATTTTGTTACATAAGTCATGTTTGTTGTATCTTATTCATATCCAGAATGATATCAAGTCCTTAAACATCATTTTTAAATCATTAAATGATAATTATACTTGAATGTATACGATGGAGAATGAATCTCATCGCGTTCGTGGAGATGGTAGTCCGTACGTACGCACGAACGCTACTTCCATTTAATTTTTATTTTAAAAGAATAAAATCCAAATGATACATAGGTATATTACTATTCCAGTATAATATAATATTTTATATATGTTACTTACGTTCATTAACACCATCCTTTATACGGTCCATGTGTGGTATGAACGAGTCATATCATTTTAAGGGGGCGGTAGTCCGCACTTCCTCAAATGAAATTATCGTATGTATATACAACATGAAACGAATAATGGTATGAAATAAAATGGAATTACAGAAGCTTATATATAAAATATATATCATTAATATCATTTTTAATTATAGTGCCATCATAATGGCCACCATGAGAGGCGGTAAGATGTATTTGAACAATCATCGTTTCGTGAGGCGTTAGTTTGCCATCCACAGAAACATTATGTTCATCATCCATTAGATGGAGTTGTGTGTATGTGTAGTTTGAATACTTTTTATAACAACATCCTAGTATATTGAGTATACTGGTGTTGTTACAAAAGAAAGGAAATAAAAAGAGTTTGGGGGTTGGAGAACCAAAATAAATGAAAATAATTTAAGAGAAATCGTTACCTTTAATCTAGGTAACTCACTTTGGTTGGAACCAAAGGACTTCTTGAAATGCTTTCTGCCTAAGGGGAAGCTTCAAGGAGGAGGATAGGGATTTGGGGAGCTTAGTTGGGCAGAGTTTGGACGAGCCAAGTGGCTTGAGAGGTGTGAGGAAAAGAGAAGGAGGAGTTCCCTTTTATAAGAGGGGTGAGGGGCACTTTTGGAAAAGCTAGAAATATTAATTTATAATAAATTCATATTTGGTTTCCAAAGGCTCCAAAGTTGACTATTCAAAGGCTGAGGTGGGGATAGGTCGAAAAAAACTCATCCAATAAAATTTAGACAGGTTTGGGTACTTATATTAACCTTATCTTTAAGTATTAACTCTAAGTTAATTAGTTTCACTTTTACAATGTCTCTTTGTATTTTTATATAATATGGTTAATAAACTTACTATATACATCCCAGCGACCCCCAAGTGGTCCATTAATGATTAACCTATCATAATATAAGTCTCTTGGCCGATCATGAGATTTTTAGGAATTTAATATCAATTAATAATATAATATTTGTTTTAAGAACTCTTTTATGTCAATTTTGACACTATTCAATAGTTGATTTTTGTGAAACTCATAACAGATTGATTACTTCGAAAAAAGTCAATTAAATCAATCCTAATATATCATATTATCCTAGAAAATTAGTGTAATTCATTAAAAGTTTCATATTATATTTATTTGGGTATTTATAATATCAGTTATGTTAATTTTTTACTATTTTAGTAATTACTGCATCATCATTGTGTCATAAATAAAATAAATTATTTAATGTCTAAAAATTATAAATAAAACATCATTATGTAGGAAATCGTTTTAGCTTCCTAATGAATATTTATAATCGAAAATCCAACATGTATAACCCTATGTAAAAATTGTTCTTCTAAAAGATGTAAGCTTATGCAATTTTTATTTTTATTTTAACTTTATTAATATAATGTGTCCCTACCACATACAAGTGGCTCCAAGGGGTCCCCAAATTGACCCAAGAATGCCCATGGTCGGGTATGTGTCCACCAATAAGGTTAGGACACGTTTTAGGGTAATTTTGTATTATTATAATATTATTTTTTAACCCTTATTTACCGGATTTACCCTTTAACCATGGTAAATAAAATATTTACCGCAGTAATTATTCAAAATGTCTAAAAATAAATGTTACCTATTTACACAATTTGAACATCCTGATTCCAAATATGGAATCCATTTTCCTAAATTCTAAACACAGAAGTGGCAGAAATTAATTTAAAATTAATTCCCGCTGTCAAAACAAAAAGCGTGTTTTTAAGAGATAATAACTATCAAATGATTGACACTTGTTTATGTTCAGTTTAATTGTAAAATTATGTCCAATGACCAACATTATATTAAATAGTAAAAATATATTCTTAATATACTTTAAAACCACTCAAATTCATAATTTATCACTATTAATTATTTTGATTAAAAAAGTTGTTTTTAATTAAAATTTAGTAATTTTCACTATTCATCAAAATATGAAAGTTATCCGAAAAGTCCCAAAATTTCACCTTAGGCTAAATTTGATATTCCGAATCCAAAAATGAAGTCCATTTTAAAATATAAAATATATATAACTTCAAAAGGTAGGTATTACTATTCATAACAGCTAGTTTGATTGGTTACGGTGTGTTAGAACTCGAAGTTGCGTACAACACACGCTACTGTTTTATTCAAAGGAAAGCGTACCGTGGAAGCTTGGGATGTTTCATTTTAAATTTTTTGATGTCTCCATTTAGTCAAAAAGTTTAAAATATTGTATTTATAAAGGTTTCACTATCAAAAGTTGATAAAAGTGCAATACTGAAAATGAATCTGTTCTTGCATTATGACTTAGAAACTCATAATATGGATTCTAAAATTATAAGGATTATATAAAGTTTAAAATTTAGTTAATACTATTCATGACCTCTTTTAATGGCTTTTTTTTTGTAAGTCATGGTTCAATTGAACTCAGTGTTGCGTGTAGTGCAAGTTATTGAATTATTTTGAAGAAATAACACACTATGAAATCTTGGGGTGTTACATTCTCCCCTCCTTCAATAAATTGCGTCCTCGCAATTTGAAATTGTTCTTCAAAAATAAAAGTTTGAAAGTAGAAAATATATTTGTGGGAAAACCCACATCGGAAATTGGGTTACTAAAATTTAGTCTTAATATGAGGAAAAGAGAAATGAAACGGTCACCACCAAATTATGATCTTGATTAGGAGAACATTGGTGGCAATTAGAGACATATAATCGGAGGAAAAACGTAAATATTTATAGGTAGTGATTGAGGTCATCAATCACAAACAAGTGTATAATTGAGGTCCTTAAATTCATCAATCTATGATGATTTGAAATACCATCGGTTCAACAAAACATAGGGTATTGGGATAACACATTTTTGACGTTTCAAAATATCTTAGTTGAAATCCCACATCGAAAAATGAATTAATGAGGCCTCTATTTAAAATAAGAGTGGAAAGTATGAAGATTACCGAAAATAACACATACTAGGGTTCCATGTAGGAAAATATGGATATGGAAGAGAAATCTAACCATCAATTATCTGATGGAGTGTGGTAGAGAACATGGCTATGAAAAGGCCAACAATCCCAAAGCCATAAATTAGTGATGATTTAAGGTACCATCTAGGACAACATTTTTGTTCTAAGTTGCTTTTCTTAATATTGAGGAATTTATTTATGAGATTGGCTAAGATCATAAGGAGATATACTTACTTTATAATTAGAGTTTTGTCCATTAATAAATTTCTACCATAAACTCATCTTTCACTCGTAAAAAAAATTATATTTATACTATTCGTACAGGGTTCCAAAATAAACGAATTTATAATTCATCTACCAGATCTTTTAAAAAAACTACATTATTTAATCCAGGACATCTCTTGGGCCAGTGGTAGGTGATACACCCTTGTCGCCCTTCGGTTGCGGGTTCAAGTCTCGCAGCCTTGCCGGACGCAACAGGTTGCTGCCCGACCTCCGGGTTGTCCTTTTATGGCAATCCAAAATAATCCAAATAAGAATTATCCAAAATAATTCTATCCAAACTCACAGTCCAACATTTATAAGGAAGGTAAACATAATATAGATCCTTTTTACCCCGTAATAGCATATAAATACCTTCATCATGTATTACCATATTCCTTATTGATTACATTCATGATCCCTTATTCCATATAGAATGCTGGATATACTTCATTAATCCAAAAATGTTTAAAACCCCAACAATGATGGAATATACAAATCATTAATCAGCTTCAAGGTAGTCAATAATATCCAATATAATTTATCCAAATCAATCGTGTATTATTCTAAAATCACCACCTCGGTATCTGAACCATATTATGGTTTATCTTTCTCTCAACCATATATTTTCCAAAAATTTAACCTTCTATTGAGTCACTTTTCTTTTTTCCACACAATCTCAAGTCCTTAATGAAATAGTACTGCAGTACAATCCTTATATACTCCATAATTATTATAACAAGTACATTGTTGATACAACACTCAATTGACATAATCAACATAAGAACTCTAATAATTCTTCTTCATCTGTGGTAGTATCATAACTTGATTATTATCCAATAGAATCATTTGCGTCATAGACTGATGACTGGGACATAGGTTCGCGTAGTGTCCAAACTCCTTGCAAATGAAGCATTGTACATTTGAAACCATTTTCTTACCCTTGCAGTCACGTACTTTGTGCCCTTTTCCTCCACACTTATAACAAACTCTCATTCCTTTCAGGCAAGTTCCAGGGTGTTTCTTCCCACAGTTACCACATATGGGAAAATTCTTCTTTTCCCTCTTCCCTTTATCCATATTTCTCTCTTCCATCCTTTTCTTCTCTTGCTTCCCTTCAAAGCCATAGGACTCAGTAAACTCTTTACTTATCTTATCAATACATGATATTATTTCTTCATATGATGATAATACATGGGAGACTATTTCTCTTATAAATTATAGCTTAAGACCATGAAAGATATGATCCTTCCTTCTCTTTGGATCATGTGCATTTCTGGAGTTCTCATTCCTTCTACTGGGCGCCATTTCTAAACAATGGCATAAACTAGATCAGTTTATGAATCAAAATACATAATCCCATACTTATAAAACACCTAACATAAATTGAACTATTTATGGATATAATCCATAATCATAAGAATGTTTTCTTTGAGGAAGTATATACTCATAATCCCTTCAAAATGATTTGTAAAGAAAATGAGAGTTATCCTAAGCATATCCCCCGGGAGTGTCGTAACCAAGAGTGCAGCAAGGCCCGTTGTCATGCACCAGTTCCCGTTCGAGTCTAGCTCAAAGCGGTGTTTTTGGGTTTTACCCCTAGGTACATCTGTGCCAGAGCCGCCTCTACCTGCTCGTATCCAGACAGGGATGTATTCCTCGGAAAACTCACAAAATCTCTACAATACCAAAATTCTAGGAAGTTCTTCTATACTAATCCTCAAAGTTCATCTTAGGTCTACATGCTCTAATTAGAGTTTATCTAAATCTAGCTTCCAAGGTTTGTACTAAACTTCCTCTGATACCAACTGTAACGCCCCGACCCTAGCTACCCAGAGTCGGTGCATTAATTACATAACATTGGCATGATCACAAGAAAGATCAAATCCCGAAAGACCGATTGGTTTAGTAGCCTTGGAAACACTAGATATAATCATAAAGTTTTACATTACATTTCAAAGTGAAAAACTACTACAACAACAAAGTCTTCATATCCACGCTATTAACCCCTCATAATATCCCTGCAAGTCATTCATAATTTACTTCTTCACTACCTGGGAAAAATAAAACATAGAAAAGGGGTGATCTCAAATGCCCAGTAAGGATAACAATATAGCGGAACATTCAAAATAATCATAAACATTTAAGGCAATGAATTACTAAAACAAAAGCCTTTTAAAATTGAACTTCAACATAGTATGGCAAAAGTAAAATGAAATAATACCATTTACTTATTCACATGGATATTCTACTAATCGAATAATAACATGAAATATCAATAACCACTTTCATAATGTTGGAATGCATAATGCCAGACTATCATAACCACATAGCCAAGGCCTCGTGCCAAGACTACAAATAAGATTTTTTCAAGGCCTTGTGCCAAGACACTAGTTTGTCTCATGAGACCTACCGATGCATCGAGGAGCTATAGCGGGCTCCAGCCGTCACTTATTAAGTCCAATGCATTCCCATATGAAAAGGTTTAAACATAACATAAACATTCGTATTAAAACTAGCATACGAAATGTCAATAATTTCACCATAAACTATGAATGGTATAAAAATAGCACATCCACAGTCAAACATATCACAAAAACTTCAATACAATATAGAAGTTTTGTATCATAATAAATCAACTTCAAATAATCTTAAAATCCATCAAAGGATGTTGACATAGATGAAATCAAAATTCTTTTTAAAGAAGTATCTCCTTTTATTTTGAAATCATTTAATATCCATATAAAATAAAACATTTTCTTTGAAAATATTCTTATAAGCTTGTATGGAAAGCTTCGACGATTTTATAACGGCGGAAAATAACCGCACCCGCCGTATAAGTTAAAAAAAACATTCTTACCTCAATTCAGTCGAAAAGGTTAAAAAGGACCTTGTATTGAAAACGACGGAAAGATTCCTTTATAAACCTCTTATAAAAAGTCAAACAAGGGTATAAATGACTTTAACCCATATTATTGTAAATAGTAAAAATGTTTTGAAATACATTTCAAAGAAACATGGATGTGGATGATAAAGAGATCCCAGTAGATTATTACGTATAATACAACCTCGGATAATGAAGAGATTGTGAAATAACCCTTACCTTGTACTTTTCCTTGGTTGGGGTAGGTTAACCTCCTGTATAATAGTGAAATAATTGTTACTAAATTATACAAGAATCATATACATTAATATGATATCATATATGATCTTTTAATATTGATTTGATAATAATATCTTAGTATTATCGCCGTTTCGGGTGTTAACTTACTCATTTTCTTTATAAATTTTGTTACATAAGTCATGTTTGTTGTATCTTATTCATATCCAGAATGATATCAAGTCCTTAAACATCATTTTTAAATCATTAAATGATAATTATACTTGAATGGATACGATGGAGAATGAATCTCATCGCGTTCGTTGAGACGGTAGTCCGTACGTACGCACGAACGCTACTTCCATTTAATTTTTATTTTAAAAGAATAAAATCCAAATGATACATAGGTATATTACTATTCCAGTATAATATAATATTTTATATATGTTACTTAAGTTCATTAACACCATCCTTTATACGTTCCATGTGTGGTATGAACGAGTCATATCATTTTAAGGGGGCGGTAGTCCGCACTTCCTCAAATGAAATTATCGTATGTATATACAACATGAAACGAATAATGGTATGAAATAAAATGGAATTACAGAAGCTTATATATAAAATATATATCATTAATATAATTTTTAATTATAGTGCTATCATAATGGCCACCATGAGAGGCAGTAAGATGTATTTGAACAATCATCGTTTCGTGAGGCGTTAGTTTGCCATCCACAGAAACATTATGTTCATCATCCATTAGATGGAGTTGTGTGTATGTGTAGTTTGAATACTTTTTATAACAACATCCTAGTATATTGAGGATACTGTTGTTGTTACAAAAGAAAGGAAATAAAAAGAGTTTGGGGGTTGGAGTAGCAAAATAAATGAAAATAATTTAAGAGAAATCGTTACCTTTAATCTAGGTAACTCACTTTGGTTGGAACCAAAGGTCTTCTTGAAATGCTTTCTGCCTAAGGGGAAGCTTCAAGGAGGAGGAGAGGGATTTGGGGAGCTTAGTTGGGCAGAGTTTGGATGAGCCAAGTGGCTTGAGAGGTGTGAGGAAAAGAGAAGGAGGAGTGCCCTTTTATAAGAGGGGTGAGGGGCACTTTTGGAAAAGATAGAAATATTAATTTATAATAAATTCATATTTGGTTTCCAAAGGCTCTAAAGTTTACTATTCAAAGGATGAGGTGGGGATTGGTCGAAAACAACTCATCCAATAGAATTTAGACAGGTTTGGGTACTTATATTAACCTTATCTTTAAGTATTAACTCTAAGTTAATTAGTTTCACTTTTACAATGTCTCTTTGTATTTTTATATAATATGGTTAATAAACTTACTATATACATCCAAGAGACCCCCAAGTGGTCCATTAATGATTAACCTATCATAATAGAAGTATCTTGGCCGAACCTTAGATTTTTAGGAATTTAATATCAATTAATAATATAATATTTTTTTTAAGAACTCTTTTATGTCAATTTTGACACTATTCAATAGTTGATTTTTGTGAAACTCATAACAGATTGATTGCTTCAAACAAAGTCAATTAAATCAATCCTAATATATCATATTATCCTATAAAATTAGTGTAATTCATTAAAAGTTTCATATTATATTTATTTGGGTATTTATAATATCAATTATGTTAATTTTTTACTATTTTAGTAATTACTGCATCATCATTGTGTCATAAATAAAATAAATTATTTAATGTATAAAAATTATAAATAAAACATCATTATGTAGGAAATCTGTTTAGCTTTCTAATGAATATTTATAATCTAAAATCAAACATGTATAACCCTATGTAAAAATTGTTCTTCTAAAAGATGTAAGCTTATGCCATTTTTATTTTTATTTTAACTTTACTAATATAATGTGTCCCTACCACATACAAGTGGCTCCAAGGGGTCCCCAAATTGACCCAAGGATGCCCAGGGTCGGGTATGTGTCCACCAATAAGGTTAGGACACGTTTTAGGGTAATTTTGTATTAATATAATATTATTTTTTAACCCTTATTTACCGGATTTACCCTTTAACCATGGTAAATAAAATATTTACCGCAGTAATTATTCAAAATGTCTAAAAATAAAAGTTACCTCTTTACACAATTTGAACATCCTGATTCCAAATATGGAATCCATTTTACTAAATTCTAAACACAGAAGTGGCAGAAATTAATTTAAAATTAATTCCCGCTGTCAAAACAAAAAGCGTGTTTTTAAGAGATAATAATTATCAAAAGATTGACACTTGTTTATGTTCGGTTTAATTGTAAAATTATGTCCAATGACCAACATTATATTAAATAGTAAAAATATATTCTAAATATACTTTAAAACCACTCAAATTCATAATTTATCACTATTAATTATTTTGATTAAAAAAGTTGTTTTTAATTAAAATTTAGTAATTTTCACTATTCATCAAAATATGAAAGTTATCCGAAAAGTACCGAAATTTCACCTTAGGCTAAATTTGATATTCCGAATCCAAAAATGAAGTCCATTTTAAAATATAAAATATATATAACTTCAAAAAGTAGGTATTACTATTCATAACAGCTAGTTTGATTGGTTACGGTGTGTTAGAACTCGAAGTTGCGTACAACACACGCTACTATTTTATTCAAAGGAAAGCGTATCGTTGAAGCTTGGGATGTTTCATTTTAAATTTTTTGATGTCTCCATTTAGTCAAAAAGTTTAAAATATTGTATTTAGAAAGGTTTCACTATCAAAAGTTGATAAAAGTGCAATACTGAAAATGAATCTCTTCTTGCATTATGACTAAGAAACTCATAATATGGATTCTAATATTATAAGGATTATATAAAGTTTATAATTTAGTTAATACTATTCATGACCTCTTTTAATGGCTTTTTTTTTGGTAAGTCATGGTGAAATTGAACTCAGTGTTGCGTGTAGTGCAAGTTATTGAATTATTTTGAAGAAATAACACACTATGAAATCTTGGGGTGTTACATGACGAGAGAGCGAATATGAGTAGTTATTGGTTTGAACCTCTCCTCTTCTATTTATACTGTTTAATAAAATACCCAGAAATGGGACCCCTCCCCCCCAAATAATTTTACCCACTATAAATAATATTATAACTAATATACTAAGCCATAAAATATATTATCACTTTCTTATAATATAATAAATATATAATGTTATAATACTAGAGACATTAACAAAATGGGATTTTAAAATTTTCCACCAATGATAGATAACAACTAATCGTTGTTAGTGAAACTTTTCCTGATTTAATCCAAGGATTTAACGTGAAGTGATTTAAGCACCAAAATTAAAACCATAACTACCAAGTTTTATATGAAGTTGTGATAAAAATATACTCATCGTTGGTGATCATTCCTCAAAGAATCAGAATACAAATTCCAATAGATAATATAAAAATTCATTAAAAATATATGGTAGTGTTGATCGTCGAAATCTTGGTGTTAGAGCAGAGTTTCATTGATGCCTTCTACGTTCTGATGATCACCGCATCGCCTTGGTTGTGATGCATGAGAGAGAGCTTGATCTAAGCTTCTGCATCTAGAGCCTCTCTCTATATGATAGAGGATATAGAATATGAGGTAGAGAGGCTATAAATAGTTATTGGTGACAACATCTCCTCTTCTATTTATAGTGTTTAATAAATTTCCCAAAATTGGCACTCTGTCCCTATGAATAATTTTACACACTATAAAGAATATTATTACTATTTTATTGAGTCATAAAAATTATTATCACTTTCCTATAATGTAATAATTAATACCTGAGTCATTAAATTGACTTTTTGTTCCTGAAAGTATTAAATGAACCTTGAATATTTTAATAAAATATTCTCTCAAATAATATTTTCAAATATTTACTTTAAATCTTGTAAATATATTTAATTAATTAATTTTATGACATGTGTTATTACTATAAATAATTTGAATATATTTGTAACATCCCAGGTAAATAAAGAATATTACTTTTTCATATTTATCCACATTTTTGAATAAAATGTTAATATTAATTTAATTGGAATGCTATGGTCGATGGCGTACCCAATATGCAACAACGAGTTTCTTTGAAATCTTATGTTGCACTCTAATAATAAAATAATATTATTTTAAATGGTAGTTAACCCGTAGTCGTTGTATTGGAAGGAATTAATATAAATAACTAAAATATGATTATTTATGTTTGTTAAATGTTTTTACATTTATCCAATAAAATATAAAGGCTTAAAATAAGAAAGGAATTCAATCTTAAGCATAATTACTCTAATATTCACTAAAAGGTCGATTTATCGTCTTTTAATGGTAAACCCTTTTTAAAAATTGATTTGGTCACTCTTGTACATTCTCTTGGAACAAAGAAACTCTTTCTCTAGAATCAGGATATCAAAATTTTCTTTGTGTAAATTTTTGGTATTTTTCTGATAATGTTCAATTTTTAATGAATAGTGAAAAATGTTGTATTTTAATTCAAAAACTATATATAATCTTATTTATTTGAATGATTTGATTATATTTTGAATTGGTTTTAAAGTGAAATTAGAATATATTATTACCATTTAATCCAATGGTGGTCATTGGAATTAATCTCACTTTGAAATTGGACTTAAACTAGTGTTAATCTTTTAATAGATATTGTTTCTTAAAAACACGCTATTTGTTTTGACAATGGGAATTAATTTATAGATTAATTAATAAAACTTATATGTTTTGAATTTTGTAAAATTTACATCATTTTTGAATTCGGAATATCAAATATAGCTTAGGGTGAATTTTTTGTATTTTTCTGAAAACTTTAATTTTTTATGAATAGTGAAACCACTAAGTGGTAGTTAAAGAAACTGATTTTTCGTTTAAATGAAACTTTACCACTTCTGTGATTTTATTTTCAAAAATCCGACATACATTCTTGTCATTAGGAAGTAAAATGTGGTTCAATGAGATTAAAATAATTTTTGGAGAATAGTAACTTTTAATTTTTATTAATCACAATTAAAGGTAATTAGTGTAATTTAAGGTAAAAAATGTTTTAATAATATGAAATGACCTTGAAACATGTCCTACCTTTATTGGATGAGTCATGTCCGATCAAGACAATATATGGGTAAACTTTGGGACCCCATGGAGCCACTCTGGTAGGAAAATGACATTAATAACTTTTTATTTAAAGTTAAAATAAAAATGTCACAAACATGTATTTTTTTACTAAAAAAATTTCTACATGGGGTTATACAAGTCATATTTTTTACTATAAATATTAAATAGAAATATAAAAAGATTTCCTACATCATGATATTTTTTTTATAATTTTTAGACATTAAATAAATTAAGTTATTTATGACACCATGATGATGCATTGATTACCTCATTATTTAACGATTTAAATAAAATGAAAATATAATGTAAAATCTAAGACGTAAACTTGTCAAAACTCTATTGGATGGGTGTATTTAGAACAATTATCACCTTATCCACGAAATACATCAATTTGGGACCTTTAAAATCCGAAACTCATTTGAAAATAAAGTAACCTTTTATAACGTTCCAAGAGTGCCCCTCCTCTCCTCTTATTAAAGGCCCCCACCTCTACCACCTTACCCACACCTCTCAAGCCTTTGGCTCGGCCAAACCCTTCCTATTTCATCTTTCCACATCCCTATCTTTATCATTGAAGCCTCACATTTGGAAGAATGCTCTTCAAGAAACCCTTTTGGTTCAAACAAAGAGGAGTTACCCGATTTAAAGGTAATGACTTGACTTGTGTTCTTTTGTTTTATTTTTCTTCTCCAACCATCTAAACTCTTTTTATTACTTTATTTTGTAACAAAAACAGTATCTGAAATATACTAGGATGTTGTTATGTGAAGGATTCGAGCTAAACTTACACACTCCTTCATCTAATGGTTAAAAAATATATTGTTTCTGTGGATGGCGAATTTATGCCTCATGAGATGATGCTTGTTCAATCTTCTCTTAACACCTTTCATGGTGGCCATTATTATGTCACTATATTTCATATATTATATATATGGTATTTATGTTTTCTATATGATTCTGAATTTTATATTTAAAACATTCATGTATGCTTTTCATGTTGTGGAAATGCAATAATTTCATACGAGGAAGTGTGGACTACCGCCCCCTCAGGTGATGTGACTCGTTCATGCAATACATGGAATGTATAAAGAACGAAATTAATGAAAATATGTGCCATATATAACATATATATTATACTGGAATTATAATATATATATCTCTAAATTATTTTTAATTCCATTAATATGACAAAGAAATGAAAGTAGTGTTCATCCGTACGTACAGCCTACTGTCTCCATGAACGGTGCATTTCATTTCTTTTTATATCCAAATGTGATGGAGTAGTATAAAATGAATATGTACTGTATATATATGATATTTAAATCATTAATACTATCATGTAGATGATTTACTTATAACTACATGGACAATCATTTTTCCAACAAGTTCATTTTTTACTCATGTACCAAACATCGACAAAAACGTCTCATATGAAATCACATTATTAAACAATCATTATAACATTATAATATGTGATATGAACTAAATAATAATATTTAAAAGAGGTCCTTAAGCAATTATAAATTGACCAAAGTTTATTATTCAGGAATATAAAGAAACAAACAAGACAAGTCAGACTTGATGAAAGGGATCCTACCCCTCTCTTTCTTTTTAAGTACACTCTTTTATGTCATTCCTTTTAAGCTCATCATTCTTATGATTGGGATGTTATTTTATATTACTCTTACTGTACTTTTTTATGTTCATATGATGAGAGACCCTATTTTTTCTCGTCAATCCATTTTGGAAATTTTGAAGTGATGTCGTTAGGCTGTCGAATTTTTGCAAGGGAACTTCTTAACCCAATTTTGATTCTTTGGGATAAACTTATACTCCTTGAATATGTAGTTCTATGAATATGTGTGAATGAACTCTGATTTTTTTACACATAATATCCACTTATATTTGGTTTATTCGTTTGTCACACATATTTATGTAATTTATTTATCCTAAATCCAAGGATATCATATTTGTAAGGGACTTCGTCTCAATCTCCTTTAATTGAGGCTTTTATTGTTATAATACAAGACTTTATTTTATACGATGTATAAAACCCTTTGAATTTTAATTTTATACAAAAGGAATATTTTTCTACAAATCATTTTACAAATGACAAAAAGAAATGTTTCTTTTAATGTACGTGGTGACAATGACCTTTTCTGCCACCGCGAGTATTATTTGGTCTTTGGCTTCCTCAACAAGTCATACTGTTTTTAAAATGAAATAAATACCATATAATCTTTTATGTATTTTGGTATTGAAAATGGTTTTTATAATGGATTTGTTATGTCAATATATTTAAGTGGTATATTGTGATCAAAGTGTGGAAATGTTTTCCTTCCATTATATTTGTTTTGTGTCTTATGATTTTATAATGGTACTTAGACATTTGACGGGTGGTTACGTGATAAACCATATGACGGGTGGTGCCGTGAATACCAGGATGGGTGGTTACGTTATAACCTCCAGTTCATTGGGTATGGAATTTTTCTGTATGTCTATTCCATTAAGTATGTATGGAAGTCATTCGTATGGCTATTCCATTAAGTATGCGTGGAAGTCGATCGTATGGTTATTCCATTTAAGTACGTTTGTGTCCCAAGTTTCCTTTATATGCTATGTGTTCTTTATATGGGTTTTATGGTAATATTTTGGTTAAAAAAGCATAAGTAATGTTCTTTTATTCAGTGAAAAGTTTTTACTTCTTCATAAAGGTGAAAATATTTACTTTGGTAAAGTATTCATGGTTTACTTGTTGTTTTGAAAAACTAACAGTTTTCCTTCTTTGTGTATTCTGTACTGGGCTTTTTATGCTCATCCCATGTTTTTGAAATGTTTTCCAAAGGACTTAAAGATGAATAGGGTAAAGGATGGGATCAAGGAAAGACATGCTATCTAAAACATGGAACTATACATTATTCTTTTTAAGAGTTTTTATTTTATGGAAACTTAGTAGAAGTGTATTACTTTGTAATCTTTGAGATGTAATAGTTATGTCCTAGTTCTCTAAAACTATAAACCTGAAAAGATCCTCAATGAGAATTATTCATTTAATTCAATAATAAGTAACGTTTAAGGCCTGGGCCTTATAATATTTATTACTTCGGTGATCGTATATACTTGGACAAAACCCAAACACGAGTTGTGGTGCCCACCATGTCCAATATATATATTCAACTGAATATGGATGATTCTTGAATTGGATATTATTTGTGACCCATTAGGACCTTATCTCAATAGCATTAAATAATATTCATAGGCCAAGATAAGGATCTAGAAAGACATCATGGCCCCTAAAGAGATATGGAGTCTCATAGTAGAGACAATCAACCTTCAAACATTCATTGTGTGATATAATCTCTCTATCTTTGATATCTCATAAATCAAGATGCACACCCATGTCGTCAACCATTATTTATTTTTTGTTTTTGATCTGACTGGATAGATTTTCACTTGACTACCATGGTCATGGTCTTATAAAGGTACTGGAATCCTAATCAATGTGGCTCGATATATATAACATCCTTTAACTAGAAGAGAAAATTCATTTCTTGACCACTCAACCAATGCCATACCACTTAATATGTACCCCACATAAACTACCTTTCCATGATTTCATAATCATGGTTTTCAATTTTATTCATAGTACATGATCTAATGGAATAAATTTGAAATGATATCAAGTTGGGAGACCATTACACATGTTCGTATATAGGAACATCCAATGACACCTAATACATTTTTTGTTCCAATTGGATGGTTTTTCTTCATGATGTCACTACTCGATATCACCAAGTGTGACTTCGTGGGAAGAAATATTAATTCTTATTTTCCCCAAGAACCTGATAGTAAAACATCTACTGTGACTATTTAGTAAGATGTATTTAGACCATAAGACATATATTTATTTTTAATGACCTGTTATCTGGAATTTCTCATTATATCCTGAGATCTGATATAGCCTTTTAATATGAAAATGAATCAATAAAAATTTCTATTAAAATAGTTTCCATAGAAATATCTACACTATAAACCTAAGTGAAGAAAATGTATACCGATCTTTACAAATGATATTTTAATAAAAATTACTACATAGTTGGGTCTAGGGAACCACTATTACAACACTTGAACTTGCACCAGATCAAACTTTCTAACCAACCATGTGAGCTCTCACAATATCCAAATCATTTTTCTGTTGAGTCATGGCTCTTGTAGTCGGATCAACCATGATTCGGTTATATGTCACCCCACCTCATTGTGTAAAACATCTAAAGATATGGAATCTCTGAGTATATCCTTTTTTCAACTGTCATAACTTGACATTGTGGTTAGTAAGAATATCAAAATTTTAATTATGAAAATTCTTAACTTACTAGGTGTGATTCCAAGAACTACAACCAATCATTGAATATAGCTACTTATTAGCTTCCTCAGAAGATGTAATAAACTCGGTGTTTGTAGGTCCGGATTCCACTAGATTCTGTTATCTTATTTCTTTCATCACCATAGCCTAACTCTGATATTATATCACATTGATAAATGGAAGACATTTTCTGTCCCCTAAAATCTAGTATCTTGTCTTCTCCACATCCCAAGTACATATCTTTTGTGCTCTCTGAATTATAATTAGATATTTATGACTACTTCACTTGAAGTGATACTATATATTACTTATATTTTCCAACTATAATGTATATCATTGAAATATAAATTATTATACATGTCATTTCATACGTTATTGATCCATCTCTTAAGTGTTTAGATTTCAACTCACCATGTTAATCTCTTTCTGATGTCCTAAACATGTCAACCTAGATAGATCTATGCCATGTGACATTGAAAAAAGATTCTAAAATGAATTGTTTCAGAATGCATTTTTTAATACATTTCACTATATATATGATTGAATAGGTCCAATAAACTATTACATATACCTTGGTATATCCTATACCATGGAACATAGGTTTCTACATAAATCCAATAACTGATGAATTACATTCAACCAGGTCTTGACTAATTTAAAGACAAAAATCTACATTCTAAATGTTTCCAAACACATTTTTTTTCTTGGAAAACAATGTTTCTCTCACTAATCTTGAATAGAAACATTGAAATTATTCACTTCAAATGAATATTCTATGATCTTGTGGCTTACTTCAATCTTAAACTGTATTTCATTAACTTACAACCATTATTAGCATTATATGACGTGACCATTGCTTTTTTGATTGTGTTATATAGAATCCTTCAATGATTGGTGGTCATGACATCCATTTCTAAATAACATAACAATTGAAATTAACTATGAAAAGTAAAATTCTAATGTACTATGGTAAAATGTATCGGTATAACCAAACAATCATTATTGGTACTATGATTGTACCATCCTTGTATCATTTCACTTGAATACCCACTGCAGTTATCAATATAATAATGAACTATTCATTTAGATATATGGAATCCATTATTGAATATTAATTAGTCCCATCAATATTAATTAATTTCTATATATGGATTATGTTTAATAATTATTATATTATATCATTGACCACGGTGAATTCAAATCCATCACCATGGTTTTTTCTTCATATAAATTTGGTGTCTCTGGAATATTCTAGTTCCACATGTACTATTGGAACTTGTCATTATTCCAACTACATGTGAATTTCTAGAATTTACTAAACCCAAATAAATCTTGCTCCAACTATCCCTAATAGATATGTGCACCCTTATATAGAAATATAGTCCATCACTTGAGAACCACTTTTCTATTTAGGAATCTATGTAATATCCAATGAAACTATTAAGATAACTACTTTAGATGCACAATGTGTTTGTTCTTGATGTTAGTTTGTTTATGTCCTAGAAAAATCTTTTCATCTAAAAACATGTTTTATGAAATAATTGATTTCCATCATACTTTGACTTATATGATATCCATTTTTCATGGTAGTTGGAAAATATTTATAGGATATCATCGTCATCTACCAAACACATCAAGAAATATAATGGAAGTTCCTACAAATTGCAACATTGATACTCTTTACATCATAACTCTAACATATAAAATGCGAATTTAGTAATTTATTCATGCTAAATTTTGTTGATTAGGGTAAAAATATAATACATTATAATCAATCATCCTTATTAACATTGTTTTCATGATGTAGACAAGGTATTGAGCATTTAGTAATTGCTCCACGCTACATTATATTGATAGATGAATGCTTGTTCAAGATATTCTTCGGCATTCCAATCCAAAGAAACTAATATCTTCTAACTATGTAAATATCATACGTCACCTTACTATTTTATAATGAATTAAAGTGATATAATGAATTATATATAACACTAGATTAAACTTCGAATATTTCATGCTCACCAGCTGAACTAATTCTGAAAGATTTGTGGAATAACTCTATTTCAAAAGGTTTCTTTGTCTAAATAAAGTCATTGATTATACCAAAGTTGTTTTACAAAGCCTAAATACCAAACTGGGTATATACTTGATGTCTAATTTTAGTCTTACTTGAAAAATAATTATCTTTTGACAAATGGGTAAATAATTATTTCATTTTTATATTCATCAAGTATTACCTATGATTCATGTATTACTGAACTATTACTTGAGTACTAAATACCTCAAAAAACATTCTTTCCAGAACCTGGAATAATAACTTTTTATTTTCAAAGGACACTTGAGATACATGTTTTGGTTATACTCAATAATTTTTATAAAATAGCCTTGCACTTGGAAAGAAAGTCATGTGCTTCTCACCAGTGACTAAAAAATCACACTTTCGAGGCCACTTAGAGAATACATCATACTTATAGTAATGTTTCTATAATCGCGTGCATATTTTATTTAAAATAAAATATGTGAAATGAATGTAGTATTTAATAACCAAGAAGTAATATTGAAACATTACTTTTATGTGATGAATGTTCTTGATGAAGAAGTGGTAACTTGTTTCATTGATTTAGTTTATTGTATCTAAACATCCATTGTTTCATTTCATGATATGTAATTCTAATAACCTCCTATGAGTACATATTTAATTTAAGGACATTGTTAGTATTCTTTTTACATTACTTTCCATTTTCCTTTTCACCTTTTCTTTCAATTTTGTCGCCATAAGAATTAAATATTAACATGTATTTTATATTCTTATTTACATCGGGATCCGTAACTAAATAGGTAATGAAGTGTTTACTCAATAATATCAGTTTTCTAACATAAAAATTGTATTAAATGGGTGGAAGGTATTAGAATAGGATTTATTGAATGATCATAATCCACCATTCAATTTAAACAGATCCAGCGTAACAATTACCAATTCATATCACTGCTTCACATTCTCCTTAAAAACTACTCAGAGATGAGACTTCACGTTATATTATCCATGTTATGATGTAGTGACCACAACTAAAATTGGATTTTGAGGATAAAATTATGACATAAACATCATATGTTTACACATGAGTCTTCTATAATAATTTTTACACCCTCTCTTGCTGAGGTAGCTTAACAGGTATTGGGGAGACTACCACATTGAATTTCTAATATCGTAGTATTATTTTCACAAGAGCCTCTACTAGTATTAGATACTCATTCCAATGTGGAAATTTACTTTTTACATTATTTATCATAGTATTTGTTGTGTTATAACATTTCATTTTATACAATAAAAATTTTAATAGATCTGTAGCTTTTATCTCAACTACTGATTTAGACATTTTGATTTATTAAATGATTAAATATATCCCAAAATTTTATCGAATTAAAGGAAACCTATATTCTAAAATCATAATACTTTTTTCCTTAAGTTTTCTAGTTTCAAGGATTCCTAAACATCCCCTCATAGTCTACAATATTTGGCTACACCACTACTCAAAGGGTTCAAGGTAGGCATTTAACTAGATAACCACATTCAATCAGGGTTCCGTGATCTGTTGAGTGAAGTCCCATCATCTAAAATCATAACGTTATTTACTAAACATATTCCTATAAAATGATAGAAAGTTAGATTTGGGAATCATTACTATCATTTTAGTTAATTCATCCCACCACTCTATTAAGAACCCCTCAGTAGTAAGAGGCACCCTCATCTTTGGCATGATGAGCACCCTAAACACACAGTTTTTATCAAAGTGGAATGATGAAAGGAAATTATAACATAATATTTAATTGAGGGTTTTATATGTTTATGTGACTAAAGAAATAATTTTTTATTTCACAAGAATGTTCTATGATGTTTCACTAATAACTAACTACACAATAAATTGAAAAAATTATCATGTCATTTTTTAATTTTTTCTGTGTAGGGTTGTTTATTATTATATGTGATCATATGTAAACTACACAATCAAAAAATAATAACCCATGAAAAACTAATATGAAAACATGATCATGATATGAATCTAATGGTTAATCCATTTAGTGAATAATGGATCAAACTATAACCTACGGTTAATACTTGGAATTGTGTTTCTTGTGAATCAAATTGTAGTGAATGACCATCCAATGAATGACTCTCTAATCTAGTGTGTCGCCATAACTCAGCGTAAATTCTGTCACTAATCATCTTTTCATTATACAACAATACATTCTCACATGTGAGAAAAATATTAGGGAGTATAAAATAAAAATCTGAATTGTAAATGTTGAGCCTTATAGATTTAATTATATAGATGATTCACAAATATTCTTTTATTTAAACTACTTATTATAAAACCACTGTAATTATTAAATTAAATAAATGATAAATTCAAAAAACATGCATTGGTCAGTACAAGGGCTCATGATTAGTCTAATTCACATTAAACCCACATACAAAAATAAATTAATAATTAAATTGAAATTAAATTAAATTATTTCTCTTATGAGATTTCATTGAATTATAATTTTTCTCTTATTTTTAATTAAATAATTATGTCATTCTGTCCCATTAATTAATATAACTTTAAAAGAAGAAATTAAATATATTAATTAATTTAAATGAACTCTAAAATTAAATTAATTTAACCTATTATTAAAAGGTTATTTTTATACCAAAAAATGCTATTTATTTAATTTATTTTTACAACCTAAATTGTGTTAATTAATTTAATTAATTTTTTATTATATTAAAAATAAATGGTCCCTAAAACCTCCATGAAGAGCCACTACGGGTGGGGGATGAACCCACATAGGCCATTTCAAGCTGATGACGAACATTTGAAGAGATTTTTTTGGCCATCATGGCCTGCCCATACCTGTTTCAGAATGGGCTGACTTGCCAGAGCCTGTTTTAGGGAAATCTAGGTCCAACCAAACTGTAACAGGGGATTACCTCTGATTTCATGGAAAAATGGGTTGCCAGTGGGGTTGATGGGCTTAGAAGCTATGAACTAGGGGTCCATGTAGAAAATTCCAAAGCTATATAGGAGGGTTCATCACACAATAGTTCCACTGAGGTCCCTCACCGCAAAAGGAGACTCTCTAATCTAGTCTAATGCCTTGGTGGGCCTGGTCATGCATGGTGGAGGGCCTTCACCAGAGATTAGTGGCAGCTCTAGGTTCTTATAGATCAGTTGGAAGCACCAGATCTTTGGTGGTCGGATATGTGAGGTCACTGGAAAGAGAGGGATAAGAATCTGGTTCTTAGCAGATATATATAAGGAAGATGTTGCCAGTCCGTCCATAGCAGTAAAGGAATGCATCCTCTTCGGTGGTTTGTTGGGGTGGATCTGTTCAGGACGTTGGCGTAGCAATGCCGATAAAGGGATACAGCTATAAGAAATCCACTCCAATGGTTATTATGAAGATAGATGGTCCAAAATTTCTGGTAGACCCAAAGAAGTCAGAGGCTCTCGAGGGCGGTGGACCATTGTCGGCATAGCTCTATATTTCCCAAGGGGTCCTGATGGGTTGAGGGAAGATGGGCGAAGGCATGGATCCAGTAACTAGATAAGCCACCATGGTGGAAGTGCATATGTCATGGGCTACCATCAATGGGTGAGGTAGTGCAAATTCAGGGAACCGCCAGTAGGAGGGGGCTTCCCATAGACATGGTTTTTTTAAATGTAAACTATTTACTATATTCAAGTCCACTATGTTTTTTTATCCCAAGAGTTACAAAGAACGAATAATATTTCTACAGCTTATAATGCCCCCGCTTAATAATTCTATCAAAACATCACATGTCAAGCCCTTCTTTTGGTTTATCCCAGGTCAAGCACACCAAATTGTGTTTTTGTTTCATAGGTGGAATAATCCACATATGATTCAAATTGTTATATTTTTATAATAAAATTATAATAATAATTATTATTATAAAAATATAATGATAAAAAATCCAGTGAAAATGGGCTGGATGAAAAACACTATTTTGGTTTCCTATGATCTTGATTGAAAAAAAATTTTGTGGATTCCAATTTCACAAAAGAAGATTTTAATCTGAATTTAAAAAACATCAGATAGCTTGAGATTTGACATTCTATGTTGGATTCAAAATCCATCTGCGGTGTTGGTTCAAGACTGATTTCCTTGATTAAATTTGATAAAAATTTAATTTATTTTCTTTCTGTAAAAATTTCATGCCTTTCTCTAATGCCAATTAAAGCTACCAGACATGCAGCGTAAGCCCTAAAAATGGGTTTTTAGAATTTTCAACCGACGATCGACATGAACTCATCATCATCGGTGAAATTATACCTATTTTAAGATGGAGATATCATGAGAAGAATTTAAAGCACAAAAATTAAAACCATAAATACCTAGATTGATCAGAATTTGTGCTTGATGTCTTCTCATATTGGGTGATAACTACTTAAAGTTTCTAAATCTAAATTCCTTTAGATCATCCATAGGCGCTTCAAAAAATTATGGGACCACTGATCATCAAAATTCGAGTGCTAGCATAGAGTTCGGATGAAATCTTCAACACTCTGACAATCACCACATCACATTGCTTAAAATGTGAGAGATAGAGCTAGATCCAAGCTCTTGGATCCAGATCCTCTATCTCTAGGAGGTGAGATAGAGAATAAGAGAGAGATAGGTGGTGAATAGTTCTTGGTGATAACCTCTCATATTCGATTTATAGTATTTAATAAATTACCCAGAAATGGAACCCCGACCCTTGAAAATTTTATTCACTATAAATAAAATTAGGACTATTGTAGTGAGTCATAAAAATTATTATCACTTTCTTGTAATATAATAAATATACTACGTGATAATACATATGCCAATAACTTTACTCATCATCCTCACAAATATAAAATGAACCTTGAATATTTTAAACTAATATTAATTCAAATACTATTTCATATTTTTTACTTTAAAAAATTTAAATAAATTTTACAAATAATTTTGATGCTAATTATTCTTAACTTGAATAATATGAATTTATTTATTACTTTGGTGTTCATATATACGTGGAGAAAACCTAAAACCTAGTGTTGGATCCCACCATGTCCAATATGCCTATTCAACTGAACAAGGAAGATTCATGAATATGATACTTTGTGTGACCCTCTGGGACCATATCTCAATAGTAGTGAATGTTATTCACAGACCAAGGGCAGGATCTAGAAACCCATCATTTCCCCTTATTAAATTAGGAGTGTCATAGAAGAGTCAACCAACCTTTGAACACACGCTGGGTAATATAATCCTTTTGTCTTTGATAACCCATAAAGCATGACGCACAACCTTTTCATCACCATTTATTTATTTATTGATTATTCATCTGACTGGAAAGATTTACTCTCAACTACCATGGCCATGGTCTTATGAAGGCACTACAAACCAGATAAATATGGATTGATATATATAAAATCCTTAACATATAAGAAACAAATCATTTCTTAGTAGTTTAACCAATATCATACCACCAATGACTCACCAATCACAAACTTCCTCACCGTGATTTCATTAGAATGATTTTATCCTTACATCAAGGTACATGATCAAATGACTTAACTTGGAAATGATCTCAAGTCAGTAGACAATTACATGTTTTCATAGATAGGAACACTCAATGATACTTGATACATGTGGTGTTTCTATTGATGTGTTTTCCCTCATGATATCGCTAATAGATATCACCAAGTGTTAACTTTATGAGAAGAAGTCTCAATTATTATGATCCCCCGATACCTAGTAGTAAAACATGTATTGTGTCGAGTGAGTGATATATATCTAGACCATATGAAATGTGTTTAAGATCAATTTCATGGTACCTCAAGGTTCTTATTATAACCTGGTATCTACTATAACATTTTGATACAACAATTAATCTATGGAAATTTCCATTTAAATAGTATATGAAAAAATATTTACACTGTAAAGGTATGTAAAAATCATATATACCTAACTATAAACCTTATACCATAATTGAAAGTACTTCATATTTTGGTCTAGGTCCCCCACTATTACAATAATTTCATTTAATGGAATTTATTATCTGTTAAAAATTTATTTGATATTCTCTCAAGATAGATATAGATATTAGATATTCTCATAATTCTAATGGTTTTGATGATAAGATAAAATGGAATTTTGAGGAAATTGTAAAAATAAGACTAGAGGAGGAATGAAAATTAATCTTCCTAAATTCATGAAGTATGGAAGGAATCGTGGTGGTAATTTTATTAAGGATTTTCGTATGTGCTTAATGTGATAAAAATGTGTCCATGAAGAATAATAGTTTTAAGGTAATGTGATGAATGAAACTAATGAAATGTATAGAGAGAGAACACAACTGAATGCACTACCCATAGTCGAGTGATATAATTTCAATTAGTATATATGTTATTATTATTTGTGCATGAATCCAAGGGTTTATAAGGATAATAATTGTCAACATCCTTTTAATAAAAGAGATAAATGGAATTCACTTTCAATTACAAATACTAAAGTTGGTTATGAGAATTATATAGTGAAATGTACACTTATCATCCACTCTAGAACTACAAATTTATTATTTGGTTAATGTTTTTCCTAATTTTTAATATCTACTTAATTTTTTATGTGTGTCACATCACCACCACAATGATTACATGTTGAATTATTGATGAAAACTTTTAATGGTGTAATCGTTGCATCTCAAATCTATAGTTCAACTCTGATCAACATTTTTTGGAATATGATTCCTGTAAATTTTTTGATTATTCTTATAGATTATTTTTATTATATTTTCGTAACGTATTGAATTTATTTATATAGAGGCAATTTCAATTTTTTAATATACGATGTCATATTATACATTCTGAAGAAAAATATGATTTTCTATCAATTTAAGGATTAATATGGACTTCTAATTGAAATTACTTCCATTTTATTTATTTTACTACTGATTCTGAAGGGATATTTATCTCAAATGGTTAGGTAGAAAATAAAAATTGATGATATATCTATTTTATAGATTATACTAATGTTTTTTCAGAATACTTATCTTAAATTTCTTTTCAATCGTGATGTGGATTTTTTAATAGATATTGTATCTAGTGCTACACAAATTTTAAAGGCTCCAAATTGAATTTTAATTATTGTGTTTCATTAATTGAAGAATAAAATCCAAGAGATTATTGATAAGGGAGTCACATTTCATAGTGAATCCCCATGTGGTGGAGTTGTTCATTTTGTTGTGAAAAAATACGATTCAACACGTATTTTCATTGATTATCAGCAACTTCACATAATCATGATGTGGAATAAATATCATATTTTCCATGTTGATGATTTTTTTCATAACATAAAATAAGTTCAATACATTTACAGGATTGATATTTGATCTAGATATCATCAGCTGAGGTTCATAAAGGACTATATACACAATACAACCTTCCATATAAGGTGTGATCATTGTGAATTTAAATTGATGCAATTTGGACTTACCAATAACCCTACGATATTTATAGATTTACTAAATAGATTATTATATGTATTCCATGATCAGTTTACGGTAATAATTATAGATTATATTCTTATATATTAAAAGATAGTGGAAGAGTAGGAAGATCATTTTATGATTGTATTAAAGACCATAGTGATAGAGAAAGTATTTTAAAAATTTAACATTTTTGTATTATAGCCACATAAGTATTCAATTAGGGGTCATATAATCATAAGAAATTTTATATAAATGTATATTTAAAAAATTTATTTGTAAAGAAATCAACCAAGAAAACCAAGGTGGAAGAGATCCATAGTTTTCTTAGGTTGGTTGGAAATAATCCATTCTTTGTAAGTGATTTCACAAGACTCACCAGCACAATTACTAGGTTTACATGGAAAGGATTCAATATCCTTTATAATGGTGAATGTGAATAAAAATTCCATCATGATGAAAAGAAGGTTAGTCAATTAACTTATAATCACACTATTATATTGGAGAGAATTTTTTTTATTTATAAAGATGCATTTATGAAGTTTGTGGGTTGAATCCTCATATAGAATTCTATGGTGATAATTTATTCCTCATCTCAATTGAAAATTCATGATTCGAATCACATGAATCATCATTTAGAGTTGGTATAGGTTATTTAATATTTAATAATAGGTAAGAACTATATTTTGTGTTAACGATGAGATATATGTTCTATTCCTAAAGGATTGATTCATATATTCAGATAATTACAGTTGAGTATGCACCAAAGGATATGGTTGGAGTAGATTATATATTTTGAAATATCATGATATTACCAACCTGTGAAGGTGAACAAGATAGATAATACTGCAAGTTAGATTAAAATTTCTAATTTGATGAATATATGGATTAAATGGGATCTATAACTTATAGATTTGGAGATGACATATCTTAAAATCATAAGGAAAGGATACATGTCATATCATTATTAGATGAATGATCACCCATATATCCATGTGAGGATCAAAGAGGTGAAACAGGAAGATATAGAAATATAGAATAAAGTGAGAGAAGTTTTTTATTTCAAAAATGTTAGTGATGGAGTGATTATGTTCATGAACCGAGCATGTTTCCTTTCAATACCAGATTTGAAGTAACACTTGTTTGATGAACATCACAGTTCTTCACTCTTTATTCATCAAGTAATTATGATTATGTATAGATATCAGAATGATTATTTA
Organism: Viscum album; assembly: GCA_963277665.1. Classification (NCBI taxonomy): domain Eukaryota; kingdom Viridiplantae; phylum Streptophyta; class Magnoliopsida; order Santalales; family Viscaceae; genus Viscum; species Viscum album. Next base: position 71,016,852 of record OY728161.1, read on the forward strand.
TTATGAGATTATAAGAAAAAGTATATTATATAGTTTGTATCTTGTTTCATGGTATAAATAAAAAGTTGAGGATAAGATACATATATCTATGGGAATTTTATAGTCATTTCTCATACCAAAATATTAAAGGGAAAACATTACTATTGTAACACCATAAAATTTTAAAATATGAACATCAAATCTGATAGCATGTATGCTATGAAAAATCAATAATTAAAAGGAATATAAACTCTTAATACTTTATGATATTTAATATTTTAAATAAATTCAATACATTATACAGTTTTCAATGAATGAAATACTGATTTATTTTTCATTGCACACAATAATGACTTTCTTTGATAGCTTATATTGAATACAGTACCAAGTTTTACCAAAAAAATATATTATTAAATTATTATTATTTAATATAATATGATATAACCTAGCTATTAAAATGGAGGGTATGAATAGGGTTTTATAGATTACGAAAATATAAATTTGAATTCATCAGTTACCAATTAATTAGAAATTAATGTAAAAACCAATTAATTATAAAGAAGATATTTATAAAAGAAAAACTATTATTATACGCCCAAGGTGTTATATAATAATAAATTATATTAAATAAAATTATTTAATTATATTAATTAAATTTATATATTATATATTCAATATGTTTTTTTCACATTCATCCAAAATATTTGATATCCATAAAAACAAATTCAATTTTACACATAAAGGAATATTTTTTAAACGAAGTTTTTCCACCTTATAATGGAACAGATGTATTAAAAAAATTTACTCTTCTATAAATTATATATGAAAAAATAAAATTTATTTTTCAAATAGGAATGTTAGAATTATCTTAGGGTAGAATTTTAGTATTTTTTAGAGAAGTTTAATTTTTGGAAGAGTAGTGAAAATACTGAATTTGAACTAAAAAATAACTTTTAATATATATAGTTTATGATGTTAAATTATATTTTGAATATTTCAAAGCCACAAAATTTAAATTATACATCTATTAATCCAATTTAGATCATTTTTATCATTTTTATGTTTAATATATAACTAAAAACATATTAAATATTTGAACATTTTCACATTAAAAACAGGCTTTCTCATTCTGTCTGCATGATTAATTTTAAATTAAATTTTACCCCTTTTGTGATTTGAATTTGTAAAATTAGATTCCATATTTTGAATAATATTAATTTATAATTTCTAATAAGGTCAGCATATTTTTTTACCAAAGTGATTAGTGAAATATTTTAAAATTACACTATTAAAAGTTACACCTATCCCAGTGGTTTGAAACCTTTTAGATAGCCCTAAAAACAATTCGGATTGTCTATCCCAATGGTTCCAGGAACATTTGGAATGTTGGGCATCACAATGATTATATACTAATAATTTAATAGAAACTATTGTTATATGGATATCCCATCTTACTCTATTCCAATGTTTTCAATGAAACTGTTGGGATATATGTATAAAAACGTTTCAAGAACCATGGTATAAATACTACCCAATATACCTGCATACCACTTCTCTATTACAATGGTTTCAATGAAACCATTGGGATATATGCACACCAACTATTCCAAAACCATGGTATACACTACATACCAATGGTATACACAATATTAGATATACACTCTTCTCCACAACTATATACCAATGGTTCTATAAATCATTAGTAGTTTTCTTCTCCCAAAAAAAAATAGGTACCTCTTCCCGTGAAAACATTCCATCTAGAACCTGAAAACATTAAATCACAAGTAAACATGAAATTTATAGGAATAATGGTAGTTTCACTTTAGAGTCCTATCCAGACTATAGGTTTAATTATTTTCTTAAATAAATTTTCTTGATATATTCAAGATATCCATAGAACACATGCATGCCTTAGAGAATTTGAAGGATAATCATGTGCAAGGGAATTTCCAATACATAATATGTTATAAGTTACTAAAAAAGGAATAACCAAACTATTCTCAATTATCTAAATAGAACCTCTAATGAGGTTTTTATTGTCTGAAATGCACAAAAATATAGGAAGGATATAGAATTTATTAAATAGTTAAAATTCAAGAGAATTCACATGATGGGACATTGCCTATAAATTAATCTTTGAGGTTGTTGTACAGGGACCCCCAAAGGAAGACATGAAGATTAGACCCAGAGCTTAGATGAGCTATTAATTCTGGAGTGAAGATCTTTAAGTTGTCTTTATTTTCATATCCCCAAATGACTAGAATTATGGGGTAAATCCATCATGTACTAAGGTATATAATTTAATGAAAGTGTGTGTAGTGTATGTAACTTTGTTGGATTTAAATTTAAATTGGTTGTTTCATATTATAAATCCATCATAATTATTACCCTTCTATATAAATTTGACTATATTTGAGAGATAAGGATTTTCCTACTATGTGCATCAACTATCTACCATTATGTCACAAAAAATGCATCATTTTGGGGTAGAAATGTTTAAACATGGTCCTAAAATACTATTTATAAAATATATTATGAACTAATATAGGAAAATAGGTTTTATAAAATATAGGGTGATCACTATGAGAGGAGGCTCACTATAGTTTTTTACTATCATCATTTAAATTAAAATCACAACACATATCCCTCACTATGTTCATAAACCTAAACCTAAAAAATCATGGTACACTCATTTAATTTTTCTCAAAACCAAATAATAAAAAATATATTGTTTTATTTATGGTTTTTAAACAATTTATGTCATTTATATACCATTACAAGTGCATCGACCTCAAATTCTAAATAAAATAATTTTAAATTAGTTATTGTTTCATAGAGTTTATAAATTTTTTATTTTGGATTCATTGAGAGATTTAAAAGTGCCTTTCTATCATGTAATATTTTTTATCTTGAATGGGGAGTGGTCACATGAAATATTTATGATTTTTAGGCATTTTCGATTTATATTTTTCACTTTTCCCCTTTTTTAAACATAGTATTTCCTGGTTTTATTTTGATAATACGCTTTAGTACCCATGTATTAAAAAGGGGGGGAAGTGAAAAACAATTTTTATAATGGGATTGAAAGGAATCTATAATGACTATATAATAATATTCAAGAAGGAGAAATCATGGTAGGATGATAACTAATACAAGAAACAAATAGCTTGTATGATAAGGACAAGCCCAATATCTCTAAGTAAGGATCCCAAAGATTAAAGATCTCATAAACTACGCATTTTAATGATTAAAATAGTGAGTTTTCTTGAATGAAATTTTGGAAGTAACAAATATTTTTCAATTTGTTAGGATGGAGTTTGGATTTAGAAACATTTTAGTATTTTTAGGATAGTTATAATAAATTTTATTATACATGTATAGTATATAAATTGAAAATAAAGAACTATGAAAATTTTATTAGTTGAAAAATTATTCTTCAGAAAAGATATAGTCGATGCCTCATGAATGGGAATACATAGCATCTGAATCATTTGATATAAAATAGGATAGTAAGAATTAACTAGATTTAGTTCATGATTCTGTGATCCTATGATTGTGTCTTTTATTTGACTTCTTAAATAGTGTGAGTGAACATGACTAATGTAGGTGTAGAATTGTGAAAATGTTCTTAATCCCTCTATAGTTATTCCATGTTTCTTAGGACCATCCGTAGTTTAGACATAGTAATAACCTAGTTAGAATATAATATTGGAATAACTAGGATGGATTAAGGTGGATTGGATCTGCCCATAGGCCAGCACAATTGTCTAGGCATAAATGAATCGCCATTTGGGAAAAATTTCACGCACAAAATATTAATTAAAATAACAGCAAAAAATAAATGAAATTTAAACATTACCCATCCATACATCGGAGGTCCACATCGAAGGAAAATAAAATAAATAGAAGAAACGCAATATAAAGGCAGATCAAATGGAACATACTAATTAATCCCTCCACTACCCCGATCTCCCTCCCCTACAAAGAAAATTGTGTTGCTACCTCAAATGCCCCTCTAGCCCCCTTCTTAGAATAAAACTACCCTTCATCCTTAGAAAAAAATAACATGCCTATGTGTCCAATGAAATAAAGAGAAGAAAATGAAAAATAAACTACAACATACATATCTCCAAGGACTATACAAGTCACCATTCAAAATATATGAACCACGACAGCCCATGGATCAAATCATGTTCCTATAGGTGAGGGGGAAACAAATAAATGTCTAAAAATGATAATATGAAGTATTACATTCCTATTAATTAACAATTCATCTTATTATTAATTGTATATAATCAATTTTTCCCAAGTTTCAGATTAGTTTAGTATTGGTTGATATAATTTAGTTAGTTCAATTTTCTTTAGACAATGTCAATTCCTAGGGAAATCGATGAAAGTTAGTTTTAGATAACAATCCATGTACCCCCCAAAATTTGAAGAATGTTAAATGTCAAGAATGGAGTGAGACAATTTTTATACTGAATGATATTTTTTAAAACCCAACAGGTCTTGATCAAGATACTATTGATCGTGTTTAGGTAATAAAGACATTATTGGGTGTAGTTTTGAGTGGATGGATGATTTTCAGAGACTGAAAATGTCAGATCTTAAAGATTGATTTCATCGATCAGGTACTCATATGGATGTCCCTTCATTTAACACATCCTTTATTTGGGAGAAAAGAAAATTAGAACTCTATAGTGAATAGTACTATCAAGGTTTCATGGGAATAAGGTATATTGGTGTGTTCACAGTTGATTTTGGGTATTAGGGAGTTTAAATCCATTAGGTGGGTTAAAAAAACACTAGAAGCACAATAGGATACTATTGGGAGTCTGGTAGTTTGGTAGTAGAATTGTGACACTTCCTATTCCATTAGGATATCAATGGAAGATAATTTAATACAACGAGGGTTATAATTTGACTGATAGATTAGGTAAACCCTATTAGGACTAAAACATACATTCCATATATGGTTGGTTAATTTTAGGTTTAATGTGCATCAATTTTACAATGTATCATTTTTTACATACATATTATGAACTATAAATGGATTTTCATGTGTGAAATAAATCGTAAGAGATCTAGGGTTCTCACTTGTGAGAAATTTAGAGTGGTCTAGTTAGTGTACATCTTGTGATGGATGGTTTAGTCATAGGTTCACCTTTTTTTGTTTTTTCAGTAAAGGAGTGGAAAACATATATATACCGTGAAATATATTTTAATGGAAAAATAATTTTTTGGAAATGGAATTAACTATGAAACCCCTTGTGAGGATTAGTGTAACCAATTTTTGTGATAATATTAAAGTATACTTGTGGGTTAACACATAATGGATGGTCAATCAAAACCTAAAGTGTTAAAAATGTTTTTGAAAAATATAATTACTAATTATTTGATCACAGTTTTGATCTAAAATACATTTAAGAGTTTGAATAAGGTCCAAGGTGACCAAATGTGGTGATCTACCATGTAATGGACCAGACCTTTCTAGTCCATTTCTTTGTAAAAATCAGGTGTATGAGGTGATTCGGGAGGTCAACGTGCCTTATCCCCAACACTTTTCCTATTATCCAGTTTGGTGAACAGTTCCAGTGGAAGACAGTTGTAAACAGTGCAATGGTAACCTTCTATGAATAGTTCCATTAGTGAACAAATCACTCAGTGAGGTCTAATGGTAACCTCTCTTTCCTTTTCCAAATTTCTAAATCTATGAATAGTTCCATCGGTGAACAATTATACCGATAACCTCTAAAGACAACCTCTCTTTCTTTAGCTAAATTACCAATTCTATAAACAGTTCAATTGGTGAACAGTTTTATCAGTAATCTCTAACAGTAACCTCCCTTTCCTTTTACAAATTTCCAATTCTATGAATAGTTCCGTTGGTGAACAGTTCTATCGGTATCCTCTAACTTTAATCTCTCTTTCCTTTTCCAAATTTCCAATTCTATGAACTGTTCTATCAGTGAACAGTCTATCGGTAACCTCTATTTTCTGTTTCCAAATTTTGAGTGTGTGAACAATGTTTCCAGAACTATGAGGTCTATCGGTAACCTCTATTTCCTTTTCAAAATTTTGAGTTCAGGAACGGAGTTTCCAGAATGGTGATTTCTATCAGTAACCTTCGTTTTCCTTTGCCAAATATTGAGTTCATGAACAGTGTTTACAGAATTGTGAGGTCTATCGGTAACCTTTATTTTCTTTTTCCAAATTTTGAGTTCATGATCAATGTTTTGAGCTTCCTATAGTTTTTCCCCTTTGACATTTACTTTGATTTAAAACGCTATTAAAACATTATTTTAATGACTCTAAGGCCGATTCAAAGGCCATAACTCTTATATTAATTTATCCCAAGGCTCGCGACGTTTTTACTTGGTCAAACTGTGTGGTTTAATGTGATCTTCTTTTAATGTAGAACATGACATATCTTAAACCAATTCTCTGTTAAATCATCTAAAGGGATGGGATATCTTCCTCCCTAGTTCTCAGCTATGAGATTCTGGAACCTTTCATTCTATTCTGTAGGGGTTGTGCAATAAAAATTTCCTCCTAGGATTGGTTCCACTCTATTTTTATGCAATCAAGTAGTATCGATCAATCTTCGTTATAAGGTATGATCTATCGCTATTATTTTGGGTTCATCTCCTTCTATTTCTTCTTTCCCTATTATGGTATGTGATCTATATAATACTAATGGAGTTTTATTGGGTTTCCATTGGTTCGGCCGTGCAGCAGCATCCTCGTGTGGATACAATTGTCACGGGAAGAGGTGATCGCGGTTCTTTGTGTGGATCGTTCTTGTATAAAGAACGATAAGAACCGTTTGAGGTAGGATATTCATTTATTCTCTTTTATTTTATGTGAAATTGTATAGTTATCATGTTTTATCCCACTGTATGGAAATGTTATTGAAATAATAAATATTTTTATCAAAAAATAAATTGATATCGATCATATGTTATTGCCTCTTGTTTTTCTAGATAGTGAGATATTTTTGCTTGCTTCATATAGCTGTTAGTTATTAATGTAAATTGGTAAAGAATATAAACTGGAATTAATATATAATGGTTTGGGTAAAGATAAAGGGGCATGTAATTGAATCTGGTTCTTCTTGTTGTAATTTGATGTTAATCAAAATGGTGCAGCAAGCATGTTTAATTATTTGTGATAGATTATTGTTTAGGTTTCCAAATGATGGAACCTATGATTAATATATCAGTCATTCCAAGATGGAGTACATAACTAGTGGTTTGATAAAAGATAATCCCATGTAGGGTTCACATTTACCCACTTGGTTGTTTAAGGGCCAAGAGCCCATTTGATATGATGTTTTTTCCCTACTGCTTGTGTTGTGGTGTGAGCCCGGATGGCTGTTGTGATATGTGGGGGAAGTAAGGCCTATTGATTGTGGCATAGTTTGATTCCTAGATTGGAGATATTCATTGATTTACACATGTGGGTGTCAGGGAGGACACAAGGGATGATGGATCGAGTTAAATGTGAATGTTCATATGCTTTCTGATTTTTATTAGTTGTTTATGTGCTTTACTTATCCCAACTGCTCAATGTAGCTTGTCTTACTTACCCTTCTTTCGAAAGGGGTGAAGACATGCATGGTATTCAATGGTTTTTATGTGTTTTGCTCTTCAAGAGAAAATGGTTCTACGCTCTTGCGATAGGCGGCAATGACTCGATGGTTAGTTCATCTACTCACCTTGTTGATCCCCCTTGTGTTTCGTAGTATAGAATGTTTTTCTATAATTCCTGGGAATATGGGAATGTAATTCTATAAATAAATAATTGAATAAATGATGTTAACCCATGGGGTTTGGATCTTGCTGTGGAATAATTCTAAGGTTGTGATTTGAAGGAACAGTGTACTTTGGGTGTGATACTAATGAAATTTCATGTGGAATTGTTATTGGTTAATTAATTTTTAAATAATTAATTAACATAAAGTGAAACTAATAAAAAGGGAATGAAATAATGTCTTAAATATCTTTAAATTGTTGTGTTCTTATAGGATACATAGACTTAGAAGTGGAAGCCCGGGGTCCGAGAGGCATTAGCTGCAGTTGAGTCTAAGACTGGTTATTCCTATAGTGTGGTTGCGAGCTATAGTATATTCAAAACTTTTTGAGATTCTATACACTAATCAACCCTGTCAGTAAGGTAAACTAACACCCCAGGGATTTTGAGCCCTGGGGGGTGTTTTACCCAACATTCCAGTGGGAGGAAGAAGGGCTGACTACACCCTTTGGCCCTCTCTCTTCTCTTGGTAGTTACTTGTGCTGGTAGGCAGAGCGGTTTGTTTTCCCCATATATATATATAGGGCTGTAATGTCTTGTGCTTATTCACAGACATATATTCTGGATATAGTTTCCTATGGACTATTATAGGTGTAACATGTATATGTTGTGATGGCTTGAGGATCCATACTCAGTGTATGGGCTCTAATGGATTGAGGTATAATACCCGATATATGATACATGTTATGTGGGATGTAGTGGATCCAAGAAACTACCTGGTTACTTTGCTTACATGGATGTGGTGGTTTTTTTGAATGAGGTGCATGTTGTGGTGCTTCGCCCAGGTGTCTGCGGGAAAGACTTTTTAGAGAGATATGCTGAGGACTTTTGACATTGTAGAAAGAAGAAAACTAGTGGGGAAGTAGTAGAGGGGTACCCTTGATATTCTTTATTATATGATTTATTCTTGTATGTGTAACTTGGTGAGAGTATCCATGGTGAGGCTGGGAACTTAGTATACCTATTTAGTTGATGAGTGAGTTTCACTATTTCTTCACTATGCTTTAGCAAGCTTTCATAACTTTTTCACGAGAGGCTTTGGGGAGGATCCTACTGAGTATACTGTTATACTCACCCAATGTATATATAAACTTCTTTTCAGGTCACTTGGATCAGGTTGGAGAACATGCTAGTTACTATTAGCTTGCAGTTGCAGGAGCTGTTCGGGCTTGTGGTTGTTTCGGTTTTACTTCCTTTTTGGGTACTTGCAGTTTTTTCCCTTTTATTTGTAGTAGTTTTTCATGACATTTCATATGTGTACTTGGGTCTTCTTTAATCTTACTAGTTGAGTTGGAGTTGGTTGGTGTCTATCTTATCTCTCTTCTGCATGTGTTATCTTAGAGGGAAATGTCTCCCATTTGTGTGTTTACTATACCCTCATTGCTAGTCGCCCACCAGGGGCATACTTAAGGTGGGACTCAGGGGTAATTATCTCCCTTATCACATTTTCGGCCCAAGAAGGGTACACATTATGGGGAGGGGGTCATGACATACCACATGTAGTATTTGGTTAGTAATTAGTTTATCTTAGTTTAACATAGTTAATCCCATTCCCAACACCCAATAACATGGTGTCCCTAAATGTAAAAATATTATTACAAGGATTATAGAACAAATCTAGAATAAACAAAATATTATTGAAAAATTTTACTTAAAGATACTCCAACATCAATAAATTATAACACAATGTATTAAGCTACAAAGAATTTAGATACAAGGTATACTAATACATCATTTTTTAAACTTGGGATAATGAAAATGTATTCCAAAACTTATATCTGAAATCCATTTCTTGAAATATTATAATAGAAGAAAACAATATATCAAGACAAAAGAAATAATCATTCATTTTTGTACATTGGGTTTTGAATTTAATATATGTATTTATAAAATTTTCCATGGGAGTTTTGTTGAAACTGAATCCCAGAATAAGTTTTTGTGTGTTAAAAAGTTCATAATATTGATTATTTATCATAGGAAGATCATATAGTATTCCAGTGGAAAATTTATTTCTTACTGCCCAGACAAGGTAAAATAGATACTATTATTATCTAAGATGATTATCTACTAGACTGCCTAGAAATATTCTATATATTTAATCAAATAAAATTCATTTATCCATTCATTAAAACAATCAACAATTGGCTGGTGCATTTTTAATATTTTTATATGGATAGATTTCTAACAGAGTTCTTATTAAGATTCCAAAGGATTAAAATATTAATAACAAGGTATGTCATAAAATGCATAAATAGAATCCAATAATGTTTGAAATAATCTTTAGACTGAGATTAATATATTCTTTCAAAAAGAAAATGTTTGTTAAAAATCATTAGTAGCTTCTTCTATAAAATTTCAAAAAATCATTTGAGGTTTAAGAGACTAAAGAATGTGTAAAAAAAATATATGAGAGTAAATAGATATAGGACTATAATATTGATAAATATACTAATTAAAATAAGTTTAAATTGGAGAAAATGAGTATTATCATAATGAAAATATGAAAAATAAATTCCTTTTTAAAATATAGAAGTAATAAATAATTTAAATTAATAATTCAAACACATAGAGGGTTACTAAAAGACAATTATAAATAATATAAAAAATAAGAAAGGTTTGATTCAGATCCCATGTTTTTGGAATGGATATTGCTGAATCAAAACATCAAAGAAAATAAACTCATAAAAATTTAGAAAAAGAGAAAAAGAAGAAGAATTATTTTTTAAAACTAAAGTAATTTCATACTGCTAGTAAAATTATTCCTTTTATTAATGTATAATATCACATTGTTGAATAAGAACCATTAAATAGATAATTGGATTGTGATGGTAAAAATAAATAGATTTTAATGGAAGAACCAAAAAATTATTCCTCTCTCTCATACATATCAGGAGGTTTTTGAATCCATTAGGAAATCCATGGGACAAATAAAGGGATATGAATCCTTGTTTTTCCAAACTATCATATTTTTAGAGAACCAGATTTATGTTCATCGTAATTTTTTATTAGAGGATGGTAGATTGACTGAATAAAAATTTATTGAAAGTTCCTCTCATCACCCATAGTGGGGTCAACAGAATATTGTATCTTCTAATGAGATCAAGGTTGTCTTGTAATGTAGAAAAATATTCTAGAAGTTATTATCTAGATGTTTTAATATTGAATTGTTTACTAGGGAAATAAGTTGATATTAAAAGTGTTATTGGTTATCAGTAGTGAAATTACTTTTGGAGTCTTCTCAATGAATTTTGGAAGGTGGCTTGATTGGAAAAAAATAACTAGGTTTCCTAAAAAAGAAATTTGGGACCAACCGTGATCAATCATCAGAAGTGTGAAATAGTGAATCTGATGCCGGTTTATTGTTTTTTTAGTGAATTAGAGTTTTATAGATTTTAAATCATTCTATAATGAAATATTACTGATGGTATTTTTAATTTTTTTATAATTATTTCACATCCATTAATTTTAATAATTCGTTATCATTCCTTTTATAAATGTAAGAATACAATATGAAGCACATTAAATATCCTGTGTTAATTTAATACTTTATGTAGATCTCATACTTTTATGATTTCATCTCATCATGAGAAATATTCTTTTTTCTAAATCCATCATAATCATATATGATATGTGATATAATATTTAGTAAGTAACTGTAACAGGAATAGAGATGATTAATTACTAAAATAATTTTCAAATTCTTAATAATAGAAATAAAAATACTTAATATTATAAGTTATGTAATATTATTTTTTCAACAACACTTGTGTTTTGAAATCATCCTTAATATTGAATTTGTTTTAAACACAATATCCAAGAAAAGAGTGATCACCTACATATAATTTTATAACAAAATATCATATTGACTACCATAAAAATATATCTATATATAATTTTATAAATTAATCTAAAATAATGACTTAATTTCTTCGTTAAAAAACATGTTTAACTTTATATTTCAATATATACGGTTCTTCAATTTCAAAATAACGAACCTTTTAAACCACTAAAAATCTATATTTATCAAAATTCATTGTTTGTTCAAATAAATATATCAAAATAACTTGTATTTCATCATAAAAAATTGACCTTGATAGTTAGGTCGTGGTAAAACCTACCTCAAATCAATAAAAAATTGAATAATATTACATAGATGTAAATACAAAATGTCTAGGTACCCACTTCAATATCAACTGAATAGACACTTTCCCATGAAAAAATGTGTTCTTCGATGTGAACCCTTCAACAGAAATCAATAGATTCCGCACATCAGAAATCAGACAATGTAAAAAATCACATTATCTTTACATTAGAGATCAAACGAATCATAATAGCAAGTATGAACTTACACATAAAAGAAGGAAGAAAGTGAAAAGAAGTTTCGACCAAGAAAAATGTCAAAAAAATCATCATTATTGAAGATTGATGGAGTATACATAAAAAGTGTTGATAGTCCTAGATGAATCGCTAGGTACCAACATCATCTAAACCAACACCTTCCCATAAACATACTTGTTTTTTGTTGTAAACCCTTCTCACGGAATAAAAAGTCTCTAGACATAAATAGTAAGAAAAATGAAATAATACCTCTAATTTTCCATCAGTGAGCATGAATTGAGCCCAATCTCGTGGAAGAAATCACAGATAGGTTTCTATTCATGGCCTTTGGAACAACTACACGGTTTTTACAGTTGAAAGGGTTTTTATAGCTTAGTATAGCTACCTCGTCTTGAATTAATCTCTAAAAATCCCTAAAAATTATAATGAGACTAAGATATACACACTTTTAACCACCAAAACCGTTTATATGAACTTGTATTTATTGCTAAGATGTCCAAGAATCTGAATCATAAATAGTGGAAACAACTGATAGAATTGTTTATAAAAAACCAGCAAAATAACTTAAGGAAATCATCTTAAATCCTTTACACTACATTCATTTCCAATGAAAACATTCATAAACCATCACATCAAGATATGAACTATCCAAAATTAAAATTTTCAAGAATAATACTTAAGACCATATTTTGTTTTGTTTTATTTAATTTTAATTAATCTACTGTATTTTCATGGGAAAAAAGTGTTAAAAATAACAAATTATGTTCCTAAAAATTCTAAAAAAATTAAATAATGGCATGGATATAGAACCATTGAAGCTAAATCCCTTTATAAGATTCATACAATCAAATAGTTTAGGTTGGAGGATATAGGGGCAGGTATGGAGGGAGATAGATGTCAAATGATTCAGTATAACCTAATAACTGAAACGAACACTCTCTTCTGATATAGTTCAACAGATAAAAGAATACATTTTTGAAAAAGTAAACCAACCTAGGGGTTTTTGTTGGAATCATGAAGGAAGAAAAGTGACAAATTCTAGGGCTTGGAATTATGGGAGTAGATCGGTGAGTGATGATAAGCGGCAAGTAGTGGTGGGTAGAAAGTAGTTGTTAGTGGCACTACTAGGGCTCAGGATTGGAGGTGGGGAGGAGGGTAGTAGTGTTTTTAGGATGGGATAAGGGAGTGCGAGGTGGATTCGGGATGGGAGATGAGGAGTGTGAGGGGGAGTGGTTGTTTTAGGGGATTTAGGGAGGTATATCTCAATAGTTTTTAAACCACCATTAAGATAGACTACATTATATTTCTCTGTCCTAATGGTTATGGAAAACTATTGGTATAGGTGCTTGGGGATAGCCGCTATTTCTAGTAGTTTTAATCACTATGAATAAGATAATGAGTTTAGTAATGGGATAATCTTTAAAAATAAGAGTAAATGACCATGAAACTTTTATAGCTTCTATTTTATGGCCATATTTCCACCATAACCCTTATATTCAAGAAAAATTTTCATTATTGGAGGCACATGAGGTAAAAAAAGACCTCCCAATGGTGTTTACTTGTTGGTATTTTCAAGAATGTCGCTCCTCCTCCACTATAACAGTGAAATCACTCCCCCCACTTATTCACATATCTCAATCCATTTGGTTCATCAAAATCCCACCCAATTCACATACCAAATTACTTCCCCAAAACATTGAATCTGTATATTGGGCATATTTCTAACTTACGATGGAATTAGAACAAACATAAGTAGGATACCTAAATAAGAGTTAATGTTTATCTATAAAAGTTTTAAATTTATTTTCTTCTACACCTCCATAAATTATTATAATATAATGATTATATACTAACCTTAGTATATTAAATATAATTATATGTTGTGTTGTTATTTTAATTACATATAACCAAACACAGTTCCATAAAATGTGATACACAATAACAATTCATGTGTATAGTGGACTACTGCTTCACGATCCAATATTTTTTTCACTTCCATTACAACCTTTCATGGATTGTAATAATGATGTATTTATAGCTTATATATGATATATATGATATTTATAATGTATTTATTCATAATTAATTATTATATAGCACATTCCTTTATGATTTACATTTTGTGTATATGACAATGTCGTTCATATGTATAGCGGACTACCGCCTCATGAAGTATTGTAATTCATTAACACATTACATAGAATGTATTAAAGATGGTTTTAATACAAAAAATAATATTGAAATAAATATGATAGTTGAATGATAATATACATACATATCACTTAGTGTTATTTATTTCAATATGACATGAAAATTGAAGCAGCGTTCATGCGTACGTACGACATACCGTCTCCATAAATAGTGAATTTTATTTCTTGTCACCAAATTTTATTCATTACTATAAACATGTATATATATATATATATATGATATTTAAATCATAGTTTACATTCTAGAGATTATTTAATCAAAAATGATGTAAGAGGATGAAAAAAAATATCAAGTCAAAACAAACACGAAAAGAAAAGCAGTTTTTACCTAAAATGATGATAATAATGAATGATTATTAATGAATAGATAATCATATGTAATAAAAGAACCATATATGACATCAAAAATAATAATATGGTTATTTACTAAGTTAATAAAATTGTTGAAACCATTATATACGATTTTAAATTTCTTTAAATAAAAATTAAGTGTAAGATAATGGATTTCATAACTTAATTTCCACTAATTAGGTTTAACATATATGTCATTGATTGTGTCATGCTATGATTATGTGTGTAATGATTTTTGAATATATTATTTCTATTTCCACTTTTTTATGTTTATTTATAGTGGATACACTTAATTAATTCACTTATTAAATATCACTCCAATGTTATTATAATTTTTAGGGATTATTTAACAATCTCATTCTAATCGATATTGTATATTATTGAATATCAGTTGAAGGAAATTACTTGACCATTTTCTAATAAAACATTAAATTTTATTATCATATATTTATTAATGATATTTTTATGTAATAATACTATTTTTCCTCTATATATTACTAAACTGTTTTATAAAAAATTCAAGAAAATTGAACATCATTTCCCTCTTTGGTCAAAAAAATGTTTTTTTTTCGAAAACCATGTTTTCTAAAAAAAATTCAAAATTCTTTTATCCTTTTTAAAATTATTTATCAATGTAATTTTTTTTCTCAATTTTAATCTATAAAAATTATTTTCAAAGGAGTCTTTATTTATTTTTCCAAAAATTCATGTTTGTATTTTACCGAAAAAGTGAAAGGAAACAATTTTTCAACATAAGCATCATGAATAGAATTTATATCTATCATGGCCACTAAAATGTTTTCATGATTATTTTATATGTTTCAAAGGTTATTTTCGATGAAAATTTTTTTCAAATTTTTTCTATTTTGTTTAAAAGTTGTTTTCCAAGTAAAATATTTTCAAAATATTCTATAAGAAAAAGACATTTTCCTCAAGAATTTTTTTAAATAT
The DNA here is from genome assembly GCA_963277665.1 of Viscum album. NCBI lineage: Eukaryota > Viridiplantae > Streptophyta > Magnoliopsida > Santalales > Viscaceae > Viscum > Viscum album. The sequence goes on from OY728161.1 coordinate 71,032,493, forward strand.
ATTATATCATATTTATATTCATCAAATAAAAAAATTTATTATTAATCAAATGAGTATATATTGTATTGATACCATCCTTATTCATTCTATGGATAGTTTATGATCATTTAGACTAATGAAATTTTTAACATTAACTTCCTTAGTTCATTTGTTTATCAATAACATTACTTTTAAATGTTCACTTTATAGTGATCATTACACATTAAATTTTCACTAAATATACATAATATTTAAAATTAATATGTTTATTTCCTAAACAATATACCATTTTACATATCATGCATCGTAATGGGTTAACTGTCACTTAGGGTGCATCTTGCGCATGATTTTCCCAAACTGTGTGAAAATCATGTAGATACCTCTTATAAATATTTTATATGTTCATGAATGTTTATGGTCACCATCATAAATTATTTACCAAACTGTGATCAGGCCATTTTTAGGGTTCATGATATCTCTTTTGAGGCCACGTAGTGTGTCCTACACATGCATCTCTGATAGAGCGTTGTCATGGGTGCCCTCAAATGATTAATGTGATTTTGGGGTTCTTAGGTGCAGTAGAGTGGCTGACCAAGGTCGTCTCTCAAAGGAGGAAGTGATTTTAACAACTTATTAAAGGTATTATAAAACAAATAAAATAGAATATAATAAAAACATTACTTGAAATTATGGGGGTTGGTTATAGTTTATGAATCTAGAAGAAGTTTGTTGGAAGAAGATTGTATATTTTTTTTGTTTTTAGTTTTGAAATGAAGCTCGATTAAAATGACACAACAAAAAGATGTTTTTTTAGAAAATATTTTAAAATGCGTAATCGATCTAACTCTACCTCTTCAATAATTTATTAATCATTATCATTTAAACTAATATTCACTTATTTATGATCCCTTATTTTTTTAAATCCCGAACCCTATGAGAATTAACTTTACCATGAAGATGAAGTGAATTTAACCTTAGGCTAACTTCGGAACATGGAATCGCAACACCCTGCTTTGATTGATGTTATCAAATTAGCATGTGGTCAGTGGTAAATTAAGGAACATAACCACTCTGGAAATGAGGATTTATTGAGTTTAGGGATTATGTTTGAACTCTACAAATTGATCCCGTGTGGTTTTGAATTACCGGTTAAGGTTGCGCTCTCACAGTTCACACAATTCTCGACCTCGCGTGTTTTGTGTTAACTATTCAATTACTTTCTTAGTTTAATTTAAAATAAAAACTAAATTAATATATCATAATATGTGAATTACATTAGCTCATTGATTCAAAATAAATGAATGAAGAATGATAGAGGTCGATCGATTACTAAAAAGATCTACTCTTCCATGGGTGGCGTAATCATCGTAGAAGCGTTTCGCATGTGCAAAACGTTTATAATGGGTATAACCCAATAATGAATCTACTCAAGAATTCCTGCCCCAAGATTAAGATTAAAAGAAGAAATTTAAACAAAACAGACGAAAATATAAGAAATTAAATAAGAACAACGAAGTTTATTACACAAACAAAATCATTACAACATGAAGGAGAAGAAGAAAGCTTCGTCGAAGGGATCCTTGCTTCAAGAGCTACCCTTATTGAATTGGTTGGAGAATCGGAGTGGATCCACATATCCTCTGCCCTAAACTTCCCAATTCAGGTCCCCCAACCCCACAAAATGAGAAAAACACCAATTTATTGAGTGGTGGGGAGGCTAGGTTCAATGTGGTTTCAAGTGAGAATGGGGAATCTCTGCCAAATATTTTATGCCAACTTGCACCGCCCATTTGACCACAAAACGCGTGAATTGGCTGGCCTTCGAGAAGGATAAATTTTTTGGATGTGGGTCCTATATCTCCTCTCCAAATTGGGGCTCAATCTAGGCCCAGATGAAGGAGTTTTGGCTAAAATACAAGAGCTTCTCTATTCTGGCGAGTCCAGCCCAACTTTGATTTCATGCCCCATTTTCAACAACCAAATGCACTCTTTAGCTCTAGTTTCTTAAATAAAAGTTGTAGATAATTAATTTAGGAACACTGTTACAAAATATAAAAATCAAATAAAAAATATTAAAATATATATCTTCGAAATACTACAGTGCACTGTAAAGGGTAAAACTAGAATTTTCACCAAATTTTCAAATGAATGATCAAATCCAAAATATTTTATAAATAAAAATATTTAACACAATGTGAGGAAATGATATCATTTATTATCAATAAAATATTCAATAAAATATTGTTTTATCAACTCCCCCACACTTACCCTTTTGCACTCTTGGGCAAAACCTCATATCAATTAAACATCAATATCAAATCAAAACCAATTTTAAATCACATATCCTTAAGATCAATCAATTTCACACAAAGAATCAAAAGATATCATGCCTCATAAAAAAACTTATTTCATGTTCTCCATTTATTTCATTCAATATATTTCCACTTCATTTATCCTCCCATGCACAAAACACTTACCTCGCTTGAATTTTCTCTCATCACTCAAATATCAATTTTTTTGCAATGTCTTTTCATCCAAACTCATACAAGGGTCACCATAGGCTTGATAGATTCCTAAATCTCTACCCGATGTGATTCAAGGACATATGTTTATCATGAGTAATTTTCAGGGTTGTTCTATGGCTTTCGGTTGGTAGGATTTAGATGTGAAAAATTCTGAGGCTAAATAAGGAGGGCTTGACTCTTTTTGAAGAAAAATTGCATTAATCTAATTTTCACATAAATATGGTCTTCTCCTCAATCCCCATAGTATAAATTCAGCACCATCATCATGAAAAGACATGAAAAGTTTACACCATTCATCATTTTAGCAACAAAAAATTTCAATCATCTCAAACATGATTTCCTTGAAAGCTCCAGATGGGCACAACTTTCCACCTCAATTAGAAGCTCCAGAAAAGGCACAACTTCACTTGTCATGAAAGCTCCAGAAAAGGCACATCATTCAATATAATGACCTTATTCAGTAGAAAACACATCTCTTCAGAATTTAATTTTCCACCCAAATCATCACAGAATGTGGTGGCACAACAAAAGATAGATTCCCCCACACTTAAGCTGAACTAGATTATGCAATTTCACATCAAGAGTTGGTTGCATAGGGAAAATTTGCATGTAATGTGGCTAACCTAATAGGCTGTGCATGTCTTATAAGGGATACACAGATTAAATATTCAAGTTAGGCTATTATAAAAAAAGGATTCATTGAAATAGGGGCTTTAATACCAAAAAAATGCCTCAATCATTTAAACATAAGTACCTCAAACCCTCAAGTTTTGACAGGAATAGATCAAATTCTGGTTAAATCAAGTATGGTTTGGTTCTCTCAAGAAGTGAGGTGAATGTAAAGAATATGAAAATAATGGTTTAGAAGCCTCATAGGAAATTGATTTCAAATATAAAGACAGTGAGACGTGGCATGAGATTCAAAATTGAGTGTAATTTTCATGAAATTAATAAATATTTGGACTTGAAACAAAGTCAATTTCAACATTCATTTAAGCTTAGTTTGAAGGGATAAATTTTTTCACTCATTGATATGAATTTCAAAATTTTTATGAGAATCATTTCAGCTCAAAAATTTCAAAAGCACAAAGAAAATTGAAAAATAAATACACAAAATTAAAAAAAACACACAATTTGTTTGATTTTTTAAATAGGAACAATTTAAATTACTAAACTAAAAGGATCCCTCCCACACACTGAAAATAATGCATTGTCCTCAATGTGAACCCATGAGATGATATATGCACATGAAATGTAGAATTTTTAAATAGGAAAAATAATATAAAAGTGAAAGGGTTAGGAACAGCCTGATGTGCTCAAGTGATGATGGGGTCATGCAGTGTGATAAAATCCACTGCATTAGTAGGAAGTCCCTCAATGTATCTCTTAAAATGTTTCCAATTGACTGTAAAGATCCTTCTAGTGTCCTCTTGTGTGATCTCCACTGCACCATAAGGAAAAACATTAGATACAATATAAGGACCTAACCATCTGGAACGCAACTTACCAGGCATCATCTTTGGTCGTGAACTGTAGAGAAGGAATTTCTCTCCAACATGAAAATCCCTTTGTTGGATCATTTTTTCATGAGATGCTATTGATATTTCCTTGTAGAGCCTTGAGTTCTCATATGATGACAGTCGAATCTCCTCAAGCTCTTGAATTTGCAACTTCCTTTAAATTCCAGCTTGGGCCAAATCCATGTTGCATTTCTTTATAGCTCAATATGCCTGATGCTCAACTTCCAATGGGAGATGACACGCTTTCCCAAAAACAATCCGAATTGGGTATATACCAATGGGGGTCGTGTATGCTATTCTATAAGCCCACATTGCATCATCCAAGAACTTGCTCCAATCCTTCATATTTGGCCGCACAGTTTTCTCCAAAATTTGTTTCAACTCACGATTTGAAACCTCAGCTTGGCCATTTTTTTGGGGTGGTATGGTGTTTATGTTTTGTGTGTTACCCCATACATCCGAAGGAGGGAAGAAAAATTCCTATTGTAAAAGTGTGTCCCATGGTCACTGATGATGGCCTTTAGTACTCCAAACCTGCAAAAAATCTCTGCTTTGACAAAGTCCAAAACAACATGAGAATCATCAGTCCTAGTGGCCTTAGCCTCCACCCATTTACTCACATAATCAACAGCAACCAAAATATTCAAAAATCCAAATGAACTAGGAAAAGGACCCATAAAATCAATGCCTCATACATCAAAAATCTAACAGAATAGTATGGGTTGTTGGGGCATCTCATGTCTCCTATAAATATTCCAAGTGTGTTGGCAATGAGAGCATGACTTACAAAACACATGGGTATCATGGAACAAGCTAGGCCAATATAATCCAGAGTCCAAAACCTTCCTAGCTATCCGTTGGGGTCCAAAGTGTCCACCAAAAGTAAGTGTATGACAAAAATGCAAAACAGACTCAAACTCATGATCGAGAACAAACCTCCTAATGACTTGGTCACTACACATGCGCCAGAGGAAAGGATCATCCCACACATAATACCTAGACTCACTTTTTAATTTTTGGACTTTATTCTTCTTCAAATTTTCTGGGATTTCAGAGGAAACAATTTAATTAACTAAATCAATATACCAAGGATGCGTACCTGAGATGGTATAGAGATGCTCATCAGGGAAAGTGTCCTGAAGTGGTACCTGGTCCAAAGTGTCATCCTCTAGTGTGTGAGTAAGCCTACTCATGTGGTCTGCCACCAAATTCTCTGATCCCTTCTTGTCCTTTATCTCAATATCAAATTCCTGAAGAAGGAGAATCCAATGGATAAGTCATGGCTTTGCATCTGGCTTCTTCAGGACGTACCTCAAAACTGCATGGTCAGAAAAAACAACTACTTTAGAGCCCAATAAATATGAACGGAATTTATCTAAAGAAAATATGACTATAAGAAACACCTTTTCCGTGGTAGTGTAGTTTGATTGGGATGAATCCATTGTCCTCGATGCATAGGAAATCACATGTGAACGTCCTTCCACCCTCTGAGATAAGACAGCTCCAACCACGAAGTTGGAGGCGTCACACATAAGCTCAAAAGGAATCTCACACCATGGGGGTTGTATGATCGGTGGAGTGGTCAGACACTTCTTTAGCTCATCAAAGGATGTACTGCAAGAATCCTCAAACACAAAATCAGAATCCTTTTGGAGTAATCGTGACATAGGAAGAGAAATATTACTAAAATCTTTGATGAAGCACCGATAAAATCATGCATGCCCTAGGAAAGATCTAACATCACGCACACATGAAGGATATGGTAAGGATGAAATAATTTCTATCTTAGATCTATCAACCTCTATCCCATGTTTTGGCACTACATGCCCTACGAAAATGCCAAGCTCTACCATGAAATGACACTTTTCAAAGTTTAGGACTAGATTCTTCTCAATACAATGATTCAATACCTTTCCCAAACTATTTATACATTCATCAAATGAGGATCCATACACTGTAAAATCATCCATAAATACCTCCATGCAGGTCTTAATAAAATCAGAAAAAATACTCACCATGCATCTGTGGAAGGTACCTGGGGCATTGCAAAGTCCAAATGGCATCCTCTGGTAGGAAAATGTGCCAAAGGGAAAGGTCAATGTAGTCTTCTCCTGATCCACTAGAGCTATAAGAACCTGAAAATATCCAGAAAATCCATCCAAGAAATAATAGTTTGTTTTTCCAGCTAGTCTCTCAAGTATTTGATCAATAAATGGGAGGGGAAATGGTCCTTGCGAGTGGACTGATTTAGTTTCCTATAATCAATACACACATGCCAACTGTTTTGCACCCTCATTGGAACTAACTCATCTTTCTTGTTTTTAACAACAGTAACACCACTCTTCTTAGGCACAACCTGAATAGGACTTACCCACTGAGAATCTGAAATGGGAAAAATTATACTTGCCTCAAGCAATTTCTCAACTTCTTTTTTAACAACTTCCAGTAGGGTGGGAATGAGTCTCCTTTGTGGTTGTCTCACCGGTTTAGCCCCATCCTCCAAGAGAATCCTATGCATGCAAATGGAGGGGCTAATACCTGATATGTCAGCCAAGGTCCACCCAATCTCCCTGATGTTCTCCCTCAAAATATTCAAAAGCATTTCTTCATGTTCAAAAGGGAGATTTTTAGCAATGATAATAAGTAATTTGTCACCACTTAACAAGTATGAGTATTTCAGATTTGGTGGCAATGGATTGAGTTCTAATAAAGGAGGGTGTAGTATGCATAGAGACATTGAAGGAACTGAAATATATGCACAAAGAGAATCAGTATCAGAATAGAAATCATCAAAATCAGAGAATAAACCATCAAATCCCTTAGCATACTCAACAGCCATTTCATAATCAGAGTGAACATGATCAAAATCAGAATATGAATCCACATCAAAATAAAATCCAAGAGAGGATTGTGTATCAGCAACATGTGTGGAAGTTCTCTTAGACATCAAACTCGAACCAATACTCATAATCTCCCTAAGCATAGGACAAACAAATTCTATGGAGTTTTTATTTGGTGGTTCAAAATGGGAGATAACAAAAGCAGAATGATCCTCTGAGGGATACTTCATGGAATCCATAACATTAAATATCACAACTTCATCTCCAAACTCCATGGAAAGTGTACCCTTATTGACATTTATGATAGTTTTTTCAGTTTTTAGGAAGGGCCTGCCATAGATAATGGGGGCATGAGAACATACCTGATCGTCCTCCATGTTTATAACATAGAAGTCTGCTGGAAAGATCATGTCTCTTACCCGAACAAGTACATCCTCAAGAACTCTCGCTGGATATGTCGTAGCTCTATTCACCAACTACACCACTACCCTTGTCGGCTTCAACTCACCAACCTGCAAGGAAGAGAATACAGAGTGAGGCATCACATTTATGGAAGCACCTAAATCACAAAGTGTCTCAGAAAAGTGCAACTCCCCTATAGTGCATGGGATGGTGAATGTCCCTGGATCCTTGCACTTTGTTGGAATTGCTATAGTTGGTGAAATGAGTGCTGAGACATTCCTTCCAAAGTTGATCCTCTCATTTCCCTTGAGCCCTCTTCTATTGGTGTAGAGTTCTTTTAAGAATTTGGCATACTTGGGGATTTTCTTAATGGCTTCAAGTAGAGGAATATTGATCTCCACACGCTTGAATGTGTCCAAAACCTTCTTTTGCATTGCTTCTTCAGCCATCTTCTTGGGTTGAACATCCCTCTTTGGAAAAGGAAGGGGTTTAAAAGGAACATCATCAATCTTTTTCTTACCTTTATCTTTCTCTTTGGATTGCTCATCAGTTGGTATGGAATGCGGCTTCTCTGGAGTAGAGGTGAATCCCGGTGGAATGTTTGGTCCATATGTATCGTTAATTTGCTTCCCACTTCTCAATGTGATGGCACTAACATTCCCTTTGGATTTGGAGTGGGTTGGGAAGGTAGATTTCCAGAATTCATACTCACAAGTTCATAGAGGGCGGTGGCAATCTGGCTCATTTGAGTCTTCAACTCCCTCAGCTCCGAACCTTGACTCTTTAGCTCATTCTATTGATTAATAACAATTTTCTTCAAAATTTCATCAGTGTAAGAATCTACCTTGGGTGGGGGATTCCCTTGTTGTTGGCTTGTTGATTTTTGAGCTTCAAATCTCTTTTGGGGTTGTTGGAAACCCTTCTAGTAAGGTGGAGGCTGCTGGAAGTTTTGTTGAAAGGGTGGCCTTTGTTGTTGTCCAAATCCATACCTCATGTATGATTGATCCTTCCACCCTTGGATGTATGTTGGAGAAAATGAATCAAACTTCTTTTGGGGATATGGTTGTCATTGCTGATGAAATGGTCTCCCTGGGAAAACTACTGCACAATCCTCTGTCTCTTGTAGTTAAGGGAAATAGTCAATTGGGTGGCCTGTATCAGTGAAAATGCCACAAGGCCTTGAAGGAGGTGGTAGAGATGTCTTTTGTTCCAAAGATATTTGCATCACCATAGTTTTCAATTCTACTAACTTGGTATCAATCAAATGACTCTCAATAGAATAAGGACTTACCTGATGTACTTTCCTGATATGTGGTGTACCTCGATCACCAAATTGTTGGGAGTTTTGGGCCATATTGTTGATCAATGCATGTGCGGCTAATGGTTTCTTGTCCACCAATGCTCCTCCAGCTGCAACATCAACCATGCTCCTCTCCATGGGTGTGAGTCCTTTGTAGAAGTATTGGATGAGGAGTTGCTCACTGATTTGGTGATGCGGACAGCTTGCACATAACTTCTTGAATCTCTCCCAATACTCATACATTGACTCCCCTTATTCATTCTTGATCCCCGAGATCTCCTTACGAATGGAAGTGGTCCTTGATGCTGTAAAAAATCTCTACAATAAAAGATGTTTCAAATCATTCCAACAAGTTACATCTTCGGGTTGTAAATAATACATCCAATCTTTCGCAGCACCATCAAGTGAGAATGGGAATGATCTTAATTTAATTTGGTCTTCAGATACATTTCCTGGTTTCAAGGTTGCGCAAACCACATTAAATTCTTTCAAATGTTTATTAGGATCCTCACCAGAGAGGCCATGAAACGTTGGAAGTAAGTGAATTAACCCAGATTTTATTTCAAAGTCCGATTTGAGATTTGGGTATGCAATACAATTTGGTTGATAGTTAATATCAGGTGCAGCCAATTTTAGAAGGGTTCTATTAAGTTCATTTCCATTATTTCCAGAAATTGGTTCCTCTTTTATGTTTTAATTTGAATACCTTCCAATTTCAATGTTTTCAAAAGAGAGGGATTAACCAACTGGTTGAATATTGAAACTTCTCGTAGACTGAGAATGTCTGATTCGAGCCCTAAGGCTACGTTCAATTTCAGGGTCAAGATCTAAGAGATATTTTGGATTAGTTCATGACATAAATCAAATAAAAATGAAAATAAAGTGAGTGAACCATAGTAAAATAAAAATGATAAGTTGAGATGATGGTCCAAAAAGAAAATATGAGGATGAAAAAAATGAAATCTTGAGAAGGGGAAAAGATGAAAGAGAGAGGTGAAGAAAATAATGAAATGAAAAATAAAATAAATTCCTCTAAATGGTTGAATAAATTACTTTCCTTCCCGGAAACGGATCCAATTTGATAGAGCACTATCATGGGCGCCCTCAAATGATTAATGTGATTTTGGGGTTCTTCGGCGCAGTAGAGTGGGTGACCAAGTTCGTCTCTCAAAGGAGGAAGTGAGTTTAACAACTTATTAAAGGTATTATAAAACAAATAAAATATAATATAATAAAAACACTACTTGAAAGGATGGGGGTTGGTTATAGTTTATTAATCTAGAAGAAGTTTCCTGGAAAAAGATTGTATTTTTTTTTGTTTTTAGTTTTGAAATGAAGCTCGATTAAAATGACACAACAAAAAGATGTTTTTTTAGAAAATATTTTAAAAGGAGTAATCGATCTAACTCTACCTCTTAAATAATTTATTAATCATTATCATTTAAATTAATATTCACTTATTTATGATCCCTTAATTTTTTAAATCTTGAACCCTACGAGAATTAACTTTACCACGAAGATGAAGTGAATTTAACCTTAGGCTAACTTCGGAACATGCAATCGCAACACCCTGCTTTGATTGATGTTCTAAAATTAGCTTATGGTTAGTAGTAAATTAAGGCACATAACCACTCTATAAATGAGGATTAATAGAGTTTAGGGATTATATTTGAACTCTACAAATTGATCTCTTGTGGTTTTGAATTACCGGTTAAGGTTGCGCTCTCATAGTTCACACAATTACCGACCTCGCGTGTTTTGTGTTAACTATTCAATTGCTTTCATAGTTTCATTTAAATTAAAACCTCAATTAATAGATCATAATATGTTAATTACAGTACCTCATTGATTCTAAATAAATTAATGAAGAAGGATATAGGTCGATCGATTACTAAAAAGAACTACTCTTCCATGGGTGGCGTAATCATCGTAGAAGCGTTTCGCATGTGCAAAATGTTTATAATGGGTATAACCCAATAACACTTCTACTCAATAATTCCAGCCCCAATAGAATGATTAAAAGAAGAAATTTAAACAAAACTGGAGAAAAGAGAAGAAATAAAATAAGAACAACGAAGTTTATTACACAAACAAAATCATTACAACACGAAGGAGAAGAAGAAGGCTTCGTCGAAGGGATCCTTGCTTCAAGAGCTACCCTTATTGAAATGGTTGGATAATTGGAGTGGATCCACTTATCCTCTCCCCTCAACTTCCCAATGCACGTCCCCCAACCCCACCAAATGATAAAAACACCAATTTATTGAGTGGTGGGGAGGCTAGGTTCAATGTGGTTTCAAGTGTGAATGGGGAATCTCGGCCAAATATTTTATTCCAACATTCACCACCCATTTTACCACCAAAACGCGTGAATTGGCCGGCCTTCCAGAGGGATAAAATGTGCCTATATTGGTCCTATATCTCCTCTACAAATTGGGGATCAATCCAGTCCTAGATGAGGGAGTTATGGACGAAATACAGAATCTTCTCTATTCTGGCGAGTCCAGCCCAACTTTGACTTCATGGCCCATTTTCAACAACCAAATGCACTCTTTATCTCTAGTGTCCTAAATAAAAGTTGTATATAATTAAGTTATGAACAGTGATAAAAAATATAAAATTCAAATAAAAAATATAAAAATATTTATCTTCGAAATACTACAGTGCACTATAAAGGGTTAATCTGGAATTTTCACCAAATTTTCAAATGAATGATCAAATGCCAAATATTTTATAAATAAACATATTTAACACAATGTGAGAAAATTATTTCATTTATTAACAATAAAATATTCAATAAAATAGTGTTTTATCAATCTCAATCTGCACAATTTGAACACTTTAGTTTTCAGCCTCTGATAGACCCAAAACCCAATTGAATCACAAGACACGTTTAGATCATTAAGACTCATCTAAAAACAAGTTCATGGGTCAATGTAAAACTTTTAATTAATTTTTATTTATCATGAAATGAGTTGTTCTACCCAAAAAACACTTAAAATTCCAAATGGGTGAGGATTTCAACCTGTTCCAGAAACCTGGGACATTACAAAATTAACTAGGTTCTGTTTCCAAAGAGGAAAAATAGTTTGAATTTTTTTAAAAAAAAAGCAAAAAAATCATAATTTTTCTAAATTAATAAGAAATATTTTTTTCTCTTTATGTATTTCAATTAAAATTGTTATGCATAGACTGACTACTTTTAGGGGAACAAGAATAAGAAGTTCAAAATGAAATTGAATCCCTGATACAAAAACTTAAGGAACATATAAAAACTAAATAAAAAAGAAGAAAGGTTAGAAGAATATAGATGTTCACTACTTGGGAAACCTGAACCTAAGCTAAAAACGAAACTAGAATGGATTCATAATGCTTTAATCTTATTCAAGTTGAATTATTTTTTGGGTTCTCTTTTGCTGAAATTTCCTATACAAAAAAAACGGAGAAGAACTTAGATGTTAAGTAAGAGATCATACCATTATAGGCTGGAGAATAAGATCTCTAGAATCCATTGGTGGTGTGACTACCTCCTCTATAATAACTTTTATGCTGTACATAAATTTAAACCATGATAGTTAAAAGAGATAATGCATATCTTCTCCCCGCCACTCTAGGCCTTAATTTTTCTCTATATTATTTCTTGGGGGTTGGGAATTTTCTTATCTTATTTGGGGTTCTCCATTATTAGGGTATACTCATGGATACTAGTATAAGTCACATGTGGTGGTTCATCTCAAAAAACCACACCCACCTTCTAATTATGGATGATCCAATTTAACTATCTGACTTGGGAAAGTAAAAACCTATTACCCTCTTGGGGGTCTATACCTGGCATTATCCCTTTTATTTCCTATATATATTTATTTGTTTTTAAATTCACTTTTTTTACTTTTCTTCTTATAGTTTTAATTTGGTAGTAGATATAAGCTAAAATCAAGGCTTCCTATGAAAAATAAATCAGGTTGTATCTTAACATTTCATTATTATATTAGCATACCAATTTAAAATTTTCATGAAAATAATTCTTGATTTGAATTTCACTAAAAAAGTGTAGTGTAAGGTATAAGTTTGGGGGGTGTCAACTTATTCTTAAGATTTTTTTTAATTCCATTTTATGTTATTGCTCCTTTTTTAATTATTCATGTTTTACTTTTCCTTTTTGGGGTATTTTTTGGATTCTTGAGTAAAATTGAATACTTTGTAAAATCCAATTCATATTAGTGTTTTTTGAACATTTCTTGATTTGAGTGATTGAGGATTTAAATTATAGTGTAATTGATTTTTTTTCTTGACTTATGATCTTTTCTTTCGATAAATTTTGGTTGATTATGAAACTCATGTGCACAAGTATTGTTCGAATTGAAAATCATGCCCAACCCGAGAGATTTATAAAACTCTTTGATATCATCTTTACATTTATCTTTTTATTGAGAGTCTTAAGACATGTAATGTGATCCAAATATTTTGGTTTTTCTCTTTTTACAAGTTTTAATAGATCATGGAATGTGTTAAGGAATATTTTGGCACCACTTTGAAATACCTTTTAACAATTAACTCATATTTTGGCCTACCATTACATATGACATTTATTAGGACACTTTTAACCCTGAAATGACTTTTTATGAAAAAAAATTACAATAAATTTATCCCTTTCCTACCTGATCTTGAATATAAATGCATGATTATTTTCGATGTCGAGTGTTGGGGAGGGAGAAGATGAGTTGTAATTTTCTTTCCTTATGAATTTATTTTAGTTGAAATGAAAAGATGTGTTACCATATTTATTAATAATTCTATAGAATAATTTGAATGACTAAAAGATGGATGGGCGGACCAAAATATCATTAATCATATGGTTTAGGTGTTCACTAATATTTGATGATCAAAATCGGACCCTATTTTCCTCAAAAATATAATTCTAAAGAGAAATATAGATCTGAATTCAAGCTAAAACAATGATAAAAATTAGGGGGGAAGTGGGGTGAAATGTATCATTGATAATAAAATTCCAAATGAGAACATCCCAATAATAGAAATATTTTTTTAGAGGTTTTTCATTTTTTTGTAGATTTATGAGCACACCATTCACGAGAAAAACTATTTTCATGCATTTAATTCACTATATATCCTAAAAAAACTCATTATGCCTTTGATGTTTTTAAATTTTGAACCTTCCAATCCTCAGACTTAGAAAAACCCATGACAAAGTTCTCATGATTTATACATTTTTTGACATTGGTAAGTATAAGTACTAAGTGGATAGAAAAACTATAGAGATCACACATATTTTTTAGAGTAAAAAAAATCCACAAAAAACCCTTCAGGGAATAGGGAATTTTTTTTCCAAGGAGTTAGGTACATAATGAATGAGATAGTTAAAATTAAATTGATGGGATTGTTATGATATTTGAGGAGTTTTAGAATTTTTGACCCATGTAGGAGGAATGTTATTTTCCTTGATATTACAATTGACATGTGTTTTTATTTTTCCTTTGGTAATTTTTTTTACCTTAGTAGTAGATTGTTTCCTAGGAGTAAAATATTTAAGTGTTGGATAATTGATAAAGAAAATAATTTAAATAATATAAAATTAATTTTAATTTTTTAAATACCCACATAGTGGTATTTTATGTGTAATTATAATATTTTTAGGTTTTTTAGGTAACTTGATCTTAATTACGAAATGAAATAATTTTTTATCTTAACTATTTTATTTTTATTATTTGTTTTGGGCATAAATTTCTCTAAACTGATTAAAATGTTAATATTCCATTATTTTAGGCATAAACAATTCATGGGATTCATTTTTTTCTTCTATACCCAAAGATCAACCCATTATGTTATGGCCCAAAAATAGAATAAAATTCAGGCCTCTAAATCTCTGTACAGATCTGAATACTTTTCAATATGGGTTTATATCTCATAAATGGTTTCTCCAATTGATCTAAAATTCTACATAAAGAGAGATAAAATCAGTAGACACAGCTTTTAATAATTTATCCATCCATGATTTTTTCTTTTCAATTTCATAATATCATGGTAACTTTGTTCATTGGAATATGAAGAGTACATATAGAAAAAATAAATATCAGGAGTAAATATGAAATTACTCATTCAATACATGGCCAATCAAGATGAAATTTCCTGAGAGAACATAAGAGCGATACATGAATAACTTTAAAGAAGAAAAATCTTCAATAATTTTCTATTTAATTTGTCTAATATGAAACAACTTTATCGAAATTTTTAGTATATTTGTATTGTTTTCAATATTTTTGATAATATTATGAATTTTCAGTATATGTTAATCTACTTGTTCCTCTCATTATCATTTTTTATCTTTTTGGATTTCACCTCATTCTTCAATATTTTGATCTCTAATACTAATGATAATTAGTAACTAACCCAAGGAAGTTTCTAGGGGACCAATCCAGTGGGGAAGCCAAGTCATTGGGCATTCATCTTCAATTATTCTTATTTTCTTAGTGTTCAGTTGATGGGGATCTGAGTGGGTAAGGCGCCTTTCTGTCTCTACTTACCACCCAAGGCTTAATGTTATATTATGAAATATTCTCCCTCAATAAAGGAGATATATCTATTGTATATCAATGATAATTTAGTGCACCATATATTTATAACATGATAAGAATAGGATGTCCATGAATATGATAGATCATTCTCATAAAGTTGATTTAGAACTAATAAAGAGGAGATGAAGGTTCACTCTAGGTGTTCTCCTAGGAGGATCTTCTTTCTGTCTTACATCATTCATTATAAATGAATTAATTATATCTATATTGAATTTATATAAATATATATATATTAAAATTTCATGTATCTTTCAATCTCAAACATCTTTATATTATTTAGTTTTATATTTGTTAGAATATAAATAGTGGTAATAATATTTCAGTGTTGTGTGAGATGCCTAAATGATACCAACCCCATGTGTGCACTATGTTGTATGATTAGAAAAATAAACTATTTATTGAGGATCTATAACAAATCCCCATACATCAGTTACATATTAATTTTAAATGAATATGAAAATCAATAAAATATTAAGGAAGTATTTATATAAAAAACTATTATTTTTTACCAAAGGTGTTTTGTCATAAAAAATATAATTAATCCCTATTAGTGAATAATTTTAATCAAATTTATATATTGTATATTAAATAATTTTTTTTTGTATTAATCCAAAATATTTTATTGGAAGAAGAAAAAATCCAATTTTACGCAAAAAAAGTTTTATTTTCTAATGTATGTTTTTCAGCGTATTAAAGGTTCAATTTTTTTAAAAATATATTTTGACACTTTTATAAATGTTATATGAATAATTAAAATTCATTTTTGAAATATTCATTTCAAAATTATTTTAGGGTGAATTTTGAGTATTTTTCTAAAAAGCTTCGTTTTTTAATGAATAGTGAAAATACTGATTTTTAATTTAAAACCATCTTTTCATATAAATCATTTATAATTTTATATTATATTTAAAATTTTATTTAAAGTCAAAAATTTTCTCGTATTCATATATTAATCCAATTTAGGTTATTGGAATCATTTTTATACTGAATTTATATATATAAACATATTAAACATTGGAACATTTACACATTAAAAACCTGGTTTCTCATTCTGTCTGTGGGATTAATTTTAAATTAAATTATGCAACATTTATTATTTGAATTTGTAAAAATGGATTCCATATTTTTAATCAGAATAATTTATAATTGATAACAATTTAAAATTATTTTTTGACTAAATTGATTTGTGAAAACATTTAAAATTAATCACATCGATTAAGAGAAAGACAAGTTTACTACGGGGATAAACATTTAACATAAGGATAAAATGACTAGGACACTTTTCCACCACCCATATTCAAGACATATTTCAACTATATACTATCAGGGATTAAAACTTATTATTTATTGGAGGCTCATGATATAGAAACCGTATCCTTTTAAAAATATCATTAGGTGATTTTATGCATAATTAAATGTCATATTACAAGCCAAGGATCATAAAGTCTAGTGTATTTGGAAGAATAGGTATGTAAAACTGAAAAATGAGACAAAAACAAAACATTTATTTATTTATCATTTATTAGGAGCTCTTAAATTCCTTTTAGACCTTACATCTACATATAATAACCTTGGTATAACATGAACAAAGGGATAAGCTAAAGAGCCCAGTATGGAAATAAACTATGAAATAAAAATAAACACATGGGTTAGAAAACATAATATAAGGATATGAAAAAGGAATGGAACATGATTACACATATATAATAATAACATATAGAAAATGGGATCATATAACCATGGAATCATAGTAATGTTTCAGAAACATAGAACATTAATTCATCATGATTCAAGGATTGTTACACATAGAATATCATGAATCATGGCCAACAACCAAGACCGTTGTACATGGATCATGAGTCATGGATAACCACCAACATCGTTACACATAAAATCTCATGAAAATATACATTAAAAAATTCAATGTATAACTATCTGGGTTCACCCACCATAACATATTCATGAAAATGTGTGCCATATGAAGAATCATACATAAGGAATCAAGAATAAACATAAGGGTCACCCATGGTAAGAATTGGCTATCATAACCTTCTCAAAATGAATAACATAAGGGAACATACCAATGGTTTCCATGAAAGAAAGGATTTAAATCATACATGGAAGTTAATAAGTGAAAATAGTCATATATAATGATAAGATATGTCAAAATTATGTGATAACATTTAAAAATAGTATTTCATAAACATTATAATTAAATCATTTTAGGAAGGATTAAGGAAAATATTAAAGAAGATTTATAGCAGAAATGGAGTAAAATTTTATATAAAACTATAAGTGAAACAATATTTATTTCATAATAAAATGAGTGATTTAAAAAATAATGGTTTCTTAAAAATATATTACATAGTGAACTTGAAATTTGGTAAGAATTCGGAAAGTTCCCTTAAATCAGCTTAGCAATTAGAAGGAATCAAGTAAAGAACCTTTTAAAAACATGTATATCCCAGAAAATAAGATGGTAAATATCATGGAATATTATTTTTTAATATTTAATCATAATTAATAGTATTTACATTAAGAAAGATAATTTAATTTGGGAAAATAGAGAGAAATATTAACCTGAAGGAATAAAGGATGTTCGGGTAGAATCCCTTACCTTATGTATGAAGGTGTTCTTTACATGATCTTAATGTCCTATATAATCAAATTATATTCAGTAATAAATATTTCTAGAACCCTTTCTATATGAATTTTTTTTTATAAAGTTATTTTGTTCATTTATGGCCTATTTCATCAGTTAAGAGACTCAATTCCATCATTTGAGAGCATTGGATTCCTTTATTTTCATGACCGGTTTTCTAGTATACATGTATGAAGGGTCATATAAAGTGGGGGTAATTATCCAGAATTTAAAATATATGTTATTATTTTTATTATAAATGTTAAATTTGGTTTTTATCATTTTTTTATTACATGATGATGAATCATTAGTTAAATAGTTAATAATATTCGTTTGGGTTAATTTTAGTGGTTTTTCAATCACAAAAAAAATCATTTTGTTTTATAAACTAATATCATGTTTATAAAAAGTTCCTAGAACATTACATAATATAAA
This sequence comes from Viscum album, assembly GCA_963277665.1. Taxonomy (NCBI): domain Eukaryota; kingdom Viridiplantae; phylum Streptophyta; class Magnoliopsida; order Santalales; family Viscaceae; genus Viscum; species Viscum album. The sequence continues at coordinate 71,050,725 of OY728161.1, forward strand.
ATTAATATGTTATAATCTAGTTCATCCATAAAAATGGTTTCATGAGAACCTCTTGAGAAATGTAACTGAAATTGAAAACTTCTTCATACATGAATGTGATAAATTAACACATCATAGATGATGTTTGCATTTTTAATAAAAATGAGGGGGAAAGGTGGTACGATGAAGAATTATTCAATTAGAATAATAATATTATAGTATATGTATGTTATTGGAGTTATCAATACATTTTAATGATGGGATTTGAGGATAAAAAAATAAATTAAGGGGACTTGAAAAGAAAAAAAATAATTGGAATGAGGAATTTACATCTTGAATTTATTCTACTTTAGAGCCTCCTTAGGGGATTGGTTTTGGACTATTGTTAAGACGAATAGGTTTTGGAAGTGTGAGAGGGTCTTGGGAAGAGATTTTTGTATAATTTGTGTAAGGAACAAGGCATGAACAGTATGAGGAGAAGAGAAGCTGAGGGGTGGTTATTATAGTGGAGGAGAGGGGACTTTTTTCAATATTTTACTGATTAGTTATTTTATTTGGCACAAGTATATTAATAGTTTGAGAATTATTGTCAAAAATATTAAAATAATTAAATTATGTTTAAGATTTTAGTGTTTACATCATGAATGATGTTTTTAAATCAAGTATTTGGATTTTAATTTGAATGCCGTAAATTATTGTATTTAAATATTCACAAAAAATTCATGTATTTTAGAAGAATCTGAAAAATTCACGCTAGAAATTTTTGGATGTTTATAATTAAAAAATAAACTTTTTTATGAAAATAATTTTCAAAATATGATAAATTTAATTTTTAATCAAAATCATAAATTACATGAAAAATACCAATTTTAAAATATTAAATGCTTTTATAAAACATAGAAAATTAATTAAGGTCTCATGAAATTAATGTATAATTATAAGAAATGGATATACTAATTTATGAATAAATTTTATGAAAATAAATTTTATTATAAATTATTATATTAGTGGTGAATTATTAATTAAATATTTATGATTTAGAAAAATATCAACACTTAATATATAATTTTTAAAATATTTATTTAATTATACTATGATATAATTATATCCTACTGTCACTTATAAGATGGATAAATTTTATTTATAATTTCATTGGTGAGATTACTTTTCAATTGGCCAGCTTACTATTTATAAGGGTAACATTACTTTTATAAAGGTCAATTTATTATTCCTTTGGTATATCTTCATTAACTTCTAGAAATTCATATTATTACATTAGTCTTCATTTATATTGTTTTTATTGTGTTGTTAAATTAATTTTATGTGATTATGTTATATGAAATAATTATAATAAGGGAACTATGATTGATATAATTTCGGGTTTTTACACTCTTCCCCCCTTATGAAGTTTTCCCTTAAAATTATGTTTTACATTCTAAGCTGAAAACAGTTTTGGGTAATTTTCCTTCATTGCTTCCTCTAGTTCCCATGTTACATCTTCATACATATGGTTTGTCCATAGTAATTTGACCATTTGAGTTGTCTTATTGCATAGAAATTTATCTATTTTATCCAAGATCTTTATTGGCTTCTCCTTTTAACAAAGATAATTTTCTAACTATACTACCTCTAGAGTCAGTACATGTGAAGGATCTGGTGTGTACTTCTTTAAGAGGGATACGTGTAATAAATCATCTGCTTTAGACATGGTTGGAGAAAGTTCTAGTTGATAGGCCACAACTCTAAGATGATAAATGATCTTGAATGGGTTGATATACCTGGGACTTAGCTTTCTTTTCTTCCCAAATCTCATGACATTCTTCCATGGAGATAATCAACAAAATACCATGTCTCTAACATTAAACTCAAGGTCTTGTTGATGATAATCTACATAACTCTTTTGTAAATTTTTGGCTTCCTTGATGTGTTGTTTAATGGTTATCACCTTTTTCACCATTTCAGCATCCATTTCATTTCCTAGAATCTTTCTCTAACTAGCTTCATCCCAGCATGTTGATGTTTGACACTTTTTCCCATAAAGGGCTTCATATGGATCTATTTGGATGGTGGAGTGGAAATTGTTGTTTTAAGAGAACTCAACCATAGGTAGATATTAGTCCCATTATCCTTTTAATTCTATAGAAAATTCTCTCGACTTGTCTTCCAGTGTCTGAATAGTTAAATTAGATTGGACATCAATTTGAGGATGATATGACATACTAATTTTTAGGTTAGTGATTAGAGTATGTTGGAGACCATTCATGAATTTTGATGTAAATATAAGATCTTGATCAGATACAATTGATAATAGTACTCCATGAAACATTACCACATATTTTATATATATACATTCAATTTGACCCAATGAGAAGTCCTCTAGAATTTTGATAATGTGATATTTCTTTGTAAGACAATCCACAATAACCCATATAGCATTGTTTTCCCTATATATCCTTGTATATCTAGTGAATAATTCTATAGTTATGTTCTCCCACATCCATATTGGTATGGAAAATGTTTTCATAAATGCTTTAGAATTTTTTTTATTTTGGCCTTCACTTGGTGAAATACCAAGCACTTTGATGTATATTAAGTGATATCCTTATTCATATTTTACCACCAATAGTTCACTCAGATATCTCAATACATCTTTGTGATCCCTTGGTGAATATAGAAGGATGATCTATGTGCGTTATTCACAAGAAAATTCGTTATCCCTAGATCATATCGTACACATAATCATGGCCCAAATCTTATGACCCCATCGTTATCAATATTGAACTCAGAGGATTTTTCATTCCTGATAGCTTTCACCCTTTTTTGAATTTCCACATCACATCTTTGAGAATCCTTTATTTTCTTCATGAGGGATGGTTGACCAATCATTTAAGAAATGACTGATGATGTTCCTACAATGATGATTCCCATATCCACCATTTTTATGTCTAAGAATATTGGATCCTTATGAATTATCATCATTGATAATGATGTAGGATCATTTCAACTCAGAGAATATGTCACCTTATTTTCTTTACTAGGATGGTAGTGTATTGAGAATTCATAATCTTTGATGAGATATAACCATCTTCAATAGACAATAATAATATCCTTCTATATGAATATATAATTTAGAATCTTGTGATTAGTATATATCTCACACTTCTACCCATAGTGGTAATTTTGCTCAATTTTCAACACAAATATCATTGATACCAACTCCAGATCTTGTGTCGGATAGTATTTATCATGAATTTTCAACTACCTTGAGGTATAGTCTATCACTTTATCATTTTTCATATTTACACAACCAAAGACCTTCTTTGAAGAATCACTGTATACCACAAAGAGTTCTCTCCTTGTCAGTAGTGTAAGTACTGGAACAGTCATAAGCCTCTTTTTGAGCATTTCAAAGATCTCCTCATATTCTTATGTCTAGAAAAACTTCACTCCATTTCATGATAGTTTTTTCATTGGGTTTGAAAGTCATGATAAGTTCATAACACATCACCAGTAGTACCCAACTAGGCCAATGAAACTATATATCTCCATTACATATGTTGTCTCGGTCCACTCTTTGATTTCCTTTATCTTTTAAGGTACCGCAGATATCCATTTTTTGGTGATATCATTCCCAAAAAAGAATAATATATCTATCCAAAACTCACATTTACAGTACTCTGAATATATTTTATCCCTACATAAAGTCTTTATCGTTGTACTAAAATTATCCACATGATTCTCCTTACCCTTGGAGTATATCAGAAGATCATCAATAAAGAATACCACAAATTGGTCAAGGTAATCTCTAGATACTCTATTCATTAAATCCATACAAATTTCTAGAGAATTAGTGAGTCTGAAGGGAATCACTATGAACTCATAGTTTCTATTCCTCTATTGAAAGGCAGTCTTGGGAATATCTTCATTAATCACCTTTAATTGGTGATATCTTGACTGAAGGCCCATAATACAGAAATAACTGGCCCCACATATGTGATCAAACTAGTCATCTATCCATTTTAGGGGACACTTTTTCTTTATCATGATTTTATTAAGCTCGTGATAATAAATTTAGAGGTTCATTAATCCATCCTTATTCATGATAAAGAGAACTATTTCACCCCATGTTGATGCACTTTGGCATATAAAACCCTTTTCCAGATTCTCTTGTAAATTCTTCATCAACTCATCAAGATAAACGGTGGTCATTCTATAAATTGTATTTGATATAGGTAGAGATCAAAAAATATTTTCAATTGAGAACTCAACTTCTTAATAAGGAGGAAGACCAGGAAGTTTTTAAGGGAATGCATTATTGTAATCCCTCGTGATTGGCATGACTTCGAGCATGATCACCTCTGTTGTCTCAATCATTTGAGTAAGCTATTCTTACCCACATGGTAATAATATCCACACTTTAGATGATGATTCATAACGAGCTTCATCTTCTTCCTTACACTTGTAAATAATTGGATGATGCTTTAGGATGTGAATAGTGATATCCCATTCCCAAAATTTGATGTTGGATATATATAAATATAGACAATCCAGGCCCAATATAGAATCAAACTCCACCAAGAGATGTATGATGAGATTTTCTATAAGGTTCAGTCCATAAACATTATCCAAGGGGGAGTTATATACTTTGGATGCAATAATTTCCCCATTTTTTGTACTCATAGATAAATCAACCTCAATATTTTGAGATTGTCTTTGAATAGACATACTAAACTTACAAGAAATTAAATAATTCATAGAACCATAATCAAATAGAACGTTCACTATTCTTGAATGAATAAACAGCATACCTGTCACCATGTCATCGTTCAACTCCACATTAGTAGTAGTGATATCATAAGACCTTCCTTATTTACTTAAAGGTGGTTATTTATTTCCTCTAACAACCCTTGTCTTTGGGAAATGGTTCTCATAATGCCTAAGTTCCTTAATGTTGTAACACTATTCTACAAGAAGAGTATCGATATGAACCTTCCATTATTCTTCCACCTTTGTGTAATTCTACATATCCCTTTAGCAGTTCGTAGCCATATGTTCCATTCTTCCACATTTGACTAATTTCCTTGTTCCATATAGATAGTTCCTAGGAGGCTTCTTCCCACATGTTTGACATGTGGGATGTTAGTTATTCTTTCAATCAAGGTATTTATCTATTGATCAACCCATATTATACTCCATTTTCTAGTTTTTTCATCGGGACAATGATACCATTAAGATTATTTGATCTTCATTTCAACCTTTATGGAATAACAAACAATATCCTCGTAACTATAAAAGTCTCAAATCACTAATTATTTTCATAGATTCAACTTTATTCCGCTAACAAAGTGATCCACCTTGATTTCAATGTTAATAAAAAAGCCAGAGGCGTATCATTATAGCATTGTAATGTGTTCCTTATATTCTCTGATAGACTCATCTCCCTTCTACTTATGTCCAAGGAACTATGTTTTTATCTTGAGATGGATTATTCAATGAAAATATTTATTGAAAAAAATATTGAATTAATCAAAATCCATGGAATCAATTTCCTCCTTATGCTTCATTATTTTGATCATTTTCCATCATTGATCAGCTTACCCATCAAAATAATAGACCGCTGAAACAACATTATCTTATTGTGAGCACTAGAGGATAGATAATAAAATTTCAATAGATTTAATCCATTGTTCCACGAGTAGGGGATTGGAAGATACACTAAACATGGGAGGCATCATCCACATGAATGATTTGACAGAAACTTTATCGTTACTTGGAGGATGGAATTCTACATGATTCAGGTTATTATTCATAAATTGATCTAGCTGAGCAAGTACATTCCAAATGTTTTGAGCACATGCTCCCAAAATATTTGGCATATCATTAGGGAAATAATCACATTTCCTATCACATTTATTGCGGGAATGTGTTCTTCTTTTTCCTACCATTTACTAAGTACAAAAGAAAGTTAAATTAGGGGGATGGTATTCTTAACTAATAGGCATAAAATCGAAACATTAAATATAGAAGGATAAAATTTTAAATGAATATTATATCATAACTTCTGATTCATTGGGTTTTAATATAGGTTATCCGTGATCTATTTCTTAAAATATACTCTTATCGAATTTTTTCCTTAATAATATCTCATAATGATCTTACGAATTTACCAAATAATATCATCCAGGAGTGTCAAACTCAGTGTGTAGTAAGGCCTATTATTGTGTACCTAGTTACCTCAAGTCAGGCCGATAACACCTTGTCCGAGTTGTTACTCCTAGGTATATATGTTCCAAAACCATTTCTACTTGTAGTATCCAGACAAGTATGTATTTTCCTGATAAACTACTTACTCTAAATATACCAAAATTTAGTAATTTTTCTTATACATAGTCTTATCCCTAGGGTTATTACAAAAGTTCTCTATTCCTAATCTCCAAAAATAACTATTCCTTTATCTGATACTAACTATAGAGACCCTATCCTTTTACATATATCATTACATGATTTTAGGTGTAATTAAACATAATATTACTAGCCAATGATTGTATATTCTTGTGTCTTTGGAATACTAGGTATATAAAACTGAAAAAATGGAACTAAAACAAAACAAAATCATTATTTATCATCCATTATGAGCTCATAAATTCCTTTGAGCCCTTACATATTCATCGGATAAACTATGGATAAAATGAATAAAGGGATGAACTAAAAATCACAGTAAGGAAATAAACATTGAAATAAAGCGTAGCACATGGGTAATAAAACATAACATAAGGATATTAAAAAGGCATGGAACAAGATTACACTTACAGAATCATAACATATAGAACATGGGATAAAATAACTATGGAATCCTAGTAAAGTGTAAGCCACGTAAAACACAGCTTTTTCATGCATCAAGGATCATTTCACATAGGGGACCATGAGTCAAGGCTAACCACCTAAATCATTTCACATGGATCACGAGTCAAGGATAACCACTAAGACCATTGCACATAACATCTCATGAGACAAAACATTACCCAATGCATTAGAGAGTTATCTAGGTGAACTCATCTTATTAAATTCATGAATATGTGTTCTATATGAATAATTATACATAAGGAATCATGCATAAACATAATGGTCACCATGGTAAGAATTGGGTATCATAACCTTGTCAAAAAGGCATAACATAAGGGAATTTCACAATGGTGTCCATGAAAGAAAGGATTTAAATAATACATGGAAATTAATACAGTAAAATATTCCTATATCATGAAAGATATGTAAAACATAAGTGATTACATGTAAAAAGAGTATTTATGAAACAATAGAATTAAAACAGTTTAGTGCGGTTCGAGGAAAATATTAAGGAGCTTTTAAAGAGGAAATGGAATAATCCTTTATATAAAACCAGAACTGAACCATGAACGTTTTAAAAATAAAATAATTTATTTTATAAAATAATGGTGTCTTAAATATAGATAAGAGAGTGCACTGAAAAATGGGTAATAATTAGGGAAGTTCCCTTAAATTTGTTTCTTTATCGGGAAGAATAGAGTAAAGAACCTTTTAAAAACATGTATATCCATAAAAAGAAGGAGGGAAATATCATGATACATGATTTTGGAAAATATACATTTTATTTATAATTTTTACATAAAAATAAATGATAATTTATTTTGTGTAAAAAGAGATAGATATTAATGTGAAGGAATAAAGGAGGTTCGGGTAGAGTCCCTTACCTTAAGTCTCGAGGTGTTCTTCATTTGATCTTAATATCTGGGACAATCAAATTAGATAAGTTAATAAATAATTAGAAAAAACTTTTATATATTTATTTGATTCATTATAACTTTATAACATTTATTTATATCCCTTTTGATCAGTTAAGAGATTCAATTTCATCGTTTGAGAGCATCAGGTTCCTTGATTTTAAGGATCAGTTTAATTGTATACATGTATAACGGGTCATGTAAAGTGGGATAATTGTCCATAATTGAAATTATATGTTATTAGTGATATAATAGATTTTAAATTGGTCTTATTTCCTTTATTTTTATGACATGAAGATGGATCATTAGATAAATTGTTAATGCTAATCGTTTGGGTTTATTTTGGTGGTTGTTCGATAACAGCGGTATCATTTTCTTTTAAAAATTAATATCATGTGTAAAAAATGATCCCAAAATATGAAATAACATAAAATAAATTTATTATAATTTATTTCAATAATAAAAATTGTTTCATGACCAGATCTTAAAGAAGTTAAAGGAAATTGAAAACATCAGCATCCATGAATGTGAAAAATTAAAACATCTGAGAAGATGTTTTCATTTTTAATATAAAATGAGGGGGAAAAGAGAGATGATGAAGAATTATTCGATTAGAGTAAAAAATACAGTATATATATGCTACTAGAGTTATCATACCAGTTTGATAATCCGAGTTGATGATAAGAAATAGAAAAGAATGGAACTTGAAAAAAAATAAAAGAATCAAAAAGATGAATTTATATTTTGAATTTATCTTCCTTGAGAGCCTTTATAGGGGATTCGTTTTGGTCTTTTGTTAAGACCAGCCACTCATGTATGTGGTATAGGGGATTTGGAAGATATTTGATCAGAATTTTTACAAGGCACAAGGATTGAGAGGTATGAGAAGAAGTGGTTGTGAGGGTGGTACTATAGTGGAGGAGAGGGGTGTTTCTAATTATTTCAATGATTAGTTTATTATTTTGGCACAAGACTATGAACAGAATGAGAATTTTCATAAAAAATATTTAAATAATGAAATGAATTTCTATATTTTGGTGCTTACATCATGAATTATGTTTTCAAATCAAGTATTTTGATTTTAATTTAAATACCATAAATTATTGTATTTCACTATTCACCATAAATTCATGTATTTTATAAAATACCAAAAATTCATCCAAACCTTTTTTGAACGTTTAGAATTAAAAAATGAATTCCATTTTAGGAAAATAATTTTCTAAATATGATAAATTTACTTTTTTTATTAAAATCATAATTTCCTTGAAAATTACCAATTTTAAAATTATTACTACTTTAATAACACTTTGAAAAATTAATTACGGTCTCATAATTTTATCAAATAATAATAAGAAAAAAAAATAAAAAAATAAGAATTAATTTTAGGTAAATAAATTATATTTTAAATTAATAAATTATTCCAAAAATTGAATATTTTTCATTTACCCAAATACCTACACTTAATTTATAATTTTTAAAATATTTATTTACTTATACTACAATATAATTATATCACAGCACCGCTTATAAGACAAATAAATTTTATTTATACTTTCATTGGTGATGTTACTATTCAATTGGTTGGTTTACTATTCATAAGGGTAACATTACTATTCCCAAGATCAATTTGCGATTCTTTTGGTATATGTTCCATAACTTCTAGAAATGACTTTTATTACGTTAATATTCATTTATAACGTTTTTATTGTTTTATTAATGTGATTTTATGTCATTATACTATGTGAAATAATTATAATAATAGAATTTACTTTGATAGAATTCAGGTTTGTTACACATGAGGTTATGGAGACCTCCCAATAGTGTTTAGTTTTTTTAGAATTTAGTAGAATTTCACTCCACCATAACTCTTAAAGAACACTCGATCTCCCACTTTTTCACACCTATCAAGCCATATGTCTCATCTTAACCGCACCCAATTTACATAAAAATTTCTTTCTAGAATCATTATCTTGGGAATAAATCCAACATATCATGTCATTAGTTCAAAACTAAGGAGGATACTCGAAGAAGAGGTAATTTTTTTTTAAAAGCATTTTTATTTTATTTCCTTCTCCACATCCCTCAATTATTAATATATAATTATTATATGATAAAATAAGTGTATTAAATATACTGAGATGTTTTTATGTTTATCTCATGACCTACAACCACACGCACTTCCATCAAAATGGATAAACAATCATCGTTCATGTGTATAGATGATTACCGTATTGCAAACCAATTTCGTTCATTATTCCATTAACACATTTCAAAGTTGGGAATAATGATGTATTTATAGTCTACATATTAAATACATGATATTTAAAATATTTTATTATTATTTTATTATGATATAACACATACCTTCATTCCTTCCATTTTTTGGGTATTGATAATGCCATTCGTGTGTATGGTTGACTACCATCTCGCGAAGAGATGTGTTTCATTCACACGTTACATGAAATTTATTAAGGATGGGCTTCAAAAATATATGATATATATAAAATTAATATGATACTCTAATGATGATATAAATATATATCACTTTATTTTTCTTTCTTTTAATATGATAAGAAATTGGAACCATCTTTCATGCGTATGTACGTCCTACTGTCTCAACGAATGGTGCATTTAATTTCCAATAACCTATTTTTATGGACTACTCTAAATATATATATATTGAATATAAATGATATTTACATTATTTATTACATATTTTACATTATTAATTCATGATAAATTTATGAGGAATAACAAAATAAAAATTCAAAACGTGCTAAAAAAGATGCTAATACATGAAACGATGAAAATAATGAATGATTGTTACTGAATAGGTAATAATTTGTTATAAAAGTCTCACATAAGGTATAATAAATATTAATATGGTTATTTTATAATTTAATAACATGCTTAAAACTATTATACATGAGGTTAAAGAGTGTTCAACCAAAAAAAAAGTCTTAGGTCAAGGATTTCATAACTCAACATCCATTCATTTGGTTAAACTTCTACATAGTTGATTATGTCATGCTAATATTATGTGTTAAATAAATTTAAATTATAGTAGGTTGTACATACTCTTGTTTTATCTAGATTTACAGTGGATAAAAATATTTAATTCCTTTATTAATTATCACATAAACATTTTGATTATTTTAGAGGTTTATTTCCCAATCTCATTCTAAGAGATATTATTTATTATTTAGTATAAATTGAAGGAGATTACATGAGCATTTACTAAAAACCCTTAAATTATCTTCTTCTCCAGTTATTAATGATCTCTTTCAATTTATAGTACCATTTTCGTACTCCTGGGGACAAAAAATGTCTTATAAAATTTTTATGAAAATTAAACTTCATTTCTCTCTTTGGTCAGAAATATTTTTTCTTCTAAAAAAAGTATTATAGAAATGTTTCAAATTTTTAAAAATTATTTATCAAAGTAAATTTTATGCATTTTTACATTTTCAAAAAAATAAAAGGAATATTTATTTCTTTTTTAAAATAATTCTCATGTGTCTTTTACGTAAAATTTTAAAGGAATCCTTGTTTTAACATATGCAACATGAATGTAATTTTCAACTGACATGACCACTAAAATATTTTCAAGGTTATTTTTTAAGTTTCAAATGTTATTTTAAAATATATTTATTTTGAAACTATTATTTAAAATTAAAATGATATTTTTCTCAAGATTTTTTTTAAAAAATATTTTATCATATTTCCATTAATCAATGATTAAAATACTTAATTCCTACTCAAATTGTAATATTTTAATTGATACCATTATTATTCATTCGTTGGATGGTTTATGATTGTTTTGAATAAGGAAATTATTAATATTAACTTCCTTAATTCATTTTTTAGTCAATAAATTTCCTTTAAAATGTTCACTTTCCTATCATCACTAAACATTTAATTTACCCTAAATATCAACATTATTTATCATGGATATATTTATTTCATTAACCATGTACCTATTTACATATGGTGTTTGATCTATTTTTTATTTTATTATCTAGGGAAATATTAATAAATATGTATTGCTTACTCAATAAATATATTTCATAAGTAACATTGTTTATGTATTAAATCAGTTATTTGATATATAAGTAATGCTTTAGACTAGTATGAAATATGTTAGGTACCATTTAAAGTAAGACCCTCAATGCACTAGTATCCCCATGAGATGAAATTAGTTGGGAACAAACCCTTTTTTATTGTAATTAATCCTTAAATAAACTATCTTGTGAATGGTATTTATAGTAGTATGCTAAATCATCATGTTAAATGTCTTGATGGTAAAGGTACCATGTACCTGAGAAACATGGAATCCAATAAATAATTACTTCCTTCATTCATATTTTTTTATTATTATCCATGATATTTTTATTATGACAGAATCTATAGAGGAATTTCAGTTTTAGTTTATTTATAAATTGGAATGTGTTTTCAGTTATTTACCTTTCCATATTGATTGCTCCTTATCTTATCATGACAGTCAAGTCATTTAAATAGAAATTTTTTATTTATATACATTTCCATATTATTTACTCACTTCCTTCTCAATTATTGATTACATGGAATGTTCTCTATTATATTTAACTATCCATATTGGTTATTCTCATTGATTAATTATTCATTCCATAGTACTTAACCCTATTTAAAGATTTGAGATCACCATTATTTTTCTCATTCCCTAGGATTCTATGAAGAATATTTTTGACTTATATGCAGGTATACTCTAGATGAAATAAAGTTATTTTCAAAAAATATAATGTTTTAATTTGGTATTCAATTATAATTCATGACTCATGTAATTATCTTGTTTACCAAGACTACTAAACTGAATATTTCTTTTAGATTTGATTTTTTGTTTCTTATTATATTATAATGGTAACAAACACCGACTTTGGGATTCTAGGGTCAGAATTACTATAACTATGTATATATTCTTAATAATTTAAAAACATCTAAATTCCATAAATATATTTCGTTTATAGTTGATCACATTACTAAACAAATATATTTCATTACTATCAGATAATATTTCCCTATTGATCAATATTCTAGGATATACATTAATGATGTAATAAGGTTTCATTGGTTACAAAAATCTATTATATCTGACTAATACATGAGGATAATAATGAAATATTAGAGAAGACTTAAATAGTCATTATGTATGGGATTGAGGTTTAGTACTACATGTCATACTCATATTGATGTTCAGTGTGAGATTAACATTCAAACTCCATAAGATATGTGGAGTTCTTATTCTATGGATTTCAATTTTGGTTAGAATAGACACCTTTCTCTAGTTGAATCATCATACAATAATAGAATTCAATATATTATTCAAATTAATCCTTATAAATCCTTCTATGAAAATAATTGAATAACTCTAATTTGTTGGGATAAATTTATTAAAATAATGCTCTTGAGAAATAAGAAATATGAGGAAATGGTAGAGAAGGTCAGATCCAATTAGATGCACATTTGGGTGGATCAAGGTCGAAAGAAGGGTTATGTTAACCATCATCAAGGAGATGTAGAGTTAAAAGTAAATGAATAGGTATGAATATCCATTTATGTTAAGGTAACATGATTTGTAATGAAGGGAAATATAATACCAAGCTATATCATCCCGTTTTAAATTATCAATCATATCATCATAATATATTAACAAATTGAAGTCCCATAAAAAACTCCCCACTTCATGATGTATTACTCGTATCTATTTTGAGAAAGTACATACCTAGTCCATACTATGTACTAATGAAGAAAATTTATCCACTTTTGTTTGAGTAAGAGTAATAGAATTTAATGGGATAAATTATTATAATTTTTTATAATGTAACACACTATGATATTAGAATATATGTCTATTTTTATAAAAAAAATGAATTTAATATATTTTAATTCATGCATCCCTTAACATATGTGAATATTTCATATAAATTATATAATGACTCACATTATATTGTATCTAAATGAAAAATAAATGTTTGAAAATGTAAAACCCTAACTTGAATAACTAGGTCCATGCTGGAGAGCCACAAAACCATATGCACATCTCCATGTAAGTGGGAGGTTTCCAAGTTCAAGGAGGGTCTCAAGTATGTTTGGGGGGAGATTATAACCTTATTATCATATCCATTCACCAATAATATAAGTAAAATATACAAAATATCAATGTAATTATGTGAAATTATATAATATTATATTCACCACATACCAAAAACTAAACAAATATATCCCAATGTATAAATCCAAACCGAATTATAAGTGTGGAATATATGAAAATAAAATTGCGATATCCTTTAAAGCCCATCCCATTACAACCACTAGATCTATTCTCTATGTCTCATACATCTTCCCTATTTCTCTTTACCATTATCAAATCCAAGTACATGAAGTCTTCACACTCATCAAAATGATCATATAAGGTGTGAGTAATAAAACATGGTAGGACAATTCCAATGTTTCCTTAAGAAAAGAATCACATATATAACAGTTGAATTCCACGATAATAATTAGTGGGTAAGAAATCATATGAAATTGTATCCCTAGAATCTTTGTGTTAGTCATTCCTCCACAAGCCCAGGGTTTACATACTTCGTCTCAATTTCATAAGATTGATCAAGAATTTAAAATTTATCAAGAACTATCTATAAGTCTAGAGATATGTGACTCCACAATGTTATGTTAATGAGTGGAAATGATACTCAGTATCTTAATGGAATCATGTTTTGGCTCATTCCTTAGTATCCTCGATGCATCAAGCTCTCATTTTGATACAAAATGATATCAAGCTCTTACCCCATTCACATTCCTACCACTTTTAATATTTCATGTTGTTTATTATCCCCCTAAAGGGATAAACATACCAAGATAGTGAAACTATTTCAAATAATAATAAAACACCTCCAAAGGCATGGTAACACACATAACAGGGGAAATATGTAGAGAAAATCATATCATATACTCATGAGAAAAAACTGGAAACATACAATACATGTGATCAACATAAAACATCAAACATGAACATACAATCTAAAATCATACTATAGTGATGTACCTTTTTATTTCATAAACCTTTCCATGTATAGTAAAACATTTAATAATTCAAAGTATCTTTTTAGATTTATTACCTCGGAATTTATAAACATAATACATGAAAAACACAAAATAACATAAAGATTATTCTTATCCAATTAAAACACATATTTATAGGTTTTTCTTGAGTTATTTTACCTATATCTCATATCTGTGGTACATACAACAAATAAAGTGGAAATCCTAAAGCCCAAAAACGGAATAAATAGAGGAGACACTAATCATGTGACCAAGAGGCATATCAAAAAGACATTATCTTGTGAATATGAGGTATATCATAATATTAAAGACATGAATCTTAACATGGAAACATAGATACAATATAAACTTTAGACATATATAATTATATCACCATGGTTTCATAAATAATAATTAACAATGTTATTCTAAAAGGCATCATAAAACATGTCGTATTTGGAGATTAATTATTTACCCAATTAATTGGAGCGTTATCAGGGTGCACCATTCATATATCTAAATTCATGTCTAACATAAAGATCATAATAAAACTTTTCATCACTAAGCTGTGGAAAATAAATAACATGTTCAATATAAAATATTTGAGTATATATGTGCATAAATACATTAAAATTACACCATTTGAAACCCAATAAAATATAATTTTGGTTTTATACATGTAAATCCTAGAATCAATATAGAATGTTTGTATCTATAAAAATACCCACTAAAATAAATGTTTTTTTTCATATTCACAATTTTTTAATTTCCCATGTAAAAGAGAGAAATTCATGGATGAATTCAACAACATAATGGTATAAAAATATGGATTAAAGAGAGGGAATAAGAAGGAATGAAGTTAAACATATAATAGACTAACCCAGTTCAAAAAACATAAAACTATCTCAGTCTCCACATGGTGAGGTAATGTAAGGAAACAGAACAAGTAATATATTTAAAAAACAAGACATACAACTATAGTATTACGTTCAAGAAAAATATATAACCAGAAAAATACAATCCAAACCAAACTATTTAAACTAGAAGGTATGAATAAAGAAATAATGAAAAGTCCCCATGTGACCATTAGTCAACTCTAAACCACCTCGTTAGGAAGTAAAATACTAGAGGATAAGTTTAAATACTATAAGATTCACATCCCTTTATCAGAATTATATAATAAAACATCTAAAACTAGACAATGGAAAAAGTAGGTCTTGGGCATGAAATCACATTGGGATACATCTTCAATGTCTATAAAAGGGCTAATATCAAGAATGAAAATTTTATAACTTTTAAAAAAATTGTTTTACAAATAATTTTCATAAATACAATTCATTTTTAAATCACATTACCGTTTGTTTTCCTAAGTGCATTCATATTATCAAAACAAGAAATATCATATGTAAAGGTGATAAAATAATAAATAATTTCCATGAATCAATAAGTAACAAAGAAAACAAAAATCCATGAAATAACATATCATGTAAATCTATATGATACAATCTCATATAAAAACCTATAAGACACAATCCATGAAATGATAATCAGTCGATAAATAACCATAATATAAAAAATCACATCATATTGGGCTATATCCCATGATACAATAAATAAAAGACACTCAAGATCCTAAATAGGAATAACGTTGGATCCAACCCATATAGAGTTCGACCACAGTTCATCGATATCCTAATGGTTACCTCCTAGTGGTGCCACCCACCCTAAGGCTATCCATACCTATTTCATAACACCCCAAAGGATCCCAATGTCACAAACCCTACCCTCCCAAGATACTGCTCCTAGTATGGAAATAAAGAAACGGAGATAATGGACCCCCCATAAGTCCCACCATTAGTAGGCCCTGGGGTGGCCACTAGCACTTAGGGTGTATAATCTCACAAAATAGAAGGCATTACCCTTTTTAGGGGGAAAAGATCAGGATATAAGATAGTAAATCCCAAGAAACACAAAACATAAAATATAAAATTAAAGACAAAATCCATCCCACTTTCATGTTTAAAGTAAAACTTCTAGAAATACAATCAAAAGATCCAAAGTGAATGTGAAAAAAACAAAGCAGTGGCATAGTAATTGTCCCCAAAATATAACAGAGTAAAGTCCATCATGGTCCATGGAATCACCCTGAAACTTGAAAACAATTTTATATATGTTGGGTGTGTATACAATTATACTCAATTGGAAAAAATGAAGTCACTCATTCACAAGTGGGAGAATCATACTAATTACCCCGTGAGAAAATAGCAAAAACTCAAAAGCACCTAACAAGTTATACTATCCACCCTAACCTTACCAAGGCCCACTCATGAAATAACGCAAGTCAAGTAAAGTAATTTAGTAAGTATATCAACATTTATATACCTCGTATCACTTCTCACTGGTTAACAGCTCATCCCTAACGGTGAACGTCCTGACTCTACCATGATCTTCCAAACTCCGCACTGTCAAAACCTACTTCACCCACCTAAACCACATACCAAATCCTGACTAAAAACACCTAGGCTACCACCACATCCCATCATTCTCACATACACCTAGTCCACAAAACCGTAACCTCATCATGAAGACACATAGGAAATAACAACACATCTCATCCTGAAGACACTTGGGAATCACATCTCGCCCATAGACACCATGGCCTCACCACTATACCATAAATGTCCCAAAGAAACATGGGATACCAATGCCTAGAATATAGAGTAGAGAAGATCTTATAACCAGCCATCCATTGTCCCACTAGGATGTTGGGAAAAGAAACCCTCCCCCCTTAAAATGGGTGTGTTCGTTATGTAGTGCTCAACATGGGTGGGTTGCGCATAGAGATAAAAAGAAACTAAAAGTATATGTGTGTGTACAAAACACTTAGCCCAATATATGGGTTTCTAAAACAAACAACTGGCCCACACAAAACTTCCCTTGTTTCCAATCCTACATGCACATATCACCGCAAATGAATGTCACTTCTATAATGAAAAAAGGAAATTTCCTAAAATTTAATCACCTTAAAGATATAAATCATGTAAATGTTATTATATCCCTACCTAGGAAACTAATAGGGAATACACCACAAGAAATATCCACACAGTCCTCTATAACACACTAAGAATAAGGACCAAGTTAAAAAATCCACTGCACCCTACCCTTTCTTAAAAACCTATCCAACCACTGCCACCATCATTCTTCAAAGTCATGTCTCCATTCACTTCCTCCCTACAAGAAAACCCCCAAGAAACCCCATCATGACCACACATAAAATCCCCACTTCCCAACCACTACCCACATATAGTCCTACTACATAAAAACACCTCACCCAGTAACATAAACATAGAACAACCCAACAATATAGCCTTGTTTCCCAACCACTTCCCAAATGTAATCCCATTGCATAACAGTTTCATCCATTCCACATTAAATAAATCTCTCAACCTGAGATACCATCACACCACCCGTACCACCCCATAATCATATCCAAACATTCATCCTCACCACCACACGACCATCATGAAACCCAAGGTCGAAAAAAACCATATACAACACACAAACACACCAAAACGCAATTCAGATTTATCAACCCTCAGTCATTAATTCAATTATCATTATTCAGGGGTGATCAAAAAAATATTGATCCTAAGGAATCCATTTAATTAACTAGATATATCTGATAAGTGAAGTTTTCAAATTTTCAACTATTTAACAATGCATCAAAAAAAGTGTGAATCATCACCCATGCGTAATCAAATACTTCCAACGATAATGATTTTCATAAGGATACTACCCATATGATTCATAATAGGGATCAAGGATAACAGATAACATAAATTAACATCATAAACATCATCATATCCCTCATTTATCTTTATTAAATTGGTTTCAACCATTCCCACAATAATACATCATTTTACCCACCCTTTGTGATACATAATTAAAAAAGGGAAGAAGGAATTTCTACCTGGAATAGAAGATGATCAAAAATTCCTCCATGTTCCAAAATAAAGGGATCCATGAGTGGCCAGAATGACTCCAAGGAAAACTAGATCTACAGTTGCAGCACATATGTGCCTTCGTTAGGAAGAAATACTCTGGTCACATGAAGATAAAATGGAATCACATAGGGAGTATAAGATCTTGGCTTAGAAGATTCAGATCCTATATCAACATAAGAAATATTTCAAAATTCATTAAAAGTCAGATCATGATCAATATTACATGGTTTGACTATTTCAAAGTTATGGTAGTGTTAAGATATTAAATATATAATTATTATCCTTTTAATTTCCTTTATAATCAATAGAACATGGTTTGAAAATATATTTGTGTGAAATAAAATTTAAGTGGGGGGAAAAGGAGAAAACTGGAAAAGGCTAGAAATGAATCACAAATGGGTGAGTCACTGATATGAGTCACCGATAGTGAGTCACTGATGTGATTCAATGACACAAATCATCAAAATTAGTCACTGACATGACCCATCAATAGCAATTCACTTACGCCACTCACTGACGCCTGACCTACCGATGCCGTGACCTACCAACACCCTAACCTACTGACGCCCTGACCTACCAGCTCCATGACCTACTAACACTGAGCCACTGATTCTGAGCTACCAATGTGAGCTACCAATTTGAGCTATTAATACCGCCTACTGATATGAGCCACTGATACCACCTACCGAAGTGACCTATTGATGTTGAGCCATAGATTCTGAGCTATCAATGTTGAGTCACTAATGCGACTTACAGATTGAAAAACTAGAATTTCATAAAACTCATGAAATGAGCTACTGATGCCTCCCAGAACACCCTAAACACAGGAATTTGACAAAGTAATAGACCGGGGAGGTATGGGACATTAAATCAAATACCTCTTAAACTATTTTCTCCCCTATAATCAAAAACCAAACCTAGAATAAATAGTGGTCTAAACAACTAACTTGTATAATAACTCTCATGGATAAACTACCCTATGTTATTAAAAAGATAGAGTGAACCCTAAACATCCATGAAAACCTACTCACACATCTGTTAACCCAGACATCCACAAGATACCCCACATAGGAACCAACTATCCAGACACATGAATTTTAGAATTCCTTCTTCCATGTCATGATATTATCCACTTTGAATGACACTGAATCGCCCGTATAGGTTCAATATAATCTCAATTAATTGTTCTTGAATGGGAATTCAATCCTCCCCTCTTAATGTTCCTGAATTTATCCAACATTTCCAAACAAGTAAACAACTCAACTTATGAAAAAGTTTCATGCATTACATAACAAATAAAGGTACACCAGAAAAAATCAAAACAACTCCGGGTACTGGGCATGCATCAGTGATTCTCTCTCCCATGTACTCTCCTCCAGGCCACCATTCCTCCACAACACAAGATCCAAGGGAATGTTCCATCCATCCATCACCTTCTTCTGAAGTTCCTTGATCTCCACTATCTGTTCCACAAACATCACATCATCCTCAATATCAAACTCTCCCCGTTCATTGATATGAGAGTCATCATGAAGCTATCGATGAAGTTGGGTGACGTGAAATACATCATATAACCTCTCTAACTATGCTGGAAATTCCAACAGGTATTCCACCTCTCCAACTAACTCTAGTACCTCAAAAGGTCTGATAAACCTGGGAAAAAATTTTCTCCCTCTACCAAAACTCCACTACCCATTTAGAGGTGAAACCTTTAAGAACACGGGGTCTCCAAACTCGAACTCAAGGGCCTCCTCCTATAATCAGCATATGACTTTTGATGGTCATGTGTTGCATCTATCTCTCACAGACATGTTGAACCTTCTCTA
Organism: Viscum album; assembly: GCA_963277665.1. Lineage (NCBI taxonomy): Eukaryota > Viridiplantae > Streptophyta > Magnoliopsida > Santalales > Viscaceae > Viscum > Viscum album. Next base: position 71,071,368 of record OY728161.1, read on the forward strand.
TCATACTCTACACCACGTTCGGCCCAAGAATAGCTTCCTCTCCAACTTCTATCCAGTATAAAGGTGAACAACATGGTCTTCCATATAAATCTTTAAACGAATCCATAAAAATGGTAGAGTGATAGTTTTTTGTGTAAGAAAACTCTAAAAATGGAAAGTATTCACCCAATACCCACCAAAATACAAGAGCCATTATCAAAACATGTCCTATAATTTATAGATGGCCCTCTTTGACTTCCCATATATTTGAGGGTGGAAAGTAGTGTTGAGGCATAACTGAGTTCCAAAAGCATGATGCAATCTCATCCAGACTCGTAAGGTAAAATTGGTATCCCGATATAAGATGATAGATCTCAAAACCCCCATTCATCCACACCACCTCATCCACACACCTCTGCACTAAGGCATCCATTACGTCAGAATCCTTAATTGCTAAATTGTTAGCTGATTTCATCAGTCGATCCATTACTATTTAGATTTAATCACATCCCTCGTGATCCCTGGGTAATCCTGTGACAAATTCCATTGAGATTCCATCCCACTTCCACTCAGGGACATCTAGGGGATGCAAAAAACCATCAGGAACATGCTTCTCAGCCTTCACCTACTAGAGCACTAGGGACTTTCCAACAAACTCTACCACTGCCCACTTCATCCTGGGCCACAATAACTATTTCTTCAAGACACGGTACATCCTGAAAACTACCAGGTCTACTGGTAGTGGTGATATATGAAACTCACATAGAACTGCCTCACACATTGCCAATAGAAAAAAAATATTATCAGAAAACAAAATATGATTCAGACCATCCTTCAAGATAATCACCATAGTCAATGTGATCACGCATCACCTCAACCTCTAAGTATCCCCAATGAGACTCCTCTTCCTTTTACGTAAAAGATAACTACACCGTCATCTAAAATAGGAAACATAATTCTTCATCCATTCCTAGATGTAAGTGAAAGGCAGCCAACTTCTTCATCTCTCACCAAGCATCTGTTGATTCTCAAAAACCCTCCTTCTGTGAATTCTTACTCAAAGTATTAGCCACAATATTCCCATTTCCTAAGGTGTAAGTGATCTTGAAGTTGTAATACTCGAGAAATTCCATCCACCTCACATACCACAGGTTTATGTCTCATTGGAAAAATATATACCTCAAACTCTTCTGATTTTTGAAGACCACAAAGAACTCCCCAATGACGTAATGGCTCCAAAACATTAGCAAAAACACAACTGCTACTAGCTCCAGATCATGGGTGGCATAGTTATATTCATGGGGACATAACTACCTAGAACTATAAGAGATCACTCCAAACTACTTCATCAGCACTCATCCCAAGAAAATATAGTAAAAATCACAAAACACTACGAACATCCACCCTTTTATGGAAACTGGAGCATTGGAGCATAGACCAACTTCTACTTCAGGAAGCTTTCAGCTACCTGACACTTGTCACTCAAAAAAAATGCCTAGTCCTTTCTGGTTAGAGCAATCAATGGAGCTACTAATTGAGAGAAATCATATACAAATATCAATTAATATCCTTCTAAATCAAGAAAACTACAAACCTCTGTCAAATTCATGTGTGCTTCCCAATAAACAACTACCTCGACCTTCAACGGATCCACTACTACACCCTACTAAGACACCACATGACCAAAGAAGTGGACCTCTTGTGTACAAAAATTACACTTGGAAAAAAAATTGTAGAGATGGGTGTGTCGAAGGACTTCCAATACAATCTTATGATGCTCAGTATGATACTCCTCTGACGTCGAGTAGATTATATTGTCATCAATGAATACAATGACGAACCGGTCTAGGAACTCACGAAATACAGAGTTCATAGGTCTCATGAACATATCCATGCATTTGTAACACCAAACGGCATAAGTAAAAACATAAACTGTCTATACCTACACTTGAAATAAATCTTTAGAATATCATCCTCCTTCTTCCACAGCTAGTGATATCAAGACCACATATCGATCTTAGAAAACCATTTTCTCCCTACATCTGGTCAAAAAGATCATATTTCCTCAGGAGGGGGTAACAGTTCTTCACTTTTACCTAATACAACCTCTGGTAGTCTATGCACAGCCTCAGACCACCATCTTCCTTCTTTGATAACAAAACTAGAGAACCCAATGGTGACACACTGTGCCATATAAATACCTTCTTCATTATATCATCAAACTTAATCCTTAGCTCCCATAACTCAGAAGGTTCCATCTCATAAAGAGCCATCAAAATCGGAGAAGCACCGGTCTGTAAGTCTATCATGAACTCAACGTCGCGTCAAGGGGGTTGAGTCACAACCTCCTCAGGAAAAACATACAATACATCCCCAAAAACTTTGGGAACCCCCACCATCTCATTATCCACCTATTCCACTAAAATCTCATCCAAAAAGGAAAACAGAGGTTCCACACACAAACTACAGATCACACAACTCTTCTCACCAATGAAAGACACAAGTTGTTCATTCACATCTGAAAACATTACTCTTATCTGGAAGTACTCAATAAAAGAATGAATAGAATACAACCATTAAATGAAAATTATGAAATGATATGGTTTCATATGCAATAGGAAAAGATCCCAATAGGACTGATGTGGTCCCATCATTCGTCTACATCCCCAGCACACATCATACAAGATGGTATTACCTCTAACTGGTGTACTCTACACTAGGGGAACCAAAATTATCTCTATTTATAGTACAATAGCATGTGATAGACTGTGTTCAACAAATTATTTTGATGATCTTGAATCATATAAAGTGAAAAATGAGTACTAAAGAAGCTGATCATACCTCAAACGATCTATGGCCCCGTTGGAACTACTTCCTCTACAACATGCAACTGACCACACCTCGATCCTCTTCCCCTATACATTCAATTTCCTTCTTGACCATGTTTGAGTCGAGGTCCATGAATTATGCCCTAAGTTCAGCCTCGTTCGGCACCGTATCCCCTCAGTGGAGTAGGATCCTGTTGCCCCTACTGCTGAAATGCCCTAACTGGAAACAGTTGTAGAGGCAGGCGCTGAACATATCCACCTCTAACATATTGACCTCGAACTAGAAACTAAATCTAAAGTTTCCCATGTCCTCCACAATAAAAACACCTTGGTACCAAGCCTATGGGAAATCATGAGGACTATAAGGACTAAACTAAAACTGCTGAGGCCAACTCCCTACTGGCTGAAATGTCGAAGGATCTAGCACATGAGACCTGCTGCTAGAATTATTTCATTTTGTAGAACGTTGTTGGATACCCTATAGAGGTATACCTACTTAAAATTGAATCCTATCAACCACTACCACCTTCTTCTAGACCTATAGGTTTTTCGGTAATGTAAAGGTAGTAACTATGTACAAGATAGAAAAGCGAAGTGCCTCCTCCAAGGGTCTCACAAGAGACTCCTCATCCGTGAAGTGATTTGGAACAATGAAATGGAGATAATTGAACTTGATCAATAGTTCTCATACCGACATACTCCCTTACTATATAGAGATTAGATCCTATCGCTTCAAAACGGTCATGGTCAATGAATGGAATTCCTCCTATAACTCCTTCTCAAAATCAACCCATAGAACATAAGCCTCTTTTATCTCCACTAGGTATAGTGTCTACCACTGATGCATAGATCCCTTTATCTTACTAATTGCCAATGGAACCTAGTACTTCGTCGAAGAATATATCAAGCTGAAGGTTATCTCATGATCCTCAAGCAAGTTCTCTGTCTCCATGACCGAGACACTACCCTTGTAATTTCTCATGGTCTTCCTCTAGAATGCAAGAAATATTATATTACATTGGATTTCCTCCTCATCTGTATCAACCCTCAGTTAATCAGCCCGATCATCCTACTGAGCCTCTAGTGCCTAATCCACTTTTGGAAAATTATCAGGTTCCATAGATGAAAGGTAAATAGGTAATTCCTAAGCCCGAGTAGTATGGAATTTATTTAGGATTCATTTTAACTCATTTTTTATTTTAATTTTCCAAAAACACCCAAAACAAAAAACAAAACAAGTCATCAAGATGCATGTACCATTCCTAGGGTATCCACCTATCAACCAGTGTAGGCTCACTTGGTCATTCAGTAGACTCAGAGTCGTTTCCTCAAATCCGGGGGAACCCTAAAACCCCATGTCCTAGCCAGTATTCCATGGGATATTTCATGCACCAAGATCAACTCACATTGTTTCCCTACCATCTCAGGAAATACCCATTGTACCTAACCCAAAACTACATCCTATATCACAACTATTGCCTCTAATGCCATTTTTTCATTACACCCTCCCTCCAAAGACACCCCTCTTGGTATAGAAGTGAAGAAAGGGAGATAATGTCCCCTGAGTCCTGCCTTCAATAGACCTAGGGGTGGCGACCAGCACCAAGGATGTATAATCTCACAAAATGAAAAGAATTTACCTTTTTATGGGAAACAATATCAGGGGATAAGATGGTAAATCGAAAGAAAATTAAAAATATAAATATAAAAGTAAATACAAAATCAATCCCACATGCATGTTTAAAGTTAAACAACTAGAAATTAAATGAAAATATCCAATGTAAATACCAACATAAATCTATGTTGAGACACAACAACTGTCTGTATAGTCCAGGCTAGTAAGGTCCTGAATGGTCTGTGTAATCTCCCTAGAAACCTAAAAATAGTTTTATATACGTAGGGTGAACATACAACTATACAAAACAAAAAAATACAAAGTCACTCATGAACAAGTTGGGGAAGCATACTAATTCCACATGAGAAAACAACATAAACTCCAAATAACCTAAAAAAGTGTACTATCCACCCCAAATTCACCCAAAAAAATCACCAAATAATGAAAGTAAAGTAAAGTAAAGTACTATGTACATAAATATTTGGGTACCCTGCACCACTTCTCATTGGTTAACTACTCATCCCTAACGGTGAATGTCCTAACTCTACCATGTTCTTCCATAATCCCCACTATCACAACCTACCACACACACCTGGACTGCATACCACATCCTACCTAGAAACATCTTGGCCACAACCACATCACAACCTACCTGCAGACACCTAGGCCACAGAACCAGAACCTCATCCAGAATACAACTGGGAAATCACAACACATCTCATCTTGAATACACTTGGGAAGCACATCTTTCCCGCAGACACCTGGTCCTCACCACCGCACCACAACCTGCCCAGAGAAACTTGGTCTACCAATATCTAGAAGAGTGAGTAATGAAGATACAATAACCATCCATTCATCCTCACACTGGGATATTGGGAAAGTAAACCCTCCCCCAAAACACTGGGGTGTTTGGAACAAAGTTCTCAACATGGGTGGGGTGCACCTATAAATCAAAATGAAATAAATTTATATATATATAGGTACCAAACACTCATCCCAACCTTTGGGTTTTCAAAACAAACAACCAAACCCCACACAACTGCACTTACTATCAATCCTACATGCACTTATCACCATGAATGATGGTCACTTATATAATGATAAATGTAAATTGCCTAACATTTTATCACTTTGAAGATATTAAGCATGTACTAGTTATTTTATCCCTACCCTAGCAACTAAATAGCACAAAACCATAGGAAAGAACCACATAGTCAGCCATAACACACCACGAAGAATGACTAAGGTAAAACAATCCACTGTACACTCCCCTTTCTGTAACACACATCCAACAACTACCAACATCATTCTTCAAATTCATGTCTCCATGTCCTTCCTCTCGACATGGAAACCCCCCAAACACCCCTTAATGACCACACTCGGTAGCCCCACTACCCAACCACTACCCAGATGCAGTCCCACTATATAAAAACACCACACCCAGTAATATAAACATAACCCAACCTAAAATTATAGTTTCTCTTCCCAACCATTTACTAGATGTAGTGCCACTGCATAACAAGTTCATCCCTTCCATAATCAATCTATCTATCAACCTGAGATACCGTCACACCACCCGTACCACCCCATACTCACAGACACACCTCTATCCACAACACCACATGACCATAATGAAACACAAGGTCAAACAGAACAATACACAGGACATAGCCACACCAAACACCAAGGTGTATTCATATTTGAAAAACCTTATTCTTTAATTACACTTTAATTATTCAGTGGTGATCACATAACAAGTTTGATCTTGAGGCATCCATATAATTAACTGGATATATGTGATAAATAAAGTTTTAATATTTTCATCTTTTCAAAAGAGTATCCACAAAAAGTGTCCATCATCACTCATGCACAATAAAAGACCACCAACAGCCAAATTTCTGGAAGGATACAACCCAAATGATTCACAATAAGGATCAAAGATAACAGATAAAAAATGAACATCATCAATATTATATCATACCTAATTGATCTTTGAAAAATTGGTTTCAACTATTCCCAAAATAAGACATCAGTAATCCCTCCCCACATGATACAAAATTAAAAGAGACATGAAGGAATTACTAAATGGAACAATAGACGGTCAACAATTACTCCTTCCACTAAAAATAGGGGGTGTGTGAGTATTTGGAATGACTCCCTAGAAAACTGGTTCAACAGATGCAGCCCATGTTCGAATCCTCTGGGAAGAAAGGATCTATTCACATGAAGAGAAAATGGAAACACGCAGGGAGGAGAAGATCTTGGATTAGAAGAAATATATCCTATATCAATATAAGAACAGTTTCAAAATTCATTAAATGTTGAATCACAATCAATATTACATAGTTTGATTATTTCAAGGTTTTGGGAGTGTTAGGATATTAAAGATATAATTAGTATTCTATGAAACACATTTATAATTGCTCGGACAAGGTTTTATACATGATTTGCATCAAATAAAATGTAAGAGGAGAGAAACTAGAAAAATTGGAAAAGGCTAGAAATGACTCACCAATGTGTGAGTCATCAGCAAGAGTCATCAACAGTGTTTCACCAACATGAGACACTAATATGACTCACCAACATTATTCACTAATGTGACCCCATGAAAGAGTCACCGATGTGACCCACCGACAATGAGTCACCAACACAACTCACTGACGCCACTTACTGATGTTCAACCTATCGATGCCCTGACCTACCAATGCTAATCCACTGATACTGAGCTACTAACATGAGGTACCAATACCACCTACTCATGCGAGTTGCTGATACCACCTACTGACGTGAGATACTAACACTGATCCACCAACGCAAAGCTACTGACACTGAGTGACCGATGTTGAGCTATGTAAACTAATTCAATGATGCGACCTACAAATAGAAAAACTGGAATTCTAGAAAACTCTTGAAATAAGAAACCATTGCCTCCCAGAACAACCCAAATAACAGATTTTGACAATGTAATGGACTAGGGAGATCTTCCCCATTGCATCCAATGTTTCAATTTCCAAGATACATTTAAAAACCATGTTCACAATTTTATAAGTCATTTTTTTATCCAATCCAATTTGTTTTGGTGTTTGGAAACCCATTAACAAAACAAGGAAATCCATTTTCAAATAAATATACCTTTAAAAAAATTTATTTCAATGAAATCCATTGAAACCACATATCACTTAAAATTAATGAAAAACCTAACGTAATTTACCATGAATGATAATAAATTCATTTGATTAACCCATTGTATAGAAATACCTACCTCAAAATGAAATAAACATTGATTCCTTCGATAGCACTGATTGGAAACCATGAGATCTGCCTTTGAATGATATATCATAACAAGAGACTAAAAAAGGTCAATAAAAAACACTATTTGATCATGACTTTGCAACCTAATCATAGCCAATTCTATATTTATGACTAAAGGAATGGAGAAAAAAAAGTAACGCTTACCTAGAGAGGTGAAGTGAAACAACCCTAATGATCAATCAATTAACCATGAAATTTGAAATGGAATGAATCACCCAAAATCACTTTGGGAGGGATATAGGTCAAGAGAGGGAGGCTATATGGTTGAACAAAAAATAGATCATCTGAATAGTGATTGAAACAAACATTTCAAAAAATTTACACATCACGTAATCCCATTACACATTGTGAGTTCCATGATAGATGAAATCACAAAAAAAGTGCATCGCCTCTTTAGTAAAACACGGATTTCTTCATTTGGATGGCATAAACCCAGTACACAACATAGAATTATTTCACACCATAAATATATTTCATGGAATCATCGTGGAGACCATTAAAAATGGTTAATCCCTATACGTGGCATATAATTTCCCTGCAGATAGAAAAGTGTCCAGTTCCCAGCAAAAAACATCAAGGGACCTAGGGAATCCTCCAAACTTAGGTAGAACCCCTCCAATACATTAACACATTAATATCAACACTCCATTAATTCAAATAAATAGACATCCCTAAAAATTCTTTTCCATATAAAAGTCCCTCCATCCCTGGGAATCCTGAAAATAATCCAAAACAAGGACAATAAAAAAACCACCAATAAGGGAGTACTTGAAAATCATAATGGATTGATACACTCTCTCTACCATAAATTCTATTTTACCCATAAAATACCTTAGATTCCTAGACTCACAAAAAGTGAAGGACACAATGGCCTCATTAATAATTCATTCTTCTCTGCCTCATGGCTATATTTTCTACACTATCATAGTACTTGGACTAGAGGAATCATTTTACCATATAATACCTTCTCTTGGTGATCTATAATCTGAACTAGTTGTTCAATAAAAGCAGTTTCAGTCTCAATATAAACATCCTCACATCCATTTTATAAGGGAAAGATCTGGTATATACCTCTTTGGCAAGGAAACAAGAAACACATTATTGATAGTTTCCAAATAAGATGGAAATTTCAAATGATAGACCAAATATCCCTTTCATCCAATTGTCTTAAAGGGGACCACAAACTTCAATGCTAACTCACCCTGATTATGAAACCTTTGATATCCCATGTGAGATGAATCTCAAATAAAAACTTGATCACAAACCTCAAACTCCAGTGGTCAGGGATGATGGTTCGCGTAAGATTTTTGAAATTTCTATTCCATGATAAATCTCCTTCAGATCAATTGTACCATCTTTTTCTTCTCCCGAACAAGGCTCATCCCAACCAAGGACAACTCTCCCATGTCTTCTAAATACAAGGAAGATCAACATGGATGCCCATACAATACCTCAATGGGCCCCTTCCTAATGTAGGCATGATAAGTATTGTTATAGGAATACTTGACCAGAGGAAAATTATTTTCCCAAGATTCTCAAAAATTAAGAATTCAAGATCACAGAATATCCTTAGGGACCTAGATAGTCCTCTTTGTATATCCATCCATATATGGATGATAAGTTGTGATCAATATAATTTGGGAAACTATCACCTTTTGAATGACTTTCTAGAACTTGGACATGAACCTTGGGTCCCTTTTATATATTATAACAGTGGGACCCCCATTAAGTCTCGCAATATCATTAACAGACATGTCCCCATGTTGTTCCAACTTAATCATCTCCATAATAGAGAGGAAATGTTCCAATTTCATCAGTCGATCAATGATGACCCAAATTTGATCTTTCTCGCTAAGAGTCCATGGAAAAAATGAGAAAACCCATGTAAATATCACCCCACTTCTATACCAAAATGGGTAAATGATGAAAAAAACCAACAGGTCTTTGGTTTCCTCCCTTAATTCACTAATAAGTAAGGCACCACAATACAAAATCATCAATCGACTACCCCATAATCAGCCACTAATACAAAAATATCATGTCATAATACATATTAGTAGCCCCTAGGCACATAGACCAACAATATCTGTGTCCACTCTCTATCAACACTTTCCATTGAAAAAAACAACCAACCAACCTACCATGGAAGTAAAAATATCTTCTGGAAGACTAATACCACTCACTGGAGGTCTCCGCATGAATAAGGTTTTCACTAGTGCATTTTAACTCCCGGTCTATCACCTTCTAAAAATGAAATCACTCATCCCAAAATGAGTAAGATTTTATCGAATCCAATAACACCTATACACCAACCTCATTCAATCCCAAGATCATCACAGTAAAAAAACTAATTAGGCACCATTTCACATATGATTCCTTCATGGATTGTGTTGGTAATTTTATACTCAATGCTTCAACAACCATAATTATTTTCCCATGTTTGTATGTAATATCATAGTTAAAATTCTGAAGATACTCAACCAAACCTCTTAGTAAAAAGTTCATATCCCTCTAAGCATAAATATATTTCAGGATCTTATGATCAAGAAACACTAAAAATTTATCCCCAAAGAGTTAGTTTCACCATATTTTTGAGTTCATGCATTACTGATGCCAAATCAAGATCATGGGTAACGTCTTTCTTCTCATAAGTGTGTATCTAGCATGAGCCTTAGTCCCCCACTTTTTTCACCTACATCAAGACACATCCCATATGTAGAACAAAAATCCTCACAAAAAATCATTACCTAAATCCAGTTCTATAAGAATCATATATAGTTCCGAATTAAACCTCCTAATGGGATTCTCAAAAAATATATAAAAGTTATCCTTCAATTCAAATGTTATTCCCTTAAAGGTTAAATTAGTTATCGATGTTTTAATTTTTGAGAAATCCTAGAAAAACTATCTATAGTAACCATCCAATCCAAATAATATTTAGATCTAAAAAAATGGGCTATTCCTAGGACATCACGTCCTATATCCTTTCATGATCGTTTGAGATGCCCCAATCAGAAATCCCATGCCCTAGAAATTTTACTTCCTTGATCTGGAAGTCACATTTTGAGAGAATACCATATAGAAAATGTTCCTTAAATATTTGATGAATGGTAACCAAATGGTCTCTTTGATCCACCTCTAAATTGGAGTATACCAAAATATCATCTATGACCACAAAAAAATATTCCAAGAACTGATGAAGGATCTTGTTCCTCAAATCCATAAACATAACAATAGCACTGGTCAGACCAAATGGCATAACCATAAATATAAAATTCCCATACCACCTCTAGAACAATGTCTTGTTTATTTTCTCTTCTCAGACCATCAAATGTGGTACCCTAACCATTGAGAAATCTCTGACACCCAACATTCCCCTCAAATATGGTAAAAAAGTTCATCAATCCAAGGAAAGGAATATCTTTTATTAATAGTCACATGGTTTAACTATCGATAACCAATACAATGTATAAAGATCTTATATTCAATCATAGAAACTATGAAAGGTGAAGCTCCAAGTGACAAGCTATGATAAATAAATCATTTATCCTCTAGGTCCCCAAGTGCACCACATGATTCACCAACTAAACAAGTTCCATTTGATAAGATGGAATAAAAATGGGCATCATTCTAAAGAGTAGTTCAATAGTAAACTTGACCTCTCTCTATAGCGGTAAACAAGACAAATCATCTAGAAATACCTTGTCGTATGCACCCACCACCACATAAATTTGGCCACCCAAATGAGGGTCAACTGTATTAATAAAAAACTCTAACAAATAACATGATATTACATCATTATAAGGAATAATAGGCCATACCCTTCCCAATCTAGAGTCTTACTCACCATGAAATACATGAGTGACACCATCAGTAGATAAGAACTATACTCATCTATGATAACATTATATCTAGGCCTTAACAGTGATCATATAATACATGTTGATAATATGGTCAAAGATGTTGAGATCAAACACTAGAAAGTCTTATTCTACCTCAAAGTCTTCTATCATCACCCAATATGTAGAAAAATTGAAACCTTGTTCAGAATTCATTACCAAAGGCATAAAATTGTCTAAAAAGTATAGTATAAGTTCTAAATGCAATTAAAACACATAAACTAAAATGTATGATATAAAATAATGAGTAGAACTTGTATCAAACAATGCCATCACTATATAAGATTAAATAAACATCGTACCACTAACAGTAGCATCCATGCTTCAGATTACTCTAGTGTGTACTCTGTCGTGTAAATATTCCTGGTCCATTCCACATGAAAATCCTGCTTGGCCTGATGATTTGACCCACCAACCTTGGATGAATCATTATGAACCTTTTAACCCTTGGTGAGAGTGGATCTTTCCTTACTTCCCTGGGATATCTTTTCATAGAAACAATTTAGATGGCCCGATAATGCACAATGATGACATTCACATGGATCCTATGTATAGTTAGGTCTGGTATGACTAGAACACTCACACTGATAGAAAATAATCTTCTATTTTCCTAAAAAATCCCCAGAAACTAATCTTGAAGAGATATAACCACCCTTATGTTTCCTTTTCTATCAAGAAGATACACCCTAGATAACAAATGCACTAACTGAAGGTCTATCTAAACTTTTCTTCCAAGCTATGTCTCCTTCATCTAAAGATACAATTTCAACTACCTATACAAATGTGTAAGGCACATGAGAATAAACAGTGACCCAATATTGGGCCTCAATCCTAACTCATACCTCTATGCCTTTAGGTACTCATTAGTGAAAAGTTATTATGCCATATTAAAAATCACATCAAAATTGGTAGAATACTCCAAAACGGTACCACACCACTTCTCTAAGGTTTGAATCTCATGTCTATTTATTTCACGTAACATCTTATGGTAAGAATATTTATTAGTTTTTTTATTGAAATAATCCTAATTAAGATCATCATCAAACTTATCTTTCATAATATAGTCTCACCATATCCTTCCCAGTCCCTCGAGCAAATACATGGAAAACCCACCATTGAATCTTTAGGAGTCTTCAATAAACCAAAGATCTTGTCAATCCTCTAAAGACACTTCTAGGATTCCTATGGTTCTTTACCACTATATAATATGGGTGGATTATTCTTAGTAAACTCAGATCCATAATCCAACACCCATCTTGGGTTTTTGACACCCACTTGATCTAGAGTCTAAATGGTGTTGATTACTACGCCAACAAATGAAGGGGACACAAGATGATTCAATTATGGAACCCATCTTAAATATTCCTCTTTGAGATTTGGAAGAGATATTATTGGATTAAATTTATAATAAATATAAGGAAATACATAATTATATCTTGATCACATTCCAAAAATATTAGGGCAAATTTTAGAATTCAAATCAATTCTTAAAAAAATAAGACTTTCAAAGAATTATTAATTCTTTTAAATGGAATACATTGACAAAATAAAATGTTCAATTTAATGAAACAACGCCTATAGTTCATTAAAATTACCCCAAACACCAAGTATCAAACTTGTTAAGATTCTCTGACAATCAATGGTGACATGGATTTAATCACAGCAGTGAGCGTTCTAAGACACTTTTCTGCACTTAATATCTTAATTATGATGTTCCTAACTCTTGTCTACCCAAAAAACATAACCATACTAAGGTAGTGTTAACACACTCAAGTCTGAGCCTTCCTCTTGAAACCAAATTGTAACAGACCAAAACGAGTCAATGAAACTATACACCCAATATAGTCTTCACATTGTGAGGTGAGGTAAGAAAAAAGAACAATTCTTTTATATAACGATATAAAACTAGATTATTATGTGAAATAAAAAAATAAAACCACATATATAAAATCAATGATAAACCAGATAACCTATATGGTATAAATAAATAATGAATGACTATTCCCTATGCGACCATTGATCACCTCTAAACCACCCTGCAATGAAGGAAATGACCAAAGGAGAAGTTGACATCTACAATATTCCCTTTCATTTACCTATATCCTGGAAACAATATCTACATACATATAAGATTAAAATTATGGGGTGAGAACAATGACTAATAGGATATGACCATAGATTCTATATAATTTCTAATATAAAGAACACAAAAGTCCTATCTTTTAAAACAAAAATAGTATTACAAATAATTTTCATAAATCCAATTAATTTTTAAATCATTTCCCCTTTTGTTTTCATAAAATCATTTCATATTCTAAAAACCATTAATATTAAAGTATAAGTGTTAAAACAAAAAAATATACATACATCAATAGGAATTTAAATAAATAAATATCAATGAAATAAACTATCATATGAAGCTATTTGATATGAGATCATATAAAAACATTTGAGAAAAAATCCATGATAAAAACATTCATTCCATAAGTAACCTTAAATGAAAAAGAACATTGTATTGGGACCTATCCTATGGAAAAATATATACTATACGCTGAAGATAATAAACAGACATAACATTTGATACAACCAAAATAGATTCATTCTATAATCCATCGATATCCCAAAGGTTACCTCCTAGTGGGGACAAACACACTAAGGCTGCTATTGTTTATTTCCTGATGCACCCAAGGTTCCTAATGTTCCAATTGTAAAAATAAATTTCAAAACCATGATCAAAATTTTATAATACATTTTGAAATACATGATAATCTACTTCAGTATTTGGAAACCCATTTCCAAATCATCAAAATCCATTTTCAATGAAAACACAATTTAAGAACATTTTCTTTTCCAAGAAATCCCATGAAACCACATATCACTTGAAATAAATGAACAACTCAAATGAATTTATAAATAAAAATAAAGAATAATTCCATTCACCCATTGTATATAAACACCTACATCAAAATAGTACAATCCAAGCTAGCTTTAAAAAGGGTTATTGGAAACCAATGAGATCAAACGTCGAAAGACAAGTCGTAATAAGAAACATAAAATGATCAATAGAAAAACTATATATGATCATGAATCTGAATCATAAATGATTTCAACATAATAGTTTCGAACAAAGGAAATAATAAAAAGAATAATTATTACTGAGAGTGGAACACCACAATAACCCTGATGATCGATCATCTAAAGAAGTGATTTGGATAGAATGGAATCACTTAAAATAGCCTAGGGTGAGATCTGAGTTGAGTGAGGGAAGATTCATGGTTGAATGAAAAATAAATTAGATGAATAGTTCCTAAAACCTATATCTCATGAAATTTATAGGTATTTTAATCCCATTAAAAGTCATTAATCCCATGAAGAATTAAATCTCTTAAAAACATGTCTCCTTTTTATTAAAAACTCAATTTTTTCCTTTACATGATGTGAACCCAGTATACGGTGTGTAAAACATTCACACCCAAAACCAATTTCATGTAATATTCCTAGAAACCCTTACATGGAATGTAATCATTTTACAGAAAATGTAATTTCCCTAAAAAAATAAAATATTCCAGTTCTCATCATAAAAACTCCAAGGCACCCAATATGTTCTATAAACTTTGGGAGAACCCCTCTAAATAAGTCTACATACCAAAAAATAATAATTACCAATTGTTTTATTGACTAATGGTCGAAGTTATTATCAAGCATATTATCAAAAAAACATAAAGTGAGATGACTATATTTTCTGATAAATACACTATCCATCTTACTCATCATCTTTCACATCGTTTCTATCAGGGTTCAATATCATTTCCAAAATCAATATTTTATTACTAACTCTTTGTTTTTATGTTATAGTGTTGTTTTTGGTGTGATGATTCTAGGTGATTTAGGTGACCAAAATTTTAATATTTTAATTTATTTAAACTATATTATTCATCCAATTTTAATATTTGGTATTATATTTCTCATTTTTTAGACTGAATATAACATTCTTAATAAATGAAATAAATTTTCATTGGTCCTAGTATGTTTTTTACATCCCTTTATTTTTCCTAGTTATACTAGTTCATATCAACACTTGATGTGTATAGTTCTTATAAAATTTATAATTCATTCTATGAGCTTATATTTTTAAATATAATTAATAGTTTTTTAAGTGGAAAAGGATCCATTATAAAAAAGAACAATATTTTTCAGGATGTTAAATTATTCCTACATTAAAACAATATCATCACTAAAACAATTCCCAACATAAAATGATCCAAAAGACATTGGAAGTAGTTTTTATCTATCACATTCATTTTTTGGAACTTGTTCACAAGGTTATCATGCTCTACACACTTGAGATAATTCTTTTTAGGTTCTTCATTTAATATCTTTCCATTATTAACAATATAAAGGGGTTATGGATTTATATCCCCATGGTAGATTTCAGAAATATGGCTAGTATTTCCAAAATTATTTCACATCCCAATTCCTTAATGACAATTCTCTATGTTATTTTTTTCTATATATTTTCACAAGGGATGTTTTATTTTTTCCCCTTCATTTTCATATCTAGGGTCTTTACCAAAATTTGGATATATCCAAATCTTTTTATAATTCATCCCAAGGGACCACTGGGCACCTCCACGCTCTATTTCAACATTGAGAGCACATTTAACTATATATTCATCACTCTCAATTTATCATATTTTTAACGTTTTACATGTATATGGTCTCATTATTTAAAATAATCAATCTTTCTTCCTATCTAAATAAGTAACAAATATTGAGGTATAACGTGAAATCCTTGTAATGTTCATTTCATAATTCGACACAGATTCATTATCACTTTATTTAAAATCATGTAATTGATTCTCCATACTGTTCTAGAGGGTATTAGAAAAATACATGATGATTAATACCATTTTTTTTCTTTCCAACCCATAGTTTCTACCATATCCCTTAGCTACATGTTCTTTTTTAATGTCCACAACTGATGATCTTATCCCTCTAAGAGATATACTTCCACAACAACTTTCTCTTATTCAGAATAATGGAGTATAGAAAATATCTTTTTTATAGTAATGATATATTGTTCTATGATTAGTGGATCATGGGTTCCACTAAAAAAAGTTGGTTATTGATGCATGAAGGATTAAACTTCTAGTTGTTCATTCCATGGTGAAGTATGATGCATCAAATAGTTTTAGTTGTAGTTCAAGACATCAGTTAACTAATTCATCATCATCATGATGTTTTCAACTTCATCTCCCCCCATATTGGGAAGTTCATCATCACATTGTATGTTGACTCTGTTGTTTTCACACATCCTTCTATTTCCTACCAATTTTTTAGAAGGAGAAAACCTATGTGAGAAATTTTTTATTAGTATGAATATTATAATAACAATTCTAAAGAAAATTTTATTCCATGAAATTTATAATACCATGATTATATGATTCTATACGTACATTATAATAAAAGTTTTACGTTATCGATATATCCTTCATAATGGTTTGTACTATCATGTTATTAACCAAATATTATCCCCCAAGATTGTAATACCAGGTGTTGAGCAAGGCCCAATGTTATTCACCAAGTGACTACTGAGTCCATCTCAATGAACCCTTTTCAAGTTTATTTCCCTTAGCTATAATTTTAATAGTGGTATGCCCACTTATAGTATCCTAAAAAAGATGTATTTTCAGTGAAACCACTTACCTACTACTTAATAAAAACACCATTATGTTTTACTATATTTAGACTATATGTAGGTATTTTACTAATGTTTTTCTATTCATAATTTCGAAAAATGACTACACCATCAATTGATACCAACTATAGTGACCCACATTTTTATATCATAAACCTTTCCTTTCATGATACAACATTTAAAATACTAGGTATATTTTGGGGTTTAGTGCCTTGGAAATTAGTAATATAACACATAAATAATAAAAGAATATAAACATCTTTCTAATCCAATTCAAATACTTCATCATAGGTTCTTCCTAAGTTGCTTTTTCTATATCCTGAGACATACATCAAAGAAAGTGGTGACCATAAATCCCTAAAATGGAATAAAAAAAGGGATAATTTGCATGTGACCAAAAGTCATATCAATAAGTAATGATCATATAAAGATGAGGTATATCATAATAGTAAAAACATGAATCATAAAACAGAATTGTGGTTACAACGTAAAATTTATACATTCTTAAGTATATCACCAAGGTGTCATAAATCATAATTACCAAGTTTATTCAACAAGTTATCATAAAAATTTTCATATATATAGATTAATTATTTAGACAATTCATTGGAGCAATATCAGTGTGCACACTCCATATTTTATCATTCATTTGTGAAACAATGATAACAATAAAATGATTCATTAATAAGCTATGTAAATTGAAGAACTAGTTCAATATAAAATCACTGAGTATATAAGTTCTTAAAGAAATAAACATTACATCATTTTTAACCCATGGAATTCAAATGTTGGTTTCATAGATGTAAACCATTTAATCAATAAATCAAATTTTCATCTTGGTGAATACCCACTAACGGGGATGTAGTTTTGGTATTCACAATTTTTGAATTTCTCTTGCAAAAGATATAAATTCAAGAAATCAATTCGGAATCTAAAAGGTATAAAAATATGTATTAAATGGAGGGAATAAAGAGAAGAAAAGAAGGTATCACATTGGTAAAACACTATTTTGGAAGTAAAGGGGTGCTCAAAATGTTTTTTTGAAAAAAAATTAATTCAAAATTAAATAAGGTACTTGAATGAAAAAGGGGAAGAGGATAATTCCCTTACCTTGATTATTTTCGGCCTAAAAATTGAGGATAGAACCATGAGATCTTGAGTAAACCATGAAGGGACTCCTTTAGAGGAAAAATGGCTATAAAATTGTGTCTTATAAATTTTTACTAGAGAGAAATGTTGAATGGGTGGTTTCTATGCATGAGGAGGGGTGGGTTTTATATGATTAAATAATGGTTATTTTGTTATATAAGTTTTCCACTTATCTATGAAATGAATTCCTACCAAATTACTAGACTATTAACGAGTGATGTATTTTAGTAGGATTTTCAAGGACTTCAAAAACCAAATATTTTTTCCCAAAAAACCCATTCAATCATCCAATCCAAAAATAAATTATATTTTAAAAATATATATTTTTTTCAAAAAAAGTAATGTATAAATTTTCAGATAAAAATCATTATTTAAAAATTAATTTTTATACTAATTAAATGTAATGTTTATTTAATAATTTTTTTATTAAATAGTTATTAATCCTGACATAATAATTATTTCATAAAATCACAGTGCCTGTTAAGTTTCAATTCTCATGGTTTCAACAAAAAAACATCTTTATCAGAAAATTCACTAAATTTACCCTAAGATAATTTTAATGTGATGAGTCCAAAAATGAAATTTATATCCTCAATATAAGTTTATATTTTTGATAATTTTATCTTTTAAATAAAAAACATTATTTCATAAAAAATTTCAATTTTACTGTAAAATAATCATTCAGGCCATTGTAAAAATTATTTAGGACTTCGTTATCATTTTAAAAATTGTTTTATAATTTTATTTCAGGGAAATTTATTTTCTTAAAAACTTATAAATTTATCATAAAACATATTATTGAATAAATTTATTTATTGTCTCTAATTATAAAGTTTTATTTATATTATAAACAAATCTTAAAGGTCACCTATGTAATTTTACATAGAAAACAATAATAAAGACCAATTGTTTTATTAACTAGAGGTCATAATTATGATCAGAAATATTTTCAAACAAACATAAATTAATATGATCATATTTCCATATAAATACACCATCATTATTACACTTCATCATTCACTTCGATTCTATCATGGTTCAATATCATTTCCAAAATGAATATTGTATTACTAACTCTTTATTTCTCTATTATAGTGTTGTTCATGGGTGTGATGATTTTAGGGGATCTAAGTGACCCAAATTTATATTTTTTACTTTATTGACCTATATTATTCTTCAAATTTTAATATTTGGTATTATATTAGGAATTATTATAGACTGAATATAACATTCTTAAGTAATTAAATAATGTTTTTATGGTCTCTTGTATGTTTTTTTATCCCTTAACTATTCTGAGTTCTGGTAGTTCATATCGACACATGATGTTTAATGTTATTATAAAATTTTACATTCTTTCAATGTGATTATAATTTAGAACATAATAAAAATTTATTGATAGTAAAGAGATTTATTATTAAAAGAATCATATTTTTTTGGTTTTTACACATACTCATGGCTACTTGAATCATGAATGAGTCTCATGGACATTGAACATACCCACATGAAAACAAAATCAATTATACTCATTAATTATCTAAATATAAAAATTATACTAAAGAAACATGAGTATATAATTACCACATATGATATAAAACTTACTACCTCAAGGTTGTCAACATTAATATCAAGGTTCATCAAGGGTGGAATCCCCCAAACCAAATTCACATGCTAACCACAAAATATTTCATGACAAGAACTCCAAGAAATATTTTTATATAAAATATAAAAGTTTTTATATCATGTAACATGTATGATCATACCAAGGGATGAATAAAACATACCCCAAAAAATGAACTTCAAAGGTAAAATCCAAGTCTGGATGAGGAGAAACTTTAAATCTAGAATGACAGATATTATCCATGGAAGGACTCTCAAAGAGGTTCACCACCAATACATTGAAGAATTCAAATGATAATATAAAATACATGGTTCTCTGCTGAAACACCCAAAATTGGAAGAACAAAAAATGATCATTTGTTAGACAATTTAGATCAACCAAAGTTGTTGACATGAACCAAAAAAATAGAAGGTAAAAATACTCAAAAAGAGAAGGGTTAACCTCACACCCTAGGTTCATTCGAGTGTAATATGGAATTTACTAGATTTAAGGAATTGATAATATAATAGTTTTTATTTGATTAATAGTGTTTGGATTTGATTAATCAATGCATTAAAAACACCAAATTTCATTCACATAAATTTCCGCCTAATTTGGTCAAGATTAGATAAGAAGGGAGAGGATTTTGGCATTTGAATTATCATTCCAACTATCAAGAAAACCTATAACAGGGCATAGAAATGGTCATTTTGTTCTTGGAAACTACAAGCCAAATCAAATAGCACTATGATGAGTCCCCAAGAAGAAATATTTTCCCCCACTCACCACTCCATCAAAAATATGAGTGGTTGGGTATCCAAGGTCATGGAAAATGGTATGTCATCTCGTGAACTATAACCTAGGAACATATTAGCCAAAAACATTCTTCATCATACATATCTCACTAAGGTACACATTAGGTCCACTAATACATTCACCAGGGTATCTCTCTTCTTGTTTTGGATAGAGAAATACTAAATATACCTTTTTAAAACTCAAAAATATATCCAAGATCGCAAGACATTACCCAATAATGGAACACCCAAAAAACTCAAAGGGGAAAATATAAAACAATCCTTTTTTATATTTAAGATAATAAAATGTAAATTAAAATATCCCCATTTAAAAATTCTCATCCTTGAGAAGAATCTTTTGGAATATTCCTTGACCATCTTGGGCCACTAATCGAAAACATCTTCCTCTCAATCCAAAATCTCACCCTGGATTCCTTCATGATATGATAATATTCAGAAAAGTGGTATTTTCATCCATAATATAAATTTATTATTTTATTATACAATATACACTAATAATTCCATGAATGATATGTCAGGATATAGCTTATCATCCTTGCATTTTAAAACATGTGTAAGATCGTACCTGTACCTCTAAAGTTAAGATGCCTAAAACACATCGTGCATATCATGATAGCATGTAGTAAGATAAAAATACTAATATATTACTCCTATATGTTTTATGTTATAGAATGGTACAAAAAACCTTGAATTTGGATTTCCATGCTTCCAAATATTTCCATTCTCCAACTGTGGAGTCACCCTCATGAAAATCATGTCACCCACAACGAACTCCAAAGGGCTACTCCTATAGTATGTATATGATCAATTCTTTATTTGAGTGTTAACACACAATTAAATCATCATATCCACTCACTCTGATCTATCATACTCTATATTAGGCCTAAAAACTGCTTCCTCACCCATATCATAACAACATATTGGTGAGAAGAACAAAATACTCACAAAGATCCTCAAAAGGTTCTGTCTGAATAGAATCCTAGAAACTATTCTGGTAGGTGAACCCCACAATGTCCTTATGATAATCATGGGATCCAATGAATTACCTCACACATTCATTAAGAATATACCCAAGATATAAATCATTCTCTATAATTATGCATCAATCTAGGGATGATACACCATAATCACCTTCAATTGATTCCCTAAGGCCTTCTAGAGGCCATTCCAAATCATAGTGTAAAACATGAATCTCTGTCAAATACTTTGATAAAGGGAACTATAAAAAATTGTACTATCTCTAAAACATTACGCCGTCCTATATAATCTACTAAGTGAGTCCCATAGATTATTAATTAATTTTAAACATTTGTTAACCGATCAAAAATCACATCAAATATCATCACGAATCATTGAGGTCTGGGGTAACCTTGTTACAAATTCAAACATGACTTCCTCACACATATACATGGGAACTATGAGTTGATAAAATAGTCTTATAGGTTTCTATTTCGTGAACATTATCCTATTGAATTTAAGTAATTATGAAATGAATCCACTAATGCACCTTTTGATCCCTGGACACCAGAACTTCAACCTAAAGTCATGGAACATCAATGTAACTCTAGGTTGAACTACCCACATAGAGCTATGTAATTCTCACTATACTCATTCTTTATGAAATTAGGGACTAAAACTATCCCAGGTACAAGGATTGTATCATTATCATCCAATTACCACCAAGAATTTAGGTCATCCATAGATATTTTTTCCCACATCATATTACACTCAAGAGAAATTTTTTTACATGAATTCAACTGATATACTAAATAAGATATGACCACTAATGGGAATATATGATTCATATATGGTCCATATAAGTATGATTCCAGCAATCATCCAATTAGATCAATATGTGCTAGTGATCCTCCGAAGGATACTCACTCAGCTCCTAAGAAACTAGTTTCTTATAGATAACTGCATATGTAACCATGTTACCCATACTTGGTGCATATTACCTATAATATTCAAACATCTATAGGTACTCTACTTATTACTTCTACCACATATTGAGGTTATTTTGTTTGAATATATCATAATGGATTTGTGGTCAGTGTAGAAAACAAACTTATGGCCGAAGAGATGGTTTCACCATAACATAAAATCAATGATGATAACCTATGGATACAAGTTATGTCTAGGATAGTTCTTCTCATGGGTTCAAAATTGATGTGACCCATAAGCTACTACTCAATCCCTTGACATTATTAATTCTCCTAAAATAATAAATGATGCATAAAAATAAATAGTATATCTAATCTATATATCCTGAAGTGTTAACATAAGAGTTATAGTCAACCACCTCTTAAACACAGAAAACTCTTCATCACACAAGTCTAAACCTTAGAACATCACTTTTATCCTCTTCAGTGTAGTCATGGGAGCTAATGGACATGATATAACATGGCTAAAATGTCGATAGAACCTGATACACCATGAAAACTCTTGATCTAGAACACATTATTGTGATGTTTCCATGACATCATCACCTCTATATTCTTCAGTTCCACTAATATACATATCTCAAACACTCAAATATTTAATAATTTCCCCTCATGAATAATTAATTTAAAATTAAATAAGATATCATCAAAGTGTACTTAGAACTATCAGAAGATATATGGCATGTTTCACTAGTGTTGATGATCATATGGGGATGTCATCAACAAAAACTATGAAATATGTGTCAAGATATATGTGGTGGTTATTATTCAAGAGATCCATGAACACTTCTTGTAAATTAATTAGTCCAAAAAACATCACCATGTACTTTTATAGTCTATTAAAGCTCTAAAAACATTGCCTTCTGGATTTCCACCTCTTTAACCCACTACTAAAGATAACTTGATCCAAGATCAATCTTTGAGATCCAATAATCTCTCCATGATAGATAAAAGAGTTAATTGATCCTGGATAAAGGATCCTTTATCTTCACTATCACATGATTTAGCTTTTGTGAATCTATATAGTGTTCAAGACTATTGTTCTCCTTCTTGGGAAAAAAGGATGTGTCACCCCCATAATGATGTCCTCAGCCTAATAAATCCTATCTAATAAATTTCCTTGATCTTCACCTTGATATATTTAAAATTTATTGTCATTATAAAATAAGGGGGTTTTGATATTAGATGTATGTCTGGCATGAGCTCAATATCAATGTCAACTTCTCTATTGGGGGGATGTCCTTTGAATTCATTTGGGAATAAATATTGGTAGAGATCCATTACTAGAGAATAAGATTATGGGGCTTCCATAGATCCTATTGAAATATTAATTCCTAAAATTTTCATCGTGATTGTCCCAAACTCAATCAAGTCTAAGGAAACACTGACTACTCTTAATTTCTACTCTTTTGTAATCATGTACTTCCTCCAATCAATGAAGTAAATGATATATGTCTCTGATAGGAATTGATGTGTTCTCAGAATATGGTCAACCAATTGATGGTAAGAATCAAATAGAACCTCATTATCTCTAGAATCATTAATTCACATAGATGTCCATGTCCAAAAAAAATATAGGATCCTCTTACAACCACTGTTGATTGCTCACTATCATTCCCAATGGTGTATCAAGGGAAAGTAACTCAGATAAAAAAATTATCATTTTTTCAAGACCAGTAATAACTAGTGTTGAGTTAAAATATTGGGAAGAATAATCGTAAAAAAATAGTTCCATAATGTATAGAAGTAAACAAGATCATTAATCGACTAGTTTTTGGTCCCTCACACACATCCTCTAATGTTTGACCCACTACAAAAAATCATCATGCCCTAGCTCCATGACCCTAACCCTAAGATAGATGACCCATATGAGTAAAAATCATCTATGTGTACTATATATTACCCCATCTATTACTCTTGGCCATAGATCACATCCATCATAGACCCCAATGAAACCTTAACCTTGAAGATATGTGGAAAAATTAGTGAATATTCCCCCATCTTTCCACACTATTGAAACATGGTCTGGGGTTTTGTGAAAATCATGTGATAATTTAGGACATTACCATTATTGGATCAATATGGATCTTTCACATAGGAGGGAAAATAAGACATACCCTAGTATACCAAAAAAACTACCACCCTATTGTGCATCCCCAATCTTCTTATTCCTACATTCAGAACTCACTCTTACCACAGTCATAGGAGGTCCACATGCCATCATATTAATATGAGAAAGAAAACCAACTTCCCAATCATCCTACATGACTTTATCAATACTAAATGAATTTAATATAACATCCAATTATGTAATTGGGTCAAAAAACCTAACATATCATAAGATTTAAGGACAAATACTGATTGCCAAATTCCTACCCTTATGTGCATCATTCCTAACCAAAATATCATAAAAACATAGTTACTCTTTGAAATGAGAAGTGTATGTTGAATCCATAATTGATCCCTTCTACATATTCATAAACACTTATTCTATGCCAAGATTTAGTGCACCGAGAAATATCTCCACAAATAACAGGACCTTGAAATCCTTTTAAGTGAGACACTCATATCTTCCAGCCTATCTTATTATGCCCCCACCACCTCTTATCGAGTCCATGTAGCATGAATGAATCTAGAATCACTCTCTGTTCATTAGGTGTATAAATGAATTCAAAGTCACGCTTGATGAAATCTAACTAGTCCACTACATCTTCCATCACATCAGTTCTCTAAAATGATGGTGGATGCTAGAGATAGAATTCCATTGTGTAGTCAACCATGGACCATAGTGCCAATCTACCCTAGGTTGGTACAAGAAGAAAGACTCACAACTAAGGTGGTGCCAATATATATTCCACTAGAGTAGGTCCAGGAGTATGATATGCTACACCCACCTACTCAATAGACAAAATAATAGGGATATCCTCCCTATGGGGAGAACCCAATATTATATCAGTATGTGGTCCCATTAGTCTCCTTATGGGTGAAATATTCATAAGTACAAAGGAAACATTATAGAAATTGATGTCATTATAAAAAATCCGAATTTTATTATGGTATATTGCAACGGATCCCTTTAGATTATACTAATAACTCAAGGTATATCCCTCAAAGAATTAACCAAGGTTTTCATCCCTGTACATTAGTCATAATCATATAAATATTTACAAAACTTAATATCATACTCATGTTCAATTAATCAATTCCCACAGATATATCACAACATCATAGAAATCAAATATATTACACAATCAATGAAAAGTGGTGTATCAAAAATTGATAGAAAATTCATGGAATTAAATTTCAAAACTATTATACATCACACAAAATATATATATATATATGGAATGTGAACCCACATTCCTAATCAAGATTCATTAGTGCACCCAAATCTAGAAAATAGAAATAAAAAATAAATAAAAAAATTTGAGGCCCCTTACACTTGAGCTACACAATAACATAAAAACATCCATACCCATCCCCACATAGTGTACAATATTTTTTCCATGTCCCATGTTAGTAAATCTAAAAGAGTAAAATTTTTCTTTAATGCCATTTTGAAACACCTCAACCTGAAACACCATGTCTTATCCAGAGAGCCACAAGACCACATGCATGAATCCCCATATACAGGATGTTGTATAATAGTAGTGGGCCTCCAAATTTTGATAGTGGGGATAATATACCCTTAGTATCAAATCCTTTCACAAATAATAAAAATAAAATATAAAACACCTTAGAGTAAAAATAATGAATTGGCATTAAAAAATATTAAAGTAGAGTCCTTTTGTAAGAATTAATTATAATACATTCCTAATGTTATTTTTTCTCTAGATATTTAGATAATTTGTTCATATCCCTTATAAAGTAAAATAATTATCCATTTTCCACATAATAAAAGTAGAGTCCTTTTGTAAGAATTAATTATACTCACTACTCATCATAAAATCCCTATGAAAAGAATTTGAAAATGTGTAATAATCATAAAAATATAAATAAGTAACATATAAGATAAAGATATAAAGATACCCATTACTCCATTAATACTCATTATGAAAATAATAAATTTTTATAATAAATAATGAGTTCAAAATAACAAAATATTTCCTAAGAAATCACCTTCCTTGTCTAATCCATTTCATAAAATATTTCATAATAAAAATAAAATGTAAAATAAAATACATAATGTTTTATTTTCAATCATAAAAATATTATAAAAATTGTATCAAAAATATATACATTCCAAATTTAATAAGTAGAATAAACATCCATTTAAACTTATGTTTATTATCATACCTTATTAAATCATATTAATTCCATGAAAAACAATTAATTTTATGGTTTTCTCATGAAAACCTCAATGAATAAATTTATCACCTAGAGAAATGAAATATAGGAGTCTTTTTATTCTCTCTCAAGGAGGTTTCAATTTGAGTTGCAAGACTTTCACTTTTGTTTTTTTTCTTAGAATACAAAAGTATGGATTTGACTAAATCTTAGAGTTTAGAATATAAATTTTAAAAAAAAGTGAATGAAAAATGAAGATAAATACATAAAATAATTGTTAGGAAATAAAATTATTTTGGAATCGGAATTAAAATAGGGGTCTCAAACAAGCTTAAACCTCTTATACACTCCCCTAGTAATGACTCAGATTTTCCTTATTTTTATTTTTATTAATTAATTGGAAAAATTCTAAGACTAGGTGTTGAGACAACATGTGATTTCAAGGCCCAATGATACTAGAATGCTTTTTTTGAGAAATGTTAGTTTTTTAATATCATTCTCTCACGAAATTTCTAAAAAAGTGAAATAAATTCTAAATAGCTTATTAGATTAGAAATATGAGGGCATCGTTGTGCTCATATCATTCTCTTTACCCTAGGGGTGACTTATCTTTAGTCTTCACGGGTGTTCTGTAGAAAACCCCAAAAATGGAATAACTAGAAATAAAATAATTAAATAAAATTATTTTAGTATTAAAATCTCAATAACTCATAAATGGTTACTCATATTGAGAATCTAAGACCACTGTTGATTTCATAACGGGGTGTTTTTATTAGGTGAGTACTAACCTTGGTCGGCTAAGGTCATCTATAAAAGATAGTTTTTGGGCACGAACGTCATTAAAATATTTTATAAAAATATTTTATTTAATGGTACATGATGAAACAATGGTAGTTCCCCCTTTTAATATTCTTGTTCAAAAATATTAGGTTATCACCATAACCATGGAGATTCCCTATGGCAGGGAGAAGGAGACTCTCTCGTCGGTGATGATGGATCGTAGGTCGAAACTCAGATCAAGCATCGATGAATCGATGGATGAAGAAAACATGGCTTCTCCCTTCATCAATAGCTATTCCAAACCCTAGGTAGGGTGTTGTTTATTTATGATTCTTTCACTACTCTTAATTTTAAATGATGAATGAGGACCAACCCATGAACAGGTTGATCTATGGTTAAATAATTATTGTAGGACGGTAATTATGTGTGTTTAATATTGGGGATGATTTACGTTTAGATATTTGATTTGTTTCCACTTTGTTCTTTAATGATAACATGAATGGATCGAGAGTGACATGTATAAGGACAAGATCTGTTCTTCAATTCCAGCATGAATGTATTGAAGCTAATATGAAAAAGGGCATGATATGTTCTTTGGGTGTTCTTATATTTGTATCTCTTTCCAAAAATTTTATTATGTTATTAATTCTTCATGAAGTATTGATGAGTGATCGTTATGCCTTCGATCTATGGTGAAATGATATGAGACCAGGGATTCGACGCCATATAGGTATAACATCAAAGGCACGATGTCTTATGGTGGTGGTGTAACGATCTGAGATGGGATCTTAACCCATGATAGAGATTTGTGGTGGTAGAGTGGTAGGTTGCAGCCACTGGAGGGATGTCCAATAGTGGAGACAACATTTTCCCGATAGGGAGGCCAGTCTAGGTGGGTGAATAAAAATTGCCAATGTCGGGGCGGCTGGTGGCAGCGATGGGGCATGGTCCAGCGAGACCGCATTGGAGGAGGGAATGCAGTAGGGGAGGATGCGGGTTGCGAGAACCCTAGTCCATGGAGGCGGAGTTTGTGGGCGTCTACCAGACAGGGCCATGGAGAGATGCAGCTCGGAGCCTCGTCGGATGTACCCCACAGCAGTAGGGAGGTTGCAGAACTAGGTAGAGAGTATGGACTGGCTACGTGAAATGCATTTTGGCCATGTTGACTAGGAAAGATGACTGGCCACATAGTTGGGAGACTACATAGACAAGGGAGATATAGCTAGGATGGGCCACAATCGACGGTGAAGGGCTGGCTCGCGCAACACGGGCTGACTGGAAAACATGCCTGCTCTAGAGGCCCAGCTGGCCATGTCTATTGGGCTGACGGGCTAGGTCTATCAGGTTGGGCAAGATCGGGATTGCCCAGACTGATTGGGTCCAGTCCAATCGGCCAAACCGGGATGGGGTAGCCCGACTAGACCATGTTGGGTCAAATTAAGACCAAACCGAGCCCTTTTTACTAAATGATCCATATCATTCAAACGGAAGGTCTGTTTGATGATCCATCTATGTCGTTAGGACCCTTATGATAAGAAGTTACTTTTGAGTTGGATTGGTGGGGTTTATTATGAACCAACAGAGGTTGAGAGTTTCCCTTTATTATTTATTCAATGTTTTAGTATGGCATTACGTTCACATCACTGGATAGTAGTACCCTCTATAGGTTGAGTCCGGGATAGTGTTATGGTGTCCCTTTTTAGGACAGAAGTGATCCCTTATCACCCCTAATGTAGTTTTTTTTTGGAATTTATGTGACCTCTGGGCATAGGGAATTATTCCTCCATTCAGTGGGTTGTGTAAGTTGGTTTGTGGGTATTCCCTATGAAATATACCCTACGTTAGGAGCCACATTTTTTAGGGTTGTTGGTATTCTCTAAGAAGAATCCCCTATGTTTTGGGATAATAAAGATTGGGTTTTTGGTATTCTTGTAGAAGGATCCCCTCTCTTTATATCATGATCTTTGACTAGTGTGTTCTCTTTGGGCAGGCCCCAAATTCACAAGACCTCTTTGGATGTGTCCTTGATGATACCACGGCTTGAGGAGTGAGTTCTCCCAGAATGAGCATGCCTCAAGTAGAATCTTGTGGCTGATATTAGGTTGTGACTTACCTCTTTACTGTGTACCTTGAAATATATGAGACCTTGCTTGTTGGAATCATTTATGATTATACCTAGATGTTCTTGTTATATGTGCTATAGACATATACCTTTGTCTAGCTGACTACATCTCCTTATTGGTGTTTTCCCATTGTGGTATTTCTATGTGGTATCTTTTCATGATGTTTTCTATATGGTATTTTACCTCGTGTTTCATGGTGTCCTACTGAGTTTTGTTTTACTCACCCCTACACGGGATTTTTCCTGCATGTGTCATACCTTTTGTATACCATAGACACTATGATAGAGTCTTTGGTGGGCTAGGACTAAGTGGTTCTTGGAGAGAGACCATATAGTTGATGTGTTCCCCTATGGCATCAGACACCTATTCATGTACCTACCCTTCAGGTAGGGTCTTCTACGGAGGAGCCTTAGGACCTTGTTCTAAATACTCTTTATTTTTTGTGGTCTTGTATTCTGGAATAGTTTACTTTACTACACTTTAATTTTATATATTACTTTGAGGTTGTATATTATTGTATGCATGAATTGTTTACTTAGTGTTTTAATATTTCAGTATTTTTGGATTGGAGATGTGTGCGTGTGTATATGTACTTAGGAACCCCCCCCCCCATTTTTCAAATACACCTACTCGGTGCTAGTCTATATCCCTTGGACTACTGGAGGTAGGATTGGGTTAGTTAATGCATGGGACCCTCTACGATGGTTCATCATAGAGTTGTATCAAATGTGGTAGGTTCTACATTAGGTTCAGGAGTCTGTGAGATTGGATTGGGGAAGCTATGTGAAGTGTTTCAAGTTCAGCTTTTAGGACAGGGAATCCAGTGTTGGTGTGGTGGATGACGTATCCATACACCAGGACTCTGAACAACTGATTTTTGACATGATACATGAAAACACTGGTTGTAGGGAAAAAATAAAGTTACATGAATCATATAGTAATGGGTTGTGTTTTCCATGTCCTTCTTCATTCATCTCATTAGGTATAATCTTTTAACCATGATACATCTTGTTTTCTTACAGGGTGTATTCATGACGCCATCCAGCAAGGATTTCGCAGTGGTATTGGGAGTTTGAACCAATGTTTGACAAGACCTCACTAAGGGGAGTCAGTCATGAAGATTGTTTTTTCAGGATTTTCATCAGGTTGCACTTTATTTTATTGATCAGTTCATAGACCCACCTCCAGTGGTTCAGTTGGATGCAGATTTCCATACTATGTCATGCAAGTCTCTTTTTCTGCAAGATTATGATACACAGGTTTCAAGCGCATATCATAGGCTTTCAAGGTATTGATCACCCATGATGTGGGGTCAACTGGACCTAATGATATCAAGTGCACGATGTAAGCCATAAGACATGAGGATTCTTTGGAAGTTTCGTGGGTGTTATTATTCTCTGAGGGATAAGATTTTATATGACTATTACGAGAGGGTACATCCTATGCAAGATCTTCCCACTACTCAACCTTCATTCAGAGAGGTGGTTGATGAACCACCAAGGAAGAGGCAGTAACAGGAGCAGACAAATCTATTGGGCAGCGTACATGGTAGAGGAGCTGGGGAAGCAATAGGAGGTGGCCAACATTTTGACTTGTTATCACCACCACCCCCAAAAAAATACAAAAATTGGTTTTTCCATGGTTCAATACCACGGAAATAGGGCCCAAAACCATGGTCTTAGGATACAACCACGGTTTTTTCCAACTATGGGTGATATCACCATGGCAGTAGGGTCTAACCTATGGAAATGGTTTTAACCATGGAAATAGGCCATCAATGGCCATTGTTTTAATCATGGAAATATGCCACCTATATCCAAAATTTTAACCATAAAAATAGGCCATCTATAGCCATAGTTTTAACCATGGAAATAGGCCACTTATTTCTACGATTTTGAAATCCATGGGATTAGGTGTCTCTGTTGTCAATTGTGGAAGTTAACCTATGGTCACAGTTTTATCCATGGAAATTTTTGGCCTATTTCCATAGTTTTAATCATGGCTATATACTTCTAAAATCATGGCAATAGCCTAAAAATAATGTGTTTCTATCTGTATTCGATCCATTCCCCTTCACATCACATTATAGCACCCTAACCACTACACCACCAAGGTTTTTGTGTGTCTATATATATAATATGTAATATATATTATTAAAACTCATGGAAATATCCTCCAAACCATTCCAATAGGTCATCCCACTATTTTCGGTGGAAATTGTTTCTCCCCCGCTAGGGTGGGAAACCAATAGCCACTGTTTTCAAAACTCTGTACATAGCCCTTTGAAAAAAATAGCATATAGCCATGGTTTTCAAAACCATGTCTATAGGTGTGGGATATTGACATGGTTTTAAAAACCATGGCTATAGCGTATGAAAAAAATGACCTATAGCCACTGTTTTAAAATCATGGCTATATGAAACATAATCTTGTTTGTAGCCACCTATAGCCACGGTTTTAAAAATGTTGCTATAGGTCCGTGGTAGTTGCCTATTTTTCTATTTTCCACAAGTAATCTATACCATACTCTAGGATCTTGAGGATATGGTAGGAAAAAATTATAGGTTTTCAAGGATTATAACCCCAGGACTCCAGGAATGATTCAATGTATGATTTGTGTCTTTCTACTTTAGCTACAGTAGATATACAATTTTGTTGGTGTTTTCCATTCCTTTAACTTTCCTTGTTTAATACTTAGATGTTATAGTTCCAAAATTCACTTCAACCATATGTTTTAAATACACCATCTAAAGGATACATTATAATCACACACTAGTCCTGACAGTGTGACCTTACTCTTAAAGGTGAGAGTTTTGATTGGGATCTCTTGGAAGTACCATCAAGGCCTTACGATGTAATTCTTGGTATGGACTAGTATGCACAGCTCATGATCATATTGATTATTTGAGGAAATGTTTTCATTTATTCCATGGTAATAAATCCATATTTCCCTTTATATTGGTAAAAATGGAATTCCTTATAGCTCAAGATGGACTCGCACTTTTGAGGGTGCATCTGATTACTCTTCAGTTGGATAGCCTAACCCTTAGTGAAATGGATGTTTTGAATCCTTTGTTTCCTGTAATGGTGGAAGAATATAATGAAATATTTCCTAAAGATGTTCAAGGATTACCTCTCAACTGATATTTATACTTCTGTGTTTATCTATACCATGGTATGGAATAGATATCTACCCCTTCATATAAGATGGCTCCCACATTGCTTCATGAGTTGAGGGTATAACTAGAGGACCTGTAGAGGAAGTCCTCCGTGAGACACAATGTTTCACCCTGTACAACCCTAGTTTTGTTTTCTAAGAATAAAGATAAGAGTTTGAGGTTATGTGTGGATATATATCACCTAAATCAGGTGAACATGAAGAATAAGTATCCATCACCATGGATTGAAGACATCTTCAATTAGTTGAAGGGAGTAGGGTGGTTCGGAAAGATAGACCTCAGATCTGGATATCACTAGTTTCATTTATGGGATGAGGATGTACTAAATAGAGCCTTTAGATGTTAGTATAGCCACTTTAAGTACTTGGTGATTTCGTTTGGAATGAAAAATTTCCTAGTAGTATTCATGTGACTCATGAATAGGATCTTCCAATCGTACCTAGATCAGTTCATGGTGTTCTTCATCGATGATATCCAAGTGTGATCGACGCTTGAAGAAGAGCATTCCATACACTTAAGAACAATCCTAGACACACTCTCAGAGCACCATATTTATGGGAAGATCTAAAATTTTTAGTTCTGGATTTGGGAGGTATGCTTTTGGGGACAAGTCATTTCAAAGGATGGAGTGGTAGTGGATCTGGCGAAGAATGAGGCTGTGATTTCATAGGATCCACCCATCAGGGAGATTGAGCTATGGAGTTTATTAGGTCTAGTTTGGTACTATCAGATGTTTTTACACAAATTTTATAGATTAGATTCACCCTTGATGGCCTGAACATATAAGGGGAAGCCTTTTATATCGATAGATAAGTGCCAACAGTGCCTTTAAGAGTTGATACAGAGGCGATGGATACTGTTCTTCCATGACTGTGAGTTTGAGATTTTATATACTTCTATAAAGGGGAATATAGAGGAGGATTATCTCATAAATATATAAATATTGTAGTTTCTGGGTGATGAGTCAGACTAGTTGACTGTTTTTAGATATACATTTTGGAAGTAGATGGAGAAACTTACCTCTATTCAATGGTTGTCACCCCTCAACTCTTACGGTGAGGTAAAGAGGCACAACCTAGGGATTCTTATTTTTGAGGCTCTACATGATCAAATATCCATTGGTAATTCCCCTAATGGATATTAAAAATGTGGGGATAACGTTGTTTTTTTCAGAGGATGCACGATGATATTAGTGGAATTATGAGAGGAGGTTCTGAGGGAGTTCATGAATCCCCATTAATAGTACATCCTGCTATAGAAATGATGTCATGGACCTCCAACATCAGTTTTGTGTCTAGGGATGAAAAATAAAGTTGTTGAATTTTTGTATCTATGCCTTAATTGATGATAAGTGGAGGCTGAGCATCAGGGTCCAGTGGGTTTGACTCAACCCCTTAAGGTGCCGAAATGGAAGTGGGGTGCAATAACAATGGAATTTCTGATTGAGTTACAATGTGCATCCAAGGGGTAATGATACCATCTGGGTGATCATTAACTAACTCACTATGATGGCCCACTTGTGAGATTTTTGGGAGAATATTTCAGTAGATATCTTGGGACACCAGTACATGAAGGAAATAGTTTGACTCGATGGAGTCCCTTAGATGATAGTTTTAGAAAATGAATCTCTCCTTACATCCCAGATGTGGAAGGGACTGGAGGAGGTGTTTTGGACTCAGCTACACTTGAGCAAAATATTTCACACAGAGATAGATGGCTAGACTGGGTAAACTATTCACGTTCTTATGGTAATGTTATGGGATTGCATGTTAATTTCTTTACCATAGTTTGTAGTATCACCTACCTCTTGTGGAGTTTGCATCCAACAATATTGAAACCTTCACCATTGGTTTGACATCATTCATGCCTTGGTACAGGTGACCCTAGAGGTCACCACTATGTTGGACTCATCCAAGAGAGCCAACACTCATGGGCCCAAAGTTGATGTAAGAGGTTACAAAAAAGGAGATGTACATATATGATAAGATGAAGAATGCAGAGAGCCATTATAAAATATTACGGTAATAGGTGACATAGGCCTTTGGAGTTCCAAGAGGGAGACCATGTCTTCCTTCGGGTCTCACCTCGATGCGGGATAGAAATAATTTTATGGAATGAAAATCTATCTCCCCAATTTATCATCCCTTTCTAGATACCATGAAGAGTTGGCAAGGTGGGGTACCACTTGGATCTACCCCCATAGTTTGACCAGCTACATGAATTCTTCCACAACTCTCAGCTGAGGAGATACGTAAATATTTCACCACATGTTATTAACTAGGGATACTTTTGAAGAGTGAGCAGTGGAAATTATGGATCAATTAGAGAGGATCCTTTTTGGAAGGTCGATTCCTATGTTGTGTGTTTTGTGGAAGCATTGGAATCTCTAGGAGAGCAGTTGGGATCAGGAGGCTCATATTTGTGCTTAGTACCCTAGTCTTTTTTAGTATCCTTTGTTTTGGCTTTCGGGGATGTAAAAAACTAAGGTGGGGAGAATATAATGTCTTGTATTTTCTCCAGTTTTATTTATAAATTAATTTGGAAAATTCCAAGACTAGGCACTAAGACAGAGTGCGATTCTGAGGCCAGGTTTTCCCATAACAATTCGCTAAAAATGTTATGTTTTAAATAGCACAC
Source organism: Viscum album (assembly GCA_963277665.1). Lineage (NCBI taxonomy): Eukaryota > Viridiplantae > Streptophyta > Magnoliopsida > Santalales > Viscaceae > Viscum > Viscum album. The sequence continues at coordinate 71,107,209 of OY728161.1, forward strand.
ATGTGTGACTTTTTTGAAAAAGTGAAATAACTTATAAACAGGTTCCCAAATCATAAATATGAGGGCACCATTGATCATAGAGTAGTGTATTTACCCTGTAAATAAATATACTTTAGTCGGTGTGGGTCTTATATAGAAAAAACTGAAAATGGAATAACATAAAATAAAATTATTAAATAAAATTATTTTATTTTCAACATATTTATAACTCGTAAATGGGATCCCATATTCGAAATCTGAGACAACCATTGAGTTTTAAGGGGGTGTTTTCATTAGGCGATGCCTAACCTAGGCCAGCATAGGCCAACTATGAATGATAGTTTTGGACATGAACATCAATAAAATATTTTATTAAAATATTTTATTTAATGTTACGTGATGAATTAGTGTTTATTACTCATTTTAATAATCCGAGTTAGAAATATATGGTTTTCTCCCTAACCATGGAGTTTCCCTCTGGAAAGGAGAAAGAGGCTCTCTCGTAGGTGTCGATGGATCGGAGGATGGAACATGGATCATGCATCAATAAATCGACGACCGACAACAGCATGGATTCACACTTTATCAACAAACGATCCAAACCCTAGGTTTAGTGTTGTTTCTTTAAGAATCTTTTCTTGCCCTTAATTCTCAATGACTAACGTGGACTAACCCATTAACCAATTGATTTGAGGTTCGATCATTATAGTGGGATGGGTAGTTATGCGAGTGAAATATTGGGGAGTATTTTTGTTTAGATATTTTATTCATTTCCTCTCCATTATTAAATTATAACATGAATATATCAATTCCAACATGAACAAGGACAAGATCCGTTCAATGGGTGTTCTTGTGTGTGTATCCCTTTCCCGCAATTTTCTTTTGTTCTTTGTTCATTGAAAATTATGGATGAGGGATCATTATGCCATAGATCCATGGTACAATAATCCGAGATAGGGGATTCGACACCATGGAAGTGTGACAGTAAAGGCGTGATAGCTTATAGTAGTGTTGTAATGAACTTAGATAGGTTCTGAACCCACAAAGGTGCAAGTTGGTGGCAGCACGGCGGTGTGAGGCCGCTGGAGGGATGGCTGACAGCGGAGGCAGAATTGGCCTGGTAGGGAGGCCGAGCAAGGTGGGTGTAGTAGAACGGCAATGGGAATGGTGGAATACGGTGGAAATAGGGAATGGTCAAGAGGTACCATGTCATAGGGGGGCCTACGGATGCTGATTCTATGGGCGGAAACTAGAAGGGTTCGCGGTAGCAGGCCACAACGGCTACGGTGGTACACATCTTGAATTAACTTCAGACGAACCCCATAAAATTGGGGAGGTTGTGTGACTAGCCAGGGAGCATGGAGTAGTTGTGTGAAATTTGTTCTTTCTCCATTGACTAAAAAATCTATCTAGCCACACGGTCGGGAAAACATATGGAATGGGGGGGACGTAGCTGGGGCAGGCCACGTAACGTGGGATGGGATGGAAAAATGGGCTGTAGTCTAGTGGCCCATCAGTCTGGACCAGTTCAGGTTGGCCCAAAATGATGGGGTAGGTTCAGGTCAGCCAAACTAGGTCAAGGTGTGTCGGACGAACCAAGCCAGGTCGGATCCAGACCGAACTGATCCCTTTGTACTAAATGAGCCATATCATTCCAATGAAAGGTCTGCCTGGAGAGTCGTCTGTAGCATTGGTACCATTATGATGAGGATTTCCTCTTTATATTTCTTGGTGGGTTTTTAGTATGGAACAGTATAGGTGGATAGTTTCCCTTGGTTCTTTCCTCTAGGTTTTAATACGACATTACGTCCACATCATTGTATAGTATTCCCCTCTAGAGGTTGAGTCCCAGATATAGTTGTGGTATCTCTCCTTGGGAATAGAGAGATCCTCTATCATCCCTAATGGAGTTTTGGGGTAATTAGCGTGACCTCCAAAAATATGGAATTAGTCCTCCATCCATTGGGCCATATTGGTAGGGTTGTTTGTATTTTCTGTGAAGGATCCCCAACACTATGAGCCACATCATTAGGGTTATCAGTATTCTTTTAGAAGGATCTCCTACATTGCGGGATAATACATATTGGGTTTTCAGTATTATCTGGGAAGGATCCCCCCTCAATATATCATGATATTTTACTAGTGTGTTTTCTTTGGGTAGGGTCCAAATTAGTGGGACATCGTTGCAAGAGTATCTGATGACATCATGGCTCGAGAAGTGAGTTCTCCTGGAATGAGTGTGCCTCATGTAGAATCTTATGGATGGTATTTGGTTTTGACTTACCTCTTTACCATGTTGCTGGAAGTAAATGAGACCTTGCATCTTTGATTCCTTTAAGAGTATATCTAGATGTTCTTGTTATAAGTTATATATACATATACCTATGTTGATATGATTTTATATCCTTAGTGGGGTTTTCCCTTTGTGGAATTTCTATGTGGTATCTTCTTCTTGATATTTCATCTACGGTATTTTACCCTATGTTTTGGGGTGTCCTATTGAGTACCATTTTACTCACCCATTTATGGGCTTTTCCCACACGTTTCGTGTCTTTTTAAGACCATCAATGCTTTGATGGATTCCTAGGTGGTCCAGGACTAGGTGTGGCTTGGATAGAGACCAGATAGTTTAGGTGTGCTCCTGAGGCTTCAGAAAGCTATTCATGTACCTAACCTTCAGGTAAGGTCTTATGCGGACAAGCTTCTAGACCTTGTGTAAGAACTTTTTCTTTTTGGTGGGATTGTATATTGGCCATATTTCACATCACTTCACTTTACATTCCTGTCTTACCATGTGGTTGGTATCTGAGTGTATGCATGCATTGTTTATATAGTGTTATTACATTTCTGTATTTTGGGCTTGGAGATTTGTTCTTGTGTACAGGTACTTAGGAAAAGTACTCCCATTTGTGAGATATTCCTACTCAGCACTAGTCTTTATCCCCACTCTTATTTGAGACATCTTGGGGTTGTCACGACATGGGCCCCTATAGGATGGGTCGTGACACCCCTCTTCCCTCTTTAAAAATATTTCTCAAATTAATTTCTAAATTCAACCCCAAGGACCCTTAGGTGAACACTCAAATGTGAATAGAAATCATATAAAGATATAAATATGATTTTTTTCTACCTATAGAAGTTATTTGACTACTTGAAGACCTCCCAAAAATCAAACCTAATTGAAACCACTATGCTCATCAGAAATTAACTCGCTGAAGAAATTTAAATAATGATGTCTATTAATATTCTTAATAGACTGAAAAATCATAAAAAATGGATGAAAATATATTCAAGAAAGAAAAAAATCACATTCATTCCAAAATATATGTTCAAGATAAATTAAAAAAGACATTACAAAATAATAATGCTACATTTAAGAGAGTGTTCATCAGTTGACATCTTCCACAACGACTTGGTGCTTATCCTTACATCACTTGATCATCCTCCATCCTCTCCATTCCATCATTAATGTACATAATCTTCATCAATATCCAAATCTACACCACGGTGAACAATGTCTCTAAATCATCGCCCCATCATTTTGTGGAAGTTTTGTGGTGTAGTACTCCCCCCTCTGGTCCCAAACTCCCTAAAAGTGGTGTCCAAGGGGTGTATTTATAGGAAATTTCATCAAAAACCTCGTCCATGTATCATTTATTTTTTTCATTCATGTTGATACTTACACGAGATGTAAAGGACTTACATGATGTGTAGTCCTTTAGTATTTAGGCACCGTGAATCTCAGCGCAATTTCTCTGAGAACTTATGTTGAAAATTATCATTTCATTTAATCTGGTTTCATGATGTGTATTTTCCTTTAACATCATGTAATGAGGTCCTGAATTGTCCAATGTAGAAATTTTTTTTTGAAAAATTCACAATGTATAATTGAATTACATGATATGTAATTATGCCACTCCATTTTTTTCATTTATGATTTTTCTCTAAAATATGGTGTCATGTCATGAGAAAATCCCAGGGTGTGAAGTGCCTTTTATCTACACCCTGAAATATAGATGCTATTGAAAGTAGTTGAAATTCTATAATTGTGAAATTTTCTATTTCAATATCAAAACAACCCTAACATCCAAAAATAATGAAATTTCACAAAAAATAACACATTGTTTGGGTTCAAATCATAGAAATAGATATGAGAAATAGTGTAAATAGTATCTCTATCAATTCCCCAACACTTAGTGCTTGGAATATTAAACAAGTGAGCATCAAATCAAGGAAAATACAAAAAAATACCAATGTGGTTCACCAATTTACCACCAATATTAAAAATATATAATGCCTCATTAAAAATAAGTATTTCAAATTCCCAATTAATATTATTCAATATATTTCCACTTATTTTCACATCATATGCACACAACCCACTTACCTCACATTAATTTTATCTCAACACAAAAATATGGATTTTCAACGAGGATTTTCTCGTCAAAAATCATGAAAAAATCACTATAGGATTGATAAATTTCTATCTCCTCCCAATGTGGGAAAAAAACATGTGATTTTCATGAATAAGTTTCAAGGATGTTTTTTGGATTAAGGTTGTTGGGTTACAAATGTGAAAGCTTATGAGGAAAAATATGGATTTTTTGGATCTTTATGAACAAAAATGCATAAAACTAATTTTTACTCAATTATAGTCTCTTTCATACTCTCTTATGAAGAATCTTAACTTTGATCATATTTTTTCCAACCCATTCTATTAATATTTCAGTAGAAAATATGACATTTTACTTTTATTTTTTTGGAAATCTCCAGATAGGGAATAGCTTCCATCTATTGAGACCTCTAAATATGCACATCTCCATTTCATTTGATAGATCTAGTTGACCATAGATCTGAGTAAAATATTTTCCAACAGAAAAAATATCTTTTCAAAGTTTGAATATCTACTCAAAGTAATCACCAAATTAGGTATCACATCATAAGTCATCCCCCCCACACACACATAAGATCAACAGGATCATGAATTTATACTTCAAGAGAAGGTTGGAAAGGGAAAATTAGATTTTAATGTGGCTAACCTAAAAGTAATTACTTGGCTACTAAGGGATCAATAAAGATTAAATGTGCATAGAAGTCCAAAATAAGGATAATAATGAAAAGGTTGGATTCAAAATACAAAGAATGACTCAATAATTTATATCGCAAGTACCTCAACACTCATGTTTTGATTGAAATAAATAAAATTTTAGTTCAAACAAGCATGGGTTGGTTTTGTTAAGAAAATAGGTGAATGTCAAAAAGATATAAAAATGGTCTTAGAAGCCTCACAATAATAGGAATATCAATGAAAAAGTTAGAGATATGTGGAATTATATTAAAAAGTCATAGATTTATTCAAGAAATTTCAATGACATTGAACTTGAAGCAATGTTATTTTTAGCATTCATTTATCTTCAGTTTCAAAGGATTAGTTGGATCACTCCTTGGAATGAGTTTCAAAATTTATAATGAACATTATTTAAGCTCACATTTTTTTAAAAAAATTTAAATAAAATAAACCAAATTTGAAATGAAAATTCACAAAATTTGAAAAAGAAGAAAAGAAACAAACCAAAAATGGAAATAAAAATTTAAAACAAAAAAAATCAAAAGAAAGAACCCAATATTCTAATATTCCCATCATGTTCTTCCAACCCAAACTTAATCTATTAAATATACTCATTATGGACATAATTTATGTGATAATGAAATTCATGAAATTAAAGACATAACAACAAAATAAGTGAGAAGTAAAGACACAACCTGGCTTCAATTGTATTTAGATTTATGAAGATCAATCTCCTCCCCAAGAGAATCTTGATCATTCTCTCTAAAAAGCTTCAACCTATTCCCATTAATAATTAATGGTGTCCCTTTTTCTGGTTGTTTTATCAATAATTCACAAAAACGAAAAAAAATGAGTAATAATGAAATGGACCGAATGTATGGAATAAAATTTACCTGAAAATATCATCAATTTGGAATCAAACGAAAAAGTTATGTCTCCTTGATTAAATTTTTTATTGAGAATCATCCAATATTGAATGGATTTTTTTCCATATAAAACCTAGAAGTTTCATTTTCATTATTTCTGATCTCCTCTATCTCCTGCAAACAATATTTTCATTCTTTTCTAGATGAAAATAGATTCATGTTACATGTTTTTAGACCCAAAAAATATTTTTGCACTAACACAAATGGAAGGTGAAAATCATTCCATAGATCAATATAAATGGTGGAATTTAAATTAGGGTTTTTAATGTAGTCCTGTAGGCTCAGTGTGCTTCATCAAGTCTCAAACTACATTTCTTTCTATTTGGGTTCATAGTTTCTTTCTAGAATTTGTTTTTATTTTTCTGTTGGAAAAATCATCCATTCAATTTGTTTAAGGATAATAGGGTGTGTAGAACCTAGGATGAACACTATATTTCCTCAAAATATATTCAAATTTTCTATTAAAAAATGGTTACATTGACCTGTAATCATAAACTTTGTGAATTTAATTCTTGAAAAAAAAATCCTTTTGCAAATTTGGACACAATTTTTCCATCCTCAGTTATTATGGGAATAGCCCTTACCAATTTGGAAATATAATCAACAAAAATCATGATGTAAAGATATCAAAAATAATTGGGAAAAGTCCATATGAAACCCATTCCCCCATACACAAAATACATCACAAAACAACAGAGTTTTTTGAGGCATCTCAGTTCATTTGGAAATGTTTCCTTGCAATTGAAAATTTTTATAGGTTATAAAAAAAAGATCTCTAAAAATTGTGGGCCAATACAAAGCAGAATCAATATATTTTCATGTAGTTATGTGTGGTCCAATGTTTCCTCCACATCTCAAAGTGTGAAAAAATTAGGATGGATTGAAATTCATAATTTTTAATATATCTCATAATAATTGGATCACTACCAGTGTACCACAAGTAAGGATCAACCCAAATGTAATTCTTTTAATCACTCTAAAATTTAGAAATTTTTTTCTTAAGAAACTACTAGGGAACATCCACAACATCCAAATAATTCTGAATATTAGAAAACCATGGCCTTTCATTTTTAAAAGAAAACAACTCATAGTCTGGAATGTTTTATTTATTTTGAGGAAAAATATGATGTTTCCCACTCAAAATAGATGGTACCCTACTTAAATAATTAGCTACAAGGTTATAAAATCCTTTATTATCTTTTATTTCAACATATAACTCCTATAATAATAAGATCCATATTAAAATCCTAGGTTTTGCATCAAGTTTGTTCATCAAAAATTTGATTACAGAATGATCTGTGAAAACAATCACCTTGGATCCTAGAAGATAGGATCTAAATTTGTCGAAAGTAAAGACAACAGCCAGTAGTTCCTTCTCATTTGTTGTGTAGTTTTAGTGGTCTTGATCTAATGTTCTAGAGGCATAGGCAAACACATGATATTTATTTTCCAACCTTTGACTCAACAATTCCCCAAGAGAAAAATCAGATGCACAAGTCATTATTTAAAAGGGAAAGTCTTAGTTGTGTGGTTGAACAATGGGAGGGTTATTAGTTTTTTTCATCTCCCTAAAGGCATGTTTACAATTCTCATCAAAGAAAAATGGGGAATCTTTTGGAGAAGTCTATACAATATAAATGCTACATTACTAGAATTCTTTATGAATCTATTATAAAAGCCAGCATGGCCAATGAAGGATCTCATATATCTCACTAATTTTTGGTATGGTAATGAAAAAATGACCTCAACTTTTTATTGATCAATATGAATACCATCTAGAGACACAACATGTAAAAGTAAAATCCCTTTACCACACCCTAAAATGGAATTTTTAATAATTTAGAATAGGATTCATATTAATGAATGTTTCCATAACATGAGCCAAACTTTTCAAATAATTTTCAAATAATGATCTGTAAATAGGGAAGTCATCCATAAAAATATCCATATGAGTTTCTAGATATTTAGATAAGATTATCATCATAATCCTTTGAAAAGTTATAGTATCATTACAAAGACCAAAGGGGATCCTTATATATGAAAATGTTCCAAATGGGCATGTGAAAGTGGTTTTCTCTTGAACCTCTAGTGAAATTTGAATTTGGAAATAACCAGAGAATAAATAAAAAAGAGGATTTTACCAGATGGTCTTTCAGGGAATTGATCAAGGAGTGGAAATGGATAGTGGTCATTCCTTGAAACCAAATTGAGTTTCCTATCTTCAATTCGCATTCTCCATTTATTTGTAATCTTAATAAGGAAAAGCTCTCTAAATTAATTCCCTAACATTGTGAAGCCACCTTTCTTGGGAACAACATGGACTGGACTTACCCATTTACTATCAATGATGGGAAAAATAATTCCAGCTAACAACAGGGTGGTGAATTTTTTCTTGACAACCTCCAAAAGTGTGGGGTTTAATCTTCTTTGAAATTTTTTCACTTGTTTAGCATTCTCCTCCAGAAAAATTATATATATTTATACTAAGGGGATGATTCCTATTAAATCAGAGAGAGTATATCCTATGGAATTCTTGTGGTACTTGACGACTCCTGATATTTTTTTTATCGTGGTCCCTTGAAAAATATTTTTGAATTATTACAGGGAATTTTTAATTTTCACCTAAGAAAGCATATTTGAGGTTCTCATGAATTTATTTCAACTCTAACTTGTGTAGGTTTTTTCCACTGATCAAAGTTCATTATTCACAGATATGATTGCTCACTAATAGATCATGATGACCACTTTCCATTTTCTCAAGAATTGTTTCATGTAAAAAATTGGAAACTTCTCTAAGGATACCATAAGAAGGTTCAAGGGTTTCTAGAAATTTTTCTCCATCAATGATGATATCCGTAGTCTCAACATTCTAAGACTCATCATGGTATTTCTTTTCAAATTATTTTTGTTCAAATTTAGAAATAAACAATTTTTCATATTTTAAATTAGCTATTGTTATTTCAACATAGGAAAAAAGCAGGGAACATTTCAATGGAAAACGAATCAATCATATTTACTTGGGGAGAGAAATGATCCTCAAATGGGTGTTTTGTGGACTAAAAAATATTTAAATGAACAAAGTATCTTCTAAATTAAAATGAAAGTGTTCCTTTGTGAACATTGATTATTAATTTTTCTATTTTTAAAAATGGCCTCCCTGGAATGAGAGTTTCATGGGTACTAAATATATCATCTTCTATATCCAAGAAATATAAATCCACATGAAAAATAATGTATCAAAACAGAATTAGAACATCCTCTATAACATTAGTAGGCTTTTTAGTACTTCGGTTGGAAATTTTAATGATAATCATAGTGGGTTTTAATTCTCCAACCTGAAGAAATTAGTAAATAAAATGTGGAATAACATTGATGGAGGCACCCAAATCAAGCATGAAATCTTGAAATTTACATTTACCAATGGTGTAGAGAATGGTAAAGGTTCTTGGATATTTATATTTGATAGTAAAATCATGTTGAATCATGGATAAAAAAATCCTCTATAAGCTATCTTTTTTACATCCTTTCAATTTTTTCTTCTGGGTACCTATATATTTCAGAAACTAATCATACCTTAGAATTCGTTTCATATCATCTAGAAAATGTAATGTTTACTTGAACTTTCATAAATGTTTACAAAACCTTCTTATCCAACTTTTTTTCAACACTTGTCTTCAACTATTTTTTACTCACTTGATTAGTCAATAGAGGTTTGAATGTTTTTGGGGTATTATTTCCACTACTTTGAGAAACAAATGTACCTGCCATCCTCTTCCAATGCTTATTTTATCTTTCAAACAACGTTTATTCTCTTAATTTTGTGCTTCCTTTTAATTCAAAATTTAAATTTCATGAATTTACATTAGTGGTGGAATTCTCATCATTGGTGTCAATAGGAAGCTTTATTTTATCAATTTGAGGGTCATTCAATATTTTTCCACTCATAAGATGAATTTCAACCATATTTTCCTTCCAATTATCTATCAGATTCACTTAGATCTATGAGGGTAAACCTCAACTCATTTTATTTTTCATGAAACTAACATCAAGGAAGGTTGAAACATTTATGTCACCTAGGTATTCATCATGTTCTATTATTGAACTTATGTTTTTCTCATTGCATCTTTTTTTCCTCACTGCCTCTCCAATGTTTCTCTCAGAATTTTGAGATGGAGGGGCTGGCTGAAAATTTCTTATGAAATGAGAATTCTTTTTTTCATTAACATATATTGGATGATAATTACTTAATTTTCCTTGTAAGAAGCTTCTAGGTTGTTCTTCCTAACAAAATATTTCATTATGGTGGTTTATCTAGCCCTAATTAAAATTTTGGTTGGTTTAAAATGGAATTTTCTAGTTTGATTGAAAGGGTTTTCCATGAAAAACAGCATTTCTATTCCCAAAAGGCACTTTAATTTTTAGGAATTGATCATAAAAATGGTCATTAGAATAGAAAATTCCACAATGGTCTTGTATTTGAAAAGCTGATTCGTGTTTTGATGGTGTTGGTGGGTTTTTGGACAACATCATTGACATCACCATGGTGGTAAGATCAAAAATTTAACTAAAAATCATGTTGTTTTCAGTATTAGCTGTGGGGAATTATTAGGAATATTTTTCCTGAATAAGTCCTCTTATTCTAAAAATTTTATCATTCTTGGATAATTCTTACAATTAATGTTATAGCAGCAGCTGGTATTTTTATCAACTCAATCTCCTCCTACAGTAGCATCAATCATGCTTCTATCAGTAAGACACAATACTTCATAAAAATATTAAATCAAGCATTGGTAACCAATTTGATGCTAGGGGAAACTAAAAAAAAAGATTCTTTTGAATCATTCCCAGTACTCATGCAACTTTTCTCCTTGAGTTTTCCAAATTCCACAAATTTCTGTTTGGATGGAAGAAGTTCTTCAGGTCGGGAGAAAATTTGAGGAAAAGTTTCTTCAATTCATTCCAATCTCTAATCAATTTGAATGTAAATATAAAAACCATTATTTGGAAAATACTTCAAAAGAAAAGGTAAATTACTGCAATTTCATATGATTTTTATTAACTACTTCAGGTTTCATGTTGAAATAAAGATAATTGAATTCTTGAAGGTGTTTATGTGTATATTCACCCAGAAAGCCACTAAATTTTCAAAGATGGTGGATGAAACTAGATTTGATTTCAAGTCCAGTAAGTGAATCAATATATTCCATAATATTTTATTAATTTTTTTCATAGGATGACATCAATTATTTCAAGGTTCTATTTTCAACCATCGGAATTACAGTTTCAACCAAGATGCTTATAAGTGAGTTATTGGATGATTCACTACATGGGAAAGGGGGATTAGTAGATCTAACATAAGAGTTAAATATTATATTAATTTCATAATCCAAAGGTAAAAATTTTGGGTAATAATTTCATGTCATGTAAAATAATTATAAAAAATCAACTCATGAAACCTCCCCAGCAATAGTGCCAGTTGATTTGAGTGTTTTTTTAAGAAAACCTCAATCAAGAAATTTATTCCTAGATAAATGCAATATAACATTCCATGGATTGTCTCTCTAGGAGGTTGTAATTTTATTTTCAAGAATATCACATTTGTTTTTTTTTCACAAGAAGAGAAATTCGGGGGTTTGAATAAAAGTATGAATATGGAATATAAATTTTAATTAAAGTGTAATGAAACTGAAGATAAATATAGAAACTAATTGATAGGAAATAAAATGAATTTGGAATCTGAATTAAAATAGTGGTCATGGACAAGCCTAAACCTCTTAGACACTCACCTCTTCCTTATTTAAAAATATTTATCAATTGAATTTCTAAATTCACCAACAAGCACCCCCAAGTGAATAATAAAATGTGAATAAATATCATATCAATACCTCAATATGATTATTTTTCCAAATATAGAAGTTAGTTAATTACTTGAAGAACTCCAAGAAATAAAACCTAATTGAAACCACTATGCTCATTGGCAAGACCTCGCCAAATAAACTTAAATATTGTTGTTAATTAATTTACTTCATATATTGAAAAACCATCCAAAAACATTTGACTAAAATATATTCAAGAAGGGAAATAATCACATTCATTCAAAAATATATGTTTAAGTGAAATTAAAAAAGAGTTTACACAATAATAACATGACTTGAAAGAGAGTGTTTGTTAATTGTCGTCATTCATAACCACTTAGTGATTAGCCTCAATTACTTTTGGAGCCTCTGTCCTCCTTATTCAAGAATCAATGGATTTTATCTTTGTCAATATATTAATCTCCATTGTGGTAAAGAATGTCTCCAAATTTTTACCTTAGCACTTGGAAGATGTCTGTTGGTGAAGCGCTACTCCCTTTGGTCCCATACTCTCTCAAATTAGTGGTTGGGGGTTTTATTTATAGGTAAATATATCAGGAACCTTAATTGTGTTGCATTTATTTCTTTTATACCCATCATAACTTAAATAGCATGTAAATTAATTACATGATGTGTAATCCTTAAGTCTTTCAGAGTTGTTAATCATAACATAATCTTCACTGATAACTGATCTTGAAAATTCTCACATCATGTAATTTAGTTTCACAAGGTGTATTTTCTTCTCATATTGTGTAATGAAGTCACAACATATCCTACACGGAAAATTATTTTTGAAAAAATCATGAAATATAATGGCATTACATGACGTGTAATTGTGTCACCCCGTTTTTCTAGCTCCAATTCATTCTCTGAAATCTGGTGTCGTGCTGCGAGTGAATATCACATTACAAATTTTATTTTAGTTTCACAATAAAATAATGAAGCTACTGAAAGAATTAAAAATTCTATAATTGTAAAATTTTCTATTTCAAGCTCAAAAATCCTTATATTCCAAAAACAATGTAATTTCATATAAAATATCACATTAGTGGGGTATAAAACATTAAAATATATATAAAAATAGTAGCAATATTATCTCTATCACCCATAAAAATAATAGATAAATCATAATGGTATCTTGGGAAAACATTACCAATAAATCATATAATTAATTTTTCAAATTGAGTAACCTACCTATTAAATTTCAATAATCTATTTGGAAAAACCTAACTAGTTAACCCCATACCTTTATGTAAATAATTAGAGATATATATCGGGATCACCCATTATTGTGATCTATACATGGCTCACCCATCATCATTAGATATATTAGGATTGACCATTATTATAAAAAATTCCCATGAATCCAAATGTAATAATTATGAATGAAATATTTTATTTACATTATCATAATCATAAAAATATTCTTTTCACCCATAAGAAAACATTTAATAATTTTGAAATATGGTTTTCATTTAAAATATTTTCTATAAATACATAGAACAAATAGAAGTGGGTTTTATTTTAAGCAAACATAGAGCGTTAAAATTAAATACAATCATTTAATAATTATTATAGTGGTGGGAAAATTGTTGACATGGTATACGTTAATATATGTCATTTTCTCATTTCATCAAATTGTATTATAAAAATATTTTTTTAAAAACTATTAAAATTAATTCCAATACACCATTTATAATTAATTGACGTTCTTATCAATACATCGAAAAAATAATTTTATTAATGTGGACATGTGAATAAAATATTTATAAAATAAATTTTTAAAACAATTAAAATGAGGTTTTAAAGGTAAAGTGTCCCTTAAATTGACTCTGACTTATTACATATTCTATTTATATTATTTAATAATATAGTTACATTAGTCATTTACATTATTAAGAAACTACCACATGTTTATTGGAATATAATTATCCATTTTATGTCACCTTTGACCATATTTTATTTATTAACATTATCTATTATGCTTACATCAGATGCTTTGAGGAATTTTGGTTCATAAACCCAAAACAACATTGGTAAGTTGATCATGTTCAAAAGGGGTAATTGTTTTATAATATACATATTATTAATAATTAGTTTATTACCATTTTAAAAAATTAAATAAAATTTAAGAACCATATTTTATATACTTATATGAAAATAGAATCACATCACTTTTATGAATTGGTAGTTCATACATACTCACAAATGACATTAACATTATTAAATGAATAGAATGTTAAGAAGATAGATGATATATTATCATTATAGAATAAAAAATATCTAATTTATATTATATATAGTAATTAAATCAATTGTAATAACCATCCTTGTGAGGTGGTGATGTAAAACAAACCACGTCATTTTATTGATGTTGTAATCCACATATACATATTAACGATGTTTCCATTTTACATAGGATGGAAATGGAGATAAAAATGGTTTTACCATTGGCATGATAAAATTTAATAATATGAAAGTGAATCATGTTATTATTTATTAACTTTTTAAAGAATATTTTAATAAGGTGGAAGAAGAAATAAACTAGAAATAGGTCGGTTATGACTTATAACTTCTTCTCATATAACATATGTGGATTACACCTTAATCCATCATGGTTTGGTCTTTTTCTTAGATAAAGAGATCTAGGATGTGGGGATGGTTTTTTGGGATATAAATGTGTATATATTTTTCAATATAGAGTCCTGAAATCTTTTGAGTATTAGAGTAGATGATGATTCCTTTTATAAATGATGGGAGGGGAACACTTTGAATTTCATTATGTATTAAATTAATATAAATTTATTAAAAAGAAAAAATAGAACAAAATTATATATTTATAAGATAGTATGAGGATTATTTTAATTCCTATAATCAAATAATATTTATAAATTTTTAGGGGATGTTTTAACACTTATATATTAGTTTTCTCCCCCAGTTTACCCTTTTGTTGATTACTATGATATCAATATTTTTTACGGTTTAGGGGTCAATAAAGTTACTATAAAAGTTAGGTTACCCATAAATATACCATGGTTTATATTATCAACCATATAAAATTCACATGGCCAAAAAAATATTTTTATTAATTTTAAATTGATAAATAAAATGTGATTTAAAATAATAGACCATTACTTTCATTTTTAGGACTATTCATGTTTTTTCACATTAATAGAATCAAGATTGTAATGGATATATAATATAATCTTTTAATGAAACAAAAATATATGATATATATCTAAAAAGTTTGTGGTAAATAATTATTCATCCAAATAATACTATATTTTTTAGTTTAAAAATCATTTACCTGATTCTTCTATTACTTGAACAAGCACTCTGACGGCATTGCTTAAGCATGTAAGTAAATTATTTTAACACTAAATATTAAAAATATATTAAATTTATAAAAAATTCATTCAGCCATCAAATAACCATTTATAATTCAACATAACTAGTTTTTATCACTATAAAAAATTATAATATATATTAAAACAAAGATAATGACATATTTTACTCTATCTTTTACTTAAAAATAATAATTCTCATAATCAAAATAAAGTAGTAATAAATTTAAAAAACATATAATCAGGTATGATAAAGGTTAAAAACACTCCTCCACTAAAATAAAGATTTATTTTGGGATATGTTTAGCCCATATCTAATTATTTTTAACCATAGTTACCCAATTTATCCTTACTAAGGTGATAAATATTTACAAAGGTTATTATTCATAATGAAAAAAATTAAAAGAGATTTATTTTTATATTTTTAACCTCTTGAAACCAAATATATAGTCCAATTTTCAATATTCAATTTCTATAAGTGGATGAAATCAGATTTAACATAAATGCCTATAATAAAATGAAAAATAGTTTAGAGAAAAAATGTGTTTTACGACCAAAAATGGTCTTACGAAAAAATCAAGTATAATGATAATTTCTATGGAACAATTTCAAATTAAATCATACTTATGTTTATTTAATATATAATGGGACATTTAAATTATTAATATGTGAAATGAAAGTATTACAAAAATTGACATTTTTCACTATTCACTGAAAAGTTAATCTTTTTAGAAAAATATCAAAATCCCAACCAATGATAATTTTTGTATAGTGATTTTAGAAATAAAGTTAATTTTGTCAAATTAATAATACAAAATTTGTAAATTATGGTTTAAAAACATTATGATAGAATGAAACAAATTTAATAACAGTAGAATTGTTTCCTTTTTAATTGAAAATTTTCATAGCATTCATATAATGAATATAACTATATAAAACCTAATTAATGAATATTAAAAAAGAATGAAATCGATATAATACTAATATTACCTGGGATGTTATAGTATTCTACATTTTTGAAATTGCATCTTTACAATTTTATTCATTACTAAAATAAGTGGTGATATTTTTCTTTTGTAGCATTTTAGAATTATAATTTTTCTTTTATAATCATATGGTTTTTCAACAAATAATTAAGCTTTTTAGTCAAATTGTTCCATAAAACCATATCCAAAAGGTAAATATTATAGATAGGTTGTTCTTAATATGAAATATTCTCTTCCAACTGAAATACTTTAATGCTCAAAACATGTGATGAATCCAAATCATATTTTTTGAACAAAAAAACGAGAAATACATCATTTACATAAGATAAACTTGAAGATAGGGAAAAAAATGGAAACGAATCCAAATTTATCTAGGATTTAATACACTAAAATAATCTATGGACTTGTATTTCCCTTTAAAAAAAATCAAAACACTTTTCCATGGAGACAGTTTAAAAAACATGCTCTCCTACCTAGAATAAAATATACTTATATTAATTATCTAAATATATATTATTCCATATTTGATTCTTCCTCATATAATATTTAATCATCATCACCTTCTTAAGAATTTTTTTTTACAATTATTTAAATAAAAAATCTATATCCCTTAGTTCATCCCAACAAGCTAGATTCTGACACTACTTTCAATATAATTCCTCGGAAGTTTCCATCTGTAAACAAGAATGAAATTGGTTATTATAATAAAAATATACCAAAGTAATATATCAATCCCAAATTCCTTTATAATAAAATTGAAAAATATATAAGAATATCCTCCAATGATTGGATCATTCAATTGGAACATTTATCAAACTGTGGATGAAAGGCTATATTGATATTTAATTCAATACCTAATAACTTGTGTAGTCCTTTATAGAAATTATAGATTAATCTTAGATCATGATCTGATACTATTTAAAGAGGGTGTCCCTATAATATAATTATATCATTATCATAAATATAATAAAGTTGATGAAAAGAAATATTAACTCAAATGAGAATAAAAGGAGTAGATATAGTTAATCGATCAATAATTAACCAAATCGCATTATTACCACAATATGCCTTTGGTAATACTAACAAATAGTTCATAGATATATTATACTATTACCATTCTAGAACTAAAAAATGATAAATAATACGCTATGGTAATTTTAATTCAAATATATCATATTGACGATTAAAATATTTCATAGTAAAATCATCAAATTATTTCTTTATTCCTTCCCACCAAAAATATTCTTTATGGTCTTTATAAAACAAATTACTACCAGGATGAATTGATAATAATGATATATGAGACTCACAAAAAATTTCTTTCTTAAATTGGTGGTCATATGAAACAAATAAACTTTTTCTAAATCTTACACGCATACTTTTTCAATATTTAATTTAGGTAACTTTCCTTTCCTAACCAATTCTACATTTTCCTACAACTCATGATATTTCATATAAGCTTTCTTAATTCTATCTAAAAAAGATGATTTTACTGACACTTGAAACAAAATAGAGGTATATCCTACATATAAAATTTCTAATACAACATTCATCATATCAAATAAACAAGGGATCATGTTCCATATGTCTAATATTGAATGATTCATTATCTTTTTGAATCAAATCATTAGCTACTCTATTTTATTTTCCTAGATGGTAAGTAATTTTACATTTCCAATAATTTATAAATTCCATCCATCTCCTTGATCTCATTTTCAACTCATTATGGGTGAATATATACTCCACATTTTTATAATTAGTATATATTTCACACTTTACTACATATAAATGATGTTTCCAAATTTTAGAAGAAATCACTTCATCTATCAGTTCAAGGTCATGTGTAGGATAATTTTTCTCATGTGATTTTAATTGAAATGAAACATAATCAATAACCTAATTTTTATTCATTAAATCGCAACCAAGGTCATTTATTGAATCCTCAATATAGAAAAAAAAGTCATCATTTCAAGATGGTAGGGTCAAAACTGGAGCATTGACTAATAGTTTTTTATTACAAGAAAGATTCCTCGCAATAATTTATATAAATAAAACTAACTAATTTCCATGTTATCATAGTTAGTGGGATATTTAACAGTGACAAGTATTAAATAAACCTCCAATAATAACCTGAAATTATAATAAAACGCATAATCTCAATAACATTTGTAGGACATGTCCATTCATCAACCAATTTAGATTCATAAGATCAACTATTATTCAATTTTGATTTAGAATATGTACAAGAAAATAAATCTATTGCAAAAAAAAATTTATTTACTAAAAGTCTTATATGGATTCTTTTCTTTCAATGATTACAAAACAATTCTCAGATATTTCTTATGATCATCATAATATTTATAATATATTAGTATACCCTTAGTAAACACAAACACAATCATGACCAAGAACTCATGGAAACCTATACTTATAAAGTCCCTAAATAAAGTTATATAATTTTTTTGTCCCGTGTGAATAACTATCAAATCATCATGCCAATACCAATTATGAAATAATATTTTTGGAATATATTCCTTGTTCATTATCAGTTAATGGTATCAAGACCTAAAGTCAACCATTAAAATTTATTGAACTTCATATATCTTATCAAACAAGTCATATAATTGAGGAAACATGTATATATTCTTAATAGTGATGTTATTTAATGCACCATAATAAACAAAAATCCTCATGGAACCATATTTATTTTTAATAAATTAAATAATATAACCATAGAGTGATGTTCTAGGATGAAAGAAACATTAATCAAGTAATTCATGTATTTAATTTTTCAATTCAAGAAGTTATACTTGATCCATTTGATACGGGGGTTTTGAAATTAACATAGCATCATACACTATTCCAATAGTAAATTCTACTTCAAAATAAGGTATAATACTAGAAACTAATTTAGGAGAACATATAACTATTCTTTTTTAAATATCAAATAATTATTATGAACAGTTCCCATATTTTCCAAAATATGTTCAAAGAAAAATTCATTTCAATATTTAAATAGTATCTTATTTTCTTATATGTTATCAAAGGTATGACTTGATTATTGTAAAAAAAATGAAACTCATATTGAAAAAAATAAGATTTTTTATCTCTATAATAAATCTTAACATTACTAACAAAAATACAATCCATACCCAGAATAAAATAAAACCCTTCATGTGAAAATACAACATTGTTTGTAAATAAATCCATTTCGCATACAATAACATAGATATTTTGATAATTTACTTTTTCTTTAATACTTATCCCATGTGTTTCTATAAAAAGATACAACTACATTTATTGAGGCCAAATTTACTAATTATAAGAAAAATCTCTCATAAATGAATGATTTTGTAGATACCAAACCAAAAAATAAATTAGTATAATCAAAATTAAAAAGTAATGTATATATTACCACTTCCTTATATGACACATTATCTACCAAATTAGTGAAATGGATTTCACTATGCAGATTTACTTATAAAAATTATGAATCTCATCACTTATTCTCTTATTTATACGTGAATCTATATAATGTCCCATATTATTTCATTTGAAACACCTTAATTCATACTTATTAGAATTTTTCTGACAACTACCAAGATAATTTTATTTGAAATCACCAGCCATATGCCCAAATGTACTGCATATGAATCAATTGAATAATTTCACAATACATTACCCAAGGTTCTTTTTACCACACATTTAATAAACTATAATCTTGATTTTTTTACCTTCGTATTTCTTTGATGGATTTATTCCCATTTTAGGACACACAGACCTATTTTTCTTCTTATTATCACAGAAAACATCATAATCAATAAACTCCATTTCTACATTCTCATCATAATGAATAAAATCATAAATTTTAAATTCATGATACTACAATACCCTTTGATATCATGAAATAAATCCTTGGTAAATCTGACTAATTTTATTAACAAGATATTGGATAAAATTTGGTGTCTACCTTTCCAAACGGGTGAAGTTTTCTTTATACCTGGTCCCTAAGACTTACACATTCTACCTTAATTAAATATTTCCTTTACCATCCCATGTAAAACAAATTATGATAATATTTCTCATAGAAAATATTTATATATATTTCTCATTCCATGGGTTCAATATCTTCCCCTTCTCAAATATTCTTAACCATTCACTACCATTGATCAAATTCACCTTCAAAATGGTAAATAGAAAGAGTTACCTTTTAATGATCTAAATACCACATGAATTCATATATGATTTCAAGAGAATTAATCCATCCCTCATCTATCAACATGTTTCTTTATGGTAGATCTAGTTACACTCTACAACGGTTCCATCAGCATTTATAACTTTCTTTGGCTGATCCATTATAGAAAAAATCTATTCAGTTCTAATTACAACCATTATGGATTACTCATTTAGAAATATATTTTCCTCCTGGTGCCTTCCCACATCAGATTATTTTTTTACACTATGGAAAACCATTAGTTATATACATGGTTCAGATGAAATAACATGGTGAAAATCAAATGTAATATAAAGATAATCATTAACTATAATATATTAAGTGTACTTGTATATGTTATCCTAACCTCTAAATTTTTTAACATATACTATGATACAAAATATAATGACCTTGAAATAAAAGATCTATAAATTAAATCCTTATAGAGGATTTAATTTTCATGTATTCTAATATAACACATTCATTTATTGTGAAGCCTCAAATTCGTACTACTGGATCCAGTGATAAAAACAAAATCATTACATTTTTTTCTCTGATAATGATTAATGTGACCAATTTTATTTCATCAAAACCTTATAATATCATAAGTAAATTATAAGGCCCCAGCCTTAAACCTTACTTAATCTTGAGTTATTACAAGATTACACCTTGACGATCTTTTCGGGTTTAGAGTTTTAGAGAATTAGATCATAAAACATGCATTACATTCCACATATAAACAAAGTGGTTACATAAATATAGTATTCTTCCTTCCCATCAATGGAAACATATTTAAAATAAAACATTTATTCTTTCTTGACACATCCTTGACTCTATCATCTTATCATGTACATTTCCCTTGACCTGTGACAAACATTTCAAAAACATGGGATGAGCATAAAAACTCAGTATGGGTTATAAAAAAACATGGAAAGGAAACATGATTTCATATATACATAAGAATGAAATCATACTTTACCCATAAAACATAAGTACTTTAACACACCTCATAAAATCATGAATAAATTATAGAAATCATAAGACATAAAGGTAACTTGAGGCATTCATAACATTCTTACGTAGGGAGTAACCCTCTTGGTTACGTTTGGAATACCCATCACAGTATATTCCCTAAATCTCTTCAGAGAAACCTTAATGTTTCACTCCTTCGCGTTACCCAATGTATTGGAGAGCTATATCGGGCTCACCCACCCTTAGTTTATCACGGAACCACCCGTCTTCATAATAATGCCCAAGAACCTCAACATAATCGAATCACATAAAACATGCATAAAGGAAACATAACATTTCCACCTTTCAATCACAAGATATCAATACAACACATTGATATAAAAACATTATGAAAACCATTTTCAATACCAAAATAAAAGAAAATTAAAACATGGTATTTATTTTTCTTTTAAAAATACGGTATGGCTTGTAGAGGAAGCCGAAACTCAAATAACGGTCACGGCGGCGGAGAAGTCGTTGTCACCGCATACGTACGACAAAAACATTACCTTTTTTTCGTTTAGTAAAACACTTCATATAAAAAAGATTCCTTTCAGATACACTTAAAAGTCAAAGGGGTTTATACACCGTATAAAAGAAGGTTGTGTATAAAACAAAATATTCCTCAATGAAAGGAGATTGAGACGAAGTCCCATACCTCGTATCCGACATGACCCGACCGTTCTTTAATCTCCTGAATAATAAACTTGAGTTAATATCTACTTGCTTAAGAACCTTTTTCAAGTTTATTATTCCTTTTATACCATGTTATCAACATCATGTAATCAATTAAATTAATAATATTCATTTTTTCGGTATTTGGTTCTTAAGTCAAAAATAGACTTCTTACACTTACATGTTGTTAATTTTGTCAAAGTCTCGTTATATCCAGAATGATATTAATGATTTGGATAACATATATATCATATATATTCATCATATACATGTATTTATAATATTACATCACATTTATAGGTAAGAAATGAAATGCACCGTTCATGGAGACGGTAAGCCGTACGTACGCATGAACGCTACTTCCATTTCTATTTCATTTTTTCTGTAATAAAAACATAATGATATAAGAGTATATTATAATTCCAATATAATAACATATATAATATAATTAACTTTATCCTTTACACATCCCACATATGGTATTAACAAATGAAATCACTTTCAGGGGGCGGTAGTCCGCACTTCCTAAAATGAAGATATCGTGTTTACCCATAATGAAAACAATAATGGTATGCCATAAATGAAAAATAAATAAGCTTAAGGAAATAATAAACATATTATATATCATATATAAAAATAGTGACATCCTAATGGCCACCTTTGAAGGTGTTAAATGAGTATTGAACAATCATCGTTTCGGGAGGCAGAATTTCGCCATCCACGGAAACCGTATGTTCTTTAACCATTTGATGTAGTTGTGTGAGATTTTAGCTCGAATAAATATTATAACAACATCCTAGTATATTGAATATACTTCTGTTGTTACAAAAGAAGTAAATAAAAAGAGCTTAGGGGGTTGGAGAAACAAAATAAAACAAATGAACATGAGAGAATGAATCACCTTTAAAAATGTAACTCCTTTTGATTTGAGCCTAAAGGCTTCCTCTGAAAGGATTCGGCCCAAAGGGAATCCTCTAGGATGAGGAGAGGGATGTGGAGAGAGTAAATGGGTAGGGTATGTACGAGCCAAAGGCTTGATGAGTGTGTGAAATGAGGGAGAGGTGGGGGCCTTTTATAAGAGGAGAGGAGGGGCACTTTTGGAAATCATGAAACTATTATTTTATTTTCAAAAGTGTTTCGAATTTCTAAGGTCCCACATTGATATATTTCGAAGATAAGATGATCAGGCTACGAAATATTCCCATCCAATAGTTTTTGGACAAGTGTAGTTCTTAGATTTTATATTATCGTTTCATTTTATTTAAACTGTTCATTAATGAGGTCATCGTTGCATCATCATGATATCATAATTAAATTAATTTATTTAATGTCTAAAAATTATAAAAAATATATCCTGATGTAGGAAATCTTTTTATATTTACAATAGTATTTATATACAAACTTATGATTAGTATAACACCTTCTAAGAATTGTTTTAGTAAAACAATTTATGTTAGTGTCATTTTCACCATTATTTAAAAAAAAGGCATTAAAGTCATTTTCTCACCCAAGAGGCTCCATAGGGTCCCCTAAATCGACGCATGGGTTTTCTTGGTCGGAAAGGACTCATCCAATAGGGGTAGGACAAGTGTCATGGTGTTTTCACATTTTTATAATATCATTTTTACCTTAAATTATACTAATTACCTCTAATCGCGATTAATGAAAAAAAGTTATTGTTCACCAAAAAATTATTTTCATCCCATTGAACCACATTTTACATACTAATGACAACCAATTATGTCGGATTTTAAAAATTCAATACACATTAGTGGTAAACTTTTTTTTAACTGAAAAATCAGTTTGCTTGATTACCACTTAGTGGTTTCACTATTCATCAAAAATTGGAGTTTTTTAGAAAATTACCAAAAAAATCACTCTAAGCTATATTCGATATTCTGAATTAAAAAATGATGTTTATATTACCTAATTCAAAGAATATAAGTAGAATTAATTAATTTAATAATTAACTCCTGCTGTCAAAACAAATAGCGTGTTTTTAAGAAACAATATATATGAAAAAATCGATATTTGTTTATGTCAAATTTCAAAGTGAAATTAATTCCAAAGTCCACCATTGAATCGAATGGTAAAAATATTTTATGGTTTCACATTAAAACCAATTCAAAAGATAATCTAATCATATAAATAAATTTGATTAAGAAGCAGTTTTGATGTAAAATGCAGTATTTTTCACTATTCATTAAAAATGAACATTGTGAGAAAAAAACCAAAAATTCACACAAATTAAATTTTGATGTCCCAATCATAAAGAATAAGTTTATTTTGACAAACATATCTTATAAAATTGTCAAAAGATAGATTCAAAAACGGTTTTCCATCAAAAGGTAGTAAAACAATCTTTTAAAAATATTAGTGTATTCCATGCTTAAGATTGGATTTATTTTAATTTTAAGCCTCTAAAACACTATCTAATTCATTAATAGACATATATAAAAATATATATTATTAATTAATTACTTAGGATGTTACATCCTTCCCCCCTTTAGAAAATTGCGTCCCTGCAATTTATTTACTTATCGAATAAATGGGGGTACTTATCCCTCATAGCATTTTCAGATTCCCATGTTGCCTCTTCAACCATATGGTTTTTCCATAAAACCTATACCTGATGAATCGCCTTATTATGCAATACCTGCTCCCTGTGGTCAAGAATCTGGATAGGTTGTTCCTCATAAGATAGATTCTTTTCCAGCTGAACTACCTCTAGACTCAAAACATGAGATGGATCAGGCATGTACTTCCTTAACATTGAAACATGAAAAACATTGTGTACCTGAGATAAACTCAGAGGTAAAGCCACTCGGTATTCAAATGATCCAACTCTCTCTAGAATTTCATATGGTCCAACAAACCATGGACTCAGCTTTCCTTTCTTACCAAATCGCATCACACTTTTCCATGGTGATACTTTGAGAAAAACATGATCACCTACCTCAAAAGAGAGATCCTTCCTCCTGTTTTCCGCATAACTCTTCTGCCTGCTCTGAGTTGTTCTCATGTGTCACTGAATCAACTGAACTTTTTCTGCCATCTCTTCTACCAGCTCTGGTCCCATCAGCTTCCTTTCCCCTACTTCATCCCAAAAAGCTGGAGTTCGACACCGTTTACCATATAATGCCTCAAATGGAGCCATCTGTATACTGGGATGAAAACTGTTATTATATGAAAATTCAACCAAAGAAAGATGTTGGTCCCAAATTCCTTGATAATCCATAGAAAAAGCCCGTAGCATATCCTCCAATGTCTGAATTGTTCTTTTTGACTGCCCATCTGATTGAGGATGAAAAGCTGTACTATAATTTAATTCAGTACCCAACGACTTCTGAAGGCCTTTCCAAAAGTTAGAAGTGAACCTGGGATCACGATCAGATACAATGGAGAGGGGAACTCCATGTAACCTGACTATCTATTTAAGATACAAACTGGAAAGTTGATTTAGGGAAAAAGTCTCTCGTATAGCAAGGAAATGAGCAGATTTAGTCACGCGATCAACAATAACCCAGATTGCATTATTACCTCGAGATGTTTTTGGTAATCCCACAACAAAGTCCATGGATATATTCTCCCATTTCCACTCTGGCACTGGTAAAGGCTGAAGCATCCCTTTTGGTAACTGCCACTCTGCTTTAACCTGCTGACAAGTCAAACACTTCATAGTAAAATCAGCAATATCTCTTTTCATTCCATCCCACCAGTAATACTCTCGCAGATCTCTATACATCTTAGTACTGCCAGGATGAACTGAAAATGGAGAACTATGAGCTTCAAATAACAACTCTCTCTTCAACTGTGAATCACAAGTCACACACAATCTCTTCCCAAATCTCAAAATGCAATCATTATCAATGTTGAATTTAGGCAACTTACCTTTCTGAACCAGCTCTACCTTTTTCTGCAACTCACTGTCTTGCTTCTGTGCTTGCTTGATTCTATCTGATAGAGATGATCTCACTGATACCTGAAACAAAATAGAATAACTTCCTGCACCAACAACTTCTATGCCAAAGTTCATCAAATCCTTAACCAAAGGATCACGTTCCAAATGCAACATTGCTAATGAAGCATTACTTTTTCAACTCAAAGCATCAGCCACTTTATTTTCTTTTCCCGGATGGTAATGAATTGTACAATCGTAATCCTTGATTAATTCTAGCCATCTCCTTTCTCTCATGTTCAATTCTTTATTAGTGAATATATACTTTAAACTTTTGTTATCGGTATATATTTCACACTTTACTCCATACAAATGATGCCTCCAAACTTTTAAAGCAAAAACAACAACAGCTAATTCCAAATCATGTGTAGGGTAATTTACCTCATGAGTTTTCAACTGTCGTGAAGTATAAGCAATTACCTGATCATTCTGCATTAGGACGCAACCAAGTCCTTTCAATGAAGCATCACTGTAGATAACAAACTCACCATTCCTGTAAGGTAGTGCCAAAACTGGAGCATTTACCAATCTTCTTTTTAATTCCTGAAAACAATCATCACATTCTTTTGTCCAGATAAACTTAACACCCTTCTGAGTTAGCTTAGTAATTGGACTAGATAACCGTGAAAAATTTCTAACAAACCTTCGGTAATAGCCTGCCAAACCAAGGAAGCTACGAATCTTAGTTACATTTGTGGGTCTTGGCCAGTCTTCCACAACTTTTGTTTTTTCAGGATCAACAGTTATCCCATCTTTAGAAACAATGTGACCAAGCAAGGAAATTTGTTGCAACCAAAACTCACACTTTCTGAATTTCCCATACAATTTCTTTTCTTTTAAGGTTTGCAAGATATCCCTTAAATGTATTTCATTCTCCTCTTTACTTTTTGAAAACACCAAAATATCATCAATGAAAACCACCACAAACTTATCCAAGAACTCATTGAAAATACTATTCACTATGTCGATGAATACAGCAGGTGCATTGGTTAGCCCAAAAGGCATTACTACAAATTCATAATGGCCATATCTCGTATGGAACGTGGTCTTCAGAATATCTGCCTCTTTTACCATCAGCTGATGGTACCCCGATCTCAAGTCAATCTTTGAAAAAAACTGAGCTCCCTGGAGCTGATCAAACAAATCATCGATATGAGGAAAAGGATATTTGTTCTTAACAGTGATATTATTCAAGGCCCTATAATCAATGCAATGTCTCATAGAACCATCTTTCTTTTTAACAAACAAGACATGAGCACCCCATGGTGATGTGCTAGGTCGAATGAAACCTTTATCTAATAAATCTTGCAATTTCTCCTTCAACTCTAAAAGTTCAATTTGAGCCATTCGATAAGGGGGTTTTGAAATTGGCTTAGCATCAGGAACTAAGTCAACAGTAAACTCAACTTCCTGATCTGGTATTATTCCAGGCAACTCATTAGGAAAAACATCAGGATACTCATTTACCACTAGCACATCATTAATCTGAACAGTTCCTTTATTTTCAACGATGTGTGCAAGGTAACATTCATTTCCATCTTTTACAAGTTTCTGGGCCTCTTGATAAGTTATCAATATTAAGGGTTCATTCTGGTACACAAACTGATAGTCTTTCTGAAAAGAAACTTCTTTAGCTCTACATTCAATCTTAGCATGGTAAATAGAGAGCTAATCCATACCCAGGATAACATCAAACTCTACTAGAGGTAGAACAATAAGAATTGCAAGTAGGTTCTTTCCACAGATAAGGATAGGAAGATTCTTATAAATTCTTTTTTCCTCAACATTCCCCCTAGGTGTTTTTACCAAAAGTTCAGGAGTCATTTCTTGAGATGGTATTCCCATTTTACTAGAAAAGGTTTCAGAGATGAAAGAATGTGTAGACCCTGAATCAAACAACACGCTGGAATAATCTGAAAAAACAAACAAAGTACCTGATACAACTTCATTTGATGGCCCGACATCTGCTGAAGTAGTTGCAAAGGATTTCACCACCCCTTTCTTCTTATAGTCTCACTGCTTCCCATCACTCAAACTCTTTGTCGGACACTCATTTGCATAGTGACCCATCTCATTGCACTTAAAAAATTTCACTAACTGTAAATCAAATTTGTTCTTACCTTCACCTTGATCTTTTTCAGTGCAATCACGAGCCTTATGACCAATCTTACCACATCGGTAGCACTTTCGAGAATTCAGAAGACATTTCCCAGCATGCCTTTTTCCACATTTATCACAAATTGGAAACTTAGTTTTCTTACCATCATTCTTTTTTGAAGAATTCTTACCTTTCTCCTGCCACCTCGGTCTCTTCTTCTGTTGGTTGTTATAGAACACTTGATCTTCGGAAAACTCCATTTCCACCTTCTCATCACATCAAACAAGCTTTTCATAACTTTTAAACTAACGAGAAGCTAATGCCCTTCGATATTTTGGCTTTAATCCTAAGTATAAACGATTGATTTCATTATCAAGGTCTCGGATAAAATTTGGAGCATACCTTGCCAAACGAGTGAACATTTCTTCATAGGTAGCCACTGAGTCTTACTCTTGCCTCAATTCCAAGAATTCCTTTTCCATCCTAAGTCGAACGGCCTTAGGAAAATACTTCTCAAGAAACATACCTTTGAATTCATCCCAGTCGAGAGCATCAATCTCATCAGCGTCCCTGATATTTTTAACCATCGACCACCACTGATATGCTTCACCCTCCAAACGGTAAATAGCAAGACTAACCTTTTGATTGTCTGAACACCCCATGACATCAAAAATCTTCTCCTGTGCTTTAATCCACCCTTCAGCTAGCACAGGGTCAGATGATCCCTTGAATGATGGGGGATGTTTCCCTATGAAATTTTCCACCACTAACATGTTCCTCTGTGGTTTATCTGGCTGATCTCGTGCATGGATACCACCACCATTTATCGCTTGAGTCAATTGTGCCATTAGTGCAACAAACTGTTCAGTTCCAATTCCGACCATCTCAATATGCTGGTTCGGAAGGTTATTTCCTTCTGTATACCTTCCTAGCACTGCTTCCCTATTTCCTCTGCGGAAAACCATTCTGAACAAACATGTCTTAGATAAAGCAACATGGTAATCTTTAAATGCTATATCATTTCAATTTGACCATATAAAAAAAACTTTTGGATAATCATTTCATAGAATTCTAACTCCTAAAGATATCTAAACCGACCTCTGATACCAACTATAAGGCCCCAGCCTTAAACCTTACTTAATCTTGAGTTATTACAAGATTACACTTTGAGGATCTTTTCGGGTTTAGAGTTTTAGAGAAATAGATCATAAAACATGCATTACATTCCACATATAAACAAATTGGTTACATAAAGATAGTATTCTTCCTTCCCATCAAGGGAAACATATTTAAAATAAAACATGGATTCTTTATTGACACATCCTTGACTCTATCATCTTATCATGTACCTTTTCCTTGACCTGTGAAAAACATTTCAAAAAATTGGGATGAGCATAAAAAACTCAGTATGGGTTATAAAAAAAACATGGAAAGGAAACATGAGTTCATATATACATAAGAATGAAATCATACTTTACCCATAAAACATAGGCACTTTAACACACCTAATAAAATCATGAATAAATCATAGAAATCATAATACATAAAGTTAACTTGAGGCATTCATAACATTCTTACGTAGGGAGTAACCCTCTTGGTTACGTTTGGAATACCCATCTCAGTATATTCCCTAAATCTCTTCGGAGAAACCTTAATGTTTCACTCCTTTGCGTTACCCAATGCATTGAAGAGCTATATCGGGCTCACCTGCCCTTATTTTATCACGGAACCACCCGTCTTCATAATAATGCCCAATAACCTCAACATAATCATATCACATAAAACATGCATAAAGGAAACATAACATTTCCAACTTTCAATCACAAGATATCAATACAACACATTTATATAAAAACATTATGAAAACCATTTTCAATACCAAAATAAAAGAAAATTAAAACATGGTATTTATTTTTCTTTTAAAAAGAAGGTATGGCTTGTAGAGGAAGCCGAAACTCAAATAACGGTCACGGCGGCGTAGAAGTCGTTGTCGTCGCATACGTACGACAAAAACATTCCCTTTTGTCGTTTAGTAAAACGCTTCATATAAAATAGATTCATTTTGGATAAACGTAAACTTCAAAGGGGTTTATCCACCATATAATAGAAGGTTGTGTATAAAACAAAATATGCCTCAATGAAAGGAGATTGAGACGAAGTCCCATACCTCGTATCCGACTTGACCCGACCGTTATTTAACCTCCTGAATAATAAACTTGAGTTAATCTCTACTTTCTTAAGAACCTTTTTCAAGTTTATTATTCCTTTTATACCATGTTATGAACATCATGTAATCATTTAAGTTAATAATATTCATTTTGTCGGTATTTGGTTCTTAAGTCAAAAATAGACTTATTACACTTACATGTTGTTAATTTGGTCAAAGGTTAGTTATATCCAGAATGATATTAATGATTTGGATAACATATATATCATATATATTCATCATATACATTTATTTATAATATTACATCACATTTAGAGGTAAGAAATGAAATGCACCATTCATGGAGACGGTAAGCCGTACGTACGCATGAACACTACTTCCATTTCTATTTCATTTTTTCAGGAATGGAATCATAATGATATAAGAGTATATTATAATTCCAGTATAATAACATATATAATATCATTAACTTTATCCTTTACACATCCCACATATGGTATTAATGAATCAAATCACTTTCAGGAGGTGGTAGTCCGCACTTCCTAAAATGAAGATATCGTGTTTACCCATAATGGAAACAATAATGGTATGCCATAAATGAAAAATACATAAGCTTAAGGAAAGAATAAACATATTATATATCATATATAAAAATAGTGACATCATAATGGCCACCTTTGAAGGTGTTAAATGAGTATTGAACAATCATCGTTTCGGGAGGTAGAATTTTGCCATCCACGGAAACCGTATGTTCTTTAACCATTTGATGTAGTTGTGTGAGAGTGTATCTCAAATAAATCTTATAAAAACATCCTAGTATATAGAAGATACTGTTTTTGTTACAAAATAAGTAAATAAAAAGAGTTTAGCGGGTTGGAGAAGCAAAATAAAACAAATGAACATGAGAGAATGAATCACCTTTAAAAGTGTAACTCCTTTTGATTTGAGCCTAAAGGATTCCTTTGAAAGGATTCTGCCCAATGGGAATCCTCTAGGATGAGGATAGGGATGTAGAGAGAGTAAATGGGCAGGGGTTTGCCGAGCCAAAGGCTTGAGGAGTGTGTGCAATGAGGTAGAGGTGGGGTCCTTTTATAAGAGGAGAGGAGGGGCACTTTTGGAAATCATGAAACTATTATTTTATTTTCAAAAGTGTTTCGAATATATAAGGTACCACATTGATGTATTTCGAAGATAAGATGATAAGGCTTATAAATATTCCCATACAATAGTTTTTGGACAATTGTAGGTCCTAGATTTTATATTATTGTTTCATTTTATTTAAACTGTTCATTAATGAGGTCAACGTTGCATCATCATGATGTCATAATTAAATTAATTTATTTAATGTCTAAAAATTTTAACAAAAATATCATGATGTAGGAAATATTTTTATATTTCCAAAGAGTATTTATATACAAAATTATGATTAGTATAACACCTTCAAAAAATTGTTTTAGTAAAACAATTTATGGTAGTGTCATTTTCACCTTTATTTAAAAAAAGGCATTAAAGTCATTTTCTCACCCAAGAGGCTCCATAGGGTCCCCTAAATCGACCCATGGGTTGTCTTGGCCGGCCATGACTCATCCAATAGGGGTAGGACAAGTTTCATGGTGTTTTCACATTTTTATAATATCATTTTTACCTTAAATTACACTAATTACCTCTAATCGTGATTAATGAGAAAAAGTTACTATTCACCAAAAAATTATTTTAATCCCATTGAACCAAGTTTTACATACTAATGGCAACCATTTATGTCGTATTTTCAAAATTCAATACACATTAGTGGTAAACTTTCATTTAACTGGAAAATCAGTTTTCTTGATTACCACTTAGTGGTTTCACTATTCATCAAAAATTGGAGTTTTTCAGAAAATTACCAAAAATTCACTCTAAGCTATATTCGATATTCCGAATTCAAAAATGATGTTTATATTACCTAATTCAAATAATATAAGTTTAATTAATTAATTTAATAATTAACTCTTGCTGTCAAAACAAATAGCGTTTTTTTAAGAAACAATATATATCAAAAGATTGATATTTGTTTATGTCGAATTTCAAAGGGAAATTAATTCCAAGTCCACCATTGAATCAAATGGTAAAAATATTTTATGTTTTCACTTTAAAACCAATTCAAAATATAATCTAATCATATTAATAAATTAGATTAAGAAGCAGTATTGATGTAAAATGCAGTATTTTTCAATATTCATTAAAAATGAACATTGTCAGAAAAATACCAAAAATTCACACAAAGTAAATTTTGATGTCCCAATCATAAAGAATAAGTTTGTTTTGACAAACATAGCTTATAAAATTGTCAAAATATATATTCAAAAATGGTTTGCCATCAAAAGGCAGTAAAACAATCTTTTAAAAATATTAGTGTATTCCATGCTTAAGATTGGATTTATTTTCATTTTAAGCCTCTAAAACACTATCTAATTCATTAATAGACATATATAAAAATATATATTATTCATTACTTACTTGGGATGTTACAGAAATATTGGATCGCATGCTTATTGAATGACCATTTAGGTTTTTAATTTTAGAGCATTTGGTTAAACACTTAACAACATGAATTCATTAATAACTAGTTCATAAAAATCAAAATCCTCACCCATAAATTTTCTATATGTAAAACCTTTCAAGAAATAAATAATTTGTCATCATTTAACATAAAATATGGAAAATAAATATAAAATAGGTGATCTCATATGATCAATAATGAAAAATATAATTATTAAAAATTGAATATCATTGAAAGTAAGATGAGCATAAGGGTTTGATGACATTAGCATAATATAAGAGAAATAATACACATCAATACCAAGAACATCAATCCTAAAACATACAGTTAATTGGAATCCATAATCATGAGCTATTTTATATCAAAAATGATTTAAGGAATCATAAAAACCCGTATCTTTTCACCGAGAAGATGTAGAAAATACTTTTCATTAAACATAAAATCATTAGATAAATTTAAAAAATCATATTTTTTACATAAATATCTAAAGGAAACATTGATAAATCATTTTGGAACTTAATGAATCATTTTTATATCACTCTTAAAAAGGAGATAACCTTCACGATTAGACATAGAATAACTATCTTAGTTACACATAAAATAACAATCATAGTTATAATTAGAATAACTATCATAATTAATTCCCAATATCTCTTAAGAGGAACTAAATCGGAAAACACCATCCATTTATAAAATTCATTAGAGATCTAGAGTGATATCATAAACCCTCATTTTATAATTGAACCACACATCATCATAAACAATTCATTCAAACTAAAATAGAATAAATTAACATATTTCATCGTAATAACATTCTTTACACTCAAAATAAAACATTTCCTGATATTGATAAAACC
Organism: Viscum album; assembly: GCA_963277665.1. Taxonomy (NCBI): domain Eukaryota; kingdom Viridiplantae; phylum Streptophyta; class Magnoliopsida; order Santalales; family Viscaceae; genus Viscum; species Viscum album. Next base: position 71,140,885 of record OY728161.1, read on the forward strand.
TTAATTTTTTTAAATTCCATTTTAAAAACATAAATCACCAATAAAAAGGGAAATAGATTTTTTATTAAAGAAAAAATAAAATATTATATGGGAATCCAAAACTCAAATAATAGGTATAGGGGTAGGAATGGATTTTTTCTGTATACATTAAAATAGAACATTAATTCCATAACATTATTAACTAGTGTAAAAAAAGGGTTCATTGACTATATATTTTAAATAATAAAAATACAACCAGATAAATAATTAGGATGGTATCATTACCAAATATCCATGTTGGAGCATAAGTAACAACAAGGGTTCTTTGAATTGATGAATGGAAATATCATGAAAAAAATTATTGAGTAAAATACTCTTTTCACTTTGAAAATAAATTTTGAAAATAAAAAATTTATAAAATATTGTGAAAATAATTTTCATTGAAAATAACATTGTAAAATTGTAAAGGAAGATTCAATGATGATACTGGTAATGTTGGTGTGGAAATCCTTTCATGGTGTGAATGTTAACAAAATAAACTTTCTTTTTAAACATTTTTTAAAGAGAGTCTAAAATGACCCATTTGGAAAATGTTAATAAATTTACTTTTTCAAAATGTTTGAATGAAAATAAAATATCATGAAAAATAAATTTATAAAACCATTAATTTTTAGAAAAAAAAATTTTTTAATTTTTGGAAAACATAGATATATAATATAATGATTCCTAATCTAAAAGGATATACAATATCAATATCACATACAAACAACTTTCTTGATGTTTCATTAATCAATAAGGGTTAAAATAAAAATTAAATGTGTAAACCAATTTCATAAAAAGAGGAGGATAAAATAGATTTTGTTGGATAAAATAATATTATATGTTTTTTCACAAGAGAGCCTTAAATAAGAAAATCTTGAAAAGAATAGAGATTTTAACATAAAGCCTTTTCCACATTGGTAAATTATCAATCAGAAGCCATATGAAGGTATAACATCAAGTGTAAATTTAAATACTAGGAACGTAATAATAATCATGATATAACATGTCACATGATAAGTATATTCACCACATAAAATTTGATAGGTGCATATCAAAATATTATGTCCCAAATAAAGGTAATTTGAGATGAATAACTCTTAAAAAGATCAAATCATTGAATCGAGAATAAATAAATGGAGATATTAATAAAAATAAATCTATACAATTGATATATTTATTAACACATAATCATGGAATAAAAATATCAATTAAGAATAGTTATAACACAACAAAGGTAAATTGAGTTAAGAAACTATTTACCACTTTATAACTTCAAAGTCAAATCAATTTTGATAAAATAATTAAAATTGAAACATAAAATATAATTAAGTATGTATTACTAATTATATAACATGTACAAGGGAAGTATAAACCCAATATAAGATAAATTAGAGGAAAAATTAAATTATGCCTCAATGAAAGGAATTTGAAACAAAATCCCTTACCTCATGTCCAGACTTGATATATATGCCCCTCAATAAAAGTATAATAAACTCATATAAATTATTTTAATTCCTAATAAAATTTTATTCATTTAATACTATATTATTAAACAATTTATTTCATTTATTTTAATGGATTATTTAATTTATAAATAAGTTATGTTTGTGTTGGGTGTTCGGATGATGTTTGGTTCATAATTACAAAATGACTTCAGCATGTTAACCATGGTCAAAGGGTTAATTTTTTCATAATCTCTATAATAATAGTATTGAAATAATTATAATTTTAATAGATCAATTATACTATGGATAATAATTATGAAATATTATTATGAAAAGTGAACTACATTACAATCGTGGAGATGGTGGTTCATACGCCCGCCTGAGTAACGTTTCCATTTCTCAACAATCTTATTGAAAAAAAGGTAAGAATAATTTTATCTTTCTAAAATGATCATAATATAATAAATATAATATTGTTTGTTTAATTATACTTATATATATATCATTCATGTGATGTGGTTATGAAGAACTAATCAAATCACCTCATGGAAAAGGTAGTCCACAAATGGGAAAAAATGACGTTATCATTTTTCAGTGAATAGAAATGAAAGAAATTATATAATATTTTATAAATTAATATTTATAAATATTTTACAAATATAATATATACACATTAAATCTATCATTATAACCATTTATGGGAGGTGGTGATGAAAAATGAAATACATCAGTTTGTAAGGACGTAGTCTATCGTACACAGAAACGATGAATTCCTATCAATTTGATGGATATTTTAGATAGATATAGTTCATTAACTTAAACAAATAAATTATAAGAATATGTATGATATTTTTGTTAACCCTATTGATTATTACCATAATATTAAAGTCTTCCCCCATTTAAGGTTTAATAATATTACTATTAAATAAAAACGTCCCCTAAATAGACCGTATTTGATGTAATTAACCATATCCAATTAATTTTATATAATATAATATTTTTATGAATTTTATATCATTTATTAAAATATTATTTATTATAACATATTATTAATGAAAATTTTTGAACTATTCATTTACTTTGACATTAATAATATCCTGAAAAATAATAATTATAATTCAATTAATCCAAACCACTAAACTATGCCATGTTAATATAAAAATCATGTAATATGATGATTCATTCAAATAATGTTATGTTAAATAATTTTAAAATAATTAATTTTATTTTTCAATTAATAGAATAATTACTCTAGAAGTGTTGCGTAAGATGTTAATATATTTGTTACTTAACTAAAATTTAAAGAAAAATTGTCATGATAAAATATTGTAATTTAAATTTAAAATGGATATTCAAAATAAAAAATGTTCGGTATTTATATTTAAGTTAAAAAATGTATAGTTTTTATACGAAAGAGTGTGTCATTTTTGGCTTTATATTCACTTAAATATTATGAAGGTCTAAATCATACCTAAATGGAAAATAAATCCATATATTATACTTTTTTGTGGTTTTAGATGAGATATATTCATCCAAAAAATAATAATTCAAGTGTTAGGGTCATTTTATAGTCTTTTTCATTTCATTATCAACTTTCATTACACAATTGTTCTTCTACCGCGGTAACAAAAATTACTAAAGTTACCTTTCAGAATGTCCAAAAATAAAAGGGACCTATTTAGAAAATTTTAAAACACTAATTTAAAAAATTTAAAACCCATAATTGATATAATTTAATTTAAAATCAAACACGTAAAACACAGCATAAAACATGTTTTTAGAAAAATAAATTTTAAGCCCAAAATGTACTTATAAAAAATCAATTATAATTATGATTCAAATGAATTTAATTATATTATATTTAATTAAATAATACTTATATTACTTTGAGGATAAATTCAAATCATTGTGGTACTTTTAAATGAATGTAAAATGATATTTTTACAAAAATCAGTTGTTTTTACTAAACACTAAAAAATCAATCTTTTATAAAAATACAAACATTTCAAAAAACATATTATTTTTATATGTTGATTTAAAAAATTATATCCTTTTATCGACTAAAATTTCAAAAAGTTTACAAAAATTACTTATAATTATTTTCTCACAAAAATTAATAAATATCCATTTCTGAAAAAAAAACATATATTTAAAGAATAAAATAAACTTATTAAAAATTGAGTGATTATTTACAAATAATTAATCAATACACATGTATAGATTAAACACTATATATATGATTCAAAAATTATTTGATTCTATTCATTCCCTAAAATTTAACGGTTTGGTTATTAGAGTCATATTTAAATAATAATATATCATGGATTGTTTAGGCTACGTGTTGTGTATACTGTATTCTATTTAATGTAATATTTCTTTTAAAATATTGGGATATTACATTCTCCCAACCTTTAGTAAATTCCATACTCTTAATTTTAAATTGGTCTTAGAAATCAATGTTTTTACTTTTTCAAAATAAATTTCATGAAATCCCACCTCATAAAAGGGATAATGAAACATCTTCTTGATTAGAGAGAAAGGGAGGTATAAATTCCATCTAGAATAACACATAACCAGGTTTTCAAATATGAAGAAATTAGTGGGAAGTAAAAATATTGAAATGGAAGAGAAAACTAAATCATAAGTACTGATATGGAGTGATATAGAACATGGTCATGTGAAATTTAATGTCCATAAAAACATAAACCCATGAGGTGTGAAAATAACATTCAATTTATCATAAGTGAATATAATAGGATAAGAAAACTATAGATACATTTCCCAGTTTTGAGAAACGCCGTTAATATATGTATTAATTATATAAGGAAATATACTAACTTTATAGGTAGTAATTCATCCTTTAATCAAGATCAACCATAAACTCTTCTTCTACCCCAAACAGTGAGTATTCAAGATGAATTTGTTTTATTCTTGAAGCACATTAATCAACCTCCATCAGAACGTATACTTTAACAAATGTATAAGAAGAAATAAATAATATCGTTAGACATTGAACCAAACCATAATAGTTATATAAATTTATGTTAATTCCCAAAATGAATAAACCTTCATATGATATAATACAACATTAATCTCTGAAGCCTCAACAATAACACCCAAAGTTCAACAAAAATATTTTCAAAAATAACTAACATTAAAATACATAAAAATATTCTTGATTAATATTTAAACCCAAATATTATAATTATTTGATCACATATTCTTAAATTTTAATTTCACATTTATCTCCAAATAATATCAATCTCTCTTAATGTCTCATACCAAAAATGCTTATAGCATATCTATAATATTTCCAAGACATTCTTATAATTTCAATAAATTACTTGAATCATGATAAACCCAAATTTAGATCATATATTCTTCCAAATTTTAAATCAAAATTTACTCTCCAAATAATACCTCATGATAAACCTAAGGTGTAACGCCCCGACCCTAGTTACCTAGAGTCGGTGCCTTATTACATAACATTGGCATGATCACAAGAAATATCAAGTATCGAAAGACCGATTAGTTTAGTATCCTTGGAATAACTAGATACATTCATAAAATTTACATTACATCATAATATAAAAACTACAACAATATAGTCTCCATAGTATACACTCTTATCCCCTCGTACTATCCCTGCAGGTCCTTCATAAAATACTTCTTCACATCCTGGGAAAAATAAAACCTAGAAAGGGGTGAGCTCAAATGCCGAGTAAGGATAACATTATAGCGTAAATTTTCATAAATAAGTATAAAAATTTAAGGAAATGTATAAGTAAAACAAAATCCTTTTAAACATGAACTTCAACATAATATGGTAGAAATAAAAAGAAATAATTCCATATACTTATTAACATGGATATTCTACTAGTCTAATAATCACATGCAATATCAATAACCACTTTCATAATGATGAAATGCATAATGTCAGACTATCATAACAACATAGTCAAGGCCTTGTGCCAAGACTAAAAATAAGATATTGTCAAGGCCCTGTGCCAAGATACTATTTTGTCTCATGAGACCTACCGATGCATCGAGAAGCTATAGTGGGCTCCACCCGTCACATATTAAGTCCAATGCATTCCTCATATGAACAGGTTTAAACATAACATAAACATTCGTATTAAAACTAGAAAACGAAATGTCAATAATTTCTCTATAAACCATGAATGGTATAAAAATAGAACATCCATAGTCAAAAATATCACAAACCCTTCAATACAATATGGATGTTTTGTATCATAATAAATAAACTTCAAATAATCTTAAAATCCGTCAAAGGATGTTGACATAGATGAAATCAAAACTGTTTGAGAGAAATATCTTCTTTTTTTTAAATCATTTAAAAGTCACGTGATTATAAAATAAAACATTTAATTTGAAAGTATTATTATAATCTTGTAAGGTAATATTAAATGATTTTATAATGGCGAAAAATAATTGCACCCGTCGTATAAGTTAAAAAAACATTCTTACCTTAATTATTTCGAAATGGTTAAAAAGGACCGTGTTTCGAAAACGATAGAAATATTCCTTTATAAACTTCTTATAAAAAGTCAACAAGGGTATAAATTAATTTATCTCATATTCTTTAAAATTATAAGAGTGAATTGAAATACATTTTTAAGAAACATGGATGTTGATGATAAAGAGGTCCCAGTAGGTAATTACGTATAAACAACCTCGGATAATGAAGAGATTGTGAAATAAACCCTTACCTTGTACTCTGACATGGTTGAGGTTAGGTTAACCTCCTGTATAATAGTTAAAACATTGTAATTATTTTATACAAGAACCATTTACATAATTATGATATCATATATGATCTTTTATTAATGCTTTGTTAATAATATTTTAGTATTATCATCTTTTCGGGAGTTAACTTAATCGTTTTCTTTTATATGTTTTGTTACATAAGGCATGTTTGATATGGATTGGTTGTATATGATTCATATCCATAATGATATCAAGTATTTAATAATTATTTTTAATCATCAAATGAGAATTATACTGAATGGATACGATGGGGAATGAATCTCATCGCGTTCGTGTAGACGGTAGTCCGTACGTACGCACGAGCGACAATATCATTATTTTGATATTAAAATAATATATAATTGGATGTTATATCATATATAAATAATCATTATCATGTTATATTTATTATTTACATGACTTATACATCATTATTATACCCATCTAAATAATAATATATTGAATAACAATTACACTATGACGTGGAGACGGTAGGCCGTACGTACACACGTATGGTGACATGTCATTCAAGGGATGGATAGAATAATAAATATGGTTGTACGATATTTATAATAACATCACAGTATATATAATATACTAGAGTTTTTATTTTAAAATGGGAATAACAAAGAAAGAATATGTTGTGGAAGAAAGGAACTTGAAAGAGGGTGGTGAAAACATAACCTCTTCTTCAGGTTCTTCCTTTTGATTTGACCAAAACGGGTATTTAGGTTGGATTTATGATTAAACTAAGGCCTTTAGGATTAATTTAGGGATGTTGATAGAGTATTTGGGTAGGGTATGGCCGAGCCAAAAGGCTGTCAATGTGTGAATTAGTGAGAAGGGGGAGTGCCCTTTTATAAGAGGGGTGAGGGACACCTTTGGAAAAGCTAGAAATATTATATTATAATAAATTCATATTCTGTTTAAAATGGCTCCAAAGTGGATTATTTAGAGGTTAAAGTGGGTATCGGTCAAAAACCACTCAACCAATATGTTTTAGACGGGTTTGGGTCACTATATTAACATTATCTTTTAGTTTTAACTCTTAGTTAATCAGTTTAACAGTTACCATGTCACTTTGTATTTTTATATTATATAGTTAATAAACATACTATATACATCCAAGAGACCCCCAAGTGGCCCATTAATGATACAAATATCATGATACAATCCCATTTTCTGATCCTTAGATTTTTAGGAATAGAATATAAATTAATAATATAATATTTGGTTTAAAAACTCTTTTATGTCATTTTTGACACTATTGGCTATTTTGTTTTTGATAATTCCATAACAGCATTATTACTTCGAAAAGAATTTATATAACCAATAATAATATGTCATATTAACCTATAAAATTATTTTAATTCATAAAATGCCTCAAATTACGTTTATTTTGATCTTTTTAATATCAATTATTTTAATATTTCATTAATTATGTAATTACTCCAACACCATTGTCTCATAAATAAATTAAATTATTTAATGTCTAAAAATTATACATAAACTAACATTATGTAGGAAATCTTTTTATCTTTCTAATGAATATTTACAATCGAATTTATCTTATATATTACCCTATATTAAAAATGTTTTAGTTATTAAACATTGATTTTAACTCCTTTAACTCTTCTTTGAATTAAATACTAATTAATGTCCTAATCTAATCCAAGTGGACATAAATGATAATATTTTATTCCTAAGGTTGTTTTTGGTCGATATACCCTTGTCCAATAGAATTAGGACATGTTTTAGGGTAATATTAATATCATTTTTACCCTTAATTACCCTATTTACTTTTAACTGGGGTAAATAAAAGTAAAAAGTTACTATTCAACAAAAATTGTTTTCATCTCATTGAACCACATTTTACTCCTTGATATTAATTGTGTCTCCTGGATTATTGAAATTCCACTCACAGAAGTGGTAAAATTATGTTTTATGTGAATTTCCAAATTCTCCTAGGAGGTGGGTAAAAGACGGTGAGAAGTTCAATAAATTTTTTATATATCTAAAATTATTATAAACTAACTCCAATGAATTAAATTGCACTTATATAGGTATTATGTATCTATTTTGACCTTAATTAATTTTAAATAAATAATTATTTAAATAAAAATTTGGTTTTAAAGTATAACTCAGTGCTTTTTCACTATTCATCAAAAATTGAATGTTTTCAGAAAAATAAAAAAAAATTCACCCTAGGCTAATTTTGATATTCCAAATCTGAAAACAAAGTACATTTTTAAAGATAAAATTTATAAAATTTCAAAAAGTGGGTATTACTATTCATAACAGGTAGTTTTATTGGTTGTGGTGTGTGTGTTAGAACTCAAAGTTGCGTACAACACATGCTACTATATTATTCAAAGGGAAGCGTACCGTGGAAGCATGAGGTGTTACATAAGGGTTACACATAACTCATCCAAATAAAACAGATTCCAAAATATCATTATCCACCTTAAAATTCCATCACATAAAACCTCAAAGGGTGTATAATACATTTTACTTATGATCAAACATATACTCAAAAACCCATGATGGTATCCCTAAAACATAAAAAAATCTCATTAAAACATATTAAACTATAATGTTTTCTGAACAATTATTTGATATCATTTTTAAGGCCTTGAACCCACACTTCTTGATACGGTTCTAAAGGTATAAACATTACATTTCTGGTTTTGATACTAATAAATGTGACCCAATTATTTTCCAACAAAACATTACAGCATCAAAAGGAAATATTGTATTACTTATATATCCATGAAGCTTTTAGGCTTAGAGTTTCGTATAATTATGAAAAAAATATTAGCAAAATCAATTCATAAAAAATTTGTTCCTAAATATCAATATTATCTTCTATAAAGAACTCAACACATTAAAACATTCTTGACACAAATAATTTATCTTCATTCTTCATAACATTTTTGAAAAGTAACATAATAAGGGTAAGATAAAATACTAATTATGTTTATACATAATATTCATCAATTAAATTTAATCAATGAGATTAAGATGATCATAAGGCTATGATTACATGATCATAACATAAGAGAATAATTACCCATTAATACTTGGATCATAAATTATGAAACATGGCATAAGGATTTATCAAAGGAAAGAATAATTTGAATCAAAAATAATGATCCATGAAATATCAATAATTATCAAATTATTAATTAAAAACCCAAATCTTTTCACCAAAAAGAATTATGAAATACTTTTCTTTAAACATAAAATCAGTATATTACATTATAAAATCATATGATTTCTGTAAAAACCCCATAGTAAGCATAAATATATCACATAAAAACATGAGTAATCATTTCCATATCCCTATTTTAAATACGATAACTTGAATTATTGAACTTAGAATAACCATCAGGATTACACATAAAATAACCATCATGGCTAAAATTTAAATTACTATCATAGTATATTATGATAATATATTAGGATAAACCAAGTCGGTAAACTCAGTTTCTTTACCCAATTCATTAAAGAGAAATAATGGGGCCACCTTCCCTTGGGAAATAATGGAACTACCCATCATTATAAATAATTCCAATGAAATATAATATAATAATATAAATATTTCCTCATAAAACCATTCTTTTCACCCATAATAAAACATTTTTAGATATTAATATATCATTTCTTTTAAAACCCATTTTTTGAAACATAAATCACTAAAACAATGTAATTTTGTCTTTTATTTAAAGGTAACATGAAATATTATAAGGTAATACAAACATAAAATAATAGTTATGTTGGAGATAATAGTCTTTGTTTCTATATACATTATAATAGAACATTCCTTCCATAACTTTATTAACCAATGGAAAATAAATAGGTTCCATGAAAATAAATTTTAAGCAATAATAATATATCTAGAAAAATAATTAGGATGGTATAATTAAAAAATATCCCCATAGGATCATTAGTTACATGATGTGTTATTGATGTTGATGAATGGAAACACAATTAAAAATCATGAAAAATTATGGTGGAAAATTAACTTTTCTATTTGAAAATGAATTTTAAAAACTAAAAATTCCTAAAAAAAATTGATAATATATTTTGATGAAAATAACATTGTAAAAATATAGAAAAATATTAAATTAAAATAATTGTAATAATAAAAGGAAAATTAGTTGATGTGTTAATGTAAAAAAATAAAAAAAAAATTCAATAATTTTTTAAAGAGGGTCTAAAGTGGCCCATTTAGAAAACAATAAGAAATTTCAATTTTAAAACCTTTTAATATAATATCAAAGATAATGTTAAATATATTTATTAAAACATTCATGTTTATAATGGAATTTTTTCAAAACATTTTAAAAACCATGGATATGGAATAGAAATATTCCTAGTCTAAAAAGAAGATACATGATCAGTATCACTAAAAAACATTCACTATAAGATTTTTAAGGATTTATGATGGGAAATTAATTATTAATTTCTATCTTTAATAAATATTTTTAACTGGAATCCATGTCTATTCTCTCATCACAGTAATTGGGGTCGTAATAAAGGTTTTTTCCAATAGGATGTCATAAAAAACTCTTTTTATGATGGAATTTGATTCCATAACAAATAAAAATTTTAAAATTTTTAAAAAGTTAATTGAAATTGATATAGCTATCCATTGAAATTTATATTAAAAATTTTATATTCCAAAAAAATAATTAAAAAGAACAATTTTGATAAATATACAAATATAAAAAACAAACATAATATTATTAAATAATATGACATTTAATATGCTTATCAACCCAAAATACATAACAGTCATAAAAACACTAAACATCAATTACTATCAATTGGAAGTGGATCACTCAAAGGTTGAGGGGGAGGAAACACAATACCAACATAATAAGAAAGAATTTGCATATACTTCCACATCTACTCATCTTTGTAACAATTCTTATCAAGCTCCTCCTTCCTCTCCCTCTACATCCATTCTATAATCTCATCCTGATCTCTTATCCTCTCATAATATTGTGCAGTAGATGACACTGATGACTCTATATTAGCTACCTTCATGCTGAATGGTGAAATTTTAGATGTACCATAACAAATAGTAGGTGTCAGTCCTAAATCAAGGCGGGTCCCCTAGCCTTTCTAAACACCATGCATACTCACCCATATCCAACCCCATTCACTGAAACCTAACTACTAAATAGCGCCTCCATTTCTATATACATGAATCTATTTTTAATGGATAACCAAAATCTCATATGTTTCCTTTAAATATAATTATAAATTAGAAGAAAAAAATAAGTAGTTTTTTAATAAAATACTAACCACAATCTGGAATTATTTGTCACAAAAAAGCTATCATGTATTTGTGTATGTGTACATATTATTGTAAGCATAAAAACCCATACTAGAGAGGACATTATAAGTCTTTATAATATAAAAAAATTAAATTTAATGTATATACACATTAATTGATAGTATTTATGACTATATATCGTTGATGTATACCAAATGTAATCTCCTAGCTCTATGTGTGACCTCTATCCCCCCCCCCTATTCTCACACCCAGATATTGGACTCCTTTTAAATGTATCTCCTACCCAACAGGATAACATTACATCCACTTACTAAGCTAATATATAGTTAGTTTGATGGTATATGCAAGACTGGTCAAAAAATGGTAAAATAATCTCAAGTCAAGGATTACTTCCTTAGGTTGTGTAAAATCAAATGAAAATGTTCATGTATACAAATATATCATTCCTATGATATAGGGTCTCTCAAGATATCATCAATAAAATACCATAAATTATGAAAGACAATTAAAACCACGTCTTACTTATTAAAAAATATGAAATAAAATATATTATTTAATAATGTATATTATAGTGGTCGAACTTATACTGATAAATGACATTGAGAACATGATCCCATAAAACCCATTACGTAGAAAAATTATTTCTTAGAATATCACTAGCCATCCCACTTTATAAATGCTAAAAACTTTTAATATAAAAAAATCAAAATGTTATTACCTAAATTATTACAAAAACATAATATAAAATAAATACCTTAAATAATTAAACAAACCTCTGCAAACAAGGATCAAAATAAAGAGATGAAAGTTTCTATGAATAAGGATATTCAATAATTAATAGATTAAGGTTACACCCCCTACTATTGAGAAAACCATCCTACATATTAGAAGAATCATCCTCGTCATCAAGAATTATGGCATCTGCGAGATAATAAAATAGATCATTGAAAGCATTTATAGTCGTCTGAAAAAATATAATCCTACCTATAAATTTTTTTATCACTTTACAATAATTTTTATTAGAGATATTGAATATAAAAAACTAATAATTCCTAACATCATTGAAGGAACATAATATATCATTGGGTACAACTATCTGAAATAAAAAAATCACCTATAAATAATTGTTAATACAAATGTCAAATATAAAATACTAATAAATACTTGAATATAATACAGAATTTGTCATATTCTTCCTCATGTTCCTTGAGGAAAATTCCTTCATCTTCATCGTCATCATTTTCAACATCCACGAATCTTTCAGTTTCACCATCCCTTATTACTTCATCAACATTATCAATATCATCAGACCATAACTAGTGGGTCTTATAATTTGTATATATATATTATTGGTTAAGATATATATTTAGAGATGTTTCCTAAAAATTTCAATAAATTTAACTTGAATATAACCATATTAATTTTGAAGATATTGATTGTCATGAGATTTCTTTTTTATTACACACCAACAACCATTACAATCTCGCAAAACATCATAGTAATTTTCATAATAAACATGATGTGCATGATGAAACAAAATAAATGTTCATTTTATGTATGAATAATGTTATATTTGCATTTAATGAGTCCATGTCATGGATTAAATCAAAACCCTCGATCAGTATCAAATAAATGGTATTTAATCATTTTTACGTAATTTATCCCCAGATAGCATAATTCAATTATTTCATCCAGCATACAATAAAAGTAAACTTTAATTTATTTATGAAGATATATTTTCAAATAAAAACCATTGTTAATTTATTTTTTATTCAATATATATGCTTTTATGTAATTGAAATCCATTAACCACATACCAATTTTAGTATTTTACCAATTCTAATAGAGGGTTTTTGAGAACACTTAATTGACTAACAATTTTATATTTATGTTTTTTTTTCTTCCAAAAATAAAAACTATTAATAATAGATAATATTACAAAACTAATTTAATGTTCTATCAATAAAAAATTAACTTACCATTCACTAAAACCAATTCGAAAAATTTCGTTGATGACGTTATTCAAGAGTAGTAGGGATAATTTGAAATAATTGGTTTTTCAAACAATCATCTAATATTCTATAAAAAATAATGTAAATAAAAGTATATATTATAAAAAATTTAAATATTAATAATAATTAGTAGTTACACTTTAAATTTTTTTATTTGTTTATAATTTACTGAAAATATGTATAAGGTCTAGGCAGTTCTTCATTTAAATTCCATCATTCATGATAACTAGAAAAACCAACCTTGGGCTCATTAAAAAATGACAATAAATGATTTATGAAATCATGAAAATTTTCTTCATTATTACCCATGTGATTCGGTTTTGATGGATATTCCGATTAAAAATAACAAGAATATAAATTTTAAATTTCCTCCTATGGGTATGCTTTTTTAATTGGCCCTTCAACTGATTATTTTTACGTACTTCCTATAATTTTTTATTATATATACTAAATGGTTACATCCCTTAAAATTTTTACATCCCTAAAACATTGTATTCATATATAAAATTCAATATTAAATATTATATTGAGTCAAAGAAGTTTTTTGGGAATATTTTCTCCAATTTATATAAATTTATAACAATATATCTTCTTATAGTATACTCAAGGCAACATAAAACATTGTTTTTGAACAAATATCTCAGAATAAATATGATATTTCGGTCAACACATCCCAAATTAAAGAATTAAACATACCAATAAGACCAATAGGAATCAATATTTCTTTTATAACAGGGTAGTCATGACTATTTAACCTGATAATATGTCCATTTCTAGTGCAATGAGAAAAAATTGAAGAATTGCCATCTTGTAACTACAAATCTCTAATCCATTGAAATAATAAGAAATTAATTTCTATAAAAATTTAATAATATACTTTATATTCATTATATTTTGTAATCATTCATCTTAAAATACTTCATGGTCAAAACATCTATACATATGGGCACGATCTAACCATGCCTTTACAGTATCTTTATCCTTACTAAGTGTGTCCAATGAAGCATTACATATATAATGTAATGAACCCAAAAATCACACCAATATCAAAGGTCCCAAAAAATACTCTATTAAATCCAATTATGATCCATCCCAAATCAATTTATTTATGTTCATTTATGGTTTTTCCAAAAGTAATAAGAGGTAATGGAAAGATGGTAGATTTTACTAGAATACCTGAGAGAACAGATAGTGGTTCATCTCTTTAAATTCTACCTTTTGTAAAATTATTTTTATTTATTCAAAAATGGTGATATACGGGAAGAAACCTCTGATGACAGTCAAAATAACTACTATATCTCCCATTTCCAAGCATAAATTATTTTTTCTCATCCATGTAGTAAGGAAAACATTTTACACCATGTTCACTCCGTCCATATAACATACCATATGCCATAAAGTCACTCTTCATCCAAATTAATGAAAACATTAGTGAAAAAATTGATCTACAAGCATATAAAATGTAGTTACACAATTATTGCATAATGAAATTAACTCATAAATTAGTGGATTCAAATAAACATAAATATTCTTCTTCAACTTTGCTAGATTTAATACACCTATATATATATATATTGTTCCTTAATCATCATCTAGGGAGGTAAGTTGTATGATGTAATGAAAAAATTACAAAAATAATATTGACTATCAGAATCACAAAATTGGAAAAAAAACATATTTTAAAAGACCCAATCATGTGATATAATATTCTAAATAAAAATATGGATGTCTCTGATCAATTTTTTTTCCATGAATCACCATCACATGGATGATCTAATATTTCACAAATGGAAATATTTTATTTATTTCATATCTTCAATGAAACTATTTTTTGAGACATAAATAAATGGTATAAATTGGGTGTAATTGGAAAGTACCACAACTATTTCATAATAAATCTAGGAATTCCTTATTTTTTATCTTTATACCTTGATTCTCCACATGTTTGAAAAATAACTAATTATTCATTTTAACATGAATGGATCTTATAATAACTAATACCCAAATTATATAATGGACTCTTAGTTTCATAAAAATTGTTTTTATTGTATTTCTGTCAGGAAACAATGATCTAACCAAAGAAATTATTTGATCAAAGAGATTATTTTAAATTCAAAAAATCTAATTTAATAGACATAAATTTGTTAACAGATTAATTATTTCGTATATTACATCCTAAATTCAAGGAATCCTAATTATATTTTAAAAAATTGTAAATTTGATAAGATTCTGATTTCATATTTAGAATATCATTCTGATTTATTTCTTCTTGAAGAGCCGGTCCAGCAGCCTCATGTACAAAATTCTAAAATGATAGATCTGAAACCAATTTTTTTTTCCATATTCCATTCACCATGTTAATAGCTAAAAATATAATTTATCCCAAAATCAAAATTTATTAGATGAAGTCAAATATTGAAAAAAAATTGAATCTTTAAAGATAACATTTCATACCTGAACATTTAATTGTTCTTTTAGAAACATGTTTTGAATTTGATGATGGAAATGATATAAATGGTTTCAACACCCTCAACATATAAAAGTTTTTTTCTAGATATGTTTATATTTTTATGATGATTTATCCAGTCACTATTTCATAAAATAAATAGGTATCTACTACCTAAGTCTATAGTTATATATAAAAATAACATAAATAAGAATATTTATTACTCATTATGACTAATTATAAATTATTATTATATTTTAACTCCCTAGAATATTCAATGGAATATTCTTGGAAATATATTTTGAGTGAGGTTTTGAGTTATTAGGGGATTCTGGGACTCATAGAGGCTCAACACAGATAGAATGAAAATCTTAAATATATTAAAACACGCATGCACTATTTTCCCAAAATAATGGATTATCTCTTGAATATTGTCTCATATGAAAAACATAAGACCACCATCTAGTCCAGTATGTGGGGTTTACCCTATGTGTGATATAAAATTGGGTTATATCTAGTGTTTAGTTACATCTTTCATGAGGGTAATTAATTTAATATTTTTTTTATTTTTTTTACAAAAAATTGAAGTATCTCCTGAATGGTGTATCATATAATAAATATGTGAGGACTATTTGGTCTGGAATTTGGGTTTTACCCTATAGAAAAGATAACATTTTTGGGTTATAGTTTTTTAGTAAAATCATATGTAAATTTTTACAAAAAGTTAAAGAAAAACTCAAATAGTGTGTCATATGAGAAATTAGAGAACACTATTAGGTCTGGGACACAAGTTTTACCCTGGACATGACATAAAATTTCTGTCTGTAGAGTCTTTGGTAACATTTCACTCAAAGTTAATTCATTTAATATTTTTTTTATAATTATTTATAAAAAAATTATGTATCTTTTAAATGGTGTCTCGTATGTGAAATCAGAGACCCCCATTGTATCAGGATGTGGGGTTTACCCTAGACGCAACATTATATTTGTGTGTATCGTGTGTTTGGTAATATCAAATATGAGGATAATTCATTTAAATTTTTTATCATAATTTATACAAAAAATTTAAGTATCTTTTGAATAGTGCTTTATATGAGAAATTTGAGACAACTATTAGTTATGGAATGTGAGGTTTACCCTAGGTGTGAAAAAATATTTTTTCACATTGGGTGTTTGGAAACATGACATGTGAGGGGTAACCTTTTTAATAATTTATTAAAATTATATATATATTCTTACAAGTTATCAAAATTTAATAATATTTACTAATTATTACTAATATTTCATAATTATTTAGTAATTATAATGAAAATTATAAATTAATAATATTTTTAATAATATTATTTCTTTAGACTTATAATTGTCAATTTTAATAAAACGGTATCTGTTATATATTTTTTTCCAGTAACTATAAATTTTTTATTGATTATTGCATATATTTATTATATAATAATTTAAATTTATTATCTGTAAAGAATATTTATCCAAAAATCTTCATTATTACTATTATTTTTTACATTTTAATGAATCCCAAAAAAATACATTAAAAATATTCACAAAACATTTATGAACCTCAATGATTTTTTTGTGGCTAAATAGATCCTTTATTAACAAGTAATAAATATAGCTACATTTTTTCGTTATATATTTTTTTCATCAAAATACTTTTTATAATGTTTTTTTATAAAAAAATCATCGAAAAAGTTTTTTTCAAAAAAAAATTATTTAAAATGATTTTCTCCTCATTTTTACAAACCACACATTTCTTATTTATTTCATGTGATATATATATATATAGAGTACCTATTTCTTAATCACATTTATATACATCAAATATATTTTTACATGTTTTTTTAAAAAATATACATATCAAATATATATATATATATATATATCAAAACCCCTGCATATTTTTTAACATTTGTATATGAATATTTACATGTAATATATATTACATGATTTCATAATCAAATATATTTTTACACATTTTCACAAACAAATATACATATCAAATTTATACATTTATACATATATATATATATCAAAAAAATTACACATTTATTTTAAAAGTTCATATATGTATATTCATATGTTAATATATATATATATATATCAAAAAAATCAAAACTATATTCACATGTTTTAAATAAATTAAAACCAATCATAATATGAAAATCAACCATGATTTAATATCACAGCCACAATCCATGAATTATCATAATTCAACAAAAATTATATCACCATAAGCATTAAATAAAATATTCCAATTAAATAGATTTATATAAATAGTGTTAACATATATATAAATATCAGACAATACTACAAATAATTTCCTTAATAATTATATTTCTAATAATAACATAATATGAAAAATTATTGTATGTCTAAATACCAAACAGGAAAATCTAATAAATATAATGGTTAAACATTGAGAAAAATACCTCAAAAAAATTAGAATCATCCCATGAATAGTTTTTGGTCCCCCCAAATAGGGAATAATAAACTTTCAATAACCCTATAAACAAAATAGACCATTAAAATTGTTTAAATTTTTTTACCTTGGATTTGAAAAGACTAATTTCTATAAGATTGAATAGAAAATAACAAAAAAAAAGAGGAGAGAAAATGAGTTTTTTCATGGGGTATTTAAACATAAAATATGCAAGAAATCAGATCTAATGATGGATTTCTAGAGTGGTTCATCAGAGAGTTACATGACGGGAATGATGTCATAAAGGGGAGAAAGAAATCAGGTAGGGGCAGAGGATAAAAGGGGTCACATTATTTTAAATTTTTTATTTGAAATGATTTAATAGAAACGAAATTTATTCTATCACTATAGGTAATTTTTACTAACCTTTTGGGATGTATAATAAATTTTATCACAAAAATATCTTATCGTGCTAAATATTAGTGATGTATATAAGAGTCAATTGCTATTATCCATCACAAAAAATAGTTATCATGATATGGTGGGCATGCACACTAAAATTATTTATGGTGGAAAATATATTTCATTAAAAATAAGTTCTAATTTTCAATGGAAAATTTTATACATCACAATTAAGTATTTCTACATGACTATTTTTGAAGGGTCTCTTCCCCATCATAGGTGACCCATCATAATTATCAATTTTGTTCAGTAGTATTTCATAATTATTCATTAATACAAAAGGGAGTGTATAGAAATTATACATGTTAAATACATTCATAAATATAGAAGAATAAAATATATTTAGTTTAATAAAATAATAGAATATTATTTCCCCCCAATGAACCTTTAACATAAACATTTCCAAAAAGAAAAGAGATGGTCACATAAATCCTTTTCTACTAGGATAACTTTTCAATCATAAGATACATGAAATAAAACATCATATGATACATTAAATATCATGACAATAAGTTGATTAATGATATAACTTTTCAAAGGTTCAGTATATACACCTCATAATATATTATAGGTGCATTTCATCAAAATTATGTCCCAAATAAATTGAGTTTGAGAAGAATAAACCTTACAAATATCATATCATTTATTTGAGAATAAATCAATGAAGAGGTTATGTGTAACAAATATACATCCATAAAATATAATTGAAAATTAAGAATAAAGAAATTTAGAGACTGATTCACACATAATCATGGAATAATAAAGTCAATGGAGAAAAGTTATAACATAATAAAATAAAATTTAGTTAAAAACCATTTACCAATACATAACAATCAAAGAAAATACATTTTGATAAAATAATTAAAATTGAATCTTAAAAAATCATGAATTATATAGGATTCATGATATAACATGAAAAAGGGTAGTATATACTCCATATAAAATAAATTATGTGTTTAATATCAAAATTTTCATTAATGAAAAGAAATTGTGAAGAAATCATTAACCTCGAGTCTAGACATGCTATATATGTCCTTTAACACTTGAATAATAATAACATATCAATAAAAAAGTTAATATTTTTTTTTCTTTAATCCTTTATCCTTAAACCATTTATTTTATTAATGTATTTTATTACTTAATCAGTTAAGTCCACAACGGGTGTTTTGAGGATATTCGGTTCATAATTCCAAAACATCACCATGTTGACCATGGTCAAAGGGGGTATTGTTACCTAATATTCAGAATGATAATTATAAGGCCCTAGCCTTAAACCTTACTTAATCTTGAGTTAATACAAGATTACACATTGAGGATCTTTTCAGGTTTAGAGTTTTAGAGAATTAAATCATAAAACGTGCATTACATTCCACATTTAAACAAAGTGGTTACATAAAAGTCAGGATTCATTCTTCCCATCAACAGAAACATATTTAAAATAAAACTTGGATTCTTTCTTGACACATCCTTGACACTATCATCACATCACGTACCTTTCCCTTGACCTGTGAAAAACATTTTAAAAACTTTCGATGAGCATAAAAAATCTCAGTAAGGGATATAAAAATATGGAAAGGAAACATGAGTTCATATATACATAAGAATGAAATCATACTTTACCCATAAAACATAGGCACTTTAACATACCTCATCAAACCATGAATAAATCATAGAAATCATAAGACATAAAGGTAACTTGAGGCATTCATAACATTCTTACGTAGGGAGTAACCCTCTTGGTTACGTTTGGAATACCCATCACAGTATATTCCCTAAATCTCTTCGGAGAAACATTAACATTTCACTCATTCGCGTTACCCAATGCATTGGAGAGCTATATCGGGCTCACCCGCCCTTAGTTTGTCACGGAACCACCCGTATTCATAAAAAATGCCCAAGAACCATAACATAATCATATAACATAACCTAAGCACAAAAAAAAGATAACATTCTCACATTGTAATAACAATATAACATTTTATGATATTGAAAAAATGAATCCATTCTAAAAACCATTTTCCAAACCATATAAAACATTTAATAAAGAGATTTTTGAATCAAAGTGTCCCAAACCACTTTGAAGCTTTTAAAATTTTAAACCATTAATATCCATATAAATAAATCCTTAAAACCATTTTGAAAACATGGATATTAATGAGAAATATTTATAACAATAAATCATTAAAACATTTAAAACGATATTTTAGTTAAAGTGTTTTTAACAAAATGAGAGACACTTGAATACAATAATTGAGGAATAACATTTAATTAGAACTTTATAATATCATGAGAATAGAGGTATTCATGATATAATATTCCAAAGGACAGTATATACACCATATAAGAGTGAACTGGTGCATAAAAATAGTGATGTCTCAATAGAAATGTAAAATGAGATGAAATCCATAATAAAGAAGGTATCCTTAAATCAAGGATAAATAAATCTCATAATTATGTGTGAAAAATTTAAATACACCCAATATAAGTTAATATTGAGTGTAAAACAATCAAGGGTCATTCACACATATTCAAAGGATGACATATTCAATAACTACATGTTGAACCCAAAGAAATCGAAATTGGGTTAAGAAGTTCCCTTGGTAAAATTCGACAGCCTAACGGCGTCACATAAAATTTTAGAAAAAGAGTTGATAAGAGAGATAAAGGGTATCTCATCACTTGTACATAGAATTTACATCAATACGGATATATAATAACATATCCCAACATTAAAATATGTAAATTAAAAGAACCAACAAAAGAAGTCTTTTAAAAAGAGGAGGGTGAAAGGTTCCCTTACCGACTTGGGTATCTTTCAAAACATACACCCCATGAAAGAAGGACAATAAAACATTGATGTAAATACTCATAAACGAAATTATATTACACAAAGAGTATAATAATGGGCAGTACATATACCACTCAAAGGAAATGGTGGCAAATGTAGCACAAATCTCACGGGAATAAAAGTGAGATGAAAAATCCCTTACGAAAACTCGGCAGCCTATCGGCGCAACTTAAAACATCCAAAAATCTATTGCTGAGATAAAATAGGGTCTCTCATCATATTACAATAAAATTTAAAGAAAGAGGAATATAAAAGAACATCCCCCAACATAACAAAGAGGAGCTTAAAAGAAGTGACATAAAGGAGAGTACTTAAAAAGAATGAGAGAGGTTAGATCTCTTATGAAAATTCGGCAGCCTAACAGCGCCACTCAAAACTTCCAAAATGGATTGATGAGAGAAAATAGGGTCTCTCATCATATGAACATAAGAATTAAAGTAGGATTAATATAAAATAACATCCCAATCATAAGAAATATGAGCTTAAAAGGAATGACATAAAAGAGTGTACTTAAAAAGAAAGAGAGGAGTAGGATCCCTTACCTCGGGTCCGACTTGACTCGATCGTTCTTTAACGTCCTGAATAATAAACTTGAGTTAATTTATATTTTCTTAAGAACCTTTTTCAAGTTCATTATTCCTTTATATCACTTATTTCCATGTTATAAACATTATGTAATCATTTAAGTTAATAATGTTTGTTTTGTCGACATTTGGTTCTTAAGTCGAAAGTGGACTTCTTACAATTACATGTTCTTCATGTGGTCAAAGGTTCTTTATATCCAGAATTACATTCCTGATTTTGATATCATATATATCATATATATCTAGAATATACATGTATTTATAATATCACATAATCATTTAGAGGTAATAAATGAAATGCACCATTCATGGAGACGATAAGTTGTACGTACGCATGAACGCTACTTTCATTTCTTTGTCATATTAATTGAATTAAAACTAAATGAGAGGTAGGTATATTTTAATTCCAGAATTATATTCATCATTTAGATTTATCATTCATCATATATATCCATTATATACATGTACTTATAATAGTACATTACATTTGGGGATAAGAAATGAAATGCACCGTTCATGGAGACGGTAAGCCGTACGTACGCATGAATGCTACTTTCATTTCTATCTCATACTTTAATGGAAAGAAATAATAATTATATAGAGGTATATTATAATTATAGTATAACATAATATATAATAACGTTAAATCCATCCTTTATACGTTCCACATATGGCATTAACGAATCACATCACTTTGAGGGGGCGGTAGTCCGCACTTCCTAAAATGAAGATATCGTGTATACCCATAATGGAAGCCATAAAGGTAAGCCACAAATGAAAAATAAATAACCTTAAGTAAAACATAAACATATTATATATCATATATAGTTACATCTTAATGGCCACCTTTGAAGGTGTTAAAAAAATGATGAACAATCATCGTTTCGGGAGGCAGAAATTCGCCATCCACGGAAACAGTATGTTCTTTGACCATTAGATGTAGGTGTGTGTAAGTGTAGCTCGAATACTTCTTATAACCAAATCCTAGTGTATTTAGGATACTTTAGTTGTTACAAAAGAAAATAATAAAAAGATTTTTGGGGGTTGGAGAAGCAAAATAAAACAAAAGGACTCAAAAGAAGACATTACCTTAAAATCGGGTAACTCCCCTTGGTTTGAGCTCAAAGTATTCCTTGGGAAGACTTCTGCCCAAATTGAGGCTTCAAGGAGTAAGGTAGGGATGTGGAGAGAAAAAATGGGCAGGGGGTGGCCGAGCCAAAGGCTTTGGGAGTGTGGGTAAGGAGGTAGAGGTGGGGGCCTTTTATAAGAGGATAGGAGGGGCACTCTTGGAAAGTGAAGAAAAGTCACTTTATTTCAAAATGGTATTCAGATTTAAAAGGTCCCACATTGATGTATTTCTAGGATAAGGTGATAAGGGCTTGAAATACACTCATCCAATAGGTTTTGGACATGTTTAGGGCTTATATATTACATTATCTTTCCATTTTATTTAAATCGTTAAATAATGAGGTCATTGCTGCATCATCATGATGTCATAAATAATTTAATTTATTTAATGTCTAAAAATTATTAAAAAAAATACTATGATGTAGGAAATATTTTTATATTTCCAATTACTATTTATAGTCAAATCTCTGACTTTTATAACCCCATGTAAAAATTGTTTTAGTAAAACATCTCATGTTTGTGTCATTTTTACTTTAACATTAAATAAAAAGTTATTTATGTCATTTCCCAACTAAAGTGGCTCCATGGGGTCCCCAAGTTGACCCATGGATTTTCCTGGTCGGCCATGACACATCCAATGAGGTTAGGACATGTGTCAAGTTCATTTCATATTATTAAAACATTATTTTTACCTTAAACTACACTAATTACCTCTAATCGCGATTAAAAACTTAATAAGTTACTATTCACCAAAAAATTATTTTTATCCCATTTAACCACATTTTACTTATTAATGACAACCATGTATGTCGGATTTTTGAAATTCAAAACACAAATATGGAAAAATTTCATTTAAACGGAAAAATCAGTTTTTATAAGTACCACATAGTGGTTTCACTATTCATCAAAAATTGAAGTTTTTCAGAAAAATCCCAAAAATTCACCCTAAGCTATATTTGATATTCCAAATTCAAAAATGAAGTATATTTTAAAAAATTCAAATCATATAAGTCACATTAATTTATTTAATAATTAATTCTCGTTGTCATAGCAAATGGCGTGTTTTTATGAAACAATAAGTATCAAAAGATTGACACTAGTTTAAGTCTGATTTCAAAGTGAAATTAATTCCAACGACCACTATTGGATTTCATGGTAAAAATATATTCTAATTTCACTTTAAAACCAATTCAAAAGATAATCTAATCATATAAATAAATTAGATTAAAAAGAGGTTTCAAATTAAAATACAACATTTTACACTATTCATCAAAAAATGAACTATATCAGAAAGATACCAAAAATTTACACAAAGAAAATTTTGATGTCCCAATTCTTAAGAAGAGATTTATTTGGTCCAAAAGGATCTATAAGAGTTAACAAACTATATTTAATGACGGTTCTCCATCAAAAGGCGATAAGTGAACCTTTAGTGAAAACTAGGGCATATACGCCTAAAATTGAATTCTTTCCGTATTTTAAGCCGTTATCTTTCATTGGATAAATGTAAACACATTTAAAAACATATATAATCATATTTTAGTTATTTCTATCCATTACCGCCAATACAACGGCTACATGTTAACTACCATTTGAAATAATATCATTTTATTATTAGAGTGCAACGTAAGATTCCCCAGAAACTCATTGTTGCGTGTTGGGTACGCCATCAAGCATAGCGTCCCCTTTAAAGTCATATTAATATTTTATTCACAAATATGGATAAATATGAAAATTTCATATTCTTTATTTACCTCGGGTGTTACATCCTTCCCCCCTTTTGGGAATTGCGTCCTCGCAATTTTGTAAAAAATTGAGCATGGAAACATCCTTGAAAGTCCCACATCGGAACAAGAGTCGGTAAAACAATCACTTTAAATGAATGGGAGAGAAATACAAATGTCACCCAAGTTAACCCATACTAGTATTCCAAGTATGAAAATATGGATATGGAGGAGAAAACAAAGGGTCATGTTCTGATGGAGAGTGATAGAAAACATGTTTAGGAGAAAGTTAACCATGAGAAAATCACAAACTTGTGATGGGTTAAACGGTATTCGATTCCCCAGTAAGAAAAGTTAATAGACAACATTTTTGTTTTGAGTTATTTTTTATTGAGGAATTTATTCATAAGGAAACATAATCACTTATCATGTTGACTTTCAACTTTTATTAGATTCCTTACACAAACTCATATTTTCTCCAAAAGGCGAGTATTTAGGAAGACTCGTTCACATTAGGAGTACTATAATCAACTTTTAGAGAATCACCTAATCCACAAAAGAGAACTATATACTTTCCATTTCTTTAGACTTTAACCAAAACCAAAACCAAAAAGGCTAGTACAAGATCAGATAATCCAGAAAAGGATAACCCTTTATAAAAAGAAAATCGATGCTTAATCTCCAAAATTTGTCCAATAAAACCCAAAGTTCATCGAGGACCATTAGATAAACAATTTGTCCATAAAATTATTCAAAGTAAACCAAACTAAGGTTGAAACCCAAATATTTTAAGGATTTAGTCACATAGTCTTCCAAGTTAAATCGTAACATTTATCTCCAAACAACATCTGTTGCTCCTAATGTCTCGTATTGAAAAGTAATCAACCTAATCACATATCCTTCATGATAGGTTAATCATTTTCATAAATAACCCAAAATCAACTTACTCTTAATTCATAAAATCATATAACTAGAAAGAATCAGTCAAACTAACCAGGGACTTCACGTAGTCCAGTGGTAGGCGATAAATACCAGTCGCACTTTGGTTGTGGGTTCGATTCCCGCAGCTTTGTCCGACGCGACGGGTTGTCACACGTTCTGCGTGTTGTCCTTTTTCCAAAACTATATAATTCTTAAAACATTCCCCAAAACGAGATAAAATCTTCAAAAATAATCATAACATACTCTAACCTCAAGTTTATCTCATGCCCTTCATTTTCCATCATATCATATAATAACTCATAATTACCTCAAAAGTAAGGATCATATAAACTCTAATGGTTACCTTTATAATTATTACCTGAACTTCCACATCAATTGGTCATCTTGTACATGATGCATTATAGAACATACCAAGGTTCAAGTGGTTGATCATGACTCCTTGATAGTTGGTTTAGAACGACCACGAGTTTCCTCATTGAATCCCCCATTTTATCTAGTATCTTAATCAAAGAACCACCACAGTTTCTTTCAAACCTGTTGTCTCTTTGGTGCCTGCTAGATCCATCCATTCACTAAAAACAGAAATGTCAGTGTGAGTATATCAACAAAACCATCATATACTCCTGAGGAAGGTAAACACCAAGATATACTTACTCATTCACTTTATCTAAAACTAGGACTCTTTCTGAAATCCTAACCATTTTGGTAATGTCACTTATGCTTAGAAAATACCTTAACCTCTAAAGTTATCTAAACCGACCTTTGATACCAACTATAAGGCCCTAGCCTTAAACCTTACATAATCTTGAGTTAATACAAGATTACACATTGAGGATCTTTTCAGGTTTAGAGTTTTAGAGAATTAGATCATAAAACTTTCATTACATTCCACATTTAAACAAAGTGGTTACATAAAAGATAGGATTCATTCTTCCCATCAACGGAAACATATTTAAAATAAAACGTGGATTCTTTCTTGACACATACTTGACACTATAATCACATCACATACCTTTCCCTTGACCAGTGAAAAACATTTTAAAAACTTGGGATGAGTATAAAAAAACTCAGTAAGGGATATAAAAATATGGAAAGGAAACATGAGTTCATATATACATAATAATGAAATCATACTTTACCCATAAAACATAGGCACTTTAACATACCTCATCAAACCATGAATAAATCATAGAAATCATAAGACATAAAGGTAACTTGAGGCATTCATAACATTCTTACGTAGCGAGTAACCCTCTTGGTTATGTTTGGAATACCCATCATAGTATATTCCCTAAATCTCTTCGGAGAAACCTTAACGTTTCACTCCTTCGTGTTACCCAATGCATTGGAGAGCTATATCGGGCTCACCCGCCCTTAGTTTGTCACGGAACCACCCGTATTCATAAACAATGCCCAAGAACCATAACATAATCATAGAAAATAACCTAATCACAAAAAAAAAAGATAACATTCTCACATTTTAATAACAATATAACATTTTAAGATATTAAGAAAATGAATCCATTCTAAAAACCATTTTCCAAACCATATAAAACATTTAATAAAGAGATTTTTGAATCAAAGTGTCCCATACCACTTTGAAGATTTTAACATTATAAACCATTAATATCCATAAAAATAAATCCATAAAACCATTTTTAAAACATGGATATTAATGAGAAATATTTATAACAATAAATAATTAAAACATTTAAAATGATATTTTAGTTAAAGGTTTTTTAACAAAATGAGAGACACTTGAATACAATAATTGAGGAATAACATTTAATTAGAACATTATAATATCATGAGAATAGAGGGATTCATGATATAATATTCCAAAGGACAGTATATACACCATATAAGAGTGAACTGGTGCATAAAAACAATGAAGTCTCAGTAGAAATGTAAAATGAGATGAAATCCACAATAAAGAAGGTATCATTAAATCAAGGATAAATAAATCTCATAATTATGTGTGAAAAATATAAATACACCCAATATAAGTGAATATTTAGTGTAAAACAATCAAGGGTCATTCAAAAATATTCAAAGGATGACATATTCAGTAACTACATGTTGAACCCAAAGAAATCGAAATTGGGTTAAGAAGTTCCCATGGTAAAATTCGACAGCCTAACGGTGTCACATAAAATTTTACAAAAAGAGTTTATGAGAGAGATAAAGGGTATCTCATAACTTGGACATAAAATTTACATCAATAAGTATATAGAAGAACATATCCCAAAATTACAATATGTAAATTAAAAGACCCAACAAAAGAAGTCTTTTAAAAAGAAGAGGGTTAAAGGTTCCCTTACCAACTTGGGTATCTTTCAAAATATACACCCCATGAAATAAGGACAATAAAACATTTATGTAAATACTGATAAACGAAATTATATTAAACAAAGAGTAGAATAATTGGAAGTACATATACCACTCAAAGGAAATGGTGGAAAATGTAGCACAAATCTCACGGGAATAAAAGTGAGATGAAAAATACCTTACAAAAACTCGGCAGCCTATCGGCGCCACTTAAAACTTCCAAAAATGTATTGATGAGATAAAATAGGGTCTCTCGTCATATTAAAATAAAATTTACAGCAAGATGAATATAAAAGAACATCCCCCAACATAAAAAATAGGAGCTTAAATGAAGTGACATAAAGGAGAGTACTTAAAAAGAAAGAGAGAGGTTAGATCTCTTACGAAAATTCGGCAGCCTAACGGCGCCACTCAAAACATCCAAAATGGATTGATGAGAGAAAATAGGGTCTCTCATCATATGAACATAAGAAGTAAAGTACGATTAATATAAAAGGACATCCCAATCATAAGAAAGATTAGCTTAAAAGGAATGACATAAAAGAGTGTACTTAAAAAGAAAGAGTGTAGGATCCCTTACCTCGGGTCCGACTTGACTCGATCGTTCTTTAACGTCCTGAATATTAATCTTGAGTTAATTTATATTTGATTAAGAAAATTTTTCAAGTTCATTATTATTTTATATCACTTATTTCCATGTTATAAACATTATGTAATCATTTAAGTTAATAATGTTTGTTTTGTCGATATTTGGTTCTTAAGTTGAAAGTGGACTTCTTACAATTACATGTTGTTTGTGTGGTCAAAGGTTATTTATATCCAAAATGACATTCCTGATTTTGATATCATATATATCATATATATATAGAATATACATGTATTTATAATATCACATAATCATTTAGAGGTAAGAAATGAAATGCACCGTTCATGGAGACGGTAAGCTGTACGTACGCATGAACACTACTTTCATTTCTTTGTCATATTAATGGAATTAAAACTAAATTTGAGGAAGGTATATTTTAATTACAGAATTATATTCATCATTTAGATGTATCATTCATCATATATATCCATTATATACATGTTCTTATAATAGTACATTACATTTGGGGATAAGAAATGAAATGCACCGTTCATGGAGACGGTAAGTCGTACGTACGCATGAACGCTACTTTCATTTCAATATCATACTTTAATGGAAATAAATAATAATTATATAGAGGTATATTATAATTCCAGTATAACATCATATATAATAACTTTAAATCCATCCTTTATATGTTCCACATATGGCATTAACGAATCACATCACTTTTAGGGGGCTGTAGTCCGCACTTCCTAAAATGAAGATATCGCGTATACCCATAATGGAAGCCATAAAGGTAAGCCACAAATTAAAAATACATAATATTAAGTAAAACATAATCATATTATATATCATATATTGTGACATCTTAGTGGCCACATTTTAAGGTGTTAAAAAAATGTTGAACAATCATCATTTCGGGAGGCAGAAATTCTCCATCCACGGAAACATTATGTTCTTTAACCATTAAATATAGGTGTGTGTAAGTTTAGCTCGAATACTTCTTATAAAAACATCCTAGTATATTGAGGATACTGTATTTGTTACAAAAGAAAAGAATAAAAAGATTTTTGGGGGTTGGAGAAGCAAAATAAAACAAAAGGACTCAAAAGAAGACATTACCTTAAAATCGGGTAACTCCCCTTGGTTTGAGCTCAAAGGCTTCCTTGGGAAGACTTTTGCCCAAATTGAGGCTTCAAGTAGTAAGGGAGGGATGTGGAGAGACAAAATGGTCAGGGTTTGTTCGAGCCAAAGGCTTTGGGAGTGTGGGTAAGGAGGTAGAGGTGGGGGCCTTTTATAAGAGGAGAGGAGGGGCACTCTTGGAAAGTGAAGAAAAGTCACTTTATTTCAAAATTGTATTCGGATTTAAGAGGTCCCACATTGATGTATTTCGAGGATAAGGTGATAAGGGTTTTAAATCCACTCATCCAATAGGTTTTTGACATGTTTAGGTCTTAGATATTACAATATCTTTCCATTTTATTTAAATCGTTAAATAATGAGGTCATCGCTGCATCATCGTGATGTCATAAATAATTTAATTTATATAATGTCTAATAATTATAAAAAAAATACTATGATGTAGGAAATCCTTTTATATTTCCAATTACTATTTATAGTAAAAACTGTGACATGTATAACCCCATGTAAAAATTGTTTTAGTAAAACATCTCATGTGTGTGTCATTTTTACTTTAACAGTAAATAAAAAGTTATTTATGTCATTTCCCAACCAAAGTGGCTCCATGTGGTCCCCAAGTTGACCCATGTCTTTTCGTGGTCGTCCATGACACATAAAATGAGTTTAGGACATTTTTCAAGTTCATTTCATATTATTAAAACATTATTTTTACCTTAAACTACACTAATTACCTCTAATCGCGATTAAAAACTTAATAAGTTACTATTCACCAAAAAATTATTTTTATCCCATTGAACCACATTTTAATTCTTAATGAAAACCATGTATGTAGGATTTTTGAAATTAAAAACACAAATATGGCAAAAATTCATTTAAACGGAAAAATCAGTTTTTATAAGTACCACTTAGTGGTTTCACTATTCATCAAAAATTGAAGTTTTTCAGAAAAATCACAAAAAATTCACCTTAAGATATATTTGATATTCTGAATTCAAAAATGAAGTCTATTTTACAAAATTAAAATCATATAAGTCACATTAATTTATTTAATAATTAATTCCCGCTGTCATAGCAAATAGCGTGTTTTTATGAAACAATAAGTATCAAAAGATTGACACTAGTTTAAGTCTGATTTCAAAGTGAAATTAATTCCAACAACCACTATTGGATTTCATGGTAAAAATATATTCTAATTTCACTTTAAAACCAATTCAAAAGATAATCAAATAATATAAATAAATTAGATTAAAAAGAGGGTTCGAATTAAAATACAACATTTTACACTATTCATTAAAAAAATGAACTTTATCAGAAAGATACCAAAAATTTAAACAAAGACAATTTTGATGTCCCAATTATTAAGAAGAGTTTTATTTGGTCCAAAAGGATGTATAAGAGTGAAAAAAACTATATTTAATGACGGTTCGCCATCAAAAGGCGATAAGTGAATCTTTAGTGAAAACTAGGGCATATACGCCTAAAATTGAATTCTTTCCATATTTTAAGCCTTTATCTTTTATTGGATAAATGTAAAAACATTTAAAAACATATATAATCATATTTTAGTTATTTCTATCTATTCCCGCCAATAAAACGGCTACATGTTAACTACCATTTAAAACAATATCATTTTATTATTAGAGTGCAACGTAAGATTCCCAAGAAACTCGTTGTTGCGTGTTGGGTACACCATCGAGCATAGCGTCCCCTTTAAAGTCATATTAATATTTTATTCACAAATATGGATAATTATAAAAATGTCATATTCTTTATTTACCTGGGGTGTTACATCCTTCCCCCCTTTTGGGAATTGCGTCCTCGCAATTTTTTAAAAAATTGATCTTGGAAACATCCTTGAAAGTCCCACATCGGAACAAGAGTCGGTAAAACAATCACTTTAAAAGAATGGGAGAGAAGTACAAATGTCACCTAAGTTAACCCATACTAGGATTCCAAGTATGAAAATATGGATACGGAGGAGAAAACAAAGGGTCATGTTCTGATGGAGAGTGATAGAAAACATGTTTAGGAGATAGTTAACCATGAAAAAATCACAAACTTGTGATGGGTTAAACGGTATTCGATTCCCCAGTAGAAAAAGTTAATAGACAACATTTTTGTTTTAAGTTATTTTTTATTGAGTAATTTATTCATAAGGAAACATAATCACTTATCATGTTGACTTTCAACTTTTATTAGATTCTTTACACAAACTCATATTTTCTCCAGAAGGCGAGTATTTAGGACGACTCGTTCACATTAAGAGTAATATAATCAACTTTTAGAGAATCAC
The DNA here is from genome assembly GCA_963277665.1 of Viscum album. NCBI lineage: Eukaryota > Viridiplantae > Streptophyta > Magnoliopsida > Santalales > Viscaceae > Viscum > Viscum album. The sequence goes on from OY728161.1 coordinate 71,173,350, forward strand.
CTAATCCATAAAATAGAACTATATACTCCCCATTTCTTTAGACTTTAACCAAAACCAAAACCAACAAGGCTAGTACAAGATCAAATAATCCAGAAAACGATAACCCTTTAAAAAAAGAAAATCTATGCATAATCTCTAAAATTTGTCCAATAAAACCCAAAGTTCATCGAGGACCATTAGATAAACAATTTGTCCATAAAATTATTCAAAGTAAACCAAACTAAGGTTGAAACCCAAATATTTGAAGGATTTAGTCACATAGTCTTCCAAGTTAAATCGTAACATTTATCTACAAACAACATCTGTTGCTCCTAAAGTCTCGTATTGAAAAGTAATTAACCTAATCACATATCCTCTATGATAGGTTAATAATTTTCATAAATAACCCAAAATCAACTTACCCTTAATTCATAAAATCATATAACTAGAAATAATAATTCAAACTAACTAGGGACTTCACGTAGTCCCGTGGTAGGTGATAAATACCTGTCGCACTTTGGTTGTGGGTTCGATTCCCGCGGCTTTGTCCGACGCGACGGGTTGTCACACGGTCTGCGTGGTGTCCTTTTTCCAAAACTATATAATTCTTAAAACATTCCCCAAAATGAGATAAAATCTTCAAAAATAGTCATAACATATTTTAACCTCAAGATTATCTCATTCCCTTCATTTTCCATCATATCATATAATAACTCGTAATTACCTCAAAACTAAGGATCATATAAACTCTAATGGTTACCTTTATAATTATTACCTGAACTTCCACATCGATTGGTCATCTTGTACATGATGAATTATAGAACATACCAAGGTTCAAGTGGTTGATCGTGACTCCTTGATAGTTGGTTTAGAACAACCACGAGTTTCCTCATTGAATCCCCCATTTTATCTAGTATCTTATTCAGAGAACCACCACAGTTTCCTTCAAACCTGTTGTCTCTTTGGTGCCTGCTAGATCCATCCATTCACTAAAAACAGAAATGTCAGTGTGAGTACATCAACAAAACCATCATGTACTCTTGAGGAAGGTAAACACCAAGATATACTTACTCATTCACTTTATCTAAAACTAGGACTCTTTCTGAAATCCTAACCATTATGGTAATGTCACTTATGCTTAGAGAATACCCTAACCTCTAAAGTTATCTAAGCCGACCTTTGATACCAACTATAAGGCCCCAGCCTTAAACCTTACTTAATATTGAGTTAATACAAGATTACACATTGAGGATCTTTTCAGGTTTAGATTTTTAGAGAATTAGATCATAAAACTTGCATTACATTCCACATTTAAACAAAGTGGTTACATAAAATATAAGATTCATTCTTCCCATCAACGGAAACATATTTAAAATAAAACTTGGATTCTTTCTTGACACATCCTTGACACTATTATCACATCACGTACCTTTCCCTTGACCTGTGAAAAACATTTTAAAAACTTAGGATGAGCAGAAAAAATCTCAGTAAGGGATATAAAAATATGGAAAGGAAACATGAGTTCATATATACATAAGAATGAAATCATACTTTACCCATAAAACATAGGCACTTTAACATACCTCATCAAACCATGAATAAATCATAGAAATCATAAGACATAAAGGTAACTTGAGGCATTCATAACATTCTTACATAGGGAGTAACCCTGTTGGTTACATTTGGAATACCCATCACAGTATATTCCCTAAATCTCTTCGGAGAAACCTTAACGTTTCACTCCTTCGCGTTACCCAATGCATTGGAGAGCTATATCGGGCTCACCCGCCCTTAGTTTGTCACAAAACCACCCATATTCATAAACAATGCCCAAGAACCATAACATAATGATAGAACATAACCTAAGCACAAAAAAAATGATAACATTATCACATTGTAATAACAATATAACATTTTAAGTTATTAAAAAAATGAATCCATTCTGAAAACCATTTTCCAAACCATATAAAACATTTAATAAAGTGATTTTTGAATCAAAGTGTCCCATACCACTTTGAAGCTTTTAACATTTTAAACCATTAATATCCATATAAATAAATCCTTAAAACCATTTTTAAAACATGGATATTAATGAGAAATATTTATAACAATAAATCATTAAAACATTTAAAACGATATTTTAGTTAAAGTGTTTTTAACAAAATGAGAGACACTTGAATACAATAATTGAGTAATAACATTTAATTAGAACATTATAATATCATGAGAATAGAGGGATTCATGATATAATATTCCAAAGGACCGTATATACACCATATAAGAGTGAACTGGTGCATAAAAACAATGAAGTCTCAATAGAAATGTAAAATGAGATGAAATCCATAATAAAGAAGGTATCCTTAAATCAAGGATAAATAAATCTCATAATTATGTGTGAAAAATATAAATACACCCAATATAAGTGAATATTTAGTGTAAAACAATCAAGGGTCATTCACACATATTCAAAGGATGACATATTCAATAACTACATGTTGAACCCAAAGAAATCGAAATTGGGATAAGAAGTTCCATTGGTAAAATTCGACAGCCTAACGGCATCACATAAAATTTTACAAAAAGAGTTGATGAGAGAGATAAAGGGTATCTGATCACTTTGACATACAATTGACATCAATAAGGATATATAATAACATATCCCAACATTACAATATGTAAATTAAAATACCCAACAAAAGAAGTCTTTTAAAAAGAGGTGGGTGAAAGGTTCCCTTACCGACTTGGGTATCTTTCAAAACATACACCCCATGAAAGAAGGACAATAAAACATTGATGTAAATACTCATAAAAGAAAGTATATTACACAAAGAGTATAATAATGGGCAGTACATATACCACTCAAAGGAAATGGTGGAAAATGTAGCACAAATCTCACGGGAATAAAAGTGAGATGAAAAATCCCTTACGAAAACTCGGCAGCCTATCGGCGCCAATTTAAACTTCCAAAAATGTATTGATGAGATAAAATAGGGTCTCTCATCTTATTAAAATAAAATTTACTTCAAGAGTAATATAAAATAACATCCCCCAACATAACAAAGTGGAGCTTAAAAGAAGTGACATAAAGGAGAGTACTTAAAAAGAAAGAGAGAGGTTAGATCTCTTACGAAAATTCGGCAGCCTAACGGCGCCACTCAAAACATCCAAAATGGATTGATGAGAGAAAATAGGGTCTCTCATAATATGAACATAATAACAAAAGTAGGATTAATATAAAAGAACATCCCAATCGTAAGAAAGATGAGCTTAAAAGGAATGACATAAAAGAGTGTACTTAAAAAGGAAGAGAGGAGTAGGATCCCATACCTCGGGTCCGACTTGACTCGATCATTCTTTAACGTCCTGAATAATAAACTTGAGTTAATTTATATTTGCTTAATAACCTTTTTCAAGTTCATTATTCATTTATATCACTTATTTCCATGTTATAAACATTATGTAATCATTTAAGTTAATAATGTTTGTTTTGTCGATATTTGGTTCTTAAGTCGAAAGTGGACTTCTTACAATTACATGTTGTTCGTGTGTTCAAAGGTTCTTTATATCCAGAATGACATTCCTGATTTTGATATCATATATATCATATATATCTAGAATATACATGTATTTATAATATCACATAATCATTTAGAGGTAAGAAATGAAATGCACCGTTCATGGAGACGGTAAGCTGTACGTACGCATGAATGCTACTTTGATTTCTTTGTCATATTAATGGAATTAAAACTAAATGAGAGGTAGGTATATTTTAATTCCAGAATTATATTCATCATTTAGATGTATCATTCATCATATATATCCATTATATACATGTACTTATAATAGTACATTACATTTGGGGATAAGAAATTAAATGCACCGTTCATGGAGACGGTAAGCCGTACGTACGCATGAACGCTACTTTAATTTCTATCTCATACTTTAATGGAAAGAAATAATAATTATATAGAGATATATTATAATTCCAGTATAACATAATATATAATAACCTTAAATCCATCCTTTATACGTTCCACATATAGCATTAACGAATCACATCACTTTGAGCGGGCGGTAGTCCGCACTTCCTAAAATGAAGGTATCGCGTATACCCATAATGCAAGCCATAAAGGTAAGCCAAAAATGAAAAATACAGAAGCATAAGTAAAACATAAAAATATTATATATCATATATAGGGACATCTTAATGGCCACCTTTTAAGGTGTTAAAAAAATGTTGAACAATCATCATTTCGGGAGGCAGAAATTCTCCATCCACGGAAAGAGTATGTTCTTTAACCATTAGATGTAGGTGTGTGTAAGTGTAGCTCGAATCCTTCATATAACAACATCCTAGTATATTTAGGATACTGTATTTGTTACAAAAGAAAATAATAAAAAGATTTTATGGGGTTGGAGACGCAAAATAAAACAAAAGGACTTAAAAGAAGACATTACCTTAAAATCGGGTAACTCCCCTTGGTTTGAGATCAAAGGCTTCCTTGGGAAGACTTATGCCCAAATTGAGGCTTCAAAGAGTAATAGATGTATGTGGAGAGCCAAAATTGGAGGGTTTTGGCCGAGCCAAAGGCTTTGGGAGTGTTCGTAAGGAGGTAGAGGTGGGTGCCTTTTATAAGAGGAGAGGAGGGACACTCTTGGAAAGTGAAGAAAAGTCACTTTATTTCAAAATGGTATTCGGATTTAAGAGGTACCACATTGATGTATTTTGAGGATAAGGTGATAAGAGTTCGAAATCCACTCATCCAATAGGTTTTCGACATGTGTAGGTATTAGATATTACATTATCTTTCCATTTTATTTAAATCCTTAAATAATGAGGTCATCGCTGCATCATCATGATGTCATAAATAATTTAATTTATTTAATGTCTAAAAATTATAAAAAAATACTATGATGTATGAAATCTTTTTATCTTTACAATTAATATTTATAGTTAAAACTCTGACTTGTATAACCCCATGTAAAAAATTTTCAAGTAAAACATCTCATGTGTGTGTCATTTTTACTTTAACATTAAATAAAAAGTTATTTATGTCATTTCCCAACCAAAGTGGCTTCATGGGGTCCCCAAGTTGACCCATGGCATGTCTTGGTCGGCCATGACACATCCAATGAGTTTAGGACATGTTTCAAATTCATTTAATATTATTAAAACATTATTTTTACCTTAAACTACACTAATTACCTCTAATCGTGATTAAAAACTTAATAAGTTACTATTCACCAAAAAATTATTTTTATCCCATTGAACCAAATTTTACTTCTTAATGACAACCATGTATGTCAGATTTTGGAAATTCAAAACACAAAGATGGAAAAATTTCATTTAAACGGAAAAATTAGTTTTTATAAGTACCACTTAGTGGTTTCACTATTCATCAAAAATTGAAGTTTTTCAGAAAAATCCCAAAAATTCACCCTAAGCTATATTTGATATTCCAAATTCAAAAATTAAGTCTATTTAACAAAATTCAAATCATATAAGTCACATTAATTTATTTAATAATTAATTTCCGCTGTCATAGCAAATAGCGTGTTTTTATGAAACAATAAGTATCAAAAGATTGACAGTAGTTTAAGTCTGATTTTAAAGTGAAATTAATTCCAACGACCACTATTGGATTTCATGGTAAAAATATATTCTAATTTCACTTTAAAACCAATTCAAAATATAATCTATTCATATAAATAAATTAGATTAAAAAGAGGTTTTGAATTAAAATACAACATTTTACACTATTCATTAAAAAAATGAACTTTATCAGAAACATACCAAAAATTTACAGAAAGTAAATTTTGATGCCCCAATTCTTAATAAGAGTTTTATTTGGTCCAAAAGGATGTATAAGAGTGAACAAAACTATATTTAATGACGGTTCGCCATCAAAAGGCGATAAGTGAACCTTTAGTGAAAACTAGTGCATATACGCCTAAAATTGAATTCTTTCCATATTTTAAGCCTTTTTCTTTTATTGGATAAATGTAAAAACATTTAAAAACATATATAATCATATTTTAGTTATTTCTATCCATTCCCACCAATACAACGGCTACATATTTACTACCATTTAAAATAATATCATTTTATTATTAGAGTGCAACGTATGATTCCCAAGAAACTTGTTGTTGCGTGTTGGGTACGCCATCGAGCATAGCGTCCCCTTTAAAGTCATATTAATATTTTATTCACAAATATGGATAAAAATGAAAAAGTAATATTCTTTATTTACCTGGGGTGTTACAATAATACTGGAGTAAATATAATATTTATAAATCAATTATACATTATAAACAAATAATGAATATTATTATGAAGAATAAACTGTATTATAATCATAGAGATGGTTGGTCGTACATACGTTTGAGGAAAAATTCCATTTTTCAACGATCATTATGGTAATATGGTAAGTATAAATATATATTTTCATAATCATAATAATTTGATAAATATCATATTATTTATTTTTTATACCTATATATATCATCCATGTTATTTTGTGATTAAAAAATTCATCACATCACTTCATGGAGGTGGTAGTCCACATCTACGTATGAAAGACGTTATCATTTTTTAGTGAATGGAAAGGAAATAAAGTGTATGATATTTTATCCTTTATAATTATAAATATTTCATGAATAACATACATAAAAATTAAATTCAGAATTATAACTAGCCCTGAGACGTAGGGATGAAAAATGAATTACATCATTTTTTAGGTGGAAGTCCATCATACACATGAATGATAAATTTATATACCATTTTATGGAGTTTGGAGAATGTTATTGGTTAAGAAAGTAACATAAAAACATATAAATATATTTTTTATACTGGTATTATTATTTTCTCATACTTAAATTTTATTTTATTGAGGTTTAATGTGAAATAAAACTATAACATCCTTTAAAAACTATACATCTTCTTTGGACGGTATCATTTTCATAGTATCTTAATCCCTCGCAGGTTGGTATTCATCCTTTGATAAGATCTATATAATGAGGGTAGGGATTATATTAATTGGTTTTTCTTTTTATTTTCTAAACCAAAAGGCTTTTTTTGTGTGAATAAATGAGAAGAATATATTCCCTTTTATAAGAGAGGGGATATGAACTCTTGTATTTCGTAAAATATTAAATTAATGTAAATTAACTTTGATGTAAAAAATGGATACCAATTGATTATATTATTATATAAAATATATATCAATCGAAATCAAATCGTATAATAAATTTTTTACATTTTTGGATCATATTTGTACACTTATCTTTTAGTTTTAACCCTTCATTAACCCTTTTGATAATTACTAAAATATTAAATTTTTCTACCATTTAATGGTTGATAATTTTACTATAAAATGAAAAACAGCATATAAATGTACCATGTACAAATTTATTAACCATGTACTATTAATTTGGATAAATATAATATTTTTATGAATTTGAAATCATTTAATTAAATATTATTTATTATAAAAGGTTATTTTTGTCAATTTTAGAACTATTCATTTACTTTGGATTTAATAACATTAATACAAAAAGTGACTAAAATAAAATGCATCCAAACATATTTAATATTTCATTTGTATCTAAAAATTTAGTTTCACATAATTATTCATTCAAATATTATTATTTTTAACATTTTTTAAATCATTCATTTTATTTTTTCCCATTAATTTAATAATCACTACATTAGTGTTGTGTAATCTTTTAAGGAAAATAATTCTTCATTAAATGTTATAAAATTACGCCATAATTGAAAAAATAATCTAAAATTATAAAAAAAAATTATAATTGAACATATCTTTTTTTATACCTATTCTAAAAATATTATTGTTATTAAAAATAATAGTGTGACATTTTTGAATTTATATTCACTTAAATATTATAAATGTCCAAATCATGTCCAAATGAATAAAATGACATATATTTAACATTAAGAATATAATTTTTTATATATAGTATTATAAAAAATTAACTTCAATGTTAGGGTCGTTTTTTAGTTCTTATAATTTTATTTTTATCTTAAATTACCCAATTTACCATTTTTCGTGGTAATAAAAATTACTGAAGATATTATTACTAATGAACAAAAAAAATAAACTATTTTACCAATTTCTAAAACATAATTTAAAATATGTAATCCCTTTTTAAAAATTAAAAATTCATAATTGGAAGAAATTAATTTAATATTAAACTATCAAAATGAAATGAAAAATAGTTTTTTGAAATATTTGTTTTTAATCCCAAAAATAAACTTCTACCAAAATCAGGTATAATGATGATTCAAATGAATTTAATTAAATTATATCTAATTAAATTAAAAATATTTTACTTTTATATAAAATTTAAATTATAGTGATACTTTTAAATGAAAGGAAAATAATAGTTTTTCAGAAATTGGTATTTTGAATTATTCAGTGAAAAATCACTTTTTTAGAAAAAATAAAAAAATGTCTAAAATATAATTTGGATATTCTGATTTAAAAAATTATTTTCTTTTTATCAAATAATATTTCTAAAATTTTATTATTTTAATTATTACTATTTTCTTATAAATTTAATAAAAACCAATTTTGGAAAAAAACATATCTTTGAAGAATAAAATGGATTTACTAAAAATTGATTTCTTATTTACTAACAACTAATGAATATATTTTTATTGATTAGAAACATTATATATATTTAAGAAATCAGTTAATCCTATTCATACCTTCAAAATTAATAGCTAGTTTGTAACACTCATATTTAAATTATAATATTTCATGGCTCATTTAAGCTCGGTGTTGCGTATCTTATATACTGTCGAACAAAATCTTAATATTAAAATAATGGGATATAAAATTTAGTGTTTTAGAAAATTGGGTAATATAATTTATAAAATAATGAATTACATTAAAAAATGGATACTTTCTCTCAATATCTATTTTCCCCATAAAACAAAATTTTTAAGATATAACAAGTTTTCCTTTCCTAGAATATCCACAAAACATTCATCTTGACTAAATATTTATACCAACTCATCCTTAAAACCATTTGAAAATCTTTTGAAAATTTTGAATGAGCACAAAATTCTAAGTATTGGATATATGAAATAAATAATGATGGAAACTTTTTATTCTATAAATAATCATTATAAAAATTTACATTTCACATAATAACATTGATCTCAACTTAAGCATATCCTTAACCTATAATTCAATATCACTATATAAATATTTTCATAAACCATTTCATAATAAATTTTAAAGGAAAATTAAAACTAATAATGTTTTCTTCAAAATCCTAAAAAACTTATAAAAACTTTTTTATAAAGGTATATATTCCACCTTAAATATGTAGAATAAATTTACCATTACTATTAAACCCATTATCTAGAATTATGAAACCATTAGTTTCACATGAAAATACATTAAAAGAATTGATAAATCAAGAGGTAAATTGGGTTGTCATTTTAATATCCCTCTTATAATTAATCTTACAAATGGAATGAATCAACTGATAAATTCTAATAATGTGTTAGGATAATTATAATAGGTTAACTCTATCACTTAACATGATTTTTTGGAGAGATATATCAATATCTCATATCATCTTGAGATATATCAGGCACACCCTTTATCAATTTCTATATTTAGATTACACTTCATCATAAAAAATTCCAAAGAACCATAAAATAATCATAATACATGAAGATTTTCATTTCCATCATCATACACTTAAAAATATTATTTTCAAATATAAGAAAACATTTCTAAATATTGAAATATACATTCCATTTAAAAACATTAATGAAAATAAATAGAAACATGGGATGGATTTTTTTCCATTGAATAAATAATTAGTGCCTATAAATTATTCTAGAAATCAAATAATGGTAGTGGTGGTGGGAAAAACTATTGATACCATTTACATTAAAATAAAATAATCATTTTTCCTTTTTTCAAATCATTCTGTTAAAATATTACTTTTAAAAAACATTAAATAATCCCAAATTTTCCCTTCTAATTAATTCATTTCCTTAAAAATTAATGAACAAAATAATATTTATAATATGAACATGGATGTATAATATTTTGAAAATAAATCTTCAAAGTAATTAAAATTGGGTTTTTCATGGAAATATGTCCCTTGCCTCGCATATGAATTTTCACATGAGCTCTTTATCTTCCTAAATAATAATGATGTATTATTTATTTACATTCTTGATAAACTTCATCTTGTTAATTCCACTATAATTATCCCTTTTATTCTATATATGAACATTTTTAATTAATTAGTTAATTAGTTATGTTTACATCAGATGCATTGAGGATATTAATTCCTAAATTGAAAATAGATTTTATAGGTTGATCATGGTCATAAGGGGTCCTCGGTACAAAATCTCTAGATTCATAGTCATGAAAATTTTATCATTCTTATATATTAAGTCCAATTTTATAACCATTCTTGAATGAATTGCATGGAAAAAGAATCACATCACTTTTAGAGGTTGTAGCCCATACATACGAACAAACAACGTTATCATATTCCAATAAATGGAAACTTAAAAAATAAATGATATATTTTATTTCTAGATTTATAATTATGTTATTTACGTAATATATATTAATTAAATCTATCTTATTAACCATCCTGGTAAGGTGGTGATGAAAAAAACTCATCTCTTTATGGAGGTGGTAATCCACACATACCCATGAGCAATGGTTTCATTTCCCATATAATGGAATTTGGGATGAAAAAAAGTTATAAAAAAAAATTACGTGTATTTAAGATACTAATTTTATTATTTTAGCATGGTTAAACAATATTTTAATAATTTATAAGAAGAAATAAACCTGACATATGTTGGTTTTGACTTATACCTTCTTCTCATAGAAAATCTCGGATTACACTCTAAACCTTAAAGTATTGGTATTTTGGTCAAAACATAACCTATAGAAAATTGGGAGTGATTTTTTGGAGATAGTTGGATAGTAAATTTTTAAAATAGAGTGCTCAAAATGTGTGAGGAAGAGAGAAGAGGGTGTCCACTTTTATAAGTGAGGGTAGAGACACCATTGGATTTACATAAAGTATTAAATTAATATAAATCAATATTTATTAAGAAATGAATCCAAAATTATATATTTAAAATATTTAAAAAATATGAGTCTAAATAATCACTTAAAATAGAATTTGGACATATTTCTTTTATTTTTAACCCTTATCTGTTAGTTTTAATTCCATATGTTTACCCTTTTGAAGATTATCATGATATTAGTTTGTTTAACTCGTTAGGAGTAAGGAAAGTTACTATAAAAGTAAATAGGACCCATAAATGAAAAAATATAATTATTGACAATATCCAATTCTCTTGTTAAAAGATAAGATTATTTTAATTTTAAATAATTAAATAATATACTATTTAACAAAATATGTCATTATAGTATTTTACATGACTATTCATCTTTCTTTAATTTAATGAGCTTGAGATAGTAATGGAAACTGAATATATTCTTTAAAAACATCCCAAATATGTGATATTTTTCTAAAAAATCACGGAAAACAATAATTCATCAAAATTATAATACATTTAATGTTTTTATAATCTTTTAGTTAATTTTTATATTACTTATACAAGCATTGTATCGATGTTGTGTAATCATTTAAAGTAATTGTTTCATCACTAGATATTTTTTAAAATAAATTATAAGAAAATAATTCAAAATTTAAATAGTTGTTTTTAACTAATAATAACTAGTTATAATTTATATCAAAAAAATTAAAGATATAATAATCAAGAGAGTGGAATTTTTGAATTTATACGTTACTAAAAATAATATATGTTTTATTTAAAATATAGTGGAAATAAATTAACAAAAATTCAAATAATGTATTTTAATGTTCAAAGAACACTTATATAATAATATAATTACAATTTTATGGATATTTATAAGACTTATCACATTGTTTTTAACATTAATTAAATGATTTACCCTTACCAAGGTGAAAATTATATACTACGATTACTATTCATAATGATAAAAATTAAGCGAGCACTATTTAAAAAAATTAAATATCATGATACCAAATATTTAATATTTTCTTTATGATTCAAAATTTAGAGGTTATAAATATCAATTTTAATATAAATATGTAAAACACAATGAAAAACTATTTTTAGAAAAATGCATCATAATCCAAAAAATCAACTTATACCAAAATCAGATAAAATGATGAATCATATATAATTATTTCAATTTAAAGGATACTTATGTTACTTTAGTGTAAAATGGTAATTTTAAATTTTTTTGAATGGAATTGAATGTTTTACAATAATCGGAATTTTTCAGTATTCACTAAAAAATAATCTTGTAAGAAAAATCCCCAAATATTCCACTTACGTAATTTTGATATTCTATTTTCAAAAATAAAGTTAATTTTTTTAAAACTAATATAATAAAATTTTAAAATCAATACATTAACCAAAACAATGTTATTTAAGAAAATGAATTTAATAATAATAAAATTGTTTCTGTTTTAATTTAAAAATTAATTATCATACTTATAGTGAATATAATTATTTAAAATATAATTAATGAAACATAATATGGAAAGAAATTGATTTAATATTACCATTAACAACGTTGTTGTAGAAATAATGTGGAAAAATATAAGAACATATGGAACGCATGTTATACATTAAATATATTTCTCCTATAAGGGCAAAACAAACCAGGTTTTAAGTGCAGTAGATAAGTAAATAAAAATTAGGTGTCATTCAGAATTTTTCCTGGTCCCACCACTAGCTCCATGCTCTACTACTCAACCATCTATCATGGGCCTCTTTCCCTTGCTCTAATCCTTATACATGAACTCTATAATTTCATAAAAATTCCCATAAGAAGTGTTTGTAATAAAAATAAGTAGTACACCAACAATTCCTCATAAAACAAAGTTCATATTTATAATAGGTGTATTCCGTGATAATAATAAATGCCCAGTAAATCCTATACAATGAAACAAGGTTATCATTCTCATATCCTATTCATTGGACTTCCATCATGACCATCGCGCATTTTATGTGCTCTCCCTCTAAGAGATAAACATACTTTGACGTTCCACTTATTTCAAATACTAAGAAAAAAATTTTAATGACATGGAAACAGATATAACTAGGTAGAACATACAGAAAAAATAGTAACATATCATCATGAGAAAATAATAGAAATATACAATACATATGATCAATATCAAACATAAACAAATAAACTACAAGAATGCTAAAGAAATCATTAATCATGAATGGGTCACATGGGATTAACACACTAACATGAAATCACAGTCAATAACATTCATCAATTTTTTCTAATATAAGAATTATACAAAAAAAATATGAGCATATAAGAGCTCCAAATGGTAACACTGGTACAAATATGGAATTTATCAGTGTTAGAAAAGTAGATTAATAGTGCTAATAAAGTGGTGTTAATCGAGGCGAGGATAAAGGGGGTCTCTTTTATCAGCGCTCCGAAAAGTGCTGATAAAGGTTCCTTTTATCATCGCTTTTAAAAAGCACTGATTAAAGTTGAAAAAATATTGAAAAAAATAATAAAAAAGTATTTTTGCAACTTTGGGACACTTGAAGCCACGCTTTAACGACACCCACTGCCATGGTAGCCCACGCACACCCCAGGTAAGCTCCACCCATCCCCACCCACCTTTAATAGCGCTATGTAATTCCCCACACCTACGCGCGCGACCTGCCACCCCCAGGATTCGAACTTGAAACCTCTTGCCTGTGCGCCTAAGCCTTTACCACTCCACCATATTATTTTGCTTTTCATTTATTAATATATCTATTTATATATATATATAGTCATATTAATATATACATGTATTTAATTGTATTAATATATATATATATATATCCATATATTAATATATATATATAAACATATATATTTATTTATTTTTTTAGTGTTATGAATATATATATATATATAGTCATATTAATATATACATATAGTTAATTATATTAATATATATTCATATATATTTATATTTAGTTGTAATTTTTTATTCATATATTTATTTGTATATTAATATATATTTATAAGATTAGTTTTAAATACATTTATAAATTTTTTTTTTCTTATGTGTGTTTTTATAAATGAATAAATACATGCATACATAAATACATATATACGACACACACACACACAAAGATATATATTATATTTTTATCTTTAGGTATAATTATACATATTTATATATATTTAAAAATATTATATATTAATATGTATATACAAAAGTGCTAGAAATGGGGTCTCAAAAATCCTAACAAATCGCAGTCACTGAAAAAGACATAACATCTTCTCCGGGTGTCCGTTTCAGCTCAGTGAATAGTAAAACTGAAAAACACCGAATGAAATATGATAAAACAGGTTTTGGAGACCGAACAGACACACATATCAGAAGTTATGACCATTTTAATAAAAATTTCACAGGGGTCCGAACACATAAACTGATTTTTGGAGGCATTCTGGTGGTTTTATGAAATTCTCAGGTCCCAAACGTAACTGATAATATGTTTGAGTCATCCTTATGCGTATATCTCTTTTCTTCCTTCTATTTGATATGGGGTAGAGCCCAAACGGACACATGGAGAGAAATTTATGGCCGTTTGAAGTTGAACTCTTCTAAGAGTGTTATAACTGGTATATATTTCATTCCTCTGATCTCGTAGTGGTTTCGACTAGCCGTGGTCGTCACTCATTTCGAGAGCTTCTATTTGACTAGTCGTGGCACTCAAAAGGACAAACAAATCAGAAGTAATTCTCATTTTAGTGATTTGTTGTTTTCTTATGTTTTTAGGAGATATGAGAGTTGCAAAATTTCAAACGACAATAACATCTGCTCTGAGTGTCTGTTTTGTCTCTAACACTTATCAAATCAAATATTTAAAAATTTTACACACTTCTTTGATCATTGAAACCCATTCTCATGTTCTTTAAGGTTCAAAAAAGACCAAAAACCCCCTGAACGGTCATAAGTTTGGCTCTAGGGGTCTGTTTTTCCATAACTTCTGCTCCAGGTGTCCGTTTTGCCTCAACCACATATGAAATAGAATATTACAACCATACCTACACAATTGTGACCATTTTAACACCTTCTCATTTCATCTAGGTAAAAAAAGGTCCTTAATCCCTAGAAACGGCTATAATTTCTTCTCCAGGGTGTCCATTTTGGGTCTACGACATATCACATCGATATAAAACAAATTTGAAAAATATTTATTATATTAATATCAACATAAATATAATAATATAATAATATTTGATTTTTTTTGATTTTTTTGGAAATAATAACATTTATCAACCCTAGGAAAATGTGCGCTGATAAAACCTCATGTTATCAACGATACTAAAAAAGCACTGATAAAGGGGGGGCCTTAAACAGTGCTAAAAAAGGTGTTGATAATGGTGTAACACTTCCCTTGCCCCGTATTGTGGTAGTTTAAGGAATTTCCTTCATCAAGGATTGTAATGTCAACATCAAGGTTCATCAAGGGTGTTGTCTCCCAAACAAAATTTTCACACCATCTAGAATAATCACACTTTCCAAGAACTCCTAGAAGTTGTATCAAAATAAATAAAATGGCCTTTTGAGCATGAAACATGGAAGAACAAGCTAAGGGGTAGAACAAAACATTACCAAAAACAGCCACCATTAGTGGTAGAATTTGAGTTTAATTTAACAAAGATGTCAAAGATAGAATGTGAGATACTTTTCGATGAAATATTCTATAATTTTTTCTCCATAAATATTTTTAAGAACAGCTAAGGCCCTTATGAAGTGAGCATTCTCCCCTGAAAGACCCATAACCCTAATCACTAACAACAACTGGTGGAAGCATCCCTTATATATACATAATAGGATGAGATAAATTAAATAAATAGCTAAGAATCCTAATTGATAAAAGGGTTGACCTTATCTCTTAGTTTTGTCTGGGTTTTATTTGGAATTCACCGGATTCCGTAAATTACCAAGAGAAGGGTGGTTAATTCGATTAGTATGGGTTGGAACAAAATAATGAATTCATTAAAACCCAATATTCAATTCACACACATATTCCATCTAATTTGTTCAATATCCAAGAATAAGTGAGAATATTTAGATATTTTAAAACTCATCCTGACCACCGAAATATCCTCCACCGTAACCTATTTATGGTTTTTGTTATCTAGAACACTCCACATTGAAACAACCATCCCTAGGTCATGTCCTTGAGAAGAAAGTTGTTTCACCTCTCACCATTCCATATAAAAAAGATATGGTTGGGTATTTTATGTCATGGTCGGTAGTAGGCCCTCTCATGCACCACATCTTGTCCATGACATGGGAAAGATAATTCCTTATTTCCCATTTCACACCAAGTCACACGATTATACCACTATAGCTTTCACCAGGACATGGTGTTACCTATTTTGGATTGAAAAAAACACAAAAGATCCATTTTTAAACAACTAAAATATTCTCAAGATCTTGTGTTTTTACCCAATAAAAATCAACTTAAAAACCCATATGGGAAAGAGGAAACTATTCTTTATATATATGAATAAAAAATGTCCAGATCATTACAAAAAAAATAACAATTCACTTAATAAATACTACAGATCCAAAAGAATATTTTTGAAATGTTTTTTTAGAAAATTTTGTTTCCCATTAATATATTGTTAAAAAAATTATTTCAGATTATTAAAAATATGAAAATCTATTTTTTACACATTTTGAAAAGGAAATAATTTTTTACCAATTATATAGAAATTAAAATAAAATCATTTGAGGGAAAAAATATATGGTTTTCTAAAATATTGTTTTTTTGTGAGTAAGGTGTTTTTATTTTAATACATGTAATTCATATCTAATTGTGAATTATTTTAAGTAAATTTGAATATAATATATTAAATCAATGAATTTGACATTTGTTTATTATTTTTAATAGAAATGGAATTGGATTAAATTCAATGTTATGATTAAAAATGAATTTTTATAGAAAATGATTCTACTACGTTTTTCATACATATTAGAAAATTGAATTCATCCACTTATGGAAATTAAAATTTTAAAATGGTTTCATTATTTGGTATTATCATGTATAACTTTTTTAATATAGTCAATTTCATTTTTTATCATAATTAATAGCATGTGTGGTAAAAAAATTGCTACCCCGATTGATGTTAAAATGGGATAATGAGAGTGTCAAACTCAATGATAATGATTAAAATATCACACTAACATTTTTAAATTTATTTTTTCGATGATATTTTTACCAACCCTTATAATTTAATTGAAATTGGTTTTCCATGGGGATAATTTCACTTGAATATATCATTATTATATTATAGTAATTTTAATATTTAATTCTTTGTCACTCACCTCATTTATAAAAAAAAATCGTCTACTCTATTATCCACAATACTTATGTTATTTGTCTTGAAAAAATATATTAAAAAATAATCTCCCAAAATACTTATTAATTTATAGGAAGTTTTAATCTTTCTAAAATACCAATATAATAATACATTAAGTGCTTTTAAAATGAAGATTTCAGAAGAAGCGGTGTATGTTCCTACTAAAATTGTTTATGTTTTTTATTCATAAAATTCCAACAAATGTTCTATAAACAAACTTAAATGATATAAATTTTATATTTAGTAAAATTATATTTTTTACTTTAATTTTTTATCTAATTTATATCTCTTTCCCATCTTATGGAAAATTATCAGGTCTCTTGTTCTTATTTGTGGTCTACCACCTCGATGAAGCACCGTGATTCATTTATAGTTTCTTCATTATACATATATAAATATATATTAATAATTATATATTTAATTAATGTAAATGATATTTATATTTTAAATTATATTTTTTAATGAATAATTATTTTTTACCTTCATTTTGTTCTATTTGTTAAAATTTTGTATCTTCACTTGAAGATATGTATAGGTTACTGTCCCACAAAGAGATATAAGTTATTTTTATCACCATATGATTTTTATGGTAATAACAGTGCATATAATGAATAAATAATATAATTATTATATTATTATGATAATTTATATTATGAAACCAAGAAAAAATTTCAAGTATAGGAATTATCAAAGAGAAACATGCATTGAAAATAAGCCACTTTTCTCTTCAATGATCATTTTAATGTCGAATTGTAAATATACGGGTAATTTAGAATTATAATGGAATGATATAAACTATTTTATATATAAATATTTTTCTAAATATTTGGATAATAAATCCATTTTTGTTATATAGGATTTTGGAACATGTACAATGAAATTTGGTACATAAAGTAAGGGTTTATGTCGAAATCTTATTTTTAATAATGATCATTGGTGATTGAATTTACATTGGGGAAATAAAATTGTTGTTATCTATTTAACAAAAAATATTTTATTAAGATTAATTTATTTAAATTGTTTTTATGTTTTTTAATAATGTTCCTCTCATTGGTACTTAAAATTATTAAGAATGTGTTTTTAAGAAAAATATACAATATTTGGTTTCTAGGTGATGAATTTTTTCTTTCATCTCTATATTCTTAAATTTTATACAAGAATGTTATTTTATATAATGAAATAATTTTTTTAATTTAGTTTTACACCATATTTTAAATTATTTTCAAATGTTTGAAAAATAATTTTTATAATGTTTTCCATTCTGGTTATTTATGTCTTATATAAAAAAGTGTGAAAATAGTCATTGTGTGAACATTTAAAGAAGAAAGGATTTTTCACTACATCTTGAATAATATTTTCATAAAATCTTCCATTATATGTTTCCAAGGATTTTTTCAAAGAACATAATTTTCTAAAAATTATATAGATATTTATTTAAAATTTTATCAACAGAAAATGATATTTTTCACATGTTTTCATAGGATAGTTCAAATGTTATTTCAAATTTAATTTCATCTTTGTAAAAATAATTTTCTATTTATTATAATTACCTGGTCATATTCTCTTATGATTCTATCCACTTTTTTATGACTTATGATGATGATGTTATTATAATGATTTCAAGAAACCCATTTCATTCCCCTGAGTTAATTAAGTTGTGATGAGATAATTAATGTTGATATGATACCATCCACAACCATTCTATGGGTGGATTATGATTTTTTGATGATGATAGGTTTCTGAAACCATTTTATTTATCATGAGATATGCTATTATTATTTGATGAAATTTATTATGAAATTGTGGAAGACATATGTATGGTTTTTATTATACGATTGCTGCAACCAAAATTATATAGCCTTATTTATATATCTTGAGACAATATTAACTATAATGGGGAGTGAATAGAGTTAATTATGGGGAATTTTAAATTAAGATAGTCTTTTAAATGATCCTTAGAAAACAAAATGACAGAATGGGGAGTGAACCGAACACCCAATGGGACTCTTTTCATAATGATAGTTTTGTAAATAAGCCTTGCCTAAGGAAATAATTTTTTATTATTATGAGTATTCTATAAACTTATGTATTATTCCATTGATATTTTATCTGGATTATGATTGATTATTGATTATTCCAAAATCTTATGAATTATGTCTTTTGTTTTGAAAATGATTTATTCCATGAATCATGATTAATGTTCTTTGATTAATAGGGAATGAATTTAAAAATTTATGATCATATTATCATTAAACTATTATTAACTAATTCCAACATGTGGTAATTTATTGATATCTTATATGTGTACCCTTACTAATTTTCTGAGCCTACCCTTTTTTATGTTTCCACATCCCCAATTTATAAAGAAAGGTTTTAAATTTGTCATTTCTAATAAGTTTCTTTTGTGAAAACAAATTGTGGGATATGTGGAACACCCTTTATGAGAAATGATTATTTTGTATCAAGTATCCAAATATAATAAACCATAATGGTTTTAGTAATTGTAATATTATTAGTTTTATTAAATATTCATCTAAAATTATGTGATATTTATATATATATATATTTATTTATTTATTTATTTCGTAACCTCATAATGACATGACCAAGAATATAATAACCTAATACTGGAGAGAAAATAACTATTTGGACTATATATCTATCTAGAAAAAACATATTATAATTTGATCATGATTATTTACCACTAGGTAATGTTTTTAGGGAAATGATATGTTTCTAGTGGATTTTAGAGATAGAGAGTTCCCAATGAATTAATTGAAAATAGATAGTATTCAATGTATTTTTGAATTTATAGTGTTTACAATAGATTTTGGGAAAGGTAAGAGTTTTCATGTAGGATTGCGAATTTGTATTTTTCAGTTGTTTATGTGAATGATAGTTTTCATTAAATTTGGAAAAAATGGTTTTTTTAATAACAATTTTTAGATAAAATTTTTATATGTTCTTTTCCTAAAAAACTGAAACATTTTTTATCAATGCTCAGTTTTGTGTGATTGGTGGTGGTTACATAATTTTTTACGTCTGATTTATTAAAAAAAATTAAGAAAAACACTAAATGGATCCCACATCCATAACTTAGTATGGACCTACTTTCCCAAGATAGGTGATCCTTCAATGTTTCAGACCCAACGACACTTAGGAACACACATTGTTTGAGAGGATAGGAGGTCAGGATCATCACACACTTTTGGTGGAATTTTTGCCTACTCCAAGACTCTCTTATATATTTAATATATTCTCATTAAATCTTTCCCATGCATCGATATTTGACTGGTTACCCCTATGTAAATGACTTGATTAAGACCATGTGTTTATGGGAATAATTGTGAATATATCATAGGTTCCCCATCATTCAATGGTTCACTTATAATGATTTAGTTATGGGCATGTTTGGGTACTCTACAGTTTATTTTCATCTAGGAAGATGGTTGGTGTCTTTGATACTGGATTGAACCTATATGAGGTGTCCTATGTATCCTGTGAGAGCAGGAATCAAAACCCACATTTTTCATTTGACATAGTTTAAGTTCATGTGACTGGACTGATCAATGTAGTTTAAAGTCATGAGGTAAGAACATAAATATAGGTCTCGGACTTCAAGAAGGTTTTATATGTATCTTGTTTGAACAAGAATTAGATTTCTCATTTTTTTCAATCTATGTCATTAAATATGTGACAATATAGGCTTTAAGTGGGACTTATGTATACAAGGATACCATGAATAACCTTATTAGGATTATATCCGTTTGATTGAGGATGATATGTAATCAAAATTACATCCTAATTAAGGGCCCATTATAGGGAAATCCTCATCATTTTATTGGTACAACCATTTCTAGTCACTAATCCAACATGGTCCATGCATGGTTTGAGAATCAAGAGATAGTTGAAGATCAAACACATCACACGAGAGAATATTTTCATGGGGCTTACACATTAAATTTTACCATTTCTAGGTATGATGACCTATCACATGGAGGATATGGTTTGGAGATCAGGTCCTAGGGAGGCATCCTACATATCATGTTTATAACAGGAGGCAGATTAATCGTAAATCAGTTCTTCCTTAACCAACTGATGGGTTTGAAGTATTTTAGTGCATTATTGTGGATTACACTTAAAATTATTCATGTGTATGAGCCATCTTCTTGACCTCTAATGGATGATGAAGGAAGGTAGATTAATTAGATAATCCAATCTCATATGTTTAGAATATTTGGGATATGAAGGGACTTACACCAGAGTGGATGACTATTAGAGATCATTCCTTATGAAAGCATATAGGGTATCTTGTTTGAATTGGAATCAGAGTTATCATAGTTTTTTTCCACCTAACATTCTAATATGTTGGGGTGGTTTGTCACACTTGGATAAATTATTGTTATACCAACGATTAGGAAAAAAATGAGCTTATATTAGGATGGATTCCCATGTTCATATTCATTCTCTATATTTTTACTAATAAAGAGAGATGGAGACCATGAATGTTCTTTTGGATATGCTTGGTATGACATGGAATACCTATTTGAGAGAATGAAATAAAGATGGTAACATGAGTGAATAACCCTAACCCATTAAGAAAAATCTCCTTATGAAGTTGGTGTGTAGATGAGGGTTCATGGTCAGGGATCTACATGGTTTAAGTTTAAGTGTGTATGCCAAACAAAGTTGACATGTTCTAGGGAATCTTAATGACATGTCTTGGTTGTCTACTGGAAATGTCAATGGTGACAGTCTGACATAGAAGACATGTCCAAGGGTGTCTTCCTGGCATGTTTTTAATATCTGGATGATATGTTCAAGGTATTGGTTTGACATTTCAGACATGTCCAAGGGTGTCTTCCTGGAATGTTCAAGATGCTTCGCATAATTGAACTTGACATATCCAATATGCTTTATATAATTAAAGTTGAAATGTGCAATATATTTTTCATTCTCCTCTGTATTATCTTGGACATCTCAATCTGATCAAAGAAAACATGTCAAGGGTCTTTTACATGATCAATTGACTTATCTTGGATGTCTTATCCAGATCTAATTAGATGTTTCCAAGATCTTTTTCATGATCAACAGACATATCTTGCCTGTCATTGCATGATCAAAGTTAGTTGTTTGGTATGTCCTCACATGATTGAAGAAAATTGTTTGGGATGTCTTAAAATGATCAATGTGGACATTTCCAATGCCTTTTACACAATAATGCTGACATGTCCAGGGTGTTTTCCCTGGATGAATATACCTTTCCTAGGATGTATTCACATGATCAAACAGAATTTTCCATAGAATATTACATGATCAACCTAATCTTTCCAAGGAATACTGTTTCATAAAGGAAAACTTCCAATATCTATCTTTTGATCAAAGATAAATGTTCAAGGATACCCAAGGGAATCAAAAGTCTAATGGAGATTCTTGAGATCACATGATATTAAAAGAGTTATGTGGAGAGTCCATGTGAACATATCCATGATCATGCACTAGTTTTAGTGTTGAAGTCACGTGTCCTAATAGATCATGAATCAAGGCTGCATGGGAAATATTTTCATGGGAGGAGGAGTGAATGGATAAGGGTTATGCTAAGATCACATGTACCTAGGATTTCATGGTGATAGGTGGTAATATTTGTGAGTTCAGATGCATGATAAGGCCTCATACGTGATGAAGAGTTCCCACATGATGTATGCACATGAAGATCCATTTCTCATGAGCTTTACATTACCTCAAAGGATGTCTCTCAATGGGTTCTATGATTATATGTGGGTAGGGGGTTCTGTATCATATACACAGCTTTAATGGACAAGGGTACACGACTGAGGGTTTCCAACCCTCTTTTATGTATGGGGTGCTTATACATGGTATTCTATTTTCATGGTTAGGGATCTAAGGGGGTGTTACATGTAACGGAAACCATGTACAGGGATTCATGTGAGCATATCAATCCCTAATGTTTTAAAGAATCATGAGACCAAAGGTTTTCATGATCCCTTCTTTAACACCATATTCATGAATTTCTTTTCCACAAGTATACGTTTATAGGCACTGACATGGGTATCCAACTTGTCTAAGGGCCTACACTTGGTGGGAAAATAGGGCTACCACAAGACTGAGGGCTCTTCTTTTATTACAATTTTGTATGGAAACATAGATCATATTTGAGCCTTATACATGCATTGCATAACTGGATAACACACTATTATGCTACATGATGTTCTATTATTCATGTGATCATATAAACCAAAGGGGTATTATGAGATTATTTTTAATTATTCATAGGGGGAACACACCAGGGTTGCATGCATAGACGATTGGATACCTGACATATGGGGTGAATGGCTAAATTTCATGTCTACTGGTTCTTACACTCATCAAACCTACATGTTAGGGGAGGGGGTTCTCATGATAGGGATGAATATCTGCATATTTTTATTTCCAAGTACAGGTGACTATTTTTAGAGGGTTTAAATGGTATTAATTTTTGTTCATGAGATCATGTGATCTTATGGTGATCATGTGAGATCTTATTTAGGCGGTACCAAATGGTAGGTTCTCACAATAGAAGCATCATGATTACCAAGAGATGATCTCTAAAAGTGGTATCTTTCTTATCCTCATTTGATTCCCTTATCTAATTTTCTACTAATTCTATCCCCCCATGTGTGTGTCTTTATTTTACTGGTAGTAGGGTATATATCGGTGAATTTTAGCTGTAGTGGATGCCAATTTCTACAGTGAGTGTTTCATGGGAGCTAGATTGAGGTGGTGGAGGGCCTCACATGATCAATATATTTTGATCATGAGATGTATTAACACAAATGTACTCTTGATATCCATTATGGATCTATATGATCATCTCCATGGGCATCTCATGATTAGCTCTATATGATCACGCATCATGTGATCACGTGATACTCGAGTGGACAATAGCTTTTCCAAGGGTCGAGTGAGATGAACATATAGTGAATTCATTTTCCTATTCCTAGAGACTCCATATGTCATAGAGATATTAATGTGACTACAATTTTGATTTTTGTAGTCGTTTGATCTTCATGCATTATATATAGTGTCAACAATGCTTCTCATGATCGTCACTGCCTTGACAGAGGGATCTTTAAAACCTATTACAATGGATTCTTGCAGTTCAAATGAGTTCCCTAATGTGACATCTCTTGTTCCCATGAAGAAGTACATTCAAGTGAAATGAAGTCACATTCATGGCATTGGGATGTCGATCATGCAACCTTCATCTCGGTTTTATCATCAGATAATGATGTTATTGTGGTTGTTGAGTGGTGGAGTAATCTGAATGTCAGGTGTGGATCGCTATGTCAAACTAGTGGAGTCTTGAGGGAATCTGGATAATGTGAGTTTAACGATGATGTGTGTAACACCCCAAGATTTTATAGTATGTTATTTCTTCAAAATAATTCAATAACTTGCACTACACGCAACACCGAGTTCTAGCACACCATGACTTACCAAACAAGTCGTTCAAAAGCGGTTATGAATAGTATTAATTTAATTTAGAAATTTATATAATAATTATATTTTTAGAATCCATATTATGAGTTTCTTAGACATAATGTAAGAACAAATACATTTTTTTAGATAAAATAAGTATTTTTAAAAAAATTCAATTTTACCACCTTTTAATGGGGAAACATTTTTAGATAAAATATTTGAAACTTTTATATATTAAATTTGACAAAATAAACTTCTTCTTTAGAATCAAGTCATAATAATTTAGTTTCAATAAATTTTTGGTGTTTTTTCTAATAACTTTCATATTTGGGTGAATAGTGAAAAATACTATATTTTAACTGAAAATAACTTTTTTTAATCAAAAATAATTATATTGTTAAATTATACATTTTAATGTTTTGTGAGTATAAATAGATTATATTTTTTCCATTTAATCCAATAATGGTCATTTTAAATAATTTAACTTTGAAATTGGACATAAACATGTGTCAAACCTTTGATAGTTGTTATTTTTATAAATGTGCCTTTTGGTTTTGACAGTAGGAATTAATTTAAAATTAATAAATGAAACTTTTATATTTTGAATTTGGTAAAATAGACTTCATTTTTAGATTTTTAATATCCAAATTATCTTAGGGTGAAATTTTGGTACTTTTCCAATAACTTTCATATTTTGATGAATAGTAAAAATTACTAAATTTTAATTAAAAACAACTTTTTTAATCGAAATACTTAATATTGATAAATTATGCATTTGAGTGATTTTAAAGTATAATTAGATTATAATTTTACCATTTAATCCAATTTTTGTCATTGTACATAATTTCATATTTAAACTGGACATAAGAAAGTGTCAATCTTTTGATAGTTATTATTTGTTAAAAACACGCTTTTTGTTTCGACAACGAGAATTAATTTTAAATTAATTTCTGCCACTTCTTTGTTTTGAATTTAGCTAAATTTATTCCATATTTAGAATCAGGAGGTCCAAATTTTGTATATAGTTAAATTTTATTCTTATACATTTTGAATAATTACTTCGGTAAATATTTTATTTACCATGGTTAAAGGGTAAATCCGATAAATAAAGGTACAAAAATAGTATTATAATAATACTAAATTGTCCTAAAACGTGTCCTAACCCTATTGGTTGATACATTTCCGACAATGGGAATCTTTAGGTTGATTTTGGGACCCCATTGAGCCACTTGTAAGTGATAATGACACTTTATATTAATTAAGTTAAAGTAAATACAAAAATGACATAAGCATATATATTTTATGTAAAAAAAATTTATATATGGTTATATATGTTATCATTTTGACTATAAATATTAATTAGAAATCTAAAAAGATTTCCTACATCATGGTCTTTTTTTTATAATTTTTATACATCGAATAAACTAAATTATTTATGACACAATAATGATGTAGTGTTTCCCTCATTAATAAATGATTTAAACAAATATGATTATAAAGACAAAAATAATACCCAAAACTTATCCAATTCTTATTTTATGATTTCATTTTGATCATGAGTCATCTTATTATAAACTTTAATTAGTTTGGAACTTTATAAACCGAATATAATTATATAATAAAATAATATTTTCAATCTTTCCTAAAGAGCCCCACCTCCCCCTAATAAAAGGACACCACTTCTAACCAATTCCTCACACCTCTCAATCATTGTTCTCGTCCAAAATATGCCCAATTAGTCTCCCAACGTCCATCCCCTTCTCAAATATGACTTAACTTAGTCAGAAGGCACTTCAAGAGTCCATTTGGTTCAAACCAAAGGGAGTTACCCAAATTAAAGGTAATGATTTCTCTTAGATTCTTTTCTTTTATTTTAATTCTCCAACCCCTAAACTCTTATTATTATTTCCTTTTGTAACAAAACCAGTATAATAAATATACTAGGATGTCATTATGAGAATTATTTTAACTACACTTACACACAACTCCATCTAATGGGTGAAGAACATAATGTTTCTGTGGATGGAAACCAAACACCTCACGAAACGATGATTGTTCAAGTATCTCCTACCACCTCTCATGGTGTCCATTATGATGGAACTATAATTAAATATGATATTTATGATATTTATTTTATATATAATCTTTTTTAATTCCATTTTATATCAAACCATTATTCGTTTCATGTTGTATATATATACAATAATTTCATTTGAGGAAGTGTGGACTACCACCCCGTCAAAGTGATATGACTCGTTCATTCCATACATGGAACATATAAAGAAAGGTGTTGATGAACTTAAGTAACATATATAAGATATTATATTATACTGTAATAATAACATACCTATGTATCATTTTTTTTGGTTCCTTTTAAAATGAAAAATGAAATTGAAGTAGCGTTTGTGCGTACGTACGGATTACCGTCTCCACGAAGGCGATGAGATTCATTTCCCCATCATATCCATTCAAGCCTAATTTTTATTTTATGGTTAAAAATAATGTTTAATTATATAATATCATTATGTATATAAATCAAATATATCCTATTCATAACAAACATGACTTACGTTACCAAGCATATAAAGGAGAACGAATCAGTTAGCACTGAAACAACGATAATACTAAAAGGAAATATTAGAAGGTCATATATGATATCATATTAGTGTTTATAATTCTTGAATAATTTAATAACAATTATTTCACCATTATATAAGATTTTAACCAATACTCTTCCAATGAAAAGTACAAGTTAAGGGTTTATTTCACAATCTCTTCATTATCTGAGGTTGTTTTTATGTAATTATCTACTAGGACATCATTATCATCCACATCCATGTTTCTTAAAAATGTATTTAAAAATATTTTTACTATTTAATAGACTATGGTTTAAATTCATTTATACCCTTGTTTTACTTTTTATAAAATGGTTTGAAATGAATCTTTCTGTCATTTTCCAAACAATGTCCTTTTTAACCTTTTAGACAAAATTAAGGTAAGAATGTGTTTTTTAACTTATATAGTGGGTGTGGATATTTTCCACCATTATAAAATCTTTTAATCTTCCCTTACAAGATTATAAGAAAATTTTCGAAGTAAATTTTTTATTTTATAATTATGTAACTTTTAAATGATTTCAAAAAAAAGATATTTCTCCCAAATAGTTTTGATTTCATCTATGTCAACATCCATTGATAGATTTTAATATTATTTGAAGTTGATTTATTATGATACAAAACTTCCATATTGTATTGAAGGTTTTGTGATATGTTTTAATATGGATGTGTTATTTTTATACCATTCATGGTTTATGGGTAATATATTGACATTTGATATGCTAGTTTTAATACGAATGTTTATGTTATGTTTAAACCTGTTCATATGAAGAATGCATTGGACTTAGTAAGTGACTGATGGAGCCCGCTATAGATCCTCGATGCATCGGTAGGTCTTATGAGAAAAACTAGTTTCTTGGCACAAGGCCTTGACAAAATATAATTTGTAGTCTTGGCACAAGGCCTTGACTAAGTGGTTAGGATTATCTGGCATTATGCATTCCATCATTATGAAAGTGGTTGTTGGTATTTCATGTGATTGTTCAATTAGTAGAATATCATGTGAATAAGTAAATGGAATTATTTCATTTTATTTCTTCCATATTAGGCTGAAGATCAAGTTTAAAAGGATTGTTTTTAATTATACATTGCCTTAAATATTTATGCTTTTTTAAGAATGTTTCCGCTATATTGTTATCCTTACTGGGAATCCGAGCTCACCCCTTTATATGTTTTATTTTTCCCAGGATGTGAAGAATTATTTTATGAATGACCTACAGGGATAGTATGAGGGTATATGAGTGTGGTCTATGAAGACAAGATGTTGTTGTAGTTTTTCACTTTATGATGTAATGTAAACTTTATGAATGTATCTAGTCATTCCAAGGCCACTAAACTAATCGGTCTTTCGAGAAATGATCTTTTGTGATCATGCCAATGTTATGTAATAATGCACTGACTCTGGGTAACTGGGGTCGGGGCGTTACAGTTGGTATCAGAGTAAGTTTAGTACAAACCTTGGAAGCTAGATTTAGATAAACTCTGATTAGAGAACATAGACCTAAGATGGACTTTGTGGATTAGAATAAAATAATTTTATAGAATTTTGGTAATATAGAGATTTTTTGAGTTTACGAGAAAATATGTCCCTGTCTGGATGTGAGCAGGTAGAGGCAGCTCTGGCACAAATTTACATAGGGGTATAATCCGAAAACACCGCTTTGAGCTACACTTGAATGATAACTGGTGCACGAAAATGGGCCTTTCTACACTCTTGGTTATAACACTCCCAAGGGATATTCTTAGGATAATTCTCATTTTATTTAAAAATAATTATGAAGGGTTTGTGATTATATACTTCCTCAATGAAAACATCTTTATGATTATGGATTATATCCATAAACCGTTCAATTTACGTTAGGTATTTTACAAGTTTGTAATTAGTCATTGCAATTTATAAACAGACCTAGTTTATGCTATTGTATAGAAATGGTGCCTAATAGAAGGAATATGAACTCCAGCAATACGTATGATCCAAAGAGTAAGAAGGATTATATCTTTCACGGTATTAAGCCAACATTTAGAAGGGAAATAGTCTCCCAATTATTCTCAACATATGAAGAAATAGTATCATGTGTTAACAATATAAGTAAAGAATTCTCCGAGTCCTATGGCTTTGAAGGGAAGAAAGAGAAGAAAAGGATGGAAGAGAAAAAGATGGATAAAGAGAAGAGGGAAAAGAAGAATTTTACCATAACTGATAACTGTGGGAAGAAACACCCGAGAACTTTCCTGAAAGGAATGGGAGTTTGTCATAATTGTGGAGAAAAAGGACACCGTGTACGTGAATGAAAGGGTAATAAAAAGGTTTCAAATGTACAATGCTTCCTCTGCAAGGAGTTGAGACAATATGTGAACCAATGTCCAAATTATCAGAGTATGCCCCAAATGATGTTATTGGATAATAATAAAGTTATGATACTACCATAGATGAGGAGGAATGATTATATTTATTATGTTGTTATTAGAGAATTAGGTTATTTGAGTGTTGTATCAACAATGTACTGGTTATAAAAATTATGGAGTATATAAGGATTGTAATGTAGTACTATTTCATTAAGGACATGAGATTGTGTGGAACCAAGAAAATTGACTCAATAGCAGGTTAAATGTTTTGAAAATATATGGTTGAGAGAAAGATAAACCATAATATGGTTCTGATACCGAGGTAGTGATTTTGGAATAATACATGATTTATTTGGATAAATTATATTCGAAATTCTTGACTATTTTGAAACTGATTAATGATTTTTATATTCCATCATTGTTGTAGTTTACAAAATTTCTGGATAGAAGGAGTATATCTAGTATTCTATAAGTAATAAGGGATCATGAATGTAATCAATAAGGTTTTATGGTAATTCAGGATGTTATAGTGTTTTAAAAGAATACATGATGAAGGTGTTCACATGTTATTACGTGGAAAAAAGAATCTTCATTGTGTTTACCTTCCTTATAAATCTTGGACTGTGAGTTTGGATAGAAGTATTTTGGATAATTCTAGTTTCAGATTATTTTTGTATTTCCATAAAAGGACAACCAGGAGGTCGGGCGGCAACCTGTCACATTTGGCAAGGCCTCGAGACTTGAACCCGCAACTGAAGGGCGACAAGAGTGTATCACCTACCACTGGCCCATGTGATGTCCTAGATTTAATTATGTAGTCTTTCTTAAAAAAATCTGGTAGGTGAATTATAAATTCTTTTTTTTGAACCCTATACGAATTGGATAAATAGAATATTATTTTTAAGTTCTATTATCTTTTAGAGTGAAAGATGAGTTTGTGGTAGAAATTAGTTAAAGGATGGGACTCTACTTGCCAAGTATATATTTTTTTATTCTCTTATTCTATGAAGAAATTAATTCTTACACTTTAATAAAGGGATATTAAAACAAAAAATGTGTTATCCTAAAACCATATGTTTTGTTGAACTGATGGTATTTTAAATCATCATAGATTGATTAATTTAAGGCCCTAAATTTTACACTTGTCTGTGATTGATGACCTCAATCACTACCTATAAATATTTACGTTTTCCCTCCAATTATATGACTCTAATTGCCACCAATTTTC
Source organism: Viscum album (assembly GCA_963277665.1). NCBI lineage: Eukaryota > Viridiplantae > Streptophyta > Magnoliopsida > Santalales > Viscaceae > Viscum > Viscum album. Next base: position 71,204,471 of record OY728161.1, read on the forward strand.
TCTTAATAGAGATCATAATTTGGTGGTGACCCTTTTATTTCCCTTTTCCTCTTATTAAGACTAAATTTTATAAACCTAATTTCCGATGTGGGTTTTCCCAAAGATATTTTCTATTTTCATCCTTTTATTTTCGAAAAATAATTTCAAATTATGAGGATGCAATTTATTTAAGGAGGGAATATTGTAACACCCCAAGATTTCATAGCACGTTATTTCTTCAAAATAATTCAATAACTTTCACTACACGCAACAGCGTGTTCTAGCGCACCATGACTTACCAAACAAGCCGTTCAAAAGCGGTTAATAATAGTATTATTGGAATTTTCAACTTTATATAATCCTTATAATTTTAGAATCCATATTATGAGTTTCTTAGACATAATGTAAGAACAAATTAATTTTTTCATATAAAAGAATTATTTTTCAAAAAAATGCAATTTTACCGCCTTTTAAGGGAGAAGCCTTTTTAAAACCAATATTTGAAACTTTTATATATTAAATTTAACAAAATAAACTTCTTATTTAGAATCGGGACATAATAATATAGTTTCCATAATTTATTGGTGTTTTTTATAATAACTTTCATATTTGGGTGAATAGTGAAAAACACTATATTTTAACTGAAAACAACTTTTTTAATCAAAATAATTTATATTGATAAATTATAAATTTTAATGGTTTTTAAGTATAAATATATTATATTTTTACCATTTAATTAAATGATGGTCATTTTATGTAATTTAACTTTGAAATTGGACATAAACAAGTGTCGAACTTTTGATAGTTATTATTTCTTATAAATACGCCTTTTGGTTTTGACAGCAGGAATTAATTTTAAATTAATAATTGCAAAATTTATGTTTCTAATTTGGTAAAATAGACTTCATCTTTGGATTTTGAATATCAAAATTATCTTAGGGAGAAATTTTGGTACTTTTCTGATAACTTTCATATTTTGGCGAATAGTGAAATTACTAAATTTTAATTAAAAACAACTTTTTTAATCGAAATATTTAATAGTGATAAATTATGAATTTGAGTGATTTTAAAGTATAATTAGATTTTAATTTTACCATTTAATCCAATGTTTGTCATTGGATTTAATTTCATATTTAAACTGGACAAAATAAAGTGTCAATCTTTTGATAGTTATTATTTGTTAAAAACACGCTTTTTGTTTCGACAATGAGAATTAATTTTAAATTAATTTCTTCCACTTCTGTGTTTTGAATTTATACAAATTGATTCCATATTTAGAATCTGGAGGTGAAATTTTTTTAAATAGTAATCTTTTATTTTTAGACATTTTGAATAATTACTTCGGTAAATATTTTATTTACCATTGTTAAAAGGTAAATCCGGTAAATAAGGGTAAAAAATAATATTATAATAATACTAAATTACCCTAAAACATGTCATAGCCCTATTTTTTGATACATTTATGACCATGGGAATCTTTGGGTCGATTTTGGGACCCCATGGTGCCACTTGTAAGTGATAATGACATTTTATATTAATTAAGTAATAGTAAATACAAAAATTACATAGGCATATATCTTTTAGAAAAACAATTTTTACGTAGGGTTATATACGTTATATTTTCGAATATAATTATTAATTATAAATCTAAAAATATTTCCTACTTTATGGTATTTTTTTTATAATTTTTAGAAATCTAATAAACTAAATTATTTATGACACAATAATGATGTAGTGTTTACCTCATTAATAAATGATTTAAATAAATAAGATTATAAAGACTAAAATAATGCCCAAAACCAGTCAAATTCTTTTTTGATGATTTCATTTCGATCATGATTCATTTTATCTTCAACTTTAATGAGTTTTGGACCTTTATAAACCGAATATCATTACAAAATAGCATAATATTTTCTATCTTTCCTAAAGAGCCCCTCCTCCCCATTATAAAAGGATACCACTTCTAACCAATTACTCACACCTCTAAAGCCTTTTGGCTCCTCCAAAATCTGACCAATTAATCTCCCTATATCCCTCTCCTCCTCCTATAAGACTTACCTTAGGCATAAGGCACTTCAAGAGTCCTTTTGGTTCAAACCAAAGGGAGTTACCCAAATTAAAGGTAACGATTTCTCTTACCTTATTTTATTTTATTTTACATCTCTAACCCCTAAACTCTTCTTATTATTTACTTTTGTAACAACACCAGTATACTAAATATACTAGGATATTTTCATGAGAGGTATTTGAACTAAACTTACACACACCTCCATATAATGGGTGAAGAACATAATGTTTCTGTGGATGGAAACCAAACGCCTCATGAAACGATGATTGTTCAATTATCTCCTACCACCTCTCATTGTGGCCATTATGATGGAAATATAATTAAATATGATATTAATGGTATTTATTTTATATATAATCTTCTGTAATTCCATTTTATATCATACCATTATTCATTTCATGTTGTATATATATACGATAATTTCATTTGAGGAAGTGCGGACTACCACCCCCTCAAAGTGATATGACTTGTTCATACCATACATGGAACATATAAAGAATGGTGTTAATGAACTTAAGTAACATATATAAGATATTATATTAAACTGGAATAATAATATACCTATGTATCATTTGGTCTTTATTCCTTTCAAAATGAAAAATGAAATGGAAGTAGCGTTCTTGCGTACGTACGGATTATCGTCTCCACAAACGCGATGAGATTCATTTCCCCATCATATCCATTCAAGACTAATTTTAATTTGATGTTTAAAAATAATGTTTAATTACATAATATCATTATTTATATAAATCAAATATATCCTATCCATAACAAACATGACTTACGTAACCAAACATATAAAGGAGAACGAATCAGTTAACACCGAAACAACAATAATACTAAAAGGCAATATTAGAAGATCATATATGATATCATATTAATGTATATAATTCTTGAAGAATTTAATAACAATTATTTCACCATTATACATGAGGTTAACCTACCCTCTTCCAAGTAAATGTACAAGCTAAGGGTTTATTTCACAATCACTTCATTATCTGAGGTTGTTTTTTGGTAATTATCTACTAGGACCTCTTTATCATCCACATCCATGTTTCTTAAAAATTTATTTCAAAACATTTTTACTATTTACTAAACTATGGGTTAATGTCATTTATACACTTTTTTGACTTTTTATAAAATGGTTTCAAATGAATCTTTCCATCCTTTTCAGAACAATGTCCTTTTAAACCTTTTCGACAAAATTAAGGTAAGAATGAATTTTTTAACTTATACGGCGGTTGTGGCTATTTTCCACCATTATAAAATCATTGAATCTTACCTTACAAGTTTATAAATATATTTTCTATGTAAATGTTTTATTTTATAATTATGTGACTTTTAAATGATCTCAAAAAAAGAGATATTTCTCTCAAATAGTTTTGATTTCATCTATGTCAACATACTTTGATGGATTTTAAGATTATTTGAAGTTGATTTATTATAATACAAAACTGTCATATTGTATTGAATTTTTTGTGATATGTTTGACTGTGGATGTGTTATTTTTATACCATTCATGATTTACGGATAAAGTATTGACATTTTTTATTCTAGTTTTAATACGAATGTTTATGTTATGTTTAAACCTGTTCATATGAGGAATTCATTGGACATAGTAAGTGATGGGTGGAGACCGCTATAGCTCCTCGATGCATCGGTAGGTATCATGAGACAAACTAGTGTCTTGGCACAAGGCCTTGACAAAATCATATTTTTAGTCTTGGCACAAGGCCTTGACTATGTGGTTATGATAGTCTGACATTATGTATTCCATCACTATTAAAAGTGTTTATTGATATTTCATGTGATTATTCAATTAGTAGAATATCCATATGAATAATTAAATGGAATTATTTCATTTTATTTCTACCATATTATTCTGAAGATAAAGTTTAAAAGGATTTTTATTTAATTATACATTGCCTTAAATGTTTATGCTTATTTAAGAAAGTTTCCGCTATATTTTTATCCTTATTGGGCAACTGAGCTCACCCCTTTCAATGTTTTATTTTTCCCAGGATGTGAAGAAGTATTTTATGAATGACCTATTGGGATAGAAGAATGGGACATGAGTGTGGTCTATGGAGACAATATGTTGTTGTAGTTTTTCACTTTATGATGTAATTTAATCTTTATGAATGTATCTAGTGATTCCAAGGCCACTAAACTAATCGGTCATTCGAGACTTGATATTTTGTGATCATGCCAATGTTATGTAATAATGCACTGACTCTGGGTAACTGGGGTCGGGGTGTTACAATGTGGGAGAAGTATTGGACCACTATAGATCATGTGATAAGGTGAATGAGGTTATGCCAATCCATTTTTAATCAGGTGAATGGTGTCGAGTGAGGGGTAGTCCCATATCAAACTTTCGACCGATTGCATAGAACATAAAAACTAAATCTATGGAATCACTTCATTGAACCGGTAGAGAGCTCGGAACCCACAACACACACACCCACACCCCCATCGGTTGTTCCCTCCAATCATGTGGCCCACCTAGTTACACCAACCCACATCATGTAAGGTATGTTTTCCCCTCTCGCCACTTTGTTGGCTCTCATAACATGGTTGAGGTGACTCCTTCAAGTTCTCTTGTTTGATCTAACTAGATAGTTGGCCTAGCAAGACAATTTTTTGGGTAAGGGGAACCCAAAAATTTAAGAACAATATTGGGAGTTAAATGGGTGAAAATAATGGTCCAACATATATTCCCTTATAATGTAATGCTCAATCCCATTCACTAAGAATATTGTTTTAAAGTATTTTATGAAAAATGAATTGATATTTTTCATGATCATGATACATAAAAAAAAATTGATAGAAAATTTCATAACACACAATTATGTGTGTCAAAAATCCCTCCCCCCCCCCCTTAGAGTGAGATTTTTTCAAAATAAAAAGAATCTAATTCCAATGTAAACATAGATCACTTTAATGTATATTTGAACTTCTAAAGAGATTTGATATTTATCCCCATGAGAGGATTTTCCAGAATGTGTCGATTTAGGGATTATGGGTTTTATCAAGAGGAGACTCATGACCTTGAGTTCTTGGATGAATCCAAGATTGGTAGTGGATTTGGTTTGGGGCATGGATACCCTAAAACTAGAATGTGCATAAATTCTTGGATGGAAAAGGGATTGGGTGGAAAGAAACTTGTGTTGGATCCAAAGTAATGTACTTGGAAGCCACTATGTATCCCATGATAATGGTAATCAAGTTGTATGTTTGTATGTAATATACTAATGTTTAGATCAAACACATGCATGGGGAACATAGGTTCATGAATGAATAACTCTATGATTAATGTCCTTATGTAGACCAATCTCTTACATAGAAAAGATAATGTCATTGTTTTGTCACAAAACCCTAAGCAGAGACATAGGTTTTGGCATAGATATCGCATGGATCATCAACTATAAACATCATTTTTCTAATACCAAATAAACCCAAATTATTGGATTTAAGTTATTAACTTAAAAAAATTCTTAAGAAATGATCATGAATCCCCACCGATATGAGATTCTTCATTGATGTACCTATCCCAGTTTTCTTGAGATTTTCTAATTTACAAGGATAATTTGGGTGAGATATACATCCTAGAGGGATAATTCTCTAACTTCTTCCTAACTAAGCAGACTTATTAAGAATAGCTTGATTTTTTCTAGTAGAAAATGATGATTCCTATAATATCTATATCTTTTTATTCATATTTCCATAATTTTTTCCTAACCTTTATATAGGGTAAAGATTAGTGGGAATGGAATTTCCTTTTTCTTAGTCCTCCTTATATATTTTTGACCTAATAGGTTTTTTGACTCTACTACTTTATATATTTTCAATATTTCTTGGATCACATAAAATGTATGTCCAGCAAGCAGAGAGTCAACTTTTTCATAGGATTCCCCTTTCGATTTTTCACCCTGGTGAGAATTTTGTCTCCTTTGGTTGGTTATTTTATGTTCTTGAATACTAGAAAACTATTGTGTTGTAGTTTAGGGTATTTTATCTAAGACCTTATGTTTCTATAGTTTAGGGTCTATTAGCTCTGACCTTATATTTCTATAGTTTAGGTTCTCTTGGCTCGAAATTTCTTCTAATGGTAGTTTAGACTCGTCTAGGTTATACTCTCTACTTATTTGGTTTATGGTCTTCTAACTTGGGAATTTTATTGATGTATTTTAGGGCCTTTTATTTCAAAACATCAACAGGTGTAGTTTAGTGTCTTTTATCTTGGACATTCTAATATTATTAGTCTAATGTCTTTTATCTTAGACCTTTTGTTACATTAGTTTAAGGTCATTTAACTTGGACCTATTATTTCTATTGTTTGGGGTATTTTAGATCAGACCTAGTGTTTATGTAGCTTAGGGTATTTTATCTCATATATTATATTGATAGTGGAGTATGGGTATTAATTAAAATATTGAGATCCCTATATACTTAATGGTATTCTAAAAATGAGTGTCCATGAAGGGTTATAATACCCTACATTATTAATTTATATTCTAAATAATTAATGTTCATGAAGGGTTCTGGAAACTTGTGTTCTTGTAGAAATCATGAGGGATAAATATTCATAATGGATTTTAACACCCTACATCCCGATTAAGATTCTGTTTAATATATGGTGAAATACCAGGAATGTAGGATCCACTTGGATAATTTTAATATTGGTTATGTAAGTCAAATTTCAAAGAGATTGAATTAATGAACATGTAATGTAACAAGCATATGAGTGATAAACGAAATATCCTTAAGTTGTTGAGTTCTTCCATAGTGTATATGGGGATTATGAGGATCATATTTCCTTACATACAAGGAGGATATACCTCTAGTTGGTATGTCATAATCCCCTATGAATTATGCCATAGGTATTACATACATGGTTAATTAAAGGGGGTCCCCACTCTTTTCCAAGGGCCTTGGAGGATTATTGAAGAGTCAGACTTCAGGACTATGAAGTTGGGTATGGAGAAAATGACTATCTAGGAAGGGGTCTAACACCTAAGAACATTTTAGATTTTGGGTTAGGAGGTTGGAACTTATGCCATGTGTTTTCCAGTCATGTTTTGTGGTCCAAAAAAGGATTGATAACGGAGTTCCACATTTCTTCTTTGAGAAAGGGTACCATACATGGTGACATACTTTTTAGAATGTTGAATCCTCTTGAATATTCTAGTAATGGTAATTGTAAATGTTGGTCTTGAAATATCTCAGTTAACTGAAGGTGGGAACTTGTGGGTACAGGTCCATTACTAATGATGGAAATATATCGTAATGTTCCTTGCAGTTAGTATAACAACATCTATATAAAATAGTATCCTTCCTGGGATCCAATGTTCTATTCAGAGTATTCAGTCCCAATTACCAGTCTATTATGTGGAATATCCAAGAAAAAAGAATCACAAGGTCTAAGGGTTTCTAATCGATGGATATAAACATAAGGAACTAGTTATTTAAGCTTTTAATATTAAGGCATGAAGGTGGTTTAATAAAAGTGTAAAATTTAAGGGTTTAGAACCCTAAAAAAAATTTCACCACCTAATGAACATGTTATCATGACGAGGAGATGTAACAAATAATTACTCTAAATTTTTTCATGACCAGGGGGTCCATCGATCCAGGCTTGGATTTTAATAATGCCAAAACATTGGCCCTATAATCTTTAATATTTATTCATTAATTATCTAATGTTTTCCTAATCTCGTAATATTAGGATTTTATTGAGTGGAGACTTGACATTTTCTCAGGATTCCCTTTGCAGGTTTTCAACCTAACATGTTTTATGTCTATTTTACTGGCATTTTTAGGGTCATTTCATTTGGACCATCAAAGGATAAAGTTTAAGGTCATACAAATTTGACCAAAATGTAAAAGGTTTAAGTTTGTGATGTATATAAACCTGGTGTGAGGGAAATATTACACAACAACCCAATTAGGTTACACAAGGCCATGAGTACTCCAACATCCATCTGAGTGAGAGATTAAAATGTTATAAATCATGGATAATGGTTCTAAAGTCCTGGGTAATGATATGGGGAAAACATACCAGTGGTGGATCATAACACCCTTAGGTGTGAATCTCTTCCATATTGATGTAAGGCTCACAAGGATAAGAAATCCTTTCCTATAGGTCCATGATGTCTCTGGTTAGTAAGTAAAATCCTTTATGCATCATTGGAAATTTCAAACAAAGATAACACTTTTCATTGACAAGGTCTACAAAAGGTTTATGGAAACTCATGGTGCCCAAGACATGAAGTGTGATTTATTGGACGAGGGTATTAAAAGATGATGGAACCACCTCGTACTCTAGTTCACCGGGTTCAAGATGTTGTGGTCATTTGATAAGGAATTATTATGGGTGGTGTCATTCACATTTTAACATCATGTAGTAGGGATGTATCTATCACTCAGTTTAGTTTCATGTGATAATGATGTTTTCCTTGCAGTATAATATCTTATGGTAAGGATGTTTCCCTTTCCATTCAATTTAATGTCTTGTTGTAAGGATGTGGAAATCAATGTGAAAATTGTGAAAGATGTCCTTAGGGACACTTTTCACTAGTCATTGGAATTTATATGAAGGGGGCATCTATTATCTATGCGTAGTATTATATTTAGGTATTTGTATATTGGATCCCATTTGCTTAAATTTATCATGTGAGAAAGTAATTTGTATATATATTTGACTCGTTTATAGGAAGAATGAGCTTTTATGAGTCAAACCACTTTAAAAAATGGTATATTATTCTTTTATGGTTTGTTTCATGTGAATAATGTTTTCATGTAGTTTAATGACATGTGACTAGGGCATGGTTCCCAATCTGAGGTGCGCCTTGGTCACATTTTCCCAAGTGGTTTCTAGGTTTATTAAGCTTGTATGATCCATGCTCATCATTAGAAATAAGGGACAAATGGGAAGTCAACTGAACCATATGAGAGTGGGTCTCAGATAATTTATTACATAGGTCCATCCCATATGCAGTTAGGGGTGCATTTTTATCATTTTTTATGTTTTTACTATACCTAGAGATTTAGATCTGGGTTTCACTATGTGTCCTAAAATAGTAGTAATCTAGAAACAAGTAGTTCTTGAATGGGAAAATATCCATACATGTCTGTCCTGAAAGTAGAGGGAGGAATTTTACCCATTGAGTATTTTAATTAGACCCAAGATTGGAGATCCAGTATAACTATGTACCCTATTATTCCGAGAATCAATCAACAAGTAGTTTTGGAATAGGATACTCTCCATGAAGGTATGTCCCATACGTAGAGGGGGTCATTATTTTTATTGATTGTTGTACCTAGACCTAGTCTTCACTACTACTAATACGGCTTTTATCAGCGCTAAAAATGGCCTTTAATGGCGATAGAATAGCGCTATTAATTCTGGTGAAGATAAAGGGGGGATCCCCTTTATCAGTGCTAAAACAAAGCGCTGATAAAAGGTTCATTTATCAGCCCTTTGTTTTAGCACTGATAAAAGACCACTTTATTAGCGCTTCCTTTATCAGTGCTGATAAAAGGTAAAAAAATTAAAAAATTAAAAAATTTAAAAAAATTAAAAAAATACTTCCAATATGGGGGGGATTTTATAGTGCTTGACCCCCCCCCCCCCCCCCTTACAGTGCTGTTCTGCCCCTACTACTCCTCATGCACCCCTCCAACCTTTAACAGCGCTTGCTCCAATATTCCTTTATGCGCGCGCGGCCTTAGCTCCACCAGGATTTGTACTCGAGACCTCCCCCCTGCGTGCCTAATCCCTTACCACTCCTCTATTTTGATTTGTTTTCCAATTCATGATATCTATATATATATATTTATTTATATATTTAGTTATATTTATTCGTATAGTAATATAGATTTATATTAATATATATAGAGAGTTATATTATAATATATATATATATAGTTATATTAATATATATTTATTTATATTTATTCGTATAGTAATATATATTTATATTAATATATATATATATAGTTATATTAATATATATATCTATTTATATATATATATATATAGTTATATTTATTCGGATAGTAATATATTTTTATATTAATATATATATATATATATATTAATATATATATATATAGTTATATTAATATATATATTTATAGTGATATTAATATATATTTATTTATAGTGATATTAATATATATATATTTATAGTAATATTAATATATATATATATATGTAGTTATATTAATATATATATAGTTAGATTAATATATAGGTATATAAATATTCATATATTTGTATTTTAAATAAAACTGAAATTATTTATTATTTAGATAAAGATAATATATTTTATATGTAAATATATTTTATTATTTATATTTATAATTAAATTTTAATGTGTGAATATATAAAAAATATGTATATATTGTTATATATTTGATTATAAATATAATTTCATTATAAAAAACGATGAAATTTCAAAGACATAATATCAATATAAATGTAATACCTTTGAATAAATTCAGTCCCCACCAAAAAAATCCAATATTACCCCCTTAAATGAGGCTGAAAATCCACAAAATGTTAACAAATCAAGGTACCCCGACTAAAAACTTAATTTTTGAGGTCTTCTGGGCCTTTTTTCGCCTCGAAAAAACCTTGACCAAGGTCCCCAATATCACAATGGTGTAGAGCTCTTCGCAGACTTTGATTTGATATGTGGTAGAGCTCAAACGACCACCCGGATCAAAAGTTATGGTTTGATGTTCAAGTTGCGTTTTCAACATATTTTGGATCTTTTTTTATTTTTTTTATTTTTTTAGTCTTCAAATTGTTATTAAATGACTATTACTCCATAATAATTAGAAAATTATTTATTAAAAATATTTTTTTTTATTTTTATATAGGGCATTTTCACTAAATATCTTATATATTAAATGTAACTGTATATTTATACTTATCTAAAATGTATTTAAAATTATATTTAATATATATATATTATATTTATATCAATATAACTATATCTATATATTTAAATATTAATATACTGTGTTTAATAAATTTTTTGGAAGTAGACCCTTTATCAGCGCTTTTAAAAAAATGCTAATAAAGACCCCCATTTATCAGTGCTACTAAAAAAAGAGCTGATAAAGGGGTACCCTTTAACAGTGCTAAAAAGCGTTGTTAAAGAGGGTATCTTTATCAGTGCTAAAAAAAGCACTGATAAAAGGGTAATTTTATTAGTGCTTTTTCGTTAGCGCTGATAAAGAGTGGCACTGGCCTTGCCCAGTTTTGTGATAGTGCAAGTACCTACACACTAGCACCAAACACAACAGTACCAATTCTCAAAGAATAACAGCAATACAAGGTATGTACATAAACTAAACAGTTCATATGTAAAAATTAGCAACAAATAAAATAGCTCATGCAAATGAAATCAAACAAGAAAACAAAGCACAATGTTCAGAGAAAGCAAATCACTCACTTCTCCTAGATCTATGACAGACCCAGAAGACTATCTGCCTAAGGAGATAACACTCCTCAAACAGAACAACAGGCGAAACCACCTCCTAACTTACACTGTTGTATGACCCATACAACCTCAATCCAAAAGCCAAGTCAAAACCAAGAGTAAAAAAACCCAGCAGGCAGGGTTGGTCCACTACCGACCTAGGAAAATCTCATTCTAGTTGAGCCCACTAACGACATCAAGCACCAAATTCACTGGTACTCATCCAATGTCGTCAAAAAGATATCAGCAGTACCATCATGAAGTCTGGTGGTTATCCAGACATCTTCCCATGAACCTGCTTCTCAAACCACTATCCAACACCTTACTATCCTCACACCTGGTTACCGCTGAGAAGACCAAACCTCCTAAGACATAAATAAGGATAACCCAGAGTTGAACACACAACTCTCTCCCACTAAAGCACACTAGACAAAAGCACAACCTAAAACAAGCCAACAAGAGAGGTTCCTCAAAACCAGGTACCACTGCAAAGCTGATGCAGTTCCAAGAGTCCTCATGTAAAACTCTAATTCTACTAGAACACTGAAGATCCAATAGAATCCTGATACTGACCAAGAAAACTCATCCTGATCTTGCTTCCTAACGAAATCTAAGAACCACCTAACATCACTAAAGAGATCCCGATAAAACTGCCATGAATCCTGATCACCACCATACCTATTCATATGACACTATCTCTCTAAACATTTCCCATTCCCAATCAACACTCATAACGGGTCACAACCTAGAGAAACCAGCCCAAAACCAGGACACACTAGAGGAAATAACCAGAACTAATTACCAGCTCACTCTCTTAAGGCTAAAAGAAGAACTAGGAGACCAAAATAACCAGACATACAAACCCTGTCACACACCCCTACTGCTAACTGATACACTAGATCAACCCATCCTTGCAAAAATTCCTCCTACCCTAGAATTTGAGACACAAAGCAGACAATCGCATGCTTCCTAAGGTCTCTCTCAGGGAAGAAAAAACAGGGAAACAAGGAAGATTACACAGAATTGTAAAAAGGACACAGCAGAAAAAAAAATTGCAATCGCAAGCAAGCAATTTATGAAAAAGGTTAAATAATGATTCAATAAACTAGTTTTATCAAAGAAACGGATTCAGTAAGAAAGAAACAGGTTCAACAACAGTGTATATATGGGTAAAATCATGCATATTAAAGAACCAATAGAAAAATTCAATTTACAGATTAACAAGGGGTTGTAAACCGAATTATAACAAGGCAGGTTGCATACAACAACAAAAAACCATAGGCAGATCAAACAAATATCAAAATCCAACAACACAACAGCCAAAGAGGCTCTGATACAACTTGTTGTGATTAAATGGGCAGCATAATGGAAACTGAACAACCACAATATATAAAGAATCAGATCTGATGTTGTGCATTGATAATTCAAGACCCGAAAACAGTACAAAAATTGTAAAATATTAAAAAAACAATATATTTAACATGATTTATCCCATTAGGGGACCTACTACATGGCAAGAACTCCACCCGTACCCACACACGCATTTTATTACTTTCAACAAAGAAATCGAAACAATACAAAGCTTGCAATCTAATAAATTCAATTGAAAATAAGCAAGAAATGCTAATTGCAAACAGAAAAATGATTGCAGCCCTATAATTACAGTGCTGGACCTAAATGATTCAAGCGGTCCTAATATCTTCAAGATGCGAAGTGCTTTTGGTGTCATCGTCCAGATCTAAAGTAGCCGTGGTGATTTGCTTCTGTTGTGTCATCGTCCGGATCTGAAGTAGCTGTGGTGATTTGCTTCTGTTGTGGTTCTAGAAATCGTCAACAGGAGCCACACATCTTCAATCAAGAAGGAACAATGTATCCACCACAAAATGAAAAGCAATTTAGGCATTGAGGAAGAACAACAGGTGGTGATGATCTCTCCAACCTGAAGGCTTGAGTAAGAACTGGAACCCGAACACATGGTTTCACCAAGAAGAAAATATTATACTACCGCAAGAGAGCCAAGAAGCTGAAATGATTCGGTGCATTGGGAGGAGACAGACAAGGGCATTGAAAACCCCCTACGAGCCGCTTCACAAATCGTAATTGTTTTCCCTATCCAGGACTTCCACGAAGGAATGGAAAAAATTCCTAGACGAACCAACTCGTCGGTTCGAACGGACGGGAGCACAATGGATGGCTAGTAATGGATGGATGACAAAACGTGTCAACGGTGGAAAGTAATCCGAAAAGTATATCATGAATTGCCAGCGTATCACATGTACAACAAACAAGCCTCACATAAATGGCCCAACAGAAACAAGGCTCAAAAGCAACATAAAATTGGGTACAACCGTGAAAGCGTACATTAAATTGCAAGCCTGAGGACTTGACCCCTTGACCTGCCACTCACCCCCTAAACCCTTACCACCCCACCACCAACAGTGGGGTCTTAAAAGAAACATATATCAAGCATATAATAGCGTAAATAATGGGTGTTTATTTAAAACTAAAAGGTAGAATATACATATTAAACAAATTTAATATCGAAAAAAAAATTAAAAACCTTAATTCACACCTCAGGAACCATGCGCATAATGATTTTCCTTTGATAATATTCCACACCATCATCATGAATATCGTGAAGTCCAATACCTCCTCAACTAGTTTCACCAATCACTCTGAGGCTAACTAATGGAAGCGGACTTCATGGTTTGCATCCCATAATAAAGAGGACATCAGGTTCTCCAATTTGGTAATAATTCCTTTTTTAGGTTTGATGGCGGAGAGAAAATTCATAGGGATCTATGTCAAGATACTGTTGATCAGTATAATACTTCCACCGAATGAGGGAAATCAATTTTTCTAGTTAATAATTATTCCGGTGATCCTTTTGATGATCTCCTCAAAGAGGGACTTCTTGATTCTACCACAAGAAATTGGGACTCCATGATAGTTCATAGGGAGCTGCCTCCTCTGGATACCCAGTTTTCCCTAGATGATGTTACTCTATATTCTAGAACATTTATTGGATAAGAGGATGTTTTTCTTCCTGTGATTAAACTTATACCCACTCAGACTACCATAAAGAGTAAATATTTTAATGAGCACCCTAATGGAACTTTTCCAACCATTTCCAAACAGAAGAATGTAATCAGCAAACATTAAGTGTGGCGCAGACCCCACACTGGATCTGTTTCGGAAAGTACTGATACTTACAACTTCCATCCTTTGTTTAATATTACAGGAATGAGCTTCTTATAACATGATGAAAATATTTTTCCTTGTCTTACCCCCCAGACCATTTTGAATAAGCCAAAACTCCTTCCCATAAGATTGATAGTGAGCCACAGGGAAACAAAACATCTAAAGAACAGATCGTAGAACCGCTCATTAAAACCAAATTTTCTCATTGATCTGATAATGAAACTCCACTATAATGTTCCATAATCCTTGCTCATATAACCCATTATCATAACATTGGACCCAACTGCTTTTTTTTCAAATCATTTAACATCTCACATGCAATGTTAATAACTCCCTGGATATGTCTGCCCTTTACAGTATTGTGTTGCTCTTTTGAGATGATATTAGAAATAACTGATCACAACCTTATGTTGATTATGTTAGAAATATATTTTTAAACAAAATTGCATAAGAAAATAGGGCTAAATTAGTCCAAGGTTTTAGGGTTATTAACCTTAGGAATGAGAATCACATTGGAAGCACATACCAATATGGGTAATTCACCACCTCTAAAGAAATTTTTCATCGCCTCTTCTGATAAAGACAACCTTCTGATATTAAACCAGAGATGAAAAACGGAGAAGAAATACAAGTATGGTGGAGGAGAAGATGAGATAAAGCATAAGAAAACTCATGAGTCCCCCAGGGAGCTCTTTCCCAAGCCTAGCTAGCCGCTACTTCTAAACAGAATTTCTCCCTCTAACCACTTCCCAACAATTTCCAGCTAACCCAACAACCCCCTGGCCATTCCCTACGTACAACCATACCTCCCTGCATTCCTATAACTACCACCATCCCGAAAAACCACCTTGTCCCCAAGGTGGTGGAAGCTTTAGGCATGCCATGAAATCTCCCAAACTAGTCGTGCTCCATGTATCTTGACTAAACGTATTCCCCAGGCAATCACCAAGATGGACCTTCCAGCACTGTGGACCCTTCGTGGGTGCAGCGGCCTGAACATAGTGACTTTCCAAGAAATTTCCCATATAGTCTATAGAAGATGATGATCAGGTTAAAGAGGGTTTTTCAATGGTTTTTGATGCTGCTCCTTCTAGTGAGATGGTTCATGAGTCGTCATGTTCTTCTTGCAGCTCTTAATGGTCCCCACCAAAATCACCATACTATCAGTGTGGTTGAGCGAGTGTGCCGCCACCCTCCTGGTGCATCCCTTCATGGACAACTCATCCCCTTGGAGTGTCCTCGCCTCCCAATGACATAGTTCCCCAATCGCCAACTGTTTCGTGCCACAGGAGAGAGAAGAATCTACCATCAGCCCGAGTCCAGATGAAGCCCCCACTATGCACCCTTGTGCTAAAATTGCATCATGCACTATGGAATGTGCCACAAGCAACGCGGATGCTTTAGCAAGCGGTTTCTCATGCTCCTCTTTTTTTCCAAATCCCGAAGTCATTGAAGATGTCGCCAAACTTATCAGTGTCTGATTTTTGTTCCCTGTTTGTTTGACCCCGATTGGCACCGAGGCTGAGTCAGATGGAAGCATGTCACTCGTGGGAAGCACCGTCTCTGCAAAAGGATTCTAAAACTCTGTTTCAAAGAATATTTCTAGTAATTCGTCTTTGAACATGGACCATGATGCATCTAGGTAGACTTCCAACCAGATGTTAAACCAGTATGTCACGACTCCTGCCATAGATACCCGAGCAAGGAGAATCTTTGATGCCTCCGGAGTTCGGTGGTAAGAGAAATACCATTATGCTCATGTGATCCAGCCCCTAGGATCCCTCCCATCGAACATCGGTAGCTTCTACGGGACCAGGTACAACTTCTCATCATCCAAAAGTGGTTGCTTCTCTGAGAGGAAAATAGTTGCAGTGAAATAATTAAGAAATTTCACCTTCTCTAACACTTCTTGCCCCCAGCAGTGTTGGCGCAGCTTTAAGGAGTCAACCGTCATGGCTATCACCCCAACCGATGAAGTTTAGTTTTCCAACAAAGCTTCCACCTGTCCCATATGTTGTTCGGTGATGTCCAAATGTTCCTCCAACTGAAGTGTTTTCCCTCCTTCAATAAAAAATCCAGTGGTGTTCCCCTCCTATGGAAACATCATGTGTCATGCCTCCTGCTTCAAAAACAGGGTGCAGGTCACCTCCTCGGTTCTTTATTTTTTCTTGATTTTCCCCCCTGAGGTAGAAACACGGGCCGCCCCCTTTTTGTTATTTTCCTCCTGCTTTTCCCTCCTGAGGCAGAAACGTAACGCGGGCCGCCCCATTTTCGTTTCTTTTTTTTTCCTTCTAAAATTGAACATCTGGGCTGATCGTTGTAGTGTTGTATGCCTGGGAAAGCAGGACGACTGCGGTCATGCAGTTCCCCCTAAACAAGGAAACCCGAAAGCCGATGGTGCGCTCCTCAAAGTGCGAACGCGTGACTGCTTCTGCGGATGACACCAGTTATGCTTCGTCCGATCAAGAGGAAGGGCGTAACATCATCATGGCTGAGAGAATATAGCTCGGGAGTCTTCATCTGCAGTGGTACTCCCTAGTGAAGTTGAAGTCGTGGCAGTGTGCGATGCAGATGGAGAGTGCACATGTCGGCTTAAGCGGACTGGTTGCACAAGTCGTCTCATCCCAAACTAGCAGCGCGCCTCCTCCAAAATAAGCAATAATTCCAATAGATCTCTGTAAACAGGGGGAAATCGTGGTCCGACAGAAATGTGATGAAGAATCATCAATATTCGACTATGGTGAGTGCAGGCTCCTGTGTGAAAGGAAGTTGTGGTGAGGGTTCTCTGACAGTACGGAGCAGTAGCAGGTCAGACCAATTGATAAAGACAACCTTCTTATATTAAACAAGAGATAAATAACAGAGAATAAATACAAGTATGGAGGAGTATAAGAGGAGATAAAGTAGAATAAAACTCAAGATTCCCCCAGGGAGCTCTTGGCCAAGCATAGATGGCCGCTACTTCTAAACAGATTTTCTCCCTCTAACCACTTCCCAATAATTTCCAGCTAACCCAACAACCCCCTGGCCATTCCCTACATACAGCCATACCTCCCTGTATTCATATCACTACCACCATCCCGAAAAACCACCTTGTCTTAAAGGTGGTGGAAGCTGCAGGCATGCCAAGAAATCTCCCATACTAGTCCTGCACCATGTATCTTGACTTCACGTATTCCCCAGGCAATCTCCCAGATTGACCTTCTAGCACTGTGGACCCTTCGTGGGTGCTGCGGCCCGAACATAGGGACTTTCGATGAAATTTCCCATATAGTCCGTCCCAGATGATGATCAGGCTAAATAGGGTTTGTCAATGGTTTGTGATGTGGCTCCTTCCAGTGAGATGGTTCATGAGTCGTCATGTTCTTCTTGCAGCTCTTAATGGTCCCCAAGAAAATCATTATACTATCAGTGTGGCCGAGAAAGTGTGCCGCCACCCTCCTGGTGCATCCCTTCATGACCAACTCATCCCCTTGGAGTGTCCTTGCTTCCTGATGACATATTTCCCCAATTTCCAATTGTTTCATGCCATAGATGAGAGAAGAATCTACCATCACCACGAGTCCAGATGAAGCCCCCACGACGCGCCCTTGCGCTGACATTGTGTCATGCACTATGGAATGTGACACAAGCAATGCTGTTAGGACCAATAGGGGCCTATATACCCTGAGAGGGGGGGTGAATCAGGGTATAGATATTCTTTTTCAAAATTCTTCCTGCCCCACTGGATCTTGACCTCTTTGTTATAAGGGTCACTTTTTTTCACTTGTGTGTTTGTTATGATCACTTACTTTGTTCTTTATCTGATGATGATGATTTAAATGAAATTCAGACAAATAAGTAGGCAGACACAGAGATTTTTACTTGGTTCACCCTCACTGGGCTACGTCCAAGGAGAATACGCCAACAAGTTGCCGGTCGTACCAAATTCCACTAATATTCACTAGATGTGGATACAATGTTCGGGATAGATAACTTCTTTGCCCAGGCTCACTGCCTTTACAATGTTTAGGGTTAGCTCACTGCTTTCCCAAGGGTCACTCCCTATTTCTCTCTCTATGGCTCACTGCCAGTGGAGATGATCACCTTCTTCCTCTTCCTTTGCTCACTGCTTCGGAAAGGATCCACTCACAGTTTATAGACCTGTAGGTTTCTTCATTTTCATGAAGGAATGCATCTTCCTCTGTAAGTAAGTGCTCTATTGAAGCCCAATTTTCACCCGTAGATGAATCTCTATTTTCACCGAAGGTATCGGGCAAACTTCCAGCTTCCACGCAGCCCAAAAATCACTGCTGGAAATAAACCTTACTTGGCACGCAAGTCAACCTCAGCGCGCAAGTATTGGCGTGCAAGTCACAACGGGAGCACAAGTCCTCCTTAGACACTTGCGCGACTCAATCTTCCTCAACTGCAAACCTACGCGACTCACTTCCTTTTACACCCAATCCAATATTGGCGCGCAACTCCACACTGGCGTGCAACTTCAAACACTGGCGCGCAACAATCACCCAGGTGTGCAAGTCCCACCTGCGCAACCACACACACCACTTGCGCGACCACTAAAACTATGCAACGGGAGCTCTGATTTCTCAAAGTGTTGAACTCCATTGAAGAATGAAGAGGGTGGTCCAGTATTAATAGGTAATCTGACCCCCCTGTGCGACGATGCGCAAGTCACCTATGCGACAATTAATTCTAATTAGGTTGACAATTAATTCTAATTAGGTAATTAATAAATTCTAATTAGGTAATTAATTAATTATAATTAGGCAATTAATTAATTCAAATTAGTTAGTTAATTAGTTCTAATTAGGTAATTAATTAATTCTAATTAGATAATTAATTAATTCTAATTAGGTAATTAAATAATTCTAATTAGTTAATTAATTAATTCAAATTAGTTAAATAATTAATTCTGATTAGGTAATTAAATAATTCTGATTAGGTAATTAATTAATTCTAATTATGTTATTAATTATTTATAATTAGTTAATTAATTAATTATAATTAGTTTATTAATTAATTCTAATTAGGCAACTAATGAATTCTAATTAGGCAATTAATGAATTCTAAATAGGTAATTAATGAATTCTAATTAGGTAATTAATTAATTCTAATTAGGTAATTAATTAATTCTAATTATGTTATTAATTAATTCTAATTAGGTAATTAATTAATTCTAATTATGTAATTAATTAATTCTAATTAGGTAAATAATTAATTCTAATTAGTTAATTAATTATTTCTAATTAGGTAATTAATTAATTATAATTAGATAATTAATTAATACAAAGTTGGTAATTAATGAATTCTAAGTAGGTAATTAATAAATTCTAATTATGTAATTAATGAATTCTAATTAGGTAATTAATTAATTCTAATTAGGTAATTAATTAATTCTATTTTGGTAATTAATTAATTCTAATTAGGTAATTATTTAATTCTAACTAGGTAATTAATTAATTATAATTAGGTAATTAATTAATTCTAATTAGGTAATTAATTAATTCAAATTAGGTAATTAATTAATTCTAATTAGGTAATTAATTAATTCTTATTAGGTAATTAATTATTTCTATTTAGGTAATTAATTATTTCTAATTAGGTAATTAATTAATTATAATTAGGTAATTAATTAATTCTAATTAGGTAATATTAATCAGCTAAGTAGTTATATTAATCAACGAAGTAGTTATATCAGCAAAGTAGTTGTATCAGTGAAGTAGTTATATCAGTGAAGTAGTTATATTAATCAGCGAATTAGTTGTAAATTGCTTCTGGAATATACCTTTTCATTACATTCTTGGTATTATAATGAATTTAGTTTGCAATCTAACTTGACCTCAGTTTTTAATTGAAGTTATGAACTTGAATTTAGTAGTTGAATATATTTTTTGCATATTAAGTGTTAGAGTTGTCATTAAATGATTTCTCTCTTGAGTAAAGTGTCCTTGGGTAGAGGGGCTTGGGATCGGACCACCTACATTCCTGGAGGATTGCCTTTTCTAGGAAAGTGAATGGGGTTGGCTATCTGTCACTCCGGGCTTACTCATGTGGAGATTTTCAGTTTCATATAACTCTATGCTTTTACATGACGTGTTCGTGTACCTCA
Organism: Viscum album; assembly: GCA_963277665.1. Lineage (NCBI taxonomy): Eukaryota > Viridiplantae > Streptophyta > Magnoliopsida > Santalales > Viscaceae > Viscum > Viscum album. Next base: position 71,225,325 of record OY728161.1, read on the forward strand.
TACATATAATGCATGTGGATATGTATGAATATGTTTGAATTTTATTTTTGGGTAAGTAATAAAAACATGTGGGTTGTGTAAATAGTTACACATCAATATGGTTTGAACATATTGATTTGGTGGAGGGATTGGAATTCCAACCTAAATTACTAGAATCACGCATACATAAATTGATTCTTTGATCAGATTTAATTAATACCAATGGTTTCATTTAGATAAAAAAGATGGTCATCACCTATATTTATTGCAATGGTCAAATAATTTAGAGAGAACAAAGATGTAGCTATAGTATACATCTAGAAGTTGTTATGATGCTTGGAGGATGTACTACTTTGGAAGTTGTGCAAAGGAAAATTCATCGGAAGTTAAAACTGGTAAGGAATCAAGTGATAGAGTACACCACATTCAAACATATCCAATTTATAGATATGTTTTGGCATGTTCCCTATCCGGTAAATGATGATGATGATTGGGAATATATACTTTCATTGGTTAAGTATATACCTGAGAATCAAATGATGGAGTTGTATGTCACTATAGCTACAATGGAGGTTCCATTGACATTGGAAGTTGACCCATCTCAAATTCATAAGACTATGTCATATGATCCTTAAGATCTTATAGTTCAATCAGCATCGGTAGTTATTCCATCATTTCCATCGGCCAAAGTTTCAATGGATAGTTCTCCACATACTTTAGATGCATTCGTCGATGAATTTGAGGATGATGACAATTTTGAAGAAGAAGATGAAGAGGAAGTTGAAGAAGAAGATGAAGAGAATGCATAAGAGTCGTCTGTGCCAACTCATGTGAGGTTCAACCAACCATTGAACCATCCTACACTATTGGCTTCATGGTCGACTGAAGGCATGAATCGCTTGCCATAATTTGATTATTCAGTTATTACTCCTAGTTTAGAATTTCTAGGAATCATTGGTGGCACAAATCGAGTGTCAGATAACGATGTTTTGTATAATGGCCGAGAGTTTGAGAGCAACGAAGCAATGAAAAATGTGATAATACAATATCACATTGAAATACATTACTCATATGTTGTAGAAGAGTCAAAGAGGTCTTACTATTTAATCTGTTGTGACAAATATGAATCGAACTATCAAATGTATCTGCGAGCAATTATTGATAACACATTTTTTACAGATGGCGCGTCACTAGATTTACTCCACACACTTGTGTGAACCAGAGATTGTCACAGGAAAAATTTTTATTAGATGTTGAGTTTGTTTCAACTATTATTGTTGAAATGATTAGAGCATGTCAAGATGTCCCTGTGGTTTTGGTCATTGAGTGAATCAAACAACTTTTTGGGTATCAAATCTCTTACTGTAAGGCATGGGCAGCATGAAAAAAGGCTATTGTGAATGTGTACGGTGATTAGGATGACTCTTATCATGTTTTACCACAACTGTTGGAGCTTATACGCCAAAATAATCAAATATTCTATTAGTTACATACTGTTGAATATGTTAACCAACATAACCAACTTGACCACTCAATGGTTGTGTTTGATAGATTATTTTGGACATTTTTACCATGTGTGGCGGCTTTTAGACATTGTAAGCAGTTCATAGAGATTGATGAAACATTTCTGTATGGAAATTATACATGAACTTTATTGATTTTTGCCACACAAGATAGAAATCGAGCCCCTCTACATATAGCATTTTCAATGGTGGAGAAAGAGAACTTCTCATCATGGATCTGGTTTCTGGCATGTCTCCAAGAGTTTGTTACAGATGAAGAAGGAATTTGTCTTATTTTTGATCGCCACCATGCAATCAAGGAAGAGATACAGTCTAAGGGTCTTTCGTGGAGACCACCCTATGCCCATCATCGATAATGTATTCGACACATTTCCAGAAATTTCTGAAAGAAGTTCATGAATGAGTCGATGAAGAAGGAAATCTTAAAAATTGGTATGAATAACCTTTTCTGTTTTAATTTTTTTTTTCATAGTTATTTTCATAACTGTTCAGATGACTATTTGTATGATAGCATATGAGCCTCAACAAAAAGGATTCACAGAGTAAATCCGGAAGTGTATGATTACATGATGAAAATTCGAAAGCAGAAATGGTCATTGGCATATGATGATGGGAGTAGATATGGTCATATGACGACAAACATCGTAGAATGTATAAATGGAGTTTTCTAGGGAGTTCGAAAAATACCTATCACAGGTAAATACGAATATTTGAATATATGTTACTCAGAAGAGAATATATTATAATATAATATTTGTATAATGTCATAAATCTAAATTTTACGGTTGGTACAAGAGTCCATCTATCGTAGTGTAAAGTAATTTCTGGAACGAGGAAAGCAAGCTGAAGAGGGCTTGAACAGAGGGATGTGCTCTGGACATCATTTCCAACGCAAGCTAGATATAGTTCTTTAGGAGGCTGCAAATTACTGTGTAACTGCATTTAATCATCCAGAGCAATGATTTAAGGTCGCTGAGCCTGGTGATGTTGTGGCATGTAGCAATGGTTGTGTGCAAGTTGCTTTACTGGAGAAGCATTATTGTGAATGTGGAAACTTTTAGGCACTGAGATATTATTCCGGCCATGTGATTGCATCATGTGCTTACGTACATGAATCTTGGGAGCAGTTCGTTGATCCGGCTTATCGACTTGAGAGCATCAAATCCTGCTACAGTACTCCGTGGATGCCAATTGGGGAATACCAGAATTTTTGGCTTCCTGATGGTGCACCCACGCTTCTACCGAACAATAGTAGACTTCGACCTAAAGGGAGGCCAAAGTCGACTCGTATTCGGAATGAGATGGATTGGACTTGTGAACATCCAGATGGACGACGGTGCAACATATGCCTCCAGGATGGTCATACAAAGACATGTTTCCCTTGACACATAGAGTAATCATCTAATGGTTAAAATGAATCATGTACTGTATCAATTACTGTAAAACTTTGTACATGTAATCATTTGTATGAGAAAACATTTATACATCATGTGTTGTTTCATAGAAATGATGTATTATGGTTATATCTTTATTGTTTCTACAGATATAGTGTGTTGGTAGAATACTGATGTTTATTTGGCTTCATTCATCAGTCTTTTATAATGAATGATAAACTAACAATGGCCACAAAAATAATGAGGAAACTCCGAATGTCTTCACCCCCGCACCCCAACATGGGAGACAACAACTGAGCCAATGTGTGTATGTTTCTTTCAATCATTAAATGTTAAATTTCATATCTTACATGATAAATGTCATATCTTACATGAAATTAATGTTTTATTGTTTTCACATTCAGATGGAGTAGCCACTTTTATCTGTCCAGGAGACACATGTGTCGCATGATGTGTTGGCGCGACGACCTGTTAGACATCTTAATGTTTGGAGAGCACATCGTTTCCATCATGAGGCACCGCCAACAGATATTTGTCCATACCTTAGACGTGTGGGATCTTATGGAGTTGAAATGTGTGACTTCAAGACCCTTGAACATCATTTGATAGATGTGTTGGTTGAGAGATGGCGGCCAGAGACACACACATTTCATCTCCCCGAGGGGGAGATGACTATTACATTAGAGGACGTCACCTACATGCTGGGGTTACCTATCCATGGACATGCTGTTACGGGTGCCAGTACTGGAGATTGGGCTGCAGTCATACAGAGGTTGCTAAGCATTGACGTCATCAGTGCACGGGGTGTCATCTAGGGTTCACGCTTGCGCATGAGGTGGCCTGATCAGCTTTTGGACATCATTCCTAATGATGCAGATGAGGAGACTCTTCTTCAACACACACATGCATACATTTTGAGGATGGTTGCGGGAATGTTGGGCGTCGACTACTCCACCGCTTTGGTACACATGATATAACTCCCATTAATTGAGGATTTGGATCAGGTGGCTACGTACAGTTGGGGGTCCTCTATACTAGAACATCTGTACAGATCTCTCTACACCAGTTGTCAGGCCGATTCACATCATATTGCAGGTTTCATGGTGTTATTATAGATGTGGTTCTGGGAGCATTTTCCACGCATCGCTCCTCGAGTTGTCGCACCGCTTTCACCAGAGCTACTTTAGGACTGTCCTCGGGGATGATGGTATGTCTACGTCATTACTTTCAATTATTTAGTAATTTTGTTATGTATTTTTATAAACTTACCATAGATTACTCTTTTTTCACCAGGTGGAGTCAGTCTCAGATGTTTTCACATACTCCAATACATAGTGTGCATGGCTTCCGACAAATATTCAACACCATAGTGCCAGCTGATGTAAGTTAAACAGTACTTTTTATAGGAAAATTTGTTTTGTTATCACTATTTTATGTTATTTCAACATAATCTTAGAAACATTATCATGCTACTATATGAATTATATTTTGAGTTTACATTTCAGGTTTCATGGACTCCTTATACAGGTTATGTCTACGCATCACTTCCACTATACTGCACAACTATGGTTGGAGATCGTGCTGCAGTGGTGCCACTCATTCACTTCCACATCATTGAGTGGAACCAGCCAGACTGGGTCATGCACCAGTTTGGTTTTCTACAACATATCCCCATGGCACCACGACAATCTACCGAGTTACATTCGATTTTGGTTATAGGTAGACAGACGACAGGATGGCAGCAACATCACGCATCTTATATCGAGGTTTGGGAAAAGCGTGCCCGATTCAATATCATTCCACATGGATATACCACAACACACTCTCAGTTATCTGTTCAGGGGGATTATTCACACTGGTATCGACGTCACACCATAATGCACATTACAGGTTAGGGGATTGGAATTCAGCAGTTGGTATGTTTACTAAGATTTATTATTTTTGTTTAACACATTTTTGATATTAATTTGAATGTTATTTAATTTGCAGGCAGACGCCATTGGTCTTCTTGCACATTCCACACATCCTCAGGAGAATGCATATATTCTGTGGGAGGTAGTGCATCAGGATGTGGTGGCTCTATTCGATCATCTCTGGTTGATACGAGACAATTTTTTTTGAGAGGAGCCATAGATATATCCTGATCCATATCATCAGGCTGAAGCACCTGAGGATGACGATGTCCCTGCTGTGCCTACTGAGGAGGATGCACCGCCACCGCCACCACCAGCTGGACGACAGAGATGAGCACATCAGGAGGGGCAGAGGCGATGACATCAACATCCTAGAGTGGCTCCTGCAGATGTCGCCGCACCACAGAGAGACGATCTGGTCCAGCAGACTGATGATTTTGCACAGTAGGGAGACGCTTATATACCACATTTGGCGTCTCTGCAGACTACTATAGACTTCGATCTGGGTGCAGTCACACAGCTTATGGTGGCCCCCTCTCCTCCCAACGAGGCCTTCTTTAGTACCCCATTTCTACCATTTATAGGAGATTTGGAGCCACAGGGCACCCCATATGATTTTGGGGCGTCCTCCTCCCATGGTTTTGGTCAGTCCTCTATATAGCACCATGAGGATGCACCAGAAGCACCAGAAGTGGAGGACCTCGTAGAGAGGACACCAAAGCAACACGGACATCAGACGCGAAGAGGATGTGAGATTCAGACACCGCGTTGTGGTACCAGGGGGCATGTTCGTTGAAGTTTTTGGATGTCATGTTGTATATATTAAATAACGTATTTACTATGATAAGTAATTGTTGTTTAAGAAAAATAACAAGAAAATAAAAAATATAGTAAATACAAATAGATTTAAATTAACTATTAAATTATAATGTACAAGTACAATATAAACAAAATTTGTCAAACAGACTAATCATCTGATAATTTCTTGAAAAATGAAAAGAAAAACAAACATATAGTAAAAAAAATATTTTACATGAGTACTTAAATATTTAAAAACTTTACATTTACAATTATATAATAATAAATATATTTATAAATGTAAATTACTAACTAGTAATTAATTAATTAATTAATTAATAATTAACCATTAATAATTAATAAATATAATCGCGAATAATAATTAATAATTATATTACTATCTAATTAATTATTTGATATTAAATAATAATATTTTATAGGCTTTCAAAGTCACATACTTGAAACATTTTCAAGTTTCAACTAGGTGGTTTTGAAAGCCTATAAAATATTTTTTATCGACATTTTTTACATAATTTTTTTTATTTTCGTCTATTTAGTATATTTTTAATCCATGTTTTATGTTTCAATCATATTGGTCATATAGTATGTATTTCATAGGATTTCAAAGTCACATACTTAAAACATTTTTAAGTTTCAACTAGGTTGTTTTGAAAGACTATAAATTATTGTTTATCGAAATTTTTTACGTAATTTTGTTTCATCTATTTAGTATATTTATAATCCATGTTTTGAGTTTCATTCTTATTGGCCATATAGTTTATATTTTATAAGCTTTCAAAATCACATACTTGAAACATTTTTAAGTTTCGACTCGGTGATTTTGAAAGCCTATAAAATATTTTTAATCGACGTTTCTTACATAAATTTTTTATTTTCATCTATTTAGTATATTTTTAATCCATGTTTTACGTTTCATTCATATTGGTCATATAGATTATATTTTATAGGCATTCAAAGTCACATACATGAAACATTTTTAAGTTTCAAGTAGGTGGTTTTGAAAGACTAAAATATTTTTTATCGACATTGTTTAGGTAATTTTTTTAATTCCATCTATTTAGTATATGTTTAATCCGTGTTTTAAGTTTCATTTATATTGGTCATATAGTTTAAATTTTATCATCATTAATAATACTGTTGTTATTACCAATTTATTATATGTTTAACAATATTTCAAATTTATTTATAAATAATTACTTATAGCTATATAAACATAGATTAGTAATTATAGATTTAAATTTATATATATATGTACAAATTTATAATTATAAATATATAAGTATAACTATAATTACAATATAATTCTAAATATAATTATAAATATAATTATAAATATAAATATATATTTATATATGAATGTTAAATATATTTATAACTAAATTTTAAATATATATGTAACAGTCTTTTCATAATTATATATTTATAAATATATTCATATTTATATAATTATAAATATTTATTTTTAAAGATTAGTTTATAATTATATAATTATAAATATATTTTTTATTTCAAAAATATATATAAATAGATTTATATTGAAAAATATTTATTTTTAATTATTTATATACATAATTATATTTATACACACCCATATATATATATCAATTTATAATTATAGTATTTATAATATTTATATGTAAATATATAAATAAAACACACAAATCGGAAAAAAAAAACTCTTATATTTTATATAATATAACTATATAAATATAAATAAACCATATATTTTTTAGTTTATACATATTTTTTATTTAAAAAATTATATATAAATTTATAAATTTATATAAATAGTTATATATAAGGTTGATTTCATTATTTTATTATATAATTAAATAAGGTTTATAACTATGTAAATATAAATTTATAAATTATAAATTTATAAATATATTTATAAATATAATTATACATAATTTAACATTTTTAAATACATATTTATAAGTATATTTTAAAATTTTAATTATTAATTATTAAAAAAGGGATGGGGTGCCAAAAAAAAACAAAACAAAAAAAAGGGAGGGTTGCAAAACAAAAAAAAACAAAAAAGAAAAAGAAAAAAAGTTGGCAAAGCGCCACTTGAAGTGGCGCTAGCGACCCGAACCGTTCAGCGCTGCTTCATGGGGTGCTCAACCGACCCATTTTCCTTATTATTTGCACCCTAAACCCATTAAAAAACCCCTTATGTCAAATCGGCCAACTGAGGCCCTTGCAAATAAATCAAACCTGTGAATGTTGGAAAGACACCGTTCGAGTCTGAACCACGTCCTCCGGGATCCCATCTGATTGTTACACCTCGTGAACTTGTTACCAGAGAAACCTAGGTCGATAATCCCCTTGTTAGAAATAAATCCAATGAAATCCTACATTGATTTCAATGAAAAGGAAACATCTCCATGCTTCTCAGATGGATCCGCAATAGTTTTGAAATGGCCTCCAATAAACCAAAGAAGCGTACCTAGATGAAACATATCAAGGTTGTTCCACAACTCTAATCTATCAGCAACCTGGGATCTTGTATAAACGAAGGATAGAAAAACTCATTACCTAGTGTAGAAATATTTATGGTAATATGTTGAGAAAAGGCTTCTACAGTAGTAACAGAAATACCATTTTTCCCAAAATCCCTAATATGAGACTTGCAGGGATTGTTATGCGTAAAATTTTGGAACCCCATGCTCTTAGAAAAGGAAGAAATACACTCCAAAACTTCTTTAGGTTCAATAATAGTAACCAAATAGAAATGTTGACGATGAGATTCATAGAGAATGAAATCAGTCTTCATGTGCACGCCCATATATCGGGCATTCCAGATTAGCATTGAAAATATTAAACAATCAGGGGGAGATCTTCTTCCCTAAAATGGCCAACAACGCTATTGAATGGGTGATCGAGGCATCAGGCGATCTGGACATGGTAACATGGCCATTCTCTGATGGGGCAGAATCAATTTTCTAGATTTTCATCCCTTGTGGCTAGGAGTAAGGTACTCGAGCAGAACCTCTTCATCATCCTCAAGAACTAAAAACCTATTATTAGAGCAGGCCGGTCTGGAAGAGGAAGTTTTCAGGTCCCCCCTCATTAAGAATAGAGAAGAGAACTAATCTCTCTGGAGAACTCTAGGAATCTAAAATCTCCGCGATCACTCCCTAGGTAATCAAACACTTTTTTGTTGTTATCCATTGAGACTATCAAAAGGCAGGACTCCACCTTGGAGGGATCATGCAGATCCGACAACTGGTTCCTGGTGGGATGAAACGGTCTGGAAAATAAAGGGACAAAATCCTAACCAACTGCCGGGAATGAAAAGCGTGGCTCAGAAAATGAAGGGGAAGTAGGTAAAGAAACAGGTCAAAATTTAAAAGTGGCAAGTGCGTGAGCCTCCTTTTCCAAAAAAGACCTCCCTACCTCAATATTAAAATTTAACCTCCTATCTGAGAGCAGATCATGGGCCTCTGACCCAAAGAAATTAATGGAGAAGCATTGGCTGATGAAGTCACTACAACAAACACGCCTAAAGAATGGTAAGGATTGGTAGGTGGTACATCCTATAATTTTCCCAAAGAGAAACTAACATACTTCATTCTCTAGAATTTAACAGAGTGGGCTTGCATCCCGCAAACACCACAGAACCGAGGCAAGGATGTCGTGAACGTATGAATACCATTCTGAAGGTTCCGGGCGCATTAGAATCGCGTGGGTGGATGTACCAACATGGCTTTTTATCATTGACAATGATCAATCCGGGATCAATACGAAGATAAACGCCAGTCTCCATGGATCTAATCACAGAAATAGACAAAGAAAATGAAATTCTCATAACCACAATGTAGGTTCGTTACAGGTTGATTATAATTAATTTAATCAATTGAAAATAAGTACCTTTTGGTATTATTTCTTCATTGATATTTATGATCACGTTCCGATGTGATACATAGTTGCGTCGCAGAAGCCAATGGTAGACTTCCTCTAGCGGTGATCCACACATGCACCTCATTTCTCTGGACGTCGCCAATGGTGTCTCCGGTGCTAGCATGGAAAAACCATTGCTTTCGTTGTCCGCCTTAGATCGTCTTGATCCAATGGAATATGATCTCTCTCGGGTGTGAGAGAATTCTTGGAGGAAGAGGTTCTTTCGGCATTGAAAAAATTCTCCAGAATTTTTTTGCACAACGATTCTCTTTGGTGTCAGAAAAGAATTGGGGTTGTGAGGATATTTATAATCAGGATTAAGGTTGTAGAGTTATGACAATAAATAAACACGTTTTTCATTTTATTTATTTCATTGATTCTTATTTAAAAATCCCATGTTGAATAATTAATTCCTTGACATGCTCCCATGCTGATTATAATAAATATCATTTAATAAAACAATATTATATCCTCAAAATCCCAATTGGAAAAACTAGGCGGCATGTAATCATAAATACATGGCGTGTACTTGTTTTTCATGGAATACTACACGGTGTGTACATTCAATGTACACGACGTGTATATCTTGTTTTCATTTATTCATTTCCTTTCCAAAATGAAAACTACACGGTGTGTACTTTCAATAATATGCAGTGTGTACTTGTTTTCAAAATATTCCTCCTCCATCAATAAAACGATTTAGGCTTCCTTGAATAATTATTAAACCATATACAAGAATAATCTTTATTCTACTTGAGATACTTGGATACACTTAGTGTATGACCCTCTAGGCCTCTTTCTCATTAGAATCAGGCAGGATTTCCAAAAGTCCAAGATTTCTATCTAGCAATGGGGTAAGGCACCCAAGCGAAAGAAGTTGACGCCACATTGACGTGTCACCTCATATGAACACATACCATTTAATTTAATCCCTTTGTCTCAATATCCCATCAAGAAGGTTTATTGGCGGTGTCATAAACCTATATGCTTGATCCGTCGTTCTTTGACTACCTGAAATAAACTCATCGTTAAACCATAACCATGAAATTTCATGTGACGGTTCTATTTCAATCAAAGAGATGAGATATCAGCTTCCATAAATGGAAGGGACAAATCCTTTCTTGACTTATCCATTAACAACATGTCACTCGTGACGCACCCATTGTACCCTACTTCCCACCAACTGTCTGCGTGATGGTTTTCATTAGTAAATCAAATTGTGTGAGTCATAACATGATTTAATGATAATCTTCCATTCTAAGGACCATTACACACGCTCATAGATAGCAATGTCTGATGACACCAAGACATGCAGAATTGCTACTAGTGGGTTTGTTCTCATTATCTCTCATCTTGGAGATTACCAAGTGAGAACTCCATGAAAGTGAGTCTCATCTTCTTACGAGTACTCGCACATGATGGTCTGTATACTATGTGTCCTATCATAGTATGTCATCCAACCGTAGAACTTTATTTAAGAATATTGTTATAGCATTTCATGGTTCTCATCATAGAGAGGATCTGTCATGATCTTATTAATGCAAAAAATATTCCGGGACAATATTATATTATAGTCATGCAGAACAATGAATAATATACAATAAGAGTACATTCATGTAATCAAAGTTAAAAAACAGTTGGTTCTCAGGACACCAACCCTAACAAAACCCCACTTGGACTAGAGCCAAATTCCTACGAATCTTAGTCTGCTAGACCTCACAGGATGATCATGTTTCGGCTGAGTCAAGGCTTTAGTCAAGGGGTCCGCCACATTGTCTTCTATGGAAATACTACTCACTCCAACTTCTCCTCTCTGAGAAAAATCCCTCAAGAGATGATACTTCCGAAGTATGTGCTTTGTCCACTGATGTGACCTTGACTATTTTTCAAGTTCAACCGTTGTAGTATTATCACAATAGAGCGTGATAGGATCTTTACTGCTTGGTACTACATCCATCTCTTAGATGAAGCTTCGCATCAGTACTGCTTCTTTAGCTGACTCAGAAGCTGCGATATACTCAGACTCTGCTACAGAATCTGCCACCACACTTTTCCTTGAGCTCTTCCAGCTCACTACACCTCCATTCAAACTAAAGATGTATCCAGTCTGCGACTTCATGTCATCTTGATCTGTCTGGAAACTAGCATCTACATGTCCTTTGATGACTAGTTCCTCATCTCCTCCATAAAAAAGGAACATATCCTTAGTATGCCTCAGATACTTAAGGATAGTCTTGACTGCCATCTAATGGAGGTCTCCTAGATCAGATTGATATCTGCCTACCGCACTTAATGCACAAGCAACATCTTGCCTTGTACATAGCATATCATACATGACTGACCCAATCGCGGATGCGTAAGGGATCCTTTCCATTTTTCTTATTTCCTCATGTGTCTGAGGACACATTTTCTTGGAAAGATGAATTCCATGTGACACTAACAACAATCCCCACTTGGAATATTCCATACTGAATCTCTTCTGTATCATGTCAATGTATGTACTTTGACTCGGGCCCAACATTATCTTGGATCTATAACGATAGATCTTGATCCCAAGAATATATGCTACCTCTCCCAAGACTTTTATAGAGAAGTGTTTATCCAACCACGCCTTAACTAACTGTAAGACAGGTACTTCATTTCCAATTAGTAATATGTCATCAACATATACTATTAGGAAAATGGCTGCACTTCTACTAAGCCTCTTGTAGACATAAGTCTCGCATTCATTCTTAACGAAGACAAATTATGTTACGACTTCATCAAAACAAATGTTCCATGACCTTGTTGGTTGCTTTAATCCAGAAATGGATTTCTGCAACTTTCATACCTTTTTGGCATCCTTTGGAGTCACAAACCCTTCAAGTTGTGTCACGTAAACATCTTCCTGGAGGTTCCCATTAAGGAATACTGTTTTGACATCCATTTTTCAAATTTCATAGTCATGGTAAGAGACAATGGCCAATAGGATTATGATGGATTTCGGCATCGCAACCGGTGAAAATGTTTCATCATAGTCAATTCCTTGACGCTGTCTAAAACCTTTGGTAACCAGTCATGCCTTATAGGTGCTGAATTGCCCCTCCATGTACAGTTTCTTCTTGAATACCCATTTATTACCAATAGTCTTTACATCAACTGGAGGATCTACCAAAATCTAGGCTTGGTTTTGGTACATGGAATCCATTTCATAATTCATGGCTTCTTGCCACTTGGCAACATTTATGCCTTCAACTGCTTCCTTGTAGGTAAGAGGATCATCATTGTCAACCAATAATGAGTCACCATCCTCGGTGATAAGAAAACGTTATCGTTCTAGTTCTCTCAACTCTGTCATGATCCTACACAGTCCTTGTGTCTCTGGAATAAATTTTTCTTCCATAAGGATTTGTGGAATATGTTCCTATACCAACTCTTGTGTATCTTGAGCCTTGACTTCATCGAAGTCTATTTCTCTCTCACTATCTCTTTTGGAGATGTGATCCCTCTCAAGGAATATGGCATGTATTTCCACTATAGCCTTTTTTCTGAGGGGTTCTATAGGTATTATCCCCTTTTTCCTTGGGATATCCTATAAATATACACTTTGTGCCTCAGGGTGAAAGTTTGTTACCTAAAGAGGCCTTAAAAAATGATTCGCTACCCCACACAGGTAAATTCGATAACATGGATTTGCTTCTACTCCATAAATCGTATGGAATACCATTTATCGATTTAGATGGTACTTGGTTTAGTATGTGTGCTTCTGTTTGTAATACATATCCCCAAAAGGATAATGGAAGACTCGCATGACTCATCATTGATATCACCATGTCCAACAGGGTGTGGTCTCGTCTTTCACTTACACCACTCCAATGAGGTGTGTATGGAGGAGTGAGTTGAGATAAAATCCCAAACTCCCATAAGAAATTAATGAAGTCCGGATTAAGATATTATCCTCATCTATCTGAGTGGAGTTTCTTAATCTTCTTACCAAGATGGTTCTAAACTTCATTCTTGTATTCTTTGAACCGATCAAAAGAATCTGACTTATACCTCATTAATTAAATATATCCATATCTACTAAAATCATCAGTAAAAGTTATGAAGTATGAGAACCAACCCCTTGCTTCAACTGGAAATAGTCCACACACATCAATGTGAACTAATTCTAGAAGCTCTTTAGCCCTTTAACCTTTCGCACTAAATGGGGATTTGGTCATTTTTCTTTGAAGACACGCATGACATACACCAAGTGGTTTTAGTTCGAAATAATATAAATACCCATCTTGATGTAATTTTGTCAAACGTTTCTCATTGACATGACCTTGCCGGTGATGCCAAAGTTGGGTGTGGTATGAGTCATGTGAATTAACTTTGTCATCGATTTCCATTACTTGGTTTGTGTAGTCTAACACATAAAGGCTGTTATATAAATGTTCCCTACCAAAAAATGACATCCTTATAAAAGTAGCAACATAAACTTCCAAACATGAAGATGAATCCATCATTATCTAATCTGGATAACGAAATAATGTTTTTGGTTACAGAGGTTACATAATAATATCCTTTCAAAACCAAGACCATCCCAGTAAGCAATGTGAGGAGGTAGTCTCCGACAGCTACAACAGCGAGTCTGGCTCCATTGGCTGCTTGTAAATCCACCTCACCTCGATCAATCTTTCTAAATCTACTTGGTTCTTGTATTTGGATACAGATGTGGGAACCAAAAGCAGTATCTAATACCCAATTGGTAGAAATAGATAGATTTCATTCGATAACAAATGCATCTAAAGCTTCCCCTTGCTTCCTTGGCTTGGTGTAGTTTTTCTTCCAGTGGCCCTTCTTGCCACACACGAATCAAACAACCTCTTTTTCTCTTGACTCCCCTTTGATCTTCCTTTTCTTGGATGGCCTTGAAGAAGATTTGGGATTAAGGCTCTTCGCCTTACCTTTCCTTTTATTCACCATGAGGACAGAAGGCTTTTCACGCTTCATGTCATTGTCCACTTGGCGAATGAGGATAAGAAGACCAGATAGAGACTTCTCAATGTTGTTCATGTTGAATTTCACAACAAAGTAAGAGATGCTCTGGGAAAGTGATGCATGAATGAGATCGGTACCCATTTATTCGAGGAGTTTAAACCCTAGAACCTCCAAGCGCTCAATGTATCCAATGATCTTGACTATATAAGGCCTAGCTAGGGCACCCTCTTCAAGATTTCTCTGGAATAGAGCTTTGGAGATCTCAAACCTTTCCTGTCTTTCTCTCTCCTGTTATAGACCACGGTGGTGCTCGAGCATGCTATAGGCATCCATGTCTTCATGAGACTTAATTAGCTCACTAGACATTGATGATAGAATCAAAAATTGAATGTCGAGTGAATCGTTCAAATTTTTATCATAGACAAGGAAATCTTTATCACTTGCCCCTTGGGCTGGCGAATCAGGAAGTGAGGACTCCAGCACTAAAAACATTCGTTCATGGTGTAGGATAACCCAAAGGTGCCTAAACCATTCTTGAAAGTTACTAACGGTGAGTATATTGTCATTATCTAGAATTTATGTTCATTGTATGTAATTTTACTTTGAATTTGGACATAAACAAGTGTCAAACTTTTGATAGTTATTATTTCTAATAAATACACCTTTTGGTTTTTACAGTAGGAATTAATTTTAAATTAATAAATGAAACTTTTATGTTTTGAATTTTGTAAAATAGACTTCATTTTTTGATTCGTAATATCAAAATTTTATTAGGGTGAAATTTTGGTACTTTTCCGATAACTTTCACATTTTGATGAATAGTGAAAATTACTAAATTTTAATTAAAAACAACTTTCTAATCGAAATAATTAATAGTGATAAATTATGAATTTGATTGATTTTTATGTATAATTAGATTATAATTTTACCATTTAATCCAATTTTTGTCATTGGACATAATTTAATATTTAAACTAGACATAAGAAAGTGTCAATCTTTTGATAGTTATTATTTGTTAAAAACAAGCTTTTTGTTTCAACAACGAGAATTAATTTCAAATTAATTACTGCCACTTATACGTTTTGAATTTAGAAAAATGGATTCCATATTTATAATCAGGAGGTCCAAATTGTGTAAATAGGTAACTTTTATTTTTAGACATTTTGAATAATTACATTGGTAAATATTTTATTTAACATGGTTAAAAGGTAAATCCAGTAAATAAGGGTAAAAAATAATATTATAATAATACTAAATTACCCTATTAGTTGATACATTTACAACCATGTACATCTTTGGGTTGATTTTGTGACCCCATGGAGCCACTTGTAAGTGATAATGACACTTTATATTAATTAAGTTAAAGTAAATACAAAAATGACATAAGCATATATCTTTTAGAAAAACAATTTTTACATAAAGTTATATATGTTATATTTTCAAATATAAATTTTAATTATAAATATTAAAAGATTTTCTACATCATGGATTTTTTTTTATAATTTTTAGAAATCTAATAAACTAAATTATTTATGACACTATAATGATGTTGTGTTTACCTCATTACTAAATGATTTAAATAAATAAGATTATAAAGACTAAAATATTACCCAAAACCTGTACAATTATTATTTGATGATTTCATTTATATCATTATTCATCTTATATTCAACTTTAATGAGTTTTTGACTTTTTGAAACAGAATATCATTATGTAATAAAATAATATTTTCAATCTTTCCTAAAGAACCCCTCCTCCCCCTTTTAAAAGGGCACCACTTCTAAAAAATTCCTCACACCTCTCAAGCCTTTTGGCTTGTCAAACCTCTGACCATTTAAGCTCCCTACATCCCTATCCTACTCTTATAAGACTTAACATAGGCCTAAGGCACTTCAAGAGTCCTTCTGGTTCAAACCAAAGGGAGTTACCCAAATTAAAGGTAACGATTTCTCTTAGCTTCTTTTATTTTATTTTACTTCTCCAACCCCTAACCTCTTTTTATTATTTAATTTTTTAACAACACCAATTTACTAAATCTACTAGGATATTTTTATGAGTAGTATTCAAACTACATTTACACACACCTACATATAATGTGTGAAGAACATAATTTTTCTGTGGATGACAACCAAACGCCTCACAAAACGATGATTGTTCAATTATCTCCTACCACCTCTCATGGTGGCCATTATGATGGAACTATAATTAAATATGATATTAATGATATTTATTTTATATATAATATTTTTTAATTCCATTTTATAGCATACCATTATTCGTTTCATGTTGTATATATATACAAATATTTCATTTGAGGAAGTGTGGACTACTGTCCCCTCAAAGTGATATGACTCATTCATACCATACATGGAATATAACGACCCATACTTTACATACATTGTTAATACTTCAAAATTGAAGCACACTTATTACAACATATGAAAAAACCACAAAGGACCGTATAGGTATAGTGTCTTTAGAAACTGGGAAACATAAACAACTGGTTCATAAATCTTCTACAGTGTCTCCCATTTATTTCATCATATCTAGGGTCCCATTTAGCATATTCTACTTAATATCCATCTTCCTGACCTGGGGAAAAGAAAACATAAAATGGTGAGCTCAAATGCTCAGCAAGGGCAAATAAAGGAAATAAAAATCATATCATATCTTTTTGAAAATCATAACCTGCAAAAGAGATCATAATATCTTAACATGGAATAAATCATAGAAGTGAAAATGAGATCCCCATAATCATAACATGAAACTTGAAACTTTGTGGCATGCACACATAATCATGGAAAATCATTTCTTGTTAGTCATGACTCATTTCCAAGACTATCTTAGTGGACAAAGTCCCTTTCTGAACCGAGTCACCCTCGTTCCAGTCCTGTTTTCACTGAACCGGTATAACCTACCATTCCAGCCATGTCTATCTCATGAGATATAAAATCTTTACCCAATGCATTGGAGGGAGATATAGTTCCCACCCATCTGATAATGAATCCCTTCTTATGTGTTCCACATAATCATAAACCATACATCATAGCGTAACCCATGTAATAAAAATGGGATTCTTAAACAACATGACATCATAAAACAATTCATATAAGATAAAGGAATTCATAAAAATGTTTCCATCACAATATAATCAAATCCATGTAATAATAGGGATAAAAACAGAACCCTTTTATTATCTTAGATGGAAAATAATTTTGATAAAATACTTGAACTCCATTCTTGAGGAAAATATCCTTTCTACTTCAAAAACATTTTTCCTTTCATAACATGTCATACGACTTTAAAATAAAATAAGTTGATTAAAAATAAACTTGAAAACTTGTAAAGGAAGCTTCTTGGAAATAATGTTTTAAAAATCCATTCATGCCGTATAAGTTAAAAAAACATTCTTCGTACTTTTGTCGGAAAAGTCAAAAAGTACCTCGTACGACAAAATATTCCTTTCATACATATTACTAAAAACTTACCGAACGGTAAAAATGGATTTAAAAAATTGTAGGTGGATGGAAATAATATTACATATTGATGAAACATGGATTTGGATGATAAAATACACCCCAGTAAATACTTACGAAGAAACAATCTTGGATAAAAATGAGATTGTGATATTTCTCTTACCTTAGGTCCGATTTGCTTTATACGTGTCCGAAGCTCCTGTATAATGGTTTAAATATTGTTATTGACTTATTCCAGAATCATAAATATTGATATGATATCATATATGGTCATATTCTTAGCTTCTTGTTAGTAATATTTCATTGTTACTTGTTACTCGGGTCTTTATTGCCTTTTGTTCTTATGCGTGTTTTGCCGAATACATTCTTATTCTTCTTTTAAGGTTATAGATACCTTATATCCAGAATGGTATTAGTGTAACATATATCATATTTATTCATTCAATTCATTTATATAATTACTACGTAATGATGATCATGTAGAATGAGTCGCATCACATCGTGGAGACGGTATTCCGTACGTACGCACGAGTGATGATATCATTCCTATGATCGTGGAACTGTATTGGAGTATATATATATTATTTCAGTATCAATATTACTTTATAATAATCATAAATAGTTACTCATTACACCATTATACCCATCCTTGTAAAGTGATGGTGGAAAAATAGATTACACCACGGCGTGGAGACGGTATTCCGTACGTACGCACGCGCGGTGATTTCATTTTTCCGTAGGATGGATAGAAGGTGAATTAGGGTTGTTTCATATTTATAATAAAATATCAGTATGTAAGTAATACTGATGTTATTACTTTATCATGAAACAACTAAAGAAGAAGAAGTTGAAGAAGAATGAAATTGAAAAATCGGTAATGGATATTACCTCTTCTTTGGAACGCCTCTTTGAATCCTCCGCTTAGGGAACTAAGATTGGTCATTGAAGAAGACCAGGACCTCTAGGATTATTCTAGTGAAGTGGATAGGAGAAAATTTCAGGGGTTGGCCGAGCTTGAGTGCTCAAATTGGTGTGAGGAGGAGGGGAGGAGGTGCCCTTTTATAAGGGAGGAGAGGGGCACCTTAGGAATATCTCAAAATATTATTTTATATTAAAGTCAAAATCGGTTTATAATGGTTCCAAAGGGTCTTATTTCGAAGCTAAAGTGGGGATGGGTCGAAATAATATCAACCAATAGGATTTAGACAAGTTTAGGGTATTATTTTAACCTTATCAATTAGATTTAACTCTAAGTTAAATAATTTAACTTTTACCGTGTCTTTTTGTCTTCTTTCACTATATGGTTAATACACTTACTATAACATGCCAAAAGAACCCCAAATTGTTTATTATTAATATATATATCCATATCTAAGTCATTTGGCCGAACCTTAGATTTTTAGGAATAAAATAACAATTAATAATATAATATTTTATTTAAAAACTATTTTGTGTCAATTTTGACACTATTTGATATATGATTTTTGTGAAAGTCATAACAGAATTATATGTTCGAATAAAGTTGATTAAATCAACACTAATATATCATAGTAACCTATAAAATAAGTGTAATTCATAAAAAGTCTCAAATGACATTTATTTTGGTGTTTATAACACCAATTATGTCAATATTTCATTAATAAGATAATTACTGCATCATCATTGTGTCATAAATAAATTAAATTATTTAATGTCTAAAAAGTATAAATAAAATACCATTATGTAGGAAATCTTTTTAACTTTCTAATGAATATTTATAGTTGAATTTATCTTATGAATAACCCCATATTAAAAATTATTTACTTATTAAACTTTGATTTTAACTATTTTAACCCTTCTTTAAATAAATTAATAATAAATGTCCTAATCTAATCCAAGTGGGCCTAAATGGTCATATTTTATCCCTATGATTGTTTTTGGTCGAATTACACTTGTCCAATAGAATTATGACATGTTTTAGGGTAATAGTAATATCATATTTACCCTTAGTTACCCTATTTACTATTAACCACGGTAAAAAAAGTAAAAAGTTACTATTCACAAAAAATTATTTTTATCTCATTGAACCACATTTTACTTACTGATATCAAATGTGTCTGTCGGATTTTTGAAATTCCATTCACAGAAGCGGTAAAATTAAGTTTTATGCAAAAATTCCGTTTTTAACCTACCACTTAGTGGTTTCACTATTCATCAAAAATTGAAAGTTTTCAGAAAAATACCAAAATTTCACCCTAGGCTAATTTCGGTATTCCGAATCCAAAAATGAAGTCCATTTTGAAAAATAAAATTTATAAAATTTCAGAAAGTGGTTATTACTATTCATAACGGCTAGTTTTAATAGCATATTGTTGTTTAGTGAAACTTGGTATTGCGTACAACGCAAGCTATCGAGGAAGGTCGTGATTGCGTGTAAAGCAAGCCAAGCAAGTGTTGTGTAGAAAAAGATTCCTTTGATGATTTATATAACATAAAAGTCTCGGGTGTTACATGGAACGTATAATGAATGGTGTTAATGAACTTAAGAAACATATATAAGATATTATATTATACTATAATAAAAATATACCTATGTATCATTTGGTTTTGATTCCTTTTAAAATGAAAAAATGAAATGGAAGTAGCGTTCGTGCGTACGTACGGATTATCGTCTCCACGAATACGATGAGATTCATATCCCCATTATATCCATTCAAGACTAATTTTAATTTGATGGTTAAAAATAATGTTTAATGACATAATATCATTCTTTATATAAATCAAATATATCATATTCCTAGAAAAAATGACTTATGGAACCAAGCATATAAAGGAGAATGAATCAGTTAACACCAAAACAATGATAATACTAAAAGGCAATATTATAAGATCATATATGATATCATATTAATATATAAAATTCTTGAATAATTTATTAAAATTATTTCACCATTATACATGAGGTTAACCTACACTTTTCCAAGGAAAAGTACAAGGTGAGGGTTTATTTCATAATATCTTCGTTATCTGAGGTTGTTTTTACGTAATTATCTACTGGGACATCTTTATCATCCACATCCATGTTTCTTAAAAATGTATTTCAAAACATTTTTACTATTTACTAGACTATGGGTTAAATTCATTTATACCCTTTTTGACTTTTTATAAAATGTTTTGAATGGAATCTTTCCGTTATTTTCCAAATAAGGTCTTTTTAAACATTTTCGACAAAATTAAGGTAAAAATGTCTTTTTTAACTTATACGGTGGGTGCTGATATTTTCCACCGTTATAAAATCATTGAAGCTTCCCTTAATAGCTTATAAGAATATTTTCAAATTAAAAGTTTTATTTTATAATTATGTGACTTTAAAATGATTTTAAAAAAAAGAGATATTTCTCTCAAATAGTTTTGATTTCATCTATGTCAACATTATTTGATGGATTTTAAGATTATTTGAAGTTGATTTCTTATGATACAAAATTGCCATATTGTATTGAATGTTTTGTGATATGTTTGACTATGAAAGTGTTATTTTTATACCATTCGTGGTTTATGGATAAAGTATTGACATTTCGTATGCTAGTTTTAATATGAATGTTTATGTTATGTTTAAACCTATTTATATGAGGAATGCATTGGACTTAGTAAGTGATGAGTGGAGCCCACTATAGATCCTCGATGCATCAGCAGATATCATGAGACAAACTAGTTTCTTGGCACAAGGCCTTGACAAAATCTTATTTTTAGTCTTGGAACAAGGCCTTGACTATGTGGTTATGATAGTCTTACATTATGCATTCCAACATTATGAAAGTGGTTATTGATATTGCATGTGATTATTTGATTAGTAGAATATCCATTTGAATAAGTAAATGGAATTATTTTTTTATTTCTGCCATATAATGCTGAAGTTCAAGTTTAAAATACTTTTTTTTTAATTATACATTGACTTAAATGTTTATGCTTATTTAAGAAAGTTTCTGCAATATTGTTGTCCTTGTTGGGCATCTGAGCTCACCCCTTTCTATGTTTTATTTTTCCCAGGATGTGAAGAAGTATTCTATGAATGACCAATAGGGATAGTATGATGGGTTATGAGTGTGGTCTATAGAGACAAGATGTTGTTGTAGTTTTTCACTTTATGATGTAATGTAAACTTTATGAATGTATCTAGTGATTCCAAGGCCACTTAACTAATCAGACGTTCGAGACTTGATCTTTTGTGATCATGAAAATGTTATGTAATAATGCACCGACTCTGGGTAACTAGGGTCGGGGCATTACAATGTGGGAGAAGGATTGGACCACTATAGATAATGTGATAAGGTGAATGAGGTTATGCCATTCCATTTTTAATCAGGGGAATAGTGTCGAGCGAGGGGTAGTCGCATATCAAACTTTCGACTGATTGCGTAGAACATAAAAACTATATCCATGGAATCACTTCATGGAATAGGTACAAAGGTCGGAACCCACAACACACACACCCACACCCCCATCGGTTGTTCCCTCCAATCATGTGGCCCACCTAGTTACACCTACACGCATCATGTGAGATATGTTTTCTCCTCTCGCCACATGTTTGGCTCCCATAACATGGTTGAGGTGACTTCTGCAAGTTCCCTTATTTGATCTAACTAGATGGTTGGCCTAGCTAGAAAATTTTTTGGGTAAGGGGAACCTAGAAAATTAAGAACAATTTTGTCAGTTAAATGGGTGAAAATAATGGGCCAACATATATTCCCTTATAATGTAATGCCCAAGAGCATTCATTAAGAATATTGTTTCAAAGGCTTTTATGAAAAATACATTGATATTTTTCATGATCTTGAGACTTAAAAAATCTTTGATAGAAAATTTCATAGCACACAATTATGTGTGTCAAAAATCCCCCCCCCCCTTAGAGTGAGATTCGTTCAAAATGAAAAGAATCTGATTCTAAGGTAAACATAGATCACATTAATGTATATCTGAACTTATAAAGAGTTTTGATATTGATCCCCATGAAAGGATTTTCCAAAATGTGACGATTTAGGGATTATGGGTTTTATCAAGAGGAGACTCATGACCTTGAGTTCTTGGATGAATCCAAGATTGGTAGTGGCTTTGGTTTGGGGCATGGATACCCTAAAACTAGAATGTGTATAAATTCTTGGTTGGAAAAGGGATTGGGTGGAAAGAAACTTGTGTTGGATCTAAAGTAATGTACTTGGAAGCCACTATTATCCCATGAGAATGGTAATCATGTTTTATGTTGTTATGGAATATCCTAATGTGCAGATCAGACACATGCATAGGGAATATAGGTTCATAAATGAATAAATCTATGATGAATGTACTTATGTAGATCAATATCTTACATAGAAAAGATAATTTCATTGTTTTCTCATGAAACCCTAGGTAGAGACATAGATTTTGGAATAGATGTCGCATGGATCATCAACTATAAACATCCTTTTTCTAATACCAAATAAAACCAAATTATTGGATTTGATTTCTTAACATACAAAATATTTTTCTTAAGAAATGATCATGAATCCCCACCGACATGAGATTCTTCATTGATGTACCTATCCCAGTTTTCTTGAGATTTTATAATTTACAAGGATAATTTGGGTGAGATATACATCCTAGAGGGAGAATTCTCTAACTTCTTCTTAACTAAGCTACCTTAGTGAGAATATATTTATTTGTTCTAGTAGAAAATGACGATTCCTATAAGATTTATATCTTTTTATTAATATTTCCATAATTTTTCCTAACCTTTATATAGGGGAAAAATTAGTGGGAATGAAATTTCCTTTTTCTTAGTCCTACTTCTGGTGCATCCCTTCATGGCTAGCTTGTCCCCTTGGAGTGACCTCACCTCCCGATGACATAGTTCCCTAATCGCCAACTGTTTCATGCCACAGGCGATAGAAGAATCTACCATCACCACGAGTCCAGATGAAGCCCCCACGACGCACCCTTGCGCTAACGTTACATTATGTGGTATGGAATGTGCCACAAGAAACGTGGATGCTTGAGCAAGAGGTTGCTCATGATCCTCTTCTTTTTCAAATCCCAAAGTCGTTGAAGATGTCTCCAAACTTATCGGTGTTTGATTTTGGTTTCCTGTTTGTTTGACCCTAATTGGCCCCGAGGCTTAGTCAGATGGCAGCATGTCACTCTTGGGAAGCGCCGACTCTTCAAAAGGATTCTGAAACTCCATTTCAAATAATCTTTCAAGTAATTCGTCTTTGAACATGGACCATGACACATCTGGGTAGACTTCCAACACCACGTTACACCAGTATGTCGCAACTCCTTCCATAGATAACAGAGCAAGGAGAATCTTTGATTCCTCCAGGGTCCGGTGGATAGAGAAATACCATTCTGCTCATGTGATCCAACCCCTAGGATCCCTCCCATCAAACACTGGTAGCTTATCTAAGTCCAGGTACAACTGGTCGTCATCCAAAAGTGGTTGCTTCTCCGAGAGACAGATAGTTGCAGTGAAATAATTACGAAATGTCGCCTGCTCTAATGCTTCTTTCTCCCAGTAGTGTTGGTGCTGCTTTATGGAGTCAACCATCATGGCTATCACCCCAACCGATGAAGTCAAGTTTTTCAACACAACTTCCACCTATCCCATACGTTGTTCGGTGATGTGAAAATGCGCCTCCCGCTGAATTGTTTTCCATCCATTAAAAGAAAATCCAGTGGCATTTCCCTCCCATGGAAACATCATGTGTCACGCCTCCTGCTTCAAAATCTGGGCACACGTCGCCTCCTCGGTTCTTTTTTTTCTTGATTTTCCCTCCCAAGGAAAAAACGCAGGTTGCCCCCTTTTTGTTTATTTTTTTTCTCCTGCTTTTCCCTCCTGAGGCAGAAATGGAATGCGAGCCACCCCCTTTTCATTTCCTTTTTTTATTCTAATATTGAACGTTTGGGCCGATCGTTGTAGTGTTGTATGCCAGGGAAATTGGGACGTCTTTGGTCATGCGGAGCCCCCTAAATGAGGAAACCCTAAAGCCAAAGGTGTGCTCCCCAAAGTGAGAACTCGTGGCTGCTTCTGTGGATGGCACCAGTTACTCTTCATCCGATCAAGAGGAAGGGCACAACATCATCGCGGTTGAGAACATCCAACTCGGGAGTCTTAATCTGTAGTGGTAATCCCCAAGGAAGTCGAATTCGTGGCGATGTGCGATGCAGATGGAGAGTGCACACGCCGGCTGAAGCGGATGGGTCGTACAAGTCGTCTCTTCCAAAACTAGCAGCGCATCTCCTACAAAACGAGAAAGAATTACAACAGAACTATGTCAACAGTGGGAAATCACTGTCTGATAGAAACGCGACGATGTAGAAACAATATTCAACTGTGGTGAGTGCAGGCTCCTGTGTGAAAGGCTCTTGTGGTGAGGGTGCTCCGACATTAGGGAGCAGCGGCAGGTCGGACCAATTGATAAAGGCAACCTTCTTATATTAAACCAGAGATGAAAAACATAGATGAAATACAAGTATGGAGGAGGATAAGAGGAGATAAAGTAGAACAAAACTCAAGAGTCCCCCAGGGAGCTCTTTCCCAAGCCTAGCTGGCCGCTACTTTTAAACAAAATTTCTCCCTCTAACCACTTCCCAACAAATTCCAGCTAACCTAACAACCCCCTATCCATTCCCTACATACAGTCATACCTCCCTGCATTCCTATCATCTTCGACCTGCTTTTTAATAATATCACATGCCACCATGAAAAAAGAACCTCAAAAACAGTCGGTTCCTGGTTCACATTCTTTACTCAACCCAAACACTGCCCCTTTAATTCCGTAATTATCTGGCAATCTTGAGAGGACCTTGTTATCATGGTTCTCAATAACCCTATAAATATAATTCATGAACATTTCCTCCTCTGTATTAGCTCTTTGACAGCCAACGACTCGTTTAGCAAGACCTTCCAGAAGGTTCCCAAAGTACTCCGGATCCATCCTCCCTACCGGATTCACATCTGATGTGAAAGACCCATTATCTTGATTTAGATTGATTTTTTTGTCACATATTTTTCTTTTAAACATGCCTGGAAGTATGTCGTATTTTGATCTCCCACCTTGAGCCATGTGGCTCATGACCTTTCTATGCACAACCGTCCGTCCTTAAGAAATCTTTCAGAAAATTGGTTTTGCTTCGCGGACAGCACGTCAAAATCGTCTTCATCCCAGCAAACTTGCATCTTTTCCTCAATTTTGTCGATGTCTTCCATAATACTATCCAGAACACTTCCTTTCTCCCTTCTATTCATATCCCAATCCTGAATATCTTTTTTTAGCCTATTCAACATTTTCATCAAGCCCCCCTATGCAGCACCTTCTATAGGTTGCTCCGAAGAATGGCTAATCGTCTGCAAAAACCCATCGACATTGTGCCAATTAGATGAATAAAATGAGCACTTGTACGTCGTATTGTCCTTTTGAAGATTGATCAGAATCGGAGCATGGTCCCAAATGGATCTGTTTTGGTGGGTGACTGAGGTGGCCAATTTGGCGTAAGGGGGGTCCAAATGGGTTTAGGGTGAAAATAATTAGGAAAATGGGTGGGTTGAGCGCCACATGAAGTGGCGCTCAAAGGGTAAGGAGGCCGAGGACCACATGAAGTGGCGCTCGACCATTTCAGGCGAGCATCCCTTCAGCACCACTTAAAGTGGCGCTGAAGGCTTATCCAACCAACGAACAACACCACTTGAAGTGGCACTACTCCTTTAACCCCTCCTCATTCAGCACCACTTCAAGTGGCGTCGTAACCCTCCCCCTACCTATAAATAAGGCCGCTTGCCCTCCCCATTTCCCATCTCCTCACTCCCCCCCCCTCTCTCAAATTCCCATCTCCTCACTTCCCTCTCTCTCTCTCTTTCAACGTTCTCCGGTTTGTTCTGCGCTTTGCCTCTCCGGTTGGTCTGCTTGTGTAGTTACGTCTCCACAAATTTGAGGTAAATATATCTTTAAATTTATTTAATATTTTGATTTATTAATTTAGTTGTTTAATTTATAGAATTAGCTTATAATATTTGTATTATATAAATAGTATAGTTTTTTTAATTTAATTAGATAATGAAATGAATATAGTTTGTTAATTAATTAAGTAATTATAATTTGGTAATTAATAAGTTATAATTAAGTAATTAATTAATTATAAATATGTAATTAATTAATTATAATTAGTTAAATAATTAATTATAATAGGTATCTAATTAAATCTAATTAGGTAACTAATTAACAATAATTAGGTCAATAGTTAATTCTAATTAGGTAACTAATTAATTCTAATTAGGTAATTAATTAATTCAAATTAGGTTAATAGTTAATTCAAATTAGGTTAATAAAAAATTCTAATTAGGTTAATAATTAATTATAATTAGGTTATTAATTAATTATAATTAGGTTTTTAATTAATTACAATTAGGTAATTAATTAATTATAATAAGGTTATTACTTAATTATAATTAGGTTATTAATTAATTCCAATTAGGTTAATAATTAATTCTAATTAGGTAATTCATTAATTATAATTAGGTAAATAAATATTTATAATTAGGTTAATAACTAATTATAATTAGGTTAACAATTAATTATAATTAGATTAATAATTAATTATAATTAATTTAATAATTAATTCTAATTAGGTTAATAATTAATTCTAATTTGGTTAATAATTTATTCTAATTAGGAAATTAATTAATTCTAATTAGGTAATTAATTAATTCTAATTAGGAAATTAATTGATTCTAATTAGGTAATTAATTAATTATAATTAGATAATTAATTAATTCTAATTAGGAAATTAATTAATTATAATTAGTTAATTAATTAATTTTCATTAGGTAATTAATTAAATCTAATTAGGTAATTAATTAATTCTAAATAGGTTGTTAATTAATTATAATTAGGTTAATAATTATTTCTAATTCGGTTAATAATTATTTCTAATTAAGATAATAATTATTTCTAATTAGGTAATTAATTAATTATAGTTAGCTTAATAATTATTTCTAATTAGGTAATTAATTTATTCTAATTAATTCTAATTAGGTAATTAATTAATTCAAATTAGGTTAATTGTTAATTCTAATTAGGTTAATAAATAATTCTAATTAGGTTATTAATTAATTATAATTTGGTTATTAATTAATTATAATTAGGTTATTAATTAATTCTAATTAGTTTATTAATTAATTCTAATTAGGTTATTAATTAATTATAATTAGGTTAATAATTAATTCTAATTATGTTATTAATTAATTCTAATTAGGTTAATAATTAATTATATTTAAGTTAATAATTCATTATAATTAGCTTAGTAACTAATTATAATTATGTTAATAATTAATTCAAATTATGTAAATAATTAATTCTAATTAGGTAACTAATGAATTCTAATTAGGTAATTAATGAATTCTAATTAGGTAATTAATTAATTCAAATTAGTTAGTTAATTAGTTCTAATTAGGTAATTAATTAATTCTAATTAGCTAATTAATTAATTCTAATTAGTTAATTAAATAATTCTAATTAGGTAATTAATTAATTCTAATTAGGTGAATAATTAATACTGATTAGGTAATTAATTAATTCTGATTAGGTAATTATTTAATTCTAATTAGGTTATTAATTATTTCTAATTAGGTAATTAATTAATTCTAATTAGTTAATTAATTAATCCTAATTAGGTAATTAATGAATTCTAATTAGGTAATTAATTAATTCTAATTAGGTAGTTAATTAATTCTAATTAGGTAATTAATTAATTCTAATTAGGTAATTAATTAATTCAAATTAGGTAATTAATTAATTCTAATTAGGTTATTAATTAATTTTAATTAGGTAATTAATTAATTCTAATTATGTAATTAATTAATTCTAATTAGGTAATTAATTAATTATAATTAGGTAATTAATTATTTCTAATTAGGTAATTAATAAATTCTAATTAGGTAATTAATTAATTCTAAGTAGGTAATTAATGAATTCTAAGTAGGTAATTAATGAATTCTAATTAAGTAAATAAGGAATTATAATTAGGTAATTAATGAATTCTAATTTGGTAATTAATTAATTCTAATTAGGTAATTAATTAATTCTAATTAGGTAATTAATTAATTATAATTAGGTATTTAATTAATTTGAACTAGGTAATTAATTAATTCTAATTAGGTAATTAATTAATTATAATTAGGCAATTAATTAATTCTAATTAGGTAATTAATTAATTCTAATTAGGAAATTAATTAATTCTTATTAGGTAATTAATTATTTCTAATTAGGTAATTAATTATTTCTAATTAGGTAATTAATTAATTCTAATTAGGTAATTTATTAATTCTAATTAGGTAATATTAATCAGCGAAGTAGTTATATTAATCAGCGAAGTAGTTATATTAGAGAAGTAGTTATATTAATCAGCGAAGTAGTTATATTAATCAGTGAATTAGTTGTAAATTGCTTCTAGAATATACCTTTGCATTACATTCTTGGCATGATAATGAATTTAGTTTGCAATCTACCTTGACCTTGGTTTTTAATTGAATTTATGTAGTTGTTGAATATATTTTTTCCATATTAAGTGTTAGAGTTTTCATGAAATGATTACTCTCTTGAGTAAAGTATCCTCGGGTAGAGGGGCTTTGGATCGGACCACCTACTTTCCTGGACGCTTTCCTTTTGTAGGAAAGTGAATGGGGTTGGCTATCTATCGCTCTGGGCTTACTCATGTGGAGATTTCCAATTTCATATAACTCTATGCTTTTACATGACGTGTTCGTGTACCTCATGCATATAATGCATGTGGATATGTATGAATATGTTTGACTTCTATTTTTTGGTAAGTAACAAAAACTTGTGGGTTGTGTAAATAGTTACACATCAATATGGTTTGAACATATTGATTTGGTGGAGGTATTAGGATTCCAACCTAAATTACTTGAAGCATGCATACATAATTTTATTCTGTGATCAGATTTAATTAATACCAATGGTTTATTTTAGATAAAAACGATGGTTATCGCCTATATTTATTGCAACGGTAAAATAATTCAGGCAGAACAAGTATGTAGTTATAGTATACATCCAGAAGCTGTTATGATGCATGGAGGATATACTACATTGGAAGCTGTGCAAAGAGAAATTCATCGGAAGTTAAAACTGGCAAGGAATCAAGTGATAGAGTCCATCACATTCAAACACCTCAAATTTATAAATAGGTTTTGGCATGTGCCCTATCCGGTAAACGATGATGATGATTGGGAATATATACTTTCATTGGTTAAGTATATACCTGAGAATAAAATGATGGAGTTGTATGTCACTATAGCTACAATGGAGGTTCCATGGACATTGGAAGTTGACCCATCTCAAATTCATGAGACTATGTCATATGCTCCTTCACATCAAGAAGTTCCATCAGCATCAGTAGTTGTTCCATCATTTCCATTGGCCACAGTTTCAATGGATAGTACTCCACATACATTAGATGCATTGGTCTATGAATTTGAGGATGATGACGATTTCGAAGAAGAAGATGAAGAGGATGTTCAAGAAGAAGAAGAGCATGCAGAAGATCAGTCTCTACCAACTCATGTGAGGTTCAACCAACTATTGAACCATCCTCCACTATTGGCTTCATGGTCGATTGAAGGCATTAATCACTTGCCAGAATTTGATTATTCAGTTATTACTCCAGGTTCATAATTTCCAGGAATCATTGGTGGCACAAATCGAGTGTCAAATAACAGTGTTCTATATATTGGCAGATATTTTTAGAGAAAAGAAGCAATGAAAAATGTGATAATACAATATCACATTGAAAGACATTACTCATATGTTGTAGAAGAGTCAAAGAGGTCTTACTATGTAATCCTTTGTGACAAATATGAATCGAACTGTCAAATGAATCTGCAAGCTATTATTGATAACACTTTTCACAGTTGGTGCATCACTAGATTTACTCCACACACCTGTGTGAACCCAAGCTTGTCACATGAAAACTCTTCATTAGATGTTGAGTTTGTTTCAACTATTATTGTTGAAATGATTAGAGCATGTCAAGATGTCCCTGTGGTTCTGGTTATTGAGCGAATCAAACAACTTTTTGGGTATGAAATCTCTTACTGGAAGGCATGGGCAGCACGACAAAAGGTTATTGTGAAAGTGTACAGTGATTGGGATGACTCTTATTGAGTTTTACCAAAACTGTTGGAGCTTCTACTCCACAATAATCAAATAGTCTATCAGTTACATATTGTTGAATATGTCAACCAACAGAACCAAATTGACCACTCAATGGTTTTGTTTGATAGATTATTTTGGACATTTTTACCATGTGTGGTGGATTTTAGACATTGAAAGTAGTTTTTATAGATTGATGGCACGTTTCTGTATGGAAAGTATACATGAACTTTATTGATTGACGCCACACAAGATGGAAATCAAGCCCCTCTACCTCTAGCATTTTCAATTGTGGAGAAAGAGAACTTCTCGTCATGGAGATGGTTTTTGGCATGTCTTCGAGAGTTTGTTACGAATACAGAAGGGATTTGTCTTATTTCTTATCGCCACCGTCCAATAAAGGAGGTGATATAGTCTGAGGGAATTTCGTGGAGACCACCGTATGCCCATCATCGATACTGTATTCGACACATTTCCAGCAATTTACGAAAGAAGTTCAAGAATGAGTCGATGAAGAAGGCAATATTAAAAATTGGTATGAACATCCTTTTCTGTTTTAAATTTTTTTTTCATAATTATTTTCATAATTGTTCAGATGACTACTTTTATGATAGAATATGAGCCTCAAAAACAATGGATGGAGGATTGTATTCAAGATATTCACAGAGTGAATCCAGAAGTGTATGATTACATGATGAAAATTCCAAAGCAAAAATGGTCATTGACATATGATGATGGGAGGAGATATGGTCATACGACGACCAACATCGTAGAATGTATAAATTGAGTTTTCTAGGGAGTTCGAAAACTACCTATCACATGTAAATACAAATATTTGAATATATGTTACTCAGAAGAGATTCTATTATAATATAATATTTGTATAATGTCATAAATCTAATTTTCAAGGTTGGTACAAGAGTCCTTATATAGTAGTGTAAAGTACTTTATGGAACAAGAAAAGCAGGCTGAAGAGGGCTAGAACAGAGGGATGTGCTATGGATACCATTTCCAACGCAAGGTAGATACAGTTCTTCAGGAGGCTGCAACTTACTATGTAACTGCATTTAATCGTCCAGAGCAACTATTTGAGGTCACTGAGCCCGGTGATGCTGTGGCATGTAGCAATGGTCGTGTGCGAGTTGTTTTACTAGAGAAGCATTATTGTGAATGTGGCAACTTTCATGCACTGGGATATTATTGTGGCCAAGTGATTGCAGCTTGTGCATATGTACACTTATCTTGGGAGTAGTTTGTTGATCCAGCTTATCGACTCGAGAGAATCAACTCCTACTACGGTACTCCGTGGATTCCAATGAGGGAATATCATAATTTTTGTCTACCTGATGGCGCACCCACGTTTCTACCGAACAACAGTAGACTTCGACCTAGGGAGGCCAAAGTCAACTCATATTTGGAATGATATGGATTGGCCTAGTGAACATCCAGCTGGACGACGGTGCATCATATACTGCCAGGAAAGGTCATACAATGACACGTTGCCCTAGACACATAGGGAAATCATCTAATGGTTAAAATGAATCATGTACTGCATCAGTTACTATAAAACATTGTACATGTAATCATTTGTATAAGAAAACATTTATATGTCGTGTGCGGTTTCATTGAAATGATGTATTATGGTAATTTCTATTGTTGTTTCTACTGATGTAGTGTGTTGGAAGAATAGTAATGTTTATTTGGATTCATTCATCAGTCTTTTAAAATGAATGATAAACATACAATTGCCACACACAAAATGAGGAAACTCCAAACGTCTTCACCCCAACACCCCAACACAGGAGACAACAACTGAGCCAATGTGTTTATGCTTATATCAATCATTAAATGATAAATTTCATATCTTACATGAAAAATGTCATATCTTACATAAAATTAATGTTTTACTGTTTTCACATTCAGATAGAACAACCACTTCTATCCTGCCAGGAGACACACGTGTCGCATGATGTTTTGGCACGACGACCTGTTAGACATCTTCATGTTCTAAGAGGGCATCGTTTCCATCATGAGGCACCGCCAGCATCTATTTTTCCATACCTTAGACATGCGGGATTTTATGGAGTTGCTATGTGTGACTTCAAGACCATTGAAAATCATTTGATAGCTGTGTTGGTTGAGAGATAGTGGCCAGAGACACACACATTTAATCTCCCTGAGGGGGAGATGACTATTACATTAGAGGACATCGCCTACATACTGGGGTTACCTATCAATGGACATGAAGTTACGGGTGCCAGTACTGGCGATTGGGTTGCGGTCATACAGAGGCTGCTATGCATTGAAATCATCGGTGCAAGGGGTGTCCTCTAAGGTTCGCGCTTGCACATGAGGTGGCTTGATCAGCATTTCAACGTCATTCCTGATGATGTAGATGAGGAGATGCTTCTTCAGCACACACATGCATACATTTTGCGGTTGCTCAGAGGCATGTTGTGCGTCAACTAGTCCACCGCTTTGGTACACATGATGTACCTCCCATTACTTGAGGATTTGGATCAGGCGGCTAGGTACAGTTGGGGGTCCGTTGTTCTAGAAAATCTGTACAGATCTCTCTACAGCAGTTGTTAGGCCGATTCACATCAGATTGCAGGTTTCATGGTGTTAGTACAGATGTGGGCCTGGGAGCGTTTTCCACGCATCGCTCCTTGATTTGTCGCACCGCTTGCACCAGAGCTACTTCAGGACTTTCCTCAGGGACGATGGTATGTCTACATCATTACTTTAAATTATTTAGTACTTTTGTTATTGATTTTTATAAACTTATCATAGATTACTCTTTTTTCACCAGGTGGAGTTAGTCTCAGAAGTTTTCACATACTCCAAGACATAGTGTGCATAGCTTCTAACAGATATTCGACTCCATAGTGCCAGCTGATGCAAGTTAAACATTACTTTTTGTTGGAAAATTTGTTTTGTTATCACTATTTTAAGTTATTTCAATATAATATCGGTAACCTTATCATGATACTATATGAATTATTTTTTGAGTTTACATTTCAGGTTTCGTGGAGTCCTTATACAGGTTATGTCGACACATCACTTCCACTATACTGAAAAACTATGGTTGGAGATCGTGCTGCAATGGTGCCACTCATTCACTTCCACATCACTGAGTGGCACCAGCCAGACTGGGTCATGTGCCAGTTCGGTTTTATATAGAATATCCCCATGGTACCATGACAGTCTACGAAGTTACATTTGATTGTGATTATAGGTAGACAGATGACAGAATGGTGGCAGCATCATGCATCTTATATCGAGCTTTGGGACAGGCGTGCCTGATTCAGTATCTTTCCACATGGATATACCACAACACTCTCTCAGTTATATGATTAGAGGGATTATACACACTAATGTCGACATCACACCATCATGCACTTTATACGTCAGGGGATTGGCATTTAGCAGATGGTATGTTTACTAAGATTTATTATTTTTGTTTAACTCGTTTTTGATATTAATTTGAATGTTATTTAATTTGCAGGAAGACTCCATTGTTTGTCTTGCACATTGCACACAGCCTCAGGAGCATGCATATATTCTGTGGGAGGTAGTGCATCGGGATGTGGTGGATCTATTCGATCATCTCTGGTTGATACAAGGCAGTTTATTTGATGAGCAACCACATATATATCATGATCCATATCTTCAGGCTGAATCACCTAAGGATGACGATGTCCCTGCTATGCCTGTTGAGGAGGATGCACCGCCACCGCCGCCACCAGCTGGACGAAAGAGATGAGCACATCTAGAGGGGTAGAGGTGATGACATCAACAACCTAGAGCGGCTCCGGCAGATGTCGTCGCACCACAGAGAGACATTATTTCCCAACCGACTGATGATTTTGCACAGCAGGGAGACGCTTATATACCACATTTGGCGTCTCTACAGACTACTATGGACTTCGATCTGGGTGCATTCACACAGCTTATGGCATCCCCCTCTCCTCTCAATGAGGCCTTCTTCAGTACCCCATTTCTACCATTTATAGGAGCTTCGGATCCATATGGCACCGCATATGATTTTGGGGCGTCCTCCTCCCATGGTTTTGGTCAGTCCTCTACACAGCACCATGAGGAGGCAGCAAAAGCACCAGAAGAGGAGGAACCCGCATAGAGGACACCGGACCGACACAGACATCAGACGTAGAGGGGACATGAGATTCAGACGCCGCGTTGTGGTACGAGGGGGCATCGTCATTGATGTTTTTGTATGTCTTGTTGTATATATTAACTAACTTATTTACTATGATAAGTAATTGTTGTTTAAGAAAAATAACAAGAAAATCAAAAATATAGTAAATACAAACTGATTTAAATTAACTAATAAATTATAAAGTACAAGTACAATATAAACAAAATTTTTCACATAGACTAAAAATCTGATAATTTCTTGAAAAATGAAAAGAAAAACATACATATAGTAAACAAAATATATTTTACATGACTACTTAAATATTCAAAAACATTACATTTATAGTTATATAATAATAAATATATTTATAAATGTAAATTACTAATTAGTTATTAATAAATTAATTAATTAATAATTAACAATTAATAATTAATAATTATAATGGGGAATAATAATTAATAATTATATTAATAACTAATTAATTATTGTTTATTAAATAATAATATTTTATAGGCTTTCAAAGTCACATACTTGAAACATTTTCAAGTTTCAACTAGGTGGTTTTGAAAGCCTATAAAATATTTTTTATCGACATTTTTTACGTAATTTTTTTTTATTTTCATCTATTTAGTATATTTTTAATCCATGTTTTATGTTTCATTCTTATTGTTCATATAGTTTATATTTCATAGGATTTCAAAGTCACATACTTAAAACATTTTTAAGTTTCAACTAGGTGGTTTTGAAAGACTATAAATTATTATTTATCGACATTTTTTATGTATTTTTTTTTATTTTCATCTATTTAGTATATGTTTAATCCTTGTTTTAAGTTTCATTCATATTGGTTATATAGTTTATATTTTATATGCTTTCAAATTCACATACTTGAAACATTTTTATGTTTCAATTAGGTGATTTTGAAAGCCTATAAAATATTTTTTATCGACATTTTTTACGTATTTTTTTTATTTTCATCTATTTAGTATATGTTTAATCCATTTTTTAATTTTCATTCATATTGGTCATATAGATTATATTTTATAATCATTCAAAGTCACATACTTGAAACATTTTTAAGTTTCAAGTAGGTGGTTTTGAAAGGCTAAATTTTTTTTATCGACATTGTTTAGGTAATTTTTTTAATTCCATCTCTTTAGTATATGTTTAATCCATGTTTTAAGTTTCATTTATATTGGTCGTATAGTATAAATTTTATAGTCATTAATAATACTATTGTTATTAAAAATTTATTATATGTTTAACAATATTTCAAATTTATTT
Source organism: Viscum album (assembly GCA_963277665.1). NCBI lineage: Eukaryota > Viridiplantae > Streptophyta > Magnoliopsida > Santalales > Viscaceae > Viscum > Viscum album. The sequence goes on from OY728161.1 coordinate 71,261,915, forward strand.
ATAAATAATTACTTATAACTATATAAACATAGATTAGTAATTATAGATTTAAATTTATATATATATATATGTTCAAATATATAATTATAAATATATAAATATAACTATAATTACAATATAATTCTAAATATAATTATAAATATAATTATATATATATATGAATATTAAATATATTTATAACTAAATTTTAAATATATATGTAACAATCATTTCATAATTATATATTTATAAATATATTCATATTTATTTAATTATAAATATTTATTTATAAATATTAGTTTATTATTATATAATTAAAAATATATTTTTTATTTCAAAAATATATATAAATAGATTTATATTGAAAAATATTTATTTTTAATTATATATATACATAATTATATTTATACACACGAATATATATAACTATTTATATTTATAATATTTATAATATTTATATGTAAATATATAAATAAAACACACAAATCAGAAAAAAAAACCCTTATATTTTAAATAATATAACTATATACATATAAATAAGCCATATATATTTTATTCTATACATATTTTTTATTTAAAAAATTATATATAAATTTATAAATTTATATAAATAATTATATATAAGGTTTATTTCCTTATTTTATTATATAATTAAATTAGGTTTATAACTATATAAATATAAATTTATAAATTATATATTTATAAATATATTTATAAATATAATTATAAATAATTTAACATTTTTAAATACATATTTATTGGTATATTTTTTAAATTTTAATTATTTATTATTAAAAAAGGGATGGGGTGCTAAAAAACAAAACAAAAAAATAGGGAGGGGTGCAAAAAAAAAGAAAAAAAGTTGTAAAGCGCCACTTGAAGTGGCACTAGCCACCCGAACCGTTGAGCGCTGCTTCATGTGAAGCTCAACCGACCCATTTTCCAAATTATTTTCTCCCTAAACCCATTAAAAAAACCCCCCTTATGCCAAATCGGTCGACTGAGGCCCTTGAAAATAAATCAAACCCCTGAATGTTGGAAAGACACCATTCGAGTCTGCACCACGTCCTCCAGGATCCCATCTGATTGTTACACCACGTGAACTTGTTACCAGAGAAACCCAGGTTGATAATACCCTTGTTAGCAATAAATCCATTGAAATCCGACATTGCTTTCACCGAAAAGGAAACCTCTCCATGCTTCTCAGAGGGATCCGAAATAGTATTTAAATGACCTCCAATAAACCAAGGAAGTGTACCTAGATGAAACATATCAAGGATATTCCACAACTCTAATCTATCATCAACCTAAGATCTTGTAAAAACGAAGGAGAAAAATACTCATTACCTGGTGTAGAAATATTTTTGGTAATATGTTGAGAAGAGGCTTCCACAATTGTCACTGAAATACCATTTTTCTAAAAATACCTAATATGAGACTTGCAGGGATTGGCATGTGTAAAATTTTGGAACCCCGTGCTCTTAGAAAAGGAAGAAATACACTCCAAACCTTTTTTAGGTTCAATAATAGCAACCAAATAGAAATGTTGATTATGAGATTCATAGAGAATGAAATCAGTCTTCACGTGCACGGACATACATCGGGCATTCCAGATTATCATTGAAAATATTAAACAAATAAGGGGGGTGATATTCTACCCTAAAATGGCCCCCAATGCAGTTGAACTGGTGATCGAGGCATCATGAAATCTGGGACTGGTAACACGACCATTCTCCGATGGGGATAGAATCAATTTTCTGGATTTTCATCCCTTGTGGCTAGGAGTAAGGTACTCGAGAAAAACCTCTTCATCATCCTCAACCAATGAAAACCTATTATTAGAGTAGGCCGGTCTAGAAGAAGAAGTTGTCAGGTCCCCCTCATTAATAATAGAGAAGAGAGCTAATCTCTCTGGAGAACTCTAGGAAGCTCAAATCTATGCGATCACACCCTATGGAATCAAACGCTTTTTTGCTTGTATCCTTCAAGACTATCAAAAGGCTGGACACCACCTTGGAAAGATCATGAAGATCTGACAACTGGTTTTTGGTGGGTTGAAATGGTCTGGAAAATGAAGGGAAAAAATCCTGACCAACCACTGAGAATGAAATGCACGGCTCAAAAAAGGCAGGGGAAGTAGGTAAAGCAACAGGTTGAAATTTAAAAGTGGCAATCGTGTGAGCCTCCTTTCCCAAAAAATACCTCCCCACCTCAACATGAAAATCAAACCTCCTGTCTGAGAGCAGATCATGGGCCTCTGAGTCGAAGAAATGAATGGAGAAGCATCGGTCGACGAAGTCACTACAACAAACATGCCTACAGAATGGTAAGGATTGGTAGGTGGTCCATCCTATAATTTTCACAAAGAGAAACTAGCAGAATTCATTCTCTAGAAGTTGACAGAGTGGGCTTGGATCCCTCAAACACTGCAGAACTAAGGCAAGGATGTCGTAGACATATAAATACCATTCTGAAGGTTCTGGGTGCAACGTAATCACGTGGGTGGATGTACCCACTTGGCTTTTTTTCATTGACAATGATCAATCCGGGATCAGTACGATGATAAACACAAGTCTCCACGGATCGAATCACAGAAATAGACAAAGAAAATTAAAGTCTCGGAACCACAATGTAGGATCGTTACATATTGATTATAATTATTTTAATCAGTTGAAATGAAGTACCTTTTTCTGTTCTTTCTTCATTGATATTTATGATCACGTTCTGATGTGATACATCGTTCCATCATAGAAGCCAATGGTAGACTTCCTCTAGCGGTGATCCACACGTGCACCTCGTATCTTTGGATGTCTCCAAAGGAGTCCTTGGGTGCTAAAGCGGAAAAACCTTTTCTTGTGTTGTCTACCTTAGATCATCTTGATCCAATGGAAGATGATCTCTCTTGGTCTTGAGAGTGTTCTTGGAGGAAGAGGTTCTTTAGGCATTGAATGAATTCTCAAGAATTGTTGTGCACAATGATTCTCCTTGGTGTCGGAAAAGAGTTGGGGTTGTGAGGATATTTTTAATCAGGTTTAAGGTTTTAGGGTTATAATAATAAATAAATGTGTTACGCATTTTATTTATTTCATTGACTCTTATTTAAAAACCCGATGTTGAATAATTAATTCCTTGACATGCACCCATGCTGATTATAATAAATATCATTTAATAAAACAATATTATATCCTCAAAATCCCGATTGGAAAAACTACACAGAGTGTAATCATAAATACATGGCGTGTACTTGTTTTTCATTGAAAACTACACATCATGTACATTCAATGTACACTATGTGTATATCTTGTTTTCATTTGTTCATTTCCTTTCCAAAATGAAAACTACACAGCGTGTAATTTTAATAATACACAACGTGTACTTGTTTTCAAATTATTCCTCCTCTATCATTAAAACGATTTAGGATTCCTTGAATAATTATCAAACCATGTACGAGAATAATCTTTATTCTACTTGAGATACTTGGATACACTTAGTGTGTGACCCTCTAGGCCTTTTTCTCATTAGAATCAGGCGGGCTTTCCTAAAGTCCAAGATTACTGTCTAGCAATGGGATAAGGCACCCAATAGAAAGTAGTTGACGCCGCATTGACGTGTCACCTCATACGAACGATTACCATGTAATTTATTCCCTTTGTCTTAATATCCCATCAAGAAGGTTTCATGGAAGTGTCATAAACCTATATACTTGATTCGTCGTTCTTTGACTACCTGAAATAAACTCGTCGTTACACCGTGACCATGGAATTTCATGTGAAGGTTCTATTTCAATCAAAGATCTGAGATATAAACATCCATAAATGGAAGGGAAAAATCCTTCCTTGACTTATCCATTAACAACATGTCACTCTTGACGCACCCAATGTACCCTACTTCCCGCCAACTATCTGTGAAACGGATTTCATCAGTAAATCTAAGTGTGCAAGTCATGACATGAGTTAATGATAATCTTCCAGTCTAAGGACCATTACACACTCTCGTAGATAGAAATGTCTGATGAAACCAAGACAAGAGGAGTTGCTACTGGTGGGTCTGTTCTCATTATCTCTCATATTGGAGATTACCAAGTGTGAACTCCATTAAAGAGAGCCTCATCTTCTTAGGAGTACTCGCACATGATGGTCTGTATACTATGTCTGCTATCATAGTATGTCATCCAACCATAGAACTTTATTTAAGAATATTGTTATAACATTTCCAGGTTCTCATCATAGTAAAGATCTATCATGATCTTATTAATGCAACAAATATTCTGGGATATTGTTATATTATAGTCATGAAGAACAATGAACAATATATAATAAGAGTACATTCATGTAATCAAAGTACAAAACAGTTGGTTCTCAGGACACCAACCCTAAAAAACCCCCACTTGGACTAGAGAAAACTCTCTATGACTCTTAGTCCGCTAGACATCACATGATGATCATGTTTCTGCTCAGTCAAGGCTTTAGTCAAGGGGTCCACCACGTTGTCTTCTGTAGAAATACTGCTCACTGCAACTTCACCTCTCTGAGAAAAATCCCTCAAGGGATGATACTTCCGAAGTATGTGCTTTGTCCGCTGATGTGACCTTGACTCTTTTGCAAGTTCCACCACCATAGTATTATCACAGTAGAGTGTGATAGAATCTTTACTGCTAGGTACTACATCTAGCTCTTGGACGAAGCTTCGTATCCATACTACTTCTTTAGATGCCTTAGAAGCTATGATATACAAGGAATCCACTATAGAATCTGCAACCACACTTTGCTTTGAGCTCTTCTAGCTCACTGCACCTCCATTCAAACTGAATATGTATCCAGTATACGACTTCATGTAATCTTGATCAGTCTGGAAACTAGCATCTACATGTTATATGATTACTAGTTCCTCATCTCCTCCATAAACCAGGAACATATCCTTAGTACGCCTCAGATACTTAAGGATAGTCTTGACATCCATTCAATGGCAATCTCCTAGATCAGCTTGATATCTTCCTACCAAACATAATGCATAAGAAACATCTATCGTTGTACATTGCATAGCATATATGATTGACCCAATCGCGGATGCATAAGGGATCCTTGCCATTTTATTTCTTTCCTGATGTGTATGAGGAAACATTTTATTGGAAAGATGAATACCATGTGACACTGACAACAATCCCCTCTTGGAATTTTCCATATTGAATCTCTTCAGTATCTTGTCAATGTATGTACTTTGACTCAGGCCCAGAATTCTCTTGGATATATCACGATGGATCTTGATCCCATGAATATATACTGCCTCACCCAAGTCTTTCATAGAGAATTATTTATCCAACCATGACTTAACTGACTTTAAAATAGGTACTTCGTTTCCAATTAGTAATATGTCATCAACATATACTATTAGGAAAACGACTGCACTTCCACTAAACCTCTTGTAGACACAAGTCTCACATTCGTTCTTAACAAAGCCAAATTCTGTTACGGCTTCATCAAAACAAATGTTCCATGACCTTGATGCTTACTTTAATCCATAAATGGAATTATGAAACTTGCATACCTTGTTGGCATCTTTTGGAGTCACAAACCCTTCAGGTTGGGTCATGTATACATCTTCCTGGAGGTTCATGTTATGGAATACTATTTTGACATCCATTTGCCAAATTTCATATTCATGGTAAGCGGTAATGGCCAATAGTAATATGATGGATTTCAGCATCACAACAGGTGAAAATGTTTCATCGTAGTCAATTACTTGATGCTGTCTAAAACCTTTGGCAACCATTCATGCCTTATAGATGCTGACTTTCCCCTCCATGTACAGTTTCTTCTTGAATACCCATTTATTACCAATAGGATCTACATTAACTAGAGGATCTACCAAAATCCAGACTTGGTTTTGTTACATGGAATCCATTTTAGAATTCATGGCTTCTTGCCACTTGGCTACGTCTATGACTTCAACTTCTTCCTTGTAGGTAAGAGGATCATCATTGTCAACCAATAATGCGTCACCATCGTCGGTGACAAGAAAACTATATCATTCTGGTTCTCTCACCTCTCTCATGCTTCTGCGTAGTCCTTGTGTCTCCAGAACAGATTGTTCTTCCACATAGCTTTTGTGGAATCTGTTCATGTACCAACTCCTATGTATCTTGAGCCTCGACTTCATCGAAGTCTATTTCACTCCCACTATCTCTTTTGGAGATGTGCTCCCTCTCAAGGAATATGGCATGTCTTGCCACTATAACCTTTTTATCTGAGGGGTTCTATAGGTAATATCCCCTTTTCTCATTGGGATATCCTATAAAGATACACTTTGTGCCTCGGGGTTCATGTTAGTTACCTGAAGAGGCTATAACAAATGTTTCACTACCCCACACATGTAAATTCGATAACATGGCTTTGCGTCCACTCCATAACTCGTATGGAATACCATTTTTCGATTTAGTTAGTACTTGGTTTATTATGTGTGCTACTGTTTGTAATACATATCCCCAAAAGTATAATGGAAGACTCGCATGACTCATCATTGATCTCACCATGTCCAACAGGGTGCGGTTCCTCCTTTCACTTACACCATTCCAATGAGGTGTGCAAGGAGGAGCGAGTTGAGATAAAATGCCAAACTCCTGTAAGAAATCAATGAAGTCCTGATTAAGATATTCTCATCCTCTGTCTGAGTGGAGTTTCTTAATCTTCTTACCAAGCTGGTTCTCAACTTCATTCTGGTATACTTTGAACCGATCAAAATAATATGACTTATACCTCATTAATTAAATATGTCTATATCTACTAAAATCATCAGTAAAAGTTATGACGTATGAGAACCAAACCCTTGCTTCAAGTGGAAATGGTCCACACACATCTGTGTGAACTAATTATAGAAGCTCTTCAGCCCTTTCACCTTTCCCACTAAATGGGGCTTTGGTCATTTCGCTTTATAGACATGCATGACATACACCAAGTGGTTTTAGTTTGAAATAATCTAAATACCCATATTGATGTAATTTTGTCAAACATTTCTCATTGACATGAACTAGCCGGTGATGCCAAAGTTGGGTGTGGTATGAGTCATGTGAATTAACTTTTTCATAGATTTCCATTACATGGTTTTTGTAGTCTAACACGTAAAGTTTGTTATATAAATGTTCCCTACCAAAACAAATTATATCTTTATAAAAGTAGAAACATCCACTTCCAAACGTGAAGATGAATCCATCAGTATCTAATCTGGATACTGAAATAATGTTTCTAGTTACAGAGGGTACATAATAACATCCTTTCAAATCCAAGACCATCCTAGTAGGAAATGTGATGTGGTAGACTCCGATAGCTACAACAACGAGTCTGGCGACGTTGGCTTCTCGTAGATCCACCTCACCTCGATCAATCTTTCTAAATCTACATGGTTCATGTATTTAGATACAGATATGAAAACCAAAAGCAGTATCTAATACCCAATTGGTAGAAATAGATAGATTGCATTCAATAACAAACACACCCGAAGATTCCCCTTGCTTCCTTGGTTGGGAGCAGTTTTTCTTCCAATGGCCCTTCTTGCCACACGTTAAACAAACATCCTCTTGTTCTCTTGCCTCCCATTTGATCTTCCTTTTCTTGGAATGCTTTGAAGAATCTTTTGGATTAAAGATCTTCGCCTTTACTTTACTTTTATTCACCATGAGGACAGAAGGCTTTTCACACTTCATGTCATTGTCCACTTGGTGAATGAGGATACGAAGATCAGACAGAGACTTCTCAATGTTGTTCATGTTGAAGTTCACAATAAAGTTAGAAAAGCTCTGGGGAAGTGATGCGAGAATGAGATCAGTACCCAATTCTTCAGGGAGTTTAAACCCTAGAAACTCCAAGTGCTCAATGTAGCCAATGATATTGACTATGTGAGGCCCAGCTAGGTCACCCCCTCCAAGCTTTCTCTGGAATAGAGCTTTGGAGATCTCAAACCTTTCCTATCTTGCTCTCTCCTGGTATAGACCACAGTGGTGCTCGAGCATGCTATAGGAATCCATGTCTTCATGAGACTTCATGAGATAACTAGATATTTATGATAAAATCAAACATTTAATGTCGAGTACATCATTCAAATTTTGATCATAGACAAGGAAATCTTCATCACTTGCCCCTTGGGCGGGTGAATTAGGAAGTGAGGACTCCAGCACATAAAACATTAGTTCATTGTGTAGGATAACCCAAAGGCACCTAAACCATTCCTGAGAGTTAATAACGGTGAGGATATTGTATTTATCCTATATTGATTGTCATTGTAAGTAATTTAACTTTGAAATTGGACATAAACAATTGTCAAACTTTTGATAGTTATTATTTCTTATAAATACGCCGTCTCGTGTTGACAGCATGAATTAATTTTAAATTAATAAATGAAACTTTTATGTTTTTAATTTGGTAAAATAGACTTAATTTTTGGATTCGGAATATCAAAATTGTCTTAGGGTTAAAATTTGGTACTTTTCTGGTAACTTTCATATTTTGATGAATAGTGAAAATTACAAAATTTTAATTAAAAACAACTTTTTTAATCGAAATAATTAATAGTGATAAATTATGCATTTCAGTGATTTTAATGTATAATGAGATTATAATTTTAATATTTAATACAATTTTTGTCATTGGACATAATTTCATATTTAAACTAGACATAAGAAAGTGTCAATCTTTTGATAGTTATTATTTGTTAAAAACACGCTTTTTGTTTCGACAACGAGTATTAATTTTAAATTAATTTCTTCCACTTCTATGTTTTGAATTTAGAAAAATGGATTTCATATTTATAATCAGGAGGTCCAAATTTTTTAAATAGGTGAATTTTATTTTTAGACATTTGGAATAATTTGGTAAATATATTATTTACCATGGTTAAAAGATAAATCCGGTAAATAAGGGTAAAAAATAATATTATAATAATAATAAATTACCCTAAAACATTTCATAACCCTATTGGTTGATACATGTATGACCATGGGCATCTTTGGGTCCATTTTTGGACCCCATTCAGCCACTTTTAAGTGATAGTGACACTTTATATTAATTAAGTTGATGTAAATACAAAAATGACATAAGCATATATCTTTTAGAAAAACAATTTTTACATAGGGTTATATATGTTATATTTTCAAATATAAATATTAATTAGAAATCTAAAATTTTTTCGAACATCATGGAACTTTTTTTATAATTTTTAGAAATCTAATAAACTAAATTATTTATGACACAATAATTATGTAGTGTTTACCTCATTAATAAATGATTTAAATAAATAAGATTATAAAGACTAAAATAATACCCAAAACCTGTCCAATTATTATTTTATGACTTCATTTCGATAATGATTCATATTATATTCGACGTTAATGAGTTTTGGACCTTTTTAAACTGAATATCATTATATAGTAAAATAATATTTCCAATATTTCCTAAAGAGCCCCTCCTCCCCCTTATAAAAGGACACCACTTCTAACCAATTCCTCACACCTCCCAAGCCTTTTGGATTGTCAAACCTCTGACCAATTAATCTCCCTACATCCCTCTCCTCCTCCTAAAATACTTGCCTTAGGCATAACTCACTTCGAGAGTCCTTTTGGTTCAAACCAAAGAGAGTTACCCAAATTAAAGGTAACGATTTCTCTTAGCTTTTTTTCTTTTATTTTACTTCTCCAACCCCTAAAATATTTTTATTATTTCATTTTGTAACAACACCATTATAATAAATATACTAGAATATTTTTATGCAAAGTATTCGAATTACACTTACACACTCCTCCATCTAATGGGTGAAGAACATAATGTTTCTGTGGATGGCAACCAAACGCCTCACAGAACGATGATTGTTCAATTATCTCCTACCACCTCTCATGGTGGCCATTATGATGGAACTATAATTAAATATGATATTAATGATATTTATTTTATATATAAGTGTCTGTAATTCCATTTTATAGCAAACCATTATTCATTTCATGTTGTATATATATACGATAACTTCATTTGAGGAAGTGCGGACTACCACCCCCTTAAAGTGATATGACTCATTCATACCATATATGGAACGTATAAAGAATGGTGTTAATGAACGTAAATAACATATATAATATATTATATTATACTGTAATAATAATATACCTATGTATCATTTGTTTTTGATTCCTTTTAAAATGAAAAATGGAATGGAAGTAGCGTTTGTGCGTACGTACGGATTACCGTCTCCACAAACGCAATGAGATTCATTTCCCCATCATATCCATTCAAGAATAATTTTAATTTTATTGTTAAAAATAATTTTTAATTACATAATATCATTCTGTATATAAATCAAATATATCCTATTCCTAACAAACATGACTTACGTAACCAAGAATATATAGGAGAACGAATCAGTTAACACCGAAACAACGATAATACTAAAAGAAAATATTAGAAGATCATATATGATATCATATTAATGTATAAAATTCTTTAATAATTTAATAACAATTATTTCACCATTATATAGGAGTTTAACCTACCCTTTTCCAAGGAAAAGTACAAGGTAAGGGTTTATTCACAATCTCTTCATTATTTGAGGATCTTTTTACGTAATTATCTACTGGGACCTATTTATCATCCACATCCATGTTTCTTAAAAATGTATTTCAAAAGATTTTTACAATTTAATAGACTATGGGGAAAATTCATTTATACCCTTATTTTACTTTTTATAAATTTTTTTGAAAAGAATCTTTCTGTCATTTTCTAAACAAGGTCCTTTTTAACATTTTCGACAAAATTAAGGTAATAATGTCTTTTTAACTTATACGGTGGGTGCGGCTATTTTCCACCGTTATAAAATCATTGATGCTTCCCATAAAATCTTATATGAATATTTTCAAATTAAATGTTTTATTTTATAATTATGTGACTTTTAAATGATTTAAAAAAAGATATATTTCTCTCAAATAGTTTTGATTTCATCTATGTCAATATCCTTTGATGGATTTTAATATTATTTGAAGTTGATTTATAATGATACAAAAATGCCATATTGTATTGAATTTTTTGTGATATGTTTGACAGTGGATGTGTTATTTTTATACCATTCATGGTTTATGGATAAATAATTGACATTTTTAATGCTAGTTTTAATACGAATGTTTATGTTATGTTTAAACCTGTTCATATGAGGAATGCATTGGACTTAGTAATTGATGGGTGGAGCCTGCTATAGCTCCTCGAGGTATCGGTAGGTATCACGAGACAAACTAGTGTCTTGGCACAACGCCTTGACAAAATCTTATGTGTAGTCTTGGAATAAGGCCTTGACTATGTGGTTATGATAGTCTGACATTATGCATTCCATCGTTATAAAAGTGGTTATTGATATTGCAGGTGATTATTTGATTAGTAGAATATCCATGTGAATAAGTAAATGGAATTATTTCATTTTATTTCTACCATATTATGCTGAAGTTAATGTTTAAAAGACTTTTGTTTTAATTATACATTGACTTAAATGTTTATGCTTATTTAAGAATGTTTACGCTATATTGTTATCCTTATTGGGCATCTGAGCTCACCCCTTTCAATATTTAATTTTTCCCAGGATGTGAAGATGTATTTTATGAATGACCTGCAGGGATAGTATGAGGAGATATGAGTCTGGTCTATGGAGACAAGATGTTGTTGTAGTTTTTCACTTTATGATGTAATGTAAACTTTATGAATGTATCTAGTGATTCCAAGGCGACTTAACTAATCGGTCTTTCGAGACTTGATCTTTTGTGATCATTCGAATATTATGTAATAATGCACCGACTCTGGGTAACTGGGGTCGGGGCATTACAATGTGGGAGAAGGATTGGACCACTATAGATCATGTGATAAGGTGAATGATATTATTCCAATCCATTTTTAATCAGGTGAATAGTGTCGAGCGAGGGGTAGTCCCATATCAAACTTTCAACTGATTGCGTAGAACATAAAAACTAAATCCATGGAATCACTTCATTGAACCTGTAGAGAGGTCGGAACCCACAACACACACAACCACACCCCCATCGGTTGTTCCCTCCAATCATGTGGCCCACCTCATTACATGTACACGCATCATGTGAGTTATGTTTCCCCCTCTCACCACATTGTTGGCTCCCATAACATGGCTGAGGTGACTTCTGCAAGTTACCTTGTTTGATCTAACTGGATGGTTAGCCTAGCTAGACAATTTTTTGGTTAAGGGGAACCCAGAAAATTAAGAACAATATTTTCAGTTAAATGGGTGAAAATAATGGGCCAACTTATATTCCCTTATAATGTAATTCCCAAGCCCATTCATTAAGAATATTGTTTCAAAGTCTTTTATGAAAAATACATTGATATTTTTCATGGTCTTGAGACTTAAAAAATCTTTGATAGAAAATTTCATAGCAAACAATTATGTGTGTCAAAAATCCCCTCCCCCCAACCTAGAGTGAGATTCATTCAAAATGAAGAGAATCTAATTCCAAGTTAAACATTGATCACATTAATGTATATCTGAACTTATAAAGTGATTTGATATTGATCCCCATGAGGGGATTTTCCAGAATGTATTGTTTGAGGGATTATTGGTTTTATCAAGAGGAGACTCATGACCGTGAGTTCTTGGATGAATCATGAATTGGTAGTGTCTTTGGTTTGGGGCATGGATACCCTAAAACTAGAATGTGTATAAATTCTTGGACGGAAAAGGTATTGGGTGGAAAGAAACTTGTGTTGAATCCAAAGTAATGTACTTGGAAGCCACTATGTATCCCATGAGAATGGTAATCTAGTTGTATGTTGTTATGGAATATACTAATGTGCAGATCAGACACATGCATAGGGAACATAGGTTCATGAATGAATAACTCTATGATGAATGCCCTTATGTAGATCAATATCTTACATAGAAAAGATAATGTCATTGTTTTGCCATGAAACCCTGGGTAGAGACATAGGTTTTGGCATATATGTCACATGGATCATCAAATATAAACATCCTTTTTCTAATACCAAATAAACCCAAATTCTTGGATTTGAGTTCTTAACTTACACAGTATTTTTCTTAAGAAATGATCATGAATCCCCACCGACATGAGATTTTTCATTGATGTACCTATCCCAGTTTTCTTGAGATTTTCAAATTTACAAGGATAATTTGGGTGAGATATACATCCTAGAGGGAGAATAATCTAACTTATTCCTAACTAAGCAGACTTAGTGAGAATAGCTTGATTTGTTCTAGTAGAAAATTATGATTCCTATAAGATTTATATCTTTTTATTCATATTTCCATAATTTTTTCCAAACCATTATATAGGGGAAAGATTAGTGGGAATGGAATTTCCTTTTTCTTAGTCCTCCTTCTTATAGATTTTTGACTTAATAGGTTTTTTGATGCTTCTACTTTATATATTTTCAATATTTCTTGGATCACACAAAATGTATGTCCAGCAAGCAGGGAGTCTACTTTTTACCAGGATTCCACTTTCGAGTTTTCACCCTGGTGAAAATTTTGTCCCCTTTAGTTGGTTATTTTATGTTCTTGAATACTAGAAAACTATTGTGTTGTAGCATAGGGTGTTTTATCTAAGACCTTATGTTTCTATAGTTTAGGGTCTATTAGCTCTGACCTTATATTTTTATAGTTTAGGGTATTTTGGCTCGGACTTTCTTCTAATAGTGGTTTAGAGTCCTCTAGGTTATACTCTCTACTTATTTGGTTTATGGTATTCTAACTTGGGCATTTTATTGATGTATTTTAGGGCCTTTTATTTCAAAACATCAACAGGTGTAGTTTAGTGTTATTTATCTTGGACATTCTGATATTAGTAGTCTAGTGTCTTTTATCTTAGACCTTTTGTTACATTAGTTTAAGGTCATTTAACTTGGACCTACTATTTCTGTAGTTTGGGGTCTTCTAGATCAGACCTACTATTGATGTAGCTTAGGGTATTTTATATCATACATTATATTGATAGTGGAGTATGGGTATTAATTAAAATCTCGAGATCCCTATATCCTTAATGGGATTATAAAAATGAGTGTCCATGAAGGGTTCTAATACCCAACATTATTAATTTATATTCTGAAAAATGAATGTTCAGGAAGGGTTATGGAAACTTGTGTTCTTGTAGAAATCATGAGGGTTGAATATTCATATTGGATTTTAACACCCTACATCCCGACTAAGATTCTGTTTAATATATGGTGAAATTCCAGGAATGTAGAATCCACTTGGATAATTTTAATATTGGTTATTTAAGTCAAATTTCAAAGAGATTAAATCAATGAACATGGAATGTAACATACATATGAGGGATAACTGAAATATCATTAAGTTGTTGAGTTCTTCCATAGTGTATATGGGGATCATGAGGATCATATTTCCTTAAATACAAGGAGGATATACCTCTAGTTGGTAAGTTAGAATCCCCTATGAATTATTCCATAGGTATTGCACACATGGTTAATTAGTGGGGATCCCCACTCTTTTCCAAGGGCCTTGGAGGATTTTTGAAGAGTCAAACTTCAGGAATATGAAGGTGGGTATGGAGAAAATGACTATCCAGGAAGGGTTCTAACACCTAAGAACATTTTAGATTTTGGGTTAGGAGGCTGGACCTTATTCCATGTGTTTTCCAGTCATGTTTTGTGGTCCCAAAAAGGTTTGAAAATGGAGTTCCACATTTCTTCTTTGAGAAAGGGTACCATACATGGTGACATAATTTTGAGAATGTTGAATCCTATTGAATATTCTAGTAATGGTAATTGTAAATCATGGTATTGAAATATCTGAGTTAACTAAAGGTGGGAACTTGTGGGTGCAGGTCCATTACTAATGATGGAAATATATATTAATGTTCCATGTGGTTAGTATAACAACATCTATATTTAAGGGGATCCTTCCTGGGATCCAATGTTCCATTCAGAGTATTCAGTCCCAATTACTAGTCTATTATGTGTAATATCCAAGAAAAAAGAATCACAAGGTATAAGGGGTTCTAATCGATGTATATAAACATAAGGTACTAGTTATTTAAGCTTTTAATTTTAAGGCATGAAGGTGGTTTAATAAAAGTGTAAAATTTAAGGGTTTTAGAACCCTAAAATTTTTTTACCACCTAATGAACATGTTATCATTATGAGGAGATGTAAATGATCATTACTATAAATTTTTTGTAGACCAGGGGGTCCATCGATCATAGCTTGGATTTTAATAATGCCAAAACAGGGTCCCTATAATCTTTATTATTTATTCATTAATGCTCTAATGTTTTCTTAATATCGGGATATTAATATTTTAGTGAGTGTAGAATTGACGTTTTCTCAAGATTCCCTTTGCAGGTTTTCAACCTAACATGTTTTATGTCCATTTTAATAGTATTTTTAGGGTCTTTTCATTTGGACCATCAAAGGATAAAGTTTAAGGTCATAAAAATTTGACCAAAATGTAATAGGTTTAATGTTTTGACGTATATAGACCTGGTGTTAGGGAAATATTACACAACAACCCAATTAGGTTACACAAGGCCATGAGTACTCCATCATCCATCTGAGTGAGAGATTAAAATGTTATAAATCAGGGATAAAGGTTCTAAAGTCATGGGTAATGATATGGGGAAATCATACCAGGGGTGGATCATAACACCCGTAGGTGTCAAGCTCTTCCATAATGATATAAGGCTCACAAGGATCAGAAATCCCTTCCTATAGGTCCATGATGTCTCTGGTTAGTAAGTAAAATCCTTTATGCATCATTGGAAATTTCAAATAGAGATAACTCTTTTCCTTTACAAGCTCTACAAAAGGTTTATGGAAACTCATGGTGCCCAAGACATGAAGTGTGATTTATTGGGTGAGGGTATTAAAATATGATGTAACCACCCTATACTCTAGTTCATCGGGTTCAAGATGTTGTGGTCATTTGATAAGGAATTATTATGTGTGGCGTTATTCACATTTTAACATCATGTAGTGGGGATGTATCTATCATTCAGTTTAATTTCATGTGATAATGTTGTTTTTATAACAACCTGAGATTTTATAAGATATATTCGTTTTAATTTCTTTCATATCTTCTATTGTACGATACACAAAGATTATCTTGTGCTATAGGAAACACCGTATTAGTTTGCAGTATACGCAACACTATTCTAAGATTATGTTACACACAATTTCAAGTTCGTTTGATAATAGTCATTCTACGCAACATTGAGTATATATATATATATTCAATGTGTAAATGAAAAATGGTTGGATTCTGTTATAATGAAACAACAAAAGAGTTTTGCACAACACGCAACCCTAACATGGCTTGAATTACAAGAAATCATGATGTTCCTCGATAGTGTGTGTTGTACGCAATACTGGGTTTTACTAAACAACGACATATTATTAAAATATTATCAGAAATAGCCATTATGAATAATAATACCCACTTTTTGAAATTTTAAAAATTTTATATTTCAAAATGGACTTCATTTTGGGATTCGGAATATCGAAATTAGCCTAGGGTGAAATTTTGGTATTTTTCAGAAAACTTTTAATATTTGTTGAATATTGAAAACACTAGGTTACTATTTAAAAATCGACTTTTTATTTAAAAAATTATTTATTTTATTTAATTTCATTTTAGGTCAAAATTGATACATAATACCTATTTAATTTCAAATTAATTCATTGGATTGATTTTATAATAAATTTAGATATAAAAAAATTTTGTTGAACTTTTCATCGTCTTTTACCCACCTCCTAGATGAATTTGAAAATTTACATAAAACATAATTTTATCGCTTATGTGAATGGAATTTTAAAAATCCAAGAGACACGGTTGATGTTAGTAAGTAAAATTTGGTTCAATGAGATGAAAATAATATTTGTTGAATAGTAACTTTTTACTTTTTTTACCATGGTTAAAAGTTAATAGGGTAATTAAGGATAAAAATGATATTATTATTACCCTAACACATGTCCTAATTCTATTTTATAAGTTTAATTATTCCAAAAACATCCTTAGAAATAATATATGACCATTTAGGCCCACTTGGATTAGATTAGGACATTTAATATTAATTTATTTACAGAAGGGTTAAAATAGTTAAAATCAAAGTTTAATAAGTAAATAATTTTTAATATAGGGTTATACATAAGATAAATTCGACTATAAATATTTATTAGAAAGATACAAAGATTTAGTACATAATTGTATTTTATTTA
The DNA here is from genome assembly GCA_963277665.1 of Viscum album. NCBI lineage: Eukaryota > Viridiplantae > Streptophyta > Magnoliopsida > Santalales > Viscaceae > Viscum > Viscum album. Next base: position 71,279,128 of record OY728161.1, read on the forward strand.
TAATTTTTAGACATTAAATAATTTAATTTATTTATTACACAATGATGATGTAGTAATTATCTTATTAATGAAATATTGAAATAATTGATGTTATAAATACCCAAATAAATGCAATTTGAGACTTTTTATGAATTACACTAATTTTCTAGGTTAATATGACATATTCTTATTTATTTAATGATCTTTTTTCTAACTAATCTTTCTGTTATGATTTTCAAAAAAAATCAATTACCAAATAGTGTCAAAATTGACATAAAATAGTTTTTAAAACAAATATTATATTATTAAATTTTATTTTATTCCTAAAAGTCTAAGGTTTGGCAAAATGAATTAGATAAGGTTACATGTATTACTAATAAACAACATGGGGTTATTTTGGCTTGTTATAGTAAGTTTCTTAACCCTATAGTGTAAGAAAACAAGAAGACACGGTAAAATTTAAATTATTTAACTTAATTTTAAATCTAAATGATAAGGTTAAAATAATTACCTAAACTTGTCCAAATTATATTTGATGAGAGTATTTCGACCCATCCCCACCTTATCTTATAAATAAATCAATTTTGAGCTATTAAAAACTGAATATGACTTTATAATAAAATAATATTTTTAGTTTTTCCAAAGGTGCCCCTCTCCTCCCTAATAAAAGGGAACCTCCTCCCTCTCTTCCTCACACCACTTTGTGCCTTCAAGCTCGGACAAACCCTGAAAAATTATCTTCTCCACTGACCTAGAAACATCTTAGAGGTCTTGGTCTTCTTCAAAGACCAATTTTAGGGCCCTAATAGGAGGTCTCAAAGAGGCGCTTCAAAGAAGAGGTAATGTCCGTTACCGATTCGTTCAACTTTATTTAATCTTCTACTTATTCTTCTTTAGTTGTTTCATTATGAAGTAATAACATCACTATCACTCATATAGTGATATGTTATTATAAGTATGAAACAACCCTATTTCACCATCTATCTATCCTATGGAAAATGAAATCACCGCGCATGCGTACGTACGGAATACCGTCTCCACGCCGTGGTGTAATCTATTTTTCCGACACCACCTTACATGGATGGGTATAATGGTGTAAATAATAACTATACATAGTTATTATAACATCATATGTTTTTTGATATATTGTATCATCCACTCCTATTCAATTCAATAATTATGTAAATGATATCATCCCTCGTGCGTACGTACGGACTACCATCTCCACGATGCTATGAGATTCATTCTCCATGTTAACCATCCATGAATGATCATAAAGTTTATATAATGAATAATAATGAAATATATGAAATAATAATTCTACTGGATTTATAAATATATATATATGTATGTCATCTATTTTGTTTCATTCAATTCAATAAGGAAATGAAAACAGCGTTCATGCGTACGTACAGCCTACCGTCTCCATGAACGATGTATTTCATTCCTTTTATCGATCTATAATATATATGTATATGATGAATATATATTATATATAAATCATGTTTTACATTATGTAATTATGTAAATCAATATATAAGTAATAATATCAAGAACGAAAAGTCAAAACACATATGATAAATGAAATGATTTTACCCAAAACGTTGCTTTAACCTGGAATTTACAAAAGAATGGGTAATATAAAGTCATAAGTGAAACATATATGAATCATAATAATGAATATGATTATGTAATAAGTCAATAACATTATTTAAATCATTATACAGGAGTTTTGGATCTATATGAAGCATATCAGACCTAAGGTAAGGGATAACTATTCCAATCTCATTCTTATCCGAGATTGGTATTTGTATGTATTTACTGGGGTTATGTTTATCTTCCATGTCCCTATTTTATAAAAATGGTTTCATGTATTTTTAAAGTCCTCTTTAACCATTTTTGACTTTTACTACATGGTATGTATGGGATCTTTCTTTTACAAGGAGCTTTTTTACTTTTCCGGTAAAAGTTCGAGAAGAATGTTTTTTTAACTTATACGGAATGAAAGGATTTTTACGGTTTTATAAAGCCTTATTTTCATGAAGCTTCCTCCAAAAGATTTCATGACTATTTTCAAAAAAAATCCTTTTCTTTTAAAATTGAATGGCATTTTGTGAAAAGAAAATTATTTTCAAGATGAAAGGATATTTTCCTCACGAATTCATTTCAAGTGCTTTATCAAAACCATTTTCCATCTAAGATGACATTATTTCATATGTGTATGTTTCAAGTATAATGTATCTATGATTTATATGGTTTAACTTTTCTTATTATGAAATGATATCCATTTCTTTTATATGGATTATGTAATGATGGGATGATGTTTATGAAACCCATCTTTCTCATTGGGTTATTATGAATGATGAATGTTTATTTTGTGGCACATGTAAGAATGATTTCATTATGAGATGGGTGGGACCTATATCTCCCTCCAATGCAATGGGTAAATATTTATATCTAATGAGATAGACTTGTCTGGAATGGTAAGTTAATCCGGTTCAGTGTTAGAGGACTGAAATGAGGAGTGAACTCGATTCAGAAAGGGACTTTGCCCACTAAGATGGTCTTGGCAGCAATGCCTTGTCTACTATGGAAATCATAACAAGTGCTGAATAGTTGCCACAATTACATGTTTTATTCCCATTATATATTATCATGGTTGATGTTCCATTATGATATATGCCTTACGTACTTCCACGATATATGTCTTTGCTCAAGATTTTGATGTTTAAATTTCATGTTCATGTTTTTTCTTTCAAATGTTTATGGATTATTTTATGTTCTCTATGTTTTCCCTTACTGAGCATATGATCTCACCCTTTTTATTTTTTATTTTTTACCCAGGAAATAGAGAAAGGTTTTAGGTAAGGAAACAAAAAGGGGAAGATCGTTATTGGAGTTGTTAAAGATATTTCAACATGATTAGATGTTTATATTCCGATTTTCCAAAGACACTAAACTATTATGGTCCTTGTGTGTCTATTTTTGTTATGTATTAAGTATTCCGCAAAAGTAATGTAATGTCCATGTACGTCAAGCTTTGGGTCTCTACAGTTGGTATCAGAGGAAAGGTTTAGTCAACCATTGGAAACTAGGATGCGAAAATGTTAATGAGATCCCTAGAGATATTTCTAAGGTATGTCTAGGGATGTCCCTAAGGATAAGTATATGTATTGGATATATTCCTATATCTATGGTAATGATCTTATAATTTAACCTAAGATGTTAGATATTGAGGGAACTCCCCCTTTACTATGTTGTTTTCCCTAGCATGATTTTTGCCTCTCACACTATTCTTTTTGGGTTTTCGAAAATGGATTGAAACAGGATGATTCCTGATAATGGAGGATATGACGAACAATGGAATGATATTCTTCATGAGCAACCAAATGAAACGGGATTTGGAAGTCCAAACACCGTTATTATACATAATCATAAATCTCATAATATGATCAACAATCCCAACTTTGGTCAGTTTCCCGACTCAGATAATAAGTGAAAGATGGAGTTTCATGATGATCATAGAGGAAATAAAGTTCAATTTCCCTCATGTAAATCATGTGGGAAGAGGCATCGGGGAGATTGTTTCAAAGGAACTGGAAGATGATTTGGGTGTGGAAAGGAAGGACACAAAGCTAGTAAGTGAAAAGGAAATGGTTTAGTTAACACCATGGACAAGGATAATGGTATTGTGACGACATCAACAATGATTAGATGTTTTAATTGTGGAATGTAATGGCATTATGAAAACCAATGCCTTAAGGGAAAATCTCATGAAGAGAATCAGCAAGGTCATATGGGTAGTATTTATGTGGATGATGATGAGGAGACTACAAATGATATATGAGATGAAAGAATTGTTGAAGCTTAGTCAGTTGTTTAAGAAGGTAGTGGAATGATTGTATTTTTATCGAGAGTTATGTTGTATAGTTAATGGTACTATGGAATAAAGAATCATCTAAGGATTGTTACACTATTGTTTTTCATAAAGTATTTGAAAGTACATGTTGAATGGTACCGGTAACCATGGAAGGTTATTCAAATATTTTTGGAAAGTAGATGATATAATCATAATGAATGAATAAGAAGATAATGAGATGTTTGATTGTATTTATGGGCTCATGATTGATATAAGGACTAAGTGATATCATGGTTTGAGTATATCGAATTTTGAGGATTTTGGTATGTGGAAAGTGTTAACTTTTAACTGCATTCATGTTTTCACTAAGGTTCAATGGGTATTCATTCTTCAAGAGAATACATGATTAAGGTATTCACATGTTTGTAATTTGACCAACAAGATATATCTTATGATATATGGGGGATAAATGATGGCATTCACGTGATTGTTATGTGACATTTCAAGTAATCATTTTCTTTATACTATGAGCTTGGACCGAAGTATTTTAGATAAGCCTAAAGATTGGAATCGATTATGTTGGACATAAGTTAGTATTGTTTAAGGATGGATCTTTTTTTGATATTATTGATGGGATGTTATAGTAATTTAGTTTTAGAAAAAAGACAACCTGCAGGACGGGCGACATCCCATCGCGTCGGAAAAGGCTATGGGAATCGAACCCACAACTGAAGTGTGACTTGCCTTTATCGCCTACCACTGGCCTACAGGAAGTCCCTGGTTAGTATAAACTAGTTTTATTTTATTAAGTGGTATGATAGATGAAGTATAAGTCCATTTTTGGAACTATATACAATAGATGGACTTATGTATATAACTATTTCTAACCTTTTGATTAAGACAGATGGAATGACCCATCATTCTATCACATGATCTACTAACACTTCACGATTGACAAATTCAACTACATTTCTTTAAGAGATGAAGTGGAAATTTTTCAAGGAACGAACAAAGGTGAGATTATATCTAAATAAAGTAAGTATTTCTTCTAATTAAAATTCATAGAGAAATGATCTTGAAAACCCAAAATTTTGTCCTACTGCCCTTATATCTGATGAATCAGATGCTACCTTAGATCATCACAAATTTATGGATTTTGGATTGTTGGTGTTTTCATAGCCATGTTCTCTACTACTCTCCATAAGAACTTGATGGTTAGATTTCTCTTCCATATCCATATCTTCACCTATGTTCTCCTACATGGAAACCCAGTGATGTGTTAATTTGGATAACCGTTACGTTTCATTCTTTAGTTTTTAAAGTTAAGTTTTGGTATTTCATTTTACTATGTGGGTTTCTATGAATAGTAAACGATTTATAACCTCGACGAATTTCGAGGGAGAAATTCATTTTAAGGGGGGTAGAATGTAACAACCCGAGATTTTATAAGATATATTCGTTTTAATTTCTTTCATATCTTCTGTTGTACGATACACCAAGATTATCTTCCACTATACGAAACACCGTATTAGCTTGCAGTATATGCAACACTATTCTTAGATTGTGGTACACACAATTTCAAGTTTGTTTGATAATAGTCATTCTACGCAACATTGAGTATATATATATATATATTCAATGTATAAATGAAAAATGGTTGGATTCTGTTATAACGAAACAAAAAAGTAGTCTTGCACAATACGCTACCCTTACTTTTCTTGCATTACACACAATTGCGACCTTCCTCGATAGCGTGTGTTGTACGCAATAACAGGTTTTACTAAATAATGATATATTATTAAAATATTATTAGAACTAGCTATTATGAATACTAATACCCACTTTTTGAAATTTTATAAATTTTATATTTCAAAATGGACTTCATTTTTTGAATTCAGAATATCGAAATTAGCCTAGGGTGAAATTTTAGTATTTTTCTAAAAACTTTCAATTTTTGATGAATAGTGAAAACACTGGGTTACTATTTAAAAACCGAATTTTTATTTAAATAATTATTTATTTTATTTAATTTCATTTTAGGTCAAAATTGATACATATTACCTATATAATTTCAAATTAATTCATTGGAGTCATTTTATAATAATTTTAGATATATAAAAATTTTATTGAACTTTTCACCTTCTTTTACCCACCTCCTAGAAGAATTTTCAAATTTACATAAAAAATAATTTTACTGCTTCTGTGAATGGAATTTCAAAAATCTGAGAGACACGGTTGATGTTAGTAAGTAAAATGTGGTTCAATGAGATGAAAATAATTTTTGGTGAATAGTAACTTTTTACTTTTTTTTACCACGGTTAAAAGTAAATAGGGTAATTAAGGGTAAAAATGATATTATTATTACCCTAACACATGTCCTAATTCTATTTGATAAGTAAACATAGGAATAAAATATGACCATTTAGGCCCACTTCTATTAGATTTGGACATTTAATATTAATTTATTTAAAGAAGGGTTAAAATAGTTAAAATCAAAGTTTAATAAGTAAATCATTTTTAATATAGGGTTATACATAAGATAAATTCGAAAATAAATATTAATTAGAAATATAAAAATATTTCCGACATTTTTTTATTTTATTTATAATTTTTAGACATTAAATAATTTAAATTATTTAAGACACAATGATGATATAGTAATTATCTTATTAATGAAATATTGAAATAATTGATGTGATAAATACCCAAATAAATGTAATTTGAGACTTTTTAGGAATTCCACTAATTTTCAAGGTTAATATGACATGTTAGTATTTATTTAATTAATTTTTTTCGAACTAATCATTCTGTTACAATTTTCAAAAAAAATCAATTACCAAATAGTGTCAAAATTGACATAAAATAGTTTTTAAAACAAATATTATATTATTAATTGTTATTTTCTTCATAAAAATCTAATTATTGGCCAAATGACTTAGATAAGGTTATATATATTAATAATAAACAACTTGGGGTTTGTTTGTCTTGTTATAGTAAGATTCTTAACCTTATAGTGTAAGAAAACAAGAAGACACGGTAAAAGTTAAATTATTTAACTTAATGTTAAATCTAAATGATAATGTTAAAATAATTACCTAAACTTGTCCAAATTATATTGGATGAGATCATTTCGACCCATACCAACCTTATCTTCTAAATAAATCAATTTTTAGCTATTAAAAATCGAATATGACATTATAATAAAATAATATTTTTTGTTTTTCCAATGGTGCCCCTCTCCTCCCTTATAAAAGGGAACCACCTCCCTCTCTTCCTCACACCACATTGACCCTTCAAGATTGTAAAAACCCTGCCAAATTATCTTTTCCACTTCCCTAGAAACATCCTAGAGGTCCTGGTTTTCTTAAAAGACCAAATTTAGTTTCCCTAAGAGGAGGTCTCAAAGAGGCGCTTCAAAGAAGAGGTAATGTCCATTACCGATTCTTTCAACATTATTTCTTCTTCTACTTCTTCTTCTTTAGTTATTTCTTTATGAAGAAATAACATCAGTATCACTCATATACTGATATGTTATTCTAATAATTAAAAAACCCTATTTCACCATCTATCCATCCTACGGAAAATGAAATCACCGTGCATGTGTATGTACAGAATACCGTCTCCACGCCGTGGTGTAATCTGTTTTTCCAACACCACCTTACTTGGATGGGTATAATGGTGTAAAGAATAACTATACATAGTTATTATAACATCATAATTATATTTATATATTGTATCATCCACTCCAATTCAATTCAATAATTATGGAAATGATATCATCGCTCGTGCGTACGTACGGACTACCGTCTCCACGACGCGATGAGATTCATTCTACATGTTAACCATACATGACTGATCATAAAGTTTATATAATGAATAATAATTAAATATATGAAATAATAATTCTACTGGATATATATATATATATGTATGTATGTCATCTATTTATTTTCATTCAATTCAATAAGGAAATGAAAACAACGTTCATGCGTACGTACGGCCTACGGTCTCCATGAACAGTGTATTTCATTCCTTTTATCGATATATAATATATATGTATATGATGAATATATATTATATATAAATCATGTTTTACATTCTGGAATTATGTAAATCAGGATATAAGTAATAATATCAAGAACGACAAGTCGAAACACATACAATAAATGAAAGGATTTTACCCAAAACGCTGCTTTAACATGGAATTTACAAAAGAACGGGTAATATAAAGACATAAGTGAAACATATATGATATCATAATAATTAATATTATTATTTAATAAGTCAATGAGATTATTTAAATCATTATAAAGGAGGTTCGGATCCATATGAAGCCTATCGGACCTGAGGTAAGGGATAACTATTCCAATCTCGTTTTTATCCGAGATTGTTATTCGTAAGTATTTACTGGGGTTATATTTCTCTTCCATGTCCCTGTTTTCTAAAAATGGTTTCATGTATGTATAAAGTCCTATTTAGCAATTTTTTACTTTTACTACATGATATGTATGGAATCGTTCTTTTACAAGGTACTTTTTGACTTTTCCGGCAAAAGTACGACAAAAATGTTTTTCTTAGATTATACGGCATGAAAGGATTTTTACGGTTTTATAAAGCCTTATTTTCATGAATCTTCCTCCAAAATATTTCATGAATATTTTCAACAAAATCCTTTTCATTTAAAATTGAATGGCATTTTGTGAAAATAAAATAATTTTCAAGATGAAAGGATATTTTCCTCAAGATTTCATTTCAAGTGCTTTATCAAAACTATTTTCCATCTAAGATGACATTATTTCATATGTGTATGTTTCAAGTATAATTCCTCTATGATTTATATGGTTTCACTTATCTTATTATGAAATGATATACATATCTTTTATATGTATTATGTGATGATGGGATGATGTTTATGTAACCCATTTTATTCATTGGGTTATTATTAATGATGTATGTTTATTTTGTGGAACAAGTAAGAATGATATCATTATAAGATGAGTGGGACCTATATCTCCCTCCAATTCATTGGGTAAAGATTTATATCTCATGAGATAGACATGGATGGAGTGGTAAGTTAATCTGGTTCAGTGTTAGAGGACTGAAATGAGGAGTGAACTCGATTCAGAAAGGGACTTTGTCCATTAAGATGGTCTTGGCAGCAATGCCTTGGCTACTATGGAAATCATAACAAGTGCTGAATGGTTACCACAATTACATGTTTTATTCCCATTATATTTTATCACGGTTGATGTTCCATTATGATATATGCCTTACGTACTTCCACGATTTATATCTTTTCTCAAGATTTTGATGTTTAAATTTCATGTTCATGTTTTTGCTTTCAAATGTTTATGGATTGTTTTATGTTCTCTATGTTTGCCCTTACTGAGCATATGAGCTCATCATTTTTATTTTTTATTTTCCATAGGAAATAAAGAAAGGATTTAGGTAAGGAAAAAAAGGGGATGATCGTTATGGGAGTTGTTGAAGATATTTCAACATGATAAGAAGTTTATATTCCGAGTTTCCAAAGACACTAAACTATGACGGTCCTTGTGTGTCTGTTTTTGTTATGTATTAAGTATTTCACAAAAGTAATGTAATGTCCATGTACGTCAAGCTTCAGGTCTCTACATTTTTCCTTGTATTATAATTTCTTATGGTAATGATGTTTCCCATTCCTTTCAATTTAATGTCATTTTTTAAGGATGTGGAAATCAATGTGAAAATTGTGAAATATGTCCTTAGGGACACTTTTCACTAGTCATAGGAATTTATATGAAGGGGGAATCTTTTATCTATGTGTAGTCTTATATTTGGTTATCTATATATTGGATCCCTTTTGCATAAATTTATCATGTGAGAAAGTAATTCGTATATATATTTGACTCATGCATAGGAAGAATGAGAATGTATCACTCAAACCACTGTAAAAAACGGTATATTCCACTTTTATGGTTTGTTTCATGTGAATAATGTTTTCATGTAGTTTAACGACATGTGACTAGGGAATGGTTCCCAATCTGAGGTGTGTCTTGGTCACATTATCCCAAGTGGTTTTCTAGGTTTCTTAAGCTTATATGATCCATGCTCATCATTAAAAACATGGGTCAAATGGGTAGTCAACTGAACCGCATGAGAGTGGGTCTCAGATAATTTTATACATAGGTCCATCCAATATGTAGTTAGAGGTTCATTTTTATCATTTTATATGTTTTTACTATACCTATAATTTTAGATCTGGGTTTCACTATGTGTCCTACAATAGTAGGAATCAAGAAACAAGTAGTTCTTGAATGGGAAAATATCCATGCAGGTCTATCCTGAATATAGAGGGAGGAATTTTACCCATTGAGAATTTTAATTTGACCCAATATTGGAGATACAATATAACTATGGACCCTATTATTCCACAAATCAATCCACAAGTAGTTTTTTAATGGGGTACTCTCCATGAAGGTATGTCCCGTACTTAGAGGGGGTCATTATTTTTTTTGATTGTTGTACCTAGACCCAGTTGTAGATATGGGAATCACTATGTATCATGTGATAAAAAAACAATCCACAGGTAGTTCTTTAATTATAAACTCTCCATGCAGGTCTAAACCCTATATAGAGGGGGGAATTTTTCTCATTGATTGTGGTAGATAAAACTATGATTGGAGATCTGGGTGTCATTATGTACACTGTGATGAAGAAAATCAATCCACATGTGGTTCTTGAATGGGAAACTCTCCACAGTGGTTTGACTATTATGTAGAGGTGTCATTGTTCTCATTTATTGTTGTTGTTGGACCCAAGATTGGATATTCATGTTTCACTAAGTATCTAGTGACAATAGGAATAAAACTATACATAGGTATTGAATGGTAAAATCTCTACTTTGGTTTGACCCATACAAAGAGGGTGTAATTATTCCCATTAAATTTTATAGATATACCCATGATTGTAGATCCATATGTCACTATATATCTTGTGATAACATGAATCAAGAAAATTGTTGTTCTTGAAAAACCATGTAGTTTAACTTCATGTGGAAAGGACTGGTTCCCAAAAATGTAAAGGAAATATTTTAGTTAGACCCAAGACTAGAGATCTGGGTGCCACTATGTATACTTAGATGAAAATAATTGTAACAACCCATTGTTTTTCAAACTAATGTCTTGAGAAGTAATTTTATTTTTTCTTTAAAATTCTTATAAGGGGTAAAATTGTATTTTACCATATTAAATGATCTCTAATAATTCTTATGGACACTCCTTTGGTCCCCAAATAGGGTGTTTACAAAGGATAAAAGTTTGGTTGATTTATAAGCCATTCCAATTTTAGTGGAATAATTAATATTTAATATTTAATAAATTAAATATTTAATTATTCAAGAAGATTTTTTCAATTGTATATTTTTAATAGGGTTTCAGATTGAGATTCGGTCTCTATCATTGATTCTATAATGGAGAGTTTTTTCTAGGCGAGGTATAAACATGAACTGGGCACTGGGGCCAGGTTGGGCCCCTTTTTCTTTTCTTTTGTTTTTCTTTTCTTTTTCATTCATTTCTTATTTTCATTTCTTTCTTTTTCCCTATCACTTATCAATCACACCCTATGTATTTCCCCCCTTCAGTTAACCTGAAAAAGAGAATATGGATGGGGAGAGAGAAAGATAGAGGTGTATGAAGACAGGTACCATCGCGGGGCTCTCAATGTGTTGGATCTAAGTGTGGAAATAGTAGACCATGGAAATTGGTGATGATTTGTTGGTTTCCACCAAAGGTAGTCCTTTTTAATTTTTCACCCTATATCCTCGTATATTTACCATTTTATAATTTCAATCCCCTATTATGTTTTCTTATGTCCCCTTGTGGCCTGATCTGTTGATTTGCAGATGAAAACGGGGGTTTTAAGTGTTTTGGAGGTTTTATATTTAGGAAAACTAGTCAACACAACATGTGGTTCAGGGACACATGTCATGTGTTATTCCATATTTGGTAAGATGAAATTTTAAAAGTACACATCTATGCTAGGGTTTACACACCGTGTACTGAGTATCGGTCATGTAGTTGAGTACCTACCCAGGAAACCTATGTAGGGTTACATGATCATATAGAGTGCACGAACAGACCCCGTGTGGGTCCCACAATGTGTAAAATTAAATCGATAGGCCAAGTACATGGGATGGTTGTTTAAGGGACATGTGATCATACCTCGTGTAGGATAAACATCTTGTACTTGTCTTATATGTCATGTAATTTGGAATTTACATGTTGAATCTTGCTAGAGTACACGACCATGTGGGGCTTCAGGAGTACATGTTGTGTACTCGTAGAGACACATCGTGTACTACCCCCTTGTAACACTTTGGGGGGTTTTCATATATTTTCTCCCATCTATCATAATTGGACCCATGAGTAGTCCATTTGTATTGTCTTTTATCATAGATCACAATAGTAATACTTTTGAGGTGTTTTGAGATATCCTAAGTGGTGTTTCATGCTTTTCATGAATGGAGAGGTTCCTACTCAAAAAAATTTATTTAGTTTTCTCCGGATAGTGAGACCCTATGATCTGAGATGATCCATGAGCTATATCTCATGATTTTTACCTTTGAAGATTTTCCTTTTAGTATGTATCCTTTGTAAGATGTGACCTTCTAGCCTATATGGCTATGAGACTAGTTGATTTAATGGATCACTTATAGGATTCCTCCACTTCTATTTCGACCTAGAGGATCTCATATAGGATGCATCTATCTTCTTTCTATACCAAGGATCCTCTGAGGGTTTCCATTGATTACATGATGGTTTAGGGAATCCATTGTAGGATCTATTTACCTATATATTATTTTTAGGATCCCTTATAGGATTCCCCTACCTTATTATACGGTTATATATGGTCCCTTGTATGATTACTTCACCTTTGTGTTGTTCTGAGGATCCCATGTAGGATGCCTCTACCTGCTTGTCATTCGAGGATCCCATGTTGGATTCCTTTACTTTCATACAATTTGAGGATCCCATATAGGATTATTTTTTTACCTAATTAGTTAATGATGCCAAATAGGATTAATTCACTTGTGTTCAGACCTTAAGGATCCCAAGTAGGATTCCTCTTAGTGTTTCCTTGTGGGAACCAGCAGCTACTTGTTATTTTACCAGCCCTAAGTCTTTACATCATGTTTGGGTATAGATGTTTTTGGGTGTCACCTTAGAGCCCATGAAAAAATTGTAATACATTTGGGTTGTGGTAGTAGTGTTGGGATTAGGTGTTCTACAACACTCACTTTTTTTAATATCTTTCACATGTTTAATATTGATTCATCAATGTTTATCGTAGGTGCTTCTAGGTTGGTGGATATAGATAATGATGTAAGACATCTTTATTTATCATTGGGATGCTCAGACGTTCTTCCTAGGATCTATATTTTGAGGCATGTTGTTTTTTATATTTACTGGTATACCCAAAGGTACTACTTATGATCTGTCTATTGAGCCTATATATTTTATTACTATATTATTGGGATGTCCAGGGTTGTGTCCTCGAATCCATCTGCTGATCTTACTATTATGTTATTGTAAGGACCCGACCCCAGCTACCTGGAGATGGTACCATATTTGAATACATTGGCATACAAACAAGGAATACGAATCCCAAAGGATCAATTAGTTTAGTATTATTGGACACAAGTTATATACATACGTTTAAAATTACAACATAAAAGGAAATACAACACTAATTTATTCGACTAGAAACATCATGTCTCTTAGATTATGCTTGAAAGTCATTCATAAATTAATTCTTCATCTCCTGAGAAAATGAAACATAAGAAATGGGTGATCTCAAATGATCAGTAAGAGTAAGAAATACTGCAGAAGATAATATAAACATTATACATGGTGAAAAATTGAAAACACATTCCTTTAATAATAAACTTGAACACATTATGGAAGGAATATGAGCTGAGTAAATAATGCCATAATAAAACATAATCATGGGTATTATACTAGTTGAATAACCACATGAACTTTCAATTAATATCTTCATAATGAGATAAGTTCATATTCCGTACATTCTGAAGCATTTTGTCATGGCCTCGGCCAAGACGTCCAATGATTAAGGCCTCGGCCAAAATCCATATCACATTGGGAAAGTCCTCGGCCAATTCCACGTCTAGTTGTCTCATGTGACCTACTGATGCATATAGGGGCTATAGCGGGCCCCAAACATCACATAATAAGTCTAATTCATTCCTCATATGAGCGAGGATAAACATAAACAATATATATATTCATATTGAAACTATTATATGAAATGTAACTATCTTTCCCCAATCATTAAACATACAACACTAACCATTTCGAGTAATATGGTGAATGGTTTTAGGATAGATCATCCACAATAGAGTTAGTCATAAAACATTAAATAAAATATGGTAGATAACTTAATAAATTATTAAACCCAATAATACCACGGAATCAACAAGAGTGTTGAATTAGATGAAAACACTCTTATAAAATCATTAATCAATTCTTGAGATAAATACTCTTTTATTTTAAAAAGAAGAGTTATTTTGGGAAAAAATTGTATAAAACAATATGTGAGGTAAGATATTATTTTCAGAAATAAAATTAGTGATTTTTCAAAGATAAAGGTTTCCAAAAACATATTAAAGAGTTCCCTAGAAAATAGGTAAGAATTTAAGAAATTCCCTTGAATCAGGCTGGTATTTTGGGAACAATTTTCAAAGTTCCTTTTAAACCATGTAACTATCCATAAAATAAGTAAGGGTTATGGTTTGTAAACATATATATAATACTCACATAGAATATTTAATAGTAAATAACAATACATATGAATTTCATCAAGGAAATTATACAATAAAAGTAACTAGAAAGAAAATGGAAGTTCGGGTAGAAAATCCCTTACCTTAACTCCAAATGTGTTCCTATATTGAACGTAAGCTCCTGGAATATGAAATTATACTTATTAATAACTTTTTTAAGAACCAATTATAAATGTATTTAGTTTATCGTAATTATTTTTAGTTCATTTATACCATTATTACTAAGTTATTATATTGAATTTCATTGTTCCAGGGTGTTCGTTTTCTTTATTTTCATAATCGGTTCACTTGTTTTTAAGTAATGGAGTTCATAGGGAATGGTTATAAATCACTAGGATTGTAATTATATATTATTTATGAAAATAAAATATTGATAATGGTCATTTTTATCATTTGTTTACAAGGAATGAGGATGAATCATTTGATGACAACTACTTTGATTATTCGGCGGTATTTGGATTATTATGATCTAGTTTTGTCATATAACATAATTATATGTACATATTATGGTTCATGAATATTAATTAGGTTATAATAAATATATTATAGTCTGTTTCAACCATAAATATGGTTTCATGACCAGTAATGTATAAAAATTTGAAGAACGAAACTTCGTCGTCCACGAAGGCTATAAATTGGAACCTCATGGATGTTGATTTCATTTAAAAAAATAAAAGGGAGGGAGTAAGAATATTTATGATGTTTCATCCATTCACATGATTTAATTATAGTATATATATGATATTGGAGTTATAATGATCATATGGAAATAGGAGGTGAGGAGAGGATAGAAAAAGAAGATAAATTGAAATGAAACCAAATGAAAAAGAAGGGTGCTTCACCTCTTGAAATAACCTCCTTGAAAAACTCATTAAGGGGAGGGGTTTTGGTCTTTTGGAAAGCCCAGAAGCTTCTTGGACGAGGGGAGAGACTAGTGAAGGGTAATTAGGAAGAAAATTTAGGAGATTAAAGGCTTAGAAAAGTTAACAGAAGAGGGAGTGGTGAGGGGTTTTTATAGTGGAGGAAAGGAGTAAATTTTGAATATTTAATTCATTATTTTATTATTTCACTCATGAAAACCAATAGTGTTGCTTCATGTGACCCCTAATAGTTATAAGTGACTTTTAGTTCGAAAAAATTGGCCTTGAATAACTTTCGATGTCATGAATAGTGTATTTAACTGATAATCTGTATATACGGTTTTTTATCGTATTTCACTATTCATAAAAAATTCAGGAATTTCAAAAAAATCCTAAAAATTCACCCCTACCATTTTTCAAAGTCTAGAATTCAAAAGGGAAATCCATATTTCCAAAATATTTTTATAATTATTATTAATTAAATTTTTAAATAAAGTCCTAGTTAATTCAAAAAATAACAATCTTAGAGGTATAATTAGTTTTATGTGACATTGAAAAATTAAATAAGATCCCATTATCTTATTACCTTAAAAAAAATATCATTATTTTCTATTCCTAAGGGTCATATTACTATTCATATTAATTTTCATATTACTATTCATAATGGTATGTTACTATTCACCAAAAATCACGTTTGTTCTATCAAACTCCAAATGACTTACTGAATACAACTCAAGATGACCATTTTTCGAAATTCAAAACATAGAAGAGGCAAAGTTATGTTTAATGGATAGAGTATAAAACTTCATTCTATATTTATTTTCAAAACCTTGGGGTGTCGTATTCTCCCCTCCTTACATAAATTTCATCCTCTAAATTCACAAAATATTACCTAAAAAGATTCGGCTATGTCTTTAACATAAGCTCCTCTAGATCCCATGTTGCTTTCTCCATCTTATGGTTCCTCCATAGACCCTTCACCAGACGAGTCATCCGATTTCTCAATACTTGTTCTATAGTATCAAGAATCATGATAGGCTCTTCACAATAATATAGATCGTGCTCAAGTTCTACTTCTTCATAGGCGATTACATGTGTTGGGACTGGAATGTACTTCTTTAACAATGATATGTGGAACACATCATGAACTCTGGAGAGATTTGGCGACATCGCTAAATGGTAAACTACAGCTCTGATTCTTTCCAGAATTTCAAATGCTCTGATGTACCTGGGGCTTAGTTTCCTTTTCTTACCAAACCTTAAGACACCCTTCCATGGATATAGTTTTAGAAATACATGATCTCCAACTTGAAATTCCAAGTCCTTTCTCCAGTTGTCAGCATAACTCTTCTGCCTACATTGGGCTATTTTAATATGGGCTTGTATTTTCCTCACCTTTTTCATGGTCTCTTCACTAAGTTTTGGGCCTATAAGTTTCCTTTCACCAAATTCATCCCAACAAGTTGGTGTTCGAAATCTCTTTCCATATAATGTTTCATATGGAGCCATTTGAATACTAGAATGGAAACTATTATTTTAGGAAAATTCCACCAAAGGCAAGTATTGATCCCACATACCTTGGAAGTCAAGAGAGAATGATCTCAGCATGTCTTCTAGATTTTTAATAGTTCTTTCAGACTATCCTTCAGTTTGAGGGTGATATGTAGTACTCATAGGAATCTCAGAATTCAAAGCCTTCTTGGAGACTTTTCTAGGATTTTGATGTAAACCAGGGATCTCGATCAGAGACCATCGATAGAGGTGCACCATGAAGTCTCACAAATTCATTAATATAAAGTCTTGACAGCCGATCAAGTGGTAAATCCTCTCTTATTGGAAGGAAATGTGTTGATTTTGTGAGACGATCAACAATTACACATATTACATCATTCCTTCTAGGTGTCCTCAGTAGTCCAGTGACAAAATCCATCATAATTTTATCCCACTTCAACATAGGAATATGTATAGGTTGCATCAATCCTTTGGGATGTTGTCTCTCCACCTCCAATTGTTGATAAACTAAACACCTTGAAATGTAGTCATCAATTTCTCTCTTCATATTATCCAACCAAATATATTCCTTCAGATCTCTATACATCTTGGTGCTAACCAGGTGTAGAGAGAAATTTGAGCTATGAGCATCGTCTAATAGTTCCCTTTTTAGCTCAAGTACTGATGGAACACATAACCTCTTCCCAAACTTCAGAACACCTTCTTCATACACGAAGTCATCCAGTCTCCCATCCTTAACTGCATTAATTTTCTTGTGCAGATTCTCATCATCAGATTGAGAAATTTTTATATTCTCTAGTAAATATGGTTTAGAAATCATTTGAAAAAGGAGTTATGTTTCCCCTTAATAATTCCTGTATCCATATTCAGTAGATCCATGAACATATGATCTCTTTCAATCCTCATTTGAGTCACAAGGCCATGATCTGTCCTACTTAATGCATCTTCCACCTTAGTCACCTTTCTTGGGTGGTAGCGTATTGAAAAATCATAATCATTGAGTAACTTGTGCCATCTTATTTTTCTCATGTTGAGTTCTTTTTGTGTGAAAATATATTTCAAACTCTTGTGGTCCGTATAAATCTCACATATCTGTCCGTAGAGATATTGCATCCATATTTTCAGAGCGAAGATTATAGCTGCTAACTCAAGATTATGATTTGGATAATTTTTCTCATGATTCATCAACTGTCCTGATGCATAAGTAATAACCTTATCATTTAACATAATGACGCAACCCATTAAATTCATTGATGCATCACTGTATATTACAAATCTATCACTTCCAGATGGAAGAGTAAAAATTGGAACATTGACCAATCTTATTTTCAATTCATCGAAGCATTGTGTACATTCTTTTGTCCACACAAACATTACTCCTTTACATGTGAGCTTGGTTAGTGGGTTATCCAGTTGGGCGAAATTTTGAACGAAACGCCGATAATAACCTTCTAAGCCAACAAAACTATGTACCTCAGTTATGTTTGTTGGCGTGGGCCAATCTTGGATTGCCTTTGTCTTCATAGGATCAACTAGGATTCCATCCTTAGAGACAATATGGCCCAAAAAAGAAATTGATTGAAGCCAGAATTCACACTTTCTATTCATTCCATATAATTTATTTCTTCTAAGAGTTCTCAGAATAACCCGCAAGTGATTCTCATGGTCTTCATATATTTTTGAGTATATGAGAATATCATCGATGAATACCACAACAATGTTATCAAGATATTACTTGAAAACTCTATTCATTAAATCCATGAAAATAGAGGGTACATTTGTCTGTCCAAAAGGCATCACTGTAAACTCATAATTCCCATACCTGGTCTGAAATGCTATCTTAAGAATATCTTTTTTCCACACATGGAAATGATGACATCCAGATTGAAGGTCAATCTTTGAAAAGTATTGAGCTCTATGAAGTTGGTCAAATAAATCATTAATCCCGAGAAAATGATACTTATTCTTTATTGCAATAGCATTGATTTCCCTGTAATCAATGCAAACCCTCATGGATCCATCTTTCTTCTTGACAAAGAGGATAGGGGATCCCCATAGAGAAACACTAGGTCGAATAGATCTTTTTTCACACAAATCCTCAAGTTGTTTCTTTATCTCTACTAATTACACAATGGACATTCAATAGGGAGTCTTTGATATAGGTCTTGCATCAGAAATTAAATCAATAGATACCTAAACTTCCCACTCTAGATGATGTCCAGGTAAATCCTCTAGAAATACATCAATTTACTCTTTCACTATGTGCACATCCTAAATTCGAATATTTCTTTCCTCTCCCGTAGATATTGGTTTATCTTCCTCTCCATGTATTGTATTCAGTAGAGTTACTGGGGTGTTTCTAGATAAGAATCAGGTGGTGAAGTTTCTACCCTAAATACAAGGGATTCTACACCATTTTAAAAAATTGTAACTTCCTTCTTCTTACAATAAATATTCGCATCATAATTTGACATCCAATGCATACTGAGAATTATATAAAATTCAGTCATTGGTATGATGATAAGGTTAGTAACTAGGTCACATTTTGGTGTCTGGAGGGGGACTAGTTGACATGCCTTGGTTGCAATGATACATCCCCTAAGAGTTTTGACTGAAAACTCCTTTATTAAATCAAATTGGAAATATCTAATTTTTTTTGCAAACTGGAAAGATATAAATGAACGTGATGATCCAGAATCAAATAAAGTGCTGGATAAGTTTG
Source organism: Viscum album (assembly GCA_963277665.1). Taxonomy (NCBI): domain Eukaryota; kingdom Viridiplantae; phylum Streptophyta; class Magnoliopsida; order Santalales; family Viscaceae; genus Viscum; species Viscum album. The sequence continues at coordinate 71,298,897 of OY728161.1, forward strand.
AGGAAACAATTAAATTACTTGCCCCCATGTCATTAAGAATATCAACCTCTGTATTTGTGATTACAAAATCTTGTCCCTGATCCCTTGTCATTTTATGTTGAATATTTCCTTGGAACTTTGGACAATCATTATAATAGTGTCCCATATCTCGAAAATTATAGCATTGAACATCATTGAATACCTTCTTCCCATTACAATCACAAACTAGATGGCCTTTTTTAACACATTTGTAGCATACTTCTTTTCCTTTTAAGCATGCACCTGGGTGTTTCCTTCCACAATTTTCACATGGTGGAAATTCAACTCTTCCCTTCTTCCCTATTTCCTTATTTCCTTTCCCATGGTTTTCAGAAGCCCTCTTCTTTTCTTGCTTTACCTTGAAGTCATAATACTTAGAGAGTTCCTTTTATGTATAGATAACACATGAAACAATATCCTCGTATGATGAAAAAATTTGGGAGACTAGTGCCCTTCAGAGGAATGGATTTAGGCAATCAAAGAATCAATCAATTTTTCTACTTGGATTTCATATATAGTCCACAGCATGTATTGCTAACCTTGTGAAGTTAGTTTCATACTTTGAAACATTCTCATCTTCCTTCTGCCTAAAATTTAAGAATTGCCTCTCCATATCTGCTCTTTGTTCATGAGGAAAGTATTTCTCCAGGAAGATTTCCTTAAAGTCCCTCCACTCCATCTCTGCTATTTCTTCCTCCTCCTTTGTGTTTTAGATTAAGAACCACCACTGATATGCATGTCCCAATAGATGATAGACTGCCATGACAACCTTCTCTATTTAATTACATTCCGAGGCGAGCAATATCTTCTCAAGGGAACATACCCACTGCTCTTCTACATAAGAGTATTTAGTCCCGTAGAATGATGGAGGTTATTGTCGCATAAATAGATCTAACATACCTACTCCATGTGGTGGATCTGGATTCTCTATATGGGTAAGGTTGTTATTCATAACCTGAGTAAGTTGTCCCAGTATAGTTATGAGTTTTTCCACACCAGAGCTAACATCATTATCCTGCATCAGAGGGAAATCCCTACAGGGGACACGTGTGTTCATGCGGTTTCCATTCCTTCCACTTGGTGCCATCTCTAGATAATGTCATACACTAGATTAGGTTATGAATTATATTGTATAATCTTAAATTAAAAAAATACATAGAAAATAATTTATATCCGATGCATGGCTAATCCCATATTCACTAAAATGGTTTCTTTGAGGAATATTTTACATTTCAATCCTTCATAATGGCTTGTAAAGAAAATGTGAATTATCCTAAGCATATCAACCGAGAGTGTCATAAGAAATAGTATAGCAAGGCCCATTGTCGTGCACCAGTTCCTGTTCGAGTCTAGATCAAAGTGATGTTTTTGGGTTTTACCCTAGATAAATCTATGTCAGAGTCGCCTCTACCTGCTCGTATCCATACATGGATGTATTTCTTAAAAGATCCACATAATCTATTCCTTATCAAAATACCTGGATGTTATTTTATGTATATACTCAAAGAATAACTTAGGGAATCTTCCCTAATTCTATATTTTCTAAATCTAGTTTCCAAGTATTCTACTAAACTTCCTTTGATACCAACTGTATGGACCCAAACCCAGCTGCCCAGAGACGGTGCCTTATCTGATCACATTGGCATAAAAACAAGGAATACAAATCCCAAAGGGCCAAGTAGTTTATTATTATTGGAAACAAGTTAAATACATACGTTTAACATTAAAACATTAAAGTAAATACAACACTAATTTATTCCACTAGAAAGATCACATCTCCTAGATTATGCTTGAAAGTCATTAATAAATTACTTCTTCATGTCCTGAGAAAATGAAACATAAGAAAGGGGTGAGCTCAAACGCTCAGTAAGAGTAAAAAATATAGATGAAGATAATATAAACATTATTCATGGTGAATAATTGAAAACAAATGCCTTTACTAATAAACATGAACACATTATGGTAGGAATATGAGCTGAGTAAATAATGCCATTATAAAACATAATCATGGGTATTATACTAGTCGAATAACCACATGAACATTCAATTAATAGCTTAATAATGAGGGAAGTGCATATTCTGGATATTCTTAAACATTTTTTCATGGCCTTGTCCAAGATTTCTAATGATTCAGGCCTCAGCCAAAATCTATATCACATTGGGAAAGTCCTCAGCCAATTCCATGTCTAGTTGTCTCATGAGATCTACTGATGCATCGTGGGGCTATATCGGGCCCTACCCATTACATAATAAGTCCAATTCATTCCTCATGTAAGAGAGTACAAACATAAACAACATATAAATTCATATTGGAACTATCATATGAAATGTAACTATCTTTCCTCAATCATTAAACATAAAACACTAACCATTCCGAGTAATATGGTGAATGGTTTTAGGATAGATCATCCACAATAGAGTGTCATAAACCATTAAATAAAATATGGTAGATGAATTCATAAATTATTAAACCTAATAATACCATGGAATCAAGAATATTGTTGAATTAGATGAAAGCACTCTTATAAAATCATTAAGCAATTCTTGAGATAAATACTCTTTTATTTTGAAAGGAAGAGTTCTTTTGGGAAAATATTTGTATAAAACCAGAAGTGAGGTAAGATAGTATTTTCATAATGAAATGAGTGATTTTATAAAGATAGATGCTTCCAAAAACAGATTAAATAGTTCCCTATAAAATGGGTAAGAATTTGAGAAATTCATTTGAATCGAGCTTGTATTTTGGGAACAATTTTGAATATTCCTTTTAAAAAGTGTAACTATCCATATAATAATAAAGGGTTCTGGTTTATAAACATATATATAATACTCAAACAGAATATATGAGTAGTACATAACAATAAATAATAATTTCATCGAGGAAATTAGACAATAAAAGTAACCATAATGAAAATGGAAGTTCGGGTGGAAAATCCCTTACCTTAACTCTAAACGTGTTCTTCTCTTGATTTTAAGCTCCTGGAATATGAAATTATACATGTTAATAACTTATTTCATAACCTATTATACATGTATTTAGTTTATCATAATTATTTTTAGTTCATTTATACCCTTATTACTATGTTATTATATTGAATTTCGTTGTTCTGGGGTGTTCGTTTTCTTTATTTTCATAATCAGTTCACTAGTTTTTAAGTAATGGAGTTCATGTGGAATGGTTATAAATCTCTAGGATTTGAAATATATATTATTTATGAACATATAAAATTGATAATGTTCATTTATATCATTTGGTTACATGGAATGAGGATGAATCATTTGATGACAACCACTTCGATTATTCGGTGGTATTTGGATTATTATGAACTAGTTTTGTCATATAACTTAATTATATGTACATATTATGGTTCCTGAATATTAATTAGGTCATAATACATATATTATAGTCTGGTTCAACCATAAATATGGTTTCACAACCAGTAATGAATAAATATTGAATAACGAAACTTCATTGTCCATGAAGGCTATAAATTGGAACCTCATGGGCGTTGATTTCGTTTATAAAAATAAAAGGGAGGGAGTAGGAATATTTTTTATGGTTATTCCATTAACATGATATAATTATTGTATATATATGATACTGGAGTTTTCATGATCATTTTGATAGAGGAGGTGAGGAGATGATCGCAAAATAAGATAAATTGAAATGAAACCAAATGAAAAAGACGGGTGCTTAACCTCTTGAAATAACCTCCTTCAGAAACTCCTTAAGGGATGGGGTTTTGGTCTTTTGGAAAGAGAAAAAGCTTCTTGGACATGGGGAGAGACTAGGGAAGGGTAATTGGGTAGAACATTGAGAATATTAAAGGCTTAGAGGAGTGAATAGAAGAGGGAGTTGTGAGGGGTTTTTATAGTGGATGAGAGGAGTAAATTTTGAATATTTAATTCATTATTTTATTATTTCCCTCAAGACAACCAATAGTGTTGTTTAATGTGACCCATAATAGTGATAAGTGTATTTGAGTTAAAAACAAGTGTCCTTGAATCACTTTTTATCTCATGAATAGTGTATTTAACTGATAATTTGTATATACGGTATTTTATCATATTTCACTATTCATAAAAAATTCATGAATTTCAGAAAAATCCAAAAAATTCACCCCTACCATTTTTTGATGTCTAGAATTCAAAGGTGAAATCCATTTTTTAAAAATAATTTTCTAAATTTTATTAATTAAATTTCTAAATAAAGTCATAGTTAATTCGAAAAATAACAATCTTAGAGGTATATTTAGTATTATGTGACATTGAAAAATTAAATAATATGCCTTATATTATTACCTTCAAAAAATAAAATAATATCATTATTTACTATTCATAAAGGTAATATTAATATTCATATTACTATTCATAAGGGTATGTTAATATTCACCAAAAATCAAGTTTTTTCTATCAGACTCCAAATGACTTACTGAACACAACTCTAGATTACCATTTTTCGAAATTCAAAACATAGAAGAGGAGAAGTTGTGTTTAATGGATACATTATAAAATTTAATTCAATATTTATTTTCATAACCTTGGGGTTTCATAGTTATATGGGCATGGTGTCCATAGTAATGATACCAATGGATGATTACTCTCATACAACTAATAAAGATGATTCTTATCACCTATATTGATATGGGATGAGGATGATTATGATCTCTTCAATCTAATTATACTCGTGGATGATTATGAACTCTTGAGGGATATGGATGGTTATGCTCTCCCTGATTAGTTACTTGACTATAGTGTGGTGCATGAGATCTCACATCATTGGATACCCAGAAAGATTATGCTATTCCTAATGATAGGGATGATTATGCTCTCCCATATTAGAGACTCCAGGGGTAGACATGGCATGTCACCTATGACTTACCCTTATAGATATCCTAAGGGTCAGACCCTTAGTGATTATTCATGTTCTAAATGTTGTGATTGCCTATAGACCGAGACCTAGGGATCATATATTGGACATTATTTACTTATCCTGGGAAGCATGATGTGTATCTCAACAAACATTTGTAGTAATTTTTGATGTACTTCCCCTAAATCCATGTTCTCAATGATTGGAGGCAAGTATGAGTGGAACTAGGCATAGGATGAGTATCCCCTATGGTGACATAGCCTGCTCCAAGATATTACCAGCATTAAATGAAGCAGATATATATCAATTGGTATTATGGACCCATGGATTGACTTAATGATACGTGGATTGAGTAGTATGACATCCATCACAATTCCCCTACACAAGATGTCTAATCAATTTGGATTACAAACCCACAGATTGACTATTATTTGGTTTTATGTTATTTCCTTCACTTACTCGTGAATCCTCATATTTATGTATATATGTATAGGTATGAGACTATACATGTATATGTATATAGATATGGACATCCATGGTGGGAAATTCCTAGTTTATCGGGATCCCCAACACGGGGTTCGACTGTGGTTTCACATTTATTGGTTTTACTTATCATTTCAGTCGTGTCTTAACTAGTTAGAGCACTTTTCTTTTGTATACACTTATTGCATCATTTTTATAGGTTCCTCATCAGTGTGGCCTACAGAGATTATTTTCATCCCTACATGTGCACTTCAGTGTACATGTAGACCTTATGTATTCTTTTCATGTTGAGTACATTTTCATGGTGGATAGGGATGAGGCCCAGAGTTTCTTGATCGAGGACAGATAATCGAGTGGGTTCTTCTGTTTGGGATGCTACAGTTTGATTATGTCTGGAGACTAGGTACATGTTATGGCTCAGAGTTATTAGTAGATAAATGTACTTTTATTTCAGTTTATTTTGTATTTCTGTATCGGTATGGTCAGTCTAGTGGGTGAACAGTGCTATATGTATGGCATAGCTGTTTAGGATTTTATAGAATTTTTATTTATTATTACAACATATTCTATTTTAGTTTATTTACTACTTCACACTCTATTTATTTATGTTTGTGTATGATACTTAGATATTTCCATTCTTCACTCGTTCTGATATGAGGGAATATTCTCACCACTATCACACCCAAGGCCCATACTACTAGTCATTAGCCACTGTAATACGGGGAGGCATGCTTGAGGCCTCATAACCCACTAGCTTAGGGGACCGTTTTAGTGGTATCTAGGCCGGGACATTAAAAAGTGGTATCAAAGCTATTATTTTCCTAGTCTTTACATTTTTGGATAAGGTATATATGAGGGTTAGCAATGTCTGAGAACCTATGATGGATATCAGACCGGTGCGTCGACAACACTTGTTCGGGTAGGCAGTCTTTGTTTCCAATGTCTAGGATTGTTGTTCTGATCTTAAATGTTAGGATTATATATGATTTTCACCTTGATCGATGCACATGTTGTGTGGATGTTATGATTTACTCTGGATATCTATCTCTTGGACATTGGAAAGAGGCCAGATATGGGTTTTGACTTGCGTCCAGAAAAGTTAAGAGGTGTCTCATGAATCATATTTAGCATATAAGATTCACATCATATATGCCTTCTAGTGAGTGTTTTTATTGACGGTTGAGACCTATTTAAATGGTTATTCTTATATATATATATATAATTCTTATGGAAGGTTATGTGGATATACATTAAGGCATTGGTGTTTAGTCTGATGAATCAGTCCTTTTGCAGGGGAGGTACAGTGACCATTGTAGGTTGATATGGCATGTGATTCCTTTCTATTGTACCCCTTCTAGGGGTTTTTTTTCTGAGGTCTAGTTTATACAGTTATAATCGTAAGTACGCTGTTGATGGATACCATTATTTTCCTATGCACTCGACCGCTATGGGGAATTATTATATACAAATGCCCAGTTATTTTCAGTTTAGTTTCTCCTCTTCATTGGTATTTTGACCTCCATGGAATAGTTACTAATGAGGATACTTGGTGAGGATCAGGACCTTGTAGGATTTGTTTTCAGTTTTGACCCTTGTAGGTCATTGTGATCTTTACCATCTCAATAGATGAATGATCTTTTGTTGTAGATGGTTAGACCATGCAACCGAATTATGCTACGTGTTCTATAGGAATAGTTGGGAGACCTAGAAGACCATAGTTTTGACTCAAAAAATTGCAGGTTTACATCCATTTTGTTTGAAGGCAACCTACATGAGTGAGTTTTTCCTATGTTTTTAGATTTATTTTTAAGAATCAAGCTTCGTTGTATGCTTTTTTTGAGATCGATTCATGGTATGTGCTTATGTTTTGCAATATGGGCATGTTGATGCCTTCATATTTTGATAATAATGTTGTGTTCTTGTGTTTTTTAATACTAGATTTGATGGGAATGATTGTTCATGTGTATGGCTGGGTCATCTAATGTTTCTTCTACTGCTGGTGTAGTCTGATCATGGGTAAATGCTCATAAATAGAACGACGTTGCATGATGGCAGTCATAGAATAAACTGTGGCACAAGTGAGGTGACTCATTTTGAAGAGGGGTTATAAGGGAGATTATATCTTGTGATAATAACATGTCGTGTAGCATGATCATATTAGCCTTATAATGGAAAATTCTCTATAGTAAAATTCAGGTGATAAAGGTATGTGATGGATGAGCGTGGTGTCGTTAAATCGTACATCTGTGAGTGGTTTTGTGTGAGATGAGGACAGATGTTTTCAAGACATGTTGTAGGATTTTTTTTACTAAGATTGGTGTTTAATGTGATTAATATCCCTCAATTTTGGAGGTGAAAAAATGAATGATCGGGAACCACAATATGTTTAACATGTGCCTGAACCTAGACACACATTGTTGGGTGACATGGTGTCAGGTATTAGTTAAAGTAAAGTTAGACTGTTTAAGGTGACTATGTATTGGAGGGATATATAAATTCCTTTTGATGTAATATTAGTTTTCTTCTATTATATATGATAATGTTATATCTTTACTTCATATTGAGTATCCTGAGGGAGTGTCAACCCTCCACTGAGCTTTTTTTCATTTAAATGTTCCTTCCTGGATTAATGAGGAAACTTGTGGTGGTTATACTCGAGGAGTGGTGTAAGGTTAGTGATGTGGTGGGGTGTGAACCACTAACCTTTTTATAGTGATGAAACTCATTTTCCATTTTAACTTCTGTGTTTTCTAGGGGCTATTGATCTTGGATTTTGGTTTTGAGATAAAGATAAGGGTATTCCTATGGTGCGGAGTACCAAATCGGTCGCAGTTAATTGTCATCCATGAAGGAGAAAATTGTTGATGCTATGAGTATAGTCATTGGATTGTTTAGATATATTTTTTATAGATTCGTGGGTTGATATCATGGTTTCTAGTCTTACAACCAAGATTCTTGGGTATGAGAAGTTTTACGGTGAGGAGATTGTAACGACCCGTGTTTTTTTCTGAACTGAAGATTTGAGAAAAAATTTCTATTTTTTTAGATGCCTGTAAGGGGTCAAATGGTATTTTTTTTCCTAGTATATGATATTAGATAATTCTTCTAACAAATTTTTTGGTCCCAGAAATGGGTGTTTACCCTAGGAAAAGAGATTGGTGGATTTTCAAGATGTTCAAATTTTAGCAGAATAATTAATATATATTAAATATTAAATTATAATTGTAGGTTTATTCAATTATATCTTTTGATAGGATCATCATATTGATTTTTTTCTCCTTCATTGAGTCCATAAAATTAATTTTTTCTTAGGTGATGCATAAACATGAGTTGGGCGTCGGGTCCGGTCTGAGCCCCTTTTTCTTTTCTTTTCTTTTTTATTTTCCTTTTTTTATTTTCATCATTTATTTTCTTTCTTCTACCCATTGGATTATTGTACACACCATGAATATTACCTCATTCACATCACCTAAGAGAGAAAATATGGATAGAGAGATAGAAATACAGATAGGGAGTAAGAGATGTAACATCTCAGAGATCTCTAAGCGTCGAATCGATGTGCAGAAACCATGGATCATAGAAATGGGAGAAGATTTGTCGATTGTCTAACCAAAAGTATGCCTTTTATGTTTTCTTTGTAGATACTCATAGATTCTCTATTCATAATTTTAATACTGTATTATGTTTTCTTCTGGTCCCTTTTGTCCTGATCTGTTGATTTGGGGGGTGAAAACAAAGGTTTTAGGCATTTTGGACATTTTCCATTTGGAAAAACCAGTCTACATTGTGTGTAGTTCAGGGAAACACGTTGTGTGTTATTACTGTTTGGGGAAGAATATGTTTTTGAAGTACATGACCTATAATAGGGTGTTCATAAGGTGTACTGAGTCTTTTCCACATATCTGAGTAACCGGAGATGTAACATATATAGGGGTACATGGCCATGTAGAGTACACGTCCAGACCTGTCTGGGTTGCACATCATGTACAAGTAAAAGTCCAGTCCATTTGAGAGACATGGGAAGGTACCCTATATATGGTACATTCCATGTACCCATCTTACACACCATATACTTAGGCATCTACACACCGATTCCAAAAATAGTACATACCCATGTGGGGCTTTGGGAGTACGCGTCGTGTAATTTTGGAGACACATTGTATAATCATGTAGACATGTTGTGTACTACCCCATTATAATCCTTTGAAGTTTTTTTGTATCCTTTCTCCCAAGAGTCATAATTGGACCCATGAGTAGTCAATTATGTGTATCTTTTCATGTAGATCATAATTTTATGACCTGGGAGGTGTTTTTAGAACTCTTATGTGGTGTTTCAGGATTTTGTTTTGAATAGTGAGGTTCTTCCTATAGTAATTTTGTTTAGTTGCCTCCTGAGAGTGAGACCCTTTGATTTAATATGATCTATAATCTATCTCTCATGTATAATGGATTTATATATTTTACTTTGAGTACATCTACCTTGAGATATGTGACCTTCTGGCCTATGAGGCTATTAGACTAGTTGCTTGTGAGGATCCCCTGTAGGATTCCTCGGCTTAGACATCGTCCTATAGGATCCCATATAGGATAACTCTATCTTATTTATGTACCAATGATCCCTTGAGGGATTCATTTGATTACATGATATTTTTTAGAGTCCCTTGTGGGATCCCTTTACCTCTATACCGTTACGAGGGTCCTTTTTAGGATAAATCTTCATTCTTATACAATTATAGAGGGTCACTTGTTGGATGTTTTCACATTAATGTTTCCCTAAGGGTCAAATGTAGAATGCCTCTACTTGCTTATCATTCAAGGATCACATGTAAGATGTATCTTCTTTCTTATCATTCAAGGATCCCATGTATGATTCGTCCTTTTATCATTTCAGCTAAGGATCCCAATTAGGATTCTTTTTTTTTTCTATACCTCAAGGATCCCAAGTAGGATGCCTTTCAATGTTGTTTTAAGGGACCCAGTGGCAGCCCTTTTTTTACTAACCCTAAGCCAGTATGTTGGGTTTGGGTAGAGATGGTATCAGGTGTCAACTTAGAACCCATGCCTAACATGTTAGCCCTTTGGGTTGTGGCAGTAGTGTTGGGTTTGGGCACTCTTCCACCCTCAATCTTTTGTTTATATCATTCACATGTTTATTTATGATTAAGTTAGGTTTACCACATACTATTCCTAGTTGGTGGTTTTTAAGATTGATGTAAGACATCGTTATTTCTCTTTGGGAATCCCGAATGTTCTTTTGAGGATCTAGATTTTGAGCCAAGTTATTTCTGATATTTATAGGTATATCTATATGTAATACCTAGGATCAATCTGTTGAGCCTATGTATTTTATTATTATATTATTTTTATTTTCATAGGTGCTTCATAGAATCTAGCTATTGAGCCTACTACTATGTTATACAGTCATATTGTCCCTAGTAATGATACTCATGGATGATTTTTCTCTCTTGTGTGACAAGGATGATTCCACTCTCATCTATTGATATGAGATGGGGATAATTATGCTCTCCTCAACATAATTATACTCAGGGGTGATTACACTCTCCAAAGTTATTGGAATTATTATGCTCTTCCTTGTTAGTTAATTGACCATGGTGTGGTGAATGGTGTCTCACATATTTGGATAATTGGAATGATTAATCTCTTTCAGATGATAGGGATTGTTTTGCTCTCCCTTATTAGGGACTCTACAGGTATACATGGAATCTCTCCATTAAGTTATTCTTATAGAAACCCAAAGGGTCAGACCCTTAGGGATTATCTGAGTTCCAAATTTTGTGACCACCTATGGACCAAGACCTAGGGATCCAATATTGTACATGATTTAGATGGCCTAAGAATCATAACATCTAGATCAATTACCATTTATAGAATGCTGGATGTAATTCCTAGAAATCCTTGTTTTTAGTGATTGCAGGTGAGTTTGAGTGAACACGGATGTATGACGAGTATCCCCCTATGATGATGTTGCTTGATCAAAACTATTACTCGTGTGGGATGAAATAGGTATATGTCGATTGAGATTATAACCCAAATATCAACATAATAAAACACAACTTGAGTGGTATGAAATCCAACTTAACAAACATGTACATGATGTCCAACCGATCAGTATTATGGACCCAAGGATCAAATACTATTTGGTGTTATGTTATTTCATTAAGTTACGTATAAATATTAATAGTGATGTATATATGAATATGTATGGAACTATACATGTATATGTATATAGATATGGACATCCACGGTGGAACTTTTCCACTTGACCGAGATCATGAAACCATGGTTTGACTGTGGTTTCACATTTTCTGGTTTTACATATCCTTTCAGTTATTTCTAATCTATGATGAGATCTTTTCTTTTTCATATACTTATAGAATCATGTTTATAGGATCCTCATCAATGTGTCCTATTGAGATTATTTCTCACCCCTGTACATGCACCCCATGTATATATAGACCTTATATAAGGCCCCGGCCTTAAACCTTACTTAATATTCAATTAAATGAATAATTCACATTGAGGATCTTTTCAGGTTTAGAGTTTTAGAGAATTAGGACATAACTATTACATCTCAAAAGATAACAAAGTAGAAACTCTTACTAAGTTTCCATAAAATAAAAACTCTTAAAAGGAAACATGTCCAGTTCCATGTTTTTAGGTTGCATGACTTTCCCTTGATCCCATCCTTGACACTATTCCAAGTTAAGTCCTCTGAAAAACATTTCAAAAACTTGGGATGAGCATAAAAATCTCAGTAAGGGATACACAAAGAATGAAAACTGTTAGTTTTTCAAAACAATAAGTAAACCATGTATACTTTATCAAAGTAATACTTTTCACCTTTTCGAAGTAGTAAAAACTCTTCACTGAATAAAAGTTCATTACTTACCCTTCTGTAACCAAAAGATTACCATAAAACCCATATAAATATCACATAACATATAAAGGTAACTTGAGACATAAACATACTTAAGTGGAATAACCATAAGGTCGACTTCCACACATATCACTTAATGGAATAGACATTCGGCCAACTTCCATACATACTTAATGGAATAGCCATACGGCCGACTTCCATACCCAATGCATTGGAGGTTATAACGTAACCACCCGTCCTAGTATTCACGACACCACCTATCATATGGTTTATCACATAACCACCCGTAATATGTCCAAGTACCATTATAAAATTATAACACATAAAACCAATATAAAGGAATGATAACATTTCCACATTTCAATCACAATATATCATTCAAATATATTGACATAATAGAATCATTTATCAAAACCATTTTCAATACCAAAATACATAAAATAGAATATGGTATTTATTTTATTTTAAAAACATTACGGCTTTTTGAGGAAGCCAAAGATCAAATAATACTCGTAGTGGCGGAAAAGGTCATTGTCACCGCGTACGTTAAAAGAAACATTCCTTTTTCTCGTTTAGTAAAAATCTTTGTAGAAAAAGATTCCTTTTGTATAAAAGTAAAATTCATAGGGGTTTATACACCATATAAAAGAAAGTAGTGTATAAAACGAAATATGTCTCAATGAAAGGATATTGAGATGAAGTCCCGTACAAAGACGGTATCCTTGGTTTAAGGATAAATCAATTACATAATTATGTGTGAAAAACGAATACACAAAATATAAGTGGATATTAAGTGTAAAACAGTCAGAGGTTATTCACAAATATTCATAGAATGACCTATTCAAGGAGTATAATTTTATCCCAAAGAATCAAATTTGGGTTAAGAAGTTCCCTTGCAAAAAATTGACATCCTAATGGTGTCACTACAAAATTCAGAAAATGAGTTGATGAGAGATAAAAAGGGCATCTAATCACATGGAAATAAAATTTAAATCAATAAGGATATATAAGAACATATCCCAACATAATATTATGTGAATTAAAATACATAACAAAAGAAGTCTTTTAAAAAGAGGAGGTTGAAAGGTTCCCTTACCGACATGGGTATCTTTCGAAACATACACCCCGTGAAAGAAAGACAATAAAAAATTGATGTAAATACTCATAAATGAATGTATATTACACAATGAGTAAAATAATGGGCAGTACATACAACACTCAAAGGAAATTTTGGCAAATGTAGCATCAATCTCACGAGAATAAAAGTGAGATGAAAAATCCCTTACGAAAACTCGGCAGCCTAATGGTGCCACATAAAACATACAGAAATGGATTGATGAGATCAAATAGGGTATCTCATCATATTAACATAAATTTTATAGATAGAGGAATATAAAAGAACATCCCCCAACATAACAAAGAGGAGCTTAAAAGAAGTGACATAATGGAGAGTACTTAAAAAGAAAGAGAGAGGTTAGATCTCTTACGAAAATTTGGCAGCCTAACAGCGCCACTCAAAACATCCAAAATGGATTGATGGGAGAGAATAGGGTCTCTCATCATATGAACGTAAAAATTATAGTAAGAGTAATATAAAATAACATCCCAATAACAAGAAATATGATCTTTAAAAGGAGTGACATAAAAGAGCGTACTTAAAAAGAAAGAGAGGAGTAGGATCCGTTATCTCTGATCCGACTTGACTCGATCATTCATTAAAGTCCTGAATAATAAAATTGAGTTAATTTATACTTGCTTAAGAACCTTTTTAAAGTTCATTATTCCTTTATATCAATTATTGACATGTTATAAACATTATGTAATCATTTAAGCTAATAACGTTTGTTTTGTCAATATTTGGTTCGTAAGTCAAAAGTGGACTTCTTACAATTACATGTTGTTCGTGTGGTCAAAGGTTCTTTATATCCAGAATGAAATTCTGATTTGGATATCATATATATCATATATATCCATCATATACATGTATTTATAAAATTACATAATCATTTAGAGGTAAGAAATGGAATGCACCGTTTATGGAGACGGTAAGTCGTACGTACGCATGAACGCTACTTTCATTTCTATGTCATATTAATGGAATTAAAACAAAATGAGAGATGTGTATATTTTTAATTCCAGAATTATATTCATCTTTTATATGTATCATAAATCATATATATCCATTATATGTACTTATAATAGTACATTACATTTGAGGATAAGAAATGAAATGCACCGTTCATGGAGACGGTAAGTCGTACGTACGCATGAACGCTACATTCATTTCTATCTTATACTTTAATGGAAAGAAAAAAATAATGATATAAAGGTATATTATAATTCCAGTATAACATCATATATAATAACATTAAATACATCCTTCATACATCCCACATATGGCATTAACGAATCAAATCACTTTGAGGGGGCGGTTGTCCGCACTTCCTAAAATGAAGATATCGCGTATACCCGTAATGGAAGCCATAATGGTATGCCACAAATGAAAAATACAGAAGTTTAAGTAAATCATAAAAATATTATATATCATATATAAACAAAGTGACATCTTAATGGCCACTTTTGAAGGTGTTATATGAGTGTTGAACAATCATCATTTTGTGAGGCAGAAATTCGCCATCCACAGAAACTGAAAGTTCTTTAACCATTAGATGAAGGTGTGTGTAAGTGTAGCTCGAATAAATATTATAAAAACATCATAGTATATTGAATATACTGGAGTTGTTACTAAAAAAATGAATAAAAAGAGTTTAGGGGGTTGGAGAAGAAAAATAAAACAAAAGAGCACAAGTGAAGACGTTACCTTGAAATTGGGTAACTCCCTTTGGTTTGAACCAAAAGGGTTTCTTGAAGAGCTTCCTGCCTAAGTTAAGGCTTCTAGGATGAGGAGAGGGATGTGGAGAGACAAACTTATCAGAGCTTGTCAGAACCAGAGGTTTTAGAGGTGTGGGTAAGGTGGTAGAGGTGGGGGCCTTTTATAAGAGGAGAGGAGGGGCACTCTTGGAAAAGTATAAAATGTTACTTTATTTTCAAATGGTTTCCGGATTTTAATGGTCCCACATTGATGTGTTTCGAGAATAAGGTGATAAGGGTTCGAAATCCACCCATCCAATAGGTTTTTGACATGTTTAGGTCCTAGATTATTCATTATCTTTCCATTTTATTTAAATCGTTAAATAATGAGGTCATCGCTGCATCATCATGATGTCACAAAGAATTTAATTTATTTAATGTCTAAAAATTATAAAAAAAACTATGACGTAGGAAATCTTTTTATATTTACAATTAATATTTATAGACAAAATTCTGACTTGTATAACCACATGTAAAATTTTTTTTTAGTAAAACAAATCATGTTTGTGACATTTTTATTTTAACTTTAAATAAAAGGCATAAATGTCATTATCATACCCAAGTGGCTCCATGGGGTACCAAAAATCGACCCATGGGTTGTCTTGGTCGGCCATAACTAATAAAATAGGGTTAGGACAAGTGTCAAGATATTTTCATTTTATTATAATATCATTTTTACCTTAAATCAAACTAATTACTTTAATCGTGATTAATAAAACTTAAAAGTTACTTTTCATCAAAAATTATTTTCATCCCATTGAACCACATTTTACTTAACAATTAAAATCATTTAAATTGGATTTTTTAAATTCAAATCACAGAAGTGGTAAAGTCCCATTTAAACGAAAAATAAAATTTTGTAACCACCACTTTGTGGTTTCACTATTCATAAAAAAATTGATGTTTTTCAGAAAAATACCAAAAATTTTCCCTAAGCTATATTTGATATTCCGAATTCAAAAATGATGTCTATTTTACCAAATTAATAACATAGAAGTTGCATTAGTTATTTTTATAATTAAATTCCGCTTTTAAAACAAATAGCGTGTTTTTATGAAACAATATCTTTCAAAAGATTGACACTCGTTTATGTCCAATCTTAAAGTGATATTAATTACAATGACCACCATTGGAATAAATGGTAAAAATATATTCTATTTACACTGTAGAACCAATTAAAAAGATAATATAATCATATAAATAAATTATATTAAAACATGGTTTTGAATTAAAATACAACATTTTTCACTATTCATTAAAAATTGATCTTTTTCGGATAAATACCAAAAATTTACACAAAGTAAATTTTGATGTCCCTGTTATAAAGAAGAATTTTATTTTGTCAAATATAACACATAAAATTTTCAAAAAGTGGATTTAAAAGAGGTTCGCCATCAAAAGGCGGTTAATCGACCTTTTAAAGAATATTAGACTGTCTACGCTTAAAATTGGATTCATTCGCATTTTTAATCCTCTATCATTTATTGTAAAGAGTAATAATATTTGACAAACATATATAATAATTTTGTAGTTTGTTCGGTTCATTCCTGCCATTACAACGGGTAGGCATTAACTGCCATTTAAAAAAATATTATTTTATTATTAGAGTGCAACGTAAGATTCCCAAGAAACTCGTTGTTGCATATTGGGTACGCCATCGAGCATAGAATCCCCTTTAAAGTAATAATAATATTTTATTCACAACTATGGATAAATATAAAAATGTCATATTCTTTATTTACTTGGGGTGTTACATCCTTCCCCCCTTTTGGGAATTGCTCCCTCGCAATTTTAAAATTGGGCTTGGAAATATCCTTGAAATTCCCACATCGGAACAAGAGTCGGTAAAACAATCACTTTAAAATAAAGACAGATAAGTACAGAGGTCACCCGAGTTAACCCATACTAGGATTCCATGTAGGAAAAAATGGACATGGAGGAGAAAACATAGGGTCATGTTCTGATGGAGAGTAATAGAAAACATGTTTAGGAGAAAGTTAACCACAAGAAAATCACAAACTTGTGATGGGTTAAATGGTATTCGATTCCCCAGTAGAAAAAGTTAACAGACTACATTTTTGTTTTAAGTTACTCTTCATTGAGGAATTTATTTTTGAGCCTAACTAAATCATAATGAAACATACTTACTTGTCACGTAGACTTCCAACTTTTACTAGATTCCTTAATCAAACTCATATTTTCTCCAAAAGACGAGTATTTAGGAAGACATGTTCACATTAAGAGTACTATAATCAATTTCTAGAGAATCACCTAATCCACAAAAGAGAACTATATACTTCCCATGTCTTTAGACTCTAACCAAAACCAAAACCAAAAAGTTTAGGACAAGATCAGATAATCCAGAAAAGGATAACCCTTTATAAAATGAAAATCTATTCTTAATCTCCAAAATTTTCCCAACAAAACCCAAAGTTCAACGAGGACCATTCGATAAACAATTTTTCCATAAAATTCTTCAAAGTAATCCAAACTAAGATTGAATCCCAAATATTTGAAGGATTTAGTCACATAGTCTTCCAAGTTAAGTCGTAACATTTATCTCCAAAAAAACCATCAGTTTCTCCTAAAGTTGCGCATTGAAAAGTAATTAACCTAATCAAATATCCTCCATGATAAGTTAATAATTTTCATAAAAACCCAAAATCAACTTACTCTTAATTCATGAAGTCACCTAATTAAATAGAATAAGTCATACTAACCAGGGACTTCACGTAGTCCAGTGGTAGGCGATAAATACCAGTCGCAATTTGGTTGTGGGTTCGATTCCCGCAGCTTTGTCCTACGCGACGGGTTGTCACACGGTCTGCGTGTTTTCCTTTTTATAAAATGCCAAAAATAACCCTAACATTTTTTAACCTTAATAGTTTCCTTATACCTCTCATTTTCATCCAAATTCGTTACGGTCTCAACATCTTAATTCTTGAAGTCTTATTTCACCACCATAAGATAAAATAAAATGATTCCTAAAATGAATAACATCATACCTTGATCATGGCATCCACTCGGTTTCATCGTCATCTTGATCACGTAGGTAGAAGTCCCATGCATTACAATAATGATTCAGAGATCCTTCATGTAACACCCCGAGATTTTATGAAAAATATTCTTTTTAATTTCATTAATGTCTTGTGTTATACGCTACACCAAAAGGAGCTTTCACAACACACATCTCTGACTTGGCTTGAATTACACTCAATCGCGACCTTCCACGATAGCGTGTGTTGTACGCAACACCAAGTTTCTCTAAACAACGATATGCTATTAAGATATTATTAAAACTAGCCGTTATGAATAGTAATAACCACTTTTTGAAATTTTGTAAATTTTATTTTTCAAAATGGACTCCATTTATGGATTCAGAGTATCGAATTTAGCCTAAGGTGAAATTTTGGTACTTTTCGGATAACTTTCATATTCTGATGAATAGTGAAAATTACTAAATTTTAATTAAAAACAACTTTTTTAATCGAAATAATTAATAGTGATAAATTATTAATTTTAGTGGTTTTAAAGTATATTTAGAATATATTTTTACAATTTAATACAATGTTGGACATTGGATTTAGTTTCACATTTAAACCAGTTATAAACAAGTGTCAATCTTTTGATAGTTATTATCTCTTAAAAACACGCTATTTGTTGTGACAGCAGAAATTAATTATAAAATTAATTAATGCAACTTATATTTTGGGAATTTTGTAAAATAGAAATCATTTTTGAATTCGGAATATCAATTATAGCTTAGGGTGAAATTTTGGCATTTTTCTGAAAAACTTCAATTTTTGATGAATAGTGAAACCACTAAGTGGTAGGTTAAAAACTGAATTTTGCATAAAACTTAATTTTACCGCTTCTGTGAATGGAATTTCGAAAATCCGAGAGACACGGTTAATATCAAGGACTAAAATGTGGTTCAATGAGATGAAAATAATTTTTGGTGAATAGTAACTTTTTACTTTTTTTTACCGCGGTTAATAGTAAATAGGGTAACTAAGGGTAAATATGATATTACTATTACCCTAACACATGTCATAATTCTATTGGATAAGTGTAATTCGACCAAAAACAACCTTATGAATATAATATGACCATTTAGGTCCACTTGGATTAGATTATGACATTTAATATTATTTTATTTAATGAATATTTAAAAGAGTTAAAATCAAAGTTTATTTACTAAATCATTTTTAATATGGGGTTATACATAAGATAAATTCGACTATAAATATTCATTAGAAAGATAACAAGATTTCATACATGATTGTATTTTATTTGTAATTTTTAGACATCAAATAATTTTATTTATTTATGACACAAAGATGATGCAGTAATTATCTTATTAATGAAATATTGACATAATTGATATTATAAATACCAAAATAAATGTAATTTAAGACTTTTTATGAATTACACTAATTTTATAAGTTACTATGATATATTAGTGTTGATTTAATCAACTTTGTTCGAACATATAATTCTGTTATGACTTTCACAAAAATCATATATCAAATAGTGTCAAAATTGACACAAAATAGTTTTTAAATCAAATATTATATTATTAATTGTTATTTTATTCCTAAAAATCTAAGGTTCGGCCAAATGACTTAGATAAGTATATATGTATTAATAATATACAATTTTGGGTTCTTTTGGCATGTTATAGTAAGTGTATTAACCATATAGTGAAAGAAAACAAAAAGACACGGTAAAAGTTAAATTATTTAACTTAGAGTTAAATCTAATTGATAAGGTTAAAATAATACCCTAAACTTGTCTACATCCTATTGGATGATAGGATTTCGACCCATCCCAACTTTAGCTTCGAAATAAGACCCTTTGGAACCATTATAAACCGATTTTGACTTTAATATAAAATAATATTTTGAGATATTCCTAAGGTGCCCCTCTCCTCCCTTATAAAAGGACACCTCCTCCCCCTCCTCCTCACACCAATTTGAGCACTCAAGCTCGGCCAACCGCTGAAAAAATCTCTTCTCCACTTCCCTTGAAACATCCTAGAGGTTCTGGTCTTCCTCAAAGACCAATTTTAGTGCCCTAAGAGGAGGTCTCAAAGAGGCGCTTCAAAGAAGAGGTAATTACCGTTACCAATTCATTCATCTTTATTTCTTCTTCCACTTCTTCTTCTTAGGTTGTTTCATTATAAAGTAATAACATCAGTGTCACTCATATACTGATATGTTATTATAAGTATTAAACAACCCTATTTCACCATCTATCCATCCTACGGAAAAAGAAATCACCGCGCGTGCATACGTACGGAATACCGTCTCCACGCCGTGGTGTAATCTATTTTCCACCACCACCTTACATGGATGGGTATAATGGTGTAAATAATAACTATACATAGTTATTAAAAAATAATATTGATTCTGATATATTGTATAATCCACTCCAATTCAATTAAATATTTATGGAAATGATATCATCGCTCGTGCGTACGTACGGACTACCGTCTCCACGACGCGATGAGATTCATTCTCCATGTTATCCATTTAAGAATGAATATAAAGTATATATAAGAAATAATAATGAAATATATGACATTATAAAGCTACTGGATTTATGTATATATATATATATATATATGTATGTCATCTACTTACTTCCATTCAAGACAATAAGGAAAGGAAAACAACGTTCATGCGTACGTACGGACTACCGTCTCCATGAACGGTGTTTTTCATTTCATTTATCTTTCTATTATATATATATATA
This sequence comes from Viscum album, assembly GCA_963277665.1. Classification (NCBI taxonomy): domain Eukaryota; kingdom Viridiplantae; phylum Streptophyta; class Magnoliopsida; order Santalales; family Viscaceae; genus Viscum; species Viscum album. The sequence goes on from OY728161.1 coordinate 71,319,794, forward strand.
TATACTGAATATATATGATATATAAATCATATTTTATATTCTGGATGTAAGTAAATCATGATATAATTAATAATAATGTCAAGAACAACAAGTCAAAACACCTACGATAAATGAAACGATTTTACCCAAAACGCTTCTTTAACATGGAATTTACAAAAGAACGGATAATATAAAGTCATAAGTGAACCATATATGATATCATAACAATGAATATGATTCTATAATAATTCAATTACATTATTTAAATCATTATACAGGAGGTTCGGACACATACAAAGCAAATCGGACCTAAGGTAAGGGAAAATATCACAATATCACTTTTATCCGAGACTGTTTTTACTTTGGTAATTACTGGGGTGTATTTTATCATCCACATCCATGTTCCCTCAATATGTAATATTATTTCCATCCTTATACAATAGTTTATATCCAATTTTACCCTTCGTTGAGTTTTTAGTAAAAGATATGAAAGGAATCTTTTGTCGTTTTTTCGTACGAGGTACTTTTTGACTTTTCCGACAAAAGTACGAAGAATGTTTTTTTTAACTTATAAGGCATGAATGGATTTTTAAAACATTATTTCCATGAAGCTTCCTTTACAAGTTTTCAAGTTTATTTTTAATCAACTTATTTTATTTTAAAGTCGTATGACATGCTATGAAAGGAAAAATGTTTTTGAAGAAGAAAGGATATTTTCCTCAAGAATGGAGTTCAAGTGTTTTATCAAAATTATTTTCCATCTAAGATAATAAAGGGTTCTGTTTTTATCCCTATTATTACATTGATTTGATTATGTTGTAAGTGAATTATTTTTATGAAGTCATTTACCTTATATGATTTGTTTTATGATGTCATGATGTTTCAAGAATCCCATTTTTATTACATGTGTTATGCGATGATGTATGATTTATGATTTATGTGGCACACATAAGAAAGGATTCATTATAAGATGGGTGGGACCTATATCTCCCTCCAATGAATTGGGTAAATATTTTATATCTCATGAGATAGACAGGGCTGGAACGGTAGGTTATACCGGTTCAGTGAAAAAGGACTGAAACGAGGGTGACTCGGTTCAGAAAGGGACTTTGTCCACTAAGATAGTCTTGGCAATGAGTCTTGACTAACAAGAAATGATTCTATATGATTATGTGTCTATGACACAAAGTTTCATGTTTTTAAGTTATGATTATTGTGATTACATTTCACTTCCATGATTTATCCCATGTTATGAAATTATGATCTCTTTTGCAGGTTAAGATTTCCAAAAGTTATGTGCTTGTGTATACGATGAGATTTATATTTCTTTTGTTTACCCTTACTGAGCATTTGAGCTCACCCTTTTATGTTTTCTTTTCCCCAGGATATAAAGAAAGGTTTTAGGTATAAAAAAAGGGAAGATCTTTATGGGAGATATTGGAGATCTTTCACCACGATTAGAAGATTATGTTCCGAGTTTCCAAAGACACTAAACTATTACGATCCTTGTGTGTGTGTTTTTGTAATGTACTAAGTATTCCGCAAATGTAATGTAATGTCAATGTACGTCAGGCTACGGGTCTCTACAGTTGGTATCAGAGGAAAGGTTTAGTCAACCTTTGGAAACTAGGATGCAAAAACGTTAGTGAGATCCCTAGAGATATTTCTAAGGTATGTCTAGGGATGCCCCTAAGGATAAGTATACGTATAGGATATAGTCCTAGAACTATGGTAACGATATTATATTAAACCAAATATGTTAGATATTTAAGTTACTCCCCCTTTATTATGATTTTTTGCCTCTCACACTATTCTTTTTTGGGTTTTAGAAAATGGCTGGAAACAAGATGATTCACGATAATGGAGGATATGATGGACAATGGAATGATATTCTTCATAATGAAATGGGATTTTGAAGTCCAAACATCATTATTATGCTGAATCAGCAATCTCATAATATGATCAATAAAGTAAAATTTGGTAAGTTTCCTGACTCGGCTAATAAGAGAAAGATGGAGTTTCATGATGATCATAGAGGAAAGAAAGTTCAATTTCCCCTATGTAAATCATGTGGGAAGAGGCATCAAGGAGAATGTTTTAAAGGAACTGGAAGTTGCTTTGGGTGTGGAAAAGAAGGACACAAAGCAAGTAAATGCAAAGGAAATGGTTCAGTTAACAACATGGATGGGGATAATGGTATTGCTATGACATCAACAATGGTTAAATGTTTTAAATGTGGAATGTACGGGCATTATGCAAACCAATGCCCTAAGGGAAAGTCTCATGAAGATAATCAGTATGTTCGTATGGGAAGTATTTATGTGGATGATGATGAAGAGACTACAAATGATATGTGAGATGAAATAATTGTTGAAGCTCGGTCAATGGTTTAAGAATGTAGTGGAATGATTACATGTTTATCATGTGTAATGTTGTATAAGTAATCTCATGGTACTATGGAATAAAGATACATGTAAGGATTGTTACACTGTTGTCTGATTAATGTTACCAGTATCCATGAAAGGTTATTCAGATATTTTTGGAATATAGATGATATGCGCATAATGAAGGGATAAGGAGAAAATTAAATGTTTAACAGTATTCATGAGCTCATGATTGATATAAGGACTAAGTGATATCATGGTTTGAGTATATAGAATTTTGAGGATTTTGGTATATGGAAAGTGTTAACTTTTAACTGCATTAATGTTTTCACTAAGGTTCAATGGGTATTCATTCTTCAAGAGAATACATGATTAAGGTATTCACATGATTGGAATGTGACCGACAAGATATATGGGGGATAAATGATGGTATTCACATGCTTGGTTGATGACATTTCAAGTTATCGTTTTCTTTAAACTATGAGCTTGGACCGAAGTATTTTAGATAAGCCTAAATATTGGAATGGATTATGTTAACCATAAGTTAGTATTGTTTATGGATAGAAGTTTTTTTCGATATTATTGATGGGATGTTATAGTAATATAGTTTTAGAAAAAGGACAACCTGCAGGACGGGCGACAGCCTATCGCGTCGGACAAGGATGTGGGAATCGAACCCACAACCGAAGTGCAACTGGCCTTTATCGCCTACCACTGGCCTACATGAAGTCCCTGTTTAGTAGAAACTAGTTTTATTATATTAAGCAGTATGATATATGAAGTATAAGTCCATTTTAGGAACCATATATGATTAATCTCACTATAGAATGACTTATTTATATTTAATAACTTTTGCTAACATTTTGTTTGAGACAGATGGAATGACCCGTCATTCTATCACATGATCTGCTAACACTTCACGAATAACAAATTCAACTTCGTTTATTTAAGAGATGAAGTAGAAATTGTTCAAGGCACGAACAATAGTGAGATTTTACCAAAATAAAGTAAGTATTTATTCTAATTCAAATTCTTCAACTTTAGGGAAACGATCTTGAAAACCAAAAATGTTGTCCTAGTGCTCTTATATCTGATTAATCAGATGGTACCTTAGATCGTCACAAATTTATGGATTTGTGATTGCTAGCTTTTCCATAGCCATGTTCTCTACCACTCTACATCATAACATGATGGTTAGAGTTCTCTTCCATATCCATATTTTCACCTATGTGGAAACCCAGTGATTAGTTTATTTGGGTAATCGTTACGTTTCATACTTTTGTTTTTAATGATTGGTTTTGGTGTTCCTTTTTACGATGTGGGTTTCGATTAAAGAAACTTTCTAATAGTAAACCATTTATAACCCCGACGAATTTCGAGGGCGAAATTCATTTTAAGGGGGGTAGAATGTAACACCCCGATATTTTATGAAAAATATTCTTTTTAATTTCATTAATGTCTTGTGTTATATGCTACACCAAAAGGAGCTTTCACAACACACATCTCTGACTTGGCTTGAATTACACTCAATCGCGACCTTCCACGATAGCGTGTGTTGTACGCAACACCAAGTTTCGCTAAACAACGATATGCTATTAAGATATTATTAAAACTAGCCGTTATGAATAGTAATAACCACTTTTTGAAATTTTGTAAATTTTATTTTTCAAAATGGACTTCATTTATGGATTCAGAGTATCGAATTTAGCCTAAGGTGAAATTTTGGTACTTTTCGGATAACTTTCATATTCTGATGAATAGTGAAAATTACTAAATTTTAATTAAAAACAACTTTTTTAATCGAAATAATTAATAGTGATAAATTATTAATTTGAGTGGTTTTAAAGTATATTTAGAATATATTTTTACAATTTAATACAATGTTGGACATTGGATTTAATTTCACATTTAAACCAGTTATAAACAAGTGTCAATCTTTTGATAGTTATTATCTCTTAAAAACACGCTATTTGTTGTGACAGCGGAAATTAATTATAAAATTAATTAATGAAACTTATATTTTGGGAATTTTGTAAAATAGAAATCATTTTTGAATTCGTAATATCAATTATAGCTTAGGGTGAAATTTTGGCATTTTTCTGAAAAACTTCAATTTTTGATGAATAGTGAAACCACTAAGTGGTAGGTTAAAAACTGAATTTTGCATAAAACTTAATTTTACCGCTTCTGTGAATGGAATTTCGAAAATCCGAGAGACACGGTTAATATCAAGGACTAAAATGTGGTTCAATGAGATGAAAATAATTTTTGGTGAATAGTAACTTTTTACTTTTTTTTTTACCGCGGTTAATAGTAAATAGGGTAACTAAGGGTAAATATGATATTACTATTACCCTAACACATGTCCTAATTCTATTGTATAAGTGTAATTCGACCAAAAACAACCTTATGAATATAATATTACCATTTAGGTCCACTTGGATTAGATTATGACATTTAATATTATTTTATTTAATTAATATTTAAAAGAGTTAAAATCAAAGTTTATTTACTAAAACATTTTTAATATGGGGTTATACATAAGATAAATTCGACTATAAATATTAATTAGAAAGATAAAACGATTTCCTACATGATGGTATTTTATTTGTAATTTTTAGACATCAAATAATTTAATTTATTTATGACACAAAGATGATGCAGTAATTATCTTATTAATGAAATATTGACATAATTGATATTCTAAATACCAAAATAAATGTAATTTAAGACTTTTTATGAATTCCACTAATTTTATAAGTTAATATGATATATTAGTGTTGATGTAATCAACTTGGTTCGAACATATAATTCTGTTATGACTTTCACAAAAATCATATATCAAATAGTGTCAAAATTGACAGAAAATAGTTTTTTAATCAAATATTATATTATTAATTGTTTTTTTATACCTAAAAATATAAGGTTCGTCCAAATGACTTAGATAAGGATATATGTATTAATAATATACAATTGGGGGTTCGTTTGGCATGTTATCGCAAGTGTATTAACCATATAGTGAAAAAAAACAAAAAGACACGGTAAAAGTTAAATTATTTAACTTAGAGTTAAATCTAATTGATAAGGTTAAAATAATACACTAAACTTGTCTAAATCCTATTGGATGATAGGCTTTCGACCCATCCCCACTTTAGCTTCGAAATAAGACCCTTTGGAACCATTATAAACCGATTTTGACTTTAATATAAAATAATATTTTGAGATATTCCTAAGGTGCCCCTCTCCTCCCTTATAAAAGGACACCTCCTCCCCCTCCTCCTCACACCAATTTGAGCACTCAAGCTCGGCCAACCCCTGCCAAAATCTCTTCTCCACTTCCCTAGAAACATCCTAGAGGTTCTGGTCTTCCTCAAAGACCAATTTTAGTGCCCTAAGAGGAGGTCTCAAAGAGGCGCTTCAAAGAAGAGGTAATTACCGTTACCAATTCATTCATCTTTATTTCTTCTTCCACTTCTTCTTCTTAGGTTGTTTAATTATGAAGTAATAACATCAGTATCACTCATATACTGATATGTTATTATAAGTATGAAACAACCCTATTTCACCATCTATCCATCCTACGGAAAAAGAAATCACCGCGCGTGCGTGCGTACGGAATACCGTCTCCACGCCGTGGTGTAATCAATTTTCCACCACCACCTTACATGGATGGGTATAATGGTGTAAATAATAACTATACATAGTTATTACAACATAATATTGATTCTGATATATTGTATAATCCACTCCTATTCAATTAAATATTTATGGAAATGATATCATCGCTCGTCCGTACGTACGGACTACCGTCTCCACGACGCGATGAGATTCATTCTCCATGTTAACCATTTAAGAATGATTATAAAGTATATATAAGAAATAATAATGAAATATATGTCATTATAAAGCTACTGGATTTATGTATATATATATATATATATATATGTATGTCATCTACTTACTTCCATTCAAGACAATAAGGAAAGGAAAACAACGTTCATGCGTACGTACGGAATACCGTCTCCATGAACGGTGTTTTTCATTTCATTTATCTATATATTATATATATATATACTGAATATATATGATATATAAATCATATTTTATATTCTGGAAGTAAGTAAATCATGATATAAGTAATAATAATGTCAAGAACAACAAGTCAAAACACCTACGATAAATGAAACGATTTTACCCAAAACGCTTCTTTAACATGGAATTTACAAAATAACAGATAATATAAAGTCATAAGTGAACCATATATGATATCATAACAATGAATATGATTCTCTAATAAGTCAATTACATTATTTAAATCATTATACAGGAGGTTCGGACACATACGAAGAAAATTGGACCTAAGGTAAGGGAAAATATCACAATCTCACTTTTATCCAAGATTGTTTTTACTTTGGTAATTTATGGGGTGTATTTTATCATCCACATCCATGTTCCCTCAATATGTAATATTATTTCCATACTTATACAATATTTTATATCCAATTTTACCCTTCGTTGAGTTTTTAGTAAAAGATATGAAAGGAATCTTTTGTCGTTTTTTCGTACGAGGTACTTTTTGACTTTTCTGACAAAAGTACGAAGAATGTTTTTTTAACTTATACGGCATGAATGGATTTTTAAAACATTATTTCCAAGAAGATTCCTTTACAAGTTTTCAAGTTTATTTTTAATCAACTTCTTTTATTTTAAATTCGTATGACATGCTATGAAAGGAAAAATGTTTTTGAAGAAGAAATGATATTTTCCTTAAGAATGGAGTTCATGTGTTTTATCAAAATTATTTTCCATCTAAGATAATAAAGGGTTCTGTTTTTATCACTATTATTACATTGATTTTATTATGTTGTAAGTGAATTATTCTTATGAAGTCATTTACCTTATATGATTTGTTTTATGATGTCATGATGTTTCAAGAATCCCATTTTTATTACATGTGTTATGCGATGATGTATGATTTATGATTTATGTGGCACACATAAGAAAGGATTCATTATAAGATGGGTGGGACCTGTATCTACCTCCAATGCATTGGGTAAAGATTTTATATCTCATGAGATAGACAGGGCTGGAACGGTAGGTTATACCAGTTTAGTGAAACAGGACTGAAACGAGGGTGACTTGGTTCAGAAAGGGACTTTGTCCACTAAGATAGACTTGGCAATGAGTCTTGACTAACAAGAAATGATTCTCTATGATTATGTGTGTATGCCACAAAGTTTCATGTATTTAAGTTTTGATTATTGTGATTACATTTCACTTCCATGATTTATCCCATGTTATGAAATTATGATCTCTTTTGCAGGTTAAGATTTCCAAAAGTTATGTGCTTGTGTATACGATGAGATTTATATTTCTTTTGTTTACCCTTTCTGAGCATTTGAGATCACCCTTTTATGTTTTATTTTCCCCAGGATATAAAGAAAGGTTTTAGGTAAAAAAAAGGGAAGATCTTTATGGGAGATATTGGAGATCTTTCACCACGATTAGAAGATTACGTTCCGAGTTTCCAAAGACACTAAACTATTACGATCCTTGTGTGTGTGTTTTTGTTATGTGCTAAGTATTCCGCAAATGTAATGTAATGTCAATGTATGTCAGGATACGGGTCTCTACACTTCAAAATCATTTTCTTCCTCCATCCAAATACACCTTGTACAACATGGGTCATTTGGGTGTTCACAGAAAAACAGTTTTTGAAAATAATCATGTATGACATATAATTCCAAAACATCTGATAAAACATGATTTCTATAAAATAGTCGGACAGAATTTGAGTTTAAACTTTCTATTATTGGTACTTTTAAAATACCATAAGTATATGCTGAGAGACTATATTTTAAAATCAAATATAAATAGGTTGCGCAAGGGTCTCCTTCCTCAGCACCATTTTTAAATTCATAATATGCTTCAAATTCTTGTGATAAGGTAAAATATTTGAAAATACCTTGATAATATTTACTTTTCTTGAAAATATGAGAATATTGTGAAAATATTATTTGTCTAAAAACAAACCATGACCCATGATGATAACGAGGTATAGTGGAGGTGTTTGATATCTCAAACAACTGCTTGCAAGTGAGTTGTATGATAGAAAAAGTTTCACAATCATCCGAACATGACTTTGCAATAATTATTTCAATCATGTCATCAGGAAGAGATATGAATGTCGTTTGAGATCCTTCTCCTTCCATTCGTAACCTACTTTAATTGACCTAAAAAAAGTTATAAAACAAGGATTTAATTGAATTAATAGATATAGGGATTAATCATGTGTCTAACAAAAACTCCTAGTCCCTAAAGTTGTCTAAACCAACCATTGATACCAACTATAAGGCCCTGGCCTTAAACCTTACTTAATATTGAATTAAATGAATAATTCACATTGAGGATCTTTTCAGGTTTAGAGTTTTAGAGAATTAGGACCTAACTATTACATCTCAAAAGATTACAATGTAGAAACTTTTACTAAGTTTCCATAAAATAAAAACTCTTAAAAAGAAACATGTCCAGTTCCATGTTTTTAGGTTGCATGACTTTCCCTTGATCCCATCCTTGAACCTATTCCATGTTAAGTCTTGTGAAAAACATTTCAAAAACTTGGGATGAGCATAAAAAGCTCAGTAAGGGATATACAAGGAATGAAAACTGCTATTTTTTCAAAACAACAAGTAAACCATGTATACTTTATCAAATTAATACTTTTCACCTTTTCGAAGTAGTAAAAACTTTTCACTGAATAAAAGTTCATTACTTACCCTTCTGTAACCAAAATATTACTATAAAACCCATATAATGATCAAATAACATATAAAGGTAACATGGGACATAAACATACTTAAGTGTAATAACCATAAGGTCGACTTACACACATATCACTTAATGGAATATCCATTCAGCCAACTTCCATACATACTTAATGGAATAGCCATACGGCCGACTTCCATACCCAATGCATTGGAGGTTATAATGTAACCACCCGTCCTGGTATTCACGGCACCACCCGTCATATGTTTTATCACATAACCACCCATAATATGTCCAAGTACCATTATAAAATTATAACACATAAAACCAATATAAAGGAATGATAACATTTCCACATTTCAATCACAATATATCATTTAAATATATTGACATAATAGAATAATTTATCAAAACCATTTTCAATACCAAAATACATAAAAGAGTATATGGTATTTATTTTATTTTAAAAACATTATGGCTTGTTGAGGAAGCCAAAGATCAAATAATACTCGCGGCGGCGAAAAAGGTCTTTGTCACCGCGTACGTTAAAAGAAACATTCCTTTTTGTCATTTAATAAAACGCTTTGTAGAAAAAGATTCCTTTTGTATAAAATTAAAAGTCAAAGGGGTTTATACACCGTATAAAATAAAGTTGTGTATAAAACGAAATATGCCTCAATGAAAGGAGATTGAGATGAAGTCCCTTACAAAGACGGTATCCTTGGTTTAAGGATAAATCAATTTCATAATTATTTGTGACAAATGAATACACCAAATATAATTGGATATTAAGTGTAAAACAATCAGAGTTTATTCACACATATTCATAGAATGACCTATTCAAGGAGTATAAGTTTATCCCCAAGAAACAAATTTGGGTTAAGAAGTTCCCTTGCAAAAATTTGACAGCCTAATGGCGTCACTAAAAAATTCAGAAAATGAGTTGATGAGAGATAAAAAGGGTATCTCATCACATGGAAATTAAATTTATATCAATAAGGATATAGAAGAACATATCCCAAAATAATATTATGTGAATTAAAAGACATAACAAAATATGTTTTTTAAAAAGAGGAGGGTGAATGGTTCCCTTACCGACATGGGTATCTTTCGAAACATACACCCCGTGAAAGAAGGAAAATACAACATTGATGTAAATACTCATAAATGAAAGTATATTACACAATGAGTAAAATAATGGGCAGTACATACACCACTCAAAGTCAATTGTGGCAAATGTAGCATAAATCTCACGGGAATAAAAGTGAGATGAAAAATCCCTTATGAAAACTCGGCAGCCTAACAGCACCGCATAAAACTTACAAAAATGGATTGATGAGATCAAATAGAGTATCTCATCATATTAACATAAAGTTTATATAAAGAGGAATATAAAAGAACATCCCCCAACATAAAAAATAAGAGCTTAAAATAAGTGACATAAAGGAGAGTACTTAAAAAGTAAGAGAGAGGTTAGATTTCTTACGAAAATTCGGCAGCCTAACGACGCCACTCAATACTTCCAAAATTGATTGATGAAAAAGAATAGGGTCTCTCATCATACGAAATTAAAAATTATAGTAAGAGTAATATAAAATAACATCCCAATAACAAGAGAGATGATCTTTAAAAGGAATGACATAAAAGAGCGTACTTAAAAAGAAAGAGAAGAGTAGGGTCCCTTACCTCGGGTCCGACTTGACTCGATCGTTCTTTAACGTCCTTAATAATAAACTTGAGTTAATTTATACTTGCATAAAAACCTTTTTCAAATTCATTATTCTTTTTATATCAATTATTGACATGTTATAAACATTATGTAATCATTTAAGTTAATAATGTTTGTTTTGTCAATATTTGGTTCTTAAGTCAAAAGTGGACTTCTTGCAATTACATGTTGTTCGTGTGGTCAAAGGTTCCTTATATCCAGAATGACATTACTGATTTGGATATCATATATATCATATATATCCAGAATATACATGTATTTATAATATTACATAATTATTTAGAGGTAAGAAATGAAATGCACCGTTTATGGAGACGGTAAGCCGTAGATACGCATGAACGCTACTTTCATTTCTATGTCATATTAATGGTATTAAAACTAAATGAGATATGTTTATATTTTTATTTCTAAATTATATTCATCCTTTAGATGTATCATACATCATATATATCCATTATATTTACTTATAATAGTACATTACATTTGAGGATAAGAAATGAAATGCACCGTTCATGGAGACGGTAAGCCGTACGTACGCATGAACACTACTTTCATTTCTATCTCATACTTTAATGGAAAGAAGAAAATAATGATATAAAGGTATATTATAATTCCAGTATAACATCATATATAATAACTTTAAATCCATCCTTTATACATCCCACATATGGCATTAACGAATCAAATCAACTTGAGGGGGCGGTAGTCCGCACTTCCTAAAATGAAGATATCGCGTATACCCATAATGGAAGCCATAATGGTATGACACAAATGAAAAAAACATAAGCTTAAGTAAAACATAAAAATATTATATATCATATATAAACATAGTGACATCTTAATGGCCACCTTTGAAGGTGTTATATGAGTGTTGAACAATCATCATTTCGTGAGGCAGAAATTCACCATCCACAAAAACTGTATGTTCTTTAACCATTAGATGAAGGTGTGTGTAATTGTAGCTTTAATAATTATTATAAAAATATCCTAGTATATTTAAGATACTGGATTTGTTACAAACTAAATGAATAAAAAGAGTTTAGGGCGTTGGAGAAGCAAAATAAAACAAAAGAGCACAAGTGAAGACGTTACCTTAAAATTGGGTAACTCCCTTTGGTTGGAACCAACAGGGTTTCTTGAAGATATTCCTACCTAAGTTAAGGATTCTAGGATGAGGAGAGGGATTTGGAGAGACAAAATGATCAGTGCTTGGCCGAACCAAAGGTTTGAGAGTTGTGGGTAAGGTGGTAGAGGTGGGGTCCTTTTATAAGAGGAGAGGAGGGGCACCCTTGGAAAGGTATAAAAGGTTACTTTATTTTCAAATGGTTTTCGGATTTTAATGGTCCCACATTGATGTGTTTCGAGGATAAGGTGATGAGGGTTCGAAATTCACCCATCCAATAGGTTTTTGACATGTTTAGGTCCAAGATTACTCATTATCTTTCTATTTTATTTAAATTGTTAAATAATGAGGTCATCGCTGCATCATCTTGATGTATTAAAGAATTTAATTTATTTAATGTCTAAAAATTATAAAAAAAAACTATGATGTAGGAAATATTTTTATATTTCCAATGACTATTTATAGTCAAAATTCTGACTTGTATAACCACATGTAAAAATGTTTTAGTAAAACAAATCATGTTTGTGACATTTTTATTTTAACTTTAAATAAAAGGCATAAATGTCATTATCATACCCAAGTGGCTCCATGGGGTACCAAAAATCGACCCATGGGTTGTCTTGGTCGGTCATAACTAATACAATAGGGTTAGGACAAGTGTCAAGATATTTTAATTTTATTATAATATCATTTTTACCTTAAATCACACTAATTACTTTAATCGCGATTAATAAAACTTAAAAGTTACTTTTCATCAAAAATTATTTTCATCCCATTGAACCATATTTTACTTAACAATTAAAATCATTTAAATTGGATTTTTGAAATTCAAATCACAGAAGTGGTAAAGTCCCATTTAAACGAAAAATCAAATTTTGTAACCACCACTTTGTGGTTTCACTATTCATCAAAAATTGATGTTTTTCAGAAAAATATCAAAAATTCACCCTAAGATATATTAGATACTCCGAATTCAAAAATGATGTCTATTTTACCAAATTCATAACATAGATGTTTCATTAATTAATTTTATAATTAAAACCCGTTGTTAAAACAAATAGCGTGTTTTTATGAAACAATATCTTTCAAAAGATTGACACTCGTTTATGTCCAATCTTAAAGTGATATTAATAACAATGACCACCATTGGATTAAATGGTAAAAATATATTCTATTTACACTTTAAAACCAATTAAAAAGATTATCTAATCATATAAATAAATTATATTAAAAAGTGGTTTTGAATTAAAATACAACATTTATCACTATTCATTAAAAATTGAACTTTTTCAGAGAAATACCAAAAATTAACACAAAGTAAATTTTGATGTCCCGATTATAAAGAAGAAATTTATTTTGTCAAATATAACACATAAAATTGTTAAAAAGTGTATTTAAAAGAGGTTCTCCATCAAAAGGCGGTTAATCGACCTTTTAAAGAATATTAGATTGTCTACGCTTAAAATTGGATTCATTCGCATTTTTAATCCTCTATCATTTATTGTAAAGAGTAAAAATAATTGACAAACATATATAATCATTTTGTAGTTAGTTCGGTTCATTCCTGCCATTACAATGGCTTGGCATTAACTACCATTTAAAATAATATTATTTTATTATTAGAGTGCAACGTAAGATTCCCAAGAAACTCGTTGTTGCGTATTGGGTATGCCATCGAGCATAGAATCCCCTTTAAAGTAATATTAATATTTTATTCACAAATATGGATAAATATAAAACTGTCATATTCTATATTTACCTGGGGTGTTACACCTTATGTATGATTTTCAGGTTGAGATTAGGTTCATGGTTGATAGGAATGAGGCATATAGTTTCTTGATCATGTGGAGCTACTTGAGTGGGTTATTTTATTCAAGTTGGTGCAGTTCGATAGTGTCTGGTGACTGGGTACATGGTCTATATCATAGTACGTAGTAGAGAAATGTACTTTTATTTTTGTTTCTTTTGTATTTATGTATTTTTATGGTCATCCCAATTTGTGACCATTATTTTTTAAGTAATATTTGTTCATGATTTTGTAGTATTTTCATTTATTATTACAACATGTTCTATTTCAGTTTATTTACTACTTTGGAACTCTATTTAATTAATATTTCGTATGATACATAACTATTTTCCATTATTTTATATTTCTGATATGATGGAATAGACTCTCCACTAACACACCCTAGATCCTAACTTTTAGTTGGTAGCCTCTGGAAAATGATGATGTGTGTTTGAGGCCTCATAACCCACTGGCTCAGGGAATCGTTTTAGTGGCATCCAAGATGGGAAATTACAAGAATCAAGTCCCACATAGTTATTGAATGGAGGTGTAATGGGAGACAATCAGAAAGTGTAATGGTCCTCTCAAGTGTGTTCTAGAGTAATGAATAGTTTTATTCCATGCAAGTGACATCATCCATGGATTTTAACATACTGTGGAAAAGAATCATGGGGTTCCTTTTAAGGTCATGCATTTGGGACCATGCTAACCTTATTAGGAAATGATATGTCTTGATCATGTGAGGGATTTTTTTCCAGAGTTCCCAATACCATATGAGTTATTCTTAGTGTGAAAAACAAATAATGGAAAATATTTATTTAACCACACATAAGTTATTAAAAGAAAATATAAGGGAAATTTGTATCATGTGGTGGATTGGACATGATATAGGATCTAGGTTTCTCTACATATATCATTGGAATTATAATCATGTTATTCATAGTTATAGAAAAATATGTAGGTTGAGATCGTATAAGAAGTAAATTATCCATATTGTTTAACATTATATGGTAAGGAAGAAGGTGACATAATGTGAAGAAATATTATGGCTGGACCAAAGAATATAGACCTGGATGTCACTACATATCCTATAATGGTATTAATCAAGCCACAACTAGTTTTTGAAAAATATGTTGATTAACATTATGTGGTATAGACATCATCCATGGAATTTAATGTCATGTGTTAAGGGTGAAGGTTATCTAATGTCAATAAGAATCCTTGAACTTTGTCACGTAGTTTGATTTTGTTTGACCGGGATGGGCATATTTGGGATGGACCTAGTTTTTGAGATCATGGTGTCACTAAGTAACCTATAATGGTTGGAATCAAGATAGATGTGGTTCTTGTATGGAAGGATTCTCTATGAGGGTATGGATCGCACAAATGGAAGGGAGACCTTCATTTCTATTTTATATAGATCTAGCTCATTTTTTTTAATATTTGATGAGAAGATACTTCCTGTGTAGTTTTAATGTAATTTGGTGAGGACATCTTATATATAGTATAATGTCATGTCGTAAGGACATATAATGTTTTTTAATGTCATGAGACCAAGATGAGAGACATTATGTAGTTTAAATTCTTGTTTTTAGGAATTATACCATACAATTTTAATGTCATGTGGTCAAGATGTATCATTTAGTTTAACATCATGTGACTGGGATGATGGGATGTCATGTAGTTTAGATTCTTTCTACCAGGACTTGATAGCATGAGAGGAGTTCATTCTCCTAGATTTTTTCATGAAAACATTATGGTCATTAGGTAAGCCTAGATGGTGTGTAGCCACATCGAGGTTTAGAATGGGAATTTATATTTAATTATAGGTGAACACATATCTATGATGCTTTGGAAATTTAATTTAAATATCTTTCTCCTCGATGGGAATGAATAAATTAATAAATATGGGTCTTGAGTCTTCTTATATTCCTATATATACCTTTTTGGTCTCATTAATGGTGGTGGAGGAACCTTTTTCAAATGTAGGGAGAATTCCAAAGGTCATCCTCTTCTTTTTCCAAATTTGAGTTTTTAGAGGAATTCTTTGAAATGGTAGATAATATGAGGATGTCTCTATCATTATCGAGGTGAGAGAGTCCAACTAAAAGGACATTTTTCATTATAAACATCCAGAATTATTGTGTAGATATTCTAGAGCTGATTATTTTCTTTTACATTGTCACTAGGGGTAGGAGGAGCCTAAACATATTTGATTAAGTCTACTTCCTCAATCAGGTTTAAGGGTAGCACATATTAATTTTCAATCATTCTCTAGGGATTTATATGGGTAGTCTACAAGCCATTGGGGGCAGTAATATTCATGTCACCATTAACCATTGGTTTCTTTCCTTCACTTTTATAGAAACCTGCCTCAACATATGTGGATTCAAAATACTAGAAGGGTTCACTATCACCATGTAGCACACTGACAATCCCATCGATGGGTCATTTTAGGTACTGATGAAATTTTGAAGGTACCTTAATATGGATTTGAAACTAAGCTCTTCCATGTAAGACATTATATATTTTGTCTTACTAGATAACCATGAACTCAATGTTACGTGTGAGATCTCAAACTATGATTTAAACTCAATATTCCTAAGAGGCCTTTGATCGCTCTTATCATACACTTGAATGGTTATCCTTGTAGGAGATAATTCCACCTCATAATGTCCTAAACATTGGAGGGTCTAAATCGGTATGAGGTTGATCCCAAAACCATTATCAATCATACACAATGGGATGTTGACATTATCAAGATTTTCAAAAATGTATAGGGGTATGATATGTACCTATAGAACCTATTAAGAATCCCACTATGTGAATCTAATAGATATATATATAATTATTATGGAGTAGTCTCCACTTGATAAATTTATTCTATAGCAACTTCTTTCTCAAAGTCCTGATTTCTATGGTGGGATCAGATGAGTTTATCTATGAGTTCTCATGAAATATGTAAAGCATATTGGATTTTATAACTTCCACCCAATGTTGGTGATATATTCCAAATATTAATATATTGATCTGTTTGTCGTCCTATGATCATGAAATGTGCTATGAATTTAAATATCATGCGGAAATGATACTGTCAAGAAGTTTTATGTCATGTGACTAGAACATATCATTCAGTTTAAAATCATGAAAATAGAATTTATTTGTGTAGTTTAATATTATGTAAATAGAACATATCATGTAGTTTAACATCATTCAACTAGGATGTGTCATGCCAAAACCTGTGAGGAGGGAGGCTTTCTTTTCTTTGATGGATTTTGGGTGACTCTTATGAATATTTCATGAGATTTAGGATACTATGACTCTATCAATATTTATTCACATAATTACCTAACCAATTTTCAAAGATACTGTAACTCTCTATTGTGTTCCCCAAATGCTAGTGGTAGGGCCAGTAATTGACCTGGCCTATCAGCCACGCCTGTCCCAGGTTCCATATTGTTAGGATTTTCATCAAGTCATTATTTATGACATAATTAATGTACCTAGGGACATGTTTCAATGGGATGGAATATACATTTTTCTTTTTTTCATCAAGAGTTAAGAGACCATGTTTCTTCTCACGTATGTTACTTATAAATCTATTGGCCTGGGTAAACTGTTGAGCTTAGAGTTCAGTGTATAGATCCTTGGTATTCATTAGTTATAAGGTAGTTGTTGAGGCATTGGAGGTCTTGGATGGTTTATATTATCACCACTGATTATAGAAACCCAACACTCTTTTATGGATTTTTGGAAACGACTATGTTCAGATGGTTTCCATAATAACCTTGATGAGGAGGTGGAAAATATATGAATTCCATCAATACTATGGGATAAGGTGTTGTGGAATAATGTCTTGAATTCACCTGATAAGGGGACAAAAAATATGAGAATACCCCTAGCCCTGTGATTTGGGGCACTACACTAAAAGACAGACTTCTATTTGAAGCTTCTTGTAAAACTTTTTGGGGTAGAGACCCCATGAGTATTCCCATAATTATTTATCAGAGATCCTTGTTATCTTAATAAATTTTAGTGATTTGTTCCTCTTCAAAAATTTCATTATAATCCTTATGGGGTTTACTAAAAGGATACATGACAACACCCTTTCCCCATTCAGTGTTAGGGTGAGTGGATGATGAAGGGAGTGTAAATGTGGACACCAAAGACTGAATATGCTACTACAAATGACCATATTATCCATTGAAATTTCACTAAAAAATACAAACATGGTATGTAATGCCTTATATATATGAATTAATGAAACATTTGGGCCCTTATTTTCCCATACTGGAGGGAAAATGTATGCAAACATGTTGTAAAATGGATTACTATAGGAGGGTTTGAACATACTTCCCATGAGTGTGCTCATTCGGATCCGAAAAGAATTTTTTGATTACATTGATCTTATATTGAATAATAAATAAGTTATATGGTTTTTCTCTTCAGTGAATTATCTCTTTTGATGGGTTGGTTTCTAATATTCTATTTGGTGGGATAGTTTTTGTAGTACCGTTTGGGCGTCGATTCCCATAGTACCGTTTGGGGTTCAGTTCCCATAATAGCATTTGGTGGGTCTGTTCCCACAGTTCCATTTGGAGGTTGGATCCCAAAGTACCGTTTGGGGGGTCAATTCCCATATTTAATATGATACCAGGGTAAAACATGATAAAAATTTCACCATACAAGTGGATTGGGGTGCTCCCTGGGATTCCATAGTCACCAAGTCTAGTTGTGATGAAGTAAGTAGGTCATCTAAAATGGTTATCTAGGATTGATTCTGGGCCAATTTTAGGATACATTGGTCAGATACAAATATGTTGGAAGTAATAGGGATATAATGCTTCTCTAGATCTGCATTATTTGCATACCCTTGGAGGGAGCTTCTAATGGATACCACAATTTGGATGGTTAGGGTAGGAATAACTTCCTCTATAGCTCCTTGTGCAATTACATTCTTATATTGATGACTAGAATAGATGGTATCCCTCTTCGGAACCTCTTGATTGATTGATTTTACATGGTGATTGTCCTCATTCAACTCCATGAAGTATGTAAGGTATATATTTTTGTGATCTATTGATAAGCTCCCAAAGTGGGTAAATGTTCCAACCAGGTAAACTTTTTCTTCTACCTTATATCACGTGAATGAAATCCACTAAGGATTTATCCTCTGAAGGATTTCATAAAAATATCCAAGGTTATAATTGAGCTATTGATGTGGTACTACCAAACTAGTACATTCACAAACTAAAACTGGAGGTTTTTCATTGGTGACAACATACATCGGGGCCTCGGGGTCAAAGAAACTTGTCCAGCAGTCTCAGAATTTGTTGGACCATTCAAGGATGTCATTTTCATTGTAATAAATTTGATACATCCTGAAGATAAAACAATACAAATTATTAGTGAAGCATCATATATAAAAGTACATGTTCATTAAATTACTTTCATAGTTAAAGGATAAAGAAGTGTCCCTTCCATTAGGAAGGGTTCAACATAGTTAAAAACAAAATGTCGGGTTTACTTATTTTTTGTGTGAAAAGTGTGAAAAAATATCCTGAAAAGAACTGGGTAGTTTATCTTTTTTAACCCATGAAAGGGATGACATGTTTAAAATATTTTACGTTGGGTTCACCATTACGTTTCTTGGAAAATCTGGAATGGTTTTGGTGGATTCTTGTTTGTGGGTGATTGAGGGTGGTTGAAAATCATTTGAATTTGGGTTAACATATTAGATTTAATAGAAACTCTTATAGTATCTCATATCTATAACATAGTATGGACCATATTCCCAATTAAAGGAGGTCCTTTGGGGAATCATATTTAACGACACTCAATATATCACATTGGTCGAGAGGATGGGAAGTTGGGCTCATCATTCCCTTTTAGGGGGAATTGGTGTCTACTATGGGACACTCTTTTATATTTAAGATATGTTTGTGAAATCCTTCCTAGACCCCGATAGAGGACCATTTACGCCTATTTTATTGAATTTATTAATACCATGTGTGGATGGGAAAAATCTTGCATATATCATACGTCATCTATACTTCTATTATTCAATTATAATGATTTAGTTTATGGACAAGTTCAGGTGATCTAAAGTTTATTTTCATCTAAGGAGGTTTTTGGTGTCTTGTAGATGGGATTGAACCCCTATGAGGTGTCTTGATTATTCTACAAGAGAAGGAATCAAAACACATGTAGTACTTTTTACATAGATTAAGTTCATGTGATTAGACCAATCCATGCAGTTTAACATCATGTGGTAAGGATGTAAATATAGGACTTATGCGTTAAGAGTGAATCGTGTTTATCCTATTTGGAAAGTAATTGGAGTTATAGTAGTTTGGTATGTGTTGTAAAATATTCAATAATAGAGTCCTTATGAAGGACTTATGTATATAAGGATTCTTTAAATTTCCTCATCAGGAGTATGGACCTTTGAGTAAAGATGAGATGTAATCATACATACAACCCAGTTAAGGACCCACACTAGGTGTATTCTCATCATTTTGTTGGAACAATCATCGCTAGTTCCTCAACACATGTGATACATGCTCAGTGTGAGATACAAGAGATAGTGGAAGATTAGAAACATCGCATGATATCATATTTTCATGGGGCTTACACATCAAAGTTTCCCTTTGAAATGTATGATAACCATCCTCGCTAAGGATATGGTATATATCTTGGCCCTTTGAAAGGAATCATGTGTATCCCATTTATAACAGGAATCAGATTCCTCATTGTTCAGTTCGTCACTAACCTTCTAATGGGTTTGAGGCATTTAAGGGTATGGTTATGTCTTACACATGAAATGATTCCTTTGTATGAGCCCACTTCTCATCCACTGATGTATGATGAAGGATGATATAATATTTGGAGAATTAAGTCCCATATGATAAGAAAATTTGGGATATGAAGTGACTTACACTAAAGAGGATGCCTATTAGAACTCGATCATTAGGAAGGTGTCCTGTGTGATATGTTCGGACTTGAATCAAAGTTCTATCAATACATTTCCCCCTAACCTACTGATGATTTGGGGTGGGTGGTCGCACTCAGTGAAATTATTGTTATCCATGATGTTTAAGAAAGGTAAAGTATTACTCTATGATGGATTCCCATTTACATATTCATTCTCTATGTTCTGACTAATAAAGAGTGATGGTGACCACGAAAGGTCTATTATATATGCTTGGTATGACATGATCAACTATATTATCCAAGATAACATCACATGATAAAAGAAAATTATCCATTATGTCTTCACATTATCAAATATAATTTTCTAGGATGTCTTTTCATGATCAAAACATACATTTCTAGTTCCATTTACATGAATGTGCTGACACATCTAGTGTTATTTTCATGATCAAATTTCCATGCCCAGGACATCTTCACATGATCAAATTGAATTATCCATAGATTATTGCATGATCAAACTAAATTTTTCATGGCCTATAACGTGATCAAATATACTTTTCCAAGTTCTATATTATGATCAAAGTGACACAGAAAAGGCTACCCAAGTGAATCATGAGACTAGTAAATAGTCTTATGATTGTGTGATCTTAAAAAAATTATGTGTCGAGGTCTCGTGAGCATTACCAAGATCACATACATGTTTTATCATTGAAGTATCATGTCCAATTGGATCATATGTGGGTTTATATTCTTGTTAGGGCCTTTTAAATGAATATGAAAATGGTAATCCATCCTAGAGTCACTTGAATCTCCATTTCTTATGTGATTTACATAACATCAAAGGAGTTATTATGATGTATTCTCTGATCATGTGTGTGCGGGGGGGGGGGGGGGGGGGTTGTGTATTAGAGCCAACATGTTCATGGATGATGGTATATGAACATGGACTTCCAACCCACTTTCATGTATGGGTTGATTTTCCATGGTATTCACCTTCCATTACTGGGGATCTGTGGGGGTGTTACTTGTGAAGGAATCCCCATACAAGGAAACATGTGAGTATAGAAATACCTAAAGGTTCATGGATTAATAAGACTGAAGTTTCTCATTATATATTCATCAATACTATACACAAGAATTACTTTTACAAAGGTATATGTTTGAGGACACCAACATAGGTTTCCCACATGTCTAAGGGCATGCATTGTGTGGCTGAATAAGTGTAACACAAGATTGAGGGCTCTTATTGATTTCTAATTATATATGGAATCAAAGATCATATTTGAGCCTTATACATTCACTTCATTACAAGAACCCATACCATTATGTCATATTTTGTTCTATTGTTCATGTGATTGAGTGGCCCGAAGTGGGTCTTTTGAAAGGATTTGTGATCATATGTCAGTTGCGTACACCGAGTCTGCATGCATGGATGATGGTCTGCAAGGCATGTGGGTGCAAGGAAAAATTTCATGTACACTGATTCTTAGGCTCATAAAAGCCTCATGTCAAGGGATGTGTGTTTTAGATCGTAATAGTACAAAGATAACCCAATAGTTGGTGAATTGTGTCTTTTGGATATTTTTCAATGATTTTGGATTTTGACTCTCTTTGTGATTTATACAGATATGAAGCATTTTATTCTAAATGTAATATGAGAATAAGATAAATAGTAAAGTAGAACACAGAAATTTTTATAATGGTTTAGGGAATAAAGATCCCCTAGTCCACTCAACCAACGCTCTCTTTGTGAGAGTAGTGAATTTTACTAGAAAGTTCTTCTTATCACAAGTCCATCAAATCCAAAACTAAGAGGAGACAGTTGAAACCTTTATAATAAGGCTAACTATAGAATTCCGGTTATTTAACAAGGAACTGATTATCCAAATCTTAGACTGAGAAGATGACACTTCACCACGATTGAGTATGAGTAGTCGAAAGTCCAATAAATCAAAAGAGTTTTATTTTTTAAATTGTTTGGGTTGTACTTCACAACTGCAGTAGAAACTAACGGTATATGGATCTACTTCTTCAAAAATTAATTTCTTAAAGAAAGAATAACTCTGAAGATACCCTAGTTTTATAAGTTCTTCAATAATATTAGAAACAAAAATGTAGTAGTTTTAATGTAGTATGAGGTTGAAAATGTTTATCCCTAAAGTGTAACCTCTTTCAAAAAACAAAAAATTCTATCATTCATTGTAGTAGTTCTATATTCAAAAAGATATTCACAAGTATTCAGTCATATGTTGAGATGTATATTTTTTTAGTATCATATTTATTTATATTTCTCAAAAACAATCTGATCATATATATATATATATATATATTTCTTTCTGTTGAGAAGATATTGAAAATTCACTTGATTGATTGTAGAACCTCAAATTAAAAATGTATAGGGGAGTTGTAAATTCCCTTAAGAATAGGAGTGATTGTCTCTATTGAATACAGTTCTTTCAATCAATGAAAATGATCCTTTAAATTATTCTTAAGATAGAATTCAATCAATCTTTAAATTTTTCTAGAATGTTGCCGAAATATCAGATTAAAAAACTGCGATTTTTAATAGAATAATGTAGGGTTCAGCTCAGTAGCATATCATTCATTTATGTAGCATATAGTTCTTTTTCAAATCATAGGTTTCCTTTCTAGAGAATAGGGTTAATTTTCATATCATAAGTAATGAATAGTGATTCCTTACATTACTAGTAAATAGAAATTTCACACTTTTATTAGAATATAGGGTTGATATTCCAAACATTCATTTAATGAATTTAGGGTTGATAATCCATATGAAAACATAGGGTTTTTGATCCATACAACAATGTAGAGTTGTCGATCCATATACAAACATAGGGTTGATGGTCTATACATAAACATAGGGTTTGAACAGTGTTAATAGAACACATCCCATATCTTTTTACTCCATAAAAAAGATATAGTTTAACATGATATAAATTCTTAAAAAATTCATAAGTCATGATTATTATAAAAAAACAACGGTAATTGTGAGAATAAAAATCAGCATATATTTCAGATTATTATTGATACAATATATCCCCAACAATCTCCTTATTTTTCATGATCATAAAACCCGTAAAGTAACTAAAAAATTATAGTATTTGTAAAATTTTTAAAGAAAATATTAGATTTTATCAAAATTATTTCAATTTTATGGTATTATTTAAATTAAATAAAAAGATACCTATAAATTGAGAATGTGTGTTTGCTTGATTTTCTCCCCTTTATTATGATATCAAAAAGAAAATTTAAAATAAAAAGGTAAAAACCACAATTAAAATTTCACTAAAAATTGAGTGAATAATTATTATAAGTGGTGAAGGATAAATAAATCTAGAATTGGAATTTAAACATAGTACATAAATAATTAGAAAATAAATCTAAATAAAATTAATAAGGAAATATAAAGTAAATTAAATTGAAATTAAAACCAAATTTTTTCAAAATATATTTCAATATATCAGTCATCATGATAAATGTTTTTAAAGGGTTGTTCTTTGGTTAGATGGGGTCTCTTATTCTTATTATTCTTCTTCACTAGAAGAGGATGTAGCAGGATAAGGAAGGGATTGGACAACACCATTAATATCATTTATCTTCACCAACAATATTTGAAAATGATTGTTGAAAACTAATTTCCACAACAAGAGCATCTTTCTAGAATCTTGATCAATCCTTAATCTATCAACCAAATTAACCATAAAGACTCACTAACTAATTCTTCTGACTGAATGAAAGCAGTCATCTTATTCCTTACTTGATGAATAAATATCCCTAACCAAGAATCACTATATCTTAGTTGAATTATATAATATATTTTATACTGTAAAATAGCATTCAAAATAGTATTGTCATAGTGAAGAGTGTGCAATATATCATTGAAATTAGATAACACTTAAGTAAAAAAACTTCAAATCATTTGATCAAATCTGGTGAATTTTGTTAGAGGAAGATGAAGCTTTAATTTCTCTTAGATACTGAAATTATCTCCCCAAAAACTAATTAAACTTATCAGAATGTGTTTTCTTCATTGATTATACCTTTAAATTTCTATTTTATATAGCTAAAGTCTTCAAGATATCCCACAGAAAACAAATTTTCTTGAATATCTCATAATTGAGTCTAAAGTGTCAGTAACTTAGCTCATGGCATAGTTGAACTTCTAAGTACTTCCACTTTCTTATTTCTTTCTTCAAGTTCATATCATACATGCATGTTTTTATCATTTAAAAGATTATTCTTATGAACCAAATCTTTATCATAAGATTCAAAAGACTCTATAGAAATATCTCTTGAAGGTTTTTCAGCCTCCACTATTTCCAATTGTGCTTCTCTCTATGATCTATCAATTTTTTGACCTTTTATTCGTTATCTTAATGTAGAAACTTCTATATATACTAAATCAAAAAAAAATAAGGATTGGTAGGGTGGATCTACTTGGAATATGTACATATTCCCTCTACCCATCTTGACTTTAATCCTCTTGCTCAACATTCTCAGCCCCTTCTTCTTTATCTCTTCCTTCAGTTCCTTCTCCAGATGCATTCATAGCTTCAAAAATGTTTATTAAATTTATCCATCTTCAAGAAAGGCCATCTTATTCTCATGTTTCAACTTCTTCATTAGGTAATCCAATTTATTGTAATATTCTTTTCTCCCCATGAGCAGTTTCCATCATTCTATCTTGTCCCAACATACCAATAGGTAATAGAAAATTGAAAGAGTTTCTCCAAAAATATCCTAGCTTCCTCATAGTTACATCATTTAAAACATTACTGTGATGACATCTCTAACCTAATAATATGTCTCAAACTTATCCCATTCTAAATATAAAAAATAATACTTTAATAGGGATAAAAAATCATTCTAGATTATTTAGAATATAAATAATTCATATACCATAGAATATACCTACTAAAATTAGGCTAGTAAGGTTCATCAAAAAATACAGAACATACATATCAGGATTTAAAACATTTTCTAACTCTACATTCTGTGGAATAATTACTGACTAAATAAATTTTTTCAATACCCTTTGATCAGGATTTAGGTCTTTAGTCATCATATTATTAACAAAAAAATCCAAACAAGAAAGTCAATATATCCTATGATCTAAATCTTCCATGTCCAACATTTCTCAAATCAAAATGAGATTCCCCCTCATAGGGATAGATCATATGTTTAGAAATTTTTTATGATGTAATAGAAAATACTTTAAGATAAATCATAGACATAATAGAATCTTCATCAACTACAAAACTAAATGAAGAATTTTTATTAAATAATTTTAATTAAATATCATAAGTATATAGTGAATTACTATCTCTAAAAAGAAATTCTCATCCCTAAAATTTTATATCATTCTTTGACAACATTTTTTTCATTTATCCAAGAGAAATCTATTTCCTTTCCCTAAATTGTTTTTTCATAAATCACATACCGGTGAACAGACTCATTAAAATATTTATTTTCACGAAAGAGAGAAGGATACACTGCCTAAGTTATGAGGATTAATAGTTCGAAGGTTAGGGTTTTGGAAAACTGAAATAAGAGATGCTCTATAATCCAAAGGGTCGAAAGAGTATGAAGGAGAGTGGAAGAAGTATGATAGTGTCAGTTATGGTTTCATGTGATGATTATGTAGGTAATAATTAAAACTTTTAAATTTGAAAAGATGTGATATAAAAATAATATAATATATAAAACAATATTTACTTATACAAAAATAATTGAGGGAGAAATTAATAAATTAATAGTAATTTATTTAAAATTAAATAATCCTAACTCCCTATAATTAAAATCAAAACATGCAGTGGGAAGTGGTTTAGAAAAAATATCATCTAATTGATGTTCGATATTAAAATTCTAAATATATATCATTTTTTAGAACATGATCTCTTAGAAAATGATTCCTTATATCAATATGATTAGTCCTTGAGTGACTTATTGGATATTTTAAAATAATTATTGCACAACTATTATCACATAAAATAGGTATATTTTTAAAATTTAGTCCAATGTCCAGTAGACTGTATTTCAACCACAACACATGTGCATAAAAACTACCAGCAGATATATATTCTGTCATAGCTGTTGATAGGGAAATTGAATGTTGTTTCTTACTCAACCATGATAGTAAAGATTTTACAAAAAAAGAATAGGTTCCTAAGGTGGGTTTTCTATCTAATATACATCCTGAAAATTCAACATCTATGTATGAAATCAAATTAAAATAAGAGGTTTTGGATAAAGAAGAGATTGAAAAATAGTTCCTTTTAAATATCTAAAATTCTTTCAACAACAATAAGATTTTATTATTTTGGATTTGATGGAAATATAAAACAAAGACATATAGAAAACAATTTTCAGATCTACTATAAGTAAGATATAGTACACTACTAATCATACCTCTATATAACTTGTTGTCAACTAGTTTTTCAGCTTCAGCCAAATCATGTATTATATTTTTACACATGGGAGTTGTATAAGTCTCACTCTTTTGTAGTCAAAACTTTTTAAATAAGTAAATAATATATTTAATTTGATTTAAAACATTTAAATATTCGTTTTGATGGATTTTAAATCCAAAAAATAAATTCAATTCTCCCATTATACACATTTTAAATACTATTTGTATTTTATTTGAAAAATTATTACAAATATTTTTAGTTGTTGAACCAAAAATAACATCATAAATATAAATTTATAATAAAAAATTATTAGAAAACATAGTTTTCTTAAAAATATTAGGATCTAAAAATCCCACATAAAATACATTATCCAACAAAAAAAGAGCTTAATTTGTCATACTAAGCTCTAGGTTCCTTTTTAAGGCCATAAAAAGATTTGGTAGGTTTAAAAATAAAATTTGGTTTAAGAGGGTTTTCAAAAACTGGGGGACGTTTTTCATAAATTTCCTTTTGTTAAATATCTATTTAATAAGGCATATTTAACATCCATATAATATAATTTAAAATTCATATGAGATGTATAGGATAAAATTATTCTAATTACTTATAATCTTGATACAGATGAAAAGGTTTCATTATAACATATTCCTTCTTCTTGATTATATCCTTTACCTATAAATATAGATTTGTTCCTAGTTATGATCCCTCGATTATCCTGTTTATTTCTAACTATCCATTTAGATCCTATTATTGGATAATTTTATAGTCTTTCTACTAATTCCCAAACTTCATTTCTTATAAATTAATTTAGATCTTCTGGCATGGATAACAACAAACTCTCATCATCTAAAGCTTCTTCAGAAGTATTTGGTTCTAACTGAGAAATAAATTCAGATAATTTAACTAGTTTTCCTACATTTATTATAGTCCTAACTCCAATATCTAGATTTTCTATAACTGTTACTAAGGGATGGACATATAAGGTTCTAGAATATCTAGTTAAGACACTTTCAGGTTCTTCAGTTTCATGTTCTTTTGAACTGGACTGAATTTTATTAGTATCATTTTCAAAATCATATTTATGTGTTTCATGTCTCCAGTTGTAAAATGTGACAGTAATTTCATCTATTTGATATTTCTCTTTAATGAAAGGGCCAGTTTCATCAATATTCACAAGAAATAATTCTTCAAAAATCCATGTATTGTTACTAAACACTCTATAAGCCTTAAAAGTATCATAATTTCCTAAAAATATTCATTTATCAGCTTTTGGATTTAATTTACCAAGGTTATCCTTAGTATTCAAGATACACACCTTGTATTCCTATACTTTAAAGTAATTTACTTTAGGTTTTCTATTATTCCATCATTTTAGGGTGCCTTTTTAATAATCGGTCTTATTAAAACTCTATTCATTATGTAGAAATTTTTTCTTATATATTCTGCCCAAAGATGGGTAATAATATTATATTCATTCAACGTAGTCATTTTCATTTCTTGAATAGTTACGTTTCTTTTTTCAAAAATTCCATTTTTTTTAGGTGTTATTGGTGTATAAAAGGTGTATTTAATACATAATTTTAAGAAAAATGAATTAAATTATTGATTCTCAAATTCTCCAACATGATCACTTATCAATGAAATTATTTTAAAATCATTTTTAATTTGAATAAATTTTCAAAAACATTAAAACATAGTGAATACTTTACTTATGTGTTTTATAAGATACACCCATGTAAATCATGAAAAATCATTATCTAAAACATAAAAATATAATTTACTGGAAAAAATTACTTCTCTTGATGGTCTAAACCGATTCATATGGATATTTTATAATGGTTTAGATGTATCACTTTTGTTAATATATTTGGAGGATGATTTGTGTCATTTTTCGATTTGGCATGTATCACAGAATCTATCATTGTCAAATTTAAGACTAGGTAAATCTGAAACAATTTGTTTCTTAGAAAATTTATTTCAAGAATATATATTTAAATTTCTAAGACTTATATTCTAGATCCATGATTCATTTTACTTATTATTTAAAGAATTCACTTTTTTTACACAATTAATTTAGATCCAAGGTATAAACATTGTCAATTCTAGGTGCTCTAAATTTAAGTAGTGTATCATTGAAAATAGAATATGAATTGTTAGAAAAATAAACATAAAAACCATCATAAAAAAGTTGAGAAATTCTTATCAAATTTTTATTTATACTATATATATACAGTACTTTTTTGATTGAAATTTTCTTTGGATCTCCAATAGTCCCAATTCAAACAATATTTCTTTTTGCATTGTCACCAAAGGTGACTAGACCTCCATCCATTAGAGTCAATGTATAGAAATTTGATGAATCTCCACTCATGTTTCTATAACATTCACTTTCTATATACCATATATAATTTTAGTTCATGTTTCCTTTTCCTATAAAATAATTTAAACACGTGTTTGTTTTTGTACCCAAATATTCTTGGGTCCAGCTGTGTCAGTGACCAATGATCTGAAAATCCATATTTTCATTATTTTTCCAAAATTTGTATTCTTAGTTTTGGAAAAAAATTTATAATTAAAATAATTTTAATTACCACTAATTTGAGGATTTATGAAATAATAGTTGTTAGTGTAATGAATTTTTATTCCAATGTAATATCATATAGAATTTTTTGAATTGGCCACAAAATAATTTTTGTATAATTTATATTTTTCACCCTTACATCTTATTCCGAATATTTCTCTTTTAAAAACATGCTTTCTAAGAATCTCATTTATAGTTTTTCTCTATTTTAGTTAAAGTAATTATATCACTTTTATATGATTCTACTTCATTTTTTAATTCTACTATCCTTTTTTCTTGATCAATGCAACTTTTTGTAGAATAATTTAATTTTAAATTAATTCTTGATATTGTTTTAGCATTGTGTCTCTTTCATCCAAAATAGAATTGTGAATATTTTTTAATGATTTATGCTTTTTTAATAATGAATCATATTTATCTTCTTGGATTGAACTATAGTAATATAATTTATCATTTGAGAAACTATCAATATCATAATTAGGAGGGTAATAGGTTTGTGCCTCTTCTTCTTCCTTTTCTATAAAGCACATGTCGGCTTTGATATTTGTTGTCTCTTTTTCTAAATCATATTTTGAAGAAATCCTGGAGTCTTCAAATACAATCCACATAGATATCATGGATCTTTTCCCTTTATGATCAAAATTACAATTCTTCTAATATTTCTTTTTTGTCTTCTTTCGTTCATCTTATAATTGGGGGAGATTAGGTCTGATGTGACCCATATTTTTGAATTCATAACATCTTACTTCTCTTGGTTATCTTTCATCATTCTTAAAGTATTTTTTAAATCCACTTTTATTCTTATATAATTTTCTAAACATTATGTATAGCTGAGCTTATTACATTTCAGATTTGGTGGAATATGAATTTTTTTCTATTTTTACTTCTGGTATAATTTTTACTCATGCTTCTGAGATGTCACTTTCAGAGAAGTATTTTCCATTTTTTCTCCAATATTTTTATCTTAAACTTTAGCTTTAATTTTTACTATGTACATCATAAAAATTACAAGTAATTATTTGATAGTCAAATTATTGATAGGTGATGATTTTGAAATTGCTGCAGATATTCCATTCTATTTAGTGGGAAGTTCTCTAAGTACTTTCAATGCTTAAACTGATTGACTTATGGGACCCCCAAGGTAGTAATGTTTTTGACAATATTTTTTATACATCCTTTCATATGTGTTATGTTTTCACCACCAAACATTTTAAATGTTTCAAACATTAGTTTTGTTGTAGAATATCTCTTCAATATGTTCCTTCATATTTAATGGATATTATCTTCCAAATATCATAGGTAGTAGGTAATTCAGATACATGATTAAATTCATTAAGTCCAATACCACAGATTATAGCATTTATACCTTTTGATTTTATGTCATATTCAGCTTCTATTGTAGTATACCATGTCTCTAGTTTTTCATGAATCACATAGGGAGATATCATATTTGAATAAACCTTAAAACCAAGATTCTTTAGGTAGATGATCATTCCTGATTTCGAATACCAATAGTTGTCACCATTAAAATAAGGAGAACAAATCATAGATATAACTTATTTAGTATCATTCATTCCCATATTCTTTGTATAGAATTTATTATTTTGAGATTCCTATAGTTTTTAAAAAAAATCTAACCTTTAATACTAACTGTTAGGTCAGAATAATACAATGATAACTTAAGAGGGGGTGAATTATGTCTTTTAGATAATGTTCACTGATTTTGGATTTTGACAATCTTTGTGATTTATGAATATATGTAAAATTTACTTCTATATGAAATATTAGAAGTGGATAAATAGTAACGAAAAAAATAGTGGTTCAAGTCACAGAGATCTCCTACTTCATTCCACCAACATTCTCTCTATGATCTTGGCAAATTTCACTAGAAATGTCCTCATATCACAAGAACATAAAATCCACAACTGAGTGTAGGTAGTTGAAACCTATAAAATAAGGATAAATATATCCTTATGGTTATTTAATAGGGAATCAGTTGTTCATATATTATACCGATAATATGACACTCCACTTTGTCTAAGTACAAGCATTCAAAACTATAGTAAAACAAAAGTGTTTTATTTGTTGATGGTTTGGGTTTTACTTCATATCTATAGCAACAACTGATATTATATTGATATTCTTCTTTAAAAATGAATTTCTTAAAGAAAAAATTTCTCTCAAGAGATCTAGGTTAATAATTATCTTTAGTAATTGTTGAAACAAACAAAAAATAGTTTCCCAACAATATGAGGTTGAAAATGTATATCTCCAAAGTGTTTCCTCTTTCCAAAAACAACAAACTCAATCATTTTTTACAGCAGTTCTATATTCAAAAAGATATTCACAAGTATGCAGTCATATATTGATAAGAATATCAATTAAATAGTGTATCTCTATATATTTCACAAAAATAATCTAATCATATATATATATATCTTCATCTTGGTTGAGAAGATCTGGAAAAGTCGACTGATAGATCGTAGAAATTCAAATTCAATATGTCTAGGGGATTCGTAACATCCCATAAGAATATGAGTGATTCAATCCATTGAATATGGTTCTTTAAATCAATAAAAATGATCCTTTTAATTTTTCATAAGATGTGTTTCAACCAATATTTAACTTTTTCAAGACCGTTACAGAAATCTCTGATTAAAAATATCTGATTTTGAATAGACCAACATAGGTTTCAAATTTATAGTGTAGGGTTACTTTGCATAGTGTAGGGAATTAATAGTGATTCCTGACTTCATTTCTGAATAGAAATTTCACACACTTATTCAAACATAGGTTTGATAATCCATACATTCATTTATCGAACATAGGGTTTCCAATCCATACACAAATGTAGGGTTCTCGATCAATATGCAAACATAGGTTTATCGATTCATATGTAAATGTTGGGTTTGAACAGTGTTAACAGAACCAATATTGTATCCTTGTACTCTCTCAAAACAATACAATTTAACAGGATGTAAATTATTGAAAAATACCTAACACAACTTTATTAGAAAACAAAAAAATCTATCTATGAGCATCAAAATCAATATATATTTCATAGTATTTATGAGAAAATACATTCCCAATGGGGTGTTCATGTGAGAAGAATGCTTGTATGGATATTTCTATTGTTGAAAAGAGGGATCTCATTATAGAGGTATGACATGGTGTTATTATTTTCATGTAATCACGTTTTATTATGGTGATCATTCGATAGCTTCTTACGGTAGAACGTCACGGTAGGTTCTCATGATGGGAGCCTCGTGATTACCCAAAGATAATCCCTAAAGGTGAAATCCATATTTTTCTCTTATTTACCCTTCTATGCTTATCTCCCCTTTCTATACCCTTGTTTTCATGTCATTTTTATGGGGATCAGGTTTTATAAAGGTGGAGGTCATCTGTGGTTGATGCCTCATTCCATGGAGTGTGTACTACATGTGCTGGATTGAGGTAGTATAGAGCCTCACATGATCAAAATCATGAAATCACAATATGGATTCACATGATGGAATTCTAGATAGCTATTACTGGTTTTAAAATCAAATCCAAGGGCTTCGTGTGATCATCTCTACATGATCATGATTTTTATGCTCACATGATACTTGGGTGGATAGTAGTTTTTCTAAGGGTTAAGTGAGACTGACATATAGGGTGTTCGTAAGAACCTGGGTTTTTGTATGAAAATGGCATGGCACATGATTAGGGAAACTGTACAAGGCATGTCACATAGTTTTACTAAACCATGTGTGGTTTGAAAAAGGGGGAATATAGCCACACAATTTTAGGAACTCATGTGTGAAGAGGCACACACCCATGGGAGTAGGTTTGCAGTTTTTGCAGAACTTGACAGATTCTTTTTGCATGATTTGAAAACTATGTGGGTAATTCATGTGGGTACCCCTTGGCCTATGGGAATCCATGTGTAGTCGACACATGGTTTCCCAAATCATGTTATTAAACTATGAAACACATGTTGTGTTGTGTTTTTATTAATTTTTAACTAAATTAATTTCTTTTAAAAATTGAATTTCACCCATATTTTTCTAAACACATAACCTCACCTCCATTGAACCTCTCAAATGAGTCTAAAAGTTGATTTTAGAACTACTCTCCATCTTATCTCTGATTCAAGTATGGTTTGTCTCATTGGAACCGCATCAGTAAGACTTATATTATTTTTTATCCATTATCGATTCTTCTAGATATCGATTACGCTATTTGGATTTAGGTTCATAAGCCCTAATTTCCCATTTTTCTTCTATTCTTCAGATTTATCCTATACCAAGTCAAATTAGGACTTTATACTAGATGATCACTCCACTATAGAGCTAAGGTAGGTGTTATATAATTTTCTTTCATCTATTGGTGCTTTTTATAGCTATCGGTCATTACATCGCCCGTCTGAATTTCTTGCGTGACCCCGATTCTGATCGGGTTACTTGCAATAGATGTAATTGGACCTATTAGGTATACCCATAGGATCTATTGTGATGTGTTAGTACACGTTTCTCAAACCAAGGTCACCCACAGGGTGAAACTTATTAAAATGCCTTGATGTTTCCATGTTAAACCACTCAAGGGGTGTATTTTGGGCTTTCCTTTTTAGAGGAATCAATTATAAATGGAATGAGCTGATTTGGATGATTAGGAGATGGTTTTACTATTTTATCTTATTATAAAATGTGGAACTTGAATTGGATAATTGTTTAATTGATCAAATATATTATGTTGAATGTGTGATTAGTTATTTGAGTGGGTATACTCATTAAATTCAATTCTTGTGAATTGTGATTAAAGGGTTGTTATACCCATGTGACTTGGTTAATTAAGAATATAACACATGAGTGGGTATAATCATGAGTTTTATGGGGTTGAAATTTATTAAATTAGTGGGTATACTCATTGAGTGGAATTAAATTAAATTGATTATATGAGTGGTATAGAATTTAATTGTTTAATGGATTGAAATGGATGATTGTTTTCTTAGATTCCATGGATGGATATCCATGGATTTTGAACACGACAGTGGATTCCTTGAGTGATGATCCTTATTAGGTATTGATTCTATGGGATTCCTTGGGCTCTTATACCCCTTGGATCTGACATTCTTGTACTCACATAGGACATGTTGGTACACATGCTCCTAAGACTCCAATCAGTGCTTATACCAAGTTTCTATCGAGCTTCTATTAGTCCTTGATGAGGATGACTTGGTCTTTGACACATTGGATTTGACCCTTCATGGTTTACACTTCATTATACGGCAAGACCATGAGATATATGACACTTGGGTTATTACGGAATGGCTATGGAAACATGATACACTTCATTATACTGAAATTTTGTGGGTTTTGATATGGCTTCATTATATATCAAGGTTGTGTGGATTGGATATGGATTGATGTACGGTGAGGTAGTGTTACTAGATTATTTTTATTATTAATGCCTTGTTAGTAGATGTCAATTTTTACTGGGATCCCTGAGAGGTTGTTTGGTATTTCTTGTTTTTAGTTGTCAAATTCCTTGGTTATTCACACTTACATTACTGCTTACTTACACTTATTTATCATATTGTGTTGTGCTACTTAAAATTGTGTTTACTTCTAAGTTATCACCTACTAGGATGTTTATCTCACACCCTGTTTGGGACTCCTTGGGGACCCAAAAATATTATATGGTTGTAGGTGATGGTAGGGTAAAGTTCCCTATAATATGTTGTTGATTAATTTTTAGAGCAGGAGAGTATGTGACCAAGCTGAGCCTTATGATGATGTTGGGGTACCTATTGGGTCTTTTTGTATTTTTGGATTCTTTTACTATATTGTACTGTCATGTACCTTTTTTTTTCTTTTAGATATATGTATCATCTGCATCATTATATGTGAGACACTTCTTGTTTTTTTATATCTTCTTGTCTTATTTACTTCTAGTTTTCTTCGTGTTATCTTATTCTTCTATTTAACGTGATTGAATTCCATTTTGATATACTATAATAATGATGGTATAGTCTCACCAATGACATAGCTAGGACCTCACTATTATTTGGTATCTTCTAGCGTTTAGGGAGGTGTGCTTGAGGCATTGTGGCCAACCGGACTCAGGGTACAGTTGAGTGGCATCTAGGTTAGGGATTTTATAATGTGGTATCATAGTAGTATTTTCTATTTTGACATATTATTTGGGGACAATAAAAAGGGATATTAAGAAAATAAAATTTGGTAATAAATTTTTCCTAGGAGTAGCTACCCCACATAGAGGGAAAACCCAAATTGATTTGAATAACATTGTTATTCTCGAGATTTTGACAATTACATTTACTTTAATTCCACCATTGGGTGACGAAATTGTGTTATGTTTTTATTAATGATATTATTTTTGTTATATTTCTATTGCAACCCAATGAGATGAGGTTATTACATCTCATGCATCATATAAGCATCTTGTCAGAAATCACATTCCATGCATCATGTCATTCCATTTAGGATGAAATAACTGATGCATGTTTTTTGATAAGTGATTTGATAGCTATATCTTTGGTTTAGTTAGGCTTTGTGAAGTGGATATAAAAGTGATGTTATTTTTCAATTAATAAGGTTTATGGGCCCTTATGGACTAGGAAATGATGCACCTTTTGACTCTTTTGTTTAAAGTGAACTTAATGAGATATGGTATGAATTATATGGGCATAAAAATTTGGTCCATGAGGGGTGATGGTCCCTCATGGATCAGAACATGGTGGAACATCACTTAAATAATTTGAAAAAATACCTCTTAATTGAAAATGGATTTGAAAATAGAGACTTGACCTAGACACAAATTTTGAGTGGGAAAGAGGTGGAATTTCTAGTGGTTTTGGGTGGTTTTTCATTATAGAGTCCTAGATTTAGGAGATTCCCTTGGGTTATGACTTGGTTTTAGGAGGGTTTTAAAATGTCCTATGCTTTTGAGTTGTGACTTTGATATCATTATTTTCTAAGGCATGTGTTCATAATTGTAGAGACATGCCACCACGATGACCTCCAGTGGTACACTTGGAAAGTGTCGATGACCATACTCTAGAGGTAGTAGTCCATGAGATAGCAGTTGATCCTCTTTTAGTTCCATCTGTGGCACCAGATGTTGTTCATGAGGTTCTGGGGCACAGTTCAACATGGGGTTCTTTTGTTATATGTAGGATTTTCAGGGAGCACCGTAGCCTGCCTTGTTTTTGGTTGAGCTGATATGGGTGTTATAGTATCCACATACTCCCATGTTTTTTTGGGATGGAGGACCAAAGGCTGCTGAGCTATGGATTGAGACTATTCTAGCTATCTTATACCATTTATAGATTCCTCCTAAGAGGTGGGACTAGATCTCTAATTATATGCTTTGTAGATAACCAAAGTGCAGGTCGAATGTTTTGAACCAGGCTAGAGGGCTACAAGATATGGGTTGGACTAATTTAAATACCCACTTCTATGAATACTTTTACCTTTGGACACTATGGACAGAGCAGGCTAGTTATTTTAGGTGTCTAGAGTAGGGAGTTATGACAATTATATATTACTTGACATGCTTT
The DNA here is from genome assembly GCA_963277665.1 of Viscum album. Classification (NCBI taxonomy): domain Eukaryota; kingdom Viridiplantae; phylum Streptophyta; class Magnoliopsida; order Santalales; family Viscaceae; genus Viscum; species Viscum album. The sequence goes on from OY728161.1 coordinate 71,357,069, forward strand.
ACAAAACTAAAATGTTTTGTGACAACGTACCTTGCTGATGAGCTATCAAGAGTGAGACGCTTCGAGTAAGGTCTTAGAAATGCTATTAAATCTCATGTAAACATGTTTATATTGACTTATATCACTGATGTTGTGAATTAGGTGTGGATTACAGATCAGAACTTGAGAGAGTCTTGGGGTGTAGAGTAGGGATGTGTTGTTTCTGGACCCAGTGGTTCTACGTATTCGGGAAGAAAGAACCATTTTTAGGATTCCCATGAGATGAGTGTCATTCAGTTTGTGAGTACTATAAAATAAATGTTTTTTATCAATTTTTAAGGTGAGTACACATGAATAATTTTGGAACTGCAACCCATTTGATTGTCGAGCTTGCAGCGGGATGGGAAATGTGTAGCGGCTTTGCAGGACCATCCCTCTAGCTATGAGTGGTATGGGTCATCTATAACACTAGTTCTAGGAGAAGGTTCATTAGAACCTCTTGAGTTAGGGAGATAGATAAATGTTGGTTGAATAGGATGAGGTAGTTGTGGTTGTGGAAGGGACATCTAGGTGCCAAGTACACCAAGAAATTAGAGTGGGACTACTCTGGGAAGTGAGGTTATATCACAGGGTCTTGGTGCAGGCCAGTTCTATTTTGTATAGACTACCCCTGATGAGAAGGGTTCCAGGCAGTCTACGGTGAGAGGTAAGATCTTAGTAGCCTCTAATATTTCATATTATCTTTTTAATATAGGTGCATCATGTAGTTTTATATCATAATTGGTGGCTAGGATCCTTGGTCTTGTTGTGTTGTCTTCTAAGAGTGTTATGATACTATGAACACTGTTGGGAATCAGGAGGGATGATGTGGCCAGTTTAGGGAGTTAACCCTTGAGGTTGGTAGGTGTCACTTCATTTGGAATTAGTATGTCCTTAAGATGATATAGTTTGACATCATTCTCATGATGGACTGGCTAGTTTCTTATCTAGATTATGTTGACTTCTATAGCTATAGGGTGACTTTTACATCACTAGAGGGTGCATTTTATACTAACAAGGGTGAATGGGATGTCCAAGAAATCTGATCTAGTTCATAGCATCATGCGCTGGGTGGAATGATAGCATAGATCACTGGTTTATTTTTTAATGATCACAGAGTGAGTCAAGAGGACTTCCCTCTAGTAGTTGATCACTTTAGGAACATATTTCTTAATTACATTTCTTGTTTACCTCCGAAGAGAGAGGTGATGTTCTCCATTGATCTATTCCTAGGATCTGCACTGGTATCCATTCCCCCTTATAGGATGTCTATGATAGAGTAGCAGGAGATCAATAGGTATCTAGAGGATTTGGAGGCGAATGGGTTTATTCGACCTAGTACATATCTTGGGGTTAAATAGTCATTTTTTTGAAAAAGTAATATGGTAACCTTATAATATGCGTGGATTATTGAAGTTTGACCCATATTATGATTAAAAACCGATATCTCTTTCCCCAGATTAATGACTTTTTTGACCAACTTTATGGAGACCAAGTGTTCTCGATGATCAACTTGAGGTCAAGATATCACCATGTGTGTGTTCAACCTAAAAAAATACCTCATACAATCTTTTTTAGATGATATGGTCTATACGATTATCGGGTAATGTCATTCAGTCTCACGAGAACACTAGTGGATTTCATGTATTTGATGAACTGAGTGTTCCATCCTTACCTGGATACCTTTGTGGTGGGTTTTGTGAATAATATCATTGTGTATTCTCACAATTTACACGACCATGCCAACCATCTTGTGATTTTTTTGAATATGATGAGAGAGCATCGGTAATATGATAAGCTCACAAAGTGTCACTTTTTGAGGAAATAGATTCACTTCTTAGGTCACATCATCTTAGAGACAAGAGTATTAGTGGACCCAGAGTAGGTGAGATATGTAGTTTCCTAGGAACATCCCAAGAAAATGTTTTTCATACAGAGTTTCTTAGGGATATCTAGTTACTATAGGTGTTTCATACAATACTTCTCACACATAGAAGCACCATTGTACAGCTTGACTAAAAAGGGTGTGAAGTATTTATATTCAGATTCTTTTGAGACATCCTTTCAAGAGGTGAAAGGAAGGTTGACATCAGCACCAGTCCTGATACTGACAGAGCAGGAAAAGAGATTCACATTGTATTGTGACACATAAGGTATTGGGTTATGAGTAGTGGTGATGTAGCGAGATATGGTTGTGGTGTACGGGTCTCGGTAGATAGTGACACAAGATATTAATTACATGATGCACAATCTTGATCTATCTATATTTGTTCACATGTTTCACTATTTGAGACACTATTTACTAGGAAAGAATTTTGTGGTGTACACAGACTCTAAAAGCCTCAACTATAAATTTACGTAGCGTGATATGAGTCTAAGGAAAAGAAGATGGGTTAAGAACCTTTTGTTTTTTGATTTCAATATTTCCTACATTCCTGGTAAAGGCAATACAGTGGTCAATGCACTGAGTAGGAGGACTTGGATATATTCTTTGTAGTATGCTAGTAGTGAGTGGAAACTTATGGCATTTTTCTCTAAGATGCATCTGAAGGTGAACAACAGATAGGGATAAGCTTATCTACCATCCTTAGTTGTATCCTCTACCCTACTAGATAGATCTAGGATGTGGTAGTTATCAGATTCTGAAGACCTAGTCTTACGGGAGGGTCTGGCAGGTGAGGAACCACCTCCTGGTTGGATAGTAGGCAAGGATGAGATTCTCTATTTTCATCGATGTGTTTGTGTCATAGTGGATATAAATGAGGAGCTAATGCGGGAATCTCTTGCCTCAACATGGGAAGTACACCCTAGAGTCACCAAGATGTACCGTGACTTACACCATCTATACTGATGGATGGGTATGAAAAGAGAGGTGGTTGGTTTCATTATGAGGTGTTCCACCTATCAGCAGGTGAAGGTAGAACATATGTGGCCAGATGGGCTTTTTTAGTAGTTACCTATTCCAGAGTAGAAATGGGATGATATTAATATGGATTTCGTGACTGGTTTACCGAGGTTTCCTAGTGGTAATTATTTTGTGTGGGTTGTTATTTATAGGATAATGAAGGTTTCTCGTTTATTATTAATAAAGGAGACCTTCAATGTTGATGATATTAGATGTTTGTTCATCCATGAGATAGTACAACTCAATGGGGTCCCATGCACTATCATTTTAGATAGGGATGATCGCAATACATCTCATTTTTAGAAGGGATTTTAGAGGGAGCTGGGTACACATGTGCTTCTGAGCACAACATACCAACCTTAGACTGAAGGCTAGTCAGAGTGTATGATACAGGTGCTAGAGGAAATTCAATGAGCACATGTCTTATATTTTGTCGAATATTGGTAGGATCACATTACCCTTGTTGAATTCACCTACAATAACAATTATCGGGCGATGATATATATGGAACCTTATGAGACTCTGTATGGATAGCTATGTCACTCACCCATGTGCTAGCCAGAGGTAGGTGTGGTAGCTTTACTAGGATTTCATCTCATGAATGAGAATTATGAGAAGGTCCAGTTGATTCAGAAGAAGATGAATACGGCACAATCATGAAAAAAATATTATGTTTATCATTGCAGATGGCCTCTAGAGTTAGAGATTGTGGATCGGGTCTTATTTTGTGTTTCACCATGGTTGGGACATAGGTGGATAAAGAGGCAAAGTAATATTTCACCAAGATATATAGGTTTGTTTGAGATTTTGTAGAGAGTCGGGTTGGTAGCCTATCTGTTGTAGTTACCTTAGAGGTATTGATCCATGCATGATGTCTTCAACATATCACAGATGTGCCACTATCATTTGAACCCTTCTCACACTTTTCAGCCTGAGGAGGTTGAGTTACAGGTTGATGCATCCTTTGAGTAGCATCAAATTCATATATTTTATAGGAGAATGAAGCTCCTTTGAGGCCATTCAATTCCTCTAGTATGAGTTCTATAGAAGCATAGTCGTTTATAAGATGAGACTTGGGGGAGGGAGGCCAATATACATACTCAGTGTCTAGAGTTATTCTCAGATGAATCTTGACCACCCTTCATAGAGAAATTTGGTGATAAATTGATATAAGGGAGGAAGAGTGTAAGAAATTGTGTTTTTATATGAGGAACAAATAGATTATTTTTATTTTTTAATTTCTAAATATTGCCTTATATGGGTTCCCTACTTGATATAGGGTGTTTCAGAGGTGTCTGAGGCTTATTCTAAGCCCATAACCATGTTTTGGGATTAAAATGTCCTAGCACACAGTTAGTAAAAACCATGCCGGGAAGGTCGTATGGTTTGACTAAACCATGGAAGGTGAGAAAAAGGGGGAATATAGGCCACACAGTTTGAGGAAACCTTATGGTAAGAGGATAACGTCCATGTGATCTGGTCTTCAATTTTTTCAGAACTACACAAAGGCTTTTTATACGGTTTATTCATGGTTTAAAAAATGTGTAGATACACCTTGTGTCTAAACTGTTAGGGTTCCCCTTAGCTAATAATAAGTTGTGCACAGGCAGCGTATGGTTTTCCAAACCATTCACCTAAACCGTATGATCCCTACTGTGTTATTTTTTTATTAATTTTTAATTAAATTAATTTCTTTTAAAAAATTCACCATTATTTTTCTATGAAAAAAACCTCACCTCCATGGATTCTCTCAAAGGAGTCTAAACATCGATTTAAGAAACAACCTCTATCTGCTTTCTAATTCAAGAACAGTTTGTCACATCAGATCTGCATAAGTAATGCCTATTGTCCTTTTTATCCATTCTCGATTCTTCTATCTATTGATTGTGCTATTTTTATTTAGGTTCATATGCCCTAATTCCTGGTTCTCCATTCATTCTTCAAATTTCTTTGAAACTGATTCAAATAATAACTTGATACAGGATGATCACTCCACTAATTAACATTAACATAACTTTAACTTTATATTAAAATTGTAGTGCATTACATCGAAAAACCTTTCCAAGGAGTAAGGAAGTGGTGTAGGCCCATTTAATCCCCTTGGATAACCGTCCTACACTCCATAGAAAGAAAACCTAAGTTGTCATAAATTACAATAGTATCAGCAGGATTCCCCAAACGAGCAAGCAAGTTAGCTACAAAATTACCTTCCGTCCAAATATGGAGAAGCTTCTATCCATGTTTGAATTTTGTGATGCAACTCCGAAGCATATAAATCAAGTTCCAATGAGGTTCCCACCATTTCTAAATAGAAGACACCAGAATTTCCAAATTGGACTCAATCTCGTCCACCTGGATATCATGATACCTACAAATCTCCATGCCATTAACATGGTCCTACACCTATTCCCATAAAGAAGACCTCATGCCATCGAATGTAATGAGCCTGAATAGAACTGAACCCCTCTGATCCCGAAGCACCCCTCATCCTCTCATTAATCCACCCATACATGACCCATCCACATTTAACTACCAACCTCGTAAAGAAGGTATCCACTAAATCCTCATACCCGCCTTCCATGTGAGGCTACCTGGCCAATGCGTAAGACCACACAACAGATCCATAAACTGATTCCCCAAGAACAGTGAACCTAGAACCTATATCAGTGACCTGAACCGGACTTGTAAGAGCAAGGGAGACCACCTGTTACCTCTTCTAGCCTGATTACGAGCTTCCCAGATGACCCAGCAGACGGATGCAAGAATTACCCATCGAACCTTGTATCCTCCAACCCAACCTTCAACTCCATGAAACCATATTTAAATGACCCCATGCGTAGACAGCTATTCATCCATGAGTAAAGGTTGTAGAGAAAATAGAGACCATAAGTAATGCGCCCAGCCACTCCAAAAAGAAAATGTGGACAATTGATACATATTACAGTATCTCATAGAAAAAACACTAAGATGATTAATAAATCCCTCTACTTTATATGTTTTCATCCATAGGTAGTGCTTTATTCATAATCCTCCATATAAGAAAATTCATCTTGGAAGGGATCTCGTTGCACCACACCATTCTAGCTTCTTCCTCCTGCAGACCTTCCGAGTTCAACATTCTCCTATAGTCCTTAGATCTGAACCTTCCCAAATATGACCCTTTAAAGCAAAATTTATCTGGTTCCTCATTCAAGATGATTACTTTTGCACCCTCCTCTTTTTATAATTGAGAAAATTAAGCAAAAATCAGGTTGAAGGCATGACTCCTTGTAAGAAATGTTCAAATGAGGACAACCAGGAAACCCTAGTTTCTCCGCCACCCAATTGGCCTTCCAGAAACATAAATCCCCCTTGCTGAAAATCCACCAAGCTGAGTCCAAAATATCCTCAATATGAGACACCATGCACCGAGCCAGTCATGTGAACCGAGACCCAGTGTCCGACACCCACCATTGATCTCCATATCTCCCAATAAAAAATGCATCCCATAGCGACTCACCCATTAAAATCTTTCAAGATATCCTACCTTGTATGCCTTTCATGGATCCTTTAACATCACATAGACCCACTCCTCCCACTTCCAACGTTCTGGCCATGCAATCCCAAGTGGCCCAGTGAGCTCATCCCAACTGATTGGCATCCCACACAAATGAATTCAGAATGATCTTGATCTTCTTAACAACACCTTTGAGTGAAAAAAGAACCAAAAAACACATTCATAGATATAGATGACATCACACTATTTACCAACGCGACCCTCCAACCAAAGGAAAAAATTTACTCTTCCAGTTCTAGATCATTCCTAGAAACTATGAAATGATATCCTAAAAATGGTGACGCCTGATACGACCAAAGCAAAGAGGCACCCCCCCCCCCCGAATTAGAGAATATTCATTTGTCTTTTCTAGAATCCTAGAATATCCATATTTCTCCTAAAACACCGCTACGAACAGTTGTTGGAGATGTATGAAAATATTTTCAAAGCATTGATAACCTACCCACTCAATAACCCACATGTGCTCAAAATCGTCATGAGATTCAACAAGGATCACCATCTCTCATTAGTGAAATTTATAATGTTGTCAATGAACATTAAGTGTGATATGCTTACAATTCCACCTCTACCGTGATATGTAGATAACTTTCCCTCCTTCATGTCATTACAGATATTGCGAGAAAGAAGTTCTTGAGCCAAAACAAACAGGCTTGGGGAAAGGGGATTCCCCTGCCGAACCCCATGAACCAGTTTAAAGAAACCAAAGAATTTCCCAATGATCAAAATAGAAAGCAAAGCAGTTAAGAAACATCTGAAGAAAATATCTTAAAACCACTCCTGAAACCCAGACCTCCTCATTTCTCGAATAAGAAAGCTCCAATCCAATCAATCATACGCTTTGTCCATATCCACCTATAGTATAACATTTGAACCCACAGACCTCTTGTTGATATCATTCACTATGTTGCTTGCAATCCCAACCGCCCCTTGTATACTACGTCCTCTAATGAAGCCATGTTGCTCCCTTTATACTAGCCGTGCAAGAAATCTGCTCAACCTAGTTGAAATTAGATAATCCAAAATCGTATAAGAAACATTGTAGAGAAAAAGGGGTCTACATTGTCCAATATTGGTTGGGTCATTGACCTTTAGAATAAGAACAATGTGAGAGGTGCAAACAGGCCTAGTTAATAGACCCCCAATAAAGTAATCACGAAGAACTTCCACTACCTATGGACCGACGACCTCCCAAGTCGTAACATAGAAATACCCCAGTAATCCATCCAGACTAGGAACACAATCCCAATGGATGCTAAATATCGTCTCCTTAACTTCCTCCTCTATAGGTAGTGCAGAAAGATTCATATTATCCACATCATTAAAAAGTGGAGATAAGCAACCCATAAAGTCATCATCATTGAAATATCCTTGGTTTACCATGCTACTCACAAGCACCTCCTCCGCTAGAAGACTTTTGAAATGCTCCGACAACAACTGAACAGCCACCTCCACATCAGTTGTGAAAACACCATTACCTATATTTAGGTTGATTTTTGTGAAACTCCCATCTTTCAAACATGCATGGAAGGAAGCACTATTATGGTCCCCTTCCTTGAGCCACTTAACCCGAGATTTTTGTTTAAGGTCTCTCTAAACCTCTAACAACTTCTCTACTAGGAGCACACACTTATCACAAAGAATGAAGAAATCATTTTCAACCCACACATCTAGAAGACCCTCCTCCAAACTGTTAAAATCATCTTGTAGACATCCACTCTAGAATTTTCCACATTCCTATTTGCCATCCAGAATTTTATATCATCTTTAAGGTGCTTCAATCAGTATGCTAGACTACTCTAGGACCTCCAATATCCTTCCCTATCCCACGAGCATTCAAGAATGACCTTGAATATTTATTCTTGGTACCAGTTGATGTTATAGTGGAACGCTCGCCTTTGAAACTCCTCCCATTTGATGTCCACCAGCAGTGTAGCGTGATCTAAATGTGCTCGAGGGATGTGGATCACCATTTTATTGGTGAATAAATCCAACCCATAGATATTGAAAAGGAATCGATAAATTCAACTCTATACCCTTCTATTTCCCCATTTATTGTTGCACCAAGTATACTTCGAACCCACAAAACCCAATTCGAACAGTACAACATTAGTAATGAAATTCCAAAAATCATACATACCCTCTAAGCCAGATGTCAAACCGCCCTTCTTTTCTTATAGGTCTTTTATCACATTGAAATCACCCCCTACGAACCATGGTAGTCCATTTGTTTTTGTAGGCTTCAGATGTTTCCGTATAAGAATTATCTCATGCACATTGGTACTCGAATACACAATACTAAAAATTATCTCCAGGCCATAACCAGAAATTTTAAGATCCATGCACTGTGATGAGAGCCCAACCAAATACACAGAAATATTGTTCCTCCAACAAAACCATATAGGAGTGTTCTGTGTATGCCCATGTAGAAACTCAGAATATCCCAGTTTTTGATGCCTTCATGGGAATCATATCTAAATAATTCTTAGGCTCAAGGATGTCCATGAGAGAGGTACTATGTATGAGGGTCTCATTTTCCACAAAGGCACACTTCACTTAAGCCTTGATACCCTAGGCATTACAGATTATTAGCGATACCATAATCACAAGTTCCTCCAGTATTTCTATCTGGATCCATTAGGCAGGTAAATAAATGAAATGTAAACTTTATCTTTCAACATTGATTGAGTGATAGGCCTTGTCGACCCTTTAGGGGTGAGGCCCTGTTTTGACATGTGAATGGTCTTCCTGCACGAACCATCTAACGCCTATGATAGAGACAAGCTGCTAGACATATGTGGCGAATGAAAAAAGACACTCATCTGGATAACCATGCAATAGAGAGACCAAGAGGATCTGAGGGGATGAGTCACATTCCACCTTGGGTTTCCCAACCTTATCTGCCGATAGGTCTCCCCCATCTATTGACCATTTACCCCTTACACCAGTTTAGTAGACATAGATCTCTTCAGAGACTCTAGAGAGAGTTGTGACGAAATAAAAAATGATGACTGGGAAGAAGACACGGTCCTAGTAATTCACTAGAAGAGGCTAGAGAGTAGGCCACATAGATCCCAAGAGATCGAGCAGTCCCTCACTGGGGAGACCACTAGTGCCAAGGTCTAAACACCACTAGAGGAACCTATCTACAAAGGATGCAGGATTTCTAGAAAAACGTCCTTGCTCAACACCGAATTGTTGAGACATGCAGAAAACATCAAAGAATCCTCTGAAATCATGTCCTGAACCACCGAAGTCACGTCTGGCATGTGAGGCCTACCTCCAGAATTCAAATTTGAATGGACCATTCCAACGATAACCCTTTCCACTGCCCCAACGTATAGTGTGGACTCCATCGAGCATGACAGGTCCCTAACTAGATCAACATGATCTGGTCCCCTCAATTCTCTCTCCGCAATTGACTTGTGCCTGCACACAGCCACCACATGCCCATGCAATCCGCAGAATCCACAGAACCTCACCGGTTCATTGTTGAAAATTATTTTCCACCAAATGAAGTTGTCATCCATCCTGATAAGCACACGCATGGGCCGTTCCACCAACATATCCATATCCACACAGATACGAGGGTTATCTATCATCTAGAGACATCTTGTCTCCATATCCAAACAAAGTACTCCAATTAGTTTCTATACCATGTTTCAATCGAGATTATCCGGGGACTCGACAAGGATGCATTGGTCATTGACACCCAAGATTTGGACTTTCTTGGTATACAATCCATTATACAACACAGAAGATGGATATATGACACTTGGGTTATTATGGAATAGACATGGAAATGTGATACACTTTATTGTATAGTAAGGCCATGGTTTTTTTTGTTGATTTAATATACGGAAAGTTCGTGTGTGAAGGATATGGATTTATGTTTGGTGAGGCAGTGTAACTTTATTATTTTCCATACAAATTTATTTTTATTATCTAACACTTTTTTACAGTGAGATATAAGAGGTTATTTTGGTATTTACTATTTTTAGTAGTCATATTCCATGGGAATTCACACTTACAATACTTCTTACTTAAACTTTTTTATCATATTTGATTGTGCTTCTTATAACTGTATAGACTTCTGAGTGGTTACCTACTGATATGTTTATCTCACACCCTATTTGGGTCTCCTTGGGGACCCAAATAGATTATATGGTTACTAGTGATGTTAGGGGAAATCTCCCTAGCATAGGTTTTTGATTATTACATTGCAGTTTGAGAGCATGGGACCAAACTATAGATTGTGATGCTACTGGGATACCTTTTTTGTCTTTTTTTGGATTTTTGGACACTTGTATGGTATTGTACTGTCATGTACCTATTTTGGTTGTTATCTATATACATGTATCATATGAATAATTATATGTGATACACTTATGGTTTGTTTATATCTTCATTTCTTGTTTACTTACATTTTTCTTATTATCTTCTTCTGATATTTAACGTGATTGGCTTCCTCTATGATATACTCTGATAATGGTGGAATATCCATACTAATGACACACCTAGTCTCTCACTGCTTATCAACAATGTAACATCCTAGGTAAATAAAGAATATGACATTTTCATATTTATTAAAAAATTTAAGTTAATTATTAATTTTACTTTAAAGGGGAGGCTATGTTTGATGGCATACCCGAAACACACCAATGATTTTCTTTGAAATCTTACGTTGCATACAACGTTGGGTCATACTGAAAAATAATAATATAATATTATTTTAAATGGTAGTTAACGCCTAGCCGTTGTAATGGCGTTAATGAACAGAACTAACTATAAAAATAATTATACATGTTTTTTAAATGTTTTTACATTTATCCAATAAATGATATAGGCTTAAAATAAGAAAAGAAATCGATTTTAAGCATAAATACTCTAATATTCACTAAAAGGTTGATTTACTGCCTTTTGATGGAAAACACTCTTTAAATCTAGTTTTGGTAACTTTTATTTGTTCTATTTGACCAAATAAAATTATTCTTTAAAATCAGGACACCAAAATTTACTTTGGGTATTTTTTTGGTATTTTACTGATAAAATTCATTTTTAATGAATAGTGAAAAATACTTAATTATAATTGAAATATTCTTTTTAATATAATTTATTTATATGGTTAGATTATCTTTTAAATTGGTTTTAAAGTTTAATTGGATTATATTTTTACCATTTAATCCAACGGTGGTCATTGAATTTAATTTCACATTGAAATTGGACATAAACATGTGTCGATCTTTTGATAGATATTGTTTCTTAAAAACACACTATTTGTATTGACAATGGGAATTAATTTTAAATTAATTAATTAAAATTATAAGTTTTGAATTTTTTAAAATAGACATCATTTTTTAATATTGAATATCAAATATATCTTAGGCTCAATTTTCGGTATTTTTCTGAAAAACTTCAATTTTTGATGAATAGTGAAACCACTAAGTAGTAGTTAAAAAACTAACTTTTTCATTTAAATGAAATTTTACCTCTTATATGAATTTAATTTCTAAAATACAACATACATGCTTGTTATTAGTATTTAAAATTTGGTTCAATAAGATGAATATTATTTTTGGTGAATAATAACTGATGATTTTTATTTACGGCGGTTAAAGGTAAATAGGGTAATTCAATGTAAATAGAATATTATAATAATACAAACTTACCTTAACACTTGTCCTAACCTTATTTTATGAGTCATGGACGATTATGGGCATCTTTGGGCCGATTTTTGGACCCCATATAGCCACATGGGAGTGATAATGACACTTTAGATTAATTAATTTAAAGTAAAGACAAAAATGAAACTAAAAATATATATTTTAGTAAATAAATTTTTATATACAATAATATTAGTTATCTAATAGACTATAAATATTAATTGGAAAGATAAAAATATTTCCTACTTCATGGTATTTTATTATAATTTTTAGACCTCAAATAAATAAAATTATTTATGACACAACAATGATGCAGTATTTACCTCATTAATAAATGATTTAAATAAATAAGATTATAAATATTAAAAAAACATCCAAAACTAGACCAATTCTTATTTAATGATTTTATTTCGACCATGAGTCACCTTATCCTTTTCTTTAATGTGTTTCTAACCTTTTTAAACTGAAGAAATGTTTATAATAAAATAACATTTTCGAACATTATTAAAGAGCCCCTCTTCTTCCTTATAAAAGGACACCACTTCTAACCCATTCCTAACACCTCTAAGGACCTTTGTATCGTCCAAACCCTACCCCAATAAGATCTCAAGATCCCTATATTCCGTATATAAGCTTTATCTTAGGTAGAAGGCACTTCAAACAATCATTTTGGTTCAAACCAAAGAGAGTTACCCAATTTTAATGTAACCGTTTCTCTTAAATTCTTTTCTTTTGTTTTACTTCTCTAACCCCTAAACTCTTTTTATTACTTTATTTTATAACAAAAACAGTATACTAAATATAATAGGATGTTTTTATGATAATTTTTTAAACTACACTTACACAAACCTCCATCTAATGGGTAAATAACATACTGTTTCTGTGGATGGGAAACTAACACCTCACAAAACGGTGATTGTTCAATTATCTCATACCGCCTCTCATGGTGGCCATTAAGATGGAACTTTATTTATATATGATATATATAATGTTTATTTTTTCTTTATTCTTCTGTATTTTTCATTTATATCATACCTTTATGCTTTCCATTATGGGTAAACACGATAATTTCTTTTGAGGAAGTGTGGACTACCACCCCCTCAAAGTGATATGACTCGTTCATGCCATACGTGGGATGTATAAAAGATGTATTTAATGAAATTATATATGATATTATAAAATAACTACAATATAACTATGTATCATTAATTTTTCATTCCATTAAAATATGAAATAGAAATGAAAGTAGCATTCATGCGTACGTACGACTTACCGTCTCCATCAACGATGCATTTCATTTTTTATCACCAAATGTTATGTACTGTTATAAATACATATATATATACATGATAAATATGATATATATGATATCTAAATCATGAATATAATTCTTTATATAATGTACTTTTGACCACATGTACAAATTGTAATTATAACAAATTCATTTTTGACTCAACTTTCGAACATCGACAATATGTCCAATACAAACTCAGAAAATTAACTAATTGTTATTTTAAGGTAATAAGTGATATAAAGGGAATAATAAACTTGATAAAGGGTTATTAATCAAGTATAAATTAACTTATGTTTATTATTCAGTAAGAACAAGGAACAAACAAGTCAAGCCAGACAAGAGGTAAGGGGTTTCTTATCTCACTTTTAATTCTATGAGATTTCCATTGTTTTCCACCGATTTATTTCATGTGGTTTATTTTTTACTTAAATTTGATATATATTACCATGATTCTCTTTAAATTCATGGTATTATGTTATTAATTTTTTTGTTATTAACTTTTTTTCATATGACTCAATTGATTATAATGTTTTAAGGGGTTTTCATCTCACTTTTTATTCCCATGAGATTCATGCTATATTGACACAATTTTCCTTTTGTGTGTTTTATGTACTCCCCATGATTGTATTAATTGTGTAATATACTTAAATTTATGGGTATTTATATCTTAATTGTATGATCCGTATTTCATGGGGTGTATGTTTCATAACTTACCAAATCAGTAAGGGAACCTTTCACCCTCCTCTTTTGAAAAGACTTCTTTTTTGTTATGTATTTTAATTTACATCTTCTTATGTTGGGATATGTTATTATATATCCTTATTACTGTAAATTTTTTGTCCATGTGATGAGATACCCTTTTTCTCTCATCAAACCATTTTCTGAATTTTAAAGTGACAACGTTTGGCTATCAAATTTCTGTAAGGGAACTTCTTCACCCAATTTCAATTCTTTGGGTTAAACTTCTACTTCTTGATTATGTCATGATATGAATATGTTTGAATAACACTGATTTTTCACACTTAATATATACTTATATTGAGTGTATTGTTATTTTTCACACATTATTATGTAATTGATTTATCCTTAATCTAAGGATACAGTTTTTATAAGGGATTTAATCTCAATTTACATTCCATTGAGACTCCATTGTTGTCATGAACCAATTCACTCTTATGTAGTGTATATACTGTCCTTTGGAATATTATATCATGAATTCATTTATTCTCATGATATTATAAAGTTCTGATTAAATTTTATTCCTCAATTATTTATATTCAAGCATCTCTCATTTTGTTAAAAACTCTTTAACATAAATATCATATTAAATGTTTTAAAGATTTATTCTTATAAATATTTCTCATTAATGTCCATGTTTTCAAAATGATTTTTAGGATTTATTTATATGGACATTAATGTTTTCAAATGATAATTCATTAATTTATTCAAAGTGTTATGGGACACATTGATTCAAAAATATCTTATTAAATGTTTTAAATGGTTTTTAAAATGGTTTGATAAAGCATTGTTTATTTCAATATCTTGATTTGATATATTGGAATGTGTAAATTTTATCTTTCCTTTATACTTGTGTATTGTGTTATGATTATGTTATGGTTATTTGTCATTATTTACGTATACGGGTGGTTCTGTGATAAACCTAGTTTGGGTGAGCCTGAGATAGATCTATAATTCATTGAGTAACGTGATGGAGGTAAACGTAAATGTTTCTCTGAAGAGATTTAGGGAATATACTATGATGGGTATTCCAAATGCGACTCACTATGTAGCTTTGGTAGTTACAATGTAAGTATGTTATGAATTCCATAAGTTACCTTTATTATTTATGATTTCTATATGTTATTCATAAATCTTATGATTTCGTAAGGTGTGTTATGATTGAAAAGTTTTGGTTTCATTTATTTGATTTATTGGTGGGCTAATATTTTCCTTCCTTATTTTATAACCCTTACTCAGGTTTTTTGTGCTCATATGAAGTTTTTGAAATGTTTTTCCGAGGACATAAAGTGGAATAGGGACAATGATGAGATCAAGGAAAAGTCATGTTGTCTAAAACATGGAACAAGACATGTTTTTATCAATAGATTTTATTTTATAAAAAAAATGGATACTGAGTAGTAGTGTCTACATGTAATATTCAAGTTGATATGTAATAGTTATGGAATAATTCCCAAAAACTCTAAACCTGAAAAGATCCCCAGTGTGAATTATTCATTTAATTCAAGATTATATAATGTTTAAGGCCAAGTCCTTATAGTTGGTATCAGAGGTTGTTTTACCTAACATTAGAGGTTAGGGTATTCTTTAATCATAACTGACATTTCCATAATGGTTAAGATTTCAGAAAGAGTCATAGTTTTTTTAGATAAAGTGTATGAGTTTCGGATAATATGAATAATTATATCTTATTATTTACCCTCCTAGTAAGATATTATATGATGATTTTACTAATATACTCACACTGACATTTTTCTTTTTAGTAAATGGTTGGATCTAGGAGGAACCAAAGTTATAGTGGATATGAAGAAAACTGTGACGGTTTTCTGAATGGGAAATTAAATGAAATGGGAGCTACAATGAGAACTCTTATGGTTATTCTCTACCAACTATATGGAGTCATGATTCACCACCTTAACCATGGTGATTTTTATAAGGCATCAAATATGTGAGAAACAAATCCCTATAGAAGTTGAGGGAATAATCATAAATGTAAGTATGTTAAAAAACCTATGTGTCAAGGATGTGGAAAGAAACACCTAGGAAAATGTTTCAAAGGGACAGGAAGATGCTATAGATGTGGAAATGAAAGTCATAAAGCAAGAAACTGGCATGGAAAAGGAAGCATCTAGTTGACTCTAGGAAAGGGAAAGAAGTTCTTTCTAAGGGATAAATTGAATTTTTTAAATGTCGTTTTCATGGTCATTATATAAATAGATTTTCTATGAACAAGTTTCAGGAATGGGATCACCATGATTGTACAAATATATTTTTTACCAATACTTAATTCCATTCCGATTGAGGATGAAGAAACTAACAATGAATAATGAAGGGTATAGATTATTTCTTAACATATGTTTTGATATTATTGAATCTTAGGATATGATTCATGATTTCTTTTGTAGGAAAGATGTATTTCAAAATAATTTGGAAAGTAATAGTTAATGGATCATGAAGAATGTTGAATGAGTAAGAAGTCAACATATAATGGATTCAAGAGTTATGGTAGATTTTAGGATGGTGAAATGCTTAAAAGTATTAAGGTTCTTTTGATTATAGGATTGCATTACAAGCCTTTTTATAGTATGTTTAACCCTGAAGTTTCATATATGAAAATTTTATTCAAGGAATTAATATCTTTTCTTTTGTGGATTTAGTTATAATGAACCATTTGGGTATATATGATCCTTGAATTTGAGGAAATTACAGGATGATACATTTTTGGATGCAAAATGAAAGTTATTAGATAACATTCATTGTTAAAATATGTTATGGTTATTTTTGACGAATTTATCTCTTTTTGGTAATATTATAAAATTATATAGTTTTTGAAAAAGGACAACACACATACTGTGTGACAACCCATCATGTCGGACAAAGGTGTGGGAATCAAACCCGTAACCCAAATGCGACTGGGATTTATCACCTACCACTGGACAACGTGAAGTCCCTCGTTAGTATAACTAATTATTTTTAATTAGATGATTTGGTGAATCAAGAATAAGTTGATTTTTGGTTATATATGGAAATGATTAACCTATCATGGAGAATATGTGATTAGTTTAATTAATTTTCAACATGATACATTAAGAGTAACTGATGTTATTTAGAGATAAATTTTTAGATTTATTGTGGAAGACTCTGTGATCAAATTATTCTATGTTTTGAGTTTCAATAATAGTTTGGGTTACTTTGAAAAAAATTTAGGACAGTTGTGTATTGAATGGTCTTTGATGAACTTTGTGTTTTGTTTAACAAATTTTAGAGATTAAGAGTAGTTTTTATTTTTTTAAATGATTATCCTTTTTTAGGATTATTTGATCGTGTACTAACCATTTTTGTTTGGTTAAGGTCTAAAGACATGGGAAATATATAGTTCATCTTTTGTGGATTTTGTGATTCTCTCAAAGCTGATTATAGTGCTCTTAATGTGAACAAGTCATCCTAAATACTCATCATTTTGAGAAAATATGAGTTTAAATTAGAAATCTAGTAAAGGATGAAAGTCTATATGAAAAGTATGTTTCCTTATGTGTTTAGTTATACTCATAAATAAATTCCTCAGTGAATAGTAACTTAAAACAAAAAAGTTGACTGTTAACTTTTCCTACTAGGGAATCAAAGACTGTTTGACCCATCACAAGTTTGTGATTTTCTGGTGGTTAACATTCTCCTAATCATGTTTTCTATCACTCTCCATCAGAACATGATGTTTTTTTTCTCCTATATATCCATGTTTTCATGGAATACTAGTATCTATTGTCTTAGGTAACCTTTGTACTTCTCTTCCTTTATTTTAAAGTGATAGTTTTATTGACTCTTTTTCCAATGTGGGGTTTCAATGTAGTTTCTTATCCCAATCTTTTTAAAATTGTGAGGATGCAATTCCCAAAAGGGGGGATGGATGTAAAATCTCAGGTAAATAAAGAATATGACATTTTCATATTTATTAAAATATGTAAATTAATTATTAATTTTACTTAGAAGGGTATTCCATGTTCAATGGTGTACCTGATACACAACAACGGGTTTCTTTGAAATCTTACATTGCACACAATGTTAGGTTATAATGAAAAATAATAATATAATATTATTTTAAATGGTAGTTAATGCCTAGATGTTGTAACGGTGGGAATTAACAGAACTAGCTAGAAAAATTATTAAACATGTTTTTTAAATGTTTTTACATTTATTCAATAAGTGTTAGAGGCTTAAAATAAGAAAAGAATTCGATTTTATGCATAAATACTCTAATATTCACTAAAAGGTCGATTTACCGCCTTTTGATGGTGAACCCTCCTTAAATCTAGTTTTGGTCACTTTTATATGTTCTACATGACCAAATAAAATTATTCTTTAGAATTAGGATACCAAAATTTACTTTGGGTATTTTTCTGATAAAATTCAATTTTTAATGAATTGTGAAAATATTGTATTTTAATTCAAATATGATTTTTGATATAATTAATTTATATGGGTATATTATCTTTTTAATTGGTTTTAAAGTGTAATTAGATTTTTTTTTAACATTTAATCCAGTGGTGGTCATTGTAATTAATTTTACTTTAAAATTGGACATAAACAAGTGTCAATCTTTTTATAGATATTGTTTCTTAAAAACACGCTATTTGCTTTGACAATGGGAATTAATTTTAAATTAATTACTACAACTGAAATGTTTTAAATTTTGTAAAATATACATCATTTTTAATTCAGAATATCAAATATATCTTAGGCATAATTTTTTGTGTTTTTCTGAAAAACTTCAATTTTTTATGAATAGTGAAACTACTAAGTAGTAGTTAAAAACTGACATTTTCATTCAAATGAAATATTACTACTTCTGTGAATTGAATTTTAAAAATCCAACATACATGGTTGTTATTATTAAGTAAAATGTGGTTTAATAAGATACAAATATTTTTTGGTGAATAGTAACATTTGACTTTTATTTATCGCGGTTAAAGGTAAATAGGGTAATTCTTGGTAAAAAGAATATTATAATAATATAAAATTACCTTAACATTTGTCCTAACCTTATTGGATGAGTCATGGCCGACCATGGGCATCCTTGGGCCGATTTTGGGACCCCATAGAGCCACATGGGAGTGATAATGAAAATTTAGATTAATTAATTTAAAATAAAGACAAAAATGACACAATAATATATCTTTTAGAAAATCAATTTTTACATGGCATTATATGAGTTATATTTTCAACTATAAATATGAATTGGAAAGCTAAAAATATTTCCTACATCATGTTATTTTGTTTATAATTTTTAAACATCAAATAAATAAAATTATTTATGACACAACAATGATGCAGTCCTTACCTCATTAATAAATTATTTAAATAAATAATTTTATAAATATTAAAACAATATCCAAAACCTATTCAATTCTTATTGGATGATTTCATTTCGACCATGAGTCACCTTATCTTTAACTTTAATGTTTTTTTACCCTTTGAAACTGAAGAAAAGTTTATAATAAAATAACATTTTCAAACATTCCTAAAGAGACCCTCTTCTTCATTATATAAGGACACCACTTCTAACCAATTTCTCACACCACTCAAGCCCCTTGGATCATCCAAACCCTGCCCAAATAATCTCTCATGTTCCTTCTCTTACACCTAGAATCCTTACCTTAGGTAGAAGGATCTTCAAGAAATCTTTTTGCTTCAAACCAAAGGGAGTTACCCGATTTTAAGGTAATGGTTTCTCTTAAATTATTTTCTTTTATTTCACTTATGCAACCCCTAAACTCATTTTATTCCTTTATTTTATAATAACACCATTATCCATAATATACTAGTATATTTTTATGAGAAGTATTCAAACTACACTTACACACACCTCAATCTAATGGGTAAAGATCATACTATTTCTGTGGATGGAAAACTAACGCCTCACGAAATGATGATTATTCAATTATCTCTTACCACCTCTCATGGTGGACATTAAGATGTCACTGTATTTATATATGATATATATTATGTTTGTGTTTTCTTTATGCTTCTGTATTTTTCATTTATAGCATACCTTTATGGATTCCATTATGGGTAAATGTGATAATTTCATTTGAAAAAGTGCAGACTACCGCCCCCTCAAAGTGATATGACTCGTCCATGCCAAACGGGGGATGAATAAAGGATGGATTTAAAGAAATTATATATTATATTTTACTGGAATTACAATATTCTTATGTATCATTAGGTTTTCATTCCATTATAATATGAAATATAAATGGAAGTAGCGTTCATTCGTACGTACGACATACTGTCTCCATGAATAGTGCATTTCATTTCTTATCTCCAAATGCTATGTACTATTATAAATACACATATATATACTAGATATATATGATATATAAGATATCTAAATCATGAATATAATTATGGAGATAATGTACTTTTTACCACATGCACAAATTGTAATTATAATAAGTTCATTTTTGACTCAAGTTCCGAACATCGACAAAATGTCCAATACGAACTCAAAAAATTAACTAATTGTTATTTCTGGGTAATAAGTGATATAAATGGAATAATAAAATTGAAAAATGGTTCTTAATCAAGTACAAATTAACATATGTTTATTATTAAGGAAGAACAAGGAACAAACAAGTCAGGTCGGACATGAGGTAAGGGGTTTCTTATCTCACTTTTAATTCTGTGAGATTTCCAATGTTCACCACTTATTTATTGCATGTGGTGTATTTTGTACTTACATTTGATATATATTATCATTATTATCCTTATATTCCTGGTATTCTGTGATTCATTTGGTGTTTATTAACTTTGGGTCATATGACTCGATTGATTACAACATGGTAATGGGTTTTTATCTCACTTTTTATTCCCATGAGATTCATGCTATACTGCCACTATTTTCCTTTTGTGTGGTTTATGTAATTCCCATGATTGTATTCATTGTTTAATATACTTAAATTTAGGGGTATTAACATCTTTATTATATGATCATTCTTTCATGGGGTTTATGTTTTGTAAGTTACCAAATTGGTAAGGTAAACTTTCACTATCCTCTTTTTAAAGGACTTCTGTAACACCCCAAGCTTCCATGGTACGTTTCCCTTCAAATAATGCGATAGCGTGTGTTGTACGCAACCTCGAGTTCTAACACACACCAAAACTAATTAAACTAGCCGTTGTGAATAGTAATACCTACTTTTTGAAATCATATATATTTTATATTTCAAAATAGACTTCATTTTTGGATTCGGAATATTGAAATTATCCTAGGGTGAAATTTTGGTACTTTTCGGATAACTTTAATATTTTAATGAATAGTGAAAATTACTAAATTTTAATTAAAAACAACTTTTTTAATCAAAATAATTTATAGTGATAAATTGTGAATTTGAGTGGTTTTAAAGTATATTTAGAATATATTTTTACCATTTAATATAATGTTGGTCATTGGACATAATTTTACAATTAAACCGAACATAAACAAGTGTCAATCTTTTGATAGTTATTACCTCTTAAAAACACGCTTTTTGTTTTGACAGCGGGAATTAATTTTAAATTAATTTCTGCCACTTCTGTGTTTTGAATTTAGAAAAATGGATTCCATATTTGGAATCAGGATGTCCAAACTGTGTAAATAGGTAACTTTTATTTTTAGACATTTTGAATAATTACTGTGGTAAATATTTTATTTACCATGGTTAAGGGTAAATCCGGTAAATAAGGGTTAAACAAATAATATTATAATAATACAAAATTACCCTAAAACGTGTGCTAACCTTATTGGTGGACACATACCCGACCATGAGCATCCTTGGGTCAATTTGGGGACCCCTTGGAGCCACTTGTATGTGGTAGGGACACTTTATATTAATAAAGTTAAAATAAAAATAAAAATGGCATAAGCTTACATCTTTTAGAAGAACAATTTTTACATAGGGTTATACATGTTGAATTTTCGATTATAAATATTCATTAGAAAGATAAAAAGATTTCCCACATAATTATATTTTATTTATAATTTTTAGACATCAAATAATTTAAATTATTAATGACACAATAATGATGCAATGTTTACCTCATTAATAAATCATTTAAATAAATAAGATTATAATGATTAAAATATTATCTAAAACCTGTCCAATTATTATTGGTTGATGTTATTTAGAATATTAGTCATCTTATCTTAGACCTCAATTATTTTTGGACCATTATAAACCGAATATAATTATATTATAAAGTAATACTTTCACTCTTTCCTAAAGAGCCCCTCTTCTCCCTTATAAAAGGAGACCACTTCTACTCATTCCTCACACCTCTAAAGCCACTTGGCTCGTCCAAACTCTGCCCAACTAAGCTCCCCACATCCCTCTCCTCCTCCTTGAAGCTTCCCCTTAGGCACAAATCATTTCAAGAAGTCCTTTGGTTCCAACCAAAGTTAGTTACCTAAATTAAAGGTAACGATTTCTCTTAAATTATTTTCCTTTATTTTGCTTCTCCAACCCCCAAACTCTTTTTATTTCCTTTCTTTTGTAACAACACCAGTATCCGCAATATACTAGGATGTTGTTATAAGAAGGATTAAAACTACACATACACACAACTCCATCTAATGGATGATGAACATAATGTTTCTGTGGATGGAAAACTAACGCCTCACGAAACGATGATTGTTCAAATATATCTTACCGCCTCTCATGGTGGCCATTATGATGGCACTGTAATTAAATATGATATTAATGATATATATTTTATATATAAGCTTCTGTAATTCCATTTTATTTCATACCATTATTCGTTTCATGTTGTATATACATACGATAATTTCATTTGAGGAAGTGCGGACTACCGCCCCCTTAAAATGATATGACTCGTTCATACCACACATGGAACGTATAAAGGATGGTGTTAATGAACTTAAGTAACATATATAAAATATTATATTATACTGGAATAGTAATATACCTATGTATCATTTGGATTCAATTCTTTTAAAATAAAAATTAAATGGAAGTAGCGTTCGTGCGTACGTACGGACTACCGTCTCCACGAACGCGGTGAGATCCATCCTCCATCGTATCCATTCAAGTCTTATTCTCATTTTAGGGTTAAAAATAATGTTAATATCATTCTGATTATGAATAATATTTAATCTATCGATTAAAAACATGTCTTACGTAACCAAACATTTAAGAAGAACGAATCGATTATCACATGAAACGACGATAATACTAAGATATTATTAATAAAGCAATGTTAAAAGATCATATATGATATCATATTAATGTATATGACTCTTGTATAATTTAATAACAATTATTTCACCATTATACAGGAGGTTAACCGACCCCAACAAAGGAAAAGTACAAGGTAAGGGTTATTTCACAATCTCTTCATTATCCGAGGTTGTTTATACGTAATAATCTACTGGGATCTCTTTATCATCCACATCCATGTTTCTTAAAAATGCATTTCAAAACATTTTTACTATTTACTAGAATATGATTTAAATTCATTTATACCCTTTTTGACTTTTATAAGTGGTTTATAAAGGAATCTTTCGGTCGTTTTCAAAACAAGGTCCTTTTTAACCTTTTCGACAGAATTAAGGTAAGAATGTTTTTTTTAACTTATACGGCGGGTGCGGCTATTTTCCGCCGTTATAAAATCTTCAAAGCTTACCTTACAAGCTTATAATAATATTCTCAAAGAAAATGTTTTATTTTATATGGATCTTAAATTATTTCAAAATAAAAGGAGATATTTCTTTAAAAAGAATTTTGATTTCATCTATGTCAACATCCTTTGATGGATTTTAAGATTATTTGAAGTTGATTTATTATGATACAAAACATCTATATTGTATTGAAGGTTTTGTAATATGTTTGACTATGGATGTACTATTTTTATACCATTCATAGTTTATGGTGAAATTATTGACATTTCGTATGCTAGTTTTAATACGAATGTTTATGTTATGTTTAAACCTTTTCATATGGGAATGCATTGGACTTAATAAGTGACGGGTGGAGCCCGCTATAGCTCCTCGATGCATCGATAGGTCTCATTAGACAAACTAGTGTCTTGGCACAAGGCCTTGACAAAATCTTATTTGTAGTCTTGGCACGAGGCCTTGGCTATGTGGTTATGATATTCTGGCATTATGCATTCCATCATTATGAAAGTGGTTATTGATTTTGCATGTGATTATTCGATTAGTAGAATAACCATGTGAGTAAGTAAATGGAATTATTTCATTTTATTTATGCCATACTATGTTAAATGTTCAAGTTGAAAGGCTTTTGTTTTAGTTATACATTGCCTTAAAGGTTTATTCTTATTTATGAAAGTTTCCGCTATATTGTTATCCTTACTGGGCATTTGAGCTCACCCCTTTTATATGTTTTATTTTTCCCAGGAAGTGAAGAAATAAATTATGAATGACCTGTAGGGATATTATGTGGGGATATGAGTGTGGATTATGGAGACTTTATGTTGTTGTAGTAGTTTTTCATTTTATGATGTAATGTAAAACCTATGAATATATCTAGTGTTTCCAAGGCTACTAAACCAATCGGTCTTTCAAGATTTGATCTTTCTTGTGATCATGCCAATGTTATGTAATAATGCACCGACTCTGGGTAGCTGGGGTCGGGGCGTTATAGTTGGTATCAGAGGAAGTTTTGTACAAACCTTGGAAGCTAGATTTAGATAAACTCTGATTAGAGCACGTAGACCTAAGATGAACTTTGAGGATTAGTATAGAAGAACTTCCTAGAATTTTGGTATTGTAGAGATTTTGTGAGTTTTCTGAGCAATACATCCCTGTCTGGATACGAGCAGGTAGAGGCGGCTCTGGCACAGATGTACCTAGGGGTAAAACCCGAAAACACCGCTTTGATCTAGACTCGAACGGGAACTGGTGCACGGCAACGGGCCTTGCTGCACTCTTGGTTACGACACTCCCGGGGGATATGCTTAGGATAACTCTCACTATCTTTACAAATCATTATGAAGGGTTTATGAGTATATACTTCTCAAAGAAAACATTTTTATGATTATGGATTATATCCATAAATAATTCAATTTATGTTAAGTGTTTTATAAGTATGGGATTATGTATTTTGATTCATCAACTGATCTAGTTTATGCCATTGTTTAGAAATTGCGCCTAGTGGAAGAAATGGAAACCGTATCAATGAACGCACTACATGTAGGGATTTCCCTCCTGATCAAGATAATTATAGTGGGGCTGGTGATGCAACTGGTGCCGATCAGCTAATCACCATACTGGGAGAACTTACTCAGGTTATGAATAATAACCTTACCCGTATGGAGCACCCTGATCCGTAGCGTGGAGGATCAATGTTAGATCGATTCATGAGGCAACAACCACCAACGTTCAATGGGAGTACAAATCCCTTAGTAGCTGAGCAATGGATAAATTCCCTAGAGAAAATCTTTCAGGCTTTGGGGAGCAGTGAAAGGGAAAAAGTTATCATGGCAGTTTACCGCCTCACTGGAGATGCTGATCAATGGTGGTCATTGATTCAAAACATGAAGGAAGATGGTGAAGTATCAAATATGGAGTGGACGGAGTTCAAAGATCTGTTTTTAGAAAAATACTTTCCTCGCGACCATCGAGCAGATATGGAAAGACAATTTCTGAGTCTGAGACAAAAGGAGGATGAGAATGTCACAAAGTATGAGGCTAACTTTACAAGGTTAGCGAGGTATGCTAGAGATTATATTCGCAACCCAAGAAGTAATATTGATCGTTTCTTTGATGGGTTAAAACCATTTCTCCGTCGAGCATTAGTCTCACAATCCTTTTCATCGTACGAAGACATTGTCTCATGTGCTATCAAGACCGAAAAGTAATTCTCTAAGTCTTATGACTTTAAAGAAAAGCAAGAGAAGAAGAGACCTGCTGATCAATCTGGGAATGGAAATAAGGGGAAGAAAGGAAAGGTTGAATATCCATCATGTGGTAAATGTGGGAAGAAACACCCCGGTACTTGCTTGAAGGGAATGGGAGTCTGTTACAAGTGTGGTGAAAAAGGCCACCAAGCTCATGATTGCAAGGGGAAGAAGGAAGCTACCAACGTTCAGTGCTACAATTGCAGGGAGATGGGGCATTATGAAAATTCATGCCCTAAGCGTCAGGAGAACTTACCTCAGAAAAGCCAAGGGATCAAGGCCAGGCTTATGCTATCACTACTGCTGAGATAGAAGCTCCGAAAGACGTGGTGGCAGGTAATTTAATGGTTTCCTCAAGTTTAGCAAATGCATTATTTGATTCTGGATCATCGCATTGTTTCATATCTTCCCAATTTGCTAAGAAAATTAGATATTTACAATTTGATTTAATAAGGGAGTTGTCAGTTGAAACTCCTAAGGGAAGTATCGTTGCAACAAAGTTTTGTGAATCAGTCCCCATTAGAGCACATAAATTTTCTTTATCTGCTGATCTCATCGTCATACCTATGATTGAGTTTGATATAATCCTCTGTATGGACTGGCTTTCGGATTATGATGCGAAGATTTATTGTAAGAAGAAAGGGGTTACGATTCTTGATGATAATGATAAGGAACACCTTATTTTTAGAGCAGAATCATCACCACCTAATTCTTATTTAGATCCACCCTCAATAGCTCAACTAAATTCAATTATTGGGGAGGAAGAGAATGAAATAACTGCGGGTGAAGAAAGGAATGTTCAAATAGAGGATGTACCTGTTGTGAAAGAATTTGTAGATGTATTTCCAGAAGATTTACCTGGACATCCTCCAGAACGAGAAGTTGAGTTTTCTATTGATTTGATTCCCGGATCAAGGCCTATATCGAAGACCCCTTATAGAATGGCCACTGTAGAGTTAGTCGAACTAAAGAAACAACTAGAGGAATTGAGTAATAAGGGATTTATTCTCCCTAGTGTTTCTCCATGGGGAGCCCCTGTTCTTTTTGTTAAAAAGAAAGATGGATCTATGAGGTTATGTATCGACTAGAGGGAGATCAATGCTATAACGATAAAGAACAAGTATCCCCTACCTCGTATTGATGATTTATTTGACCAACTGCATGGAGCTCAATACTTTTCAAAGATTGACCTTCGATCTGGATACCATCAGTTGTGTGTGAAGAAGGAAGAGATTCCGAAAACAGCATTTCGAACCAGGTACGGGCATTACGAGTTTACTGTAATGCCGTTTGGATTGACTAATGAACCCTCTGTATTCATGGATCTAATGAATAGAGTTTTCAAGGAGTATCTCAATGAATTTGTGGTGGTATTTATTGATGATATCTTGGTATACTCCAAAACCTACGAAGATCATGAAAATCACTTGCGCATTATCTTTAAGACTCTGAGGAGGCATGAATTATATGGGAAGTTTAGCAAGTGTAAATTCTGGATTCAGGAGATTTCTTTTCTTGGCCATATTGTCTCTAAAGATGGAATCTCTGTTGATCCTTCTAAGACCAAGGCAATCCAAGAATGGCCAGCACCTACGAGTATAACTGAGGTACGTAGTTTTATTGGCTAGGCAGGTTATTATCGACGTTTCGTCCAGAATTTTGCCCGATTGGCTAACCCATTAACGAAGCTCACACGTAAAGGTGTTAAATTTGTTTGGACAAAAGAGTGTGAAAAATGTTTCGAAGAACTGAAGAGAAGATTAGTCAATGCTCCTATATTGACTCTACCATCGGGGAATGATGGGTTCGTTATTTATAGTGATGCATCGAAGAAAGGACTTGGTTGTGTCCTTATGCAGAATGATAGAGTTATTGCCTATGCATCACGACAGTTGAAAATTCATGAACAAAACTATCCTACTCATGATCTCGAGTTATCAGCAGTGATCTTTGCTTTGAAGATATGGAGGCACTACCTCTATGGTGAAAAATGTGAGATTTATACTGATCACAAGAGTTTGAAGTATATTTTCTCACAAAAAGAACTCAACATGAGGCAAAGGTGATGGCTTGAATTACTCAAGGATTATGATTGCACGATACAATACCACCCAGGGAAGGCAAAAAAGGTGGCAGATGCTTTGAGTAGAAAAGACCATGGAGTTTTGAACAATATGAGAATTGAAAGGGATCCAATTTTCATGGATCTAGTGAAGATGGACATGGGAATAACCAGGGAAGGTGAAACATCAATGCTTTTTCAAATGGTTGCCAAACCATCTTTACTAGAAAGGATTAAGAGTTCTCAGACCGATGATGAAGAATTCCAAAAGAAGATTAAAGCTGTGAATGATGGGAGATTGAGAGACTTTGTGTATGAAGATGGAATTTTGAAATTCGGGAAGAGACTTTGTGTTCCCAATATACCTGATCTAAAAAGGAAATTGCTGGATGATGCTCATAGTTCCAATTTCTCTATACACCCTGGGAGCACCAAAATGTATAGAGATTTGAAGGAACATTTTTGGTGGGACAACATGAAGAGGGAGATTGCTGATTTTGTGTCAAGATGTATGGTTTGTCAACAAGTGAAAGCTGGAAGGCAACATCCTGGAGGAGTCATGCAAGCTCTTCCCATACCGGAGTGGAAATGGGACAATGTTACGATGGACTTTGTCATGGGGCTACCAAAGACTCCTAGAAGGAACGATGCAATATGGGTTATTGTTGATCGTCTTACCAAGACAGCACATTTTCTTGCTATAAGAGAAGATCTACCCCTGGAACGTCTAGCAAGACTATATATTAATGAAGTTGTGAGACTTCAGGGAGTACCCCTATCGATTGTTTCTGATCGTGATCCCCGTTTAACTTCAAGATTTTGGAAAAGTCTTCAGAAATACCTGGATACTGAACTTCATTTGAGCACTGCTTACCACCCTCAAAGAGATGGACAATCAGAACGGACTATTCAAACCTTAGAAGGCATGTTGAGATCTTGCTCACTTGACTTTCAGGGTATGTGGGATCAATATTTACCATTGGTAGAATTTTCCTATAATAATAGCTTCCATTCAAGTATTCAGATGGCACCATATGAAGCGTTATACGGAAAGAGATGTCGTACACCAACCTGTTGGGATGACGTTGGTGAAAGAAAACTTGTAGGCCCAGAACTGGTGGAGGAAACGGTGGAAAAGGTGAAGGTAATCCAAAATCACATCAAAGCAGCTCAAAGTAGGCAGAAGAGCTATGCCGATAATCGAAGGAAGGATTTGG
Source organism: Viscum album (assembly GCA_963277665.1). Classification (NCBI taxonomy): domain Eukaryota; kingdom Viridiplantae; phylum Streptophyta; class Magnoliopsida; order Santalales; family Viscaceae; genus Viscum; species Viscum album. The sequence continues at coordinate 71,386,432 of OY728161.1, forward strand.
AATTTCAGGTCGGTGATCAGGTTTTCCTAAAGGTATCTCCATGGAAGGGAGTCATACGTTTTGGTAAGAAAGGTAAATTGAGTCCCAGGTACATCGGACCTTTCGAAATTCTAGAACGAATTGGGGTTGTAGCTTACCGATTGGCAATGCCGCCAAGTCTCTCCAAAGTTCACGATGTGTTCCATGTATCTCTGTTGAGAAAATACATGCCTGACCCAACGCATGTACTCACCTATGAGGAATTAGAACTGGAACCCGATCTCTCTTATTGTGAAGAGCCCGTCAAGATTCTTGATACAAGAGAACAAGTACTGAGAAACCGGACGACACGTCTGGTAAAAGTTTTGTGGAGAAATCATAAGATGGAAGAGGAAACGTGGGAACCCGAGGAACTTATGATGAAGAACCACCCGAGTCTTTTTATGCAGTAATACCCTAGAAATTGCAAGGATGCAATTATTTGAAGGAGGGGATAATGTAACACCCCAAGCTTCCATGGTATGTTTCCCTTCGAATAATGCGATAGCGTGTGTTGTACACAACCTCGAGTTCTAACACACACCACAACTAATTAAACTAGGCATTATGAATAGTAATACCTAATTTTTGAAATCATATATATTTTATATTTCAAAATAGACTTCATTTTTGGATTCGGAATATTGAAATTAGCCTAGGTTGAAATTTTGGTACTTTACGGATAACTTTAATATTTTGATGAATAGTGAAAATTACTAAATTTTAATTAAAAACAACTTTTTTAATCAAAATAAGTAATAGTGATAAATTGTGAATTTGAGTGGTTTTAAAGTATATTTAGAATATATTTTTACCATTTAATATAATTTTGGTCATTGGACATAATTTTACAATTAAACCGAACATAAACAAGTGTCAATCTTTTGATAGTTATTACCTCTTAAAAACACGCATTTTGTTTTGACAGCGGGAATTAATTTTAAATTAATTTCTGCCACTTATGTGTTTTGAATTTAGAAAAATGGATTCCATATTTGGAATCAGGATGTCCAAATTGTGTAAATAGGTAACTTTTATTTTTAGACATTTTGAATAATTACTGTGGTAAATATTTTATTTACCATGGTTAAGGGTAAATCCGGTAAATAAGGGTTAAAAAATAATATTATAATAATACAAAATTACCCTAAAACGTGTCCTAACCTTATTGGTGGACACATACCCGACCATGAGCATCCTTGGGTCAATTTGGGGACCCCTTGGAGCCACTTGTATGTGGTAGGGACACTTTATATTAATAAAGTTAAAATAAAAATAAAAATGGCATAAGCTTACATCTTTTAGAAGAACAATTTTTACATAAGGTTATACATGTTGGATTTTCGATTATAAATATTCATTAGAAAGATAAAAAGATTTCCTACATAATTATATTTTATTTATAATTTTTATACAGCAAATAATTTAAATTATTAATGACACAATAATGATGCAATGTTTACCTCATTAATAAATCATTTAAATAAATAAGATTATAATGATTAAAATATTATCTAAAACCTGTCCAATTATTATTGGTTGATGTTATTTAGAATATTAGTCATCTTATCTTCGACCTCAATGATTTTTGGACCATTATAAACCGAATATAATTATATTATAAAGTAATACTTTCACTCTTTCCTAAAGAGCCCCTCTTCTCCCTTATAAAAGGAGACCACTTCTACTCATTCCTCACACCTCTCAAGCCACTTGGCTCGTCCAAACTCTGACCAACTAAGCTCCCCACATCCCTCTCCTCCTCCTTGAAGCATCCCTTTAGGCAGAAATCATTTCAAGAAGTCCTTTGGTTCCAACCACAGTGAGTTACCTAAATTAAAGGTAACGATTTCTCTTAAATTATTTTCCTTTATTTTGCTTCTCCAAACCCCAAACTCTTTTTATTTACATTCTTTTGTAACAACACCAGTATCCTCAATATACTAGGATGTTGTTATAAGAAGGATTCAAACTACACATACACACAACTCCATCTAATGGATGATGAACATAATGTTTCTGTGGATGACAAACTAACGCCTCACGAAATGATGATTGTTCAAATACATCTTACCGCCTCTCATGGTGGCCATTATGATGGCACTGTAATTAAATATGATATTAATGATATATATTTTATATATAAGCTTCTGTAATTCCATTTTATTTCATACCATTATTCGTTTCATGTTGTATATACATACGATAATTTCATTTGAGGAAGTGCGGACTACCGCCCCCTTAAAATGATATGACTCGTTCATACCACACATGGAACGTATAAAGGATGGTGTTAATGAACTTAAGTAACATATATAAAATATTATATTATACTGGAATAGTAATATACCTATGTATCATTTGGATTCAATTCTTTTAAAATAAAAATTAAATGGAAGTAGCGTTCGTGCGTACGTACGGACTACCGTCTCCACGAACGCAGTGAGATCCATCCTCCATCGTATCCATTCAAGTCTTATTCTCATTTTAGGGTTAAAAATAATGTTAATATCATTCTGATTATGAATAAGATTTAATCTATCCATTACAAACATGTCTTACGTAACCAAACATTTAAGAAGAACGAATCGATTATCACCTGAAACGACTATAATACTAAGATATTATTAATAAATCAATGTTAAAAGATCATATATGATATCATATAAATGTATATGATTCTTGTATAATTTAATAACAATTATTTCAACATTATACAGGAGGTTAACCGACCCCAACAAAGGAAAAGTACAAGGTAAAGGTTATTTCACAATCTCTTCATTATCCGAGGTTGTTTATACGTAATAATCTACTGGGATCTCTTTATCATCCACATCCATGTTTCTTAAAAATTCATTTCAAAACATTTTTACTATTTACTAGAATATGAGTTAAATTCATTTATACCCTTTTTGACTTTTATAAGTGGTTTATAAAGGAATCTTTCGGTCGTTTTCAAAACAAGGTCCTTTTTAACCTTTTCGACAGAATTAAGGTAAGAATGTTTTTTTTAACTTATACAGCGGGTGCGGTTATTTTCTGCCGTTATAAAATCTTCAAAGCTTCCCTTACAAGCTTATAAGAATATTCTCAAAGAAAATGTTTTATTTTATATGGATCTTAAATTATTTCAAAATAAAAGGAGATATTTCTTTAAAAAGAATTTTGATTTCATCTATGTCAACATCCTTTGATGGATTTTAAGATTATTTGAAGTTGATTTATTATGATACAAAACTTCTATATTGTATTGAAGGTTTTGTGATATGTTTGACTATGGATGTGCTATTTTTATACCATTCATAGTTTATGGTGAAATTATTGACATTTCGTATGCTAGTTTTAATACGAATGTTTATGTTATGTTTAAACCTTTTCATATGGGAATGCATTGGACTTAATAAGTGACGGGTGGAGCCCGCTATAGCTCCTCGATGCATCGGTAGGTCTCATGAGACAAACTAGTGTCTTGGCACAAGGCCTTGACAAAATCTTATTTGTAGTCTTGGCACGAGGCCTTGGCTATGTGGTTATGATAGTCTGGCATTATGCATTCCATCATTATGAAAGTGGTTATTGATTTTGCATGTGATTATTCGATTAGTAGAATAACCATGTGAGTAAGTAAATGGAATTATTTCATTTTATTTATGCCATACTATGTTAAATGTTCAAGTTGAAAGGCTTTTGTTTTAGTTATACATTGCCTTAAAGGTTTATTCTTATTTATGAAAGTTTCCGCTATATTGTTATCCTTACTGGGCATTTGAGCTCACCCCTTTTATATGGTTTATTTTTCCAAGGAAGTGAAGAAGTAAATTATGAATGACCTGCAGGGATATTATGTGGGGATATGAGTGTGGATTATGGAGACTTTATGTTGTTGTAGTAGTTTTTCATTTTATGATGTAATGTAAAACCTATGAATATATCTAGTGTTTCCAAGGCTACTAAACCAATAGGTCTTTCTAGATTTGATCTTTCTTGTGATCATGCCAATGTTATGTAATAATGCACCGACTCTGGGTAGCTGGGGTCGGGGCGTTACAGTTGGTATCAGAGGAAGTTTAGTACAAACCTTGGAAGCTAGATTTAGATAAACTCTGATTAGAGCACGTAGACCTAAGATGAACTTTGAGGATTAGTATAGAAGAACTTCCTAGAATTTTGGTATTGTAGAGATTTTGTGAGTTTTCTGAGCAATACATCCCTGTCTGGATACGAGCAGGTAGAGGCGGCTCTGGCACAGATGTACCTAGTGGTAAAACCCAAAAACACCGCTTTGAGCTAGACTCGAACGAGAACTGGTGCACGACAACGGGCCTTGCTGCACTCTTGGTTACGACACTCCCGGGGGATATGCTTAGGATAACTCTCACTATCTTTACAAATCATTATGAAGGGTTTATGAGTATATACTTCCTCAAAGAAAACATTTTTATGATTATGGATTATATCCATAAATAGTTCAATTTATGTTAAGTGTTTTATAAGTATGGGATTATGTATTTTGATTCATAAACTGATGTAGTTTATGCCATTGTTTAGAAATGGCGCCTAGTGGAAGAAATGGAAACCGTATCAATGCACGCACTCCATGTAGGGATTGCCCTCCTGCTCAAGAGAATTATAGTGGGGCTGGTGATGCAACTGGTGCCGATCAGTTAATCACCATACTGGGACAACTTACTCAGGTTATGAATAATAACCTTACCCGTATGGAGCACCCTGATCCGCAGCATGGAGGATCAATGTTAGATCGATTCATGAGGCAACAACCACCAACGTTCAATGGGAGTACAAATCCCTTAGTAGCTGAGCAATGGATAAATTCCCTAGAGAAAATATTTCAGGCTTTGGGGAGCAGTGAAAGGGAAAAAGTTATCATGGCAGTTTACCGCCTCACTGGAGATGCTGATCAATGGTGGTCATTGATTCAAAACATGAAGGAAGATGATGAAGTATCAAATATGGAGTGGAGGGAGTTCAAATATCTATTTTTAGAAAAATACTTTCCTCGCGACCATCGAGCAGATATGGAAAGACAATTTCTGAGTCTGAGACAAAAGGAGGATGAGAATGTCACAAAGTATGAGGCTAACTTTACAAGGTTAGCGAGGTATGCTGGAGATTATATTCGCAACCCAAGAAGTAAGATTGATCATTTCTTTGATGGGTTAAAACCATTTCTCCATCGAGCATTAGTCTCACAATCCTTTTCATCGTACGAAGAAATTTTCTCATGTGCTATCAAGACCGAAAAGGAATTCTCTAAGTCTTATGACTTTAAAGCAAAGCAAGAGAAGAAGAGACCTGCTGATCAATCTGGGAATGGAAATAAGGGGAAGAAAGGAAAGGTTGAATATCCATCATGTGGTAAATGTGGGAAGAAACACCCCGGTACTTGCTTGAAGGGAATGGGAGTCTGTTACAAGTGTGGTGAAAAAGGCCACCAAGCTCATGATTTCAAGGGGAAGAAGGAAGCTACCAACGTCCAGTGCTACAATTGAAGGGAGATGGGGCATTATGCAAATGCATGCCCTAAGCATCAGGAGAACATACCTCAGAAAAGGCCAAGGGATCAAGGCCAGTCTTATGCTATCACTACTGCTGAGATAGAAGCTCCGAAAGACGTGGTGGCAGGTAATTTAATGGTTTCCTCAAGTTTAGCAAATGCCTTATTTGATTCTGGATCATCGCATTGTTTCGTATCTTCCCAGTTTGCTAAGAAAATTAGATATTTCCAATTTGATTTAATAAGGGAGTTGTCAGTTAAAACTCCTAAGGGAAGTATCGTTGCAACAAAGTTTTGTGAATCAGTCCCCATTAGAGCACATAAATTTTCTTTATCTGCTGATCTCATCGTCATACCTATGATTGAGTTTGATATAATCCTCGGTATGGACTAGCTTTCGGATTATGATGGGAAGATTTATTTTAAGAAGAAAGAGGTTACGATTCTTGATGATAATGATAAGGAACACCTTATTTTTAGAGCAGAATCGTCACCACCTAATTCTTATTTAGATCCACCCTCAATAGCTCAACTAAATTCAATTATTGAGGAGGAAGAGAATGAAATAACTGCGGGTGAGGAAAGGAATGTTCAAATAGAGGATGTACCTGTTGTGAAAGAATTTGTAGATGTATTTCCAGAAGATTTACCTGGACATCCTCCAGAACGAGAAGTTGAGTTTTCTATTGATTTGATTCCTGGATCAAGGCCTATATCGAAGACCCCTTATAGAATGGCCACTGTAGAGTTAGTCGAACTAAAGAAACAACTAGAGGAATTGAGTAATAAGGGATTTATTCTCCCTAGTGTTTCTCCATGGGGAGCCCCTGTTCTTTTTGTTAAAAAGAAAGATAGATCTATGAGGTTATGTATCGACTACAGGGAGATCAATGCTATAACAATAAAGAACAAGTATCCCCTACCTCGTATTGATGATTTATTTGACCAACTGCATGGAGCTCAATACTTTTCAAAGATTGACCTTCGATATGGATACCATCAGTTGTGTGTGAAGAAGGAAGACATTCCGAAAACAGCATTTTGAACCAGGTACGGGTATTACGAGTTTACTGTAATGCCGTTTGGATTGACTAATGCACCCTCTGTATTCATGGATCTAATGAATAGAGTTTTCAAGGAGTATCTCGATGAATTTGTGGTGGTATTTATTGATGATATCTTGGTATACTACAAAACCTACGAAGATCATGAAAATCACTTGCGCATTATCTTGAAGACTCTGAGGAGGCATGAATTATATGGGAAGTTTAGCAAGTGTGAATTCTGGCTTTAGGAGATTTCTTTTCTTGGCCATATTGTCTCTAAAGATGGAATCTCTATTGATCCTTCTAAGACCAAGTCAATCCAAGAATGGCCAGCACCTACGAGTATAACTGAGGTACGTAGTTTTATTGGCTTGGCAGGTTATTATCGACGTTTCGTCCAGAATTTTGCCCGATTGGCTAACCCATTAACGAAGCTCACGCGTAAAGGGGTTAAATTTGTTTGGACAAAAGAGTGTGAATAATGTTTCAAAGAACTGAAGAGAAGATTAGTCAATGCTCCTATATTGACTCTACCATCGGGGAATGATGGGTTCGTTATTTATAGTGATGCATCGAAGAAAGGACTTGGCTGTGTCCTTATGAAGAATGATAGAGTTATTGCCTATGCATCACGACAGTTGAAAATTCATGAACAAAAGTATCCTACTCATGATCTCGAGTTAGCATCAGTGATCTTTGCTTTGAAGATATGGAGGCACTACCTCTATGGTGAAAAATGTGAGATTTATACTGATCACAAGAGTTTGAAGTATATTTTCTCACAAAAAGAACTCAACATGAGGCAAAGGAGATGGCTTGAATTACTCAAGGATTATGATTGTACGATACACTACCACCCAGGGAAGGAAAACAAGGTGGCAGATGCTTTGAGTAGAAAAGACCATGGAGTTTTGAACAATATGAGAATTGAAAGGGATCCAATTTTCATGGATCTAGTGAATATGGACATGGGAATAACCAGGGAAGGTGAAACATCAATGCTTTTTCAAATGGTTGCCAAACCATCTTTACTAGAAAGGATTAAGAGTTCTCAGACTGATGATGAAGAATTCCAAAAGAAGATTAAAGCTGTGAATGATGGGAGATTGAGAGACTTTGTGTATGAAGATGGAATTTTGAAATTCGGGAAGAGACTTTGTGTTCTCAATATACCTGATCTAAAAAGGGAATTGCTGGATGATGCTCATAGTTCCAATTTCTCTATACACCCTGGGAGCACCAAAATGTATAGAGATTTGAAGGAACATTTTTGGTGGGACAACATGAAGAGGGAGATTGCTGATTTTGTGTCAAGATGTATGGTTTTTCAACAAGTGAAAGCTGGAAGGCAACATCCTGGAGGAGTCATGCAACCTCTTCCCATACCAGAGTGGAAATGGGACAATGTTACGATGGACTTTGTCATGGGGCTACCAAAGACACCTAGAAGGAACGATTCAATATGGGTTATTGTTGATCGTCTTACCAAGACAGCACATTTTTTTGCTATAAGAGAAGATCTACCCCTGGAACGTCTAGCAAGACTATATATTAATGAAGTTGTGAGACTTCATGGAGTACCCCTATCGATTGTTTCTGATCGTGATCCCCGTTTTACTTCAAGATTTTGGAAAACTATTCAGAAATCCCTGGATACTGAACTTTATTTGAGCACTGCTTACCACCCTCAGACAGATGGACAATCAGAACGGACTATTCAAACCTTAGAAGGCATGTTGAGATCTTGCTCACTTGACTTTCAGGGTATGTGGGATCAATATTTACCATTGGTAGAATTTTCCTATAACAATAGCTTCCATTCAAGTATTCAGATGGCACCATATGAAGCGTTATACGGAAAGAGATGTCGTACACCAACCTGTTGGGATGACGTTGGTGAAAGAAAACTTGTAGGCCCAGAACTGGTGGAGGAAACGGTGGAAAAGGTGAAGGTAATCCAAAATCACATCAAAGCAGCTCAAAGTAGGCAGAAGAGCTATGCCGATAATCGAAGGAAGGATTTGGAATTTCAGGTCGGTGATCATGTTTTCCTAAAGGTATCTCCATGGAAGGGAGTCATACGTTTTGGTAATAAAGGTAAATTGAGTCCCAGGTATATCGGACCTTTCGAAATTCTAGAACGAATTGGGGCTGTAGCTTACCGATTGGCAATGCCGCCAAGTCTCTCCAAAGTTCACGATGTGTTCCACGTATCTCTGTTGAGAAAATACATGCCTGACCCAACGCATGTACTCACCTATGAGGAACTAGAACTGGAACCCGATCTGTCTTATTGTGAAGAGCCCGTCAAGATTCTTGATACAAGAGAACAAGTACTGAGAAACCGGACGACACGTCTGGTAAAATTTTTGTGGAGAAATCATAAGATGGAAGAGGCAACGTGGGAACTCGAGGAACTTATGATGAAGAACCACCCGAGTCTTTTTATGCAGTAATACCCTAGAAATTGCGAGGACGCAATTATTTGAAGGAGGGGAGAATGTAACACCCCAAGCTTCCATGGTACGTTTCCCTTCGAATAATGCGATAGCGTGTGTTGTACGCAACCTCGAGTTCTAACACACACCACAACTAATTAAACTAGCCATTGTGAATAGTAATACCTACTTTTTGAAATCATATATATTTTATATTTAAAAATAGACTTCATTTTTGGATTCGGAATATTGAAATTAGCCTAGGGTGAAATTTTGGTACTTTTCGGATAACTTTAATATTTTGATGAATAGTGAAAATTACTAAATTTTAATTAAAAACAACTTTTTTAATCAAAATAATTAATAGTGATAAATAGTGAATTTGAGTGGTTTTAAAGTATATTTAGAATATATTTTTACCATTTAATATAATTTTGGTCATTGGACATAATTTTACAATTAAACCGAACATAAACAAGTGTCAATCTTTTGATAGTTATTACCTCTTAAAAACACGCTTTTTGTTTTGACAGCGGGAATTAATTTTAAATTAATTTCTGCCACTTATGTGTTTTGAATTTAGAAAAATGGATTCCATATTTGGAATCAGGATATCCAAATTGTGTAAATAGTTAACTTTTATTTTTAGACATTTTGAATAATTACTGTTGTAAATATTTTATTTACCATGGTTAAGGGTAAATCCGGTAAATAAGGGTTAAAAAAATAATATTATAATAATAAAAAATTACCCTAAAACGTGTCCTAACCTTATTGGTGGACACATACCCGACCATGAGCATCCTTGGGTCAATTTGGGGACCCCTTGGAGCCACTTGTATGTGGTAGGGACACTTTATATTAATAAAGTTAAAATAAAAATAAAAATGGCAAAAGCTTACATCTTTTAGAAGAACAATTGTTACATAGGGTTATACATGTTGGAATTTCGATTATAAATATTCATTAGAAAGATAAAAAGATTTCCTACATAATGATATTTTATTTATAATTTTTAGACATCAAATAATTTAAATTATTAATGACACAATATTGATGCAATGTTTACCTCATTAATAAGTCATTTAAATAAATAAGATTATAATGATTAAAATATTATCTAAAACCTGTCCAATTCTTATTGGTTGATGTTATTTAGAATATTAGTCATCGTATCTTCGACCTCAATGATTTTTGGACCATTATAAACCGAATATAATTATATTATAAAGTAATACTTTCACTCTTTCCTAAAGAGCCCCTCTTCTCCCTTATAAAAGGAGACCACTTCTACTCATTCCTCACACCTCTCAAGCCACTTGGCTCGTCCAAACTCTGCCCAACTAAGCTCCCCACATCACTCTACTCCTCCTTGAAACATCCCCTTAGGCAGAAATCATTTCAAGAAGTCCTTTGGTTCCAACCAAAGTGAGTTACCTAAATTAAAGGTAACGATTTCTCTTAAATTATTTTCCTTTATTTTGCATCTCCAACCCCCAAACTCTTTTTATTTCCTTTCTTTTGTAACAACACCAGTATCCTCAATATACTAGGATGTTGTTATAAGAAGGATTCAAACTACACATACACACAAATTCATCTAATGGATGATGAACATAATGTTTCTGTGGATGGCAAACTAACGCCTCACGAAACGATGATTGTTCAAATACATCTTACCGCCTCTCATGGTGGCCATTATGATGGCACTGTAATTAAATATGATATTAATGATATATATTTTATATATAAGCTTCTGTAATTCCATTTTATTTCATACAATTATTCGTTTCATGTTGTATATACATACGATAATTTCATTTGAGGAAGTGCGGACTACCGCCCCCTTAAAATGATATAACTCGTTCATACCACACATGGAACGTATAAAGGATGGTGTTAATGAACTTAAGTAACATATATAAAATATTATATTATACTGGAATAGTAATATACCTATGTATCATTTGGATTCAATTCTTTTAAAATAAAAATTAAATGGAAGTAGCGTTCGTGCGTACGTACGGACTACCGTCTCCACGAACGCGGTGAGATCCATCCTCCATCGTATCCATTCAAGTCTTATTCTCATTTTAGGGTTAAAAATAATTTTAATATCATTCTGATTATGAATAAGATTTAATCTATCCATTACAAACATGTCTTACGTAACCACACATTTAAGAAGAACGAATCGATTATCACCTGAAACGACGATAATACTAAGATATTATTAATAAAGCAATGTTAAAAGATCATATATGATATCATATTAATCTATATGATTCTTGTATAATTTAATAACAATTATTTCACCATTATACAGGAGGTTAACCGACCCCAACAAAGGAAAAGTACAAGGTAAGGGTTATTTCACAATCTCTTCATTATCCGAGGTTGTTTATACGTAATAATCTACTGGGATCTCTTTATCATCCCCATCCATGTTTCTTAAAAATGCATTTCAAAACATTTTTACTATTTACTAGAATATGAGTTAAATTCATTTATACCCTTTTTGACTTTTATAAGTGGTTTATAAAGGAATCTTTCGGTCGTTTTCAAAACAAGGTCCTTTTTAACCTTTTCGACAGAATTAAGGTAAGAATGTTTTTTTAACTTATACGGTGGGTGCGGCTATTTTCCGCCGTTATAAAATCTTCAAAGCTTCCCTTACAAGCTTATAAGAATATTCTCAAAGAAAATGTTTTATTTTATATGGATCTTAAATTATTTCAAAATAAAAGGAGATATTTCTTTAAAAAGAATTTTGATTTCATCTATGTCAACATCCTTTGATGGATTTTAAGATTATTTGAAGTTGATTTATTATGATACAAAACTTCTATATTGTATTGAAGGTTTTGTGATATGTTTGACTATGGATGTGCTATTTTTATACCATTCATAGTTTATGGTGAAATTATTGACATTTCGTATGCTAGTTTTAATACGAATGTTTATGTTATGTTTAAACCTTTTCATATGGGAATGCATTGGACTTAATAAGTGACCGGTGGAGCCCGCTATAGCTCCTCGATGCATCGGTAGGTCTCATGAGACAAACTAGTGTCTTGGCACAAGGCCTTGACAAAATCTTATTTGTAGTCTTGGCATGAGGCCTTGGCTATGTGGTTATGATAGTCTGACATTATGCATTCCATCATTATGAAAGTGGTTATTGATTTTGCATGTGATTATTCGATTAGTAGAATAACCATGTGAGTAAGTAAATGGAATTATTTCATTTTATTTATGCCATACTATGTTAAATGTTCAAGTTGAAAGGCTTTTGTTTTAGTTATACATTGCCTTAAAGGTTTATTCTTATTTATGAAAGTTTCCGCTATATTGTTATCCTTACTGGGCATTTGAGCTCACCCCTTTTATATGTTTTATTTTTCCCAGGAAGTGAAGAAGTAAATTATGAATGACCTGCAGGGATATTATGTGGGGATATGAGTGTGGATTATGGAGACTTTATGTTTTTGTAGTAGTTTTTCATTTTATGATGTAATGTAAAACCTATGAATATATCTAGTGTTTTCAAGGCTACTAAATCAATCGGTCTTTCGAGATTTGATCTTTCTTGTGATCATGCCAATATTATGTAATAATGCACCGACTCTGGGTAGCTGGGGTCGGGGCGTTACAACTTCTTTCTGTTATTTCATTTAATTTACATCTTCTTATGTTGGGATATGTTCTCTTATATCATTATTGTTTTAAATTTTATGTGCATGTAATGATATAAATTTTTTCTATCATCAATACATTTTCTGAATTTTAAAGTGACATTGTTAGGCTGTCAAATGTCTATAAGGGAACTTCTTCACCCAATTTCAATTCATTGGGTTAATATTTTACTTCTTGATTATGTCATGCTATGAATATGTGTGTATAACATCTGATTGTTTAACATTTAATATCTAGTTATATTGAGTGTATTATTATTTATCACACATTATTATGTAATTTATTTATACTTAATCTAATGATACAATTTTTATAATGGATTTCGTCTCAATTTATATTCCATTGAGACTTCACTATTCTTACGCACCAATTCACTCTTATGTGGTGTATATACTGTACTTTGGCATATTATATCATGAATTCATTTATTCTCATGATATTATAATGTTCTTATTAAATGTTATTCCTCAATAATTTGTATTCAATCATCTCTAATTTTGCTAAAAACTCTTTAACTAAAGTATCATTTTAAATATTTTAAAGATTTATTCTTCTAAATATTTCTCATCAATGTCCATGTTTTCAAAATGGTTTTTAGGATTTATTTTCATGTACATTAAGTTTTTAAAATTATAATTTATTAAAATCTTCAAAGGGGTATGGGACACTTCGATTAAAAAATCTCTTTATTAAATGTTTTAAATAGTTTGGATAATGGCTAGATAAAGCATAGTTTATTTCAATATCTTGATTTGATATATTGGAATGTGGAAATGGTATCATTCCTTTATACTTGTGTTATTTGTTATGATTTTGTTATGGTTATTGGGTATTGTTTACGTATATGGGTGGTTCCATGATAAACCTAGGGTAGTTGAGCCTGAGATAGCTCTCCAATGCATTGGGTAACGTGACATAGGTAGACATAAATTTTTCTCCTAAGAGATTTTGGGAATATACTGTGATGGGTATTCCAAATGTTACTCCCTATGTAGCTGTGATATCTATAATGTAAGTATGTTAGGAATTCAATAAGTTACCTTTATGATTTTTGATTTATATGTGTTATTCATAAATCTTATGATTTCATAAGGTATGTTATGATTGAAAAGTATTGGTTTCTTTGATTTGTATTTATTGATGGGCTAATGTTTTTCTTCCTTATTTTATAGCCCTTTCTGAGCTTTTAGTTCTCATCCCATGTTTTGGAAATGTTTTTCACATGAAATAAATTGGAATAGGGACAAGGATGAGATCAAGGAAAAGTCTTACTGTCTAAAACATAAAACTAGACGTGTTTCTTTTTAAAAGATTTTATTTTATAAAAAATTGATACTGAGAATTGTTGTTTTCATGTAATATTCTAGTTGATATGTAATAGTTATAGCCTAATTCTATAAAAATATAAACATTAAAATGTCCTCAATGTGAATTATTCATTTAATTCAAGATTTTGTAATGTTTAAGGCCAGGTCCTTATAGGTAACCTCTTGGATTTGGGGAGATGTGACGAAGGCCTTATGTCCAATTGGGATCAGGGTACTGTTGAGTGGAATTTAGTTCTGGGTCGTTACAATGTTCATTTCCCCAGTCCTAAATACTTCTTGTTTCATCATGATAATCATGATATCACATGTTCTCTTAGATTTGTCCATTTATTTTCATGTGATTTATGCAGTTTAATCACTTCTTTACATGATCATCACTACATTTATCGCATGATCTTCATAACCACTTGTTGTGGATTAATATGGTTTGCTTGATTGTATTCTTGAAGAGTCTCTAGTTCCCCTGTATAAGTATAATCAAATGAAATTAAGTAACATGCATGGACTCCAGATTTTAAGAAAATCTCCTTCATCTTGGTTTTATCATCAGAGAAGGTTGGTGTGGCGGTCGTTGAGCGGTGGAGTCATGCAGATCTCAGGTGTGGCTCATTGCATTGAACCGGCGTCGTTTGGATGACAACTAGCGAACGAGTGTGAATGTGGTTGAAGACGACACAATATTGGTATTAGATGGCTATGGTTTATGCAATCATATGCCTGATGTTATGTCCATCCATTTTTAATCATGTGAATAGTGATGTGTAAGGGGAAATCCCACATCGGAGTGTTCCAACCGGTTGTGCAGTAACAAAATAATTTGAGACATCACTTCATTGACCAGCCAGCGGGGTTGGCACCAACACATTCACCCATTCCCCCACCAACCATTCCATCTCATTGTGTATCCTTCCTAGGAACACCCACACACACCTCATGTATGCATCTCATAGGTTACACTCACCCCATATAATATCCCAACCTGGGTGCCACAAATCGGTTCCCTTATCCATTCAATTGCATGACCTGAGTCACACCTCCCCATATGCAATAGGCCTCCCACTAGTAGATAGGGTCTATTATCAATCATGTTAAGACTATAAACTTTTTATAAAATCATCACAATAATATAATTTAAAAAAAATATCCAAAATATATAATCTTAACCATAAAAAGACCAATACCACAAGATGACTAAAACATGAATACAATATCCAAACCAAAACTATAGATATGTCAGGCTAAGTATGTGACAAGTGTCAAATTAAAACAAAAAATAAATACATAATTAAACCCCCATGTAGGTCC
The DNA here is from genome assembly GCA_963277665.1 of Viscum album. Lineage (NCBI taxonomy): Eukaryota > Viridiplantae > Streptophyta > Magnoliopsida > Santalales > Viscaceae > Viscum > Viscum album. Next base: position 71,401,778 of record OY728161.1, read on the forward strand.
CAACACCATGTTCAGTTCCCTTATTCAGGCTCCATCCCAACTCACCCATCTAACATAGGACCCTTTACTCTAAATGTCCCGAAGGCCTTATTTTTTATTTTATTATGGATAATCACCATTTTAAGGGTTTTAGGGGAACCCATAACATAGGAATCTTTCCTTTATCCTTTCTTGAAAAAATTAATTCTATTCAGGTACCAATTAGGATGCCTGAGTAGGGTGTGCGTAAAACAAAGTAGGTAACCACCAATGGTGTTTAAAACAATATACAATTGATAAAAGTTTATGTGGTTGTATAAATAATAAAATAAAATCAATAAAGTAAAAAATTTAAATATATTCAATTATTCATTATTCAACTACATAAACCCCTAGGTTCTCGAGGATACCTGCATCGTCAATACCTACTTCATCCTATTCCATAGTCTGAACTATCCTCAAAGGATATCATATATCACCATACCGTGGTTATCATTTATCATATCAAGTAAATTCACATTACGTCCAATTGGAACCATAGTCTAATGCCAATATTTTAGGCCTAGAATTCCATGCCTGTGGGTATTTGAAGCATCTGTTTGTGTCCCAGAACTCATTTATCACTATGGTATTTTGAAGACGCTGTTCTTTTCCCAAAAAAATATATCATCCAATCACATATGGGTATTTGAAGCATCAGTCTATGTCCCATGATCATATATCAATAAATCACACATATAACACATCATCAAGGCTAATCAACATTAACCTTTTTTATCAACTTTTATTACAATTTATCACAACAGACATGGTTCTTTAATTTAATCACATGGAAGAATATGAACAATTCACTATTAAACCATTTTTCATTATTTAACCATATAACCCATTAACCCATTAATGTTAATCCAACCATCTCATAATATTCATTTTCAATTAATTCATAATCACATTAATTAATCAATTAGACTATTACAATATCCCATCAATTTCACAGTCACAATATTCCATTAATTTATTAACCAATTAATTAATCCAATTCCACTAATTTCAATTACACCAATTTAACCCAAATCATTATAATGTGGAAATTAAATTAAATAGATTCAATTATCAATGAAATTTCCAAATCATGATAATTTAAATTTCATAATTACATACACATAATTAAATAAAGACAATGGTATTATAAATTTTGACCCCCTAGGTCAAAATTGATGATGAATGCTCACTAATTGAAATCCCCAATTGAAGTGGAACAACCAAGATCATGATGAAGAACAATATCTAGATCAGAAACCAAAATCCAAGATCAAATGGATTAGATCTATAAAAACCAAGATCTAGTTCCATCGCTAATGGAGGAAACATATTTTTAATGGATTATAGAATGACGTGAGAGATGGAGAAAACCAATCAAAATTATAATCTCTTACCGATTGAGGTTCATATCTTCAATCTATGCTTTGAATCATCAAGAATGGATGTTGTAAGACCTTTTAATCCATCTTGGAACGTATAAAATGAAATAAATCATTTAGGGTCGAATTGGGTTGACTCTGGGTGAATTATTGAGGTTTAGTATTTTTTTAATTTAATTTTGAAAATAACTAAACCCACATGCATGATTTCTTAGGTAGGGGTGAGTGGTTTTCCAAACTGTGCACTTTAACCATGAGTCTCTTCTAGGGGGTGCATGATAACTCCAAATAGGGTGTACAATTTGAAAAAAAATCTACAACCATGCAATGCCTCTATGTTTGGGATTTCATGGTTAGTTGGGGTAGGGTACATAGTTTGTTCAAACCATTCCCCAATTGTGCACTTCTTAAAACCCTTCCATCATTTTCCAATTTTACCCAAAGACCCGCCAAGGTAAAACCCAAACAAAATATACTCAAAAAAAGGTGAAAGAGTTTTAAAAAAACTTGATACATCTATTGAAAAAGTTTATATCTTAAAATAACCCCAAATTATAACATCTCATCCTTGAACAGTACTCCCAAGTATCTCAAGATTTTGAGTCAAAATGTTCAGACCAGTAAGCCCTCATATTTGATTCTCTCTCCCAAGTTTCCTCCTAAACACGTCCATGTTTACACAAAACAAGAACTATTGGAATGTTCTTTCCCCCAAACACATTATAAATACAATCCAATATATGTATTGGATGCTCCTCAAAGGACACATCAATCTCAAGCTCAACATTATCCACATCAATCACATGATAAGGTTCAATGTGATAGCGCTGAAGTTTTGACACATGAATGCCATTTTTCATAGCACTATACCTCTTTGGAAGATCCAATTGGTACACCATTGGCATAATTCACTAAAAAAACTCAATTATTTTAAAAAATCTTTGAATCAAATTTCCTTGCCTCTAAATCCTATGGTGATCCAATCTTTGGGACACCCAAAATAACACATGATCACCCATTGTAAACTCAAGGGGTTATCGAAGTATATCATCATACAAATTCTTCCTAATTTAAGTTTTATCCATATGTTTCTGAATCAAATAAACTTAATCTGATGTCTCATACCTGAGACTTGGTCCCATCATCTCTAACTCACCTGTCTCTATCAAACAAAGAGGTGATCTGCATCGCCTATCATAAAGAGACTCGTATGGTGACATATAAATAGTTTCTTGATAATAGTTGTAATAGGATAACTCCACCATAGTTAGGTTCTTCTCCCAAGACCCACCAAATTATAGGAAACACAGTCGAAGAATATCCTCAAGCACTTGTATAGTACGTTCCCACTTCCCATCTATATGTGGGTGGAATGTCGTACTTGGTAAAACTTGTGTACCAAGCACCTTCAGCAAGCCCTTATAAAAGAAAGAAGTAAAACGAAATTCATGGTCTAAAATAATTCTCTATGGCACCTCGTACAGATGAAATATCTTCCAAAAATATAAGTATCCCAAATTATCCACTGATAAAGTCTTCTTTATAGGTAATAAATGTGATACCTTTGTCAACAGGGCCACAATCACCCAAATAGAGTCATTATTCTGAGTCATCCTTAAGAGGCCCACCACAAAGTCCATAGTAATTTTGTCTCACTTTAATTCTGGAATGGAAAATATCCATACTAAACCTCCAGGTAATTGATGTTCGACCTTCACCTATTGATAGGCGTATCATCATGTCATGATCCCTTTTATCACCTTTTTCATACCTAGCCACTAATACTGTTGATGTAGGTCATGGTACATTTTAGTCAAACCTGGATTCACCGCCCACTTCAAGGCATGAAATTCAGGCATTGACTCCTCCCTCATACTCATATGCACAAAAACCTGATTCCTGACATAGATAGTCTCATCCTCATTTATAGTATAATCTAAAATTGAATCCCCACCTTCAAGGATTTACCTCAAGGACAAAAATTTCAAATCCTCATACTGCCTATACCTGATCCATCACAAAAGTGTAGACTCTACTAAAAATGATATGAGATTCATCTACTCTTTTCCCTCCTAAACCACAACATGAATCTCTGTGAGTAAAGTCATCATTTTTCACTCATAACTAGGCTATATAACTACTAGATTCTGCTTTTCCTACTCAAAGCATCATCAAAACTATTTCCCTTCATGGGAATGTATTCTAGCTCAAAATCAAATAAAGGAATATACTCAACACACCTATTCTACCTTAGATACAAATATCACTAAAAAAGATATAATTTAAGATCTTGTGTTCAATATACATAGTCAAAATTTCACCTAATATATAATACATCCAACACTTAATAGAATAAACCACCTCTTCTAACTTGAGGTTGTCTGTAGGGTAGTTTTGTTCAAGTGTCCTCAATATTCTTCACCCATACACCACAACTCGATCTCTATGTATCAACACTACTCCCAGATCGATCTGTGAAGAATTATAGAATATTTTATACTGTACACCTGGCTTCGGTAAGATCAATATTGGTTTCTTTGTCACACACTTATTCTGATTCTGGAAAGCATTCTCACATGATCTAGACCATTCAAACTTTATCCAAATCTTGGTCAAGCTTGAAATATGTTCTACCAATTGAGGAAAGTCATAGATGAACCTCCTATAATATCTTGAGAACCCAAGATAACTATAGTTATCCAAAACATTCTTGGTTTTCTCCTAAAATAAAACTTCCTACACTTTAACTGGATCCATTAACACACATTCTTGTGAGATTATGTGAGCCAAGAAGTGGACCTAATCAATCAAAAGTTTACACTTAGATAGCTTTGAGTATAGATTATTATCTATTAGTGTACTCAAGATAATGTCAATATCATGGTAATGAAATCATGATTCATGGAGTACACCAAGATATAATCTACAAGAACTAACTCAAACTTATCCAGGTACAGGTGGAAGATTCTGTTCATCAAGGCCATAATCACCAGTAGAGGGTTCATTATCCTGAATGGAATCACAAAAAAAAATCATATAATATATACTTGATTCTAAATGTAGTCCTTGGTATATTATAAGGTTTAACTATCTACTTATGATACCTTGATCTTCATTAGATCTTAGAGAAAACACAATATCCTCTCAACTGGTGAAAAAGTATCATCGATGCGTGGAAGCGCATATTGATTCTTCACTATCATCTAGTTCAAATTCCAGTATTCAACACCCAAGCGTAGAGTCCCATCGGGTTTCTTATCAAATAAAACTGGTGAACCCCAAGGTGATATACTCATATAGATAAAACCATAATCCAGAAACTCCTATAGTTGAGTCTTGAGCTCTTGAATCTCTTTCAGTGCCATTCTTTATGGTGGAATAGAAATTGTATCAGCCTTTATCATGAGATCAGTTGTAAATTCAATATCTCCCTTAGGTGGTAGACCTATGAAATCTTCAAAAAACACATCATTAAACCTAGTCACTATGGGTGGAAAGACACCATTAATTACACCATCATCATCCATCGATAAACTAGAAACCTAGGCCTTGAGATCCCCCAGTTGCTGATGAACTATCCTAGTAAGGCCCACCTATATATGCTACTCTCCATAGGGAATATAATTTTCACCCTTATGAGATGTAAATGTAAATATACTATGGTAAAAGTCAATGTGAGATCAGTATAAAACTAACAAGTCCATACCCATAATTATGTCAAATATTGACATGTCCATAATGTAAAGATCTGATATAAAATTATACTCACAAACCTCGAGAGAAGACCCCTTTCACAAAAATATATCTCTCAACTATACTCCCAAATGTGATTCTATTATCAAAACCCTACTCACGAATTCCACCTCCAGTATTAAAACATTCAAAATATGTGTAGATATAAAATAATTAGAGACACCAATATAAATTAAGGAACCAGAAACTATTGAACCTACAAGAATAGTTACTCTATCTATTAACATTCTAGCCTCACTATCCACCATTATAGACTGAACTGTGTGAAATTACCATACCCATATTCCCTGTGATATAGTGTAATCCCTTTGAGTTGCGCCACTCTATTGATATGGGCACTCTTTCCCTTAAGAAACACATCCACCGCCACTACCGCCATGACCAGTAGAACACCAACTGCTAGTCTGGTATGGTATAGAAAATCTACTTCTTGTACTTTATTTATGCCATGTTGATCCATAATTACCTATATATCATGGGTTAATGTCTAACTTATGTATATGTCCCATAATTATGTATATGTCCCATACTTATGTAGTCATATAACTCTATTGGTGGTTAAAGAAATATCTACAAAAGTGGCCTGACCTACCTCACTGGTGACATGTCACTCGGGTAAGGTCCTGTGTGACTGGCCATTCCCCCGGGACACTCTTCTTTCTATCACCATGGCTGGAATTATCATAGAGACACTTCCTACTTTTAGAATACATACCTTTTGATTCTCTATTAAAAACAACATATCCTCCACCAGATGCTTCCTTCTGGTTCCCCTTATATATGAGATCCTGATTTACCACTTCTGAAAAAAGATCTTGAAGATGTTAACCTGGGAGTTAATGTCACATTTAAGCCCATTCTGAAACTATTTTGTCATAGTAGTCTCATCTCCTTCCAAAACTGAAGTAAATCACTAAAAAACCATCAAGTATCTATTATATTCCATCACAGACCTAGTCCCTTGAGTAAACCTTATAAAATCTTCTTCCTTATCCTGCCTAAGTGTTTTAGGGTAAAAGTGCTCCAAGAACTTCTCCTGGAATTATTTCAAATCCATAATATTTAGTTATCTATACCAAGTTTAGATTTCCCACCAACAATTTTCTTAAATAGGTAAAATGTAAACAACCAATTGGACTATCTTCTTAATAGGAGTCTCCATGTGGTCCAGTATGTTATGGATAAATTCAATCCAGAACTCAACTGTCTCAAGTTATCCAACTCCGGTGAAAGTTGGAGGGTTTATAGCTAAAAATCCTTTATCAAATAATACATGTTCTTCACAACCCACCCCATGTATCTTTTAATGAATTTCAGAAATCAATAAAGGTTCTCACAAAACTTCTCTCTAACTCTCTCACTGGACACTATCGGTGCCTCCGGTTCCACCACCGGAGGTACATTTCTGGAAATTTTCTCATGTCACCCTATCAAAAAGAATCATCATGGAGGTATATCTATAAAATACCAAAAACATTCCTTATGACACATTCACAACATTAAAACATTTAAAAATAGGGATTCACTTAAATTCATAATAAATCATTCCCCCTTTTCCACCACACGGTCAAAAATGAAACTCTATCACTACCCTTGACCATCCTATATCTAGTTCCTGGTTAAAAAAAGGTTAAAAACATTCTTATTATTAAATATTCTCATTAGAAACCCATTTGTTCACATTTTGAATTATTTTAAAATTTTAAATTCATATTAGGAATCTTTTTTATTTCAATTACACAAGAAAGGGAAAACATTTTAATTTTAACAACTTACCCAAAATCCTTCTTTTCTCGTGCATGCCTAAATGCATGTCACAATAATTCTTGAGTTCCTAGAATAGTGAATTCATACTCAACTCTCATTATATATCAGGACATGATTAAAATATCATAAAATTTTAAAAATAAAAATTACATCACAAAACAATTGTGTCACTCGAGGTGAAATAACTTACAATTGTAACAACACACATCAATAAAAACAATTCCACCCTGGGTTCTTAGCTTTTTCCTTTGTACATGGGGTAGCTACTCCCATGTATGATCTCTTAACCAATGCCAAATTCATACTATTATCATGTCTACCTTTACAAAATAGTAATAAAAAATAATATTAAATAGAGACTCTTCGGATACCACTTTGTAACATCCCGACCCGGGTGCGAAAAACTAGTTCCTTGAGCTTGTATGTCACATGACCTCAAGAACGTCTCCCCTTATGTCAGAGGATGATGAATAGTAGTGAGGGTATAATATATTTCATGGGGATATTATAGCCTCTTTATCAAATAAGAACAATAGAAGAATAAAATGAACAATATCCAAAAGATATAACTATTACCGGAATAAGACCAATATCACATGATGACTAAAATAGGAATATAGTATCCAAACCAAAACTATAGATATGTCATTTCAAGTACTCATCAAGTGTCAAATCAAAAAACCCATAATAAATACACATTTAAACTCTCATGTGGGTCCCGATGTCAGGTATGGTTCCCTCATCCATGCTTTATCCTAACTCATCCATCAAATATATGACTCTTGCCCTTATCTTACCCTACAAACATGAAGTCTATTTTCCTACCGATCTGGAAACCTGAGTAGAGTGATAGTAAAACTCAGTAGGCCACCAACAATGACATTTAAAACAATATCCTATCAATATAAAATTTATGCAATTGTATAAAGAATAAAATACAATCACTAAAGTAAATAATTTACATATATTTAATTATTCTTTATTTAACCACATAAACCCTCGGGTTCTTGAGGACACCCGCATCATCAATACTTGATTCGACCCATTATGAAGTCCGAACTATCCCCAAGGTTTATCAGTTATCACCATACCATGGATATACTTTATCATATTAATTAAATTCACATTAAGTCCATTTAGAACCATAGTCCAATGCCAAAAAAATTCCTAGATTGCCATGTCTAGCACCCCGTGGATATTTGAAGCATTAGTTCATACCCCAAACTCATTTATCATTATGTGATTTTAATGCATCATTCTATATCCCAAACACATATATCATTCAATCACATATGGATATTTGGAGCAATTGTTTGTTTCCCACACTCATAAATCAATCAATCACACATATCTTTTATATATCACATCATCAAGGCTAATTGACATTAAACCCTTTTATAAATACTTTACATCATGGTATACCATTATAATTTATCATAAAAACGTGGTTCTTTAATTTATTCACTTCGAATAATATGACCAATTCACTATTAAACCATTTTAAATTATTTAACCATATAACTCATTAAGGTTTTTCCAACCATATCATAATCCTCAATTTAAATTAATTCATTATCCCAATAATTTACCAATTAAAAAATCCTAATATCCCATAAATTTCACAATAAAAATATTCCATTAATTAATTAATTAAAAAATTAATTAATCTAGTACCAAAAATTTCAATTTCCTTAATTTAACCCAAATCATTATCAAATAGAAATTACATTAAATCAATTCAATTATCAAAAAAAAATCAATGAAATTGAAATTTCATAATTACATAAATGAAAATAAATCAAGACATTGGGATTTAAAATTTAGAGAACCTACCTCAAAATTGACGATGAACGCTCACCAACTGAAATCCTCAATTGAAGAGAAACAACCAAGATCATGCCAAAGAATGAGATATAGATCTGAAACCTAAATCCAAGATCAAATAGATTATATATATCAAAACCTAAATATAGATCCATCACCTACTAATTAAAAATATCCCTTCCAAGGATGAGAGAAAATGATATAGAGTTAGGAAACCAATTGGGATTAGAATCTCTTACTGAGAGAGGTGAAGATCTTCAATTCAGGCCTTAAATAGTCCAAAACGGAGGTTGGAAGGCCTTGAAATCCATCCAAGAACCTCAAAAAAGTATATAAATTATTTAGGGTCGATTTGGTTTGACATTAGATGAATTATAAGGGGTTTAAGAATTTGTAATCTAATTTTTGTATTAAATAAACTTGCATGTGCAATTTCCTAGGTAGGGGTGCACGATTTTCCAAACCAGGGGCCTTAACCATGCACCTATTTTAAGGAAGTGTATGATTAATCATAAGAGTGAACGTGGTTTGAAAAACTATGTGACAACCATGAAATACCTCCCTTTATAGGGTTACATGGTTTTTTGGGGAAGGGAGTTGTGTTTGGGAAAATCATGCGCCAACCGTGAATTTCCCAAAAATGTTCCAACATTTTCCAATTTCACACAAAAAATACCCAAGGTAAAACCCAAAATATTATACTCAAAACAAGGTAAAAGAGTAACTAAAAACAATATCGATACATCTATATAAAAGTATCTATATCTTACACCCCCTCTCACCATTGTGTTGGCTGGCTGGCTGGCTTTTAGGGCATGGTTGAGGCGATTCCTACAAGTACCCTTGGTTGAGTTTTCTAGATGTTTCACCTATCTATCCAATTTTTTGTCTAAGGAGCACCCATAAAACATATAAAAATATTATAAGAAAAATGGTTCAAAAATAAGGGGCCAACATATATTTCCTTATAAATTAAATTCGTGTCTCATTCTTCAAGCATACTGTTTCGGAGTCCTTCATGAAAAAATACATTAATATTTTTCATGGTCTTTACACTTATGAAATATTCAATGGAAAAGTGTATAAAAACCAATTATGGGTATAAATAATGTCAAAAATTATTAAATATTGTATTTCTAAAGTGTTTTTATGCTTCTAAATTTTTTATAATGAGTTCATTGGCATTGAAACTATAAATAAAATCCAATTTTTTAGAACAATTTATTAAATTATCATTTTTATTGGAGTTTTTATGGAATAAATTTATTATTTTTATGAAATAATTTCTTTGGAATGTCTTTTTGAGTGTATATGTACATCATGCATGTTCACTCTAGAAGACATATAAATCTGATTGATTACAGTTATAGTAAAAAGGGATGACATAATTCATCATCAGTGATGAGAATTAAACCTATTTTGGATGTATGGAAAAGGATATGGTATCTCATTATTTTGGTTTATTCCCTGTTTTTTACATGTTTCAACTTATGTCATTTCATAATCTGCATATGGTAGTGGTTGGTGAAACATATTATTTCCACTAATAATTTTTTTTAAAATGTTTATTAAATGGATTTTACATGAACATGCATGTGTTGTGGTTTTGTATTTGAGGGAAAATTGATCTACAACATTTTTATCTCTAACACCCAATACTCGGACTCAAGATATATGGTGAAAATAACTACCTTCATTACATACCGACATTAAAATAAATTGAAATTGAATAATTTTAACTATTTATAATTGTAATAAATCCAATAAATATGGAGTCGCATACATTTAAAGGAACATTTTGGTTTACAGTTTTAAAGGGTTGGGATAAACTTTTAACTAAAAAAACCCATATATATTTCATAAAATTGAAATTTTCTCACTATATAATATACTACTTATTCTATAATAAGTCCTAAAAATCTACCACAATATTCTCCACATGAGATTTTATGTTGTAAATATCATGTTTCATATATTTCTTCATAACCTCATAAAATTGAAACATAATAAGGTGTGAGATCAAACACTAAATATGGAAATAATAATCTATAATAATAAAAAAGATTATAGTTTATCATAATATGAGCATAAATGATATGGTAAGAATATATAATCAAAATAATGCTATAATTAAAAGAAACTCTGATCATATCATATCAATGGTTGACATATAGGTAAATAAACACATGAATAATAATAACTAATTTCTTAGGGGTGAAATTATTAATGTTAGAAAACTAATTCCCTACCTTGTGATAATAATTCACGATCTTAGTTATCATGATATAAATATCAATTCCTTTTCATTAAGAAATATTTTATTCTTGGTATGAATACAACAAAATAACCTATAATGTTTATCTAATGAGTCTTATCAATGCATTGATGGGATATTTTATGTCCCACCCATCACAAACTAAGTCAAATTCATTCATTATATGTTTAAATGAACAAGGTATACAATATTGACTAAAAAATATTTTTCTATTAAAAAAAAGAACCCCTTTTAAGGTTTAAGTGGGAACCCTTCATGAGATAAATACATAAAACCATAATCCAGACCCCAATAGTCCAAAATCTCAAGATTAAAAACAACCACTTAAAGGGAAAAGCCCCTCCCAGCATCGAAAACATAAAACCAGCTTCCACCTTCTCATAATTTCATAGAAATATGTCCCATATAGAATTGAATGGGCCTGATACAAATAGAGAATCCATAACCTCTCAAACATCCAATTTTAGAAGAAATGGAACAGTAAAAGCCCCTTGCTCTGAACCTCATCTTAAGTAGCACCTTGAAGATCTTGTTGAAGTATCCCTTGAACTGCAGACCAAGGAGACCAAAAGTAGAATCAAAGCACCAAAAAATGCATAAAAATTATCTCAATCACCATAAAACCATTCACCACCATCCCATGAACACCATCGGAAAAACATCATCGCCAAAGATCACATATTGGATGTCAGACAACACCATAAATTACCACATGACAACAATCCCATGATCCACCCTCTGACTTCGTGGCAGTAAGAAAACCAAAGGGGAAGTCGCTCCAAGATGCGACATGATAGTCCAATGACACGTAGGGCTGGAAGACCCAAAACAAATGCAAAAGGAGTTCCTCCCGGGAGGGGAGCCATGTCAACCTAAAACAGAAGCACCACTTTGGGTTGAAACTGAGGAGATCTGGATAGATGAAGAATACGCACTGGGTGTCGAGATGAATGAACTCACTACAAGAAGGAGTGAGGGGAAGAAGAAATAACTAGAAGTCGGCCCGTTCCAGTGGTTTTGAAACTATAAGACCAACCACAGTCATTCTGAAAACCATCCACCACGAAATAGAACTAGACCCCAACATGAAAAAACCACAAATAAAAAATCAACACCAAAATCCATAGCTAGAATACATCCCCCCTATGATCCACTCCAGAGCCGACATTGAACCACACTAAAAGAAGTTAGACCCTTCATCGATCCGCATTGCCCCCTAGGTCAGCCAAGATCTGATCCTGGAGTCGGATATGCCGCCATTGGAATGAACAAAGCCACACATGAGCTGACATCACACCACACTGAGATCCAAAGGTAGACGATGCCGAGTCTCACTGATCACGTCAGAGGAGGGGATGAGGCAACTTAGGAAGGATACCCTAGCCACCGCAAGAGGGAATGAGACAACGTTTAGAGGACAATTCAAAGTCAAATAATTTATACAATACATAACTGATATTTTGTAATAATAAATAAACAACCTTATTGTATTATCATGTATACATATTTTCAATATTTCCCTAATCAATAAATAGAATATATTTCCATGTAATTATCTCCCAAAATGACAACATATAATATAAGGGGTTTACAGTTAAGTCAGTAATTTCCCCCACTCAACCTATATATGCATTCCAAGTGAAATCCCATCATTAAAAGGAAGTAAATAGATATTATTCTCAATGGAAAGTCACTTGGTGAAAAATCATCGATATAACATAGGCTGATTTGAGAAGGTAAAGGTAAAGATGGATTTTTTGAAATATTTTCCTAAAATTAAAATAGTAAGAGATAATTTATATATTAATACATGATAAAATTATATGCCAAAAAAATTAAATAATTGTTGAATATAAATCATATCTCATTGATGAAAATGGTGTTAAAAACTCTTAAGGTAGTGGTAAAATAAGAAAAAATGAACATGAATTGAATTACATGAAATTAAAATATAATGGAATTGATGATATTAATTTAAAATTAATTCAATACGGAATTAAATAAACTATATAAAATAAAATAAGGTTTTTAATATCAAAAATGTCTTCTGGAAATGAAAATAGAGTCAAATAACTCTTACAACTTTATAAGCATTCATAAAAACACCATAAATGATGTAATTTAAAATAGAACAATAAATATAATGAATAATTATATTATAATGATATAAAATATTATAGGTGTGGTAATAATACAATATAACAGAAAACATGGTTTATAAATTTGAGTCAAAGAACCCTAACAAGTAACATTATTATTTAGGTATGACTAATTTGATAAAGATGTTATAAAAAATAATTATAGTAGTCAATAAATAGGGTGGAAATAAAATAAAAATTATTTAATAGGTACAGTGAATCAGGCTTGTATCAATAGTCTTTCAATAATATTTTTTTCACTCAATGGATGAAAATCGAGTTAGCAAAAACCCTTACATTAATTCATATTTAGTCAAAATGTGAACTATCATCTTCTATAATAAAAATAACTATCTTAATCACCCATTTTTTAAACTTAATCAAATATATATCCTATTTATAAACATTAATTATAATTATTCTCTACATGTATATTATTTGAATATTATCTATTCTCGATATCAATTGTGAGTAATATTGATTATTCTAAACTAGTTTCATAATAGTGATGTTGTTTTTAATTCTTCTCACAAAGTTCATCATCCATATAAAATAAAAGGTTCTATATTTTATATCATATAATTATTTATATTCTAATTTTATGGTAGTTTTATTTGTGATCCTTAAATATGAAATCGCCGAAGAGCATGATTCCGTGATTTTTCACAAACGAACATCGGTATCTTAAAAAATGAGTTTAATATTAATGTAACCATTATAGAAATAATATCATACAATTATTTTCATATTTATATCATATAATATATGAAATTATATCTGAATATTCATCCTTGATATAAATTAATAGTATTGTTTAATTAGGTAGTTAAACTGACTCAAACCAAAATATACCATAATTATTATATCATTAGGATATGATTTATTTGATATGTAATTATACGAAAAGTATAATGAAATTATTTAGTGTTTAATAGTGTGAAATATAATAATTTTAACGTTGTAAAATTTGAATATAATCTATTATATGTTATTATATTTTATGATGAAATAATTTTTTGTACTTAGAATGCTCTTTTGGATGGTTGAATTTACCACAAATGATTATTGATCATATTATTAAGAGGTTGTAAAATTTTTCTTATCTAATCCTTTTTAATTTCATAAACCTAATTTTACTTCTTATACCCGTTCTCATTAAAAACCATGAAAGGTAGTGACAATAAGGAAAAATGGAAGTCAGTCCTTCCAGGGAGGTAGTAATTCGCATATATGCATGGTTAATGATTTAATTATCCATAGACTAAGAGAAATGTATAATATTTTTGATAATTTATGAATAAAAAATATTATATATATATAAATATTATTTATTTAACTTTACATTAGTTCTATCCTTTTATATTAGTTAAGGAAAATAAAAAATGATGCTTTGTGGAAGTACTAGTCCGCACACAAGCACGAATGTAATTTTTGTCTTGCATAAGAAAAAAAAGGTGAAAGTGGTTAACTATTATTATATTAAATTTATAAAATTAATTATAAAAAAAATAATTATTTAATTATTTATAACTGATAAAATAAATTTTTAAATATAATATAGAGAAGAAATTAAATTAGGGAATATTTGTACTCCCATTGAGGAGTTAGACATTCCCTTTGATGACTCTATAAAAAAGGACGGATTTGGATAATATATTTTTAAAAGAATTTCAATATGGTTGTATTCTCAGGGATGGAACGAGATCATATTTTAAATATTAGACTTAATTTTTTAGTGGTATTAAAGGGGTGTTGAGATGCCACTTTTATAATGGGGGAGAATGACATTTTTGTAAATATATCAACTTAATATAAAGAGACCTCATGTTTCACATATAAAATCGCTCTAAAACCATAAAAGTATTGGATTAGGGATAGGAAAAGGTTTATAGCCACTAAAAAACATTTTTACACATTTTTTTTATGTCTTTTACTCTTATAATTTTCAATTTTATCAATTTCAGTTTTGACATGGTTTATAGTTTTTACATAGGTATTTTAATTTTAATTCCTAAAAATAAAATATAAATTATTTGATAATTTTGAAATAATAATTTAAAATATGAAATTTATTTTATTTGATTAAATTTATATGTGTATGAAAAATATTTTCTAACATTAGCGCGTGTAACACTCAACGCCCCATTTTTTGAAAAGTGTATTTTTAATATTAACATTTATGTGTGGAACAAAATTATTATTGTAATTGGTTTAAATTATTAAAATTGGTTTATTATAAAAAAATTATTTGGAATTTATATATTTTTAAATCAAAATTTTACCATAATTATATTTAATTAAAATAAAATAATTGAAATAGTTTCTTTTATTAGAAAAGATTACTTAAGTTCATAAAATGTTAAACATAGGTTTTATAAATTCATAATTCAATAAAAACATGTATTTTATTTCTCTTTAAATAAAAAATTTATATATTAAAATTCCTTATAATCTTTTATGTATTATTTATATAATATAAAGTCTTAAACATTACAGATTTGGTATAAACTTCAGTTTACATTATTAACCTAAAAATTTTCTATTTAAGAAAAGTCCAAAAACATCACCTTAAGGTAAATTTGAAATTATGAATCTAAAAACTAATCTTATTTTATCAAATTCAAATTATAAATATTCATAATTTAATATTAAAATAAACAATTAATATGTAATTAAATCTAATTTCATTGGAAAATAAAAAAAATAAGAAATAATTGCTATTCTTATTCAAATTACTATATCAATTACTAATAAAATTGTAATTATTTTATTCATATCAATAATGTATATTATTCATAATGTATTTAGTTTTATAAATAACACATAGATATAAATCTTTTATAAAAGTTACATTTTAAATCATAAATCTTTCTTATTTTTTACCTGGCTACACTATTTGAATTTTATGCGTGACTAAGTATTAATAATGAACTTTCTTTTTATTTCTAAATATATTTCATTATATTTTATATCTATTTTTACCCACAAATTCTAATACTTCATTTTTATGGTCATATACTATGTTGTGGTTCGTTGTGGTTCAGTGTTGCATGTATCACACACTTTCAAACTTTTTTTTGTCTAAAAGAATATATAATTTAAAATCTTTAGGTGTTAAATTATCCCCACATAAATAGATTTTATTATTGAAATTTCAATTATCACTTACTAATAAAATAATTTAATCGTATCTAAAAGATAATAACGAATCATAATCTAATATAAAATGATGTTTCTTCCTTAATATCTTATGTTTAACTATGAAGCATGTATTCTCTTCTCATCAACTTCATTGATTTCTTCATCATTCCTTTTAAAATTGTTTCTCTATGCCCTGATTTCCCAAAAAAATAATCATGCTCTAGTTAATTTGAGATATTTTCCGTGGTTCCACTTCTTGTATTTTTGACATGTATGAAATTGGAAATTATTTACTTCATAATCTTTTTTAACCACCATGAGACTCCATCTTTTACTTTTTTTTAATTATACTATGTTCATGTCGTTATTCATAATTCTTGATTGGTGGTTATTCATAATCACAGGGTTTCTCACTAATGTTCTTATCCAATTTGTTTTCTCATCAGGACAATCCCTAAATTGTGTGTTGCATCTATTGTTAACATGATTACTCGAGGCATCAACCATTAATAAAATAATAAGGGGTTAATGTGAGTTATGGTAAAAAAATATTTATTCTATATTAATTATCTGGAAATTTCATCTTAAAAATGTCTTACTCTTTAAAGTTATTATATTTTAAATATGTTTAACCTAAATAGCTCTTGGTTTTGTCTTGTTTTCTTTATGTTGAGTTCTCTCATATACCGTATAATAATTTATCAACATAATAAATTATTCCTAATATATTACAAAGATAATTTGATAAACTAAAGCCTATCCCTCATGATTTTCAATAATGGTTTGTAGTGTTAGCCTCACTTGTCATAAACTGGAGTGAGGATTGAGTTGATAATCAACCAGCCTTTTCAAGTTGATTACCCATAGGTGAATATGTTATATATCTATATCCACTTTACATTATCCATATAGGTATTTAATTACTTAATGAGATAAAAATATATACTTTACTAAAAGATCAATATATTTTCATATATGTTGACTTATCCCTTATACTTATCCCTAGGAATTTTACTAATATTCTCTTATACTAATCCATTAAATATTAAATATTATTTCAACTAACCTAAATGTTTATCTATACATTGGAAATTATTATCAACCATAACATTTCAACCATTTATGACATTTGAAACTCTGAAATTATCCATAACTAACGCCATTATAATTTGTGATGTTAAGAAAACCCTCTTTGGATACCAACTATATAACATCCTAGGTAATTCTAGAATTAGAATTGTTTATATCTATTAGATATTTATGAATTAGATATTTGTTTAACCTTAATATGGATGATATATCATACCATACATGTAATAATGGGTTTCTCCAAAATCTTATGTTCCACACAAGACTGAGTTATACCTAAAAATAATACATTATTAATATTATTATTTTATATTGTAGTTAACATCTAGACATTGTATTAGAGGGAATGAATATATCTAAATATATTATGATCGCACATGTTTTATAAATTTTTTTACATCTATCCAACAAATTTTAGAGGCTTAAAATGAGAATAAATACAATTTTTATAAAAAAATACTCTAATATTTTTGAAAAGGTAGTTTTAAAATATTTTAATGAAGAACCCTTCTTAAATTAAATTTTTGACAATTTAATAAGTTCTATGTGACATAATAATCTCATTATTTAGAAGCAGGACATCAAAATTTACTTTGGTTTAATTATTAGTATTTTTCTGATAAAATTCATATTTTAATGAACAGTGAAAAATAATGTATTTTAATTCAAAACTACCTTTTCGTCTAATTTATTTATATATTTATGTTATATTATTTATTTCTTTTAAAGTGTAATTGTATTAATTTTATATCATATAATAAATTTTTGCACATTTGATGTAATTTCACATTGAAATTTGATATAAACATGTGTCAATCATTTGATGGTTTTTACTTTTTAAAAACTCATTTTCTCATTTTGACAATGAGATTTAATTTTAAATTAATTAATGAATATTATAGGTTATGAATTTGTAAAAATGTATTCAATAATTTAAATTATAAGGTATAAGTTATGTAAATATTAACCTTTTATTTTTTGGCATTATGAACAGTAAATTTATTAATTATATTTATTTACCACAGTTAAAGGGTAAATTAGGTAAATAAGTGTAAAAATAAAATTATAATAATATAAAAATACTCTAACACATGTATTAATATTATTTTATGTGTCATTGTCGACCAAAACAATCCTTATTCCAAAATCATTTCATTTGGGAACCACTTGGGTGTGATAATGACATGTTATAATAATTAATTTAAAGTAAAGAGAAATATAACATAAACATGTACCTTTTTACTAAAACAATTTTAAGGTGGGGTTATATAATTTTTATCTTTAATTATAAATAGTAATTAGAAATATAAAAATCTTTCCTTAATCATGGTATTTTATTTGTTATTTTTATACTTTAAATAAATAAATTTTTTTATGATACAATGATGATGCAGTCATTACCATATTAATGAAAGATTCAAATAAATGATAATATAAATATTAAAATAAATGTAATTTGAAACTTTTTATGTCATCCTAGAATTTTTTGGATTATTATGACATTTTATATTTGTGTTAATGTTATTTTTTTGAATGAATAAAGTTTTTATTACTTTAACAAAAATCAATTACTAAATAGTGTCAAATTTGACATAAATGAGTTTTTAAAAAAAAAATATTTTATTAAAAGATATAGTAGTCATAAAAATATATTATTCACACAACTACATTATATAGTGTTAAAAATGTCATTTTTTTCCACCTGAGGTTATCTTGTAATTTTATAGTAAATATATTAACCATATAGTGTAAAAATACAAGAATAAATGGTAAGAGTTAATTTATTAAACAAAGGGTTAAAGACAAAAGATAAAGTTACATTTGTGACCTAAACTTGTCTAAAACCTATTGGTGGAGTGTATTTATACCCATAATAATCTTATCCTCTAAATCTATCACTTGGGAGATATTATAATTTGAAAATTAATTTATAATAAAATAATATTTAAATACTTTCCAAAAGTTCCCCTCCTCCTCTTATAAAAGGCCACCACCTCTACCCACTTACTCACACCTCTAAAGACCCGTTTCATGACCAAATTATGTTAAATTAAGCTCAAAAAATTCTGAAATTCCTCTTAAAATACTTAACTTTGGAATAAGGAAACTCAAGAAAGAATTTTGGCTCATTTCAAAAGGAGTTACCTGATTTACAGGTAACAAATTCTCTCAAGCTCCTTTCATTTTTTCCCTCTCCAACCCCAAAACTCTATTTATTACATTATTTTATAAAGAATTAAGCATACTAAAATATAATAGGATTTATTATGATAATATTTCTACAAACACTTGAACACACCTCTATCTAATTGATATAGAACATTTTGTTTTTGTGTACGACGAACTACTGCCTCACGAGATGTTGATTGTTCAATTTTCTCCTACCACCTCTCATGGTATCCATTAAGATGGAACTCTATTTATATATGATATATATTATATTTATATTGTCTCTATTCTTCTATAATTTTTTATTTACAACATACCTTTATGCTTTTCATAATGTATAGAAACGATAATTTCATTTGAGGAAGTGTGGACTACCAGTCCCTCAAAGTGATATGACTCCTTCATGCCATAAATGGAATGTATAAAGGATGGAATTAATTAACTTATGTAACATATATAACATATACATTATTATGTAATTATAATATACCTATCTATAATTTTGTTTTCATTCCTTTAATAAGGTAAAAAAAATGAAAGTAGCGTTTATGCGTACGTACAACCGACCATCTCTATTGAGGATGCATTTCATTTCATATCTCCAAATTTCATGGAATATTATAAATACATATATTTTTTATATATATAATATTTAAATCATGAATATAATTATAGAGATAATGGAATTAGGATCACATGAACAATTATCATCAAAATAATTTCATTTTTTTGACTCAAGCATCGAACATTGAAAAAACATCTGATATGAACTCAAATAATTAACTAATTGTTATAAAATAGTAATAAGTGATATAAAATGAATTATAAAGTTTAAAATGGTTCTAAAGAAAGTATAAATTAATCAAAGTTTGTTATTTTTGAAAATAAAGAATGTACAAGAGAAGTCAGACTCAACGTAAGGGGAATATTAACTCAATCTATATTCGTTTAGTTAAATATCTATTCCATTGGGTATGTTATTCTATGAATATGTGTGAATGTACCCTGGTTATTTTATTCTAAATATCCACTTATATTGTGTGGATTTATATTTTTCACACATAATTATGTCACTGATTTATACTTAATCTAATGATGTGATTTTTCTAAGGGGCTTCATCTCAATCTCCTTTCATTGAGGCATATATTGATGTTATGAACCTTTATTATCCTATATGGTGTATATAAAACCCTTTTGAAAATTTATATCATGAATTCATATATTCTAAAGTTATTTAAAGTTTTTTTAATTTTATTCCCTAAGGATTTTTATTCAATTGTTTCTTAAGTGGTAAGAGACTCTTTGACTAAAAATTCCTTCAAAATGTTTTAAAGATTTATTCTTCTAAAACATTATATATCATATAAATGTTTTCAAAATGGTTTTTATGGATTTATTTATATATAAATTAATGTTTTAAAATTTCAATTTCTTTTAAAATCATCAAAGTGGTATGGGACACTTTGATTCAAAATTCTCTTTATTAAATGTTTTAAATGGTTTTGGAAATAGATATAACAATTAAAAATATTGAAATGATTTCTTGTGATTGAAAATAAAATTTTATGAGTGAAATGTTGATAATTGCAGTATTTTATGTGTTATGATTATATAATGGTACATGTTCATTTGATGGGTGGTCACGTGATAAACCAAATATGGTTGGTTACGTGATAAAATAAAGATGGGTGGTTCCATTATAGACCAATTAAGGGTTGTTACATTATAACCTCCAATGCATTGGTTATGGAAGTTGGTCGTATGTCTATTAAATTTAGTGATTTGTGTGGAATTCAACTATATGGTTATTCCATTTAAGTACGTTTATGTCCCATGTTACCTGTATATGATATATGTTTCTTCTTATGGGTTTATGGTAATCATTTGGTTACAGAAAAAGGGTAATAAATGATATTATTTTTAGTGATGAGTACATACTACTTCATAAAGGTGAAAAGTTTTACTTTATGATAAAGTATGAATAGTTTACATGTTTCCTCAAGGATAATAGTTTTTTCTTATTTTTGTATCCCTTACTAAGGTTGTTATGCTCATCCCTAATTTTGAATTGATTTTCATAGAATTTTAAAGGAGAGTAGAGTCCTAGATGGGATCAAGGAAATGTTATGATATTTAAAAATAAAACAAAACCATGATTCTTTTAGAAAAATTTGTTTTATGAAAAAAATGGATTGCATGTAGACATGTCTACTTTTTAATATTTCAGATGTTATGTAATAGGATTGGCCTAATTCAATAAATTTATAAACCTAAAAAGATCCTCAATGTGAATTCTTTATTTAACTCAAGACTATGTAATGTTTAAGGTAGGGGACTTATAGTTGGTATCCGTGTTTGATTTAGATAAGTTTAAAGTTATGGTGTTATTTAAGCATAAGTTACATGTTTTATATAATCATAATGGTTGTCATATTAGAAAGATTTATAGTTATTTTAGATAAATTGACCTAGTTTTAGATAACATTAATAAATATATCCTAGTGTTTATCCTCATCATATGATAGTATATGATGATTTTATTGATATAATTACACTAACACTTTTTTGGTTTTAGTAAATGGTTGGATCTAATAAGAACCAATGTAACAATGGATGTGAAGTAAAATGTAGTGGTTCTATGAATAAGAAACCAAATGAAATTGGAGCTGGAATGGGAACCCTCTTGGTTACTATAAACCAAATATCAGGAGTCGTGATTAACCACTAGAACATTGGTGAGTTTTTTAATGCATCTTATATGAGAGAAATGAATCCCTCCTGCTGTTCAGGTAATGATCATAAAGGTAAGCATATTCATCAACATATGTGTTAAGGATGTGGAAAGAAACACCTAATAAAATTTTTTAAAGGGAAGATAAGATGTTATATATGTGGAAAGGAATGTTATAAAGCAATAACCTAACATGGAAAATGAAAACGTTCAGTTGACTCTAGGAAAGGGAAACAAGTTCATTCCGATTTATCAGTTGAATGTTTCAAATGTGGGGAGTATGATCATTAAGAAAATAGGTTTCCTATGAAGAAGGTCCGGGAATGAAATCAGTAGGACCATACAAATTTATGTTTAGAAATACCTAATCCCATTCTAATTGAGGATGAGGAAACTAAAAATGACATACGGAATATATGGATTATTTCTTGTCTCATGTTTTGAAATTATTGAATATTAGGACATGATTCAAGTTTTATTAAGGAAATAATTCTTAAGGAGAAAGATGGAAAACCATAGTTAGGGTATCCTGAAGAACGCTAAATGATTAAGAAGTCTACATATAAGGGATTAAATAGTTATGGTTGATTGTTGGATGATGAAATGTTTAAAAGTCTTAATTCTATTTTGATGATGGGATTACTTTGGAATACTTTTTATAGTATGTGTAACCCTAAAAATTTTTATTTGAAAATGTTCTTTGAGGAAGAATAATATTTTCTCTTTGTGGACACAATTATAATGTAATGAATAACCTTTATATGAACTTTTATTTTGAGGTAATTATGGGATATTACATTTTGGGATTCATAATGAAGGATGTGAGATAAACTTTGAGATTAAAATTGGTTATGGTTATTTTTGATGATTTTATCTCATTTTGGGAATGATAAATGAATTATATAATTTTAGAAAAATGACAGCCTATAGGAATGGTGACAACCCATCACACTGGACAAGGCAATGAGGGTAGAACCCATAACCAAAGTGAGACATGGATTTATCGCCTACCACTAGCCAAGATGAAGTCCTTAGTTTGTATGGATTTTCTTTTTAGCTAAACGATTTGATCGAGTAAGAATAAATTGATTTTGGGAACTTGTCTTTTTTAAAATGTATATCCATGGAATTGGAAAATGATTTGGGAATTATGTGATAAATGATGTTTTGGAATAAATTCACTATTTTGGGAACTTTATATGATTAAGGTAAATAGAATACTATGGTGTTTTAATTGAGAAGTAATTGTTGAATTATATTTTGGAAAAATCTATGATTTTAATTATAGACTTATAGGGAATTAGGTTATTTATAGAAATGATTACCCTATCATGGAGAATATGTTAAGAAGTTAATTACTTTTTAGTATGAGGCTTTAGCAGTGGTCGATATTATTTGGAGATAAATGTTAATATTTATCTTGGAAGAATATGTGATAAAATTCATATGAATTTTGGATTTTAATCATATTTGTTATTATTTTGAGTGATTATAAGGATATTTTTTTTATGGTCTAAATTAGACTTTGGGTATCAATGTTTAATTATGGATATTAATTTAGTTTTTATCATATAATGCTTTATTCATTTTGGAGAATCAACATACCTTGCACTAACTATTTTGGTTTTTGATAATGTCTAAAGATAGTATAGATAGATAGTTAACCTTTAGCAGATTGTGTTATTCTCTATATTTATATTATAGTGATTTAGGTGTAAATATTCTTCTTCAATACTCATCTTTTGGAGAAAAAGATGTGTTTGTGGTGGGAATTGATTAATGGATGAAACTGTACTTGTAAAGTAAGTATGTTTCCTTATGTTCATAGTCGAGGAAGTAAATGAATTTCTCAAAAGGATCTTAAAAAAATGAATTTTGTTTAATTTTATTAATGTCCCTTTGACCCATCAAATATTTATGGTTTTGTGATGGATAATTGTCCTATTATTATGTTCTCTATCACTCTCTATTAGTCTTTGAGAGTTATTTTTATCATTCAAGTCCATGTTTTCCAAAATAGAAACATAGTATGAGTTATCTCAAGTAACCTCTATACTCCAATTTCTTTATTTTGAAGTTAAAATTTTATTGAATCTTTTCTCAATGTGTGATTTCAATAAAGTAAATTTTAAAAAGTGAATCTTTAGTTATCGATCAAAAATTTAAAATTGTGAGGACCCAATTTCCAAAATAGGGAAGGATATAACATCACAAGTAATTATAGAATAAGAATTATTTATATATATTAAATATTTATGAATTATATATTTGTTTTACCTTAATAGGTTTGCAATAGCATACTCTACACGCAACAATGGGTTTCTCTGAAATCTTATATTTCACATAAGACTGAGTTATACGAAAATATAATACATTGTTATTATGATTATTTTAAATGGAAGTTAATGTCTTCTTGTTGTATTCGAGGGAATGAACAGAACTAAATATATTATTATTACACATGTTTTTTAAATGTTTTTACATTTATCCAATAAATTTTAGAGTATTAAAATGAGAACAAATCCAATTTTAAGCATAAAATATTTTAATATTTTTTAAAAGGTAGTTTTACCTCATTTTGATGGAGAACCCTTTTTAAAATAAGTTTTTGAATATTTTATAAGTTTTATGTGACATAATAAACTTCTTCTTTATAATAGGTGAATCAAAATTTACTTTTATTGTGTTGTTGGAATTATTCTAATAAATTTGTTTTTTAATAAATACTAGAAAAGACTACATTTTAATTCAAAACTATCTTTTTATCTACTTTATTTATATAGTTAAGTTATCCTATTAATTGGTTTTAAAGTGTAAGTCGATTAATATTTTATAATTTAATAAAATTATGGTCATTGTATGTAATTTAACATTAAAATTTGATATAAACATGTGTCTATATTTTGATGGTTTTTACTTTTTAAAAACATGTTTTCTCGTTTTAACAAAGGGATCTAATTTTAAATTAATTAATTAAAATTTTGTGTTTTGAATTTGAAAAAATGGATTAAATATTTGGAATTAAAATTTAAAAATTATGTAAATATTAACCTTTTATTTTTGGGTATTATGAAGTGTAACTTCATAATTATTTTTATTTACCACAGTTAAAGAGAAAATTAGGTAAATAAAGGTAAAGATAATATTATAATAATATAAAACTATCCTAAAACATGTATTAATATTATTTTATGAATCATGGGAGACGAAAATTATACTTATTATTAACTATTAGCATTTGGGAACCATTGCGTGTGATAATGAAATGTTATAATAATTAATTTAAAGTACAGAGAAATATAACAAAAACATGTATATTTTTACTCAAAAAATTTTATAGTGGAGTTATATAATTTATATATTTTATTATAAATATTAATTAGAAATATAAATATATTTACTACATCATTGTATTTTATTTATAATTTATAGACATTAAATAAATAAATTTATTTATAACACAATGATGATGCAGTGATTACCATTTTAAAGAAAGATTCAAACAAATGATATTATAAATAGTAAAATAAATGTAATTTGAAACTTTTGATGCCATACATGATTTTTTTTATTATTATGACATGTTATATTTGATTTAATCTAGATTTTTAGAATGAATAAATTTTGTATTAATTTAATAAAAATCAATTACTAAATAGTGTCAAACTTGACAGAAATGTGTTTTTAAAACAAATACTATTTTATTAAATGATATAGCTGTCATAAAAATATAATATTGATATAAAGGACTTATATAGTGTTAAAAATTTAATTAATGGTACACTTTAGGTTCTCTTGTAATTTTATAGTTACTATATTAAACATATAGTGTAAAAATACAAGAAGACATGTTAAGAGTCAATTTATTTAACTAAGGGTTAAAGCTAAACGATAAGGTTAAATTTGTGAACTAAACATGTCTAAAACCAGTTGTTTGAGATGATTTAAACCCATAATCATCTTATCCTCGATATATATCAATTTGGAGGTATTATAATTCGACAATAAATTTATAATAAAATAATATTTAAAGACTTTTCTGAAGTTCCCCTCTTCCCTCCTATAAAAGGCCACCACCTCTACCCACATACTCACAACAATAATGACACTTTTCTTTCACAAATTATTATCAATATACTATTATTTTTTAATGATAATTGTTCTACCTACACTTACACACACATCCATATAATGGATATTGAACATACTGTTTTTCTGTACGGTGAACTACTACCTCATGAAACAATGATTTCTCAATTTTCTCCTACCACCTCTCATGGTGGACATTATAATGGAACTATATTTATATATTATATTTATATTTTCTCTATGATTATGTAATTTTTTTTCAATATATCTTTATGATTTTAATAATATATAAATATGATAATTTAATTTGAGGAAATGAGGACTACCGCCCCCTCAAAGGGATATGAATTATTCATTCCATACATGGAATGTATAAATTATGGTGTTAATGAACTTATATAACATATATAACATAGATATAATAATTTAATTATAATATAATTATGTATAATTTATTTTTCATTCCTTTAATATGATAAATAAATGAAAGTAGCATTCATGCATACGTACGACATACAGTCTCTATGAACGGTGCATTTCATTTCTTATCTCCAAATTTAAGGAATATTATAAAAACATATATATTGGATGTATAAGATATTTAGATCATGAATATCATTATAGAGATAATAGACTTATGACCACATGGACAATTTTCATCGAAACAATTGCATTTTTGACTCAAGTACTGAACATCAACAACACATCTGATATGAACTCAAATAATTAACTAATTGTTATAACATAATAATTAGTGATATAAATTAATGATAAACATAAAAAAGTTTCTGAAGAATGTATAAATTAACCTATGTTTATTAATCAGTAAAATAAATAATGTACGAGGAAAGTTGGACTCACGGTAAGGGAAATCTTAACTCAATCTTCATTCATTGAGTTAAATATCAATGTCATTGGTTATGTTATTCTATTAATTTGTGTTAATGACCCCATATTTTTTTATAATTTACATACACTTATATTTTTTGGATTTATATTTGTCAAAAAAAATTATTTCATTAATTTATCTATAATCTAATGATGTGATCTTTGTAATGGGATTCATCTTAATCTCCTTTCATTAAGGAATATCTTGATGTTATGCACCTTTATTATCCTATACGGTGTATATAAAACTGTTTTGACACATTATATAATGAATTATTATATTCTCATTATATTTAATGTTTTTTAATGTTATTCCTTAATGATTTTTATTCAAGTGTTTCTTAAGTGGTAAGAGACTATTTGACTAAAACATAGTTATGAATCTTTTAAAGATTTATTCTTATAAAACCATATATTTAATGTCCATGTTTTCAAAATGGTTTTTATGGATTTATTTATATGTACATGAATGTTCTAAAATTTCAATTTCTTTCAAAAGTTTTAAAGTGGTATGGAAAAATTTTATTCAAAAGTATCTTTATTAAATATTTTAATTTTTTTTGAAATGGATTGAATATTTAAATATCTAGAAATTGAATATTATGATTTAAAAAGAAATATTACGAGTAAAATGTTGATAATTGAAATATTTTATGTGTTATTATTATATAATGGTACTTGTACATTTGACGGGTGGTTATGTGATAAACTCAAGAAGAGTTTTTACGTGATAAATCAAGTATGGTTGGTTCCATGATAAACAAAGGACAAGTGGTTAAATTATAAGCTCCAATGCATTGGGTATAAAAGTTGGATGTATGTCTATTATATTTAGTGATATGTGTGGAATTAAACCATATGGTTATCTCATTTTAGTATGTTCATGTCCCAAGTTAACATTATATGATATATGTTATTTCCTATGGGGTTATAGTAATATTTTGGTTACAAAAAGGGTAAGAAATTAACTTATATTCAGTGATGAGTATTTACTAATTCATAAAGGTGAAAATTTTTGATTTATGATAAAGTATTCATGGTTTACATGATTTCTAAAGGCTAACGGTTTTTTCTTCTTCGTGTATCCCTTACTGAGCTTTTTATGCTCATCCATAGTTTTGAATTGTTTTTATAGGATTTTAAAGGATAATAGGGTCATTAATTGGATCAAGGAAAAGTTATTATGTTTTAACATGAAACAAAACCATGTTTATTTTAATGATTTTTATTTTATAAAAAAAATGTGTAGTTTGTAGACTTGTATACTTTGTAATATTTGAGATGTTATGTAACAGTTATGGCCTAATTCTCTAGATCTCTAAACCTAAAATGATACTCAATTTTAATTCTTGATTTAACTCAAGATTATGTAACAATGAAGTCAGGGGATTGTAAAATATGATGATCTAGGTCCAATCTCCCACAATACAAGATGAATAAACAATATATATACATACTAGGTTGAAGTGAATAAAGAAACCAAATTTTAACAATCAATTATTACAATATCACTAATAAATATTGAGTCACATATATTCAAACAAACTTTATTGTATAGCATTTTATACTATTATAAAAACATTTTTCTAACAAACCATATGTATATATCATCAAATAGAAAATTTTTCCCTCATATAAGAATCTACATAATCTTTAATAAGTCATCCACATATCCTAAAAAATTCTCCACATAGGATATTATGTTAGACATATCATGTTTGATAAATTTCTTCAGAACATGGAGAAATAAAAGCATACGAAAGGGTGTGATAAAATTATGAGTAAGGGTAAAAATTGGGGGTAACAATAAAATAAAATAAGTGGCCATAAATTGAGAATAAATAATATTACTATAATATATAATCAAGATAATTCCATAATAAAAATAATATCTGAAAATAACATATCCCTAATTGACGTACCAATAAATAAATGCATTGATAATAATAATTTTTTCCTTAGTGATGAAATAAATATTTATATATAGGTAATTTTATGACCTAATAGAATAAATCGTGATCTTGAAAATCATGATCATACTATAAAGGATCTATGTTTAGGAAATATTTGATTTTGTGATAGCATACACCAAAAATACTCAATCTAGTTTATCTCTTCAGACTTATCGATGAATCAATGAGATATTGTGGGAAACACCCATAAAAAAATTATGTCTAATGCATTTATCATATGATGGAATTAATAATATATAAAATACATAATTTATATCACATAATAATCAATAAATATTTATATCATAATAAAATGTATTTAGATTTTTAATTTTTTCTAAATCAATAAATTGAATAGATTTAAATGGAATTGTCACTAAAAATAGCACCATATAGAGAAGTGGGTATATGGTTAAGTCCATAATTTATCCAATAAATTGAGGTATGAAATCTTAGTGTGCACCCTTCAATAAAAGTGAGGAAATATACAGTGTTTATAAAAGAATTACATCAAAAGAAAAATTATGCATATAGTAGAGGATGATTTGGAAAGAAAAAGGTAGTGATGGATATCCATGAGTTTAATATACTAAAATAATATATTATGTGTGTATTTATAATTTAATATATAAACAATATATACACCACAAAAATAAAATAAGTGGTGAATATGAATCATATTTCAATGAAGAAAAACTGAGATATAAAAGCCCTTATAGTATTTGATACATAATAATCAAAAGAATGTGAGAGAAATACCATTAAATTAAAATATAATTAAATTGAATATGTTAATTTTACTTGATTTCATTATTTAATTGAGAAAACCATATAAAATAAAATATTTAATATCAAACATATCCCATGGAATTGAAAATAGGGACAAATAAAACTTACGACTTTAGAAACAGTTGAACAAAACCCCAATATGGATAGAATTTAAAAAAGAATACTAAATACCTCGAATATTGATAGAATTATGATATAAAATACAAAATGTGTAATAATAACATAATATAATTTAAAACATGGTGTATTACATAATCGTGTCTCAAGGAATTTAAATTTGAGACAAAGAACCCTTACAAGTATCATAATCATTGAGGTAAGAATAATTTGAAAAAATAAAGTTAAAATGAAGCATTTTAGAACTCTAGAAAATATGGAGGAAATAAAATGTCATTTATTAATTTTTTATAATTAATATAACTTGTAATAATTGAATTTTTAATGGTAATTTTCATCTTAATGGAAGAAAATTAAGTTTGTAAAACCCCTTACACTAATTACTACATAGTAAAAATTCACTATAACCTCCTGTATAAAAAATAACAATCTCAATTAAAAAAATTAGAAAATATTTCAAATCTATAACCTTTTATTAACTTCATTTATAATTATTATCTACGTGTATATTAGTTAGTTATTATCTATTTTCGATATTGGTAGTGAGTAATCTGGATCATTTTAAACTTTTTTTATAATAACATTGTTATTTTTCATTATTCTCTAAAATATATTCATTAAAATATCATAATAGGTACTTTAATATGTGTTTTATAATTATTTATAATTCATTTTATGGGAGTTTTAGTTATGATCCTTGAATATTAAATCCTGGGTGATCTTTTTTTAGTAATTATTCATGGACGAATTTTGGTATCCTAACTAATGATTTTATTATTAATGTTAAAATTATAGAACTAAATAAAATAATTATTTACTTATTTATATCATATATTATCTTAAATTAAATACCTATAGTCATCCGTGACATAATATTATTACATTTTTCATGTGGGTTGTTAAACCGACCCAAACATGAACATTCCATAATTAATAGAAGATTATGAAGTGATTGAGTTGTCATACCATTATACCATAAGAATAATAAAATTATTTAATGTGTATTAGTGATATATATTATAATTAGAAACAATTATATGAATAATATAACCTATATGAGTTAATTATAGAGTATAATGAAACCATTTTATTAGAATTCCCATTTGGGAGGTTGAATTTACAATTTTTGTTTATTACTCATACTGTTAATACATTTTACTATTTGGCATACCAGAACCTTAATAATTTTTAAAAAAAATATATATGTCTATTAAACCAATCCTTGTGACCATCCATTAATTTTCGTGTTGAAAATAATAAAATGGAAATTAATCGTTCCTTCGAGGGGGTAGTCTTTATGTACGCAGGATTTATGATTTCATTTTCTATATAATATGAGAAAGTTATAATTTGTTTTATCATTTATGAATATAAAATATGTTATAAATACGATACATATTTATCAAATTCAAAATTTAGACCATCTATTTAGTGTGTTTATGAAGTAAAAAACATTACACTTCGTGGATATAGTAGTCCACACACATGAAAAAATGTCATTTTCATTTTCCATAAGGGGAAAAGGGGAATGTGGTTAATAGTTATTTTCATATAATAAAAAAATATAGTATATGAAAAATAATAGTTTCATTAAAAATGAATTATAATAATATATTTGTAAAATTAATATAGAAAATAAATGAAATTAGGAAAAATTAATACTCGAGTTGGGTATTTTTACTTTCCCTTAGAGGACTCTTAGGAATGAGAGGGATTAGGCTAATATAATTTCAGTATCGTATTAATATATTGAAAAAAGTTTCTAGGGTAATGATGAATGGTATATTTTCAAGTTGAAATATAATTTCTGAGTTGTATTTATGTGGTGGTGAGAGGCCCCATTAATAAGTGGTGAGAATCCTATCTTTTAATATTTCAACTTAATATAAAAAAAGACCATGTTTCACTTGTCAGGTGGATGAAAAAATGGAAAATATTTTATTAGGAGATGAAAAAGGTTGATCGTCCCTCAACCATTTTATATCTCCCTTTTGTATCTATATTTTCATATCTATTATATGTGAATTCATTGGATAATAATTGATTAAATATTAGATTCATGTCTGATTTTAGTGATTTGTATATTATTGTGATAGGAATGAAATGTGTAATAAAAGAGAGGAAATAATGTAAATTAAATAACATAAAGTAACTTTTTTTAAAGTCTATTCGTGGCTCAGTGTGATAATAGAAATAAAAAAAGTTGAGTTCAAAATTACATGAAGTGAATCTGAAGTGAATGATGTGTATTCCTTGAGAATATCACATGTATGTCAAAGTCCAGCTAGTGATTATTAATTAAAATACATGAACCAAGTACCCAATGTGAATCCAAGTTACACATCATGAAACATTCAAATCTGAAACCTAATGAAGATACATGATGTGAACATTTTACATGATGTGAAAAGTTTAAAAACTAAAAGCCACAAAATATTCAAGACTTGAAATTCAGGAGATCCAAGGTATTTGGAGACATTTTAATATCTGAATTACATGATTTGAATCCCATTACACATCGTGGAAATGTAAAAAAAAAGTCACTTAAATCATTTATCATGACAGGAATAATTTAAACCTCATAAACCAGTCAGGATTATAAATATTCAATTGACCCTCGATGAAAATGGATCTTGGATTATCATAATATTTTTATTTTCTATTCTTCACTTCTTTCCTATTTTCTTTATATTTTGTTTCTACTTATTTATTTTATTGTTTTATTCATTCTGTTGCTACCACTTTTGATTCTAAGACTAGTTCTTTGTGTGTTATTGTCCAATGCGTGAATCAAACTTTGGTTTTCATTGAATATCAATCTACTACTTCATTTTTTTATTTATTAATTCAGGTTATTATATGTTTTCATTAATATGATTTTGAATTGTGGATTTAGTTACTTTGAATAATTTATTTTTTATGTAAATGATGTTTTCATAAGTTTCCATTCTTTCATTTAATTCCTTCATGCATGACTAATATGTTTATGGTTAGGGGTTGATAGTAGGTGTCACGTTGAACCTAATAAATATCTAAATAAAAACATGGTAAACCTATGGTTATTAATTAGAATAAAAACCATTTTTAATCCTATTCTATTATATCTACCCTGATCATCAGTGGTGAAATTGAAGACCATGACCTAATTGGAGTTGATAAAGTTAGGACCAATTACCTTTTATTCTTTCTTCCTAGAGGCTACTCTTTTTGTACTTAGTTTGTCGACTATATCTATACCAAAGAGTAGTTTCCAGCATAGGTAGATCTAATTTTTTAGAAAAAGATAAATTAGTGACCTTTTCAATACTTTGAAGCCCAATCCATAGGTCTATACCAAGTTATATTTTGGATTACCCTTTTCATATACCCTGAAATTGACCATTATTCCATTTCTATTTCCTATAGGGTTACTAATTTTTTATTTATATAATCATTAGGTTCAAAAATAACACTAATCTCAACCCCCTAACCATATGTGGATTAGCCACGCATAATGGAATTAAGCAAAAACAAGAAAAAAATGGCAACATGATTGACATAAAAAATAAATTAATCAAAGTAATGAAATCCACAATTAAAATCATATGATAGAAATAAGATACAAATTTGAATGAATAAATAAAGAATAATGCAGTAGTATATTGGTATTAAATATTAAATATAATTTGGAAAAAATGTGAAAATAATTAGTATTAGAATTGAAAGTGGTAACAACAGAATGAATAAAACAACAAAATAAATCTATATAATCAAACTAGAAAGAAAATTAGAAAGAAATAAAGAATAATGGATAAAAATAGTATGGGAATCAAAGATACCTTCACGTTAACGGTCATTGGAATATTTATAATCCTGACGCGCTAACAAAGTATAAATTATTAACATTATAAAAAATGCTTCAAGTGAATTCTGTTTTAACATTTACACAGTGTGTAACTGGGATTCACGTTGTGCGCTTTAGATTTTTAAATTTCTCTAAAGATCTTGGATCTCCCAGAATTTGTGGCTTAAATATTTTATGGATTTTATGTTTTAAACTTTTTATATCATGTACGACTTTCACATCATTTGTCTTTATCATGTTTCAAATTCAAGACTTTCATTACATGTAACATGGATTCATATCGTTTACATGGTTTACATAATGTAATTTAGATTCACCGGTTGGCCTTCATCATGAAGGTTCTCTAATCAATGATTACACATTTTGTACTTCATATTCATGAAGTGTAATGTTCAATTTAGCTTTAACATATTTCTGTTGTTGCACCGAGCTATGAAGAGGCTCAACAAGAATTGACTTTATGTTCCTTAATTTTAATTCTTTTCTCTCTATTTTCCACATGTCATTCATGTCACAATAATATAAAAAAATTATGATGAGACATGAATCTCATATTTAATCAATTATTATCCAATTAATTCAAATATAATAGATATGAAAATATATATATATATATATAATAGATATATAACCATTCATTCTTAAACATGTTTGAAATATATTTTTTTATCTTTTACTCTTATAATTTTCATATTTACATTTTTTTGTTTTACCATGGTAACTAATTATTACCTAGGTAATTAAATTTTACGGACTAAAAATAAAATGGAGTTTATTAAATAATTTAAAATTAATAATTCAAAATATCAAATAATTTTTATTCGATGAAATTTATATTTATTATAAAAATTATGTTTAACATTAGTTAATGTAATGTATAAATACCTATTTTTAGAAAATGTTTATTTTTAAGCATAAAATTTCTATGTAAGATAAAATTATAAATAATTTTTTTTCATTATTAATATTTGATTATCATGAAACAAATAAATGTAATGTTTCATTTATAGAAAGTTAATAATTATTTATACAAAAATAATATTTAATTAGAAGAAAAGGCCAAAAAAAGAGCCGTGTATTAGAAAATATTACTTAGGTTCATAAAATGTAAAAAATTTGTTTTATAAATTCATAAAGTTATTTAAAAATATACGTTATTACTCCTTAAATATATATTTTTATCAATTAATGGTTTTATAAACTTCTATGTATTTATTATATAGTGATAGATTCTTAGAAGTTGTAATATTGATAAAATAAATATTTTTCACTATTCACAAAAAAAATATACTATTTTAGAACAATATAAAACATTCATATTAACCTAATATTAGCATGGTGAATTAAAAAAATATTTTTACTTTATCAAATTAAATTTGTAAAATTTGGGAATTTAACTTTTATCTAAAAACATAAAAATATAATGAAAACTATTTTCATAGTTATGTGAAATTTTTTAAAATATTAACTATTATTAATCATTTCAACAATATATTTTGTACATAGAGTTTTTTTTCTTAAAAACATAGAAAATCAATTGTGAAAAAAGTTACATTTTAAATCATAAAACATTATTATTAGTTACATAGCTTCTCTAATTGAATTTTATTAGTATCGTGATATTTATAATGAATTTTTTTTTTAAAATATATTCCATGATTTGGTTTCAATAATTTTTACCCGTTAATTATATAGAAACATTTAAAAGTTTTATAAACTTTTATGGTTCATTGTGTTTAGTTTTTTCATGTATCAAGTGTTATAAAACATATTAGCTCTCAAATAAATATATAATTTAATATCTCAGGGACTTACAATATTTTATCCCTTGATACATATCTATATCCTATAGAAATTATAGGATGTTCTTGAGGCCATGTGGTAATCATGCTCGGGTCTCAGTATTTGGTCTCTTATGTTTAGGTGTTATTCCAACTAATAATAAAAAAATAGTACATCTCCCTAAAATCCATAAAAGGGCATAATTTTCATCTAATAACATCCTAAACTGATCATTGAAATTGTTTTTTATGTAAATTTACCGTCATATTAAATTACATATTTGTATTAACATGTAATTATAATAATTCTGTAGAAAATTCAAGTTATATAACTTCTCCGTGTTGAACTTTGGTTTCATTTTCCAATTACTGGTAGAGATCATAGTGTATTCATCCTAACAATAGTTCTTAAGCTAGTTGAATAACATTGAATCATTGATCACTAAATTTAAACCCACAATATTATTGGAATTACCATCAAAATATTTGAAGTGTAGGGATACAATTTTATATATAATTAATTCCACATTGGTTAATTTGATGTTTCATTGCATTCTTTTCATTCTCCTTGATTTAAGTATTTATTAACCTTGGTATTAATGATGTCACTATTTAAAATAGTTTTGAGAAACTCATGGATTCATTTTAAACATACATTAATATATAATAAGTTAGTTATCTGTCTTTTCTTCTATATATACCAAAATATGTTCCATAGCTCAAAAGTTTAATGATAATTAACTTGATGTTGCTCTAGAAATAATGCTTTAACCACGTTATGATAACCAAGACCTAATTGACATTATTGTAGGGCCTTTAAAAATTTTCATTTTCACACAATCTTTATACAATGGATATATAATGTTTTATTATATTTTTATTCATCATCATTTATTTTTATTTTATTAAAATATTCAATTATTAGAATATTTCATCTTATTATATTGACTTAATATGATGTTACTCTTAGGATGAATCTAATCTTGGAACCATTATTTTATATGTCAATATATCTATTATAATATAATGCCGAATGGTTATAGCCATGATTCATTGTAAAAAATCTTTTTTTTGAATCCTATTTTATTCCCTATATCATTTTTTATAATGAATTCAACAAAGATATGCCGATATTGAATTGGGTGTGAATCTACTTCCTGTATAATTTTTGCATCAATGGTTTTAAATGTTTGATTAAATAATAATACATTAAGATTAAACCCAATTGTCACCTCAATTTATGCCTACCATCACGCTGTTATCTTATCCCAGACATAGTATGGACTTTATATAAACATATTAACATGAATTCATCATATTTTTCTCCATTAATGTATATGCTTTATGATGCATCAACTTATATATAAAGTTTTATCTTCATTTTTGTTACGGGAAACTACTCTTATTTCTATAATAGATTGAGTTAGGTAATTTGAAAATTTTATTTGGGTTAATATAATTATTATTCTTGAATAATTTTATATGGGGATCCGCAAAATATTCATGGTTGACCAGCCTTTACTACAATAACACTTTCATTATATAATATCCAAACATAATTTATAATTTAAAATATCTTGTTTGTTATGCATGTAAACCACTTATTGGTTCAAGGATAAGATCACTACTCTATATAATTGATCATCTATTTTAAATTAAATTAAGTCTAAATACTTTTAGATTACTCTACATGATCAAATTGAGGGGCATCAAGGTTAATTTTGAGTATGAAACATTGTCCATTAAATGAATCAAACCACTCTTTTTAGCATCCAAACCCCTAAAAAATAAAAATCCATCAAAAATTATTATAAATGCATAAAAATATTTAATCTTAATATTCTATTATATTTCTAAAAAATTATACGAATAAGTATTTTTAAATGAATTTATAAATTTATTCTTGGAAAACACATTTAAGATACTCTAAAATGTATATTTGAAAACTACACATTCGCGAATATTTTTATAATATGTACAACACCGGTTATAGTTACCAAGGAGTCAAATTTTTATGAGATTTATAAAATCATATCTATAAGTTCCTTTTTTTATTATGTACTTATCCCCATGAAGTAACCAAAAATTTCCTATTTCTATTAAGAAATCCTTGGTATATGAATATAAATATATAGTCTTCCACTATTAGTTTATTTGGGAATCATTCCCAATGTTTCAAAAAATATACTAGTATACATAAAAAATTTACCTACTAACATATGAAATTAGATAACATCACTTATAAATTCTCATCTAATGTGTAGATATAATTTTTGGGGGGAATTTTTTATGTTCATCCCATATCATATCATCCCCAAGATATAAGTTTTATATCTATTCCTCAGTAAGTCCTTCTAGTGAAAATAGATATTCTCACTATTTCAATTAGTCCCTATAGGAACCTCTTGTCTTCATTTAGATATAAAAAATATTTAATTATCTTAAATAATTGTGTTTATCCTCTAATGAAATTAAATGAAACATATGAAAAAATGAGTGTTTTAATGATTAAGTTCAAAACCATTTTGTAATAAAATATTTGAAAACTGGTGACATTGATAAATGAACTTTGGAGAAATAATTTTCTAAAATTTTATCTCAATTATCATTGTTCTCAACCACATTTTTAATTTTTTTTAATTTAACAATAGAAAATGTTTCAATTATATCAATGAGATAAATTTTTTAAAAAATTACTTTATAATTACTCAATATAACCCAATTTTATATCTCACATAGTAATTATTTATTCAACAATTGGATTCAATCAGAATAATTCATTGTTTAATAATTTATTAATCAAGGAAGTCAATAATAACTATTAGAATAAAATAGTATAATTGGATAAAAATTGGAATATATATTAGTACATAAAAAAGCAAGATAATTTAATATAAGGATCTATCCTTCAATGGAAAAAAAATATTTTTGATAAAGTGTATTTCTAGTGTTATTATATATATAGAATTTAAATTACCGGGGATAAAATATAGAGGATTCATTGGGTTATCAACCTAGAATTATTTTCTATAATAAATTATCTTTTCTGTCACATTTATTTATTTTATAATAATTTAGTAACACATTTGTTTTGATATTTGTTTAATGAAAGAACTAATAAAATATAGATAAACATATAATTGAAAGGGTTATGTTATATCCTTAATAAGGTTTCTTAAATCAATTATATTTTTTTCTAAAAAATTATTATTTGATAGTATGATTATTAGTGATTAGATAAAAACCATGATCACATATTCCTCACTTTTAATTGAGATAAATTTTTAGTATCAACACACTCTATCCATATTTCATTTATATACATTTCATATATAAATTACTAAAATTAATTAAAAATTAAAAATTGAAGTAATAATTCATTGAATCAAACAAACAAATAAGATCCAAAATGAGTGAAGTATTAAAGATGTAGTCAATAGTCAATAGTGTAACCCAATACACATGACTAAAATCCTTAATCACTCACTCTCCAACATACATCATTCCCTTATATATGAAGAAATATATGAAAGGTAAATTAAATGAGTATTAAAAAATGGGAAGATATGTAGATTAAAAAAATGTAAATAATGAAAATAATCATCCTCTTCTATTTATTGAACAAATTTAAAACCCCAAAATTTATTGGAACAAATTGAAGACCAATAATAAAAATGGTAATGAATAGAATTCATAATGAAAAAATAAATTGGGATAAATTTCGTTCCACCCATCTTAATAAACAAGAATAAATTAATTTCCCCATAAAATATATTTATATGTTGAAATTGTTGACGAAATGTGACTCTCAATTATGTATTCTGAATTCAAAAAAATTTATGATCATCAACACTTAAAAAAATTAAACTTCAAATCCTATTTTATTCTTTTATTAAAACTCTTTCATCATCACTATATAATTTTATTATTTTATTTATAATTTAGATGGATTCATATATAGATGAGTTACTTTATAGTTTCCATAAAAACATAAAATAATGGTACATGTTCTTCATTAAATTTCTTTCTACTAGATTACTATATAAGTGATTTTGTCCACACATATATCTAAAATTAAAAATATTTCATTTCAACAACCATAAATGATTATGAAAACCATACAATCTCAAGATAGTGATGCATAATATTTTGATTTATATGAAAATTAATAATTTAAAAGGTTTATAAAATTTACATTATAAATTTTATAAAATTGTGATTATTTATTAAACTTCTTCTACAACTTAGTTAATAGACAATTAAACTGCCTTTATAGCTCAATTCCTTATCAATTCAACCACAAATCTAATTTATTATTCTATTTTAAAAATTAAAAAAATTAATGGTGTAGTGGGATCCAAATAAATATCCAAAACTAGTCTATTTTATATTAAATATACCAGACTAGTAATGAAAAAAAATTTAAAAAATAGAATAAAACATTTGTGGGGTCAGTTTGTAAGAAAGATAGCCACATCAAAAAGTCATATAGACACTACTAACCTTCCTTAAATCAAAATCTGTTAACTTTCTTGACATTACTAGAAATAATTATTTATCAAATTGAGTTAGACATTTCCCTTCTAGATCTTAAACTAAGAATCCATCATGAATTATTTCACTATTGGGAACATCATTGTTTGTCACTACTATACTGCTGGGCCAAAGATGGAATAAACACAACATCGATAACCTCACTGAGCTTATATTGTCAAAGTCTCAAAAATAACATCAAAAATAAAAAAACGTAATACCAAGAAGATCCATTTTCATTGATAAATCACCAAAAAAATCATGAGAACAATGCCTCCTCTTAGACACATAAAATAACACCTAATGTGATAACCAATGAGTGGGATGAATCCTTAAATGCTATCTCAATGCCACTATAACACTATATCCACCCCTTAAAATATTTTCACCATATTATATTTTACACTTATATAAGTAGAAAACATTTATTAAATGTATTGAGTAATGACCTTAGGGTTTTTTTGAGAGATATATAGAGGAATAATTATAGTAAATAAGAGAGTTGGGGGAGATATTTCAACACTGTGGAGTCTAGGAAAACTAAAAAGGGATACAGATGACTAGGATAAAGATAAATTCCATCACTAATATACACCATTAAATAATAACACAAATATACATGAATAAAATAATCATATAAAAACATTATGTGATGTAGACCACATATGTGGGCTCCTCCACAAACCCATTAACTATCACCATCACAAACCACCCAAATGTCCAAGAAATCTTGACATTATCGTTTATTTCATGATAATTCAGGGAAAAGGTATATATTTAGAGAACCCATGCTGATGAACCTATAGATAAACCAAGTAGAATACAAGAAACATGAAACCATGAACTCACTAGTGGATGAGTTGCTAGGATGCATATAATTTAACCACCACCAAAATCTTCAACTAATATAGTCCAAAAAACATGAATAACCTTGCACT
Source organism: Viscum album (assembly GCA_963277665.1). Lineage (NCBI taxonomy): Eukaryota > Viridiplantae > Streptophyta > Magnoliopsida > Santalales > Viscaceae > Viscum > Viscum album. Next base: position 71,442,997 of record OY728161.1, read on the forward strand.
ATGTAATTATAATTTCTATAAAATGGGGTCAAGAATAATTATAAATGAAAGAATAATCCTAGGAATAGTTCACAAGGACAATAAAAATAAAAGAAACACTACAAATGGGAAATTAAAAATACCATATGAATGTTAAAACCAAAGATATATAAAAAAGATATAGTGAGAATGTAAACCTATATCAAAGAAGGAATCTTGGTGAAAATGGAAACCTGAAAATGGGAAATCCATTATGGAGAGTTAAGTGTCCTAAAGGCTAGGAAAAGTGTATAATTTCATCATAATTGAAGAGTTGTGAAACACTATATTTGCAATGGGAGTGGAAGGTGTCAAGAGTTTCTATAGAGCCCCATATATATTAGTTTATAAATAGTTTAACCCCTTCTATAAATTATTTCATAGTATATTAGAACACATTTGAAAAATATAGATAATTTCCTAGTTAATTTAACCTTATCTGTAACTTATTTCTCCTTCAGTTTAACCACCATTATATCCTTTTTCAAGACCAGTTTAACCCCCTACATAACATATATAAATATAAATTCAACATCCATCTATAACTACTATAAATTCACTTCATAGGTCATAGAAAAATATAATTAATTTAATTCAATGAAAATGAGAGAATTATTAAATTTTAATAATAATACAAATGACATTAATTTTTCAATAAAATCACAAATTATCCTAGAATTCCCCATGTATCCCTCAATATATTAAAATATAAAATACACTTATTTGAGGAATTTTATTATATATATATAGAAAACTCTTATATATTGATGTGAAATTTATGAATAAAACTCTCACTACGTTGTTGTTAATGAATCTTTCCTAAAATTTTTACTTCTATCAATTTGTAAAAATAACTGAAATTCTAAAAATAAAATAAAATTAAAACCTAATACATAAAAATATAAAAACACCAAAGTACTTTTGATTGTTGAAGGAATATTTTTAAATGAAATAAAATTTAAAATACACAATAAATCCACCCAATAAATAGGATCAATTCACACTAATTGTAAAAAATGTAATCAATTATTCAGGTAAATGTAAATTTGTTAATACCGTAAAATAATGTTTGATATTTTTTTACTCGTTTCTCTATCTATGAACATGGTTGATCCCTAAACTCCTTGTGCTTATTCTTTTATATCTTTATATTTTTTATTGAAGTTAATTTATCAGAAAAAAAATTTTAATGAGCCTTTTATTAATTTGGATCACCTTATCTATTTAATTATTATGTAACAATTTTTTTTATTTATTTTAATTTCTACTTATTTTTATTAAATTAATTTTATTAACATGATTATATTAATTTTATTTATAGTGTGGTATATTTGAGTGACACTAATATAATGAAATTTATAGTAAACATAGAAATATAACTCAAATTTTTGAGTTTTATTTCACAAACCAAACCTCCTAAAATAATATTATTATATTTTATAAAAAAATAATTCAATTTGAATAGGATGAAATATAGTAAGAAAGAAAAAACATTTACAGTGAAGAATTTCATTTATTTTTATATAAAATAGTTATCATAGAATAACTATTATGAAAACGTATGAATTTAAAATTTTAATTTATATAGGGAAATAACTAAAAAAACTTAGTTATGGTAGCACTTATTAGGACCATTGGTGATTATTTGTTATGTTGAGATGGATTGAATCATAGTTTGACTAATTTATAACTCTTTTAAATTAATTTGACAATTAATCCTTTTTGTATGTTTTAATCATGAAACGTGAATTATAAGGCCACTATTAATGTAATACTTATAAAATATCCAAAGTCGTTACATTTTTTAAAGAAACACAATTTTTAAAATAATAAATTAGAATCAAATAAATACAAATATTAATATAATTTTTATTTCAAAATGGTGAGGCTAATATTAATCAAATCAAAATCCCCCAATTTTCATTCATAGATACAATAATGAATTATTAATTATTGTTTTATTTTATGGAAATTTTTATTAGGGATCACTACCCATACAAGGAAAATTAAATTTTATTTGCCTTCAATGTTTCCCTACCCTGTATTGGTTTCACTCAAAAACCTTATAATAATAAAAAAATATAATTATAAATTTTTAATTAATATTAATTACATACCCTATAAGTCAATTTGTCCCCCACTATTTTTCCTATAATAATCCATATATAGTTTTATTCTATAATGAATCATAAATAAAATATTACTATAGCATGAAAATTTTATAAAAATGAATTATTAGATAAATAATGTATCTTCATGGTATTACACTGACCTCAAGAGGTACTCCAATAATCAAAATATATAATTGATGTGATTGTAGAATTATATACATAAATATTACATTATATTAGATAAATATTTAATACATTTCATAATAATACACACCTCATAAATATAAATGTTTAGTATCATCGGACACTCAATACATAATTAGGTTATTTAATGAAAAATATTTAGAATCTCCCCCAATATTTTTCTCATATAATAACTTTATTATACATACCCTATTTAAAACAATTCTTCATAACATAGGGAAGTGGATATATAAGGAAGGGTGAGTGCATATACTGAGTAAGTGTAAACATAAGAGATTTCACTCAATGATCATAAGTGAACAAATCATAAGAATAAGGGTATGGGAATATGATCATAACATATGAAATTAACAAACAAAAATCCAAAGATCATTAATCAAGTATCATGGAATAAATATTTTTCATAAAAAAATAAATTTGTCATAATAGTGTGGAATATTCAATAATTAATAATTATACATGATAAAATATATTAATCATAAGATATATGTTTCTTTCATAGATATAATCCTATAAAATTATTTCAATAGTCAATTATCACTATCAAGACTATCATTGCGGATAGACTCCCATAATTGATAGGGTTCACACCCCATTCTATCATTTTCATTGTCAAGGATCGAAACCGAGACTATCATAATGTTCTTATTCGTATACTGAATAAGGATCACTCCCATTTGAGTCTTTATTCTCTCATGAGACTTTAATTTTTACCCAATGCATTGGAGGGATGTATAATTCCAGGACAACCCATCACATAATTTAAAACGAAAAATCATTCCATAAGAACATAATAACATTTATCATATCATCATAGAATAAATCATATAAAATAAACATGTATCCAAAACATTCCATATTTATTTAATCTTAGTAAATATATAGAAATTAATTGTATGGTATCATACCAAAATTCATTATCTCAACATAGCTTAATTAACATGTGATAAAGGAATGGGTTTCATGAAATATTCTTAAGAAAATCATATTTATAAATAAAATAGAGAAGTTTATTGTATTATAAGATAGTATCACCAGGTATGTATAAGAAACATAAAATTATGTGGGCATAGATAATAAATATATTTAAAATAATATTCAAATAATTATTTGAAAACAAGAGAAAAATATCTTTTTCTTCTGATAAAATTTAAAGAAAATTAAAAAAATATTGAGAGGATTCATTTCATTGAAAAAAAATATGAAAAATATTAATAGAAGATTCAAATAGAATAATAGACAAGATGTTAGGAAATTTTTTTCATGTGGTAAACATTACAATTATGATTCTTCTCATAGTTTTTTATAGAAAGTAATTAATAAACTATTTGGGAAACATTGAAAAAATTAATTTTAAAATCATTTAAAAGAATGTAAAATATGGTTGAAAATGAAATTAAATAGTAATTTAATTATAAAAATGAATATTCATAAAAACATTTTAGATCACATTGTCATGGAATTTAATGTTTTTCAGCCAATATAGAAATAAGGTTGTCATTTCATAAAAGAAATTCTCTATCATTTTAAGTTCCAAAGAGATGTGAAAGAAATAAAAACCAGAAAACCCTAAAAATAAATATAGGAGAAGAAAATATATGGGTTTTAATAGATAAATATATTATAATTACCTTAATGGAGATTCAAGCATAAATAGTTCTGATTAAAAATGATATTGAAACATAAATCTTTACCTAAAGTATAGAATTTATTTGTACCCATTCAAGTTTCACGTGCAATTAATATATTTTTTATAAACCTATTATTGAACCACATTCATATATAAAATACTATATATCATTCCTTTATAATTTTTAATTTCCATTTTATATGTAATTCATTCATTAATTGAACATTAGGGTGAACAGTAGTTTGTATTCCATGTATGTATAGGTTAGATGGTTCCTATATTTGAAAATCGGTCTAGGTTTTATAATCTCTATATTAATAATCATGTAACAATTATCAAATTTATTAATTATATACACATTTATAAACTATTATATAATATGTTAATGAAAAATGATATACATGACTTCTTGGAGATGATAGTCCATACTTACACAAGAGTGATGTCTCCAAATTTTGATGGATTGAATGAAAAAACACGAAATAATATTTCACTATTATATAAAAATAATTATATAATAAATTTTATACACATTCATTAAATATATTCTTATAATTATCCATGTGAATATTAAATTAAAAATTAATCTCATCGCTTTGTATAGGTAGTAGTTCACACATGTACACAAGTGATTATTTTACAATATAAGAGAAAGGGAAATAAAATGGATATATAATTAACATAAAAACATATCAGTATAGTATATATATTGATTCCATCATGTTAATATGGTTATATGACATTTTTAGGATGTTTTTATATAAATAAACGTGAAAATGATATGTAAGAACATATACCTCTTCTATGGGTATCTTTATTTGAAAATCACACTATGGGTTATTAGTTAGGTTGTGGTTAAGGATATTTGAAGTGTATTTGTTTAGGTATTAGTAGAGATAGAGGGACTATGTTTTATGAAGAAGAGATATGAGGTAGTTTTCTTTTATATGTGAGGTGAGTGGAAAACTGATAAGTACTTAAAAATAAAATAAAATAAATTCATTTTCATGTGATTTTTTTACAAGGAAACCCAAATTTAAAGATAAGTTAATGTTGGGTAATAAAATAATCTTATAATAAAATTTATAAAATTTTATTCTATATTTTAAACCATATCTTTATGTTTGACACCCCTATTAACCTTTTTTAACATTAACTGAGGTATAATGTCTTTACCATAGTTATCATTAATTATAACCAAAGAATAATGTCTAATCATGCCAAATATTCAAATATATATTCTAAATATGGGATCCATTTTATCAAGAAAAATATGTGATAAAATTAAATTTTAAAATAAGCATACAGAACTCAACAAAAAATGTTTTCAGAAAAATGATTTTGTAAGAATAACAATGAATTTCATCCAATTGATTTTCTAGTAAAAAATTATATGAATGTTAAATTATTTAATTAAATATATTTTTTTAATATTTCATTAAAATATTTTATCAATATATATTAATATAATTTCTTAAGATAAAAAAAATTGTGTGCATAAATACATTTTTTCATAAAAACATGTATTTTTACCATTAAATACTTTTATATTCATTTCTGGAAAATTAAAAACCAATGAAATAATATTATAAGTGTAAAAAGTATATATTTAATTTTATTAATACTCTAAAATAATTTTTTATTAAATCATATATGATAAAATCAAGGCACACAAACAAAATATTTCAAAATATTTATTTAAGATAAATAGTATTTTTTATGTGAACTAGAAATTATTTTTGAAAATTTTATTTCATTAAAAGGAAATATAATGTTCCTAACTCTAAAAAATACAATAATTATTTACATAATTTTATGGTTACTTACTTTATAATCAATTTAATAAATATTTTATTAAATAGAAATATATTAAAAAATATCTGGGTGTTACAACCATTACTCTATAACAATTCATATTTACATTATTTCCATCACTTTTAATAATATATTAAACATATAATTTATTTATTATTACTATATTTAGATAAATATATAATTTTGGAACAAAATTATTTCCTCTACTATTCTAATAATATGTTTCCCACTAAAATCATTTTAGGGCCAGTTTAACCTCCTATATAACATATATCAATATAAATTCAACATCAATCTATAAATACTATAAATTCACTTCATAGATCATAGAAAAATATTATTCATTTAATTCAATGAAAATGGGATATTTATTAAATTTTAATAATAATAAAATGACATGATTTTTTTTGATAAAATCACAAATTATCCTTGAATTCTCTTTGTATCCTTTAATGTATTAAAATATAAAATACACTTAATTTGAGGTCTTTTTCTTATAAATTCATAGAAACAACTAATATATTGATGTGTGATTTATGAAAAAAACTCAAACTACATGGCTTTCAATAAATATTTCCTAAAAATTTTATTTCTATCAATTTGTAAAAAAAATAAAATTTTGAAGAAAAAAAAATCAAACATAATATATAAAAATATAAATACATTGAAGTATTTTTTTTATTATTGATGGAATATTTTAAAATTAATTAAAATTTAAAATACAAAATATATCAACACAATCAATAGGATCAATTCAAACTAATTATAGAAAATGTAATCAATATTTAATGTAAATGGAAATTTATTAAAAGTGTAAAATAATGTTTGATCTTTGTTTTACTCATTCCACAATCAATGACCATGTTTGATCCCTGAACTCCTGCTGTTTATTATTTTATATCTTTATATTTTTTTAGACTTAATTTATCAAAAAAAGCTTCAATGACTCCTTTATTAATTTTTATCACCTTATTTATTTCATTAATAAGCAATGAAATTTTTTATTTATTTTCATTTCCATTTATTTTTATTAAATTAATTTCCTTAACATGATTATATTCATTTAATTTATAGTGTGGTATATTTGACTAATAATAATAGAATGAAATTTATAGTAAACATATAAATATAACTAAACATTTTGAGTATTTTTTTAACCAACCAAATATCCTAAAATAATTTTATTATATTTTATGAAAAAATAATTCAATTTGAATATGAGGAAATATAGTAAGGAAGACCTAATCTTTTATAGTGAATACTTTCATTTATTTTTATAAAAAATAGTTATCATAGAATAACTATTATAATAAAAATTGAATGAAAAATTTAAATTTAGATAGACCAATAAGTAAACAAAAAAATTGTTATGGTAACACTTATTAGGCACATTAGTGATTACTCATTAATTTCAGATGGATTGAATCACAGTCTGACTAATTTATAATTATTTTAAATTCATTGTCTAATTAAGCCTTTTTATGTTTGAATCATGACACCTGAATTATAAGGCCAATATTAATGTAATTCTTATAAAATATCCTCTTTCATTGACTTTCATACACAAACACAATTTTCAAAATAATATATTAGAATAACATAAATATAAATATTAATTTTGTTTTTACTTCAATATGGTGATCCTAATATTAATCAAATTAAAAACCATCAATTTTCATTCATAGATACACTAATTCATTATTAATTGTTGTTTTATTGTATGGAAGTTTTTATTAGATATCACTACCCATACAAGGAACGTTAAATTTTCTTTTCATTCAATGTTTCCCTTCTCTAAATTGGTTTGACTCAAAAACCGTATAATAATAAAACAATATAATTTATAAATTTTTAATTAATATTAATAAGATAACCTATAAGTAAATTGAATCACATTAGTTAAACTATATTAATCCATATATAGTTTACTTCTCAAATGAATGAGAACTAAAATATTACTATAGCATTAAACATTTATAGAAATGGATTATAAGATCAATAATTTATCTTAAATGTATTACAATAACCTCAATAGATACTCAAATAATTAAAATATATCATTGATGTGACTGAAGAGTTAAATACATAAATATTTCATAATATTAAATGAATATTTAATACATTTCAAAATAATAGACACCCTGGAACTATAAAGGCTTAGTATAATCAGAAACGGGATACATAATCAGGTTATTTAATGAAACATATTCCGCATCTCCCTAAAATTTTTTCTCATATAATAACCTTATTATACATAACATATTTAAAATAATTCTTCATAACATGGGGAAATAGAAATATAAGTAAGGGTGATCTCATATACTATGTAAGGGTAAACATAAAAAAGATCGGTCAATGATCATAAGTGAAAAAATTAAAAGCATAAGGATATGGGAATATGACCATGACTTATGAAATTAATATATAATAATTAAAAGATCATTAACCAAGTATCATGGAATAAATCTTTTTCAAAACAAAATAAATTTGTCATAATAGTGTAGAATCATCAATAATCAATAAATAGCCATGATAAAATATATTAATCATAAGATATATGTTTGTTTAATAGAAATATTCTTATAAAATAACTTCGTTAGTAAATTATCACTACCAAGACAATAATTGAGGATAGATTCCAATAATTGATACGGTTCAATCCCCATTCCATCATTTATATAGTCAAGGCTCACAATCAAGACTATCATATTGTTCATATTCGTATAATTAACAAGGTTCACTCCCATTAGAGTCCATATTATCTCATGAGATATTAATTATTACCCAATGTATTGGAGGGAAAAATAATTATAGGAAAAACCACCATATAATTTAAAATAAACATCGTCCCATATTGACAAAATAAAATTTATCATATCATCATAGTATAAAACATATAAAGTAAATATTTTTCTTGAACATTTAATCTTTATATAATATTATCCTATCTAGAGAATGGAATTGGATGGTATCATACCAAAATTCATTATCTTATCATATCTTAATTACCAATGAGAAAGAAATGGGTTTCATAAAATATTCTTAAGAAGATCATCTTTATAAATAAAATAGAAATTTTGATTGAATTATAAGATACTGTCACTAGGTATATATAGGAAACATAAAATCATGTTGACATAGATAATAAATACCTTTAAAAGAATATTAAAATAATTCTTTTAAAATAAGATAAAAATATCTTTTTCTTTTGATTAAATTTAAAAAAAATCACAAAATATTGACAAGATTCATTTAATTGAAAATAAATAAGAAAAATATTAATGTAATATTCAAATAAAATAATATAAATATTGGTAGGAAATTTCATTCATGTGGTAAATATTAAAATAATGATTCCTCCCATTATTTTTTATAGAAATTAATAAATAAACGTTTCAGAAAAAATTGAAAAAATTAATTTTAAAATCATTTAAAATAATGTAAAATATGGTTTAAAATGAAATTAAATATTAATTTCATCATATAAATGAATATTCATGAAAAACATTTATATAAAATTGTCATGTACTATAATGTTTTTCATTCAATATGAAAATAAGGTCTTCTTTTCATAAAACAAATCTCTTTCATTTTAAGTTTCAAAGATATATAATAGAAAAAAAAATCATGAAAACCCCAAAAATAAATGTAGGAGAAGAAAATAGATCTATTTTAATATATAAATAGATTATAATTCCCTTAATAGATATTAAATAATAAATAGTCTGGATTAAAAATGATCTTGAAACATATACCCCTACCTCAAGTCCCAACTTTCCTTGTGCACACTCAAGTTTCATGTGTAATTAATATATATTTATTATAAACCTATTCTTGAAAAACATTCATATATAACATACTATATATCATTACTTTATAATTTTTAATTACCCTTTTATATGTAATTCTTCCATTAATTGAACATTAGGGTGAACACTAGTTTGTATTACATGTATGTATAGGTTAGACGGTTCCTATATTTGAAAATCGGTCCAGCTTTCATACTCTCCATAAAAAAATCATGTAATAATTGTAAAATTTATTAATTATATAAACATTTATAAAATATTAAATAAGATGTTGTTGAAAATGATGTATATGACTTCATGGATATGATAGTCCATACATACGCATGAGTGATGTCATCACATTTTGATGGATAGAATTAGAAAACACTAAATAATATTTCGCCATTATAGATTCATAATTATATCGTATATTTAATACACATTCATTAAATATATTATTATGAATATCCATGTGAATATTAAATTAAATAGTAATTGAATCACTTTATAGAGGTGGTAGTTCACATGTGTGCACAAGCAATGTTATCATTTTACAATAGAAGGGAAGAATATAGAAAATGGATTTATAATTAATATAAAAAAATATCTTTATAGTATAGACACTGATTCCATCATCTTTATATGGTTATAGAACATTTGGAGGATGTTTATATATAAATAAACATGAAAATGATATGAAACAACATATACCTCTTCTATGAGAATATTCATTTGAAAAGAACACTAAGGATTATAGTATAGGTATTTTGGAATTAAAAAATCAATAGGTTTTGGATAAGGATGTTTGGAGAGGTTTTGGGTAGGTATTGGTAGAGATAGAGGGCCTATGTTGTATTGAGAAGATAAGAGATTTAATTATATTTTGTATTTGAGGTGAGTGGATTACTAATAGGTACTTAAAAAATAAAATAAAATAAATTCATTTTCAAGTGAATTTGTGATAAGGAAACACAAATTACAATATAAGTTATGTTTGGGTCGTAATATATTCTTCTAATCAATTTTAGGAAATTTGATGTGATATTTTATACCATTTCTTTATGTTTGATCCCCTAGTTAACCTCTTTTAAGTGTAACTATTGTATGAAGTATTTACCATAGTTATCATTCATTATGACCAAAAAATAATGTGTTGTCATAAAAATTATTCAAATAAAGATTATAAAAACGTAAACCATTTTTTCAAAAAAAAATAAGATAAAATTTTAAATTTTATAATTAGTGCGCACAACTCAATAAATTTTTTTTCATAAAAATGTGTTTTATGAATAACAATGAATTAAATCCAATTTATTTCCTATTAAAAAAATATATGAATGTTAAATTGTTTAATTAAATATATTTTACTCATATTTTGTTAAAATATTTTATCAATAGTTATTAATATAATTTCCTAATATAAAACACATAAAGTTCATAAATGAATTTGTTTTTATCATTTAATGCTTTTATCTTCATTTCAAAAAAAATTAAAACCAATGAAATCATATTATAAATGTGTAAAAAAAATTCATATTTGTAATACTCTAAAATTATTTTTTATTAAATCATATATGATAAAATCAAGGTTCATAAACAAAATATTTCAAAATATTTCTTTAGGATAATTAGTATTTCTTATTAGAACAAGGAATTGTTTTTGAATATTTTATTTAATCAAAAGGAAATATAATGCTCTTAATTTGAAAAAATATAATCACTATTTATATAAATTTTTTGTTACTATATTTATAATCTATTGAATAAATATTTTATAAAATTGAAATATATTCAAAAATATCAGGGCATTACAACCATCACTCCATAACAATTCATATTTACATTATATTCATTAATTTTAATAATATATTAAATATATAATTCATTTATTATTATTATATTTAGATAAATATGTAATTTTGGAATATAATTATTTCCTCTATTATTCTAAAAAAAATTCCCGCTAAAATCATTTCAACACTAACATTGATCTTTTGTGTTGTGTTCCACATGTACATCAGATACTTCTATTATTGTTTCTTCATCCTAAAATCTTTCCATGTATAAATCCATGAAAATATTCATAAAAAAAACTTTCAAAAATTTAATATATATCCACTAATAAAACATGATATAGAATATTTCATTTTTAGGATAAATTATAACTTATTATATGTTTCATGCTTACCATATGTGTTATATTCTTCAGCAATTTTATAAAAACCAAATATTACACTACAGAATCCATTATCAACTTCTTAGTGATGAATCAGTCCTTTGAGTTTTATAGATATCAATAATACCCATATCAAATATATTATTATAATTGTAGTTTTATATTATACATTATATTATATTATTTAGGTGGAGTTATATTCAATTTATTTATCCACTTGGTGGTAATTTTGTCATAATAAAATAATAGATGATCAATTTTATTTTCAAAATAATTTATCACAATAAATATATCCATTATAAAGTCTATGCTTCATATATGGTTGTATATTTGAGTTGCCTATTCAATCAAATACACAACTCTTGTAGCACAAAATTTAAAATTATGATTTAATATATTAATTTTTTATACTGTTTGGATAAAAATTATAAATTTGGAAGGTTTTAGAAAAAAACACTATTGTGTGAATGGTTTGTCAAACAAATAAAAAATATTTTTCTGATTTTTTATAAATTATAGTCAAACCTTAAGACTTATAGATTTTAGTTAACCACTCAAAATCATTATAAAGTTATTACAATATTATTACTTTTAATTTCTCCTATAATCACCTTTTATATTATGAATCTAAATTAAATGGGATCAAATAGAGGACTACTTCAAAAGCAGTGGTATTTGGGGGTCAATTTAAAAGTTTAATCAAATTCAAACAAGATTAATATGATTAATATTATCAACATTATTAGTAGAACTAGTAATAATACTAAAACTAAGATTCTATTGATTATGATTATATAATATCCAAACCTGACCCATTAGCTTGTGAACGGATAAAAATCTAGTAACCTTAAGTGAGATCCCCATAGCACCAAAGGATGATAATAAATTTAAATGGAATTAAAAATACCTATATATGATTTTCCTATTGAAAATAACTTGTAAGAAGACCATAATAAATAGACCACTGTGACTCATGGTACAAAATGTGAATAAACTCTATTAGTATATCAAATGATCGTCAGATTAATAATGGATAAGAAAACAAAAATGATATCTACAATCCCAAAAAAATCCTATAGAGTAAGACTAATGGAAAATAAGATTCATGGAAAATAATAATCAAGGAAAACAAGAATCAAGGATCCAAGTTGGAACCACTCTTGACTCCCGGATTCAATGACCACCCAATCTTCAACTCCTTACATCAATGGTCACAACATCATGAATCTCTAAAAGTAAAATATGAAACCTTTATATTATCTATATATTTATAAACAACATTTGGATATGTGTTTTGGTGTATTTACAGGGGTGAGTATACAAACCAGTTGGTAATCCCTGAGACTTCCCCTAAATGAAACTGAAATAAGAAACAGATTAGATCATATTTTATTTTAAATATAAGAAATGAAAAACTCATGAAAACTAGGGATTAATAAATAAACATATATAAATGGAAATTAAGTTACCCATACTAAAATCACACTCATTCCATGAATCCACAAACCCATACAGAACACCCACCAATGTAACCACTACCTGAGGTCCCCCACCCCACCTCCCATCTAAATAGTCCAACTTTCAAGTGGTATTTATCCCTCTAGTATCAATTCATAAATATGTGATATAATTAAATGATCAATAGCATATGCATCATGAAAATATCTAATAAAAATTTCCCTTTCTATATGAATATGAACATTCACCCACTATTTTCAAGATGAGTTATCACACCTAAAACCATTATTTTAAAAACTGAATCCATTAAAACATATAATCAAACACATTTTGGGTGTCACCCACAATGCTAGATTTTCAGTCCAACCAATAAAAATTATTTTAAATTAGATAATTCACAATGGTTTTCCAAATAAAAGAGTAGTTTAAAATAGTATATAAAATAATGATCCTTCACATTCTAGGATAAAGTTGAAAAATATAAGTATCTAACTACCTCTGATGTATTGAAAAAAATAATCACTAATGATGTCACAAATATAGAATCTTACACTCATTCCATGAATTGAATCCAAATAAGAGGAATCAAAAATTATCTTAAACCATATTACTATTTTTGGAATCCCTAATTTAGGTTTCAAATTTTTTGAAAATGATAGAATCAATATGAGGTTGAAAAAAATGGGACTCTTACCATCAATATACAGTATCTAATGATCTTATATCTATTATAGTTGAGCCCCATAAGGAAAATATCTTCAAAATCACCTAGGGAAGGGATGAGGGTCAATATCATACGAAATGATGGGATAAATGAGGGTTTTATGGGAGTATGGGGGTATAAAATTTATTTTATATTTTTAATTTATCTCGTCATGTTATTAGAAAACATGCATTGAAAAATCTTTCACCAACCATATCGATATACTCTATGTCAAAAATTAACATGTTGTATGATATGACTAGATGATTCTCTAGAAATGTAATTTAAAATATAAACTATACATATCTCTCATAGTTATATAGAGAACACAACATGGTTTCCATTCACTATTTTCAAACCCTAAACCTTGAAAAATCTTCCAAAATCATCAAAAAATAATTCAAAAGCTTGAAGAACTCAACCTAATTGTTATCTAATTTGAAAATAAAAAAAACTATTGGGAGATACCTAAAACCATGAGTATTACACTCTCACTACCATGAGTATTTATATCCTGGGGAAGTTAGAGGTTGTTTGGGCCCTAGAATAGTTTAGGGCATTGGTACAATATGAACTTCCCTTCATCCAATGTTTCCTCCTAAATTTGATCATGGTTCCATAATATCCAGTAAAAAGGGATTATTCTTACTCAAAAAAACATTTTCTTTTAATCTTGAATATGAATAATGAAATAAAAAATATGGCTTCTCGTTCATGGATGAAATTTTCCATGTATATCACATAGATTGGGGTAGTTCGGTACATCCTTAATGAGGATACACATAAAAAATTGTGGACAACACATAATCTAAGTGGTAAGACTAATCTTTATGTAATGTCTCTCATATTTTCCAAAATATCAAATGTCCCAATATACAAAAGATCCAATTTTACTTAGATTATCAAATAGTGGTGACCCATTTTTTGGGATTCTACCTATAATATTTGGCCACTAAATCTGATATCAAGTGTTATAGGTGATGGTTTTTGAATTATTTATAGTAAATTTAATAAGTTTCTATCATTTTCATGATCATAAAAATAGTAATTATAGTATCATGGGAAAGACTTGTCCTTATTAAGAATTGTTCCTAGTTTCCAACCAACAAATTATAGATTGACAGGGATAAACATACAATGACTCACACTGAACAATTTTTATTATTTCATGATAACTATTAATATATGGAAACTCAACCCAAGGAAAATGATTTTTCACAGAAAAAATAAAACCAATAACACATTATTAGATAAAATCTTTTATGTTTGGATCATACATTTTGAGTGTCCATCAATTTGTGGATGTTATGTCCAGTTCATGGTCAAATGAGTGGTAATGAGATGTGACTACACCTAAGGGAAAGGATCTTAACCATATTCCCTATATATTTTTTTCATATCTTCCACCATATTTGACTCTTGAATTGGAATTAAATGTGTCAACTTGGTGTGTTATTCTACAATCACAAAAATAGAATCATGATTCTCAACTATATATGGTAGAATATTATAAAATTCATGTAAATATATTCTCATTTCTATATGGGTATAAGTGTAGACTGTAACCTAATTATTTTCAATTGGTGTTAATCCATTACCTTTTTGAATGATTGAAATCTCATAACATAATCCGCTAATTTATGTTTTATACCTAACCACCAATACTAGGTCATCATAGACCTATAAAGTTTTAGAATAACCATGTCAACCACCCATTTTAAAATGTGATATATAGAAATATGATATTCATGAAACATATAAGGTATTAAAATTTTATTATAAAATCACAAAACGAAGTTGGTATGTACTATCTGGACCTAAATGATCTCTTGAAAATGAGTTTTGACATCATGACAATGTCTTCTAGGGAAGATTACTACACCTCCTTGATCAGTCTCACTAAATCATGAATAAGACTAATGGGAATTAAATTTTCATCAATATTATTTTCCCTAAAATCCAAATGTATGTTAGTAACTAATCTCATAAAATGCCACCAGTCAGGGGATTATCTCACCACTAGGTCATACAATTTTAGACTCAATGCTTCAGCCACTAAATTTTCTGTGTGTAGTCAATAAACCAATTTATGTTCCAACATTTTGAGATATTCCATCAATAACCATTGCATTAGGTTAAAACCCATTTTTTAAATGATGTGTTTTATTTTATGATTTATAAGAATGGTGAAATTTTCATCCAAGAGGTAGTAGAAGCATTATTTTAATAAATATACTATTTGTAACATCCTAACCCAACCTATTGACTTGGGAATGACCTAAATTCCACTAACCATAGTTAATGTCCCTAGGACACCAAAGGGTGAAAATAAATGTCATGGTATTTTATAAACAATGGTAGATTATTTTCCATTAAATAAAAAACCTATAATAATTCCATAATAAAAAGACCACTTTGGCATATGATACAAAAAATAATAAACTCCAATAGTAAAATATAAAATCATTCGAGTAAAATAAATAGAGAAAAAAATAGAATTATACCATCATGGAAATAAGACTTATAGAAAATAAGGCTCCAAAAAATATTAATCATGGAAAATTAAGCTCAATACATCATGGTGACACCGCTCCTATATCCAAGACTCAACTACCTCCCCTTGCTTCACCTCCAAATCTCTATTACATGAGCATCATGATGCTACACAAGTAAAATAAAAAATGTTACCCTTTCTTATATCATGATAAATAGATTTTGAGTATTCACTAAGGTTAATATACTAGCGGTGAGTATACAACCCAGTATGAAAACAATGATATTTCCCCAAAATGACCCTATAAAAAGAAAAGAGTTAGCTAATATTTTATTATAAATATAAGGTGGGCCAAAAAATAAAAAACCAGTGATCATTAAATAATCATATCCATACGGAAGAGAAATAACTTACAGTAATAGACAATCGTATAATTAACCCACACACCAAGAGATAATAACCACTAATTAAACTAATCCCCAAATCACCCCCTGATCATTCCAACTCATGAGCAGTATCCATCCGTCTAGATCTAATTCACCCCTCGATGATATAATCCTATGTGACACAAGAGGTCCATCGTTATCATATCTAACCCACATATCACTTTCAATATGATTATGAACACACACCCACAAAGTTTATTCCTAGTTCCTACACCCCAATAATTTATTTGAAAATCCAAATCAAATAAAACATTTAATCAATCATATTATGGGTGCCACCCACACTTATAGATTTTATGAACAACAAAAAAAATGGATTTCCAAAATATATTTCACAAGGGTTTTATAAAATTAACGATTATAGTCATTTAGAAAATAATGATCCTTCAAGTTTTAGGAGAAAAAAGAAAATTAGGAGAATCTAGCTACCCCAGATATATTTGATATGAAAAATCAACTCCTATTTTCATAGATCTAATATATTCCTTTTGTCCCTCCAATAAATTAAAAAATTATATTTATCAAAACATGATATAAATAATATATTTGGCCATAAAATCCACATACTAAGTTTCCTCTTCAGAAAAAATCGGTGAATTAGGGGGAGAAAGATAGAAAGGGAATGTACAGTACTCTTTCAATATATCTCCAAGTTACAATTCTCTCTAATTCATTAAAACTGAGCACTATAAGAAAAATGGGGTGTATATTCAAGAGATTATGTATTGAGTGTACAGATGAGGATTTTGGGGAGTATTTGGTTCCAAAATATATGTTTTATTTATAATTAATCTCCTCATATGGTTTGGTGGAACAATTTGGAAAATGGTGTATTAGCCTCAGAAATCACCTCAATCCCAGAAATTACTATGTCACATGGTTTTGATAAACTATGTTACATCCATATTAGTTTCAAGAAGTTCCCTTTATCCCCCATATAGTTTCCAATAGAACACCACATGGTTTCCCCAAATGGTTCTCAAACTAAGAACCGCTAAAAACCCAGCCGGAATCATCTAGAACTCAACCCAAATACCACGTAACATGAATATATGGATTAAAATTTTTAAATACCTAAATTAGATTCTATTAAATTATTTTTATTATTGTATACATCATTGGAATCATCATACCAAGACTATAGTGGAGTGGTAAGGTCTCTGCACTGACAGTCATGAAACTGGAGTTTAATTCTTAGTAGAGTTGAATTTTATAAGTTACTATAAAATCACAAAAGAAGGAACTATGATAGATACTATTTTAAGATATCTTGTTTACTCTATATTATAATCTTTTTAAATGGGTTCGGAGACCCTTTGACCCTATTTTAAGGCCACTAGGAATGTTATAAAGGCCTCTAACTGCTATCATAAATTTCTTTTATGCATAGTTTAATAAAATGGGATAACTGGTGGTGGGTTAGTGGATAGGTTGGTTCATGGGGATAAAACTAATAAAATATTACTGGGTACTATCCCGTATGGTGTTAGTGGTTGAGGGGTCAGGTTCATATCTCCCCGTGTTTGTGCATGATTTTCATTATATTTATCCAATTAACGATTTTAATTATTATTATTGTTATTATTATTATTATTATTATTATTATGTAATGTTAACATATAATGAAATATTTATTATATAAAATTTACATTTTTTAGGATTTCCATCAGCTTGGTGGAGAATCAACCCTTTTTTCTAGCATCCCTTAAGTAATGAATTGGCTCAAGCCATCATCTAGACCAAAACCTGAGTTTACTCAGCACATACCATAGGACCGTCCCCAGTCCCCCTGGTCGAACAATAAGAATCAGGGGTATCAAATGTTCTATTAATAAACTATTTGATTCTCTTGGAAGATGGCATCAAATCCAACCTAAAATCCAAGACCTAATGAAACCTGCATAAGACATAGAGACTACATACCTAACAACATGTGTATATAGGCTGTGAGACGAAGCTGATTAGATACCACCATGAGATTATTTCATTTATTTTATATATGAAACCAAAACTTCTATTTTGGAAGCAATGTTGACAAATAGTTTTTAATTTAATTTATAGAATAAAGGAATAAAAAAACATGGAACATGAACTTTCATAAAGAACACACTTATAAAACATGGAATAAAAATGTTTTGCACAAAACCATGCCTATTCAAATGAAAATAATTTCTCATTAAAACAACACACTTTTTAAAATATCCCATGAATGGTTTAAAACAATTAAAAATCTTAAAACCCAATAATTATAGTTTGAAAATCATTTCCCCCTTTTTCTATTAAAAGATTTTACACACGCAACTCAAAATGTAAAGAAGGAAACAAGGGAAATGATACTGAAATCACAACCAGAGAAGGTCACAAAGAATTCTAATAAAAAAATTGTAAAATACTAGCCAAAATCAAGGATAAAACACAACGGGATCCATATATTAAGCAATTACATCCAAAAAATAATCATCTTACATGACAGTAAATAATAAAATTTATAAAATTTGATATATAGCATGATGTAACACTATAGGGACTAATGGGAATGTAAAAGACATGAAAAGGGGGACCTACTGTAGGTTGGTTAATAGTCACATATCCATCAATTGAATCACTCTTATCTAGTATAATCGGTGGCACCCCACTAGCCATGTACTACAAACAAATATGAGTGGATAACCAAGGAATAATATCAACTATCCTAGAAACATTCCACAAGTTCCCACATAGTGACCTATATCTCATCATGGAGTACTTCAAGGATGTGGTCCATAAACAAATAAAATTTCATCACATGACTATAACAAATCCCCAAGGTCTAACACCGTATTCGCATCCTTCCACCTCACATGCTACCCTTGGAAAAATCCCCAATACATAATCACAACATGAATCATATAAAAAAATTCAATCACTTGGATAAACATAAAATCATCAACAAGAAAAAGGGGGCTCAACAATGGAACAAAAACAATAAATCAATCAACACATCATAAATTTCCAACCAGGCCATTTATATTATCATATATAGAGTATACGTTTAGAAATAATTTATTAAAAAAATTTGGCATCCAAACACAATTCCAAAGGGAATCATGATTAAAAATGATTACAATAAACACAACCTTAAAGAATCAACCCTTTCATTTCATAAAACTAAACAACCCATGGAATTAATGGAAACTCATTCAAATAAAAATGGAAACCCACTTTAAAAATCACATTTGGATTGAAACAAAATAATTAATTTTTTTTTTCTTTTAGATAATAATTCTTGGAATTTTATCAAACATTAAGAATGCCTAATGTACCGTTTAAAAACAAAATTTTATATAACTAAGAAATTATCCCATTTTTTAAATTAAAAACCAACCTAATGATAGAAACCCTTTGTCAAATCTAAACAACATATCATATACATATTCAATTAAATTCAATAAGTCTTTTAAAGAATCAATAACTCAAGGATCTCTTCAATAAAAGGAATATAAATTGAAACTCCTACCTTGAGATATGGAATCATATCACCTTCATTGAAATACAATAGAAAGGAACTCCTCGGATGGATCATGACCTTTTCAAACTGAAATCCCCAATTCTTAACAACCCTAAAAAAAGAATCAGCCTTCCATAGGCACTAGTGTTAGAGGAAATTGGAAAAAATAGATAAATCAAGATAGGAAGAGGGGATAAGCTTGTACCACATGATCTGGATGAATAACCACACAAGAATCACTCTAAATCAATATATTGGAGCTTAGAGAAGGAGGGATAACCCATGGGAAGGTTACACTTACAAGAGGGTCAAATGGGGGTGGATTGGGATGGAATAATCATTTAAATAGAAAAAAAAATGGAAAAAATACACCAACTAGGCCATCCACATGGTTGTATCATATGGTTTTCCAAACTGTGTGTCTTTCACTTCCCCAAAAACTAGGGACTATATGGTTTCCAAATCAATGTGTTTAACTGTGTACCCCAACAAAATACACCGTAACTAAAATTTCCAACCCCGAGACACCCTGAAACCATGGGAGAAAATAACTAAAAGAAAAAGAGAAATAAATTGACATCTTGAGGTATTTAAAACTCCCCATCATGGCACCTTCTTCCCCTATAAAGTCCATGTCAACTTCAAAAAATTTGCAATTCCAAAACTAGCTTCCCTCTAATGAGTACTCGACTACCAACCAACTTCCCAAACCTTGAACCAAGAATGAAACGCATGTAAAACCCATTCCCTGGGCAATCCACAACTAAAAGATTAGGAATTTACTAACTTAAAATGCACTAGGATTCCTAAGAAACAAACTCCTCACTAAATTAAAGTGAAGGAAAAATAAAAGATGACATTAGGAAAGATATTCCAATGATCTTATTAAGGTCAAGAATATCAAGATATCCATCGCTTCTCCTTGGACACTCTAGAATCCAAAAATATATCTTTGGGAAAAAACACCGCCTCTATAACATTTGAGATTTCTAGTTACAGATAATATCACATATTTACCAAAGGTATCCCAAAGGATCATCCCACAAGAATGAGAAGAAAATGCATAGAGACCTTTCACACATCTCCCCACTATTTAAATTTGTTTATAATAGTGAAGCATTAGATAGGATCATCCAAAATGATTATTATAAACCAATGATACATAATTAAAAGAACACAAAAATACATCTCAAAACACCATAAGAGTGCACATCCTCAAGATCAACCAATAGGTCACTAGACCAGATCACTGTGAAATAGAACTCTAAGAAACAACATGGACAACCTAACATGCACAAGCATCAACATGGAATGGAATGGTTATAAACTCAGTTCCTAAAACTAAATAGAGTGTAAATCATATAACCCTCACTCATAGAGATCCTAAAAGAAATCATAACCTAGAATCACTCACAATCTACCCAGATGCACATATCTTATCCCTATTACCATAGCCTCCACCCAAGGTATCCCAATTTCATCCATAAAACTAATCTAAACACATTGTGAAAACTATACATAAAAGAAAATAATAATCAATAATTACTAAGTTGTGAACATCTCAAAAGATAAAAAAAATAGGGTAAAAATGCCTTTTATACATTTTATATAAAGGAACTGGGTACATAAAAGATAGGATAAGTAAAAAACCATAAGGTAATATTGCAAAAGTGGATGTTCTCCAAAAAAAATCAACTTCCAACTATCCAATAGATAAAACAATGCATAAAACATACCAGATTCAAGATAACTCTATGATATTTCATTTTGATGCCTGAACATATCACAAAACCTCTAAATGTGACCAGGATATCCTAAAAGACAATAGGTCTTCAAATCTGATAGACATCGGTTCCTACCATGTCCAAACATCCCATATTGGAAACACAATAACAACTCATTCTTTCCTAAAATAAGAATTTTAGGTTGAGAAGATAGTTTCCTATTCTTATCACTTCCATGTTTTCCTTTATCACTTGTTGTATCATCTTTATTAGCTCTAGTGGGAATCAAAGAGTCACTCATTGCATGTTTACCAACTAATATTTCCTCAGGGAAAATTGACTTATAAATTTCTTCCATATTGATCTTCATGCCTAACTAAAAAATTGATTAACGCATATTTGAATAAATTATCCTAGAAAAAAAACCATTCCTTCTCTAAATAATCAGTTTCCAACTCTACGTTAAAGTCACTATACCAAGGAAACTTTCTACATAGTCTTGCACAGACAAGTCACCTAAGAGGATACCCAAAAACCTCACCATCTTCACAACTCTCACTTTATCAAGATAAAACCACTGAATACTAGACTATACCAGTTCAAAAAAATTATTCATGATCCACAAGATGAGAATAAAATGGAAATACCACTCTATAACATGTCTTTAAAGAGTCAATGACTATAAGGACAACCCTTGAATCACTAGAAAAACTACCCACGACATTATCTTCTTGGACTTTTAATTATTTCATAGGGGTTTCAATCTAATACATCACAAAATAGATTTATCAATCAAGAAACTTTAAATATCCACCAAAAGTGAAAAAACAAAATGAAAAGAAATGAAAATTACAAACTACCTCAAAATTACACTTAAGAGGAAAAAATTCCTATAGAAAACATATAAATTCCACCAAAACTCCATTTAAAAAAAATCAGAAAATCATTGGAAATTTTTCATACTACACAGCCAAAGAATTTTAAAACTTGAACATACCCAAAATAACTCCCTTTTCTAAAATTAATATTAAAAATCTTAAATAATTCTCATAATAATACCTCACTCACCCAAAACATGGTTTTTTTTAAAATGCCCAAATACTAAATCATAAAACATTGGTTTTAAAAAATGATTAAGAAAACATCACTATACATGAAATTCCACTAAAAAACACATAAATAAACACCATAAAATAATGAATACTCCATAAGATAGAAATGATTGAAAATAAAAAAATAAAAATTACTTCATTGTGAATGGTTTGGCTACAAGGTCTTCCAGTCCATGGAACAACCATACGAGTGACACTATATGTTTCTTACATGGTCCACATGGACTATGTATGGTTTGACATACCATGTGACTTAACTATATGTCCTCTAAAACAATTCCTATTTCACTCCAAAATGAGGAATTTACCAGGACGTCTCACAAAATCTCCCTATAAATCATACTAATAGAAAACAACATCAAAATATCTCAAAAAAAACAAATAAAAACCAAAACTCAATATAAAACACCCAACCACCCATGGAAACTCAATATCTGACATAAGAAAAAGATGAACAATCACTTCACCATACCTACCACCCAAGACCTGACAGTTTTATACCCTTTTACCTCTGACCCCAAAATAAAAAAAGTTGAATCTTAAAAATATAGGCCCCTTTTGAGAAATATAGATGCTCATATACCATTATTTAATAAACAAGCTCAAGCCAAAATCAGGACTGGCATCTGATCTGACCTTCCACATACTTAAGGAGAATCCTCAATCCCTCTAGATAACTATAAGAATCAATGGTATCAAACATAACGATTGGGTATGGTTTCACCCTCAAGGAACCAATTATAAATGTCTAAACCTGGAATAATTATAATGAGATAAAGATAAATTTCAACATATATCTCAACAAAAATAAAAAATTAATACAAGTTTTATCAAACTATAAATTAATCTAAAAGATAAATAGTTGAATTCCGAAGAGGTTGAAACAAAACATGATCCAATAAATTTAATGAAACTAAAGTACCAAATACTATATCCATGTGACTCTTGAGTCACCTCCATAATCCCAAAAAATATCTACTTCCCATTGAAGACAGAACAAGATCAGGCCCAAAAAAGAATACCTGATGAAACAATAATAGGATATGGTGACAACATACCCACCAATGTTAGTATATAGGGTGTGGGTCTAATCTAATAGGATACCACCATAATTCCATTACATTCCTTTTATAAAAGTAACCAATACTTCTAGTTTGAAATTAATGTATAGAAATTGGTTTTCATTTCATTTACTAGATATAAGAATAAGAAAAACATGTAAAATACTCTTTCATAAAAAACACACTAATAAAACATTCCATAAATAGTTTTTACACAGAACGATGCTAATTAAAATTAAAATAATTTCTCTTTAAAACACCATAATTTAGATAATAAACCCACACACGGTTTAAACCATTTAAAATGAAATACAAAAAATATTTACACTTTGAAAAATATTTCCCCCTTTATCATTTAAAAGATTATACACACCCAAATCAAAGTTAATAAACAAAATAAGGGAAATCATTTTGAAATCATGACAGTAGAAGATCATAAAGAGTACCACAAATGGATAGAACAATACGAGCCAATATCATGACTAAATCACAATAGTATCAACACATAAATAAATTGTACCCAATAAATATTCATCTCACATTCTAATAAATAATGAAAGTCATAAAATATGATACATAGAATGAGTTAACACCACAAGAACTAATGGGATAGTTTAGTACATTCAAAGGTGGACAGTTTGTTGGAAGCTTAACTGCCATACATCCATTAACTAAATCATGTTTACCTAGTCTCATCAATGACACCCCACTAGCCATGTGTTATATAAAACTTTGGGAAACGATACAGTTTATAAACTCAACTAGCCTAGAAACATTCCACTACTTCCTAATTAGTGAACTAGGTATCCTCATGGAATAACTAATGAAGATGTGCCAAGAATAAATCAAATGTCATCATAATAAAATAAAAAATACCCATGGTCTAACACCATAATCACATCCTTACCACCTCACATTAATTCCTTATAAAGATCCATAATATAGAAGCATAACATAAATAACATCATAGAAATCCATCACGTGGATTAACATAAAATCATCAACATGAAAAAGGGGTATTAACTAGGACACAAGAATAATCAATAAGTCAACACAACATAAAGTACCAACTGGGACTTTCATATTAACTCATAGGGCATAGTCATTTGGAAATACCTTTTTAAAAAAATGGATATATACACAATTCCAAAGGAAATCATGATCAATAACAATATCAACTAACACAACCCAAAGGAATAACCCTTCTTATTTTACAAAACAACACCACTATTGGAAAAAAAAGGAAACCATTTGAATGAAAAATGGAAAACCACTTTTAAAATCATCTTTCTATTGAAATTAAAATTAATAAGTATTTTCCTTCTAGAAAATAATTCTTTTAATTTTATCAAACCTGAATAATTCATAATGTATCATTTGAAAACAATATTCCAAAAACTACAAAATTCTATAATTTTTTTCAAAGGAAAACACACTTAATAATGTAAAACCTTTACCAAAACCAAACTAGATAACATATACATATTCACTTTAGTTCGTGAATTCTTTCAAAGAATCAGTCATTTAATAACATATTTAGTAAAGGGAAGCAAAATTTTAAGACATACCTTAAGATGTTAAATCACATCTCCTTCATTGAAATCCACCATAGATTAACACCTAAGATGGATCAAAACATTTTCAAACTAAAATCCCTAATAACTAAATACATTGTCCAATAAAATTGAACACCCATGGACACTATAGTTAGAAGAAATTAGAGAAAAAGGGAGAAATCAATAATTGAAGATATGAAAATCTCATACCTCTTGATCTGGATGAAGAATCACCAAATAACCACACCAAATCAACTTGTAGGAGCTTAGAAATGGAGGGAGAACCCATAGAGATGTACCAAAGATGAGAGGGTCGAATGGGGGTGTCCTGGGGTGGAAACCATAATAAAATAGAAAGATAAAAGTCAAAAAAAACTCTAAATTATACAAGCTGCATTGTTCTCTTGATGTTTTTCCAAACTGTACATCTTCAACTACCCCAAAACCCAGAGGTTGCATGGTAATCTCCAAACTGTTCATCTTCAACTACCCAAACCCAAAAGACTTCATGATCCCATTTTATTCCTTTTTCCAAACCATACATCTTTAACTACCCCAAACACCATAGTCTTCATGGTAATATCTAAATCTTGCATCTTCTTCAATGTTAAAAACATTTGTCACTAAAAATAAGAATCTAATATATTATGTCATTATAAGGTATATGGTTCTTATTATTATCTATTTACATATTGGAAACCAATAATTTTTTATTGAATTTGAATATATTTTTTTAATTATGACACTTATAATTATTTTATTTGTTTATTGATTAAATATTACTTTATAATATAACTATATTTTAATTATAATTTTTTGAGTTATCTAGTAAGGTTCAATAGAGATGTGATTGGATGAATTTTAATATTTGAATAGAGCTTTAAGAAAACACTAAACAACAAAAAATAATGAATAATATGTCTATTCTTTTACTTTTAACAAACCATAGTTTTATAAAACAAATTTTGATTATTAATGGTGTCATTGTTTTCATGATTGATTACCAGAATTCATTTTTTGATAACATTTATATATTATGAATTAAATGATTTTTTTGGGTTATATTGAAATGAAAGGGTTGAATATTTTTAAATCTTAAAATATTCATTATATGTTTTGGGATCATAATAATTTAATAGGTTTTGAAATTAAATAATAAATCCCTAAGAATATATGTTTGAGTTACATTGTCTTACATTGAGCTTGGTAGATTCATTTTATACACTTAAGTGGAGAATATATATTCTTAGGTTGGTAGATTAATTTATTGATACATGGTATAGAATACATGTATGAGTGGGTAATAATACAATTTAGATTCATTATAATTTTACCTAAGATAATTTTTCTTTTTTCCACTCTTCCATGCCTATTGGAATGAATTCATTGAATTATTAAATGGTAATTTTGAGATAAGTCAATCATATTTTTTTTCATAGGTATAAATGAGTTTTTATAGAATTTAGCATTCATTAAATAAATCAATAATAAGAAAACATAATAATCAGTCATCATTTATGTATATATGAGAAGTTAATTTGGGTTTTTAGATGATATCATATTAAATATTTAATACCAATCCATTATATTTTCACTCTTTTGAACATTTAATCATGTTATTTCTCATTACAAACATATTAAGTGATAATAATTACTAGTGTATGACACTTTTTATTAGATTTTAGAGTATCAGGTTGATGGTGGACTAAGATTCACTTAAAATAGGTGCTTTTGTTTATTTTGGTTCTTTCATTTTTATTTTTTTATAGCCTACATTATTTTATTTTTTACAATACCTCATATTTTTAAAATTTTATATATTATATTTTTCTAATTTATTCTTGGATATGGAATTTCATGCCATGTCTATTATTTTTATTGATTTATTTGATAATGTTTTAGATCCAATGATGGTACTTATGTGTTATCAATTAGTATTAGTCTATCTAATTTATAATCTTCCTATATCAGGTTGTCACAAACCAACCCAGTTCGACCCTAAACCGGTCACCTGATCTGGTATGTAGCATGGCCTGGGGGGCGTTCTCGATCCCCATGGGCAGGAAACCAATGTTGGGCATCAAAACTAACATGTAGGAATGAGCATTTAAGAAAACATTCACCAAAACCCAAACCAAGACCCATACGGGCACACAGTGTAACACCCCAGGTAAATAAATAATATGAAATTTTTATATTTATCCATATTTGTGAATAAAATATTAATATAACTTTAAAGGGGACACTATGCTCGATGGCGTACCCAACACGCAACAACGAGTTTCTTGGGAATCTTATGTTGCACTCTAATAATAAAATAATATTATTTTAAATAGTAGTTAACACCTAGATGTTGTGATGGCGGGAATTAATAGAACTAACTACAAAATTATTATATATGTTTCTCAAATATTTTTACTTTTTACAATAAATGTTAGAGGATTAAAAATGCGAATGAATCCAATTTTAAGCGTAAACATTCTAATATTCATTAAAAGGTCGATGGAGAACCTCTTTTAAATCAACTTCATGTCAATTTCATGTGTTATATTTGACAAAATAAAATTCTTCTTTAAAATCGGGACATCAAAATTTACTTTGTGTAAATTTTTGGTATTTTTCCAAAAAAGTTCAATTTTTAATGAATAGTTAAAAATGTTGTATTTTAATTCAAAACCTCTTTTTAATATGATTTATTTATATGATTAGATTATCTTTTTAAGTGGTTTTAAAGTGAAATTAGAATATATTTTTACCATTGAATCCAATAGTGGTCGTTGGAATTAATTTCACTTTGAAATCGGACATAACTAGTGTCAATATTTTGATACATTTTGTTTCATAAAAACACGCTATTTGTTTTGACAGCGGGAATTAATTATTAAATTAATTAATGAAACTTATATGTTTTGAATTTTGTAAAATAGACATCATTTTTGAATTCAGAATATCAAATATAGGTTAGGGTGAATTTTTGGTAATTTTATGAAAAACTTTAATTTTTAATGAATAGTGGAACCACTATGTGGTACATAAAAAAACTGATTTTTCCGTTTAAATGAAAATTTTCCATCTTTGTGTTTCTAATTTCTATAATATGACATACATGTTTGTCATTAAGAAGTAAAATGTGGTTCAATGGGATTAAAATAATTTTTCGGTGAATAGTAACTTATTAAGTTTTTAATCGCAATTAGAGGTGATTAGTGTAGTTTAAGGTAAAAATAATGTTTTAATAATATAAAATGACCTAGACACATGTCCTAACCTCATTGGATGAGTCATGTCCAACCTCGAAAATCCATGGGTCAACATGGGGTCCCCATGGAGCCACTTTGGTTGGAAAATGACAAAAATTCTTTTTTATTTAATGTTAAAGTAAAAATGACAAAAACATGAGATGTTTTACTAAAAAAATTTTTACATGGGGTTATACAAGTCATCTTTTTTACTATAAAAAATAATTGGAAAGATAAAATGATTTCCTACATCATATTATTTGTTTTATAAATTTTATAGATTAAATAAATTAAATTATTTATGACATCATGATGATGGAGCGATGACCTCATTATTTAACGATTTAAATAAAATGGAAAGATAATGTAAAATATAAGACCTAAACCTGTCCAAAACCTATTGGATGGGTGGATTTATAACCCTTATCACCTTATCCTCGAAATAAATCAATTTGGGACCATTAAAATCCGAAACTCATTCTAAAATAAAGTAACATTTTTTTACTTTCCAAGAGTGCCCCTCCTCTCCTCTTATAAAATGCCCCCACCTATACCTCCTTACCCACACATCCAAAGCCTTTGTCTCAGCCAACCCCTACCCATTTTTTCTCTCCACATCCCTCTCTAACTCCTTGAAGCCTCACTTAGGGCACAAGTCTTCCCATGGGAGCCTTTAAGCTCAAACCAAAGGGAGACACCTGATTTTAAGGTAATGTCTTCACTTGAGTCCTTTTGTTTTATTTTGCTTTTCCAACCCCATAATTTTTTTTATTAATTTATTTTCTAACAACTCCAGTATATTCAGTATACTAGGATTTTTTTATAAGAAGGATTCTAGCTACACTTACACACACAATCGTCTAATGGTTAAAGAACATAATGTTTCTGTGGATGGCGATTTTCTGCCTCACGAAATGATGATTGTTCAATATTATTTTAACACCTTTAAAGGTGGCCATTATGATGTCACTGTATTTTATATATGATATATATGGTATTTATTTTTACTCTATGCTTCTGTATTTTATATTAAAAACATACCTTTATTCTTTTCATGCTGTGTAAATGCGATAATTTCATATGAGGAAGTGTGGACTACCGCCCCCTCAAGTGATGTGACTCGTAGATGAAATACATGGAATGTATAAAGAATGAAATTAATGAAATTATTTGACCTATATAAAATATATATTATACTATAATTATAATATATATATATATCATTTATTTTCAATTCCATTAATATGAGAAAGAAAAAATGAAAGTAGCGTTCATGCGTACGTACGACCTACCGTCTCCATGAACGGTGCTTTTCGTTTTTTACCTCTAAATGATATGTAATAGTATAAAATTAAAATTTACTAGATATATATGATATTTTAATCATTAATACTATTCTAGAAATTATTTACTTATAACTACATGGACAATCATTTTTCAAACAAGTTCATTTTTGACTAATGTACCAATCATCGGCAAAAACGTCTGATATGAACTAACATTATTAAACAATTATTATAACATTATAATATGTGATATGAACTGAATAATAATCTATTAAGGAGTTCTTTAGGCAATTATAAATTGACCAAAGTTTATTATTCATGAATATAAATAAACAAACAAGACATGTCGGACTTGAGGTAAGGGATCTGACTCCTCTCTTTCTTTTAAAGTAAACTCTTTTATGTCATTCCTTTTAAAGCTCATATTTCTTGTTATTGGTATATTATTTTACATTACTCTTACTGTAATTTTTATGTTCATATGATTAGAGACCCTATTCTCTCTCATCAATCCATTTTGGAAGTTTTGAGTGGCATCGTTAGGCTTCCGAATTTTCGTAAGAGATATAACCTCTCTCTTTATTATTAAGTACTCTCCTTTATGTCACATCTTTTAAGCTCCTCTTTGTTATGTTGGGGGATGTTATTTTATATTCCACTTTCTGTAAACTTTATGTTAATATGATGAGAGACCCTATTTGATCTCATCAATCCATTTTGGATGTTTTAAGTGGCGTCGTTAGGCTGCCGAGTTTTCGTAAGGGATTTTTCATCTCACTTTTATTCCTGTGAGATTTATGCAACATTTGCCACAATTTCCTTTGAGTGGTGTATATACTGCCCATTATTTTACTCATTGTGAGTATTTACATCAATGTTTTATTGTACTTCTTTCACAGTGTGTATGTTTCGAAAGATACCCATGTCGGTAAGGGAACCTTTCACCCTCCTCTTTTTAAAAGACTTCTTTTGTTGTGTCTTTTAATTCACACACTATTATGTTGGGATATGTTCTTCTATATCATTATTTATTTAAATTTTATTTCCATGTGATGAGATACCCTTTTTATCTCTCATCAACTCATTTTCTGAATTTTGTAGTGATGCCGTTAGGCTGTCAAATTTTTGCAAGGGAACTTCTTATCCCAAATTTGATTCTTTGGGATAAAATTGTACTCCTTGAATATTTCGTTATATGAATATGTGTGAATAACCTCTGATTGTTTTACACTTAATATCCACTTATATTTCGTGTATTCATTTGTCACACATAATTATGTAATTGATTTATCCTTAATCCAAGGATATCGTCTTTGTATGGGACTTCATCTCAATCTCCATTCATTGAGGCATATTTTGTTTTATACACAACTTTCTTTTATACGGTGTATAAACCCCTTTGACTTTAACGTTTATTCAAAAGGAATATTTTTATACGAAGCATTTACTAAATGACAAAAGGGAATGTTTTTGTCGTATGTATTCGGCGACAACGACTTCTCCGCCGCCGTGACCATTATTTTATTTTTGGCTTCCTCTACAAGCCATACCTTCTTTTTAAAAGAAAAATAAATACCATGTTTTACTTTTCTTTTATTTTGGTATTGAAAATGGTTTTCATAAGTTTTTTTTATATCAATTTGTTTTATTGATATCTTGTGATTGAAATGTGGAAATGTTATGTTTCCTTTATGCATGTTTTATGTGATACGACTATGTTATGGTTCTTGGGAATTGTTATGAAGACATGTGGTTCCGTGATAAACTAAGGGCTGGTGATCCTGATATAGCTCTCCAATTCATTGGGTAACACGAAGGAGTGAAACATTAAGGTTTCTCCAAATAGATTTAGGGAATATACTGTGGTGGGTATTCCAAACGTAACCAAGAGGGTTACTCCCTACGTAAGAATGTTATGAATACCTCAAGTTACCTTTATGCCTTATGATTTCTATGATTTATTCATGATTTTATGAGGTATGTTAAAGTGCATATGTTTTATGGGTAAAGTATGATTTCATTATTATGTATATATGTACTCATGTTTCATTTCTATACTTTTTATAACCCTTACTGAGCTTTTTATGCTCATCCCAAGTTTTTGAAATGTTTTTCACAGGTCAAGGGAATGGTACATGATATGATGATAGTGTCAAGGAACGGTCAAGAAATAATCCATGTTTTATTTTAAATATGTTTCTGTTGATGGGAAAAATGAATACTATCTTTTATATAACCACTTTGTTTAAATGTGGAATGTAATGCATGTTTTATGATCTAATTCTCTAAAACTCTAAACCTGAATAGATCCTCAATGTGTAATCTTGTAATAACTCAAGATTAAGTAAGGTATATGGCTGGGGACTTATAGTTGGTATCAGAGGTCGGTTTAGATAACATTAGAGGTTAGGGTATTCTCTATGCATAAGTGACAGTACCATAATGGATAGGATATCAGAAAGCATCCTAGTTTAAGATAATGTGAATGAGTAAGTATACCTTAGTGTCTACCTTCCTCATTAGTACAAGATGGTTTTGTTGATATACTCACACTGACATTTCTGTTATTAATGAATGAATGGATCTAGAAGGCACCGAAGTGACAATAGGTTTGAATGAAACCGTGGTGGTTCTCTGATTAAGAGACTGGATGAAATGGGGTATTCAATGAGGAAACTCATGGTTGTTCTAAACCAACTATCAAGGAGTCATGATCATCCACTTGAAACTTGGTATGTTCTGTAATGCATCATGTACGAGATGACCAATCGATGTGGATGTTCAGGTAATAGTTATAAAGGTAACCATTAGGGTTTATATGATCCTTACTTTTGAGGTAATTATGGGTTATTATATGTTATGATGGAAAATGAAAGGCATGAGATAAACTTGAGGTTAAAATATTTTATGATTATTTTTGAAGATTTTATCTCATTTTGGGGAATTTTTTAAGAATTATACTATTTTGGAAAAAGGACAACACACAAACCATGTGACAACCCGTCACATCGGACAAAGTTGCGGGAATCGAACCCACAACAAAAGTGCGACATGTATTTATTGCCTACCACTGGACTACGTGAAGTCCATGGTTAGTTTGAATAATTATTTTTAGTTTGATGATTTTAGGAATCAATAGTATGTTTATTTTGTGTTATCTATGGAATTGATTAACCTATCATCGAGGATATGTGATTATGTAAATTACTTTTCAATATGAGAATTTAAGAGCAACTGATGTTATTTGGAGATAAAAGTTAATTTGTACCTTGGGAGACTATGTGACTAAATCCTTCAAATATTTGGGTTTGAATCTTAGTTTGGTTTACTTTGAATAATTTTATGGACAAATTGTTTGTCGAATGGTCCTCGTTGAACTTTGGGTTTTGTTGGACAAATTTTGGAGATTAAGAATAGATTTTCTTTTTATAAAGGGTTATCCTTTTCTGGATTATCTGATCTTGTATTAACCTTTTTCGTTGTGGTTTTGGTTAAAGTCTAAAGACATGGGAAGTATATAGTTCTCTTTTGTGGATTAGTTGATTCTCTAGAAGTTGATTATAGTACTCTTAATGTGAACAAGTCTTCCTAAATACTCATCTTTTGGAGAAAATATGAGTTTTTGTAAGGAATATAATAAAAGTTGAAGGTCAATATGATAAGTGATTATGTTTCCTTATGAATAAATTCCTCAATAAAAAGTAACTTAAAACAAAAATGTTTCCTATTACGTTTTCCTACTCGGGAATCGAATACCGTTTAACCCATCACAAGTTTGTGATTTTCTTGTGGTTAACTTTCTCCTAAACATGTTTTCTATCACTCTCCCTTAGAACATGAACCTATGTTTTCTCCTCCATGTCCATGTTTTCCTACATGGAATCCTAGTATGGTTTAACTCAGGAGACCTTTGTACTTCTCTTTCTTTATTTTAAGGTAATTGTTTTACTAACTATTGTTCCGATGTGGGATTTTCAAGGATGTTTCCAAGCTCAATTTTAAAATTGTTAGGACACAATTCCCAAAAGGGGGGAAGGATGTAACACCCCAGGTAAATAAATAATATGACATTTTTATATTTATCCATATTTGTGAATAAAATATTAATATAACTTTAAAGGGGAAGCTATTCTCGATGGCGTACCCAACACACAACAACGAGTTTCTTGGGAATCTTACGTTGCACTCTAATAATAAAATAATATTATTTTAAATAGTAGTTAATGCCTAGCTGTTGTGATGGCAGGAATGAATATAACTAAATACAAAATGATTATATATGTTTGTCAAATATTTTTACTTTTTATAATAAATTTTAGAGGATTAAAAATGCGAATGAATCCAATTTTAAGCGTAAACATTCTAATATTTTTAAAAGGTCGATGGCGAACCTCTTTTAAATCCACTTTTTGACAATTTTATGTGTTATATTTGACAAATTAAAATTCTTCTTTAGAATAGGGACATAAAAATTTACTTTGTGTAAATTTTTGGTATTTTTCTGAAAAAGTTCAATTTTTAATGAATAGTTAAAAATGTTGTATTTTAATTCAAAACCACTTTTTAATCTGATTTATTTATATGATTATATTATATTTTGAATTGGTTTTAAAGTGAAATTAGAATATATTTTTACCATTTAATCCAATAGTGGTCGTTGGAATTAATTTCACTTTGAAATCGGACTTAAACTAATGTCAATCTTTTGATACATTTTGTTTCATAAAAACACACTGTAACACCCCAAGATTTCATAGTGTGTTAGTTCTTCAAAATAATTCAATAAAATTCACTACATGCAACACCAAGTTCAAGCACACCATGACTTACCAAACAAGCCGTTCAAAAGAGGTTATGAATAGTATTAGATAAATTTTAAATAATCCTTATAATTTTAGAATCCATATTATGAGTTTCTTAGATATAATGCAAGAACAAATTCATTTTCAGTATTGCACTTTTATCAACTTTAATAGTGAACCCTTTTTAAATACTATATTTTAAACTTTTTGACTAAATGGGGACATCAAAAATTTAAAATGAAACATCCCAAGCTTCTACGGTACGCTTCTCTTTGAATAATGTGATAGCGTGTGTTGTACGCAACACCGAGTTCTAACAACCAATTAAACTAGCCGTTATGAATAGTAATAACTACTTTTTGAAATTATATATATTTTATATTTCAAATTGGGCTTCATTTTTGGATTCAGAATATCAAAATTAGCCTAGGGTGAAATTTTGGTACTTTTCGGATAACTTTTATATTTTGATGAATAGTGAAACTTACTAAATTTTAATTAAAAACAACTTTTTTAATCAAAATGATTAATATTGATAAATTATGAATTTTAGTTGTTTTAAAGTATATTTAGAATATATTTTTACCATTTAATATAATGTTGGTCATTGGACATAATTTTACAATTAAACCAAACATAAACAAGTGTCAATCTTTTGATAGTTATTATCTCTTAAAAACACGCCTTTTGTTTTGACAGCGGGAATTAATTTTAAATTAATTTCTGCCACTTCTGTGTTTTGAATTTAGAAAAATGGATTCCATATTTGGAATCAGGATGTTCAAATTGTGTAAATAGATAACTTTTATTTTTAGACATTTTGAATAATTACTGCGGTAAATATTTTATTTACCATGGTTAAAGGGTAAATCCGGTAAATAAGGGTTAAAAAATAATATTATAATAATACAAAATCACCCTAAAACGTGTCCTAACCTTATTGGTGGACACATACCCGACCATGGGCATCCTTGGGTCAATTTGGGGACCCCTTGGAGCCACTTGTATGTGGTAGGGACACATTATATTAATAAAGTTAAAATAAAAATAAAAATGGCATAAGCTTACATCCTTTAGAAGAACAATTTTTACATAGGGTTATACATGTTGGATTTTCGATTATAAATATTCATTAGAAAGCTAAAAAGATTTCCTACATAATTATGTTTTATTTATAATTTTTAGACATTAAATAATTTATTTTATTTATGACACAATGATGATGCAGTAATTAATAAAATAGTAAAAAATTAACATAATTGATATTATAAATACACAAATAAATATAATATGAAACTTTTAATGAATTAAACTAATTTTCTAGGATAATATGATATATTAGGATTGATTTAATTGACTTTGTTCGAAGTAATCAATCTGTTATGAGTTTCACAAAAATCAACTATTGAATAGTGTCAAAATTGACATAAAAAAGTTCTTAAAACAAATATTATATTATTAATTGATATTAAATTCCTAAAAATATAAGGTTCGGCCAAGAGACTTATATTATGATAGGTTAATCATTAATGGCCCACTTGGGGGTCTCTTGGATGTATATAGTAAGTTTATTAACCATATTATATAAAAATACAAAGAGACATTGTAAAAGTGAAACTAATTAACTTAGAGTTAATACTTAAAGATAAGGTTAATATAAGTACCCAAACCTGTCTAAATTCTATTGGATGAGTTTTTTTCGACCTATCCCCACCTCATCCTTTGAATAGTCAACTTTGGAGCCTTTGGAAACCAAATATGAATTTATTATAAATTAATATTTCTAGCTTTTCCAAAAGTGCCCCTCACCCCTCTTATAAAAGGGCACTCCTCCTTCTCATTTCCTCACACCTCTCAAGCCACTTGGCTCGTCCAAACTCTGCCCAACTAAGCTCCCCACATCCCTCTCCTCCTCCTTGAAGCTTCCCCTTAGGCAGAAAGCATTTCAACAAGTCCTTTGGTTCCAACCAAAGTGAGTTACCTAAATTAAAGGAGGTTAACCTACCCCAACAAAGGAAAAGTACAAGGTAAGGGTTATTTCACAATCTCTTCATTATCCGAGGTTGTATTATACGTAATAATCTACTGGGATCTCTTTATCATCCACATCCACATTTCTTCGAAATGTATTTCAAAACATTTTTATTATTTACAAGAATATGGGTTAAAGTCATTTATACCCTTATTTGACTTTTTATAAGAGGTTTATAAAGGAATCTTTCCGTCATTTTCAAAACAAGGTCCTTTTTAACCTTTTCGACAAAATTAAGGTAAGAATGTTTTTTTTAACTTATACGGCGGGTGCGGTTATTTTTCGCCGTTATAAAATCGTCAAAGCTTCCCTTACAAGCTTATAAGAATATTTTCAAGAAAATGTTTTATTTTATATGTCTCTTAAATGATTTCAAAAGTAAAAGGAGATATTTCTTTAAAAATTTTGATTTCATCTATGTCAACATCCTTCATTATTCTTGATTGAGGTCAATGTGATACAATACAATCTTCCATATTGTATCGAATGAGTTATGTTTGATTGTGGATGTGATATTTTTATATCACTCATGGTTTATGTTTAAAGTGTTGACATTTCAGAAGTTATTTTTAATCCAAATGTTTATGTTATATTTCAAACTTTTCTTCAGATGAATGTGCTAAACAAGTATGTTCCGGGTTGGGGACCGGTAAAATTAAGCCCTCCAGGTTGGGGACTGGTTAAAGTAAGCCCTCCAGGTTGGGGACTGGTTAAAGTAAGCCCTCCAGGTTAGGGACTGGTAAAAGTAAGCCCTCCGGTTTGGTCTCCGGTTATTAGAGGTACTCCGGGTTGGTGTCCGGTTATTAGAGGCACTCCGGGTTGGTGTCTGGTTATTAGAGGCACTCCGGGTTGGGTTCCGGTTAGAAGTAACCCCTAGGTCTTGGGATGAGGCCTAGACAATGAAATTAACATTTGACATTATGCATTCCAACATTATGAAAGTGGTTATTGATATTGCATGTGATTATTCGATTAGTAGAATATCCATGTGAACAAGTAAATGGCATTATTTCATTTTACTTTTGCCATACTATGTTGAAGTTCAATTTTAAAAGGCTTTTGTTTTAGTAATTCATTGCCTTAAATGTTTATGCTTATTTTGAATGTTCCGCTATATTGTTATCCTTACTGGGCATTTGAGCTCACCCCTTTTTTATGTTTTATTTTTCCCAGGTAGTGAAGAAGTAAATTATGATTGACTTGCAGGGATATTATGGGTTTATAGTGTGGACGTTGGAAACATTATGTTGTTGTAGTAGTTTTTCATTTTATGATGTAATGTAAAACTTATGAATATATCTAGTGTTTCCAAGGCTACTAAACTAATCGGTCTTTCGGGATTTGATCTTTCTTGTGATCATGCTAATGTTACGACGTAATGCACCGACTCTGGGTAGCTGGGGTCGGGGCGTTACAGTTGGTATCAGAGGAAGTTTAGTACAAACCTTGGAAACTAGATTTAGATAAACTCTGATTAGAGCACGTAGACCTAAGATTAACTTTGAGGATTAGTATAGAAGAACTTCCTAGAATTTTGGTATTGTAGAGATTTTGTGAGTTTTCCGAGCAATACATCCCTGTCTGGATACGAGCAGGTAGAGGCGGCTCTGGCACAGATGTACCTAGGGGTAAAACCCGAAAACACCGCTTTGAGCTAGACTCGAACGGGAACTGGTGCACGACAACGGGCCTTGCTGCACTCTTGGTTACGACACTCCTGGGGGATATGCTTAGGATAACTCTCATTTTCTTTACAAATCATTATGAAGGGTTTATGAGTATATACTTCCTCAAAGGAGGCATTTTTATGATTATGGATTATATCCATAAATAGTTCAATTTATGTTAAGTGTTTTATATGTATGGGATTATGTATTTTGATTCATAAACTGATCTAGTGTATGCCATTATTTAGAAATGGCGCCCAGTAGAAGGAATGAGAACTCCAGCAATGCACATGATCCAAGGAGAAAGAAGGTTCATATCTTTCATGGTCTTAAGCCAGAATTTATAAGAGAAATAGTCTCCCATGTTTTATCATCATATGAAGAAATAATATCATGTGTTGATAAGATAAGTAAAGATTTTACTGAGTCCTATGGATTTGAAGGGAAGAAAGAAAAGAAAAGGATAGAAGAGAGAAAGATGGATAAAGGGAAGAGGGAAAAGAAGAATTTTCCCATATGTGGTAACTGTGGAAAGAAACACCTTGGAACTTGCCTGAAAGGAATGGGAGTTTGTTATAAGTGTGGAGGAAAAGGGCACAAAGTACATGACTGCAAGGGTAAGAAAATGGTTTCAAATGTACAATGCTTCATTTGCAAGGA
Source organism: Viscum album (assembly GCA_963277665.1). Lineage (NCBI taxonomy): Eukaryota > Viridiplantae > Streptophyta > Magnoliopsida > Santalales > Viscaceae > Viscum > Viscum album. The sequence goes on from OY728161.1 coordinate 71,482,466, forward strand.
GTTTGGACACTACGCGAACCTATGTCCCAGTCATCAGACTATGACGCAAATGATGCTATTGGATAATAATCAAGTTATGATACTACCACAGATGAAGAGGAATGATTAGAGTTCTTATGTTGATTATGTCAATTGAGTGTTGTATCAACAATGTACTTGTTACAATAATCATGGAGTATATAAGGATTGTACTGCAGTACTATTTCATTAAGGACATGAGATTGTGTGGAACAAAGAAAAGTGACTCAATAGCAGGATAAATTTTTGGAAAATATATGGTTGAGAGAATGATAAATCATAATATAGTTCTGATACTGAGGTAGTGATTTTGGAATAATATGTGATTGTTTTGGATAAATTATATTTGATATTCTTGACTACCTTGGAACTGATTAATGATTTGTATATTCCATCATTGTTGGGGTTTGAAACATTTTTGGATTAATGAAGTATATACAGCATTCTATATGGAATAAGGGAGCATGAATGGAATCAATAAGGAATATGGTAATACATGATGAAGGTATTCATATGCTATTACGGGGTAAAAAGGATCTATATTATGTTTACCTTCCTTATAAATGTTGGACTGTGAGTTTGGACAGAAGTATTTTGGATAGTTCTAGTTTGGATTATTTTGGATTGCCATAAAAGGACAACTCGGAGGTCGGGTGACAACCCGTCGCGTCCGGCAAGGCTGCGAGACTTGAACCCGCAACCGAAGGGCGACAAGGGTGTCTCACCTATCACTGGCCCACGAGATGTCCTGGATTAAATAATGTAGTTTTTATTAAAAGATCTTTTAGATGAATTATAAATTCGTTTATTTTGGAACCCTATACGAATAGTGTAAATAGAATTTTTTTACATTCTATTATCTTTTAGTGAGAAAGATGAGTATGTGGTAGAAATTTATTAATGGATAAAACTCTAATTATAATGTAAGTATATCTCCTTATGATCTTAGCCAATCTCATAAATAAATTCCTCAATATTAAGAAAATCAACTTAGAACAAAAATGTCTTCCTAGATGGTACCTTAAATCATCACTAATTTATGGCTTTGGGATTGTTGGCCTTTTCATAGCCATGTTCTCTACCACTCTCCATCAGATAATTGATGGTTAGATTTTTCTTCCATATCCATATTTTCCTACATGGAACCCTAGTATGTGTTATTTTCGGTAATCTTCATACTTTCGACTCTTTATTTTAAATAGAGGCCTCATTAATTCATTTTTCGATGTGGGATTTCAACTAAGATATTTTGAAACGTCAAAAATGTGTTATCCCAATACCCTATGTTTTGTTGAACCGATGGTATTTCAAATCATCATAGATTGATGATTTTAAGGACCTCAATTTTATACTTTTTTGTGATTGGTGACCTCAATCACTACCTATAAATATTTACGTTTTCATCCAATTATATGTCTCTAATTGCCACCAATGTTCTCCTTATAGAGATCATAATTTGGTGGTGATCCTTTCATTTCTCTTTTCCTCATATTAAGACTAAATTTTAGTAACCCAATTTCCGATGTGGGGTTTCACACAAATATATTATCTATTTTCAACCTTTTATTTTCGAAGAACAATTTCAAATTGCGAGGACGCAATTTAATGAAGGGGGGGAGAATGTAACACCCCAAGATTTCATAGTGTGTTAGTTCTTCAAAATAATTCAATAACATTCACTACATGCAACACCAAGTTCAAGCACACCATGAATTACCAAACAAGCCGTTCAAAATAGGTTATGAATAGTATTAGATAAATTTTAAATAATCCTTACAATTTTAGAATCCATATTATGAGTTTCTTAGATATAATGCAAGAACAAATTCATTTTCAGTATTGCACTTTTATCAACTTTAATAGTGAACCCTTTTTAAATACTATATTTTAAACTTTTTGACTAAATGGGGACATCAAAAATTTAAAATGAAACATCCCAAGCTTCTACGGTACGCTTCTCTTTGAATAATGTGATAGAGTGTGTTGTACGCAACACCGAGTTCTAACAACCAATTAAACTAGCCGTTATGAATAGTAATAACTACTTTTTGAAATTATATATATTTTATATTTCAAATTGGGCTTCATTTTTGGATTCAGAATATCAAAATTAGCCTAGGGTGAAATTTTGGTACTTTTCGGATAACTTTTATATTTTGATGAATAGTGAAAATTACTAAATTTTAATTAAAAACAACTTTTTTAATCAAAATAATTAATATTGATAAATTATGAATTTTAGTTGTTTTAAAGTATATTTAGAATATATTTTTACCATTTAATATAATGTTGGTCATTGGACATAATTTTACAATTAAACCAAACATAAACAAGTGTCAATCTTTTGATAGTTATTATCTCTTAAAAACACGCTTTTTGTTTTGACAGCGGGAATTAATTTTAAATTAATTTCTGCCACTTCTGTGTTTTGAATTTAGAAAAATGGATTCCATATTTGGAATCAGGATGTTCAAATTGTGTAAATAGGTAACTTTTATTTTTAGACATTTTGAATAATTACTGCGGTAAATATTTTATTTACCATGGTTAAAGGGTAAATCCGGTAAATAAGGGTTAAAAAATAATATTATAATAATACAAAATCACCCTAAAACGTGTCCTAACCTTATTGGGGGACACATACCCGACCATGGGCATCCTTGGGTCAATTTGGGGACCCCTTGGAGCCACTTGTATGTGGTGGGGACACATTATATTAATAAAGTTAAAATAAAAATAAAAATGGCATAAGCTTACATCTTTTAGAAGAACAATTTTTACATAGGGTTATACATGTTGGCTTTTGGATTATAAATATTAATTAGAAAGCTAAAAAGATTTCCTACATAATTATGTTTTATTTATAATTTTTAGACATTAAATAATTTATTTTATTTATGACACAATGATGATGCAGTAATTACTAAAATAGTAAAAAATTAACATAATTGATATTATAAATACCCAAATAAATATAATATGAAACTTTTAATGAATTACACTAATTTTCTAGGATAATATGATATATTAGGATTGATTTAATTGACATTTTTCGAAATAATCAATCTGTTATGAGTTTCACAAAAATCAACTATTGAATAGTGTCAAAATTGACATAAAAAAGTTCTTAAAACAAATATTATATTATTAATTGATATTAAATTCCTAAAAATCTAAGGTTCGGCCAAGAGACTTATATTATGATAGGTTAATCATTAATGGCCCACTTGGGGGTCTCTTGGATGTATATAGTAAGTTTATTAACCAAATTATATAAAAATACAAAGAGACATTGTAAAAGTGAAACTAATTAACTTAGAGTTAATACTTAAAGATAAGGTTAATATAAGTACCCAAACCTGTCTAAATTCTATTGGATGAGTTGTTTTCGACCTATCTCCACCTCATCCTTTGAATAGTCAACTTTGGAGCCTTTGGAAACCGAATATGAATTTATTATAAATTAATATTTCTAGCTTTTCCAAAAGTGCCCCTCACCCCTCTTATAAAAGGGCACTCCTCCTTCTCTTTTCCTCACACCTCTCAAGCCACTTGGCTCGTCCAAACTCTGCCCAACTAAGCTCCCCACATCCCTCTCCTCCTCCTTGAAGCTTCCCCTTAGGCAGAAAGCATTTCAACAAGTCCTTTGGTTCCAACCAAAGTGAGTTACCTAAATTAAAGGAGGTTAACCTACCCCAACAAAGGAAAAGTACAAGGTAAGGGTTATTTCACAATCTCTTCATTATCCGAGGTTGTATTATACGTAATAATCTACTGGGATCTCTTTATCATCCACATCCACGTTTCTTCGAAATGTATTTCAAAACATTTTTATTATTTACAAGAATATGGTTTAAAGTCATTTATACCCTTATTTGACTTTTTATAAGAGGTTTATAAAGGAATCTTTCCGTCATTTTCAAAACAAGGTCCTTTTTAACCTTTTCGACAAAATTAAGGTAAGAATGTTTTTTTTAACTTATACGGTGGGTGCGGTTATTTTTCGTAGTTATAAAATCGTCAAAGCTTCCCTTACAAGCTTATAAGAATATTTTCAAGAAAATGTTTTATTTTATATGGCTCTTAAATGATTTCAAAAGTAAAAGGAGATATTTCTTTAAAAATTTTGATTTCATCTATGTCAACATCCTTCATTATTCTTGATTGAGGTCAATGTGATACAATACAATCTTCCATATTGTATCGAATGAGTTATGTTTGATTGTGGATGTGATATTTTTATATCACTCATGGTTTATGTTTAAAGTGTTGACATTTCAGAAGTTATTTTTAATCCAAATGTTTATGTTATATTTCAAACTTTTCTTCAGATGAATGTGCTGAACAAGTATGTTCCGGGTTGGGGACCGGTAAAATTAAGACCTCCAGGTTGGGGACTGGTTAAAGTAAGCCCTCCAGGTTGGGGACTGGTTAAAGTAAGCCCTCCAGGTTAGGGACTGGTAAAAGTAAGCCCTCCGGTTTGGTCTCTGGTTATTAGAGGTACTCCGGGTTGGTGTCCGGTTATTAGAGGCACTCCGGGTTGGTGTCCGGTTATTAGAGGCACTCCGGGTTGGGTTCCGGTTAGAAGTAACCCCTAGGTCTTGGGATGAGGCCTAGACAATGAAATTAACATTTGACATTATGCATTCCAACATTATGAAAGTGGTTATTGATATTGCATGTGATTATTCGATTAGTAGAATATCCATGTGAACAAGTAAATGGCATTATTTCATTTTACTTTTGCCATACTATGTTGAAGTTCAATTTTAAAAGGCTTTTGTTTTAGTAATTCATTGCCTTAAATGTTTATGCTTATTTTGAATGTTCCGCTATATTGTTATCCTTACTGGGCATTTGAGCTCACCCCTTTTTTATGTTTTATTTTTCCCAGGTAGTGAAGAAGTAAATTATGATTGACTTGCAGGGATATTATGGGTTTATAGTGTGGACGTTGGAAACATTATGTTGTTGTAGTAGTTTTTCATTTTATGATGTAATGTAAAACTTATGAATATATCTAGTGTTTCCAAGGCTACTAAACTAATCGGTCTTTCAGGATTTGATCTTTCTTGTGATCATGCCAATGTTACGACGTAATGCACCGACTCTGGGTAGCTGGGGTCGGGGCGTTACACACACTATTTGTTTTGACCGCGGGAATTAATTATTAAATTAATTAATGAAAATTATATGTTTTGAATTTTGTAAAATATACATCATTTTTAATTCCGAATATCAAATATATCTTAGGGTGAATTTTTGGTAATTTTCTGAGAAACTTTAATTTTTGATGAATAGTGAAACCACTAAGTGGTACTTATAAAAACTGATTTTTCCGTTTAAATGAAATTTTTCCATCTTTGTGTTTTGAATTTCAAAAATCCAACATACATGTTTTTCATTAAGAAGTAAAATTTGGTTCAATGGGATTAAAATAATTTTTTGGTGAATAGTAACTTATTATGTTTTTAAACGCAATTAGAGGTGATTAGTGTAGTTTAAGGTAAAAATAATGTTTTAATAATATAAAATGACCTAGACACATGTCGTAACCTCATTTGATGAGTCATGGATGACCACGAAAATCCATGGGTCAACATGGGGACCCCATGGAGCCACTTTGGTTGGAAAATGACATAAATACCTTTTTATTCAATGTTAAAGTAAAAATGACACAAACATGAGATGTTTTACAAAAACAATTTTTACATGGGGTTATACTAGTCAACTTTTTGACTATAAATAATAATTGGAAAGCTAAGAAGATTTCATACATCATAGTATATGTTTTATAATTTTTATACATTAAATAAATTAAATTATTTATGACATCATGATGATGCAGCGATGACCTCATTATTTAACGATTTAAATAAAATGAAAAGATAATGTAAAATATAAGACCTACACATGTAAAAAACCTATTGTATGGGTGGATTTAGAAACCTTATCACCTTATCCTAGAAACACTTCAATTTGGTACCATTAAAATCCGAAACACATTACAAAATAAAGTAACATTTCTTTACTTTCCAAGAGTGCCCCTCCTCTCCTCTTATAAAAGGCCCCCACCTCTACCTCCATACCCACACTTCCAAATCCTTTTTATCAGCCAAACCCTACCCATTTTGTCTCTACACATCCCTATATAACTCTTTGAAGCCTCACATTGGGCATAAGTGTTCCCAAGTAAGCCTTTGAGCTCAAACCAAAGGGAGACACCCGATTTTAAGGTAATGTCTTCACTTGAGTCCTTTTGTTTTATTTTGCTTCTCCAACCCCCTAATTTTTTTTATTCATTTATTTTGTAACAACTACAGTATCTTCAATATACTAGGATGTTTTTATAAGAAATAATATAGCTACACTTACACACACCTTCGTCTAATGTTTAAAGAACATAATGTTTCTGTGGTTGGCGATTTTCTGCCTCACGAAACGATGATTGTTCAATATTCTTTTAACACCATTAAAGGTGGCCATTATGATTTCATTGTATTTTATATATGATATATATGGTATTTATTTTACTATATACTTATGTATTTTATATTTAAAACATACCTTTATTCTTTTCATGTTGTGTAAATGCGATAATTTCATATGAGGAAGGGTGGACGACCGCCCCCTCAAGTGATGTGACGCGTACATAAAATACATGGAATGTATAAAGAATGAAATTAATCAACTTATGTGACCTATATAACATATATATTATACTGGAATTATAATATATATATATATATATATCATTTATTTTCAATTCCATTAATATGACAAAGAAAAAATGAACGTAGCGTTCATACGTACATACGGCCTATTGTCTCCATGAACGGTGCTTTTCGTTTTTTATCTCCAAACGATATGGAATAGTATAAAATGAATATTTACTGGATATATATGATATTTTAATCATTAATACTATTATAGAAATTACTTACTTATAACTACATGGACAATCATTTTTCAAACAAGTTCATTTTTGACTCATGTACCAAACATCGGCAAAAACGTCTGATATGTACTAACATAATTAAAAAATTATTATAACATTATAATATGTTATATGAACTGAATAATAATATCTAAAGTAGGTCCTTAGGAAATTATAAAATGACCAAAGTTTATTATTCAGGAATATAAAGAAACGAACAAGACAAGTCGGACTTGAGATAAGGGATCCGACTCATCTCTTTCTTTTAAAGTACACTCTTTTATGTCATTCATTTTAAAGCTCATCTTTCTTGTTATTGGTATATTATTTTACATTACTCTTACTATATTTTTTATTTTTATATGATGAGAGACCCTATTCTCTCTCATCAATCCATTTTGTAAGTTTTGAGTGGCGCCGTTAGGCTTCCGAATTTTCGTAAGAGATATAACCTCTCTCTTTCTTTTTAAGTACTCTTCTTTATGTCACTTCTTTTAAGATCCTCTTTGTTATGTTGGGGGATGTTATTTTATATTACACTTTCTATAAACTTTATGTTAATATGATGATAGACCCTATTTGATCTCATCAATCCATTTTGGAAGTTTTATGTGGCGCCGTTAGGCTGCCGAGTTTTCGTAAGGGATTTTTCATCTCACTTTTATTCCCGTGTGATTTATGAAACATTTGCCACAATTTCCTTTGAGTGGTGTATATACTGCCCATTATTTTACTCATTGTGAGTATTTAAATCAATGTTCTACTGTCCTTCTTTCACGAGGGGTATGTTTAGAAAGATACCCATGTCGGTAAGGGAACCTTTCACCCTCCTCTTTTTAAAAGACTTATTTTGTTATGTCTTTGAATTCACATACTATTATGTGGGGATATGTTCTTATATATCCTTATTGATTTAAATTTTATGTCCATGTGATGAGATAACCTTTTTATCTCTCATCAACTCATTTTCTGAATTTTGTAGTGACGCCGTTAGGCTGTCAAATTTTTGCAAGGGAACTTCTTAACCCAAATTTGATTCTTTGGGATAAAGTTTTTCTCCTTGAATATGTCGTTCTATGAATATGTGTGAATAACCTCTCATTGTTTTACACTTAATATCCACTTATATTTCATGTATTCATTTGTCACACATAATTATGTAATTGACTTATCCTTAATCCAAGGATACCGTCATTGTATGGGACTTCATCTCAATCTCCATTCATTGAGGCATATTTTGTTTTATACACAACTTTCTTTTATACGGTGTATAAACCCCTTTGAATTTTACGTTTATTCAAAAGGAATCTTTTTATATGAAGCATTTACTAAATGACAAAAGGGAATGTTTTTGTCGTACGTATGCAGCGACAACGACTTCTCCGCCGCTGTGACCATTATTTGATTTTTGGCTTCCTCTACAAGCCATACCTTCTTTTTAAAAGAAAAATAAATACCATGTTTTACTTTTCTTTTATTGTTGTATTGAAAAAGGTTTTCATAAGGTTTTTTTATATCAATATGTTTTATTGATATCTTGTGATTGAAATGTGGAAATGGTATGTTTCCTTTATGCATGTTTTATGTGATACGACTATGTTATGGTTCTTGGGCATTGTTATGAAGATGGGTGGTTCCGTGATAAACTAAGGGCGGGTGAGCCTGATATAGCTTTCCAATGCATTGGGTAACACAGAGGAGTGAATCATTAAGGTTTCTCCAAAAAGATTTTTGGAATATACTGTGGTGGGTATTCGAAACGTAACTAAGAGGGTTACTCCCTACGTAAGAATGTTATGAATACCTCAAGTTACCTTTATGTCTTATGATTTATATGATTTATTAATGATTTTATGAGGTATGTTAAAGTGCATATGTTTTATGGGTAAAGTATGATTTCATTCTTATGTATATATGTACTCATGTTTCCTTTTCATACTTTTTATAACCCTTACTGATCTTTTTATGCTCATCCCAAGTTTTTGAAATGTTTTTCACAGGTCAAGGGAATGGTACATGATATGATGATAGTGTCAAGGAAGGGTCAAGAAAGAATCCATGTTTTATTTTAAATATGTTTCTGTTGATGGGAAAAATGAATACTATCTTTTATATAACCACTTTGTTTAAATGTGGAATGTAATCCACGTTTTTTGATCTAATTCTCTAAAACTCTAAACCTGAAATGATCCTCAATGTGTAAACTTGTAATAACTCAATATTAAGTAAGGTTTAAGGCTGGGGACTTATAGTTGGTATCAGAGGTCGGTTTAGATAACTTTAGAGGTTAGGGTATTCTCTAAGAATAAGTGACAGTACCATAATGGATAGGATTTCAGAAAGAGTCCTAGTTTTAGATAAAGTGAATGAGTAAGTATATCTTAGTGTTTACCTTTCTCATTAGTACAATATGGTTTTGTTGATATACTCACACTGATATTTCTGTTTTTAGTGAATGAATGGATCTAGAAGGCACCAAAGTGACAATAGGTTTGAAGGAAACTGTGGTGGTTCTCTGATTAAGAGACTGGATAAAATGGGGTATTCAATGAGGAAACTAATGGTTGTTCTAAACCAACTATCAAGGAGTCATGATCATCCACTTTAACATTGGTATGTTCTGTAACGCATCATGTATGAGATGACCAATCGATGTGGAAGTTCAGGTAATAATTATAAAGGTAACCATTAGGGTTTATATGATCCTTACTTTTGAGGTAATTATGGGTTATTATATGTTATGATGGAAAATGAAAGGCATGAGATAAACTTGAGGTTAAAATATTTTATTATTATTTTTGAAGATTTTATCTCATTTTGGGTAATTTTTTAAGAATTATACTGTTTTGGAAAAAGGACAACACACAGACCATGTGACAACCCGTCGCGTCAGACAAAGCTACGAGAATCGAACCCACAACCAAAGTGTGACTGGTATTTATCGCCTACCACTGGACTATGTGAAGTCCCTGGTTAGTTTGACTAATTCTTTTTAGTTTGATGATTTTAGGAATCAAGAGTAAGTTTATTTTGGGTTATCTATGGAAATGATTAACCTATCATTGAGGATATGTGATTATGTTAATTACTTTTAAATATGAGAATTTAAGAGCAACTGATGTTATTTGGAGATAAAAGTTAATTTGTACCTTGGGAGACTATGTGACTAAATCCTTCAAATATTTGGGTTTCAATATTAGTTTGGTTTACTTTGAATAATTTTATGGACAAATTTTTTGTCGAATGGTCCTCGTTGAACTTTGGGTTTTGTTGGACAAATTTTGGAGATTAAGAATAGATTTTCTTTTTATAAAGGGTTATCCTTTTCTGGATTATCTGATCTTGTACTAACCTTTTTGGTTTTGGATTTGGTTAAAGATTAAAGACATGGGAAGTATATAGTTCTCTTTTGTGGATTAGGTGATTCTCTGGATGTTGATTATAGTACTCTTAATGTGAACAAGTCTTCCTAAATACTCATCTTTTGGAGAAAATATGAGTTTGTGTAAGGAATCTAATAAAAGTTGAAGGTCAACATGATAAGTGATTATGCTTCCTTATGAATAAATTCCTCAATAAAAATTAACTTAAAACAAAAATGTTGTCTATTAACTTTTCCTACTCAGGAATCGAATACCGTTTAACCCATCACAAGTTTGTGATTTTCTTGTGGTTAACTTTTTCCTAAACATGTTTTCTATCACTCTCCATTAGAACATGACCCTATGTTTTCTCCTCCATTTCCTTGTTTTTCTACATGGAATCCTAGTATGGGTTAACTCAGGTGACCTTTTTTACTTCTCATTCTTTATTTTAGGTGATTGTTTTGCTGACTATTGTTCCGATGTGGGATTTTCAAGGATGTTTCCAAGCTCAATTTTAAAATTATGAGGACACAATTCCCAAAAGGGGGAAGGATGTAACACCCCAGGTAAATAAAGAATATGAAATTTTTATATTTATCCATATTTTTGAATAAAATATTAATATAACTTTAAAGGGGAAGCTATGTTCGATGGCATACCCAACACGTAACAACGAGTTTCTTGGGAATCTTACGTTACACTCTAATAATAAAATAATATTATTTTAAATAGTAGTTAATGCCTAGATATTGTGATGGTGGGAATGAATAGAACTAACTACAAAATTACTATATATGTTTGTCAAATATTTTTACTTTTTACAATAAATGTTAGAGGATTAAAAATGCGAATGAATCCAATTTTAAGCATAAACATTATAATATTATTTAAAAGGTCGATGGAGAACCTCTTTTAAATCCACTTTTTGACAATCTTATGTTTTATATTTGACAAAATAAAATTCTTCTTTAGAATCAGGACATAAATATTTACTTTGTGTAAATTTTTGGTATTTTTCTGAAAAAGTTCAATTTTTAATGAATAGTTAAAAATGTTGTATTTTAAGTCAAAACCTCTTTCTAATATGATTTATTTATATGATTATATTATCTTTTAAATTGGTTCTAAAATGAAATTAGAATATATTTTTACCATTTAATCCAATAGTGGTCGTTGGAATTAATTTCACTATGAAATCGGACTTAAACTAGTGTCAATCTTTTGATACATTTTGTTTCATAAAAACACGCTATTTGTTTTGACAATGGGAATTAATTATTAAATTAATTAATTCAAATTATATGTTTTGAATTTTGTAAAATAGAAATCATTTTTGAATTCGGAATATCAAATATATCATAGGGTGAATTTTTGGTAATTTTCTGAAAAACATTAATTTTTGATCAATTGTGAAACCACTAAGTGGTACTTATAAAAACTGATTTTTCCTGTTAAATGAAATCTTTCCATCTTTGTGTTTTGAATTTATAAATTCCTACATACATGTTTGTCATTAAGAAGAAAAATTTGGTTCAATGGGATTAAAATAATTTTTTGGTGAATAGTAACTTATTAAGTTTTTAATCGCAATTAGAGGTGATTAGTGTAGTTTAAGGTAAAAATAATGTTTTAATAATATAAAATGACCTAGAAACATGTCCTACCCTCATTGGATGAGTCATGGACGACCAAAAAAATCCATGGGTCAACTTGGGGACCCCATGGAGCCACTTTGGTTGGAAAATGACATAAATACCTTTTTATTTAATGTTAAAGTAAAAATGACACAAACATGAGATGTTTTACTAAAAGAATTTTTACATGGGGTTATACAAGTCATATTTTTGACTATAAATAATAATTGGAAAGATAAAAAGATTTCATAAATCATAGTATTTGTTTTATAATTTTTATTCATTAAATAAATTAAATTATTTATGACATCATGATGATGCAGCGATGACCTCATTATTTAACGATTTAAATAAATAATGTAAAATATAAGACCTACACATGTCAAAAACCTATTGGACGGGTGTATTTAGAAACATTATCACCTTATCCTCGAAACACATCAATTTGGGACCATTAAAATCAGAAACGCATTATAAAATAAAGTAACATTTCTTTACTTTCCAAGAGTGCCCCTCCTCTCCTCTTATAAAAGGCCCCTACCTCTACCTCCTTACCCACACATCCAAAGCCTTTTTATCGGACAAACCCTACCCATTTTGTCTCTCCACATCCCTATCTAACTCCTTAAAGCCTCACATTGGGCAGAAGTCTTCCCAAGGAAGCCTTTGAGATCAAACCAAAGGGAGACACCCGATTTTAAGGTAATGTCTTCACTTAAGTCCTTTTGTTTTATTTTGCTTCTCCAACCCCCTAAATTTTTTTATTCATTTCTTTTGTAACAACTAAAGTATATTCAATATACTAGGATGTTTTTATAAGAAGTATTCTATCTACACTTACACATACCTTCGTCTAATGTTTAAAGAACATAATGTTTCTGTGTTTGGCGATTTTCTGCCTTACGAAATGATGATTGTTCAATATTCTTTTAACACCTTTAAAGGTGTCCATTATGATGTCACTGTATTTTATATATGATATATATAGTATTTATGTTTACTATATGCTTCTATATTTTATATTTAAAACATATCTTTATTCTTTTCATGTTATGTAAATGCGATAATTTCATATAAGGAAGTGTGGACTACCGCCCCCTCAAGTGATGTGACTCATACATGAAATACATGGAATGTATAAAGAATGGAATTAATGAACTTATGTGACCTATATAACATATATATTATACTGGAATTATAATATATATATATATATATATATATTATTTTCAATTCAATTAATATGACAAAGAAAAAAAGGACGCAGCATTCATGCGTACATACGGCCTACCGTCTCCATGAACGGTGCTTTTCGTTTTTTATCTCCAAATGATATGGAATAGTATAAAATGAATATGTACTGTATATATATGATATTTTAATAATTAATACTATTCTGGAAATTATTTTCTTATAACTACATGGACAATCATTTTTCAAACAAGTTCATTTTTGACTCATGTACCAATCATCGGCAAAAACGTCTGATATGAACTAACATAATTAAACAATTATTATAACATTATAATATGTGATATGCACTGAATAATAATATATAAAATAATTCCTTATTCAATTATAAATTGACCAAAGTTTATTATTCAGGAATATAAAGAAACGAACAAGACAAGTCGGACTTGAGGTAAGAGATCTGACTCCTCTCTTTCTTTTAAAGTACACTCTTTTATGTCATTCATTTTAAAGCTCATGTTTCTTGTTATTGGTATATTATTTTACATTACTCATACTGTAATTTTTATGTTCATATGATTACAGACCCTATTATCTCTCATCAATCCATTTTGGAAGGTTTGAGTGGCGCCGTTAGGCTTCCGAATTTTCGTAAGAGATATAACCTCTCTCTTTCTTTTTAAGTAATCTCCTTTATGTCACTTCTTTTAAGCTCTTATTTGTTATGTTGGGGGATGTTCTTTTATATTCCACTTTCTGTAAACATTATGTTAATATGATGAGATACCCTATTTGATCTCATCAATCCATTTTGGATGTTTTAAGTGGCGCTGTTAGGCTGCTGAGTTTTCGTAAGGGATTTTTCATCTCACTTTTATTCCCGTGAGATTTATGCTAAATTTGCCACAATTTCCTTTGATTTGTGTATGTACTACCCATTATTTTACTCATTGTGAGTATTTACATCAATGTTGTATCGTCCTTCTTTCACGGGGTGTATGTTTCGAAAGATACCCATGTCGGTAAGGGAACCTTTCACTCACCTCTTTTTAAAAGGCTTCTTTTGTTATGTCTTTTAATTCACAGACTATTATGTCGGGATATGTTCTTAGGTATCCTTATTGATTTAAATTTTATTTCCATGTGATGAGATACCCTTTTTATCTCTCATCAACTCATTTTCTGAATTTTGTAGTGACCCCGTTAGGCTGTCAAATTTTTGCAAGGGAACTTCTTAACCCCAATTTGATTCTTTGGGATAAACATGTACTCCTTGAATATGTCGTTCTATGAATATGTGTGAATAACCTCTGATTGTTTTACACTTAATATCCACTTATATTTCGTGTATTCATTTGTCACACATAATTATGTAATTGATTTATCCTTAATCCAAGGACATCGTCTTTGTATTGTACTTCATCTCAATCTCCATTCATTGAGGCATATTTTGTTTTATACACAACTTTCTTTTATACGGTGTATAAACCCCTTTGACTTTTACGTTTATTAAAAAGCAATATTTTTATAATAATCATTTACTAAACAACAAAAGGGAATGTTTTTGTCGTACTTATGCAGCGACAATGACTTCTCCGCCGCCATGACCATTATATGAGTTTTGGCTTCCTCTACAAGCCATACCTTCTTTTTAAAAGAAAAATAAATACCATGTTTTACTTTTCATTTATTTTGGTATTGAAAATGGTTTTCATAAGTTTTTTTTATATCAATAATTTTTATTGATATCTTGTGATTGAAATGTGGAAATGTTATGTTTCCTTTATGCATGTTTTATGTGATATGACTATGTTATGGTTCTTGGGCATTGTTATGAAGACGGGTGGTTCCGTGATAAACTAAGGGTGGGTGATCCCGATATAGCTCTCCAATGCATTGGGTAACGTGAAGGAGTGAAACATTAAGGTTTCTCCAAATAGATTTAGGGAATATACTGTGGTGGGTATTCCAAACGTAACCAAGAGGGTTACTCCCTACGTAAGAATGTTATGAATACCTCAAGTTACCTTTATGTCTTATGATTTCTATGATTTATTCATGATTTTATGAGGTATGTTAAAGTGCATATGTTTTATGGATAATGTATGATTTCCTTCTTATGTATATATGTACTCATGTTTCCTTTCCATACTTTTTATAACCCTTACTGATCTTTTTATGCTCATCCCATGTTTTTGAAATGTTTTTCACAGGTCAAGGGAATTGTACATAATATGATGATAGTGTCAAGGAAGGGTCAAGAAAGAATCCATGTTTTATTTTAAATATGTTTCTGTTGATGGGAAAAATGAATACTATCTTTTATATAACCACTTTGTTTAAATGTGGAATGTGATGCAAGTTTTATGATCTAATTCTCTAAAACACTAAACCTGAAAGGTCCTCAATGTGTAATCTTGTAATAACTCAAGATTAAGTAATGTTTAAGGCTGGGGACTTATACACAGTTTCAAATGCACACACCAAATAATTTTTCAAGGAAAAATGGACTAGAACCTTATCAATACCGCTACTAAATTTACAAATCCTAATGAGCCTTGAAGAAAACATTCACCACAACCCAAACCAAGAGCCAAACGGGCACAGAATTTCAAACACAGCTTCCAAATAAGTTTTCAATGAAAAATGGACCAAAACCATCAGGAATACATTTAACTCATCCTTCAGAAGTTCAAAAAATAACCCCATCCTTTAGAATTTAAAGATCCAATTTGTGGAACCAAGGTTTTTAAGAAAAACACAATTTTTTGTCACCATCTTTATTTAGAGGAACATCCATGAGTGCACCTAGTGCACCCATAGATGTGTTCACATCTATTGGTACACCACACATATAGAAGGTTACCCAAAATACATTTCCATAAAACATTATTTTCATTTAAATCAACGCCACTCAACCGGTTTATTTTAAAAGAACACATAAAACCATCCCCTTAAGAATCATTAAACATTTCCCAAAAAAACTAACACATTTGAAAAACCATACCATTTCAAAACTAGACACTCTAGGAAAAATTTACAGTCAAATAGACATTTACACAACAATGTGATTGGTATGAATTTTCGTTGAACACCTTATCCCTCTTTAAAGAAACACTATAAATTTGAAAGAATAACCTAGGAGCTAAAATCCAAAACATTACGTGTGATGATCATTAAAACATACTTTTAATAAATTCAATCATCTAGAAAACACAACAAACAAAAACTAATTGTGTGCATTATGGATGTATGAATTATATTTTAAAAACTTTCAAAATAGGATTTGGAACCTAACTAGAAAAATTCAGCATGGACACAAATCTGCATTTAAAACAAACATACTAAAGTTAACAATAAAAAGGCATAGCTGAATAATTGCATCAAAATCTATTTTTTTTTACAAATTCTAAAAACATATAAATGCATAATATACTAATTATGTATATTGTGATGATTCAAATCAAATAACAAGATAATAATAATAATAATAATAATTGGAAGAACCAATTGCCAAAGAAATGCATTGGAAAGGAAGATTTATGGATTGTCCTACCTCAAATAAAGTGTGAATGTGAATAAACCTTGATAGAAGGAAGAATAATCCCCAAGGGATTTAATTCACATCCTAAAAAATGACTAAAAAACACAAATCACAACTACAAGAATTAGGTTTTGGCTGAGGAAGATAACACCTACACATTGATAGAAAAACACACCTGCGAGAAGGTTCGTAGCCGGAGGGGTGCCTCCGGTGAGGGGAGACAAGGCCAGGGAAGGGGGTCCCTACTGGTAGAGATGTATATGGAGTAAAGGGGTGCAGTCGGAGAGCTATGATGGTGGTTGAGCTGCGATAGACCTGGGTGTCTGGGTCCTGCGCGCACAAGGCTAGTGGAAAGACGTCGCAGGCCGGCTAGAGCGGGAGAGGTAGTAAAGGGAGTCGGTTTTCACACCTAGGGAAGGGTAAAAATCATGTGTAATTGTAAATGGGGTAGAGGGAATAGGTGGGCTAGTGTTGGTCATGAGAGGGAGCCGGGCGGAGTGCTGGTGCACCAAGGGAGAAGGATATGGGGGGAAATGTCAGTGATGTGTGGTGCATGGGAGAAGAACCAGGGTGGTGGGGAAGGAAAGATCACGCCGCACCAAGGGGGTGCGCAGTGCCATGAGAGGGAACAAAGGAGGGTAGACACTGCTCTTAGGGTTTCCTCTCTAAAAAGAAATCAATTAAATAAAAAAGGATTTAGAATGAAATAATGAAATTAAAAAAATAATATACACTAATAATAATATTACTAATAGAAATAATAATAACATTATAAATATATATATGAACATTATTGTTAATATTGAGTATTCTTTTAATTTATTTATTCATTCTTATTTTACTTAACATTTTTATCTTCATTGAATTTATTTCTTTAAAATCTTTGGAGAACGTACGATTTTCCTTCTGTTAGATGCACAACTTAGTGAACCATGCTCAAACCGAGCATCCTGACATTGCCCACTACAAGGTCAAGGTTTACGCTTATTGCACTATTTTATAAACTACGTGCAATTCAAGTTCCTTCACTTGGACTAGCTTAGGAATCCACATGGGCACTGTACGGTTACCCTTAACTATGTGGGATGACCACACAATGCTGAAAAAGGATTTCAAAATTTTAAAACTTGACTCGCCTACTACCGATTCTCAGAATAATAATAAAAATAATTAAAAATAATTAAAAAACAAAGTCGGGGTGTAACAATTCTCCCCACCACAAAAATTTATTCCCCCAAAAAGTCATGAATCAGACCGTTAACATAACTCAAGTCCATGCTTAGACAAAACCAAAAAAAACTAAGAGCCTTAGGAAGAACTTTTCCAACACATATCACACCCGACCAAATCAAGAAAAATGACTGCCCGAGATTGAGGGGAGAACATGGAAGGGTTATCCCCACCAAAATAATTTACTAACATGGGAACCTTGAAATCCGAACACAGCACCCCAGGGGGGGAAATATGGAAACTCTCAAAAATGAGCCCATTAAATTTCCCCACACAACCAAACTACACCACTGAGACTTAAACAAGAAACCCAAGAAAAACTACATACATTGAATCCTCAACAGGTACTTACCACTCCAAACAAACACAACTAAACCAAGATAAACCAACACAAGGACCAAACATAGTTTTAAGAAAAACGCATGATTTGTAAGACCCTATTAAAAAAAACAAGACTATTTAGATTTAAACAGAACAAGTTCTCCACATTCTCACGTTGAAACGACAACCTTACAATAATAGAAAAACATTAAAAATAGAAAAACAAGAACAAAAAGTCTATAAATGTCTCAATCCCAACATGGAATACAAAACCCAATAGGGGATACACACCCTCAGCAACTCATGACTATGCGTGAACTTGTCCCAGAGACCTATGGCTGGGGCTCTGATTGCTAAATCATCTTATGCCTCAGAGTAAGGTACTAGAATCCCCCCAACCAGAACTCCTTCCTTGAACGACACTTCTTTTGGAACCTTCCCTGGTGATCTGAATAGTCACATGATAGCAGTACTTCGGAGGGATGAGACAAGATGGATTAGAATGCCCGAACCGGCCACTCTAGTGGCATAAAAGGGAACAGCACGACTAACCGCAAGTTGGAACTGATGAAAAATATTCTTCAGGAATAGGTTCCTCTAGCACACCCCGCTCTCTAGATTGGTAACCCTCGTGAAAACTGACTAACTTTTTAACCACCCCCCAAATCCTAATGATGATGAGGTACCCATCCTCCACTTGTCCAAAATTGGAACCTCTATTAAACACAAAACAATATGGACTCTAACAAACTTTGGAGTTCCCAACTACCTAAAGACATGCTCTAATTATGAAACCACACAACTATCCCAACAATCCTCAATTACCATGATAAACTAGAAACACTTAAAAGAACCAAAACTAGGAATGACTCAATGGATATATTAGCGACCTTCCTTGGAAGAATTTTTTGAATAACATGTAAATCACAAAGACGAGAACAATATCAAGTCGTATCTGCATCAATAAAGATAAATTCAACCAAAAAAACCAAACAAATATAAACATATCCAAACATTTCTTTCAAATGCCAACATTTTCATTTATATTTTTGAAACTCATTTTAGATATTTCAAAACCATTTGAAATAATTCCATTTCTATTTCAACGCCACCTTCATTTTAAAATCATACTCACACTAACTAAAACAACAATAAAGAAAAAATTACAGTAAACCACCGAAAAGAGGAACTAGTAGCCATGTTTAACCTGGTGACATAGTAGTGAGCCATACCCTAAGAAAGAGTAAAAAACTAGGAGGCACATGAACTGTGCACTCAGACTCCACATGGGTCGCTACTCCATGTGAGATCACGACGTGACACTGGCTTTCCCCCGTTGTCATCCCCTAATCCAAAACAAAGACAAAAGACTCAAAACCTAGACTGCCCCTTGTAACTTCTGTATCGTCAAGAGTGGTGGTGATCAGGCACCAACCCGTAACCTACCCCCTGAGCCCCGAAAACCCTAATCCCCATCTACCAAACACCCTAAGTAACATGGGCCTCCTCTGATAACTTTTTTTCATGAACCAACCTAGGTCGACCCTGAATCGGTCACCCGATCCGGTCTGTAGCATGGCCCGGGGGGTGTTCCCGATCACCCCAGGCTGGCAACCAGCGCCGAGCATCAAAACTAACTTGTGAGAATGATTTGGCCCATAAATAAAACATATGAAAATAAAAAATTCTAACAATTAAATAAATACTATAAGGGGAAAAGAAAAAAACTGCACATACCTCTATGTGACCTTCTAGGTCCCCACCCAACCAAAGACCAGCCTTGCTCCAATGATGAGAAACTCAACCAAGGGAACCTGATTAAAGGGAACCTGCAACTGAAACGATAAAATAGGAATGACCATTAAAATGATTAGTAGGTATTCCAAGAATAAACCACTAAATCTATGTTCTTCCTTTCCCAAAATATCTAATTGAACTAGTGTGAAATTTAATTATAAATTTAGGGTTTTTACATTTTAAAATAAGCGACATGTTTTTTCCCATTTGAAAATACATCACAAACGCAAATCATTTTTAAATCCAACTTCCATTTTCAACTAAAAACCCAAAACAGGTTATACCAAAACTAAGATAAAGTAAAACAAGTAAACAAAGAAAGATAGAGATAGACCAGTATGACAGAAAGTAAACAAGAAATGAAAATAATTAAGTAACCATGGGTGACACTAAACATCCCTAGAAGACCCCTAGACATGCTCAGTTCAGAACCACCTTCTAGCATATGATGAAGCTCATATGTCTATAACCAACCAGCTACCCTCATGGAAAAAGAAACCAACGACACTCCCCATGTGGCCTCTATACCTACCAGTGGGTACCAAGCCGTCTAATTGGGGTTGATAAGAAACCATCACTTGATCAACTAAAAGGTTCCCAAAAACCCATGGTGGTTATAATAATACTATGTAGGTTGGTGGACCTCGCACACGTGACTCATCTCACCGCACTTTCCAACCGCAAACACGGACACCAATACATGATAACCCCTAAGGGATATCCCTCCTATAAAGGTGACTCATACATATATACATAAATTTCATATCACAAAAAGGTTCCAACCAGGCCTCTATAGCATTAAATATTTAAAAAAATTCATAAAATTTTCAATTCTTCCAACCAGGCATACAATTTCTATAAAACACAATCCCCTTTAAATGTTATTAAAAACGTTACCCTTAGGTTAAAAGTGCGAAATGGTCCTTTAACTCAACATGTCTAAATAAATTTACCCAAAACATCTTACCGATACCGAATTTAAATTTACAAATCCAAATGATCCTTTAAGAAAACATTCACCAAAACCTGTACCAAGAGCCAAATGGGAAAAAAAATTCAAATGCTCACACCAAAGAATTTTTCAAGGCCAAATAGACAAAAACCTTGAGGAATACATTTAACTCATCCTTTGAAAATTCACAAAAGAACCTCCATTCTTTATAATTTGAAGAGGCATTTTATAGAACCAAGGTTTTTAAGAGAAACACCATTTTATGTCACCATATTCATTTGGAGGCACATCCATGAGTGCACCTAGTGCACCCATGGATTTGTTCACATCTAATAGTGCATCACACATCCAAAGGGTTACCAAAAAATCATTTCTATAAAACACTATTTTCTTTAAAATCATCACCACTCACCCACATTATTTTAAAAGAACACATATAACTATCCCATTATGAACTATTAAAGTTTTTTGAAAACATTTTAACACATTTAAAAAACCATACCATTTCAAAACTATTCAATCTAGACCAAATTTACAGCCAAATAAACATTTCCACAACAACGTAAGTTGTATGAATTTTATAAGAACCCCTTATCCTTCTTTAAAGAAACACTTTCAATTAGAAAGAACAACAGTGGTGCAAAAATACTAAACATTACGTGTGATGTACTTTAAAACTTACCTTTAATAAATTAGATCATCCAGAAAACACCACAAAAAACTAATTTCGTGCATTTTTGAGGTGTGAATCATATTTTAATTTTTTTCAATACAATATTTGGAACTTAAATATTAAAAATCATAAAGGACACAAATATGAAATTAAAACAAACATACTACATGTATCAATAAAAAGGCATAGATGAATAATTGTATCAATAGCCATTTTTTTAACAAATTCTAAAAACATATAAATTCATAATAGACTAATTAGATATATTCTAATGATGAAAATAAAATAACAAGATAATAATAATAAGAATTGGAAGAACCAAGCACCAAAGAAATGCACTAGAAAATAAGATTTATGAATTTTCCTACCTCAAATCAATTACGAATGTGATAGAACCTCGACGGAAGGAATAATACGCCCCAAGGATATTATGCACACCCTAAACAACAAGTAAAAAAACACAAATAAAAACATTAAACATTAGGGTTTAGATAAGGAAGAGAACCCCTAGACATTGATAGAAAAACACATTAGAGAGGAGGTTTGCGGCCAGAAGGGTGTTGTCGGTGAGGGGAAACATGGACAGGGAAGGGGGTTGCTTCCGGTAGAGATGAAGATGGAGTGAGTCGGAGTGTTGGGATGAAGGTCGATTCATGCCAGACATGGGTTTCTGGGACTCGCGTGCATAAGGCCAGCGGAAAGACATCATAGGCCAGCCAGAGCGGGAGAGGTAGTAGAGGGAGCTGGCTATCACACCTAAGGAAGGGGGAAAATAATGTGACAGTGTGAACAGGGTAGAGGGAATAGGCGGGTTGGTTCGGGTCACAAGAGGGATCAAGGAGGAGTGCTGTTGCACCGCGGGAGAAGGAGATGGGGGAAATGTCGGTGATGTGTGGTGCGTCGGAGAAGAACCAGGGTGGTGGGGAGAGTTGGATCGCCCCACACCAAGGGGGGTGCATAGTGCCACAAGAGGGAAGATAGGGGGAGACACCCCATAGAGTTTCCTCTCTAAGAAAATATCAATTAAATAAAAAAATACTCTACACTAATAATATTATTATTAATAGAAATAATAATAACATTATAAATAAATTCATATATATATATAAACATTATTATTAATTTTGAGTATTCTTTTAATATATTTATTCATTATTGTTTTACTTAACATTTTATCTTCATTGAATTTATTTATTTAAAATCTTGGGTGACCACACGATTTTCCTGCATCCAGATGTGCATCTTAGCAAACCATGCTCAAACTGAGCCATCTGACGATGCCCACTACAAGGTCAAGTTGTACACTCATAGCACTATTTAATAAATTGTTCACAAGTTGAGTTCCTCCACTTGGACCTGCTTGGGAAGTCACACAGGCACTTCACGGTTACCCCTAACTATGCGGACTGACTGCACAATACTGAAAAAGGCTTCTAAAATTTTAAAACTCCACTCGCCTGCTTCCAAAACACAATATAATAATAAAAACAATTTAAAATAATTAGACAACATGGTCAGGGTGTTACCTGGTTTTTATGAAATAGGTGGAATGATACGATGAGAGGGTAGTAAGGAAAAATCATTCACCCATTTCATGTATCCAATAGACACCACTTCTCAAAAACCATTGCTGATTTGAGAAAACAAACTAGTGGTAAGTGGTGAGAAAAATGAAATTTGGGATAATTCTGTAATTCTTTTTTAAAATTTTAGCACCATATTATACTTCAAGAACACTATAGTCACATGTTCTTTGATGAATAAAAATAATGCAATTCCATTTCTACTTAACAGAACATTGGTCAAAAATTATAATAGTTAAGTCCTTTTATTATTATTCTTGATACACTTACTTGATATAATATCAATCACTATTCATAACAAATTAATCTCATTATTTTTTAACCCAATGTATCTATTTTACAAAGATCTTCATCCACTTAACATAATTTCATAAGATAATTTTATAATTAATAAAAAAAGTTAAGGAATTTTCTACATCACACAAGGAATCACATATAAATATACTCATTGTGACATATTTCCAATATAATCAACATTTTTTTCTTATTCTCCATTTAAAATTTCAGTACTAAACTACATTTGATGATAATTTAAGGCACCATAAAATATTAAATTAATTCTACCATTATTATTTCATAAATAATTACTCAAATAAGTCCATTACCCTCTTTAAATATTCAAAAAAATAAAATAGAATTTTTATTGAATTAATACTCTGTTAAATCTTAATATTTGATAAAAAATACTTATGAGTTACTATGAAATATATATATTCTATTTAACCTAGATTTTGTAGCCATCGATTACTTTAAATTAATGAATTATCAGACATAGTATTGAATATGAAATTTTGTAAAATAATTATATGATAAATAAATGTTAAATAATTTATGATTATTTATTAAATCACATTGAACTCAATTAATTTAATTTTTATATCAAATAATATTTTTCTTTAAAATATATTCATTAATTTACATCATCATCGGTCTATGGAAAAAACACTCATTAATTTTGGAACCAAATCCAACACATAATAACTAAATTCATGGAACAACTATAATAAAAATTAATAAGGGAAACATGTATAAAAATACAATACAATTTTATGTAAATGAAATTAGTTACTAACATTTTCCATGTTATGTTTATAATAATTTAAAATGAAAAAAATGACTAATATTGTTAACAAAAGATACAAATGGAAATATATAATAATTAACATAATATAAAATACAATCAACTATTATTTAGGAATGCCTATAATTTCATATAAAATTTTAATTAAATATAATGGATAATATCATCCTAGTAAATAATATTACTTTTCACCAATTGAATAATAATTTCAAGTGAATTTAAAATTGATTTTTAATGTTCCTCTAAGAGATTAAATGCTCCTCTAGGATAAAAATTTTCACCAAATAAAAACTAATAGAATTTTTTTTTAGATAATGATATAAATTTTTATTCATGAATAAAACATTCATTTAACAATATATATTATGAATTTATTAATCATATTAATATATTTATCCTATTTTTAATATAATATTGGTGAAATTTCACCTCAATAATATTTCTTAGTACTGTTTATTACTTCAAAGTCTCATTTTCAGATGTGAAAACTACACATGATAGTTCTATTAGATTACAATGATCTTGAATATTTGATTAATCCACCACAATTATATACATTAAAATTAATGTTTTTTATGCATCCCACATTTTCCAATAGAAATTCATTAATTTAGATAACAAAAATATAACCATCAAATTTTCATTTCTAAATATTATAAAATATTATTCAAATATTGGATAAAATTAACAAAATGCTTCTTTCAAAATGTCATTAATAAGGGAAGACTATGTCTAATAAATAAACCATTGATACTAATATAGAACATCCAAAAAAATTTACCGGATAAAACTATGTCTAATAAAAATCAATATCTCTCATTACATATATGAGATATCATATAATCAATTCTATGTCTAAGTTAGTGAACATGGTGTTGATTATAGAAATTATTAAATAATATAATAAAATATGTTTATTAATAAATAATATTTACTTTTCCTATTTCAATATTAATCTTATCATATATTTTAATAATTTCATGCATATATATTCCACATAATATCATATAAAGAAGCCTAAATAAACAAATTAAACATTTTAATTAAAATAACAGACACATTGAAAATAAAATCACATTCACCCAATTTATTTACCCTAATTAATACACTCTAAACCGAATTAAAAAAACCACTATATTGGATGTATTTTATTATCACCCACTTTTAAAACAAAACTTCAATGAATAATAGATAAGGTGATGAAGATAATATCTAAAATATGAATGTAGTGATGTTTAAATCCCATCATCAAACATAATTTATTGAACAATGTTTTTTACCATAATTTTACCAACATGGATTTCACTTGTTCATTAGTATGAACATTATTAAGAATCAATATATTTGATTTATTTGATTCATAATTTGATAATATTTTTTTAACAAGTATAAAATTTATATAGTAATTTTTATTATGATCTTCTTGGATGTTTAAGATTTTTGAAAAAAATATATAATGTCTAGAAAAATTTTGGACTATGTTAGAAGTATATTAAAAAGTTTAATTGAATATATCATGAATTTTAAGTATACACTATATTATAGACAATGTAATATTCATTTTAGGATATGGTTATGTACTTAGTGTTATGACCCCATCCCTCCATAGGTACCTTTCATGGGATGGAAAAGGATAAAGGGAGATAATGACCGTTGAGTCCCACCACCAATAGGCCATGGTTTTCTAACTAGCATTGAATGTATAAATAAGTTGAAACATATGGGGGTAATTAACCTAAACCAAATTATAATTAGGTTCATAAGATATGATATAAACAACCACACAAACCCATAACATAAGAGAAGGTGAAATAAAAAAATATCATCATTCATGTAATGTCATACGATTATAACAAAAGTATTAATATAAATATATAAATAAAATCCTACGGTAGAAACTTAACAAAGAATACAATTACCAAGATATTTTTGTCCAACATAGTTCCCAAATTCCTCCAAGAAATCTAAAAAATAGTTTATATATGCATATGGTGAGTATAAAATATATAACCCGAAGGATCATACCCAAGTACTCTCATGAAAAAGATAGAATTTTATACTAATTCCCTGGTGAAAAAAGAGATGAATCAACAAGAACCTATTCAGTTAACTAGTTCCCAACCTCACCAATTATATCTCTTCAAATAATTCATCCATGTATAGTAGCATAATATGATGTATATTGATAAAGAGGGTACCCTGCATGACTTTTGCCTTGGTTTTGCTATATTACACCCCAACAACTTATATATTGGTGCTACAATATATTCCATAGATCATTCCTACCAAATACATCAAGGAAGTGATATCATATCTTGCCCGAAGACACATAATCCATCACATCACATGTCACCTGAAGACACCCGGTCTATCAAATCACATCTCACCCAAAGACACTTTGGGCATCACATCACATCTCTACCGTTGTTGTAACTATAATAGTAGGGTATTGTAAACATGAATGAAATTAACCGTGTGTCCTCATAACAAGAATTTACCACACCATGAACCAACACATCATCTCATCAAACAAAACCGCTAATTCACTTTTCACTTATGTCAATCACATCCTATTCATATCAAACACTCTTGGAAGATATAGAAGAAAAGCGGGGTGGACATGTATCTCTCCTCACCATCTGGATTTTGGAAAAAACACTTCCAAAACATTTGGGTATTGGAAAAAAGTGCTAGGCATAGGTCAGGTGATTATACAAATCAAAATAAAATAAAAAATAAAAAATATTGATAAACAATCCTGACTTATGGGTTCATAAAACCAAAATTACCATCCCAACTAACATCATTTCCATAAGGACTCAAATCCAATAACATTTTCTTTACTTCTTCTATATAAAACACTCCTAGAAGAGAGATCATATAAGAGGGGTATCCATCCATCTTTCCTCATCATTTGGATGTTGGGAAGAACATTTCGAAAACATTTGGGTTTTGGACTAAAGTTTTAGGCATAGGTGGTGTGATTATAAAAATACAAATAATATATAATATATATAATAGTGACACACAATCCCAACCTATAGGTTCACACATCCAAAATTACCATCTCAAATAATAAAATTTCCACAATTCCTCAATTCCAATACCACTTATTTTACCACATCTAAATGAATTAAACCAAAAAAACAAGCCACATCCACAAACTGTGGTCTATATTCTCTTTAAAGTTAAGAAAACTTTTATAGTTTTAATTACCGATAATATTTATTTATCATGACCTTTCATTCCATATTTTAAAATAACCATTTATATCACACAAACCATTTAATTCAAGAGTTCATTTTTAATTACAACTCATTAGACATTCTAGTTTCATCAATAAAAATATATTCCATTAGTAACAGAAAACTAGTACAACACAAATGCAACTCATAACAACCCATCCTCCTCATGCCAATAAGCCCCATATTTCCACCATTCAATGCCAAAATAACTTCTTCATCAAAACCACCACACATCATCATAAATACATAACATACCCACTTTTCACATCATTAAATTAATTTATTTCAATTACCACTCATAAATTCCATCATTCTCAATTAACCATATAGAATTGATACCATTTTCAAATTCATTAATCATCTTTAAATATTAAAATTGAACATTATTATCCCATTTAAATTAATTTATTTCTATCCCTAAATCATTTAAAAATCATTTTAATGTTCCAAAATCACATATCTCCACCATAACAACCCATATAAAAAATAGAAAATCACATAAAAGTTTCCAATAATTTCACATAAAATCACATCAATAAACATCACAATAGAATGGGGAGTGAAAAAACTTCTTCTTTCCACATTTTCACTTCAATTACAATCTTCAAGTGCTATACCATTTTCATATGAGGTGATTTTTTAATTATATTTATGAAAACCACAAGATATTCATATCCAAAAAAATTCAAAATAAAAATAGCTAGCAGTCAATCATAGAAAATAAATTTTAGGAAGATATGTAAAGAACATGTGGCATATCCCATTCCCATAAATTCATTATATCAAGTTAAATATATTCATTAATCCAACTCTTAAAATATACTCAAAGGATAAAAATTCATAAATGTGTCACATATTAATGGAAGTAAGAGAGATATCAGATCCCCTAATTGGTAATATTCTTAAAAAATGTTGAACCAAAAATATAAGAGACCAAAAAATTTCATTATCTTGGAAAAACACAGGTATGGAAGTAGAAGAGGCCTATGATGAATTTGGAGTAGGATTGTAGATCTTAAAAGGTTTGTTTTGGACCACCAAAAATCAAGGGGAATGAAGAGATACTCAAATTAGGTGATGAAACATATTTTTAATATTTAAATACATACCTATATAGATACATCAGAAACTCCATCGAACATTCCATATTTTATTTCACATTAATTTATATTAAATTGGTAACCATTTAATTTTCACCACATAATAGTTAAGGATTACTTCATATTAAATTAATCCAATCATTTCATTTAAAACTATTAAAATATTCAAAAAAACGTATTTCACATTTATTTACAGTAATTTATATTAAAAACTGATTACAAAAGGTTTTGGGAAATAAATGGGGTGTTAAAAAAATTTATACTACCCAAATGTATAAGGAATGCACTACTTAAGGGTAACATGGATTTACCTTTTATGGATTGGTAAACTTACATAAGTATTAGGTGTTGTGTAAGGGTAACATGGTTGTACCCTTATACTGCTAATTACCCCTATGTGCGCTAAGAAAATTTTGATGTACCCATACGTAACCTTTAGATAATCAAACTTACTCTTAGGAAATAATCATCCTACCAATATCTAATGCTCAAAATACACTTACATGAATATAAGAATCATCATTTTTCCCTTACACGATATGGGAATGAACCATATGTAGTGTGTAGAAATGCTCACTTACCATTACACAAACAAGAATTACCTTTACAAAGTGCATGAGAACAACCTATTACCCTTATGCATAGTGAGTACTACCCTTATTAAAGTATTTAAAACTCCACTCACACTTAAATAACTTAATATTTTTGGACATAATCCTAATGAATAGTTCAAAACTAGTTCTTCCATTACGTAGGCTTTATAAACTCACCTTTACCCTTACACAACTTCATTTTCAAGAATAAGGGTAAATATTTCATTGAAAATATAAACAATTAAACAAAACATACATATAAATAATTTTTAAAATGGTTTATTATCATTTCCAAAATCTTAATAACACTTAAAAACATTTTAATTAATTTCCAAAAAAACTTTTAAAACATTGAATTTACTTGAGTAATTGTAAAAATATTTTAAATCTACTTTATAAACAAAAAAATAATTTTGAAAGAACTTATAAACATTACTAAATTATTCTTGATCCACTATACACCCAAAAAGAAAAATGAATGACTATGGATTTTCAAAACCTTACATTAGATACCACAAAAACTATTCTCATCATCAATAATTAAAAATATCAAGAAAGAAGAGGGAAAGGGTGGGGATAAATAAATCACCCCTTGAGTTACCTCTCAATGACCTCTCCATATTTGGAATAGAATAACTAATCTAAGAAATATCTTTTTAGATATTCCTTTCAAATATAAATGAGATCACATAGATAACCATAAAAAATCCAACAAAATAAGGAATATCAATAAAAAAATTCAGCAACACCAAAAATAGAACATTTTAAAAAAACACCTTAAATTTATTAAAAAAATTTATAAGAATTCCATTTAGGAAAAAAAACCTTTATCTCTAGGATTTAAATAATTTTACTTAGGTATTCCATCAAATAAAAATTTATACACGCCTTTTCCTAATTTATATTTTTATATGATAACATTTAGAGTATATCATATATAAAATATCATGAATAAATTAGTCAAATATTATTTAATAAAAATTTATCAAAAATATTATAGGTTCTACTTAGAACAATTCATTAAATATTCCTTCTTAAGGAGATCAAAACATAAAAATATTTACAAAAAATATTTTATTATTACAAGAAATGTATCCAAACATTTCAAATTAAAAAAAATTAAATTTAAAAACAAAATTATAAAAACATTTAACTAAATATCTTATTATTATAATCTATATGGTTAAGAAATACTCAAATGAAAATCCTTTTTATGTATTTCTTCTCAAAAAATTATTTTGAAAAAAATATTTGTGAAAATCATCTAACACATTTTTAAAAAAAGTTTATTCTATAAATTAATATTTTATAAAAAAATGTGTGATTCTATTTAGAAAAAGTAGTTTCTATAAAAATCAATTTTTATTTTTTATATCAGTCTTAGTAAATTGTATGACGCAGCATGAAGATAAATTTCATGGATGAAATACTTAAATAATACTTTTCACTAAAATAATTTGTTTACTAATTAAATGGATAAACCTACCAAAGGATTAGCTAATTTATTTTATCATTCACTATAGGATTTAATTTATTTTCCCAGTATTTTCATATAAAATTAAAACGTGTTTCTTATCAACCACTATGATAATTATAATAATATTAGAACACTAAAAGCCTGATATCTAACCATTAATATTTAACATGTCTACCAAAATTACATACATATACCAAAAGGATAATTTGTCTCATAAAAATAATTTTATTCAACTAATACAACTCCGCCTCTCCCCTTTCTACGTTAATATCATTACACATAATTCCAAAACCTGAAAAAATAAAATTTAACATATAGAATGCATCAAAACCAAGTCATGAGGTTGTAACAATCTTATTTATCAAGTGATATATTTTTTGATGTTTTATAACAAAAAATTAATTACCAATAAAACACTAATGAAAAAATTAAATGGTATTTAACATTCCATTTTCCATTTTCCACCCATACATAAACTTACTTAAAAAAGTTTCACATAATATTTCTCAACCAACACAAAAATTTGTATCAATGTAAACCGAGATTCCGTAAGTATAAAAATCAAATGAACCCATCCACTAAACCATGATATTGTTTGCTTTAGGTGGCACTGACTCACCCACATAGTTTTAAAATAGGTGAATATATAACATATCTTGATGTAAGAAGTGGTTTCCCTTTATTAATATTCTTAAATCCATAATTAATTCCAAAAAAATAAGATCGATCACAACAACCCAAATAATAGGATAGTATTCGAACACTTTCAGTGATTACCCATAATAATCTAGGTATGGAAAGCAAGATCATCATTATCAATTTCATCATTTTACATTCAACCCTTTTCTTTTTTTACTGACTTTAACTAATTAGCATTTTTATGGATGGTGGGTAATTCCATTAACACAACTACAACACAACACACAATCACAATGGGGATACATGATTTGAATATCAATTAACATCATCTCACAAGTCACATAGTTTTCTAAGTTAATAAATATAAAGGGTTTATGACTTAGCCTTAATTACTGATTTTCTTAATCTTAAATAGACTTTGAAATGTCATATTATAATTTTTTAACTTCTTTTAATAAAATATTATCAACACTTCAATGAAATAAAAAAATAGTCATAAACAACACTAAACATTTCCAACTTGTTTCCTTGGAAACAAAATCCCTTTCATTTAAAGATATCTATCATGTGGCCAACTTAAACATAAAAAATTTACATTTTGTATTACTATGTTTTATTATAATTCTAGTCAAACTAAAAATTATTTAAATATTTCTTTTATCCAATAATGTTCTTCTCACATATTAACATGTAAAGACTCTAACCCCAGTAAGCCAAAGCCGGTTTCTTACATAACTACATTGAAACTATGAATATGAGATCTCATCCCAATGGACCGAATAGTTCATTAGATTTTGAAAAATAGATATAAAAAAATTGTTACAATAAAACTTATAAGAAAAAAAACATAGAAACTCCATTATAAAAACACATAAATTTATAGATTTTTCCTTCAATTCATTCCTAATATACATCTTCACATCCTAAGGAATAATAAGACATAAGAAATGGGTGATATTAGATTCTCATTAAGGGTAAGAAATACAGGGAAGCTATCATAAACATAAACAATAAGGAATGTTGATTAACTAAAACACATTCCATCAAAAGATAATCTTGAAAATAATATGGCATGAATAAATATTGATTTAATAATACCATATAAATAATCATATGTGAATGAAACCTCACCATGGATATAAGACTAGTTGAATGATCACATGGATTATAAATTAATAATATCATAATGATGGAATTCATAATGATCGACATCTGAAATATACCATCAGGGACTCGAACAAGATATCATAAAATAAATGGTTAAGGCCTCGACCAAATACATATCTAAAAAAATGGGAAAGTCCATATCTGGTTTGTCTCATGAGACATATCGATGCATCGAGGGTCTATAGTGGCATATTCTCATCACTTAATAAGCCCAATGAATTACTCATATGAATGGTTTGAAACATAAACAGTAGATACAAATGAAATGTAAATATCTTTCCCCAATTAGTAATAATAATCACAAGCCATTCTGAGTAATATGGTGAATGGTATCAAAATAGCACATCCATAGTCAAATTGGTCATAAACCATTTAATAAAATATTTTATATGACATCACAAAATATCAATCCCAATTAAGAATTATATTCAATAGTCGGTGTTGAATTATATGAAAATACTATAATAAAATTATCGAGGAATTCTTGAGAGAAATACCCTTTTTATATTACAAAGAAGACTTCTTTTTGAAAATAATTTTTTTCAAAATAGATTATAAACATTTACATCACATAAATTAAAAGTAAAGTAAAATGAAATTATTTTTGAGGAATAAATAATTTTTGAAGACTAAAAAGAGTTTTCATGAATCTTTAGAATCGGGCTACTTCAGTTATGTTTAAGATAAAATATAAAATAGTCCTTAAAATTGAAAAATTCATAATTGTTTGTATAAAACCATAAATGAAAAAAAAATATTTTTTCATGAAAAAAATTGTGATATTATAAAAAAATTGTCTTAAAATAGATTGTGTATGGTACATGAAAATGGATAATATATTGGGAAGTTCCCTTTAATAGGGATTCCTTAACAAAATTAATTGAAAAGGGATCCTTATAAAACATGTATTTTCAATCAAAGAAAGAAGAATTCAGTAAATCAAAAATATTTGGAATATAAAAACATAATTTCAGAAGAGTAAATACGAATAATTAAGAATTACATTGGGGTAAGGAGAGATAAATCGTGGCCCAAATGAAAAATGGAGGTTCAGGGAGAATCCCTTACCACTTTGCAAATAGTCAAACTGTATGCCCCATATAATTAATAATAATAAAATTAAATATTTAATACCATGAAGATAAATAGATTCATGATATTATACATCAAAGTGAATTATATATGCACCACATACAAGAAATAGTGGTGAATAAGTCATATCTCACAAAAATAAAGGTGACATGTGGAAACCCTTACCTTTTGTCTGAAAGTGTTCTGCACTTGCATTTAATGTCCTGGAAAATGAAATTAGATTCATTAATAATTTAATTAAGAACCTATTAAATATATATTTTATTTATTATAACTTTATTAAGTTCATTTATTCCTTTTTCTATGATTTATAAGATTCAATTTCATCTTTTAGGAGTGCTAATTTCTTTGGTTTTCTTGATTGGTTCACTTTTATACATGTACGAAAGATCATGTAAAATAGAAATAGTTATCCAGAATTAAAATTATATATTATTAATGAAATTATAGGAGATTTAATGCTCTCAAATTTCATTTTTAATATATTGGTATGATTCATTAGATAAAGAAATAATGATTACCATTTAGATTATTTTTAGCATTTTTTTTATCATCACAAACTAGTTTTGTCTTATGAATTAATATTATATATATATACTAGTTACAGAACCTTAAATAAGTTTTAATTAAATATATTAAATTATTTTTTAATATTAAAAATGGTTTTATGACTGTCCTTGAAGGTTAAATTAAAAAACAAAAACTCATCATCCACGAAGTCGACAAATCAGTACCTTGTGAATAATGTTTTCATTTTTAGAATAAAAAGGGGAAGAGAAGATAATTAATGGTTGATACAACATTAACATAATAATATTACATTATATAAAACATACTGGAGTTATCAGGTAAATTTTGATAGAGTAGTTGAGGTAAGGAAAAGAAGATAGAAGAAATTTAAAGAGAGGGAGAGAGAGGGAGAGAGAGAGAAGATGTTTTACCAATTTAGTGTCTCCTCCTTGAGGACCTCCTTAAGGGAGTTGAAAATGGACTTTTGGTGAGACCAGAAAGACCAAAAATTGGGGTAGAGGTTTGGGAGCGTAAATGGATAGAATATAATCAATATTCTAGGCTTTGGTGGTGTGTGGAGAATGGGTGGTGAGTGGTCGTATTTATAGTGGAGGATACAGGTGTCACTACTAGAAATATCACTTATACCCACGGTTTAGAACCGTGGGTATAGCCCATGAAACCATGGGTATAGGCTATACCCACGGTTTCATGAACCGTGGGCTAGAGTGGCGTCACAATAGCTCTATACCCACGGTTCCTATAAAACAGTGGGCATAGCCCAAGAAAAACTCAGATTACCCACGGTTTAACAAACCGTGTGTATACAGTTTTCCAGCACCCAAACTATACCCATATTGCACAGCAGAATTACCCACGGTTTAATAAACCGTGGGTATAAAAATTTTACCCCAGAAACTGCAGCTTCTAGCTTACCATCTTCCACCTCTTCAACTTCTAGCTTCCTACCATCCTACACTTATTCCTACCATCCTTCACTTAAAAACAATAGAAACCAAAATACAAAATATATGGATTTCATTCATGGTGGTGGGAAAATTAAAAATTCCAACTTCGATGGAGAAAAAGTGATAAAATTCCATCATTCCAAAATGATGCATATCTTAAAATGATGAAAAAAAGAAGACATTCCCTATTTTACTAAGGTTATTACTAATCCAAATTCAATATTCCCATCGGTGTTAGAATCAAAAGAAAATGGAGGAAAAATCATGTCACATAGGAGTTCCCAGAACAAAACTGACTTACATTATCAATAATGATTACTACAAGACTACGTTAAATCTAGGATATTATTAACCAACACAATACTAACCTTTTATATTGCCTCATGTCCAAGATTGTGTAACCATCTGTATTGCCTCATACTAACTGCAAGAACATAAAAACAACTAATTATGAACCTTTATTGCAAATTCTAACAAGAATGAAGTACGATAAAATCTAATAGTGAACTTGCATGAATAATAAAAGATCATTTTTGGTCAAGGATCATGGAAATCAGTGAGGATCTATCCCAAATGAAAAGAAAAAATATAATGGAATTTCTGCTGTGTCAAAAAATAAAAAATCAAAACAATAAGACCATGTTTTTAGCAAACTCAAGTGACCATCCAAATTAAGAAAATTTGGAGTGCACTAACTTGAATATAGAAACTGCTAAAAAAGTGAAGAAAAATATAGCTAATAATATGTTGAATTTGAATATGGAAGATTGAGACGTTCACCAAAATTTTGGTTTTTATAGAGGATCTAAAACTAATTGTGGGAAGAATTTTGATTTGTGTCTGGATGCAGTGGGTATACAGTTAAAGCTGCCAAAATTTATGATGAAATGGTCATGACCGGGTTTACTCAATGTATCAAGACTTATAATGCCCTTCTAAATGTACTGGCTCAATTGGGAAATTGGAAAGCAGCAGAATCCATCTTTCTAGACATGAAAATAAATAACACTCTACTCTCACACACTCAAACTACTCACTAAGTCCATGCTTCTTGTTATCCAACTCTTCACTATCAAATAATGAATTTACACCAACATAGGTGTATCAATTCTTCTCCAAATTCATCTAATGGTGAACTCAATGAATCTCCAATATGAATACCTCCTAGATCTCCTTTATCTATCTTTCCATGCCACATATGGAAATCTTTAGTTCTCTCTTTCTCCATGCTTGATGTTGTCTTACTCTTCACTAACAATGAATGAATTTACACCAACATAGGTGTATCAATTCTGATCTACATTCATCTAATGATGAAATAAATGAAACTCCAATAAGAATACCTCATAGATCTCCTTTCTCTGACTTTCCAGCCCACATATGGAAATCCTTAGTTCTCTCTTTGTATCTTTGAGATCTATTTCTATTGGTATATTCAAAGATATTTATTCCTTCTTTTTAAAAAGAAATATATCTATTTCTTATATCTTTAGAATCACCATGTCACCCTCCAAATATCGAGTCATGATCACCAATTTAATCCACTGATATTCTTACTAAAAGATAGAAATTTTTAACCTACAGGCATGTTAAGTCTATTCTAAAATAGTGTGTTCATTATCACCATGGTGTGGAACCTTCATCTTCCAGTAATACCTACAAAAAATTTCATGTTCATTACTTCGAAATAAACCTCTAACATGAATACCACAAACATCAACTCTATGACTATATGAGTGAACCTCGTTGTATCAAACATGAAAATGATGAAAAAAATCCTTTGATGATGCATTTGTTGGTCGACTCAGAAACCGTATTCAGGACTATTTGGACTTCTGAATTTATGAAGACTTTTCTTGGGAAATCTGATTTCAAGTACTTGGGAGAATTTGGAAATATATGTACAATAGCCGATGTGTTTATATGCTTCATTTTTGTAACACCTCACTCTTTTCTTGCATTGTAATTTAAAGTGAAAGGTAATAATTATCGACATCAAAAGAAAATAATTTCTCAACACACTCATATTAAACCCACCTAGATGATGAGTAATCAATTATAGTACTCAACCCATCATAGCGGTTGAAGCATTATAGAATTTATTTTCCTAAAGTTACAAGATGAGTTATTGATGCTAATCTAATGTGATTCTAAAAGATGATAGATGAAGAAAGGTGCACATTTGGAAGATATGTTGAAGTGAAGAAAGAATGAAGATACATTTTCAAAAGATGACTCA
The DNA here is from genome assembly GCA_963277665.1 of Viscum album. Classification (NCBI taxonomy): domain Eukaryota; kingdom Viridiplantae; phylum Streptophyta; class Magnoliopsida; order Santalales; family Viscaceae; genus Viscum; species Viscum album. The sequence continues at coordinate 71,519,822 of OY728161.1, forward strand.
TAGTCAAAAGCTATTGTTTATCCAAAAGATAAAGTACCGATCACCGGAAGTAGAGGAATCAATGGAATCTAAATGAGACAACCTTGAAAAATTTCATAAGACATTATTAGATGATAAAAGATCTTAAAAACATGGAATAAATTCTCATAGTGATACATAATATTAAAAGTTTCTTACGTGATAGATAGGAAGATAATATGTATGTGTTACAATAAAGTGATAAATTAGGTTTATCTGCTTGAAATTATTTGAGTTTTCTCGATTTTATACTAACCATTTAATGTAACAATCATCATGAATGTTTTAAAATAGTTCATGATTCATGCTAAGTATGGAAGATGGATTTTTTCTATGATTGATGGAGAAGTATCTGAATGTTTTTATCCTAAAACATGAACCAAAAAAAGAAGGAGTTTGGAATGTGAATCTAGAAATTAAATAAATAGATGCTACAGATTCTCCTAGAGCATCACATACTAGGAAGAAATTCCAAAAGGTGAAGTAGAAATTAAAGAGGTTGATGTGGAAGGCTGGAAGTTAGTAATTATTCTTACTTCAGTTGATGTAAATCTGAAAGTGTTTTGAGTGTTGACTGTTTTATTTACTAATTTAGATGTTGAATAGGTTTATGAGTAGAATATAAGTATCTAAAAGTTAGAAAATCAACAGTTAAAAAAACAGAGTTATTCATAAGCTAAATGATTGGAAAAGGACCTTGTACAGAAGCTTATAGAAAGTAAGCATGAAAATTCAGAAATAACATGAAGTCACCATGGCTATCCTTAGAAAACAGTGTAAAGAGCAGATGATGGCAGTTCATGCTGAAAATAATTCTCCCATTGAGAATTTAGAAGAACTACTAAAGGTGAATGATTTGAGGGTCACTAAGCTACAGGAAGAGTTCCATGTAGTGTGGGAGAATCCTAAAACAATAGAAAATAGCAAGAAGAGTTTTGTTCTAGCATCAAGAAGTATGCAGTGCAAATCCATGGAGAATTTAAGAAGGCCATATAGAAAGATGTTACCACAGTGACATGTCTATGCCATTTCAACCATACCACTATGAAGCAAAAATGGAAGAATGACGGGGCATCTCTTACAAGGCGAAAGAGGGATGAAAAAACTCAAAATATCATGCTTCAAACGAAGAATTATTTACCAGTGAGCTGGTCATTACAAAAGGGGTTAATTCTAATTCATGCAAAGAGAAGGTTTGTCCAAGTGTTTCACATCAATCAAAAACCTGGAAAAATAATGGAAGGGGTTGGTTCACAAGGAACAACCACATAACACAGAATGATGATATTGGAGATACCCCCTATCCACTTTCTCTATATTGTTTAAACTGATGAGTGCATTGATTTAGGGGAAATTCAATCCAAGGGGGAGTTGCACTGTTTTTTCATCAAAAGAATACACATTGAGGATTTTAGGAATAATTTAAGTGAAATAGGTGTTTAAATATATTACCTTGAAGGTCGCAAGCTAGAATCTGTCCAGCTGTATTGTTAAATCTGTTATCTTGGGGACTTAATGCTGGAATCTGATTGTATTTTCTAGAATTAGTTTTTTATTTGCTGAAATCTTTCTATAAATATTATAAGTTAAAGGATATTATCAAATCAATGGCAACAGAAATATTTGAAACAATATCGTCTCATCCATCGCCTTGGAGAAAACTATGGTGAATTTGTAAAGACATTCTATAATATGTCTGTGAATGCTGAAATATTACAAAACAGTGAATATCATGGCTTATTTGAAGTGATCCAGGTGTCAAAGTCATGTAACTTGACCCCCATCATTTTTGATACATGCTTAGAAGGCTCCAAAAGTGAGTTCAGAACCTATATGATAATGAAATAACTTGGTGAAGTGATTGCACAACTTTATGAGGAAGTAGCATTACTTAATATTTCATTTAAATTTATTTTTCACTAACACGATGGTATTAGATGAGTGGTTTTTCAAAGACAACATTGAAGATTTTTGAAGAAGACAATATTATCAAGTGACTCTAATGGTAAAATCATTCCACCATGTGGGTAGTAAATGAAGACATTAATGGGGAGTTGAAAAATTTGCTCATACGGGTTGTTTAGCCTAATTTGGAAGAAAGGAGATGTCTTGTGAAATGGGTTTCAATAAACATTACAGTTGGCTGATATATTAAGGCTGGAATTGATCTTAAAATCTGAAGTCTGAATCTGATTTAAAATACATGAATGTTGGAGCAATTTTTAACTGATTCAGTAGGCTGAGGTTACACAACATTTCAATGGCCTATATAAATATTGTTGCACAGGGAGTCAGAAGATTTCATGAAGCTGTTATAGAATGGGAACTACAGCTGTAGGTGTGGACAAGTAGGCTAACAGGCAGTGTTCATGAGGGAAACATGTAACATGTGAATTCAACTCTTTCGTGGTTCACATGGTTTCATGAATAATGTTTTCGGGTCTCATGTCAATGATGTTCTGAATGAAGATTTTTGGATATTCGTAAATTTCAATAAATCACATATTTGACTATGGTGACGGTTTTCACACCTGTAAAACCAGAGTATGAAGAAGAATAAAAATAGGAAACTGTCATTTATATGTGTTTTGTGTCACTCCTTTTACTGTCCTAGACAAGGGATTAATCACTATGCTCCTGGGTGCAATATGTTTGAATGTTGAAAGTCTTACAGGGGGAATTTAGTTTTTTATTGCAGAGATTGTCAAGTCAATCCAGAGATCCCAACAATCATGAGGCATTTACCATTCCTTTTGCAGATGAGTGGGATTCCTTGTAAAAACAAAACTGTGTGGGGTGGCTCTAAGAATGAAAAAAATATTCATAGAAGAACCATATGAGTGGGATTCTAACAATGTACAGTACCTCAGGATCTGATATTACATTATAAAGATGGTTATGAATGTGATTTTCCATTTATTAGTCCCAACGCATTATAATTTCACCACATTTTACACCAATAGAATTTCCAGAATCAATATATAGTGCATAGTCTCCCGTATCTACTCATTATAAATTCCAATGTCCTCAATACTTATTCAGGGAAATACATAATTCATTCCTAGACATTCTCAATCTCTCCGTAATTATCCATGTTTTCTAGGCCTTCTCATGTTTCAGACATAAACTCTAATAGAGGAATACTAGGATGGACTCAGGTGGATGGGCTACACCCACAGGCTGGGACAAGTGTCCAGGCATCAAGGAATCACTTCTCAGGAACAATTTCACCCACAAACAATTAATTAAAATGGCAGCATAAAATAAATAAAATTTTGGCATGACCCATCTGTACGTCTAATGTAGACATCGAAGGAAAATAAAATAAACAAAAACAACACAATACAAAGGTATAAAAAAATGAAACGCACTAATTAATCCCTCCACTATCCTGATATCCCTCCCCTTCAAAGAAAACCACGTAGCCACCTCCAGTTCCCTTCTAGCCCCCTTCGCAGAATATAACTTCCCTCCATCCATTGAAAGTTGTAAAATACCTAAGTGTCTGATACGATAAATAAAATAAAATAAAAACTAAACTAGAGCATACCTGTCTCTTGTGACTATAAAAGTCACTACCGCAATATAAGAACCACCACACCTCATGGGTCAAAACATGTTCCTGCAAGTAAGGGGAAACAAATTATATTATTTCAAGAGGATGTGGATCCATATTTTTTTTTGGCTTGTTTATCTAGGAACGATTTTTCTTGGTTATGTTATATATAGTTTGATTTGGTTAATACTAGTTGTTTCTATTTGGCCCAGTTCACATTGCATTAGTTTTGTACACTAAAATTTTGTTTTATTTATTTCATGCCAAATCCAATTGATTATGTTTAATTCACCTCACTTCACTTCACTTCACTTCAATTCAATTTAGTTATATATTTTCAATGTATGGTTAATTTTAGGTTTTTCCCATTCATATTAGTTTGGATTGAATTATCATAAACTCGGAAATGTTGGGTCAGTTTTCAATATATAATAATTTAAAATCATTTAAAAACAATATTATATTCAATAATATCTCCCATATACATTGATTATAATATCTATGTAATATTTCAATTATCATGTCTTCATCATCTCCATAGATCCCACTGATTTAAATATATTTAAATCATTTATGTATGAATGACCTAGAAACACAACATAGACTTAGGTATGGGTTTACCTATGATAGACCATGATTAACTTCCAGCTTCAAAGGCTAATCAAAACAGTCACCTAGAAATTACCACAGTGTGGTCCCCACAATTTTGAAGGTCATCCCTCGTATTATATGTGCATCATCCTGACTTTGAACATGGTATTCACCATAGCATAAATCATTCTATGTTTCTCATAGATAACCGACTTTCTTGAAATGCACACCAATTTTTGGTGTCATTTTTTCCCTATTTTCCCCCATGACCTCCACAATGCCTTGTGGAATGAGTATCATGTCATTCCAATACTCCCTTTGATTCATTAATCCTCTATGATGACCAAAACTCCCATCTTTATATCATCATGGTTTCATCATAGTAATTTTATAGTGACCACAACCTTCACTATAGTATGGTTTATCTCGTCATCCCATTTCATCATCTTCATTTTTTCATTGTAATGTGGCATGGATATCCCTGAATCTTAAATATAAATTCATACACACTGAAAATCATATTCCCCAAGTCTTATGCATCATGAAATGTCTTAAGCAGCCTAATGAAATTCATGCACATTAGCTCTTAGAGTTTTACAAAGCTCCCTATAAATTCATGTTAAGGCAATCAAAAAATTCATATTCATTCACAAAATAATGTGGCATGTGTAGATGGTCGGTTTCAAACTTTGTCATTTTTCAATGAAAGAAAAAGTAATTACATATTTCACTCAAATTAAATCAAAACCTATTTGGATTAATCTAATGCCTTCTCAAACAATTCAATATTTATCAAAACATCTTCTAAAAATTCTCCATCAAATATAGTTGGTTTCATATTTCAAAGTTGAGATGGAATTTAAAATCAGGGGAACATTTGAATCAAACTTACATGTGATGCGAGGTGACCCATGTAAATTAGGGTTTACAGACAGGTAAGGGAGGGAGTTGAGGAGGAGGAAGAGCACGAGTCTGAGGCAGGGAGGTGGACGCGAACGCTGAGATGAACGCAGAGGTAGGAAGGTGGAGGGAGGGAGGCGAGGACCGAGAGGCGCAGGTTGGGAAGTTGGGGCGGAGGGAGGGAGGCGGATGGGAAGGAAGGGAAGCAGGGGTCGGCAGGCGAATGCGGTTGGAGGGAGGCGGTAGTCGATAGGCGGGGGGCTGGGACGCGGAGGCCGGGATATCGAGGCGGAGGCCGAGGCGGGGAGGAGAGGGGGAGGGGAGTGGAGATTAGGGCTCGTCGAGGGGGAGGGGGAGGAAAATCCCGATTGTGGGTCATGTTTTAAGGGATTATTACCACGGTTTCTACCAAACCGTAGGTATTGAATTAGAAAAATTATTTATCCCCACGGTTTTGTTAAACTGTGGGTATAGAACTATGGGCTTAGAGCCAATTTCCAGTAGTGTGTTCTTTTGTTATTTAACTCATTTGTTTTTTATTTTGGATCAAGAATATAAATATTTTTTATTACCATGAATAAATATCGTAAAGATATTAGGTTATTTTATGTTTAAGGTTCTTACATCAGTAATTAATCAAGAAATAGTGTATTTAACTTATTAGGTTATGTACCATAAATTAAAGTATTTCACTATTCAATAAAAAATCAAATATATTAGAAACAAAATCCAAAAATTCACCCTACCCATTTTTCAATGTGTAGAAATAAAAAATGGACACCATTATATGAAAATAATTTTCTAGTTATTCTAAATTTAATTTTTAAATAAAATCCCCATTTTCTTGAAATATAGTGATTTTAATATTATAACTCTTTTTATGAGACATTGAAAAATTAATTGAGGTATCATAAAATTATTTTATAGTCATAATAAATAAAATATTTATTTATGAATTTATTTTATGAAAATAAATTTTCTTTCAAATAATTATAATAATTATAAAATTTTAAATAAACATGTATATTTCACAAAAATACCAATACTTGATTTTTAATTTATAAAACATTTATTTACTTATTCCATGATATAAATATATTATATTTTCATTCATAAGATACATAAGTTTAATTTATACATTAATAGGTGAGATATAATTTAAATCATAAATATAGTTTTAATATAATTAAAATAAAAATTTAATAAAAATCGATATGTTTCACTATTCAATGTAAAATAAAGATTTTCAGAAAAATGATAAAATATCACCCTAAGATAATTTTCAAATTACAATTTTAAAAATAGAGTGTATTTTTTAAAATATAATTTATAAAAGTTTCAAAATTTATTTTTAAAACAAGGGCATCATTAAAAGGAGGTAAAACTACCATTAAAAAACCTAGCTTTTTAATGCATAAAATTGGATTCATTCTTATATTATGAATATAACATCATTTGGATGAATATAAATACATTTTTTCAAATATATAATCTATAAATTTTATAATACTATTCATTATCTTTAATTTAATGGCTAGGTTATAATGGTTGTTTTAAAATAATGATATTTAATTGTATATCATTATTCGTTTGAACTTGGTGTTGTGTGAAACATATATTGTCAAAGAAATAAAATTTAAAAATAGATATACCATAAAATATTAGGGTGTTACTTTCTTCCCTCCAACAATAAATTTTATCCTAACAATTTAGAATTTTACTTTAAATATCAAAGGTTAATACTTTAAAATTCCTTTGTGGGAAACCCACATCGAAAATAGGGTTAATAAAAAATCCTATTAATAAGAGGGAATGGGAAATGAGAAAGTCACCAAAAAACTAGGATATTCGGTAGAAAATAATCATTGGAAATCAATACATGAACATGGAAGTCAAATATAACTATCATGTTCTGATGGAGAGTGATAGAGAACATAGTCATTTAAAAGTTAACCATCCAAAAACCATAAATCTTGTGATCAGTTAAATGACCATTGATATCTTCGAAAGAAAATTAAATGGATAACATTTTTGTTCTGAAATCTTTTTCTTGTTGTTTAGGTATTCTTTTAATATTCAGATAAGTACTTGGGAAAGTAAACTCAATAGATTAATTTCCATTCCATAAGCATAATATCATCCTTTGGTTGTGCTTTGATCTATTTTCACATCACCCCTTACACCTGAAAATGAATGTTCAAGACATATTTTTAACACCTAAAGAAATTTTAATGAATCATATAATATTTAATTCATTCCTTATACCTTTAAAATATAAATAACACTACTAAAAAATAGGCTTTTAACAACACTATAAATGGTCTTCATTAGTACTAGAAAATCACTAATTACATGAGTGAGGTTAAAACACCTGATCTTTTATCAGCACTGAAAAAGAACTGATAAAGGGTCTTTTATCAGTGGTTATTTAAGAGCTAATAAAATATACCTTTATTAGCACTTTTAAAAGTACTGATAAATGTGGAGTTTAAGAGTGCTTTTAAAAATATTAATAAAGGTTCATTCTATAGTATGCTATTACAACACCCTACAGCACCAGAAACACACCAGATATAAAAAAGCCCCAATATAGGATTTAAATGAAATTAAATTTACAACCCAAAGAGAATAAAAAACACTATATTATAGACATTTCAAACATTATTTTATACAATTACATAAATATAAATTATTAGATACATTCAAAAACATCAATGTTCTTTTATCTTTAATCCTAGACAGACTCATGTTATTGCTGAAAAAACCACCCCTACTCGAGAAAAATAATGCACCTAGAAAAGAAAAAAATTCTTATTTTAGTAATAATATAAAGAAAGAAATTAATACAAAGTGTTAATTTTATGAAAATTGATGTCAATTTTAAGTAAAAAAGGTTCGCTTGGAGTCATATTGGTCACACATTATATTGGATTGTGGTGTGGATGATTCTGAAACATCTCAATTTACTTGTGGGTCATTTTCATTAAGTATCAAAACAATATGAATATGTTTTCTTGATTTTAAGTACTCTAGTTGTCTTTTTTACTAAAATGTAATTTTTTACTCGAAACACGCACTTTTGACTCGTTCTAGTCACATAATGTATCAGTTTGACATTAAACGTATTCCTACACATCACAAATGACTTGTTAATAGTTTTCCTTAATTATCAAGAAAATACAAGTGTGTTTGATTTATTTTTAATGAGTGATAATTTTTGAACTAAAATGTTGATCTTAAACTAATAGAGGACACTTTGAGTAATACCAAGAACACCGTGTACCAAATTGGGATGAAGGTAATTCATACACATAAAAAATTAATTATGGATCATTTTCATAAAGTATCAAAAAAATCCAAATGTTTTAGCTTGGTTTTGAGTATGACAGTTTTCTATTTTACTAAAATTGAAGATAATTTTAAATAAAAAGACGCACTTTGAGTCATATTGGTCACACAATGCATCAGATTAGGGTGAAGATTATTACTAAAAGTAAAAATTGACTTATGTATCATTTTAATAAAGTATAAAAACAATATAAATGTATTTTTTCAGTTTTGGGTATGTCATTTTTCTTTTTTTAATAAAATGTCATTTTAAAATTGAAACATGCACTTGGACTCATACCAAACACATCGTGTATCATATTGAGGTGTGGATGATTTATAAACATCACAAATGACTTATGGATCATTTTTGTAAAGTATCAAAATTGTACGAATGTTTTTTCATAGTTTTGAGTTGGTCGGTTGGAATTTTACTAAAATTGATGATAATTTTAAATAAAAAGATGCACTTTGAGTCATATTGGTCACAACGTTAATCGAATTGAAGTGTGGATGATTATTATAAATAAAAAATTACTTATGTATCATTTTACTAATGTATCAAAACAATATGAATGTGTTTTCTTTGTTTTTAGTATGTCACTAGTCTTTTTAAAAAAATGTCATTTTAAAATTGAAACATGCACTTAGACTCATATCGTTCACATTGTGTATCAGATTGAGGTGCAGATGATTCTTAAACATCAAAAATGACTTATATATATATTTTCTAATGTATTTAAACAATTTTAATTCATTTTATCAATTTGGATTATATCAGTTGGCCTTTTTACTAAAATTGATGTCAATTTTAAATAAAAACATCCACTTAAAGTCATATCAGTCACACCATGCATGAGATTGAGGTGTGTCTGATTCATGAAATCTCCTATCCAAGCTTGTTTTCATGGATTTTAGTGAGTGACACTTTTTAAAGTCAAATTTCAATTTTAAAATGATAACGTACCCATTGATTAATTTGCCTTTTTTACTAAAATTAATGTCATTTTTAAATAAAAATAAGTACTTGGAGTCATACTGGTCATATTGTGTTTCTGATTGAGGTATGGATAATTACTACACATCCCAAAGTCTAAATAAATTATAACTATCTATGTAACCATGTTTTCTATTTAATTTCTTTGTCGAACTACCAAAAATGCATGAGAACCTTTGAAGAAACCACATCAAATCGAAAAAATAATCCACCTGTATAAGAGAAAATTTATTATGTGAGTAATACCATAAATAAATAAATTAAACATAAATATGAAACAATAAATTAATTATACAGACAATTATTTTACTATGAAAACATCAATATTAACTCTGTAATAGATCAGAGGCAGCGGCGTTTCTCTTTCTATAAAGGAAATGGAGGGAACATGAAGGAATGTGATAAATGTCAAAACTACGGGGTGGAAAGGTTTTGAGGGATAATAATTCCGTGGAATTATTGGTGCATAAAGGCATGAAATATGGATAGATCACCCCAACTCGAACAAAACAATCCACATGTATAAGAAAACAATTATAAGGTTAATAATACTAAAAAGAAATAAATTAAACATATATAGTAAAAAAATTAATTCAATGGAAAATAATTTTACTGTGAAAACATCAAGATTACGTCTATGATTAAGAAGTGATAACATCATTTCTCTTCTTACAAAGTCATGACACATTGAGTCATAGTAGTCACAACATGCGTTGAATTGAGGTGCGGCTGTTTTATACACATCGCAAATGATTTATGGATCATTTCTCTAAGAGTGAACAAAGTACATGCCTCCATAGACCTATTTTTAAAATCATATAAAACCCTATAATTTTTTTTAATAAAATAAAACTTATTAAAAAACCAAGTTTTATTGAAAAAAATATTATAAAAAATATTTAATCATTTATTTTATTAAAGTTTTATTCTTATCCTTGTGGATTAATTTGAGGATAAAAATGATAGTAATTAATCATTAACTCCTCCTCCATGTCAAATAAAATAAATTAATTTTTGTAACATACACTAGTTAGATGAAATTATACAATAGAAACCCATGACCCCTGGGTTGCACAGCACTACAATTGCATATTCTGATTCCTATGTCTCCAATATCCTCATTTATTTCTCTCCCTTCACTCTGTCATTTCTCTGGTTGTGTAGCTGGAAGGAGTTGGTGGAAATGGAGGCATCAATTTAATAAAAAGTATCAATGGTGTAATTCTCACAAATGGGAGGAATTTATCCTTTTAGAATCACACCATTGGAACTAATTATTAACTCCATTCCTCCATTTCCAACAACTCCTTCCAGAGAAAATCTCCACACAACTAGAGAAATGATAGAGTGAAGGGTGGGAAAGAAATGGTGAGGGTGGAGGTGGAAGAATCAAAATACGAAACTGTAGTGTTTCACAACCTAGGGGTCTTTGGTTGCTACAATGTAATTTCAGCTGATGAGTGTAAGTAACTAAAATTAATTTATTTGATTTGACATAGTGGCAGAGTTAATGATTAATTAATTTCATTTTTATCATCAAATATATCCAAATGTATCAAAATAAAACATTAATAAAATAATTTTTTGAGGGTTTTTTTATAATGTTTTTCCGATAAACTTGTTTTTTATAGGTTTTGTTTTATTAAAAAAATTATAGTGTTTTATCTGATTTGAAAATGAGTTCTATGGAGGTCTGTGCTTCAATCAGACTTACCTCAATATGAAATAACATAAACAGGTTTCACACCTTCCTTCATTAAAAAATATAAAATATAGGTCACTCCTAATTTGATACATAGATAAATTAAGAGAATCTACTTAAATATTTCATCTAACCTTACATTGGACATCCATCTATAAAATATAAGCATATTAAAAATAAATAACAATCCAAATAGGTTATAGTAGAAATAGAAGAATTATCTTAACTCATCATGACTAAAACATCGACCCATAATATACAAATAAATAAAATACATCAAAATTAGACACAGTAGTTCAAAATATAAAATACACTAAGATGAAAAGTTTGATACAATATCCCAAAATGAAAATTGGACTTGAGTAGCTCCAACATAACCTATATGACTCACTATCACTCACTATAACAACACATCCATTAATAGAACAAGATGAACATCCAACTAAAATAAATAATTCAACACCTAAATGAAAATAGTAATGTTTCATACACACTCATACACTGGCGTACATGGTGTGAACCAAACACGCATATTAGGATTTCATAAATGAGTCTATACAATTCCCTTTATAAAACATTTCTTTAGTTCAAGTTTTAACATAACATAGAAAATAGGTTTTCATATTTCAATAATAATATATAAATTAAATGAGCAACATACCCTATCACTTTCCTTTTAGAAATCATAAAATAATTCATTCTAAAAATGAGGAATATCTGATTTAAAATCATAAGTTTCAAACATAAACTTTGAATGAAATTTTTTCTTTTAAATTCCCTTCAAACCATAAAATAATAAATTTTAAAATAAATGAAATAAAACCCAAACCTTTTCCTTCTTTCCTAGAAATAATTTCTTAAATAATATTCAAAAAGAAATTAAATTTTCACTTTATAAATCATACACTCCAAAAAAAATTGAAACAATTTGACAATAAACCAAAGCACCATCAAAACGAATTCAACCATCTTAGGAACCAAGATATCAAAGAGAAAGAAATGAATGTTATATAACCAAAAAATGGTTCCTCTAGATCAAATGAAGTCCGGGAATATAAAAAATTCAGGAAATGGAATTCCCTAAAAATCCCTAATGGAAACTAAGCATCATGAGAAACTCCCTAGGCTCTAATATGAATTTTATAGAAAATAAACTCATAAAAACACTCACTAATACCCTATATATACTAAAAAAAGTCATCATGTCTTTCCTTTTGGTCTCACTAGGCACAAAATAAACAAATCCTAGTAGGGAAAAAATTCCTAGGGAAGTTTCTAGTGTATGAACACCAATCTAGTGTAGCACAAATCCAAACCATCTACTTAGCTACCTAGTATCTCCTTATATCAATCAATGGAGGTGAAAACGCAAAAAGGCATGAGTATTTCACATGAATAAAGGAAAATCAGAACCTAAAAAAGGAAAATCATAACCTAACATTCTAGTTTGAAGAAAATCTGAGACCCTCGGTTCCATATCTCAATGTTTTCTTCAGAAATCCTAACACAAAGAAACACCAGATACCGGATGAAGTTTGAACAGCTGGAGCTAGTGGGTTTGTTTGATTCATGATTCAATTCAATTGAGGAGGAGTGTCGACAATGGGTGGATTCCATGTAAAACTTCTGATATCCGGATGGGTTCACAATAGGTTAGATTTTTTTAATTAGAACGGGACACTTTTATCATCGCTCTTATAAAAGTGCGGATAAAGATTCCTTTTATCAGTGTTAATTATTTAATCACTGATAAAAGGAATTTTTATCAGCGGTTTTTTAGCACTAATAATGGTAGGTCGATATCAGCACTAAAAAAGCACTGATAAAATACATATTTATCAGTGCTAAAGTTTTCACATTGATAAATATCACTTTTATCAGTGCTTTTTTTAGCACTGATGAAGATATATTTTATCAAAGTTTATTACGTAAGTGCTGATAAAGGATTTATAATAATAAATATAAATAAAAAATTTGTAAATATATAAATATATTTAATTAATATATATAAATATAAATATAGTAACTATATTCCTTATTTAAATATATTTATTATAATTTTATAATTATTTTAATATATAATTATTTATTTATAATTATATAAATATTTTAAAAAAATATATTTCTATCATTATATATTTTTATTTATTTAATAAATATATATAGATATAAATATAGTAAATATATTCATTATTTAAGTAAAATTATTATAAATTTAATAACTACTTAAATATATATAATTATTTATTTATAATTATAAATATATAATTTTATAAATATAGTATGTACATTTTTCAATATATTTTTTTATAATTTTTTTTATAAATTTTTTACCAATATTTTTGTAACATTATTAATGAATATCTAATTTTAAGTGCATGCATGTTAAAAATGAGTGAAATTGAATAAATTAAAAAAAAGTACACTTTATTAATATTATCAAAATGGATAATTTTTGTGTGTGTACATTATATATAAAAATGAATTAATTACATATATTTTAAATCAATATAACACAAATTTGATCTATTTTAAATTGAAAAATTAAAAAACATTCAATTATATGTCCATTACTATATACAATTAGTCTGTATTTTTAATTCATATTAATTTTTAATTATAAACCACTATTCACATAATATAGCACATAAATATTTTTTAATACATTAATCTTATTTATATACATTAATTTATATCATATATTTAATGTATACTATTTATTAACATTATCAATAATCATCAAATCAATAAAATGATTAATATTTTTCACAATTTACTTATTTTTATTTTTAATTAGTTTAATTATCATTTTTCATATGTATAAATTTAATAAATACTATTTATTAGTATTTATAGTTTATATATAGTATAATCAATTTATTCATTTTTATCAATAATTGTTTAATTAATATAATTTGTAATATTTTTTTAATAAACTCATTTTTTATTTTTTTTATTTTTTTATTTATTTCATTTTATTTATTTGTACCTTTATCAGTTCTAAAAAATCACTGATAAAGGACTCCTTTATGAGTGATAAAAATAAAGTGATGATATAGGGTTAAATTTATCAACGCTATCTTTAGTGCTGATAAAGATGTCATTTATCAGAACTTTTTTCTAGCACTGATAAATACCAACACTATTAAATGTTATTTTTGTAGTAGTGTAAAACTAAAAAGGTTAGAATATGTTATCTAATATGATAAATCATACTTTAATCGTAATCAACGATATCCTTAATATATTCTATAAGTAGTTAAACATAGGACCCATCAAAAATATGTCTGTCCAAATTCAAAGACCAAGGATTTAGAAGAAAGGTTTCTTAATATAAGTCTTTCCCCAAAACAACATAATTTATCTATTATTTCCACACACCAAATATATGATTAAATTTATCACCTTTAAAACCTTATAAAACATGCATGCTTCCAAGAGTAAAACCACAGGTTTTCCTTAAATCCAAACATTTAATAATTCTAGCATAACATAAACCATTAGATCACTAACCAACTTCATGGTCACTATTAGTATCCCATAAAGATCTATTTATTTTTATCTGAAACATCAAGAACATATTTTGGGTTAACTTTCCCAATTAATGTGTTTTCAAAAAGACCAACCTATAATAGAATCACTTCTCTTGATTACTAGTTCAATTCATCTCATGCTTCCAATTACTTAAAGATGGAGTACTATTGTAGAATTCTTATATATCTTATGAATCTTATAAACATGTAATTATTGACAAAATTCTAAAATAAAATAATTCCTGAATCCAAACACATGCATATTAATCATTCCTCATAGACTGAGGCAGTATAATAGTATTAACCATGATCTATTAGCCACTTTTGGGGTACTTTACTTTGATTCTCAAGACATTGATTTCATAGTGTCCCATCACCTTGAAGTTGAAGCATTCAAAATTGGAATCTTTTTATTACACTTTCAATCAAAATTTTGGTGGCCTTTCTCTCTATACTTGTAGAAAACTCCCATTCCTTTTAAGAAAGTAGAAGGTTGTTTCATTATACAATTATCACATGTGGGAAAATACATCTTTCTCTTCTTTACTTTATCCATATTTTTCCTAGAAGTACTCTTGTTCTAATGCTTATATTCAAATCCATAATACAAAGATAATTCTTTCTTTGTCTTGTAGGAATATGATATTTTTTCCTCATATGATGAGAATGTTTGGGAGAGTTATTCCCTTCAAAATATTAGCATAAGATTATAAAAGATATGATCATTATTACTCTTTGGATTGTGTTCATTGATGAAGTTATCATTCCTCCCACAAGGAACTATTTATAAACAATGGCATGCACTAAATTAGGTTATGAATCATAACTCAAGAAAACCAATTCCATGCATGTCTGCTTTCCTGGATGCACGTTTATAGTCTGAACATTTCATGTTCTCTATGGATCCAATATATGGGGTGGGAGTCTACTAATGAATCATATTTCTATGTCATCCCATATAACTATCTATGTTCCCATGACTAGTAAAAATAAGTGAGTGAGATAATCAAGTTACGAGGATCAAAATGGGGATCCTTATCAATATCAATCATAGGATTAATACCTCAAAATTTCAATCTTGGGAACATGCCCTCAAATCAAAATCTCACCCTCACCTCTGATCACCATCAAAGTAAATAATACTTTTTTTAACACCCAACAATGGGAAGTATAAGAATCAATAAATTTCCAATAATTTATTATTACATGAGAGAATTATCCTAAAGTTCCAACCAGTTCATCAAGTATCATCAATTTCAATTCAAAACCTTTTATACTATTCATCATTCAAAAAGGTAATCATACCCTCTTCCATTGAAAAATCATCATAATAATTCCAAAAAGACCTTTAAAACAATAATTTCCTTCAAAGAAACCCTAAATCAATCAAAGGAAGTATTACAAATTAAAAGGTTTTGAATACATTTAAAAAAATGGGTTTAGACCCTCTTTCTATGTGAATAAATCACTCATTTCAAATAAAACTTGAATTTTTATTTCAAAAAAATGGTAACATCATTCAAAGAGTTTTCTTGGTCATTTCACATTTTCAAGAATTCTAAATCATTTCGAAAACATGAAATAGTTCAACTCATTTAATAAAAATCAAGGAATTTCACTTTATAATTTAAAATTGAGCCTAAACCCAATTTCGACAAGGTAACCTTGAAAAAATCTTCGAAAGAGAATTGAAATCAACATAGCATCCCTAAATTTATAAAACCATGAGAAGGAACCCATTCCATGCTCAACTTATTTAAAATATGATCAAATATGATTTCTCAAGTGAATTCTAGATCAACAATTATAAAACATGTGTTGAAAGGATCCATATATCTATAAATTAACAACCAAAAATGAATTAAAAAATGAAGGAAAAATATACAAAACCTACATGTAAAATCTGAGATCCATCCATAATGGATCCAAGATGTGTTTTCTCTAATGGTGATCACTGAATCTAGTAAAAGGGATATTGAGAGAATTTATAAAATACCCTAGATCTAAAATTACACATCAATAATTCAAGATATAATGAAACACAACGACATCATAACCTCTAGGAATAAATAATCAAAAGAAGAAAGATATATTGAAGAAAAATGATATAGGAACTCACTGATAGAGGATCACCACTCTAATTAGCACTTTGATCCACTATAAAACATTTTTGGGTGTTCCAAAACACCTCTAATGTTCTCCTAAAATTAGATGGATCAAATTAGGTTGGATTGGGAGAAGTTTGGGGTTAATTAAAAAGGTTTTATGATTTTAATTAAAAAAATATATAAAATATCATCACGCCATTTCTTGGGTTAGGATTCATGGTTAGTAATAACATTGCGCCTAACTTTGCACCCTAAACAGAGCCCCTAGAAGTGCTACATGGTTGGGTTGTAGGTTTAGTTTAACTGTGTGACAACCATTTGACCCCTTCTGTCTAATTTCAATGGGTATTCTTCATGGTTTTTCTAACCTTGCACAAACTATGCACCCCTATCTAGGTTACTAGAAATGTTGCATGGTTTGGCCGCATGGTTTGTTAAATTGTGTAACAACCATGCACATTCCCAGAATCCTTCCAAAAATGTTTAGAAACATCAGAAACAACCCATGAAGTGACCCAATCATTGAATACTCAAATAAATTGGTCAATAAACAAAAGAATAGGTATCGGGATGTTACAACCTCCCCACCATAGAACTTTCTATCCCCATAAATATTCCATTTTAAATGATAGAACACGATAATATAATAGGAACTCACTCACCCATCTTGTGAGGTGTACGGTCCACAGTCTAGAATAGAGACTGACCTAAGGGATGAAAAACCACACAGAACTCCAATATTAACACACCAAGATCAAAAAACATCTCAAAACTAAATAAATATTGGAGACATAGAATAGGTCTCCCACCATTCAAAGATTCATCAAAATGGAATAACATAAGAAAAGAATGTCCCTTCAATCCAAATAAGAGACTTTAACCACTCACCATAGAGAAACATTAAATATCAAATATCCACAAGCAAGAAAAATAACTGAAAAGGATTTATACCCCAGACATGTACTTGATGGTAACCTGGGATTTTCAACACCGAGCCTCACCCCTTTATGAGCTCATCAAATCAAATTCCAACACCTTTGGGTTCCTGTTCCATCAAAAATCCACTTCATCCTAGTTACCTGGGTATATTCCCAAGTTATATACAAGTCTATCTAGAAACATCTCAACCATCCATGTTTGCACACAATAGGTAACAACATTATCACAAGGTATATCACCAAACACATAAAAATTTATCCCTAACAATCAAGGAAAAATAATATAAAATCAAGTAACAAAAATCCATAAATATCTCAATGATTCTTAGTATAAGACTCCAATCCATCACTAGGAGCATAATGAATAACAAGGAACTAAATTAATTTCAAAAATAAGGATAATCATTCATGTTTAGACATCACTAAGGTACAACCACATAGATATCAAGAAAAGGAAACCATTATCACATTATCAAACCACAAATGTCCCAAATCGTGCTACAAAATAGATCAAATATAAAGATTCCAAAAAGCCCACCAATATCTCCAAGACAAAAGTTTTCTAAAATTGATAATACATAAAAAGGGAAAACTCAAGTAGTTTCTAATATGATGTTAGAAATAAAAAGCTGGATCAATATCAACCACATCTGGAAATCGATAGATAACATCTCTTGCACTGTGTGAAAATCTTCACACTAATGCCTATATCTGGAGCCTTGTTATCTTCAAGAATCTACTACCCCATATTCAAAAATGGATGATCCCATCTGAAACTTCTCTTTCTAGTCTCCCAACTTATATAACCTCTTTAGGAGACCCAAATAGCCACGTCATTTACAAAATATCATATCTTTCTAACACATCCTCTTAGAATGGATAGGTTCTCCACACTAGAAACAAAAAATTGGCCTCTTCTTTTCCTGAGTGGGCTTTTCTTTATCAACCATTGAAGAGGCCTTCTTCTCTAATGGTCCCTTTAATAGATTTGCTTCAGCTGAAAAATGCCTATTGAGAATCTCCAAATAAGTGATCAACCAGGTCGTAGGCATGATGGTTAAGTGGTATGGTTGAAGAACATTCATAAAATAGATATCCTTAATAATTTCATCACCAGCAAGGCCTTGTATGAAACATATCAAATGTGAGAATTTCTTAGCATACTCTACAACTGATATCTCATCTTGACCAAAACCCATGTACATAGAAAATTTCTACTTATTTACTTCCTTAGGATACTTCCACCGAAGGAATTTTGAGTTGAATAATTTTTAAAAATTTATTTCATGTAGATAATAGGGAATCACAACGTCCCATCACTCTTGTCTATGTCCCATAAATAAAGAGTTGATATACATGACGTTTAGAGCATCAAGAGACTTCATAGAATCAAAAATATCATCAACTTATTCATGCCACTTTATTTCTTTAGGAGAACCGTGTTCTCACTTATAATAAGGTGTATGAAAATCCAAGAATTCAAGGATGGGGTTTAGAGGATGTATGGTCTCTGGATCCACTGCTCAATATAGAGTTTGTGTAGAGTCATCAATAAGAGATTCCATTTTTTTTAAACATGAAGGACCGCTCCCAAAACCCCAAGTAATGAATGAAAATTATATCTTTGATGTAAAATTTTATGGGGTACATTTTTGTTCAACATTAATCATAATAATATTAACTTAGGCATCAAAAAACACTCAAATAGGGCACAAAATATTTTAAACAAATTCGCAACCCAAATTTGTCAAATAATCATTGATTTCAATGCACATAATATTTCATTATTTATAAAACATTACTCTTTCCTTTAAAAATGAGAAAACCTATGATAAATCCATTTTAAAATTTTCAGAAATACTTTACCATCTCATTGAAACTTTTCCATGATTTTAAAAACATTAATCTCATTATCTAATTATCAAACCCATTTCTATTTCAAGCCTATTAGCACAGAAATTTATTCCTAAAATATTTCGTTTACATATAATCAAATATTCCTTGAAAATATGTTTTCCAAACCAAACATTTCATAAAATTAACTTTTTGGTTATTTAAAAAATTTCTCAATGAACTCAATCAAAAAAAAAATTAAGAAACATTTTTGTTTTATAAAGGGGTTTAAAATTATAAATAATGGATTAAAGATTAAATGACCAAAAAAGAGCATGAAACAAATAAAATTCATAACCCTCCTAACTAACCTCACACAAGTAAAGTCACCTAGAAGAAAATTGACAAGGATTCAAGTTTAAAACCATGTTAGAACTATTAATTGATTTTTAATATGGAATAGTTAAGAAAATACCAATGTCACAACTATTTGTGGATGGATTTCCCGATAAGACACATTAATTTCTCACAGTTTACCAGACCATGGAAACATGGTGCGACTATGGTCATCCTTCCATTTCAGTTTCTAAACTCATAAGAAATTCCCCAAATCAAAGATAGTCTCATTAGGAATATTAATCTCATATTTCATCAGGAAACCAATAAATCAAAATAAATACTAAAGTACCCACATCCTTTGCCACTCAAGTATCATCTTGAAGAGGTGGTGATCAAGTACCCACTTATGAATTTTCTCTTGAGTCCTGACACATTCTTAATCATCTTTCTACCATGAATTACCCTAAATAATATAAGGGATCTTAGGTAAAAGTGATTTATTTTACAGAAATTCCTACTTTGATACCATTTATAACAAACCAACCTAGAATACCATCCAAACTAATATTTGATCTGATTCACCCCTAACCCAAAGAGTATTCCTGATCTCCATGGGCTGATGATAAGTACCTAGGAATCAGGAAATAATCATTGGGAATTATTTCATCCAAAAAAGATTATATTAAATAAATTAAACTAGGGAAACATCATCATATACAGTCATCAATATATTCATATCATGTACAAGGAGTTGATAAAAAACCAAAAAAAATAGAGCTGCCAAAAACCCATCTCTTGGTGGTCCACGACCACCCACCATATCCAAATTCTCCCACCATATCCAAATTCTCCCACCCTTAGTCATCCTAACTCAAAACCACAGAGGAATATGAGATGATGAACACCTGCTATAAGATCATAAAAGCATTAAACACTAAATGGTATAATCAGGGTGTGAGCTAAAGATCCCTATAGCATTCCACCAACGATTCTATACAGTTACTTTATAAGGTAAGAAAAATATTCTAAAATTTGAGTAAAATAAAGAGAGTGTGAGGCTTAGTTTTAAAATATATATCTAAAAATTTACAAATAATTTATCAAACCAAACCTATAAAACATTCCATTTCACTATTTAAAAACTAAACATTTTCATGAATAGATTTGAAAACCATTTCACAAGCTAGATTAATATCAGACAAGAAAGGTAAGAAAATGAACCTAATATCAATAGTTGTATAAGAGTCAATATAATAGATTCAAAGTTAATAATAAAGATAAATAGATTAATTAAGAGTAGTAATCAATCAAGAAAGGAAACTCCAGTGCCAAGTAGTGACAAAGAATAATGTCATGTATCAAGTATCAAGTATATGTATGTCATCGTTGTAACCTAGGATTAATAGAGATTTCACCATATAATATATAATCAAAAATTATTATGACTAATCATCGGTCTTATATCTAGTCTTATTGGGTCTCAAAAAAACTAGTTCCATGTACACCCACTTTATTAGTCGCGTGTCCATAGACTGAACCTTTTATGTTTTCTATGGATCCACTAGATGATTTGTGAGTCTACTAATGAAGAATATATCTTGGTCATCCCATATAACTATCCAGTTTCCCATGAATAATCGAAATTGGTGTGTGATATAATCAAGTTATGAGGATCAAAATAGGGATCCTTATCAATATAAATCATGGGGTCGAGCCCTAAACATTTCAATTATGAGATCATGCCTTTAAATCACATCTCACTCTCACCCCTAAACTCCCTAAAATAAAATAATACCTTTTTCAAAAACCAATTATGGGAAGTACAAGATAAAAAAAATAACAATAAGGGATTAATAAATGAGATAATTACCATAAAGTTCCAATAACGCAATCAATAATCATCAATTGAAATTCAAAACCTTTTATACAATTCATTATTCAAAAGGGTAATAATACCTTCGTACATTCACAAATCAATATAATAATGAAAAATAGGCCTTTAAAATATTCATTTCATTAAAAGAAACCCCAAATGATTCAAATTAAGTATTACAAAGTTAAATGGTTTTAATACATTAAGAAACATTGGTTTACACCCTCTTTACATGTGAACAAAGTACTCATTTCAAATAACCCTAGAACACACATTCTAAAACAACGGCAACATCATTCAAAGAGGATTCCAGTTCATTTAAAAAATTCAAGAATTTGAAACCATTTAGAAAACTTTAAATAATTCAAATCATTTCATTAAATTTAAATCATTTCACTTTAGAAATTAAAATAGGGCCTAAACCATCAATTTCCATAAGGTAACCTTCAAAACTCTTTTAAAGGTAATTGAAATAAAAATAGAATCCATAAATTTATAAAACCATGAGAAGTAAGACATTCCATGTTCAATTTATTTAAAATAGTATCAAAGAGTATTTCATATGGGAATTTAAAATAAAAAATTATATATCATGTATTGGAAGGAGGCACATATATGTATAGATTATCAAGAAACAATGAATTAAAAAATTAAGGAAAAGAATAGAAATAGATACATCAAAAATCCTAGATTTAACCTCAATGGATCTAAGATGTGTCTCCTTCAATAGATATCACACAATCTAGGAGGATAGATCTCAAGGGAAAATATAAAAACTATAGATCCACAATTCTACATCAATCATTCAAGATCCAATTAAACACAAGGCCATCATAAACTCTAGGAAAAAGGAATAAAAAGAATAATATAGATTAAATACCATGGAGAAATTAACTCGCCAAAAAAGGATCACCGCTTTGATTTGAACATTGATCCACTAAGAAACAAGAATGGGAGAGAAAAAATGCCTCTGTAGGGATCCTAAAATCCAATGGAATGAATTTGGTTTGAGTGGGAGAATTTGGGGTTAATTATGATGGTTTTAGGATTTTAATTAAAATTTTCATCACATTAAAATCCTATTACACATATTCCTAGGTAGGGTCAAACATTTAGTACTAAATGTGTGCCTAATCATGTTCCCTATATATAGCCCCTGGAAGTGATGCATGGTTAGGCTGCATAGTTAGTTTATCCTCGAACCAACCTTGTGACCCCTTGTGTCTAGGTTTCATGGTTTGGTTTCATGGATTGTATAACCATGAGAAAACCATGCTCCCCTACCTGGGATTCTAGAAATTTTTATAGTTTTTCTTCATGGTTTTTCAAACAATGCACCAACCGTGCACAGGCATAGAAACCTTAAAAAAATCCTAAAACACCATAAATAACCTATGAAGAGATACAATAATTAGATAATCAAATTAGTGGGTAAAAACACGTAAAAATAGGTAAAGGGATTTTACATGCCCATGAAATTTTGGTAACCTAGAAATAAAGTCTATATAATGTTCCTCCCAATCTATGGAGGGTATCTCTAAAGGATGGAGGAGCCAAGTTGTGGTGGGAGTTGAATATTTGTAATACAATAATATGTTTCACCGATAAAAAAATATAATATGTTTCATTTCATTATATCCTAATAAAAATTTATAGTTAATAGGTAATAATTTCTTTAAAAACTAATGTTACCCCCTTAGGGAGTATTATGAAACTATATCAACAACTTGGGTAGCCATTGGGGGGAAGAAAAAATGACTTAATGATAGTGGTATTTAAAGTAACCCTAGAAATAATCACAGATTGGGTGAGTGATCCTCATAATATGAATATCATATAATACATTAATTATTGGAAATATTATGGAGTCCTTGGTGAGGATGTTTCACTCCTCCAACACTACAAAAAATAGAACAGAGGTCATACAACAACATAATTCCACTAATATAATGAATCAACCACTATATTATTATATCCATGTTTAAATTTATCCTAAAATTGGTATCCCAATTGCTTATCAATCCAAAATTTATAGTATGTTGATGTTATAAATTGATGTAAAAAAACATGAGGCCTTGATGGTCGAAGAAAAATGTGAAAGGGAGGCCCAAAAGATAAGTCCTCAAATAGTTAATGGAGAAAACTAGGTCCATAATTGATTTCACATATGTTTTATTGGATAGAGTTGTGCCTACCATTTATTTATTGATGTAGGGAATCTAATGCCTATTTTACAGGAGTACATCTCCCAAAACATGACTAGAAGTGTCACATTCAATTTGAAGAGAACTGGAAAATCATGAAGTGCTAACATCAAGGTTGTGGTTACCAACTGTTTCAAGTGGTAAAAATATTTTTGGGTAGCTAACGACCAAAAAACCCCATCTGTTCCTATCAAAGTAGTGATTCGATGAAAAATTCTCTAATAAACATTTATAAATTTTTTCATACCCCATAAGGCCTAAAATTCACCGAACACCCATGGGGAGTAAGGATAGGCCTAGTCCAAAACTACATGGACTTTATAGGGATCCATAGAAACCTCTGTTTGTGATATGACATATCCTAGATATTCCACCTTCCACTAAGGGAAAAGGCATTTCTTATGGTTGGATACAAAATAATGGCCCTAGAGTAACTACAAAAAAACGTAGAGGTGTGTGTGGTGAAACTTATAATAACAATTGTGGACCAAAATGTCGTCAAAATATATTTATAAAATCTTATGATGTAAAGGGAATAAAAAATCATTTATAGTGGCCTAAAAATTGAGGGAGTGTTGATTAATCCAAAAGGAATAACCAAAAAATCATAGAATCCACTATGACTATGGAACACCATATTTTCCATGTCCTTCACCTATATATTAATCTGATGATACCCATATTTCAATTCAATCTGAAAAATATAATCTTGATAACACACATCATCAAGAAACTCATTCACTATTGGGATGGAAAATTTATCTGGAATAGTCATGTGGATTAGGGATTTCAAATAAACAAATATCCCAATATCCACTTTTTTACCCAAAAAATGTATAAGAATATACCCTTGAAATATGACATATAATCCAATAATGTAACATATTATCCACTTTATTTTCAACTTCTATTTTCAGAAATAGGGGATAAAGATAGGGCCTCACTAGTATTGTAACTTCACCCTGTTCTAATTTGATCATATGTACAAATTTCTAAGTTGGAGACAATACCCAAGTTTCAGTGATAAGTCCCTTTAATTCTGACAAAAAATAGTCTTATAATAGGAATTATAACTGAGAAGATAGACTCCTATGTCTATTAGAATCCCTACTACCCAATAATAATATTTTTGGCACTTGAGATATTACTTAGAGGTCCATCCTAACAAATTTGAAGTCATGTTGAAGGAACATCCAAATCCCTAGAGGAAATAATTTTTGTCCCCAATAATAAATCACATTATCATTGTTCCCCAAATGATAATTACTTTCCCAAGTTTTTTGTAGACTGGAAATCCCTAGAGTGAAGTTCAGTCCACCAAACTCAAGAATATGAACATTGATGATATATGAAAATTTTCCCTTAACCAACGGTAACATATGGAACAAACCTTGAGTTATTATATAGTTCCCATATCTAAGTTTAACACCCATAATAGTAGTTGGTTTCACAGTTTAGTGGAGAATCGTAACCAATAATGTGATGTGATATTCGTAGTATCCCCACTATCCAACATAACCAATATCATAATTACCAAAAGCCATCCCTCCACATATATGGATGGAACTTCACTAGTGTTAACAGTACTAACAAAATAAAGAGGTTACGAATCTTGGAAATCATCCAATATACATTTTTTATTGTCTGGATTGACTACAACCTCCTGGAGCACCTAATTGGTGCATCCCACTTCATCATCCTTTGTGTCAAAAACCCTCCTTACCCAAAAGAAAGAACATTAATTTTGAATCAGTTCACTTATGCAATGGATTGTAAGGAATTCCACACCAGAAACATAATCCTCATTCTCTACAATCCTTCAATTCCTAAGTAATAAGATCAAAAATTCCACATCCTCTTATGTTTGGATTTTTATGTAGATCTAGTCATGGACCTCCCATAATTCTATCCTCTCAATTGATGATTCATGTCATTGTCCCACCCTATAAAGGAGGACTCGTCTAATTAAAAGGCTATAAGGGTTCCCATCACATAAATTTATGATAACTTGAGTATGTACTCTATGATACTAAAAGGTCATGTACCTCATGACAGTAAGTCCAACATTCCTTTCCATTCTCAACCCCTATAATCGAGTGTCACGATTATGTATTTTTCACCCAAAATTTTACATCCTATTGTAATATGTATAAAAATATCCAATATATTTCTATGTTAGTTTCCAAGGAACCAAATAGGATATATACTAAAACTTCTTAATGTATTCTAAATTTGTTGCTTTCATGTTTAATGGTGAAAATTCCTCATAAAGATTTTATTTTTCAATTACATTAAATCTTTCAATGAACTCCTCCTTAAATAACACCCAAGAAACATTCAGATTCACTTCTTCAATCACTGTAAACTAATGTATATAAATACCTTCCATGATAACCTCAATGAGGGACAATTTTAAGTTATTAGGAGTCAAATTTACTTAAAAATATAGATCATCTCTATTAAGTCATACCCATGGATATATTTCCTTGAAAATTGAAATTTTAACACATATTACAGATTGAATTGAATCCTTTAATATTTACAGGATTATCCAATGACCTACATGATGAGACTTTCAAATTCTCTCCAATAGAGATCACACCATAATTCACTCTATATATCTATTGTTTCACTGTTGGTTTTTCATCCTCACGTAATTGTTACTTCTCCAAATGGTGCACTATATAGTAGTAAAACATAGTTTGATAGCTGGTCTTTATTATCCAATATTTATAATCAAAGTCAGATCATTTTCAAACTTATCCCATTCTCTAATGGAATTATGTAAATATAGAAATATAATTAATAAAATTAGTAACTTTTGATTGAACATAACTCAAACACTACACCATGCTATCGAATCAAACTTAGTGTTGAGTATCCATGAAAATGATGAATCTAGAAGTTCAAAAAAATTAAGTTACCAATTCTAAAAAAATATGTAATGATATATAATAAATTAAGCTTCTAGAATAAATTAGGAGGTGAGGAAGGAGAAAAAAATGAGCAACTTCAAGTGAGACATTACTCTCCTGACCAAGTCATTCAGTTGTAGACTAATATAAAATATCCCCCACCCTTTTTCTCTCTATCACCTTCACTCCCATTTATTCTCAAGTTTCCCTCTCTCATGTAGGCCAGATAGATATATTCCTCTATTAAGATCCTTTATTCTTTCCAAGAATATATATTCCAATACCCAGGTTTATCTCGAGTTGCAACACACAACATGCTCTGTAAAGATAATTCCTCTTTATCTTTAATAAAAATATCACCATTGATAAATCCAATTCATGTGTCAGGTAATTCATCTCAATAACCATTAATTTTAGTGATTAATAAGATATCAACATTTCATTATATATTAGAACACATCCTAGTCCCTTATTAGATGCATTATAATTGATCACAAACCCTAGACCATTATAGGGTAGTGTGAGTACATGTGAACTAACAAAAATTCTCTCCAAATGCTTAAAATTTTATTCATGTTTATTAGTCTAAAGGAACATGAATCCCTTAAGTTTTAACTTAGTCATTGGATTAGAAAAAGATGATAAATTATTCAAAAAAAATTGACAACATATATCTAATCGTGGAAAACTATAGATCTCAATCAAGTGGATGGTCTTGTCCAATGTTCAAGGGATTCCATCCTGAAAGGATTTAATGATATACCCTTCTTTTTTATCATGTTTCCCAATAATGATGTTTCCAACAATAATAATTCCAACTTTATAAATTTTTTATATAGTTTCCCCTCTCTAATGGTCTTGAGAATAATTATCAATTGATCTTCATGATCCTCCATAAATATGGAGTATATAAGAAAACCATCTATAAAGACTAATAAAAATTGATCAAGGTATTATACAAGGTCTATATTAATTAAATATATCATGATTTTAGGGGAATTTGTAAGTCCAAATTGAATCACTATAAATTCGGTATTTTCATACCTCATATAGACAGTTTTATTTATAATGTCTTCACTTTTTTTCCTCATTTGATAGTATCTAGAATGATGTTTAATCATTGAGAAGTATTTTGGTCCTCATAATAGATCAAAAAAATCATTAATGCAAGGTAGAGGATACTTATTTATGATCTTTATCTATTTATATTCATGAAAATTAATGTATATTTTTATTGATTCATATTTATTTTTAATGAAAAGAAAAGGTTCACTCTATAGTGACACACTTTTCTAAATGAATCCCATATCAAGATTATCTAGTATTTTATTCTTAAATTCATGTATCTAAATTGGGGAAATTAAATAAGAAGTATTTAAATTATGTGTAGAACCAAGTATGAGTTCTATTTAAAACATAGCTACATGATTCAGAGAAATACCAGGAAACTATTTAGGAACAAATTGATAAACTCATGTATAATAGTCATATATTAAATACTGAGTGTATCCCCATCCATCCAAGATAAATTACCTACGTAAAAAGGAATCAAATCCCATAAAATGGATGTAATTTATATTATAAGAACATATTTATCATTACACTAATAAATGATCAAAGGATCATTCAAAATATGAAATGTGGCATCCCTTCCTTGTAAATTTATACAAGAATGATATATAAATATTTTATATATTCTTAAAATAAAATAAAATTATAATAAATAAATAATAACAATATTTTAATAGGGATCATTTTTACAAAAATTAACATGAAATATCAAACTCTAGAGCAAAGGATAAGTGATCATTAATTATTATGATATTTTTTAGTTATTTATATAGGATATGACCTTCCTTGTTCTAGGAGTTAGCCTCTAGATTATAGTAATGACTTAAATAATTCCCAAGCTCTCCTTATATAAGACATTGAACTATAAATGATACCTCGAGATATACATTATTTACCTCCATTAAACTCTTCATTTTTCCTCAGTAATTACTTTCTATATTATATTCATTTTCACACAAAAAACTTCTTCCCTTTACTTTGATGCATTTCCCTAGGTTCTTCTTCTAACATTCTAAACACATAAGAAATTAAACCTCTTTTCATGTATGGTCTTTATCAACCAATCTCCCATGAAACTCCATTTTTCTCTTATTATGTGTGTTAGGAAACATACCCAAATGTGGGTTTTAATCATATATATAGATATTTAGTTAATAATAATCATAATATTTCACATAATATATCAAATTTTATTTGGTTTATCTTGAGGAAAATCAATCAATTTTCCATCACAATAAGTGTTAACACAATTAATCTTGATTCCAATGATAGTCTAAAATAAAAAATCATTGTATAACGAACAATAATCACAGTGAGTAATCATATAATAATGAAAAATAATTCAATGGATTTATAAATCAAGAAACATTATTTCCAAACTATGAAATATTAATTTCATCCCATATCACTATGGATTATCATAGGTAGTCAAAGATTCTATCATCTTATTTATCATATTGGTCCATAAATAAAACATGAATTGATCCAATCATATCCTAAAAGAGTGTATAGATGGGTATGTAGTCTTAGAATCACTCATATTACACCATTTATGATCAAGTTAATACCCAATACACCCATTCTAGAGTTGTAACCCTAGTTGCATATATTTCATAGCCACATCCAACTAGTAGCATCCAAACATGGATTTATATTCAAGGAAAATCACAAAAATATTTACTTTAATAATGAATAGGTATTTTATACATCACATAGATTTATCCCTATGGTTTTAAATAAATCTATTTAATCCTAATATCCAAAAATAACTAAGCATTAATTTGATGAAAAAAAGGTGACCCAAACATTCCATAAAAAACATTACATCATTTTATATGACTATTCAATGAATCTCATAACAATATAGGTCTTGGAACTATAATTTTTTAGTGTCTTTGATGAATAGATACATAATTCTCTTATTTAATGAATTATCTTCAACACCTTTAAAAAATATCTTCCCAAATAGTTCACTTAATAGTCATACCCTACTTAAAACCATTCCTAATAACATAATGAATGGAAACATAAGAAAGGGGTAGAATAGATACTCAGTAAGCGTAAAAATTTAATACATCATTCAATTATTATAAATAATCATTTCATGAGCATAAGGGTATAATGATATGATATTAACATTTTAAAATCATACCCTGTAATTCATATATCATATTCAGGGCATAAGGCTTTAAAAGATCTTAAGACACTAATCCTTAAAGAAAAAAAAGTCCATGATCCATGAGATAATATCATAAACATAAGAATATGTTATATATAGTGGAATATAATGTGTTTAAAAATCATAATTATAGAAATATTATGTCAAGGAAACCTGCTAGGACATTCATCACATGTTAATCGTGGGCTAACCACCCATATATGTGCTTCAGGATTGGGATAACAACTCATGTACACTATTTTGTGCCTGGGAAAACCCCATGTGTACCCTTTAAGATCATAAACCATTAATAATTACCTAATGTATTCTAGGGATATGATGGACCCACCAATCACATAATCATAAATCTTTCATATTTATTCCATAAGATCTTCATTTCTTCATAAATTAACCTATGAAAAAGGAAGTGAGTTTCTTCAATATTTGATCATCATAATAAACAATTATCCAGTGAAATAATACTGATGGTATCATTGGATTATATCCTTAATAAATAATATTAAAAAAATATGTATTTTCTATAGATGAAAATACCATTAATAGGTCACCAAAACATTTTTTGAAGAAAACGCACTTTTTATTTTGAAATCACAGATTTTAAAATAAAAAATATCGAGAATATTTATAAAACCAATATATTTAAAATGATCCAGGAAAACTTTTATATTAATATTCAATGTAAATATTATTCCTGATATTAGTAAAATTCATTCATGTAATAAACATTAAAACAGATATTCAGTTCATACCGTTGGTAAAAAGAACCTCATTCTAAAAAGGATAAGAATATTTCCTATAATTTTTTTATAAAAAACAAAAATGGATAAAATGTATTTAATAAATCATTTTGGAATTCAAAAATATTTTTAGAAACAATTAAATGAAATTATCGATGTTAAAGAATAATATTTCTAATTGAATAGAAAAAAATGTCATTTCTCATTTAAGAAAATTATTTTTACAGATAGAAAAATTAAAGGGAAAATTTTGAAATCTATAGAAATAAAAAAAAGGAGAAGAAAATAATTAACATTTTTGAGAGATAAAACATATACATTCATCATTAGAATTTTTATCATAATCATTACTAGTAAAAAGGTATAGAATAACACAAATACCATGTCACTTTGGTAACTTTGGAATCATAAAAGACTTGAAATAAATAACCTTAACTGAAACATTAAATATGATGAATAATAATTGATTAATTATATAATATATTAATGTTTAATCATAAAAACCACACAAAATAAACTTTTAGTTAATAGGACACATGTCTCACATAAATAAAAGTGAGATGAGAAACCCTTACCTCAGGTTCAACTATCTTATTAAGTGTCTATTAAACTTCTATATAATAAGATTACATTTATTTTAATTATATAATATAATCATATTAATTCAAATTATTCCATACATTGTATACTAATAATGTATTATCACCAAGTATCTAGAAATACTACATTATCATCATCATTTCATAGGTTAAATATTTCAGTTTTCATATATGTTTCAATTCACTAGTTAATGTCATGAACTATCTCAAATACCCTAGTGCACCGATACCCAAGATCGTCTTCTCATAGCCTTAAAGGTGATCCAAATAACTATGGGTTGGAAAATACTGCCTTTAATAATACAAGAATAAATAAGAAATTATTTTTTAACAAAAAAACAGCAGAAGATAAATGATACAAGTCTGTATATCAACACTTTTAAAGTAGATAGTAAAAAATAGAAACAAACACATAAAAATACTCAAATATTACATAATCAAGGACAAAATAATTGTTAATAGAAAAATCTCATACATACCATGTAGTAGTAGGATCACATATACCCTAGTCATCGATATCACTTCAGGTCCTAAGGATCAAGAACATCCACCACCTCCATGTGTCACTTTCCCTTTATTTGGACCTAGAAAAATATAATCAGCAAACACTTGAAGGAAAAGGTTGGGTGTGGGTTATAAAGCCCATAAGGGTATCACTAAGTGTTTTATAAGTAATTCTATAACAATTAAAACATTTATACTTTATATTTAAAAAAACAAGCAATGGCTCAGAATTTATATATTTTTTAAGAAACATGCTTTCAAATAAAAATATGAAAGATATATCAAAACCTAATTAAATTAGAATTTTATATAATATATTTATATAAAATAGTTATCATGAATAAAATAGTTCATAATAAATGGAATGTAATCATAAAATCAAAACATATCATATAACCATGTAATAATCCATGTGGTATATTAGTTTCTAAAAAATAGGATCCTCACACATTTCAATCATCATTATGTATCAAGATAGGTGTGCACACCCAAATTAACACCCCATTAAAGGATCCAATTATGGTAAATCGTTACAAATTTGGTTTAGTTGGTGTTTTCATCATTGATCCATTACTAGGGAGTCATATTCCTAGTGTTCTTGTCCTAATTACCACTAAATAACTAGGTTCACATGTGATTTAATCGATAAACCAATCAATATTTTTTACAAATCATTCATTTCAAATCATTTCATCAATCACAATTCAATTTCACAACTTTTACATTTCAACATTCATTTTCATTTCAAACCAAATCATAGGTTTTTAGCAAATTCATTTCATTTAAAATCACATTTTAATTTAATCCATGTTTCTCAAGAATTAATGTTCAATAATTTCATCAAATAATGTTTCAAACCAATCCATCATTTTCTCAAAATCATCTAACAATTTCAATTCTATTGAAATTGGGGGTTTTCAAAAATTCTATGCCCTTTTTAAATAAAAATTTAAATCATCTAAAATATGGGTTTTTAAATTATTTAAAAATTCATTTCAAATAAAAAAAATAGATATTTTCAATTTTAGGGTGAATCCTCATGGAACCACCTACCTTTAATCAAGAGATCAAACGATCAACACCTATAATGGGGAATGCCAATGAAGAATTAAGGTGATGGAGATCAAGGAATCAAAATAAGAATAAAGATACATAAAATTAGAGATTAGATAAATCAATAACATGAATATCTATCACTCTCAAAGGAGGATTGAAAGGGATATTGAGAGAAACCAAAAGAGAGGAGATCCACTTATTGTTATGAGATCCAACTAGATCATTGGAACTTTGATCTCCCGAGAGAAGAGGGAAGAGTCAAAATCACTTCTTGAGAGGATTCATGGAAATTATAATCATACTAGGGTTTAATGAAAGTTATTGGTGGTTAAATTGGGGGGGTTCATGGGATTTAAAAATAATTTTTGGGGGAATTAAAAGCCATGAATACTATTTACCAGAGAGGTTATACGGTTATTAGTTACCATGTGAATTAAATTTTCTCCCTGCTAAACTTCATGATGGGGTGGATAGATTTCTTGAATTTTTACATTAAATATTCACCAACCATAAAACACTCATTTTCCAATCATTCCTGGTTTGGAGGGGTATCGACACCGTTTGGAAAAACTATGCACCAACCTTGCACCACCCACCAAACCTTTACAATAGAGTACATAGTTTTCTAGGACAAACTGTATTGGTTTCCATTACCATGAGCGAACTATGAACAGCCCCATGGGATTCAAAAAAATCCAATTTTTTCCCAAAACAACCAAATATGAGACCCAAACAAAGGGAAAAACAATGGTCAAGAAGTACCTAAAAGAAGGTAATGGGAAGTTATAACCTCCCCACCATAAAAACTTTTTTTCCAAAGAAACCCTATCAAGAAAGCTTCATGTCAAGGAGATGAGGAACCTTCTTTATAATTAGTGCCTCAAGCTCCCATGTGTCATGATAATTTGAAAAATGCTTTTACAGCACACATATCAAAGGTATTTGCTTCCCATGAAGGGCCATTTTATCATAATCAACAATCCTAACTTGATGCTCAGTCAAAGATAAATTAGGTTAGACATCCAGATCTTCCTAGTTCAAGACATGAGAAGGTTCTGAAAAATATTTTTGATGTTATAATACATGAAACACATTTTCGATCAACTTAAACTATGGTTGAAGTGACAAATGGTAATCCTCTATCCCCACCCACTGAATAATATCAAAGGGACCTATAAACCAGTATAATCATTCTCTATTTTCCAATACTTATATGACCCAAACGAGGTGAAACTCTCAAAAACACCTATTGACCAACTAAAAACTATAATTTTATCAATGATGATCAACATAAGACTTATATCATCTATATGAAATTACCATTCTCTGATGAATCAATTGAATATTTTCCATTGTATCTTGGACCAAACTCAGTTCGACGAAGAAATATTCACCAATCTTAAACCAAAAAAACATAGATTTACATGGAATTCCATTCCCATAATCAAAAAGGATCCATATTGATAGAGTACTAGTAACTATTATTATAGGAAAACATAACTAGTCCAAAATGTTCATCCCAAGATCTACCAAATCCATTAATTCATGCATATAGAATATCCTCCAGAATCTATATAGCACATTCGGTCTATAAATTCATTTGAAAATGATATGTTGTACTCAAATATACTTGGGATCACATTGCCACCTGAAGGCCTCACCAAAATTGAGATGTAAAATGAGTATTCTTATCAGAGACTATAAAAGATAGAAATCCATGAAATATAATGATAAATTTCACATAGAGACAACCTAATTCTTCAATATTTTTTTATCTCAAATAGGTATAAAGTGAGCCATTTTTTTCTTTTTATCAGTCACAGCTCATATCGCATACTATATATAAGTTATTCGAGACAACCAACCCATAAAATTCATAGAAATGTCATTCCAATTCCAAGTCGGTATTGGAAGTGTCTTAAGAAAACCAAAAGTTCCTTATTTCTCTTATATTACCTGTTTGAAAGTATAACAACTAGAAAAAAAATTAGTGATGTATCATCTCATACCTAGAAATTAGAATCATCATTTCAATTCATAGAACATATTCATTGTTTGGGGGTTCATTACCCACTAGGAATTATGAAAATCCCTAACGAAAACCATTCTCATAGGAAAAGTCACAACATACCAGTTCCAAAAACATAGGAAACCCTCATATGATAATGAACACTGGAAAATGGTCTCTACACTATAAAGATAGTCCCAAATTCTAGGGAATTCAACATCAATATTCTTCTCATGAAGAACCATCTTGATAAGAGTTGAGGTCATCTAAACATTTTTCAAAATAAACTTGGTCACATCCTCTTAGGCTCCCAAATGAAACTAATAAAATAGATCCATATTATGTCACACTTTATATTATTATTTCACAACCTAGTTCATAATCTTCAAGTTTAATGCATCAGTAACATCATTCCCCTTACTAGGTGTGTATGAATTTTTTAAATCAAAATATTTTAGGTACTCCAACCAATGCCTCTATTATAGTTTAAAATATTTTTAAGAGAAGATATAACTCCATATTTTGTGTCCATAATAAATATTTAACTTTTCTCTGAAAAGTTAATGTCTCTAACTCTTAAGATCATGCATCATAGTTGTGAGTTCAAGATCATGGGTCAGGTAGTTATTCAAATGTTTCTTAAGATATTTGGAACTATAGGCTACCACATGACCACATTTCATGATAAAATAGCCCAAAACATAACTTGATGCATCAAAAAAGATCACATAGCCCTACCCAGCTTCTAGAAGGTTCAACACAGGTGTATAAGTCAAAAGAAATTTTAGCTCAACAAAAGAACTCTATCATATCTCATCCTCTAAGAAATACACTCCCTTTTGAGTGAGAGTAGTCATCAGAGTAATCATCTTCATGTAATATTTAATGATACTTCTCTATTACCCCACCAAAATCAAGAATCTCTGAATATCAAAAAATTTACATGGTTGTTCCCATGTCATAATATCCTTCACCTTTTCAGAATCAACTAAGATACCATGTTCTGAGGACATGTGTCCCAATAACTTCACTTCTTGAATCAAGAAATTATTCATTTAAAACTTTATGTAAAGTAAGTGATTTCTCATGATTTTAAGAACTTCTCTCAAATAACACAAATGATCCACCTTAGACATAGATTAAACCAATATTTCATCCACAAATACTTCCATCAAGTAATCAAGGTAGGCATGGAATATCATGTTCATCAATTCCATAAAAATTATTAGAGTAGTGGTAAAACTAAATGGATTAATAATATACTCATAATGGATATAATTACTCTTTAATGTGGTCTTCGAGATGTCATATTTCTTAATTATGAACTGTTGATAACCATATCAAAGATCATTCTTCTAAAACCACTTTTCCCCATTTAAATGGCCAAAAAGATCATCAATACATGAAAATGGATACTTTTATTTTCCATAACTTGAGTTATTATTCTATAATAAACACATATTTAAAGTGTTTAATTAGCTTTCATTTATAAAATAACATTCTCTTTATGGAATCCTGCCTTTTTATTACATAACATTTAATTACATTATACAAATAGAGGAACTTTTAAAGTTTAGTTTCATGGAAAAAAGGTACATAATACCTGAAAAAATAAAACATTATACTAAACAACTTGAAAGGATTATTCATTGGTTCATCCTAAGTACTTTTACTACATCTCATAACCTGGGGACATACATAAAAGGAAAGGGTGAGCATAAGGCCCAGTAAGGGAATAATAAAGGGAAATAGTTTACATGTGATCTTGATGAAAATAAATAAGAATATGAGAAATGTAATTATGGAATGAGAAATAAAAAATGATTCATATCATTATAAAGATAAAATTAATCACAACATGTAAATGTGTCTAAAATATTTAATTTATACATTCATAATCATATCACCAAGGTTAATCACCAAGGTGTCAAAAAAATTACCAAGGTTATTCGCCAATGTATTGTATAACATGTCATCTCTAGATATTAAATTATTTACCCAATACATTAGGATGTTATCAGGGTTCACACTTAATATGTATTAATTAATTTGAGACACAAATATTATAATAAAACATTTCAAAAATATCTTTTTTAAAATAAAATAAATGTGTTTCATATTAAAAAACATGTCATTTTAAAAAGTTCTTAAAGGCAAGATCATTATGTCATTTTTAACCCATGAAAAGTGAATAAGGGTTTCATATATGTTAATACATGAATAAAATAAATCATTTTTTCATATAGTTGAATACCCCTTGAAAATAAAGAGGTTTAGGTATTCACAAAAGAAAATAAAATAGAGTTTATTAAGGATAAAAGAAAAATTTTGGGAAGTAAATCTGGCAACCTAATGGGTATAAAACATGGTTTTAGAAAATGGTAAAATGAGAGGGAACAATGGTACCCCACTTAAAAAATAATCTTATTACAATAAAAGGATGAAATTAATTGGACCAGAGAACTTGTTTTTTAAATTTGAATACATACCACATAAAGAGGGAACTTGAATGGAAAAGTGAAGTGGAAATTTCCCTTACCTTGAAGAGTTCCTCATAAAACATGAGGATTAGGATCTTGGGGGCTTGAGAACACATTTGGAGGACTAATTGGGAGTTAAAAATACTATATATTCATGTAGGATGTATTTTTAGTGAAACTAAATAGAGAAATGTGTGGGTATTTATAACAAAAGTGGAGGATTTGTTTATTAATTTCCAAATATAGTCCTTGGAAACATTGGTTGTAGAAAATGAAAAACCACGGGCTTGACCATGGTATTTTCCCATGGTTTCGGAATATTGGGTAATAGTTTATGTTATTTTAATCCAAAATAGCCAATTGTAATTTTATATTACTAGTTTTAGTAGGGAAAAGTAATGTTTTGACAAAATATTATTTTTATTGTTAAAGTTTCCATTTTAGACATTAGAAATTAACTTATAGGTTTGTAAATTCACTAAAATCTATTAAAAGAATTCATATTAAAAAAATAACATATTTTTCACCATGTATTTTTTTAACTAAATATTACATCATTATGACATAATTATGAATTCATTAAACATACTTAAAACCTCAAACAATATTTCTACTATTCACTGAAAAATAAAGTATTTTAGAAAATTATAATAAATTCACCCTAAACTAAATTTAACCTGATGATTTGAAAAATGATTTTTGTTTGACCATATTAATTATCTAATTGTGTGAATTTTAACTTTATCAATAAATATGATTATTTATTAAAAAATAGAGGGTTGAATATTCATATCAAAATTTTAGACACTTAAAAATAATAAAATTGTTTTATAATTTATATTTAAATAAAAGTGTTTTTATCATACTACTTAATTAAGATAAGTATTATTCATAATAAATTATCTTATTATAAAAAATATATATCTTTTTTGAAAAGTACAATTTGGGTTTGAAAAGTTAATTTATCAAATTTGATCTCAATAAAACCTATTTTTATTATGAAAAACTATTCTTAAAACAAAATTGATGTAATAACCATTTTATTTATACAAAAGAATTACACTTAATGTAACTAGGGCCTCGATACATAACCCCTTATAACACCCACATACAACCTAACGGTACGGTGTGTGATGGTGATAGATTCATGGGGAGGCTCAGATAACATCTCATGAGTCGTAAATTCTACTAACATGAACTTATCATGTAGTCGATTTCATTCTATCTTCACTTTTTGATTCTTGTCTTAGGATTAGTCAAGAGCAACCCCCAATATTACTACCTACCTCCCTAGCTTCAACAAATGGGATTCAAATGACATGACACTACCGGTTGAGGCCATCGACCCTTATTTATGTATCAATTGTCCATTGTAAAATAATAATTACAAATGCTGATTATAACATTAAAATTATTATCAATAGTATAGTTCCTAATGGTCATATTAACCAATGATCGTATTTGGCCAACAGTCAAAAACGGTTGAATCCTAATCGTCATATTTTCGTTTATATTTATTTTATTGTTAAATCGATATGGTTTTGTTTTTTATAGTGCAATATAACACACATTTTATTAGGAAATAAATATCATTTAAAAATTTGGGGTTGTTACATCCCCCCTAAGAAATTTAATCCTAGAAATTTCAAATCATTCTCTCATTTGAGAAAAGGTGTGGGTACTTCTATCTCATTACCTTCTCTAGTTCGCACATTGTTTCTTATTATATATGGTTCATCCACAACACTTTAACAAGGTGGGAAGTATTATTATATATAACCTTGTCTCTATGGTCCAAGATCTCCACTATATGCTCCAAATAAGAGAGGTCATATTCATGTTGTACCACCTCATGATTCAGTACATGTGAGGGATTAGGTATGTACTTTCTCAATAGAGATACAGGTAATACATCATGAACTTAAGAAATATATGGTGGATGTTCTAGCCGATAATCCATTGTTCCTATGCAATCAAGGATTTCATAGGGGCCAATATACCTAGGGCTAAGCTTCCCTTTCTTATTAAACTACATGACACTCTTCCACAGTGATTTTCAAAGGAACACTTTGTTTCTAATACATAACTCCAACTCCCTTCAATGGTTGTCAGAATAGATCTTCTACAGACTATGAGAATACTTAATGTTTTGTTGTATGGAATGAAAATTTTCTATCATCTCTTGCGCAAGATCAGACCCAAGAAGATTTCTCTCACTGACTTCATCCCAACAAGTGGGAGTTCTACATCGCTTCCCATTTAGATCTTCATATGGTTCCATTTGCATACTTAAATGGAATTTTTTATTGTTGTATGAGAACTCAACTAATGGGATATGCTGATCTCATACACCTTTAAATTCCATTGATCATGTTCTTAGTATGTTCTCAAGTTTCTAAATAGTCCTTTTATATTAGAAATAATTTTTGGGGTGATAGGACAATTTGAAATTCAATTCGGTATTCAAATAATATTTAAGACTTCTCTAGAATTGTGATGTTAACCTTGGATCATGATAAAAAATGATTGAAATTGGTACCCCATGAAACCTCACTACTTCCTTTATGTAAATTTTGTCAAGTTGGTAAAGAGAGAAATATTCGCAAAAAGTAATAAAATGGGTAGTCTTGGTTAGTCAGTCCACTATGACCCATATCACATTGTGTCATTTGGATGTTCTTGGGAGATAAGTGAAAATTTACATAGTGTTATTATCACACATACATGTTGATATGGGAAGTGGTTACAATACCTCTTTAGTAAGTTATATCTCCACCTTCATCTTCTGGTATACTAAGAACCTTGCAGTGTAGTTGTAAATCTCCCTTTTCATGTTATCCCACCAATAATTATAATGAAGGTCTGTATATATTTTTTTTCTTCCAATATGTATATATAATTTAGAGATATGAGCTTCATCCATCATCTCCTTCTTTATTTCTGAAATAGATATAACACATAGCGTTGTATGAAATTTCAGTACACCTTGATCAATATCAAACTCATGAAACATCCCATTCTTCACAACCTTTATCATCTTCAATAATAAAGGATCTTCTCTATGTTATTTCTTGATATTCTCTAGTAATTATAGTTGAGAAATAATATAGGATAGGTTTTATAATGTCCATTCCCTCGTGATTAACATTTCCATACTTAGTAGGATCTTAATCAATGCATCTCCTTGAATCCTCATCATTGCCAACACAATGGGGTATTTCCTACTTAATGAAGTAGCAAATTTGTTTATTTTATAGGGTAATAATTAATTGAACAGTCATAGTCTTTAATAAGTTACAACCATATTCTTTGTCTCATGCTAAATTACTTTTATGTGAATATATACTTAAAACATTGGTGGTCTATTTATATATAAAATTTCTCCCAATAAATTTAGTGTCTCCATATCATCAGAGAAAAAATATCTGCAGCTATATCTAGGTCATGTGTTGGATAATTATGCTCATGAGTATTCAACTATCAAGATTCATAAGCAATAAGCTTTTCATTTCCATGAGGATTCACCCAATTCATTTCATAGATGCATCACTAAATATAAATAATCCTTCTCTGATAGAGAGTAGAGTTAAAATAGGTGAAGTAACCAATCTCTTCTTTAGATCTTGGAAACATTCTTCACACTCCTTTGCCTATATGAACTTGTACCCTTTTCAAGTTAACATGGTTAGTGAATTACAAATTCATGAAAAAAAAATTACAAACCTCACATAAAATCTATGTTGCTTTTGTAGGAGTAGTTCACTCCTCCACAACATTTTTCTTGGTAGGATCATCTAAGATTCATTTATGGGTTATAATGTTCCCTAATAAAGCAACATTTTGTAACAAAAATTCACATTTTTTTTACTTTACAAATAGCCTCTCCTTCCTCGGAGTTTTAAATATATCCCTTATATGATCCTTATGCTCCTCATGAATTTTTTAATATATCATAATATCATCAATAAAAACTACCTCAAATTTATCAAGGTAGTCTTTAAATACTCTATTCCTAAAATAAATAAATATATCAGGTGAATTATTCAAGATGAAGAGAATATCAACAAATTAATAATTCTCATACCTTAATCGAAAGGTAGTCTTTGGAATATATTCTTTCTTCACCCTCAATTTATGATAACTAAATCAAAGATCAATATTATAGAACAATTGAGCTCCACAAATAAAGTCAAATATATCATAAGAATTTCAAAAAGGGTACTTCTTCTTCATTACGATCCCATTAATTGATCTATAATCAATGCATAAATACATTGATCCATCTTTCTTCTTTACAAAGAGAACAGGTGATACCTCAATACATACACTTGGTTGGACAAACCCCTTCTCTAAAAGATCTTGAAGTTGTTTCTTTAATTCCTCCAGATCCACATTTTCCATTTTATATGGGGTCTTTGATATCAGTTTGTATTCAGACATGAGTTCAATGGAGAACCCTATTTATCTTTCTGGGGGACTTCCAGGTAACTACTTAGGAAATATGTCAATTTATTCCTGCATTATGGGGACATTTTCTATAAATCCTTCATAATGGTTCATAAAAATAATGAGATTAACCAAACATATCCCCCAAG
Source organism: Viscum album (assembly GCA_963277665.1). Classification (NCBI taxonomy): domain Eukaryota; kingdom Viridiplantae; phylum Streptophyta; class Magnoliopsida; order Santalales; family Viscaceae; genus Viscum; species Viscum album. The sequence continues at coordinate 71,561,885 of OY728161.1, forward strand.
AGTGTCAAAACAAGAGTTTAGTAAGTCTCATTATCATGCACCAGTTCCCATTTGAGTCTATCTCAAAGCATTGTTTTCAGTTGTTACTCCTAAATACATCTATTCCATATCCACATCCACTTTTTCATATCAAGATAGGGATTTATTTTCTTAGAAATAACTTACTTAAAACATCACTAAAATAATAATATTGTTTCTTTTATTTAAACTTTTCTCTAGGGTTATTCCTAAATTTTTCAAATCCTATTTTACAAAAATTACTAAATATTCCTTTGATACCAACTATTGCATCCCCCCTTTTTATTAAATAACTTTTCATTACATTGTAAAAATAGATGATCCTTTAAAGTTATTTTCTTGGAAAAAAGTACAAAATACATGAAAAATTAAAACATTATTCTAATAAAACATAAAATTGTTATTCATTGGTTCATCCTAAGTAATTTTACTAAATATCATTACCTGTGTAGATACATCAAAGGTAAGGATGATCATAAGGCCCAATAAGGAAATAAGAAAAGGGAACAATTTACATTTGATCTTGAGGAAAATCAATAAGAACATGGGGAATATTTTTATAGAATGAGAAAGAGAACATGAGGTATATTATGATAAAAATAAAATGAATATGAAATTTTAAATTTGGACACAAAATTTAATTTAGACATTCACAATAATATCACTTAGGTTAATCACCAAGGAGTCAGAAAAAATTACTATGGTTATTCACCAAGGTATCGTATAACATATCATCTTTAGAGATTAAATTATTTTCCCAATGAATTGGAGTGTTTTCAGGGTTCACCCTTCATATGTTTTAATTAATTTTATTCACATATATCATAATAAAACATTTCATAAATAAACTATGTAAAATATAATAATTGGGTTTCATATAAAAAAACATGGCTTTTTAAAAAGGTGCTTAAAGACAATATCATTATGCCATTTTTAACCCACAGAATGTGAATGTGGGTTTCATGTATGTAAAAAACCAAATTAAACAAATCAATTTTATAACTAGGTGAATAACCATAGGAAATAAAGTGATTTTTTTATTCAAAAAAATAAAATAAAAGAGACTTTCTTGAGGAGAATAAAACAATTTTGAGAAGTAAATCTCGCAGCATAATGGGTATAAAATGTTGTTTTAAAACGAGGTAAAATGAGAGGTAAAAATGGTATCCTACTCATAATATACTCTTATTACTATAAAGTGATAAAATAAATTGGAAAAAATATCTTATTTTTGAAATTGGAATACATACCACATAAATGGGGTACTTTAATGGAAAAGTGATGCGTAGATTTCCCTTACCTTGAATAGTTACTCCTAAAACGTGAGGATTAGGACCTTGGGGACTGAGTAAACTTTGGGAGGAATTATTGGGAGGTAATACTATTATATATTCATGAAGTATGGATTGTTAGTTAAAGGAAAAGGAGAAATGGGTTGGTATTTGTAGAAAAAGTGGAGGATTAGTTTATTAATTACCAAATATAGGCCTTGGGAACCTAGGTTGTGGAAAATAAAAAAACAAGGTCTTTAACATGGTATATGCCATTGTTTTTTAACACTTGGGTCATATTTTATGTTATTTTAATAAAAAAATATCTTATCGTCATTTTTTATTAATTATTTTGGCAAGTAAAAGTAATTTTTCCACAAATTAATATTTTTAATGTTAAAGTTTTCATTTTAGACTTTGGAAAGTAGCTTATAGGTTGAAAAATTGATTAAAATCTATTAAAATAAATTATATTAATAAAATAACATATTTTTATTCATAGATTGTGGTTAACTAAATATTACATCATTATGAGATAATTATTAAGTCATTAAACATACCAAAACCCTCAAACCGTATTTTTACTATTCGATGAAAAACAAAGTATTTTAGAAAATTCTCATAAATTCACTCTAACCTAAATTAAATATTTTGATTTAAAAAATGATTTTTATTTTATAATAATAATTATATAAATGTGATAATTTTAACTTTTAACCATAAAAATTCTCATCTATTATAAAAAATAGCTGGTTGAATATACATAGTAAAATTTATGACACTTAAAAATAATGAAATTATTTTATCATTTATATTTAAATAAAAGTGTATTTATTATAATATTTCATTAAAATAAGTATTATTCATAATACATAAGTTTATTATAAAAAAATATATCTTTTTTGAAAAGTACAATTTTCATTTGAAGTGTTAATTTATCAAATTCAATATTAAAACCTATTTTTGTTAAGAAAAACTATTCTTAAAACAAAATTGATGGAATAAAGATTTTATTTATACAAAGGAATTAAACATTAAGTAACCAGGTCCTCATTACATAACCCCTTATAACACCCACATATGACCTAAGGGTAAGTGGTGTGATAGTGATAGATTCAGGGGTGGCTCGGCTAACATCACCCAAGTGGTAATTTCCACTAACTTGAAATTCTCTCATAGGAAAATATTATTCTAGCATCACTAGTTGAATCTTGGGTTATGATTGGTCAAGGGAGAACCCCGGTGATACTACCTCCCTCCTAATCTCCTAAAAATGTGCTTCAAATGATATGAATCTACTAGTTGATCTCATCGACTCTTCATTCTATACCATTTATCCTTTTTCAAATTTTACTTATAAACACTAATTATAATGTTAAAATTATTATCAAGAGTATAGTTCCCAATAGTAATATTTGAAAAATGTTCAAAAAATGCTCAAATATCGACCATCACATTTCTATTTATATTTACTTAATTATTAAAGATATATTGTTTTGTTTTGTATAGTAAAATATAACACATATTTTCTCAGGAAACAAATATCATTTAAAAAGTTCAGGTTATTACACTCCTCACACAATGAAACACTAGGGAATATAAAGCCTCTATATAGTAGATAATCCCACTGAGATTTAAACATATTCAACTTTTTTGGTTTTATAAATTATGAAGGAATAAACACTACCTAAGTAACAGGTAATAAATAAATATACAACTTCATCTCTCTTATCAGTGGGAAACTAAAAAATTCAAGCAGAAACATGCTAGGAATATCAATGAAAATTATAGTGATATAATATCTTTTAGATTATATCTCTATGTCAAAATAAAACACTGATATTACGCTACCCAACTCTGGGATACAAGGTATGGCTCTGCTAAACCTCATGTCCCATTCTCCCTAAAAAAACATGGTACCCCCCATCGAGCATTGTAAAGGAGACCCATTGAAGATAAGAGTAAAGTTTGTACTTATGAGTAATCATCCAATCCATCCTAAAAATTATTTCAATAGTTTTTATAAGTCCCTATCCTTAAACCTTACTTAATCTTGAGTTATTACAAGATTACACATTGAGGATCTTTTCGGGTTTAGAATTTTAGAGAATTAGATCATAAAACTTGAATTACATTCCAGATATAAACAAAGTGGTTACATAAAGATAGTATTCTTCATTCCCATCAATGGAAACATATTTAAAATACAACATGGATTATTTCTTGACACTTCCTTGACACTATCATCATATCATGTACCTTTCCCTTAACCTATGAAAAACATTTCAAAAAAAACTTGGGATGAGCATAAAAAGCTCAGTAAGGGATATAAAAATATGGAAAGGAAACATGGGTACATATATACATAAGAATGAGATCATACTTTACCCATAAAACATAAGCATTTTAACATACCTCATCAAATCATGAATAAATCATAGAAATCATAAGACATAAAGGTAACTTGAGGCATTCATAACATCCTTACGTAGGGAGTAACCCTCTTGGTTACGTTTGGAATACCCATCACAGTATATTCCCTAAATCTCTTCAGAGAAACCTTAACGTTTCACTCCTTCGCGTTACCCAATGCATTGGAGAGCTATATCAGGCTCACCCACCCTTAGTTTATCACGGAACCACCCGTCTTCATAATAATGCCCAAGAACCTCAACAGAATTGAATCACATAAAACATGCATAAAGGAAACATAACATTTCCACCTTTCAATCACAAGATATCAATACAACACATTGATATAAAAACATTATGAAAACTATTTTCAATACCAAAATAAAATAAAATTGAAACATGGTATTTATTTTTCTTTTAAAAAGAAGGTATGGCTTGTAGAGGAAGCCGAAACTCAAATAACGGTCATGGCGGCGGAGAAGTCATTGTCGCCGCATACGTACGACAAAAACATTCCCTTTTGTCGTTTAGTAAAACGCTTAGTATAAAAAATATTCCTTTTGGATAAACATAAAAGTCAAAGGGGTTTATACACCGTATAAAAGAAGGTTGTGTATAAAACAAAATATGCCTCAATGAAAGGAGATTGAGACGAAGTCCCATACCTGGGGTACGACTTGACACGATCATTCTTTAATGTCCTGAATAATAAACTTGAGTTAATTTATACTTCTTTAAGAACCTTTTTCAAGTTCATTATTCCTTTTATATCACTTATTTCCATGTCATGAACACTATGTAATTATGTAAGATAATAACGGTCGTTTTAACGATCATTGGTACTTGAGTAAAAAATAAACCCTTTATAATTACATGTTGTTCATGTATCCATTATATCCAGAATTATAATCATTATGTATATATCATATATATCCAGTATATACATGCATTTATAATATTACATAATCATTTAGAGGTAATAAATGAAATACACCATTCATGGAGACGGTAAGCCGTACATAGGCATGAACGCTACTTTCATTTCTATTTCGTATTTTATAGAATGGAATCATAATGATATAAAGGTATATTATAATTCTAGTATAATATCATATATAATATCATAGTTCCATCCTTTATACGTCCCACATATGGTATTTAACGAATCAAATCACTTTGAGGGGGTGGTAGTCCGCACTTCCTTAAATGAAGATATCGCGTTTACCCATAATGGAAACCATAAAGGTATGACCAAAAAGAGAAAAAACAGAAGATTAAGGAAAACATAAACATATTATATATCATATATAAATATAGTGACATCATAATGGCCACCTTTGAAGGTGTTAAAAGATTGTTGAACAATCATCGTTTCGGGAGGCATAAATTCACCTTCCACGGAAACAGTATGTTCGTTAACCATTATATGTAGGTGTGTGTAAGTGTAGCTCGAATACTTATTATAAAAAAATCCTAGTATATTGAGGATACTGTAGTTGTTACAAAAGAAAATAATAAAAAGAGTTTAGGGGGTTGGAGAAGCAAAATAATGGTGGTGAGGTAATAATTTATCATCATCTGGGAAGTTCACCCACAGTGAAAAATAAATTTCCCAGACCTATCCATTCATTTTAAGGTTATTTTTGAAACATTATTCTTACCTTAAATTCCCTTATTAAATCATGACTATAGATATGACTAACATAACAAAGATAAACTCAACATATCCTCCACCTCTTCCTTTTCTTCCTCATCATGAATGACTTCAAATCATGTTTGAAAATCATATTTCTTGATAAATATTACAACTCTTGTGTATCACTTCTTTGAGACTCGTTGGTCATTATTATTTTTCTAATAAATGAAAAATTCACTACCTTGGGTATAAAAACTTCACAGTACTATAATTATTAGTTAAAATAGTAACAAGAGTATGAAAAATATCTACATTTTTCGGGTATTGTTTTCTCCCTGAATTAATGTTTTTCAATAGAGCATACATAGTTAGTGTGCCCAAACATCCCATAGTAATAACACCTAGAACTTGATATATTATTATTCTCCTCCTGATCTATATTATAAATAATTCTATAAGTACCATGTTTCTCAATCTTATTTGATTGTGTATGTGATTGAGTTTTTAGATTCTCTTCTACAATATTATTTTTTTGATCATGTATTATATCTGAAATTAGTTTGTATCCAAGCCTCTATACTCATGGAATAATAATAATTTATTTAGATGAAACGCCATAAGCATAATTCAGGGATTATTCACTTGTTCCCCATTATTCCATATCTTTATAGAGGAGTGTTTCTTGATAATAACACTTCCATAAACATTCCATGACTTCTCTTTTATGTTCATAAATTCTTTTAAATTTCTATTTCAAATAATTGGTCATCCCATAAAAGATTCAATTTTTTTATTCAATGATGATTCTAAGCTCAATTTACTATTACAAATTACAGGAATTTACTCAATTAATTTTTAAGATTTCATTTATTAGTTCTTTTTTCTCCTATTATTGTAAAATGTAAATCTTATCAATATTTAAAACCCCATTTCCTTTAATTGTTTTAGCCCTATAGATATTATTTATTTAAGATATACTTATTTTCTTCTTGGAGATAAACTTTTCTCTCAATTCTAAAATTTTATTCATCAATGTTATCCTCTTGTTTCAATCTACATTATCCATGAGGATGATTTCATAGAGGTATTTAACATCTTATCCCTCTTCTACCCTAGTTTAATTTGATTATAACTCTTCTTTATATAGAAGTCTCCTTTTATTAAAGAATTTATGCTTCAGTTTCCACTTTTTATTATCACCTATAAATGTATTAGTTTTGTGTTATTATTCCTCATCATCATCCATAAAATAATTGGGTCACATAGTAGTATATTTCCGTAATTTTCCACATTCTAAACATTTGACTATTAGATTGTCCTTGAACTTCTATTTTTCTATTTTAATATTTGATGAAATAAATGAGATAATTTCATCAACACATTAATTATTTAGTTCTTATTTGATTGAGAGTACCTTTACATCCATGATTTATTGATATTGAGACACTTCTATTAGAATCAATTAATTTTCAATATTTTTCATCTCATAAGACAAAATAGTGTTTTTTGGTGGTACAATTTTATCGTCTTAAATTTATCTTTTTGCATAAAATCATTTAGATTAAACTATGGGTGAAGCCTCATCAAGATTATTTTAATAATCATAAATTCCGAAATTATTTCCTCAAAACCACACATTGATTCTATATTATTTTATAACTGATCAAAAAAGGAATCAACTATCCCATTTGGGCTCATTGTTAGTTCTTCATATTTGTTCCAAAATTCTTATAGATATTCTTCTTTTACTTTTCAAGAAGCTTAATAAATATTTATAATATGTCCCAAAGAGCATGAGATCTCTTTCATGGTATAAATATTGTATACATAGTGTTCACCAAGTCTCCACCTAAAGTATTTATTTACTTTAAATAAACAAACAACACTTTTTATTTCATTATGTTAATACTCAATTATTCGTACATATAGAAATTATTTGAATTTTAGTCATATACACTTAATTTCCTATCAAATGAAATTGGAAATAATGTTTCATTTGGTTTTTTCCTTGATAGGTTTTTTCCCTTGAAAAATATATATCACCTTTTTTCATCACTTACTCCATAAAACCAAAAAGGGAGAGAACACCACATAGAACCTTCATCTTTGATACCACTTTTTAGTCCTTAATATGGGATTCCCTCTGAGAGGTGGGTTGAATAATGGTGTGATAATTAATATTTTAACAAATCAAATATCTTGTTCTATAAATATTAGGAACACTCATTTTATTAATCCATATAATCATGATTTATTAAAAATAAAGTATATAAGAAATTATACTTAGTTCACCCAAATAGGATATTTTAAAAATTTTACACAAAATTGTGCCTATGAAAGAAAGATAAAAAATCTCACTAATTTTGAATTAAAAAAAATAGATTATCTATATTGACGCTTCAGGTTTATGTCTATAAACATGAATGATCATTACCCTCACACAACTTGATTAATTCATTACACCTCTTCATAAGTTGGTGCTCAATTCACCTACTTTATGGATCATCTACTACATGAAATGAGAATAAAAATACACCAAGTAATTGTATCACTTCATCTCTATCAAAATTATTTTCCAATGAGAAAATATCCCTAAAAAACATTTTCCTAAAATTATTCAACTTCATAGTTTCAATACCTAGAACTCTCCTATCTCCCCCAACACTTCTTCTTTTCAATTATGAATATATTGAATGGATCTTATTCAAACATTATTTCTAGAAAAATATCTTCTGTAAAATTGATTTCAGTCCCCTCTATCAACAATTCTAGGGAAAGATCATATTTCCACTTTTGTCTCCTGCTTATTTTTAGATGATCATGATGAATTTATTTCCTTCCATTTCCTTTTGTGATTGATAAAAAATATTTCTTTTTTATATCACTCTTTTATTTCTTTGTATTTTATTTTTAAAAAAATATTTCAAGTTTTCTATATGAGTCACAATCTCTAAATCCAACACCATTATTTTCTTTAATTTTTAAATATCATACATGCAACCTAAAATGGTAGAACTCAACAAAATAAAATCTTTATAATGATTGATTATTAAAAATAAGAACCTCCCCATGTACTATTATACACTATAAATCCACCGTCAAGTTCTAAGAGACAATATTCAGGTGCACCACCATCACCACAATAACTATCCTTAATATTTCTTAAAATATAAAAAAGAATATATAATGAGTTTTCTTATGTTATCAGCATGATCTATTTTTCTTATTATGTCCACTGGAAATGATTACCATGAAATTCTCAAAAAAAAGTTATATAATTCATCATAAATTCCTATGTCTCATATAACACATACATAGTCCTAGAATGACACCTATGCTCCAAAAAGTCATATATATGTAGAGATTATGACACGTGTATTTATATGGGATGAAACATTTATTTCCCTGGTATGACACATGTGGTACTCTAAATTTATATATGTTAGTCCTAAATACATGTTTTTTGAACCAAACACAAACACACTAAACCCATTCCTTTGAAAACCCCCAACTCCCAGAAAACATGACACAAATGTTGCTCCACATCACACATACTCTCAAGATGGATGATGCTTAAAATCAAAACAGTTGACAAATTTTACTTCATGTTGCTCAAAAGAATTCCAAATTTCAAACCATTGCTTATTTGAACTCATTATGGCCTTTAATAAATGGATTCCAAAAGACTAAACAGGAAATGTTGATTATTATTTCCACTTCAATTTCAAAAAAATCCAAAATCACACACTAAAGGATTTTAATATTTTAATAATAAACAAAAGTATTCATTCATGTTATTCAAACACATAAATAGTAATAAAACACTATATTCAATTTACCTTGTTCTATTTAGACCAACATGGAATATTTATTTTAGATAGATAAACTACATTTTATTTATTATAAATTACATCACCATGATTTCATGGGTATATGACATAGAAAACAATAATAAAACTCATTCAAAATTTTTAACCATCTTGAATGCTTTGAAAAAATGGAAATGATTCTTGGTTATCTATATCATAAGTGTTCTTGGATGTGACTTCCAAATTTTGAAATTGAGAAATTAATTGAAAAGAATGGATATTTTAAGAATATTTCATCACTAGGGACTCCTCAGTGGAGTGAAATATTTGATAGAAAAAAATGTACAATTAAGTAAATGTCATGAACTATAGCTTTGAGTATAGTTAACTAAATTAATTATAGGTAGAAATTATTCACACATATAATGATATACATCATTACATGTCAAAATTAATGAATAAATTTGAGTTTTTCTTTTCTTTTTTGGATACTTTGATATTTGGGTGATGTTTCAAATTAATCCAGGGTGTTTTGGAGAAATTCACAGTCCATTTTAATGGGTGTATAGTTTGTTCATAGTTAGGGGAAACTATATGGTTCTCCCCTAGAAACCATACAGCTTTAGGAAGAAGCACCTTTGTGTCACATGGTTGATATGAATGTAATAAAAAATCATATATCCTTACAAAAAACATATCAGACATTCCAATTTATAGAATCATGGTTTCCGCATTGCTTGATAGACCATATGACTAAACCATGAGGGTTTCCCAAGAGATGCAGTAGCCTAACATGGTAGGTGCATGGTTTGGAAAATGATGGAACCAAACCATGTGTACATAAAATTAGTTCGATGGATATCTATTCATTTTCCTTTAATACAATAAATTAAATTTTTGTTCTTTTTATTCATTATGACTCTCAAACCCAAGGACTCCCATGGCTTCCAAATAGATTTTTTTCCCCTTCCTAGTGCATTCTTGATGGATATTGAAAGATCAGATCTTGGAAATTTCATATTAGAGAATGTTTTCCTTTATTCTTCATGTTTTTATAGGTTCTCCTATTCTTACTTAGAACATAACCTTATACTCAGGATATGTGGTTAGATCTATTGAGATGTTCTCAATTTAGTTTTAGATCGATTCTAGATCTAGTTTTGTCAGTGAATTAAAGCATGATATTTCATTGTTCATTTTTTTAAATTAAAGGTTGGGTCGAAGCCTCAATTTATTATTAAAGAAAATACCTCTTTAGACTGGGTAGAGGGTGACCCATTACACAGCCCGAAGTCCTAAGGCCAAGTGGCCAAAAAACAGGGCTAGAAAGCCCATTTTTTGGCCCCAAGGACCCCTCGGTGAAAAGTACTACTACAGTATCTGCGCAGCTACAGTACAACCGCCGCTACAGTACCCTTCTACAGTCCCTCCGTAGGTACAGTGCTACCGCTGCTATAGTCCACCGCTTCTACAGTACTACTACAGTGACCTGCTACAATGCTGTTATAGTACCCTGCTATAGTAACTCGGGAATTCTCCCATGCTCGGATTTGATCCTGGGTCTTTTGGATGCCAAGCAGGAGCCTGAACCACTAGGGTACATGATCGTTGGCTCTTTCATTATTCATTGATCTTGGACTCCTTCCTTATTTGGTAGTGGATCATTTTATTGTTCATTGTGGATGAATCATTTTGGTTTGTATTATCTATTGTGATATTTTATGTCTCAAATAGTCTTTAATCCTCTTCTATTGGTTACATATATCATTTATTGATCATTGGATAAATCCTAATTAAATAATTTGATAACAATTCTAGAGGTTCTTGATGGAATTTTATGATAAAAATACATCTTCAAATTGATATAGATATAGGATGTCTTGTGATGATAAATGCATTCTATTTAGGGTGTTACAACTATGGTATGTTTCTTGGTTGGTTTCTTTCAAAGTTTAAAATTTAATTATATTAAATTCGCTTTTATTTTCATGTCACGCAATAGGTATTTTGGATTAATTGAAGTTGGAAGCATATAATAAACCTTCCATGGATGGTTGGCTGAAGCTCTAGATAGGTAGGGATACATGAAAAATCATTCGGCAGGTGTGTTTTTTCAATTTTTTGTGATTTTCTTATATTCATTTAATTAATTCTTATTTAGTTATAATTATTTAATTTATAATGGTTAGGCATGAGTAGAACATTTTGGTGAATAATGGAGGCTGAATTGACTTAAAATACATAGATAAGGATGTTTGTATTTTCTTAGATGGAGTTGACTTTATTTGTGGTAGGTGGTCCTGTGTACTCTACACTATGAAATAATGAACATTTATTAGAATGTGTTATAAGGTTTTTCACCTTTGGATAATGACCCTTAAATTTATAATTTTTTGTTAATAATAAATTAAAATTAATTAATTAATGATCCTTAACTCTTACTTATTAAAAGAAACAATACCTAACCTAATTGGATAAAGTTCTATGGGTCATAATGGTCCCTTTTGGACTAGCTTGATGGCGGAAACTAATGGATTATACTTGAACCCTAATGAATTGTTTTAATTGTAAGGACCCACCTTGGATGTGTTGTTGCACTATATGAGAACTAGAGGTCGTGAGACCATGTTTGATTCTTGATCATATGTTTGTGTCTATGTGTAGCCTATGAGACCATTTTTTATGCTTGATCACATGTTTGTGCATATGTTTCCTGCGAGACCATATTTGATTATTTTATCACATGTGTGTTATTTAGTAGCCCATGAGGCCTTATTTGATATGTAATCGTATGATAGTATGTAGCATCTTGTGAAGTATTCTTGATATGAATTATTTTTCCTTTCTATGATAAATATTTATTATGGTGTTTAATAACTATTGAAACCTTACTTCAGGTTTTAGGATGATTAGGTTACTCAGTTTTAGTTAGAAAACCCCTTCGGGGGGAAGGTGATGATATGACTTTGGCTATGGATTATGGATCAATTGATGGTACATGTCAGATTATGGAGATGTTTCTCATGTAGTTTTAGAAAAAGTGACATGAACCCGCTAGGTTACCCTAATACCCAAGATATATTTGATATATACCAAAGGGAATTCCTGATCCCCAAAGGTTGGTGACTAGTATATGTTATCATACAAGATAAAATATGGAATTAGTTAGCCGAAAAATAGTGGAATATAAAATATTAAAAGTCAATATGCTCAAAACTCCAAATGGGGAAAGTACTAGAAAACCAAACATGCATAAAAACCTAAATTAGTACATCATAAAAGTACTCTGTAGAAAGAAAAACATCCCAAGATACAGAAAACCCCACGGTCTAAAGGATCGACAAAATCCACCACCATCAATTGGTGCTTTACCTTTTCTCATACCTAGCATATGAAAATCTACAAATTACTAAAGTAAGAGTTAAGGTGTGAGAAATAAATCCCAATAGGTTCTCACCAAGTGTTCCATAATCTATACCATAAAAATTTGCCATTAATGCTATCAATTTAAATAAAACAAGGCATGGAATTTCATTTTCATATTTTAAACTAAAACATGTGTTCATTTTAAATAGATGTTAGGAATATCAATCAAATTTCTCAAATTATTAGATGAAAATTTTGTATAAAATATTTTATATGAATAATATGGAATGAATAAAGTAGTTCAACAAACTAAAAACATGTATAATAAAGTCAAAAATCTCATGGAAAAGTAATCACTGTGTACAAAAGACATTTGGTATGTTAGTTTATCCGGAAATAGGATCCTCGCACATCTCAAAGAGATTATGGATCTAGTTAGGTGTGAACACAAAAATACACCCCAAAAATGGGAACCCATCAATGGAAGCCTATACCCCAATATGGGAATCCATTATAGGTATTTATACTAAATTTATTTTAGTAACAGTTGGCATCATCAATCCATTTCTAGGGAGGAAAGGTCCTGGAATGCTTGTCTCAGTTACCACAAACTACCGAGACTAATATTTCCTTCAAAAATAAATAAAATTGGAAATTAATCATTTTAAAATAGCTTAAAATAAAATTTCCCAATATCAATTTCTACATGCCTTTTCCTTTTCAAAACCAAATCATTAGTTTTCATAATTTCATCAATTTTCAAAATATCTTTCAATATAATCCATTTTCACAAGATAAATCATCACATCATTTCATCAAAATTATATCTAAATAAATCAACCTTTTTTCATAAATTCACCACAAAATTTCAATTCCATTGAAATTGGGGGTTTTTATCAATTTCCATTTCCCTTTCAATTCAATAATCAAATCATTATAATTCCATGTTTTTAAATCAATTAAAAACTAAATTAAATTTAGTAAATCAAAACATGGTTTCAATTTTATGTAAAATAATTATAGAACATCCTAACATTAATCAAATATCAAAAATCAACACCCACAATGGGATTCACCAACAAAAAAAGAAGGAAATGGAGATCTAGAAACACAACCTAGAATAAAGATCCAATTAAATAGTGTTTAGATCCATACAATATGTAGTGATCCATAAAACTATAAGGAGGAAGAAAGGAGTTATCGAGAGAAACTAAATGAGAGGATATCCATTAACTGAAGAGGGGTTGGATCTTCCACCGGCACTTTTATCTATAAAAGGAGGAGGTTGGAGGAGAAAAACCTACTTATAGGTAGACTTCTCAACCCTATAAATCCTATCTGGTCCAAGAAGGGGTGATAGGAAACTTAATAAGGGGATTGGGAATTAAAAAATTAATTTTCTGATTAATTAAAATGGATGAACATGGTTTACTAGAGAGGGTTTAATGGTTAGACAAACCATTCCCATAACTATGTTCCCCCTTAAGAAATATTTTCTAAGGTGCAAGGTTTCTTCATGGTGAGAGAACAGTTTATCAAACTGTGTGCCAGCCATGAAAACCCTCATTGTCAATAATTTCATGGTTTTCATTGGTGGTTTACGGTTTGGGAAAATCATGAACCAACCATGCACAACCCAAAAATCCTCCAATTTTTAAAAATTTTAACCAAAAAGACCTGATACTTACCCCAACAAAATCATGTTCAAAATAAAGGTTGAGGATTACCTAAAAAAATTAATGTGATTTTACAACCTACCCACCATAAAAACTTTATATCCCCGTAAATCCTATCAATATGTTTCCATATCAAATAGATGATGCCACTACTCTCTCATCAATTAATCACACTCCCAAGTCTCATGAGAATCAAAACAATGTCTTCATAGCATAGGAATCAAAGGTATCATCCTCCCATAAAGTACCTTTGTCTTATAATCAATTATCATGACTGTATTCTCAGTCAGATAAATCGGACTCAACATCAAGATCACTCCATCTCTGAACATTAGATAGATCATAAAGGTACAAATAAAGGTTCAATACATGGTACAAATTATATGTCAACATCAACTATAGGGGAAGTGATAAATGGAATGAAACCTTCCCCACATGATAAAAAACACAAAAGATCTAAAAAAATGTAGAGAAAGATTTCCTTTCCTCCTAATCCATTGGTGACCCAACTGAGGTGAAACTCTTAAGAACACCGAGTCACCATCAAATAAATCTAATGGTCTCTAATAAAGATTATCATAGGGTTTATATTGGCTCTATATCATCAACATTATCTATTGAATCAAATAATTATTCTTCATCATCTATTGAACCAAAATCAGTCCAACCAAAAAAGATTCACAAATCTTTGACTAACATAATGGAGATTTACACAGCCTTCCATACAAGCCCCCAAAAAGAGAAATTCTGATCACAAACTGGTAAATATTGTTATAAGATAACTCATCCAGTCCCAAATGGTCATCCCAAACTCCACCAATGTCAATAACACAAGAACATAGCATATCCCTAAGTATCTATATAGCCCTCTCTATGTGGCCATCCATCTATGGATAGTATGTCATACTAAAATGAAAATGTGATCCTTTCTACTTTTTAAGGCCTCACCAAAATTAGAGATAAATGGGGATATTTTTCATAGATAATAACATATGAAACTCCAGGTAAATTAACAATCTCTTTCACATAGAGATTTACCAACTCCTCAACTTTGGTTGTATCATGAATGGGTATAAAATGAGGAAAATTTTCAGCCTATCAATCACAACCCATATCACATTCTATGTTCAAGGGGTACATAGAAACCCAACCAAAAAATACATTGAAATATTTTAACACATATTTTTTGGCATTGGATGTTGATAAATCAAAGTCTAAGGTATTTAGTTATTGTCCTTGACTTGTTGGTAGGTATAACAGTGAGAAACAAAGTCAGAAATGCCTCATCTCATACCTAGCCACTAGAATTATCATCACATGTCAAAAAACATCTTTGTCGATCCTCGGAGCACATACCATTGGGAATTATGGAAATCCTCAATTATAACTTTTCTCAATGGAAAAGGTAAAATGTACCCGTTTTGGAAACATAGGATACCCTCTGTTGAGAACAACGACTCAACAACGGTCTCCCCACCATAAAGACAGTTCCTAATGATACAGAATTCACCGTCAATTTTTTCCTAATGAATAATCTTGATAAGAGTAGAGTTCATCTTAATAATTTACAATAAAAAATAATCCCCTATTTTCGGAACTCGTATATGAAACTATGTAAAAAGATCCATCAAGTTATACTCTTCTAATGATTCTTTCACATATTAGGTTATAAGTTTCTTTTTCAAGTCATTAGTGATGAAATTTCCCTTCCTTGGGGTATAGGTAACATAAAAATAAAAATATTATAGTTACTTCACCCAACGCCTCATATATAGATTCAAGCCTTTTTGAGAGAATATATAACTCATGATTTTGTGGTCGGAATTCATGGAAAACCTTTCTATAAATAGTTAATTCCCCTAACTCTTGAGAACATGCATCGTGGATGTGAGTTCAAGATCATGGGCCAGATAATTTTATCATTTTTATTAGGATGTTGGGAACTATAGTCCACCACACGATCACCCGATATAAGAACATAGACCTAACTCAAACTTGATGTGTCATAAAAGACCACATAGCCCTTCCTTGATTCTGGAAGATTCAATATCGGTGAATAAGTCAAAATACATTTCAACTCAACAAAATAACTCTAAAATTTATCATCCTAAGAAAACCCCACCCCCTTCTAAGTGAAAGAGGTCATCGTAGAAGCCAACTTTGATGAATCATTTATAAACCATTGATAATACCCTGTTAAACCCATGAATCTATGAATCTTGAAAACCTTTTTTGGTTGTTCCCGTGTCATCAAAAAATTTACCTTATAAGGGTCAAATGAGATTACATTTTTGAGTCCACGTGTCCCAAAAACATCACCTCCTGAGTCCATAAATCACATTTTAATTTCATGAATAAAGTCAGTGATTTATCAAAAATTATAGAACTGCTCTCAGATGATTCACATGATCTTCTTAGGACTGAGAGTAAACCAGGATTTCATCAACTAATACCACCATGAACATATCAAGATACTCATAGAAGTTTCTTTTCATCAAATAGATAATGATTTCATGAGCATTGGTAAGACCAAATTTCATGAAAAGATACACATAATTGACATACCTTCTATGGAGGGCAGTTTTCTAAATGTTATATTCTTTTATTCTCAACTCGTAATAACCATATCGATTATCAATCTTCTATAACTACTTTTACCATTTAAACTTATTGAAACATCATTGATAAATGGTAAAAAATACTTTTATGTATTATAACTTGGTTGAGGTTCTGCTAATCAACACATAGGATGAGTGTTCCATCATCTTTCATAGAAAATATAATAGGAACCACCCAAGGTGACTCACTCTAGAATATAAATCCTTTCTCTAACATATAATCCAACTGAGTATTCAATATTTTCATTTCATCTAGGACTATGTGGTAAGAAGGAATAGAGACTTATTGAGTACCAGGAACTAAATAAATATAAAAATATACTTATCTTGCCAATGGAAATATAGATAAATCAGAAGGAAACACGTTAGGAAACACGATGAAAACTAAAGGGAGATTATATCTCATAGATTAACTATCCATATTAATATAAAACACTGATATTACTTTCCCCAACTCCATATAAAAATTTTCGGCTCTACTCAAACTTGGTTCACATTCTCCATGAACGATATACATTACCCCATCAAGCAAAGTAAAAGAAAACCATCAAAGATAGTAGTCAATTAGGGCCTCATTATTAATGATCCAATCCATACCAAGAATGAAATTAAGAGGATTCATGTCTAGAAAGAGAAAATCCCTACAAAAACTCGATCTCTGATAAAGAGAAGATACAAGCATGACAACAGAGGTGCTTCTCTCACTTTGTTCTGAGGGGCTTAGTAATATCCATCACATATAAAAAAACATCATTGGAAGATTTATCATGTTCACAATATAAGTTGATATAAACAAGTGAGATTCACCAATATCAAAAAAAGAATTCACTAAAGATAAATCTATAGTGATGGTATATTTCACAGTTGTTGTACTTGTATCATCTTGCTCTAGAGACTCATCCACTATGTGAATAATATTTATTCCAGATGCTTATTTCTACAACCCCTTATATCTCAAAGTATCTAATTTCACTGTAGTTCATTTAGTTATTGATTATCCCATTCCACTATTTGAAGAAAAAAATAAATGGATTAATTTATATATATTTCCTAAGAGACCACAAGAACTATAAATATTTGGCACCTCATTAAAATCATGTCTCAATTTCCCAATCTTTATACATTGGAAGAAAGTTGGTGAGTACCTAAAAACAAGTAATGTGATTCTACAACCTCCCCACCATAAAAAATTTATATCCCTATAAATCCTGTCAAGAAATTTCCATATCAAATAGATGAGTCCACTACTCTCTCATCAGGGCCTTATGATCCCAATTATAATGATAATCAAAACCATGCTGACATGGAACACTGAAAAAAGGTATCATCCTCCCATGAATTAAATCTCTCTCATAATCAATTGTCCTGACTATATGCTCAGTTATGGATAAATCAGGCTAAACATCAAGATCACTCAATCTCGAAAAATTAAATAGATGAGAAATATACTTCAAAATCTATGATACATGGAACTTATTATATATCAATGTCAACTATTGTGAAAGTGAAAAATGGTAAACCACTTTCCCCACCTACTCAAAAACATAAAAAGGTCCCAAAAAACGAGGAGAAATCCCCCCTTCCCTACCTAGCTGTCGGTGACCCAGCTGAGGTGAAACACTCAAGAACACTCAGTCACCATCAAAGATATCTAATGGTATAAGAAGAAGGTCAACATAGGATTTATATTATATCTATGTCTTTATCATTATTTGATGAATCAATTGAATCTTCTTTGTCATCTCTTGGAACAAACTTTGTCCACCCAAGTAAGCTTCACTAATATTTGACCAACACAATGGAGATTTACATGGTCAACCATAAAATCTCTCAAAAGGATTCATTAAAGTCACAAAATGGTAACTATTATTATAAGTGAACTCAAATAGTCCCAATTAGTCATCCCAAGATCAATCAAAGATAAAAATGCAAGCATGTAGCATATCCTTAAAAATCTACATAGCCCTCTCTCTTTTTTCCATCCATCTGCAGATGGTATACCATACTCAAACAAACCTGATATCACATCAACTCATGAAGGCCTCACCAAAAATGAGAGGTAAAACTAAGATCTCAATCAGAGAATATATCATACGGAACTTTTTGAAAACAAATAATCTATTTCATATATATATTTCTTGGCTCCTCAACATTGGTTGTATCATGAATATGTATAAAGTGATTTGATTTCATTAGATTATCGATCACAACCCATATCACATTATTATTTTAAGGGGTACATGTAACCCAAACCAAAAAGTTATTATAAATATTTTCTAACTTCTATGTCGGCACTAGAAGTTGCTAAAGAAAACCCAAATGTCTCTGGTGCTTAGCCTTGAATTTTTGGAAGGTATTACAACAAAAAACAATGTAAGAAGTGACTCATATCAAACCTGAACATAAAATAATTATTTTTCATCACTTCATTATATTTAAAAACATATTTAATTGTAATATATTTTCACAAGATAAATCATAAAATAATTTCATCAAAATGATTTCTAAATCAATCCACCCTTTTTTATAAATCCACCCCACAATTTCAATTCCATTAAAATTTGGTTTTTTATCTATTTATGTATATAACTTTAAAATAAAGAATGAAATCATCACAATTAAATTTTTTTAAATCAATTAAAATCTCAATTCAATTTTTTCAAGCTATAAAATGTTTCAGTTATAGAGTAAATAATTGTGGAACCACCTATCATTAATCAAAGATCATGAATAAATACCTGCAATGGGATTCACCAAAGGAGAACGAGGGCAAAAGAGATCTAGAAATACAAACTTGACTAAATATTCTATTAAGTGGAGTTTAGATCCATCCAATATGTGATGATACATCAAAATATAAGTAGGAATGAAGGATATATTAGTAGAAACTAAATGAGAGTATATCCACTTACTGGAGAGGGATCAGGCACATGAGCCTTATCCCGGATGGTAAGGACTCTGTAAGTGCATCCGGGAGACCTAGGATCAAATCCAGATGGAGAAATTATTTCCAGGATACTGTATAAGTACGGTAGTAGTACTGTAGTAGGTACTGTAGCAGGAACTATGCAGTACTGTAGCAGGTACTATAGCGGGAACTGTAGCAGGTACTGTTTGGTACTGTAGTAGCTAGGACTATGCCCTCATTTGGGCCTTTGGGCCACCGATTTGGTCCTCAAGTCCTTTATGGCCTTCGGGCCACCCTGGCCTTCAGGTCAGTAAGGCCTTCGAGCCACCTTAAGTGCAGATGCAAACCAAATGACCTACAAAGAACAAGCACTACAAGGAGGATGAGCAAGGAGCTTTCACTACAGCAGAAGCTAAACGGATTGCAAGAATGAGAGGTTATGGCACCTTCCATTGGGACAAGCCTGTGCATGCATGGGAATTCCTATCCAAATAGCCATGCGAAGGTGGAGAGTTGATTTCATGATGAAGATGCTGGGGAGGATCAGTTCCAAGTAGTGAGTCTGCGTTGTATGTAATGTTTGAAGCCTACAGAAAAAATGAATTCCTCTAAGTCCTACGAGCCATGTAATACTTATGCCTATGGGCCTTTTAAGGGTTCCACCTCACCCCTTGAAAGGTGTAATATCAAAAATCAATAAAATTGATGGAATTTGGGCCATTGGATGGATGGATGGAGAAGAATAAGATCTTCCATAGGAACTTTGATTCATCAAAATATGAGTTTGGAGGAGCCAAAATTTATTCTAGGGAGCCTTCTCAACCATGTAAATAAATTTAGGTCTTAGTATGGGTGATAAAAAAAATTAAAAAGGGGGCTTGGGAATTAAAAAAATTAATTTTCATATTAATTAAAACATTCATGCATTGTTTCCCAGAGAGGGTCATACTGTTAGACAAATCATGTTCCCTAACTATTTACCCCCTCTAGAATCACGATCCAAGGTCCATGGTTTCTACTTGGTGGGAGAATTATTTTTCAAACTGTTCACCAACCATGAAACCTCTCTCTCTCCAGGCTTTCATGATTTTCACTAGGGGGAACACAGTTTGGGAAAATTGTGCACCAACCATTCATAAACCAAAATTCCTCCAAAAGTTTCTAAATTTTACTTGAAATAACCCAAGACAAACCCCAACCAAATAATTTTCAAAATAAGTGTCTAGGAGTACCTAAAATAAGTAATTGGATGTTACAACAATCATGGGTATTGAGAATATATCAGAAATATGCTATAGTGGGAGAATTCCATATAGGGTTTATGTGATTATATAATTACATCAAGTATGTTAAGTGGTACTTTCCATCATGTAAGGATAATGACCACCATCAGGATGGGTCATACGGTGTTCCTAAAAATTACCACATTCATGTTTGGGCAAGTATTGTTTCCTTAAACTTGGAACTTATATTGAAAGGTGTAAGGTTTCAATAGAGGTTGAGAATTTTGACACATATTATGGCATGTGGTGATAGACAATTACATCTACATATATATACATACCAACATCAATCTAGAGAAGGTATAGCTATGGATTCATAGAGACTAGGTAAGCACATGACTGCTCAATATATAGTTATATTTTCTTGTATATGCTATGGTGATTATAGGAAATGTTTTCATAGTTATGTATTACCTATTTAAATTCTTCTTATATTATCACATGAACATACACTATATTTACTGGTTGGGTATATGACTATGTGGGTGGTTACCTATTGAGTTGTACTCAACCCCTTATTGGGAATCCATGTCACTTAGATACCCAAGTATCCCACACTTATTATAGGTATCGATTAGGCTAAGGCTTAGTATTTTATCATTGAGTGGGATATCTCTATATGAGTTTGGAGATTGGGATGAGGTGGGGCATTGAGTTTTATATCCCTCATACATTTATTCTTTTCTATTATGTACATGATTAGTCTGGTGGGCAATCAGTGTCCTTGTATTCATTTATGACTATTCGGGTATTTTATTATAAAATTCATTCATAGAGTTGGTAGGTTTTTCTTCTAACATTCTTTTATTTTATAGAAAATACATTTTTGGCTCTTTTTTTGTTATTGTGTGATCTGATTGAGTGTATTTTCTTCCCATGATTCCACCTTATACCCTTATTACTTGTCAATAAACTCTAGTATATGGGGATTTTTTCTTGATGTTACGTTCTATTCTAGCTAGACCTAAATGATTTATTTTGGGATGTTACAAAATGGTATCATAAAATATGATATATTTTTTTCTTTTTGGGGGATTTGGTAGATTGGATACACAGGAATGTGTTGAATGATGTAATAAAACTCATTCAAGTGAATTACAAACACATTTCCCAAGGGAATTCCAAGTTATCAGGGCATGGGATTGATGTTATTGGATTGATCCATTATGGTTATATAATTAAATATCATGTGAAACACAAGTATTTTGAGGTTTTTATTTCATATGGAATTGAATCATTTCCATATCAACAAGAGGTATTGAATTCATCATATTAAGTATGTAGGTTTTACATTTCATGTATGTTTCTTGTGTGTAATTTTACTAATGATGGAGTAATCGTCTTCTTAGTTTTCATAAACATGTATTTTTTAACATATTTGTCATTGGTGACATTATATTATTATAAACCCCTATCTATGCCTAATTTTGATAGAAGGTTATGTGAGATTGTGGTGTGGTGCACATGGGTGATTATAGTGATGATGATGAAAATGATAATGGTGATGATGATTTTTTCCCTCTATGCATAGATGATGTAGTGTCTGTGGTTATTTCATTGTCTATAATTAATTTCATTAATATGAATTTTTTGTGAGTAATCCTTACATGGGTCCATTTAAGTTAAGTGTTTGATTTTTTCTAGGTGAAGTTATCCATCTAGAACCCAATGGAATTATATTAAATAGAACCTGGAATGCTTGGTTCTCTACATCATTAGTCTATAATTCAAGCCTTAATAGAAGGTATTTTGAGATGTACCTATACAATGTTTTGTGATTCATGACACCTAGTGAAACCTTGTGTGGGTTTTCTATAAGACATTGTGGTTCTAGATATATGAATATGATTAATGTCATATGAGTTTCTTATGATTATTAGGAGTAAACGGAATGAGTATATTTCTTATGAGGGGATACATAAGATTAATTCTTTATGGGATTATTTCATTGATGAAATTTCCAGTGCATGTGAGAAAACCTTTAAAAGGTAATGGAAGTACTCGCTAGTTACTTACAACCTAGGAGTATAGAATTCATTTAGTTCTAGTACCCATGATTCAAGTTTGGATTTTAGGGAGATTTTATGATTTTTTCATCTAATTAAGGACCAGGGTTGGTCTAACATTTTAGGTAAAAATGCAACTCTTGTTGGACACTTAATGATGATTCTAAGTGGTTTGCCCTAAGAGTGTTATTCCATGAGTGTATTATTAGTGTATCATGCTAAAACTCACATAATGGGTGGATCATAATTAATTATGTTAGAAAGGATATACCCCTTTTCAAAAGTAACTCTACTAGTTCTCAGGTTTTATTGAGTCTACTTCTTGTGGTGCATGGACATCTAAAAAATGAGAGAGTATGGGCCTAGAAGTACGTGACTGGTGGGAAAAATACCTTTTTTAGAGTAAATATTGTTGTTTACATTCCTATATAGGGAATAATTAATGTTTTATTCTTCATATGGTGGTTACATGTGAGGTCATTTGAATTAGTGGAGTGGGTGGTGAGCTGAACATTAATAATGAGTCAGGTTTTGTGGATGAACCCGGGGGAGGTGATGACAGTAGGTCACTAAAGAATTTAGTTTAGGGTAAAAAATTTTGTTAGTAAATAGTGTTTTTAGAATAAATATCATAGTTATTGGAAGATATATGTTGGGTATATAGATGTATTTGTTGTGTAACACAGCATCAATAATAGATTAGGGTAGTGTTGTGAGGTCAGCCTATGTTTATCATTGGTGAATATGATGTGGTTGGGAAATAGTATCTTTGATGAGGGGATGAGACCTGTCTATTTTGGATGTTTCATCACATGTATGAGATACTATATAACACCATTCACAAAAATATTGTATCATTAAATATAGTAGAATTCATTCTGATAAATCTAGGTATGTGTAGTGTGTTATATTTCTTGGAAATCATGTGTGAACATATATTCATGTTTAGTCACTGTATTTGGTGATGGAAAGGTTAGGACCAGGTATACCAATATAAGAATTTTGAATTTATAGATAAGGATACTTTTTTTTTTGGGATAATCAATCTTTCATGTTTGAATGACTCTATTTGCAAAAGGCTCGCAGTCTTGCATAAGACTGATTGTTGGAATATTATTGTGACTCCGGAAGAACGATGTGTGGTGTACGAGAGAATCTAGTTCTATAAAGAATTGATAATTATTAATTTTTATGTTTTCTAGATGCATTAAAGATATATTATTAGACTCAGTAGAAATAAATGTGAATTAGGAGGGAATTATACCATTGGTGTGTTGATGCATGGTTGAGAACCTTGTGGCTGGTGTAAGAGGAAAATGAATCAATCATGAAATTCCTTAAAAGTTAGTTCAAAATTTGATAAGGAGATTAAATTTATTTAATGATTATTTTTAAGTATTAAGGAATTTTTATCATTGTAGTTTTGTAGTTTCAGTGGTTTAGGTTTGGTATATTTGTAGGTAGATGGTGGGAAATGTCCTAACAGGTGTATGCATGTGAACCTGAATACATTGGGTTGAAACTGTATCAAGATCATCATATCAGGAATGAATATGATTTTAAAAAAATAGGATCATTCTGATATATTCATCATGATCATTTTATACTTGGTTAGTGGATACTGATGGTTTATCTCAAATCCAGAAATAAGATTCTATTATCATCTTTTAGCCCATGTCTTGATTTAAATCTAGTGTGATGAAGATAAATCACACCATCTGCATCATTAGAATACATGAATAATGTTCATTATGGGGATTGATGTTGTGAGAAACATCTTTATTCTTTATTAGGGATTAGTTGAAGGAATATTTGTGTAATTATTTTAGCAGATGCAGTTATCATAATATCGATGTTGGAGGGAAACAAGATTTTAGATCGTATTTTGACATTGTTCTTGGACTCACACAATGGAAACATTGTGGATATTCTAAAATTAGAATATACTTGAGGTATTGAGTTGGAACATAGGGATGGAATATAGAGAACCCCTTTTGTATGATGATTGAGATAGATCAGAAGATGGGTTCCTCTTGTTTCAACAACTTCTTGAGGCTGAGAAGAGCTATAGTGGGGAGAATTTAATGATACATGTCATTATGTGTAAAAATTATAGGGGATATTTTATTTTTTTACTTTTTTTGGATAATTTATAGTTTAGAAGGGGATTTTAGTTAGTATAAGGTGTATTTTAGAAATTGAGAATCTTTTTTAAAGGGTTGACGATTTTTGAATGGTTTGGGGAAACCATGCAATTAACCTAAGGAAAGTTTGTGTCTTAAGGAAGAAGCATATAAGTGTCAAATGTTTAAGGTGGATGACTTAAAAAACTAAGAACCTTACTATAAAAATCTCACAATACCATCCAATGGAAAAAATCATAGATAATTTTTGGTTTGATAAAACATTTGATAAAATGTTTGACCAAACCATGCAGGTTTCCTAGGAGAGGTAGTGGCCACAAAAAGTTGGTGCAAATTTTGGAAAATCAAGTGACCAAACAATGCATGAATGAAATTAATTCTCCTAATCTACATTAATTTTTCTTTAATCCCCTAAATTAATTTTTTCTACTTTCAATTATTCATTCCTCTAAAAACTATGGACTCCAGAGGCTTATAAAGTAAATTCCTTTCCCTTAATAGTGTGTTCATTAGGGATATGAAAATATGTACTATATAAATTCTATAGTGGTGACTGTTTACCTCCATTATTCATTTTCTTGTCGAATATACTCTTCTTCTTTGGAACAGATCCTTAGACACATGCTATGGTGGTTGGATCCACTGATTTTTTTCTCAGTTTGTTGTTAGATAGATTCTAAATCTATCTTTGTCAGTGAATCTAGTCAATATTATCCATTATTCAATGATATTTTTCTCCTCCTTCCTTATTTGGTTATGAATCATTATTTCATTCATCATAGATTAATCTTATTGTTATGTCTTGTCTCTTGAAATCATTGATGTCCCAATTCTACTTGAATCATATTCTCTTTGTTACCTTGATCATTGATTGATCATTGAATGGATCTCAATTAAATAATTGGATAAAAATTACACTAGTTCTTGATATAATTTTCTGAGAATGATGATACTTTGGATATGCATGGCTAATGGATGTCTTGTGAAGATAAATCCATATCATTGAGAAGAGTTTCAATTGAGTTGAATTTTTGGTTGGTTTCTTTCAATGGATCAAATTTTATTATATTAAATTTTGTTTTGTTTTTTTGTCTTGTGATAGGCAATTTCCCATGAAAAAATGGAAGCATATAATAGACAATCAAAGTATGGTAGGTTTTGGTTTTGGATAGATGGTGATATCTAATAAGTCTATCGTCAAGTGTTCCATCCACCATTGTTTGTATGTTTTAATTATTAATTTAATTAATTATGATTTAGTTTAAATTAATTTGTTTAGAATGTTTGGGCATGAATATAACAGTATGGAGAATAATGGAAGTTGAATTGATAGAGATTCATTAAAAAAGTGTCATAGAGTTTTCATGTATATAGTTGAATTCATTTGAGATAGGTGATCCCATGTACTCTACCCTATGTCATTATGCACATTTATTGGCATGTGGTATGAGTTTCTCCACCTTTGGTAACCTACCATTAAATTGATAATGATTTATAAATAAAAATTAATTCCTAATTAAATAATGTGTGTTTAAAACTTAATTAATAAAATGAACCATGACTAATATAATTGTAAAAAGTTCCAAGGGACACGATGGTCCATCGTGCACTGGCTTGATGTTGGCCACCAATGGCCAAGGCTTGACCACTAATTAGTGTCTTAACATACATGAACACACCTTGGATATGTTGTTGTGCTACATGATACTTAGATCCCATAAGACCATATTTCATCCTTGATCACATGTGTGTGCATGTATAGCCCATGATACCTTGTTTTATACTTGATCATATGTGTCTGTGTGAATATCATGAGAACGTGATTGATTCATTGAACACATGTGTGTGTTTGAGTAGCCTGAGAGACCTTGTTTGATAGGTGATCATATTACTTGCATTTATCTACTTGAGAGTTATTTTGGATATTCCTTTTTATTTCTTGTTATGATACATATTGCTTAAGGTATTTCATACTTGAAAAATCTTGTTTTGGGTATCAGGATGATTGGGTTACTTAGTTTTCATTAGATGGACCCTTAGAGGGGGACTGTGATGACATGAAAGTGGTTATAGGATATAGATTGTTTGATGGTATAGTTAATATCATATAAATGTTATTGATGTGGGAGTGGACCATGCATGGTAATTAAAAATATTTTGGCTACAGGATGAAGTGGCAGAATTCCAAGTAGGGGTGTTGTGATTATCTAATTAAATCAATAATTTCATGTGGAACATTCCATCATATGAGGATAAAGAACATCATTAGTGTGGATTATGTAGTTTTTCTAATGACAACCACCATTAGGGTGGGTCATTTAGTGTTCCTAATAATGACAACTATCAGGGTACAATGTGTGGTGCTTCCTTAAATGAAAAAAATGGACTGACATATGAAGGGTGCCAATAGATTCTATTAATTATGAAATTTCTTATGACGTGTGGTGACATAAATTTACATCCATACTATAATAATGATATATTAGGCATGTTTAGGAGTTCACGGTGTCTTGGTAAGTGTACAACCACTTAATATTTGTTTTTGTTTCCTTTTATGCACTTTGGTAATTATATGTAATTTTTACATAGTTATGTATTCTCAATTAACATTCTTCTTGGTTTATCACATTCACATAAAATTCATTTACTATTTGGGTATAGGATAGTGTGGGTGGTACCCTACAGAGTTTTACTCACACCCTACTTAGGTAGCCTTGGAGCTTGGGTGCCTGAGAATCCGTCAATTTTTATAGGTTTAGGTTGGGATAAGGCTTAGAGCATGATTTTTGATTGGGATATCTTGCTAAAAGTATGTAAAATGGGATGAGGTGAGGCTTGGAGTTATAGATCCCTCATAATTTTATTTTTTTCTATTATTTACATGATCACCACGGTTCTAAATCAATGTCCTTGTATTAATGTATGGATATTTGGGTTTTTTGTTTCCTAATTAATTTATAGTGATATGTTTTGGTTTCCACTTAATCTGATTATATACTAATTTCAAGTTCTTTTGTTTATTTTTTATTGTGTACTCTGATTGAAGTTATAGTCTCCTTAATATTCCACCTTAGACCCTTGATGATTGTCAAAAGCGTCTGGAAAACATGGAGGTATTCTTTAGTTCATGTGGAATTATAGTTTAAAACTAGTGATTTGATTTGGGATGTTACAATTCATCCTATTATGTTTCAAATATATTTTTATATATTGAGACATTCTGAATAAGTAACCCTTTAATTTTAAAATATGAATGAAGCCAATGTTTGGAAATTTAGAGTGTTTTTATGTAATATTTTCATCATTAACATTAATTATAATTTGAATAAGTTTAATATCAAGTCTAATAAAGGTCTCAATCTATAGAATTCTAGAAAACATAAAAATAAGAAAGTATAAAATAAAAAATAATTATAATAATATAATCTATAAATTTCATGTAGAATAAAATAATCCTTTAGAGGAATCAATATTATTATATTAGTATCACATGAATTTTAGAAATTATAATATAGTAGGTTCCTTACTAGTTGAAAAATAGTTTCATAGAGAAGATTCACCATTATATGGGGTTTATGAAACTATTCAACCAAGTTTGTTAAAGACATATAGTGATCAGCCAATTATTATAAGACTATTCAACCAAGGATCTTGAGGACATATAGTGATCTCCCAATTGATAAAAAAATAAATATATTGATTCAAGAATAACAATTAGGACTATGGTGAGAAATCATTGTGAAAATTCTTATATTATTTCATAGGTGGTTCAAAATGATGCTTCATATTATGTAAAAGTCCTTAAATTTTTTTGGATACTTTAATAGGTGCTCAATCAATTTATAAGGAATAGGGTTTTGGAGTTAGTTAATTTATTATAAAATAGACACACAATTATAACTATATGAAATTTCATGAGTAAACTTGATAACCATTAGAAAAAAAATTATGAATAAATAAAGGATAGCTAATCAAGGATATAGTCAATAATAAGGAATAAAATATATTGAGGATTTTTTTGCCATTTTTAAGGTTAGATTATATTTAGATTATTTTGTTATATGATTCTCATTATCATTTTAAATTTTATCAAATTTGTATTAATAATACATTGTATAAATGATTTATTTTTATAGAATTACTCTACTATAAAACCCCTTAGTATTAAAAATGGTTGAAAATTGAATTGTGTGTTGAAGCTTATTAAAGAATCATATGGAATAAAATAAGATCCTCGTTCTTGGTATGATATTTTCTTATAGTTTCTATTGAGGAAAGTATTTGAAAAAGGAAAGGAGTATCCCATACTATTTTTAAAATGATATTATAAACATATTATATTTTTTTATTTATGTGGATGATATCATCTTTGGTTCATATAGAGTTTTTATATAAAATTTTATTTTCAAATTTGATGGCTGATTAATTTGGGATGAGTCTCATAGGAGAGAGTGTTGTGTTTTAAAATTTTCAAATTAACAAGAGTAATGATGGAATTATTATAAATTAGAGAAAGTATTTTATAAAATGTATTAAGATGTTTAGTTTTTATTCTAGCATGATCATGAGTACATTGATGTGTAAATATTTTAAATTGTATGAGTATTCGGTAGGTATGTTATTTGATCACATAACATTTTGACGTATGATTAGGTTTCGTTTTTATTTAACTATATGTCGGATAAAACCCATCCACATTGTATTCTATTATTCTTGATTTCAGGTAAAATCCAAAAAAATCAATTAGATATCAGTAAAAATTATTATAATGATTGTCCATGGTACTATGAATCCTGTATTATCTTCTCCCAGAATAACATCCTTTGAATTAATTAATTATTCATATTTTTTATTTTAGTGGAATTAAGATAGATTGGAAATTCATAGGGGGGTTAGTAATTTTCATTATAAAATTCTAGTTTCATGGAGTTAAAATAGACAATATTTATTACATTGTAAGAAGAAAATTCCCAGTATGTTATCAGATCTAATTGTTACATAGAGACTCTATAGGTAAAGATAATTTTATCTTATTTTTCTATTAACTATAAAATGATGCTTATTCTATTTGATTAATATTTGGTTATATCACTATTAACGAATCAACATTAGTATTAAATGACAATGAATATTGATGTGAGATGTCACTTTATTTTAGAATGTAAATTCCGAACCTAGCTCACTCTATAATAACTATACCAAAGCACTATGTGATCTTAGTAGCATATCCATAATTTCTTGAGGCTGTTGACTAGTAGTGTGGGCCATTTGGGATGATATGGGGAGACAATACCCCCATATATTAGTAAAAAAATCTATAGAAACAATATACAATTAGTCATCACAATATATGAAAGACTAAAAGAAATACTAAAACTAAACTAGCTAATAGAATAAAACATAATACATGTCATAATAGAAGCCACTCTCTCAAATGTATCATGAGTCAAGAAGACACCCACCAGATCTCTTGTGGGTCGATCATATACAGCCCAGACCAAAAGAAAAAAATATAAAACCCCAACATGGACTTTAGTATAAACCTAGTCTAGTCTCTGGAATCCTACCAAACTATCTAGATTAACTATCTAACAATTGTCATTTTCTATGCATATTTTGATAACCATGATATCTCCTTAGGTATAAAAGTTAGATGGATGCTTAATCAAGGTGTGAGTAAAGATTAGTATGAAACTATAAAGGATGTTATTAACATAAGTAGTCTAGTTGAGAAAATTCATATGTACCATAATAAATCACTAAATGAATAAATAAGTAAACTGTAGTTGATCCTTGTCTTCTATTGGGAAAAATAGGATCAATCTTACCTACTATGGCTAGTGCTGACTATTTATTAACATAACATATCAAAAACCTATGGGATTTGGTATCTCAACCTGAAATAATATTATATATATATATATATATATAAACACATTCATTAGGTAATATCACTCTACCCTAAAATATTTTCAAGAATATCTCTACCCAGGGGTGAATAATTTCCCACACTAGAATCATTTCATATATATATATACACACACCAAGGTGAATGATGTCGCACCCCAAAGTAATTTAATATATATATATACATATATATACCCATAGGTAATAAGACATTACCTTTCATCCCTTTCTAGAATATCACCACCCATTAGTTAATTACACTCTTCCATGAAACTATTTCTTATATATATACAACTAGGGGGAAATTTCCCCACCCTAGAATATTTTCAAGAAATAACCATTGTGGGAGGAAATGGCCCACCTTAGAATCATTATATATAAATATATATATATACCAAGGCGAATAAACCTCATCCAATAAATCTTTTCAAGATATCACCACCAGGGAGGGTATAACATCTCACCATGGAACCGTTTTGTATATGTATATACACCAAACAGATAATGCTACACCCAAAAATCGTTTCCAAAATATTAACACAAAATAGGTAACAGATGTTGGGACCACTTAGTATGTGAAATTTTATTCTTTTTCAATGAGTCTCAATGGATTTCAATGATGGTCAAAATGAAGTAAGGAACTCTCCTAAGTAAAATGTAGAATGGAAACCAGACATTGGTTGATCTTGATCCTAGGTTTCATATATGTGTATCCAGATTGATACATTGTCTACAACAATTAAGGATGGTTGGAGTGTTCTTTCGAAGGATTAAAAGAGAAGTAGAAGAAGAGTTTGGGGAGGAGGTTTTGAATGGTTGTTTGGCATTTTTTATTTGAAAACACGTAGTTTTACACTATGTATTTATTTTATTTATATGCCTTTACCAAAGAGAAAGGGTCCATCCATGGAGGCCGGCTGAGGTCCTCACATCAAGCACATTCAGGACTCGAGGGGTCAATCATGCTCGAGGGAATCCCTCAAGGCGAGCCCCGCATGAATCTGGGTGTGTGCAGGCCGTGTATAAGCCCGCAGGTGCCGCACGGTGGTGAACTCATGTAGTGTGGGCACTAGGAGTGGGCCCGAGGAGCAGAGTGGGTGCTAAGAGTGTGCCTATAGGGTGGACATGATACAGGGCAGTACCATGGAGGGAGAAGGAGTATTTTGAGTCATTGTTGTCATGGCTTGATTGATAAACCGTGAGAAAACATTACAGAGTTTTGATATGGGGAATGGTTTTAAAAACATGGAAGCAATCATGACCGTCCATCTAATCTCGCTGAAGATCTCAGCCACACATCGCATCCCGTATTCCGGGATATAATCTAAGAGATTAATTATCCTCGTGTCACATGTGGTTGAATTGGAGCTGTCTGATCTTTGACCAAGGGTTGTCTTCAACCTCTAGCCACCCGACGCAAACCAAGGCATCGGAAAAGCTACCAAATCTCTATGATTTAGTCTCTAACCATTATAAAAGAGAAAATCCACTACATGAGAATTGTCTGAGAAACATGATATCATGCATGCAACTACATTTTCATGCATGAATGCGAATGAAATGAATAATGAGTGAATGGCCGAGCCAAACGAAGTTTCCAAGACCACTTGGGTTAGAGAAGGGATTCATAAAATAATACATTCTATCTTGAATGCATGAATGTTCAATGATAAGGTCGCAACTTTGAAAAATAAAACATCCAAGATATGCAACATATCTCTAAGAGGGTTTGAATATATTAAAGAACCGGAGAGATCAGTTATTCAAGACATAATCTTGAAGAGTGTATCATGTAGATTTTGGACATGGAAAAGATTTGATCTGTACTTATAAAAGGAGACCTACTGATTCAAGAAGACACTACTACTCCCAAACCTTTGAGAGCTCCTGTTTTTGAGAAATAGAGTCTCTCCATAATTCTAGTCTAAAATGGGCAAGAAAGAGCTACTAATTGCTCGGTTTTTGTGAATTGTAAACCATGAACCACTCTGGTTCCATGAAGAGAAGGAGTTCCACGTACCTCTCTGGTTCTTTAAGCATGGAACAGTCTATTACTTCAGTACATGAGGTAGAGGTCCCACAAAAAAATTTGGGTTTTTTAGGTAACGGTATCGCATAGCGTTATGGTTCGCAAAGAATAGAATTTCCACATACCGTTGGGGTTGGAAAATAAGAGCGTCGAGAACCATTTGGGGGAACCACGTACCACTTGGTATGCGAAGGAATCCTACACATCCGTTTCACAAGGAGAGGTCGTGAATCATCCTGGTTCATGGAGGAGACAAAATGCATAAGATAACTCCTTACCCATGGTGTGAAAAAGGAAAACAATACCCCAAGCCATACTGAAATACACATATTAATTTTTGAAGAAAATAACATGATTATAATTATAAACAAATCCAAGTAAGCATTGTGTGTTAAGAAAGGGAGAATAAAAGAATGTACATGGTAATGTGATTTGAGTGCATGCATTCATATGCATGATTTGAAGAAGAACACAATTAAATCCCAAGCATATCAGAATATAGTGCTAAGAAAAGGAGAGAAGATGTTGTTGTGTACTTAAAGGAACCATAACCATTTGGTAGTTCACACAAAAAATAATAAGATAAAGTTAACTCATTCATACATGCACATGCATACGTGAATACATTGAAGATAAGCATCCTAAACTGAGGGTGCAAGTGTGTAAAGAAGTGAAGAGGAAGATCATGTCTAAATTGTCACATGCATGGTCACATGCACATAAGGAAGAAGGAGGGCTAATGATGATGATTCCTAGTGATCTATTTTTCAGTGTTTGAATAATCACAGAAGAATTTGTGATTCTATCCAAGAAGAATAAGAAGTCTTAGTTTATTTGGTTGTTTCACTGGATAAGAAGATTGAACGTTAAAGAGAATCAACTCTGGACATCGATGTAGGAAAACTCTCATGCTAAACAGGATACAAAGACTTTCATGTCTATCTATTGAAGGGACCTTCATGTCCATAAACTGGGTGTGACTTCACCTAGAGCAGTGAGCTAGGGGGAGTCAATAGAAGTGATCCAAGGGAAGTAGTGAGCTATCCCTGAACCTTGTAAAGGCAGTGTGTCTGGGATAGAGTGATTGTACCCAAACCTTATAATCCACACCTATTGAAGAATAGTGGAATTAAGTATGACCGAAAACCTTCCAGTGTATGCTCCTTGGATGTAGCCCTTAGTGGTGAACCAAGTAAATGTTTTTTGTTTTCCTTCGACATATAAATGTTTTAATTACTGCACATATCTATCATACAAGTTTAATTAATTTCCTACCAACATGGGAATAAGATCACATAAATGGGAGAAAAAGTTGACACCATCATTCACCCCCCCCCCCTCTCAGGGTGACATAGGGTCCTTTAATTGGTATCAGAGGTAGTTTTACGTATGTTGGATAGACCTTAGTAATTATATTCAGAAAAGGATTTGAATTTTATTTCCTGAGTCAACAATGAAGATCAATCTTGATGAAAGTTTAGTTACCTCCAAGAATAAATCTATACCCAATAAGACCATGATGAATAGGAAAAATAAAGAGAAAAGGCAGTTGAAGAAGTCTCTCATGCCCAAATAAGATGCAATGTCTGGTTCTCCATGCCCTTCCAATAATAAAGAAATATCAGGCTTGGGAAATAAAGAGCAGGTGGATCAGGTTTCTACCAGATAAAAAGAAGACACTTCTATCTCATTTTCAAGTGATCATGAGAAATTAAGAACCTATCTGTATGATATTCCGAAAGAAAGAGTTGCTACTATTTGCAGAATATTTCAATGTATACATGCTGATATCACCTTACTGGGAAGAGAAGCTAATAATAATGAGGAAGTCTTTGAAAAGAAAGTGTCAGAATGTTATAATCTCTCCAGAAAAATTGAAGCCTTTTGTAATGTCCCAGTTCCAGGTGCCACTCAACGGGTGCCCCGAAACCAGTTTTCCACGTGACCTCAAACACGTTTCCCCAAACACCAGAGGCTGCTGACTAGCAGCGAGGGCCCAGGTCTGATAATGGAGAAACTATGCCCTCATTTGTCAAAGTGTAGCACAGCGGATTACAAAATAAAATATACAACAAACAGCAGAAGCAGTAAACCATACACAACTGAAATAAACAACAGCAGTGTATATAACCAACAATATATAAATGATGATGCTACATGTCTCAAGTTCTAAGAAAATAGCTAGAACATGTTATACATCAGTACAGAACAACCAAAAGCAGAGTACAGCAAAACAAAGCAAAACAGCTGGCAGCGGCATCACGAGCCTAGGCTCGATTTGTCACGACCCGTCCTCGGGGCCCGTGTCGTGACTACCCCAAGCCCGCCTTCCATAGGCCAGGGGCTGGCGACTAGCACCAAGGCGTAAAATCCCAGTAAACAGGGAAGGCATTGCCTTTATAAGTAACAACCACACAGAGTCAGCAAGCGGAAAGTAAAGTGCAGAAAAGTAAAGGGGGCCGGAAATACAAGCCCAGCTGTAAAGTACAACTGAAAAGTAAAGTACAGCAACTAAAGAAAAGACGGCGGCCTCGTGTCGTCCACTGGCAATCCCACCTGAAGGGTGGGTACAGATAGCCTCCAGGCTCCTCGGGTCCCACGTCTGCTCCGAGCACGTCCCGCCCAGTGGTCCACCTCCAGGTACCGTCCTGCTTCGCGCCCCAGCCGTGATCAGCGCTGTCCGTTGTCTGCAACCAACACAACAAGGTGCGGGCATAGCCCGTGCAGGGGTGAGTACAAGCTACTCAGTAAGGACCCCGAGACCCCCGAAGGTCTCCCGAAATCCACAAAGGATATAGCACAAAAGAAAGATGCAATCACGAAGTAACATCTGACTCGACTTAGGTATATGCCCATACATATACCTAAGTCCCCAATTCCAGCTCTGCTCACGAGATCAAGAACAACTCAATCCACAAAGTAAAGCAAGACTCAAATCCACAAAGGAGAGTAAACAGTAAATCCACATAGGATAGTTCAACACAATCCACAAAGGAGAGTAACAGTAAATCCACATAGGATAGTTCAACACAATCCACAAAGGAGAGTAAACAGTAAATCCACATAGGATAGTTCAACACAATCCACAAAGGAGAGTAAACAGTAAATCCACATAGGATAGTTCAACACAATCCACAAAGGAGAGTAACATAAGATTCAGCTCAACCAGGTATTTTCATTATCGAAACCGTAAAAGATGAAGAGCCCCATCTCTGAAGTGGACAGTGGTCCTGTCACGACTCCGAGGTACTGCTCACTAACCTAAGACTGCTGAAGTACTCCTCCTGTCGAGTACCGCGGGTCTACTGCCAACTACCGGGCGCTCCGTCCGCTGAGGGTCTGCTGCCAAATACCGGGCGCTCCCCCAGATAGCCTACTGAGGTACTCCTCCTGTCGAGTACCGCGGGTTTGCCGCCAACTACCAGGCGCTCCGTCCACCGTGGGTCTGCTGCCAACTACTGGGCGCTCCGTCCACTGGGCTAGTCGACTCACTCCAAGTCGAGTCGGTCAAGCAGTCGTCAGGTCTCAGTCATCTACACGGTCTCCGTACTCCGCATGCGCTTCTCCACCGTCGCGGGTCTGTCGCTACAACCAAGCGCACACACTCCGTAGAGTATCGCGGGTCCGCCGCTACAACCAAGCGCTCCACCGCCAAGGGTCTGCTGCTGCATCCAAGCGCACCACCACTGTCAAGTACCACGGGTCTGCCGCTACACCCAAGCGCTCCACCGCTCAAGGTAAAAAGAAGATTCAGCTCACACAGGTTCGGTAGCACTGTTCCACATAGGATCGCTGAGTGCAGTAGTCGACGCAGTCCACTGAGGATCTCTGCACAGTCGTCGCCGCAGTCCACGAAGGATCTCTGCTCTGCCGTCGTCGCAGTCCACGGAGGATCCCTGCTCTGTCGTCGTCGTAGTCCACGGAGGATCTCTGTTCTGTCATCAAAGCCACAGCCAGCACTAGGGTTCCCGCACATAGCGAGCTCGTTTAGGAGGGTCCGCTCCACGAGCCGAGAGGCTGATACATCAACTGACACGTAGTCCGAAGTTGATGTATCCAAAAGTTCCGTATCGACAACAGGATCTCAACGCAACAGACGGCGCGTCAATCGGACGCCCGGTATGAGAGTTATTGGCATTTTCATCCCAGGGGCCCGGTTGGTTTTTAGGGCAAAACCAACCCGACCGTACTCCGCCTATGTCCGATCCTCGGGCGGAGTATGCCAAAAGTTCCGTCTCACTTAGAGGAAACTACCAAAGCTGACGGTACGTCGTTCGGACGTCCGTAGCTCAAGTTATGAGCGTTTCCGCTCCGAGGGCCCGGTTGGTTTCGTGTACGAACCAACCCGGCCGAACACAAAGTCTTCCGAAACCTTGAGTATAATATACCGAAACGACCGTCTCGATCCAAGGATCGCGTAGCCGCTGACGGTTCGTCAATCGAAGGTCCCAGGCCCAAGATATGGGCAAAAGACCGAAGAGGGCCCGAAACGGGGGTTCTGGGCCCGGGGCGACCCGGCCCGAACCCCCCCCCCTTGGGCGGCCGAACCGGGCCGGCCCGAACCGGGCCGGCCCAACCCGGCCCGAACCGGCTCGGCCGGGTCCGGTCCGGCCTGGGCGCGGCCCGGCCGACCGGACCGGCCGGCTCGGCTTCGGCCGGGCGGCCGAAGGGAGCTGCCGCGGGTTTGACCCGCGGCTTTGAGGGAAACGCGGCCCCCGCGGGGGGCCGCCTGTCACGCGGACGCGGCCGGGCCGCCGCGTCCGTTCCCGGTTCCGCGCGGCCGCGGAACCGGCCGCCGCCGCCGCGGCGGAAGTTCTCCACGGCGGCGCGCCGGGCACCGCCGCCTCCGGCCGCCGGCGCCGCCGCGCCGGCGACCCGCGCTGCCGCCGCCTTCCGCGGGCCGCCGGAGTTTCTCCGGTGGCCCGTTTTGTCTCCCGTCTGCGCCGTTGCTCCTCCCGGGGGCCGACCTTCACTGCGGGATCAACAGATCGCCCCTGCCGCGCGGTTCGTCGTCGTCCGCCATTTCCGCACAACAAAAGAGGTCGGCGGAGGGTTGCCGGGTCTTGTTCGTGAGACCCGCACCCTCCGCGTTAGTCATAAACCACGGGAGGAATAATCAACAACAATTTTTAAATGAATTAAAAATCGTCGGAGATCATTTTCTTTACTTAAAAAGAATAAACACGGGGAAAACAAAATAAAATAATCCAACATCCCTTACCTTGTCGTCGTCGTCGGACGAGAGGTCGTCGCGGAATCGCTCGTCGCGGAAGAAGGGGGATCGTCGCGTCGTCGCGGTATCCGGCGTCGCGTCGCCAATCTCCGGATCAAGATCAAACGGATTTAATTAATTTAAATCCATTGATATCGAATTATAAAAAGGGGAGAATTTAGAAGTTTCGATTCTCACCTTTAACCGCCGATCGCAGGTCCGCCGCGGAAGAAGAGGCACCGAAGAAGAAGAAGAAGAAGAAGGTCGCGGAAAAGTTGTTGACGCCGCGGATCGTGCGTCGTCGAATTCCGGTTCCGGCGTTCTTCGCGTTCTTCGCGTTCTTCGCGTTCTTCGCGTTCTTCGCGGGGAGATGAAGAAACAAGATCCTCTCAAATCCTTTCAAAGGATTTTTAGGTTGGTCTTATTTTATAAACATGCCAACACACGAAACCGGTTAAGAAACGATCCATCAATTCGAAAGAAACGACCCATTTAATTCATGAAAGAAACAGCCCATTTAATTCACGAAATAAACCGCCCAATTAAATGGTCTGTTAAGAATTAAAGAAAACGCGTCGGTTGACTTTTCAGTTACTTTGACGGGTTTTCGCGGGTGCGTTACTTAGCGAAAGAAACGGCGGGGCTCGTGCGGGCCCCACCTCACAAATATCCTACCAAGGGGGTAGGATATTTCTGGATAGCATCCTATCCAGTTCAACTCAGTTCAAGCCGCCTTTATGTGACTTCAAGTGGCTTCCAAGCAGCTTAAGTGAAATAAAATAAAGTTGTCGCACAAACTTTATTTTATTCTGACTTAAAGCCGCAAAATTTAAAAACCACGTCTGAGCAAACGCAACTCCGGAAGAGGCGTTTCTAAGCAAATACCGGCGCTGCGATTTCATCGGTGCCCTCATAATTCGATTCCGGGCACCGGTTCAAAAGATAGAAAAACCCGCTCGTCCGTTCACTGAACGTACCCGAGCCAAACTTCGGAAATTGATTCCGGGCACACCGGGCCTCTGAATCAGGTGCCGTCTGAAGCTGCGCTCTTGAAAAATTCCAAAGAAAATTAAGAAAAAAAATTTCCTTGAAATTTGCGGGTCTTTACATTACTCCCACCTCAGGGCTTTACGTCCCCGTAAAGATACATCAAAAACTAGGGGAACAAATGGGGGTACTGAGCACGCATCCGAGCCTCCCGCTCCCAAGTGCTCTCCTGGAGGTTCCCGTGCTGCCATCTGACGCGCACAAGAGGAATCGACCGCCCACGTAGGACCCGCTCCTGTCGATGCTCGATCTCCACTGGGACCTCCGCAAAAGTCGCCCCATCGTCCACGTCCAGCTCCCCAAAGTCGATGATGTGCGTCGGGTCGTGCACGTATCTCCTCAGCTGAGACACGTGGAAGACGTCGTGCACCCGGTGCAACTGAGGTGGTAGAGCCAGGCGATAAGCCACCTCTCCTATCCTGCTGAGGACCTGGAAAGGCCCGATGAAGCGTGGAGACAACTTGCCGCCTCAGCCAAATCTCTGTAAACCACGTCGAGGTGAGACACGCAAAAAGACGTGGTCGCCATCCTCGAACTCCAGTGGCCTCCGCCTCCTGTCAGCATATGACTTCTGCCAGCTCTGAGCTGTCCTCATCCTCTCCTGGATGATCTGGACCTTCTTTGTCGTGGCCTGGACCATCACAGGTCCCACAAGAGCTGCAAGATTTCTTCTTTGCCGAAAAGAGAAATCTGGTCTCATCCCCTGGATGAACCACATTCTTTGCCTAAAACAGTCAATCCTAACATGGATGATACTAATCCATACCAAGGATGACGTCGTAAGGCCTCGACGCTACTACTAAGAGATTCAACTGTTACTCTCGCCTCCAAGGGTTGAGTCACACTGTCGGCATCAGTGTGTGGTAACTGGGTCTCCTCCAGTAGATGTCTCACAAGTGAGGGTCAAGTCAACAGCCAAAACTGGAATCTCCTAGTAACATCACGAAAGAGGACAGGAACGAAAATATCACAAAGGTATGCGTCTTTTATTATTGCAGCTCATATTACAAGACGCTACACAAAAGCAACAAGGAACCAGAAGTACAAGGGATGTATCCACTAGTTCTACTCCTGTCCATCAGCTCCCAGGGCTCCATGATCGAAGGCCTCAGCTGCCTGAAGCTGAGCTCTCCCCTGCGGTCGGGGTGGACCTCCTGGTGGTGGTGGTGGTAGAGCCTCAAAGCGTCGTCCACCACCGGCTGCTCGGCCAGCTCCTCTACCTCGTCCGTCTCCTCCCTGCAGACCGCCACGGTCGAACCTCTGCCTCTGCCTAGGTGGTTCCTCAACCGTCTGCTGCTCCTCTGCATGGCGGGTCGGGCAGTCACGAGCCATGTGACCAATTCCGCCATCGGAGTAGCACTACCCACTCTCGGCACGCCTGGCTCTGACTCCACCCCGGCTTCCCCGCACAACTGAGCCTGAGCCGTGCAGTCGGCCACTGGTAGGTCTGGTCTTCCTGGAACCCTGAGTCATCCGTCGGCTACCTGCTGCCGAAGACTCAGCTACCTGCCGCCCTGCGCTAGGTCTCGCCGCTGAAGAAGGCTCTGCCAGGAAGCTCTCGATCAGGAGGGCTCGCTCCAGCACTCCCGCCTAGGTCGGAATGCTGAGGGAGATCAGCGACGCCCGAATCTCCTGTCGCAAGCCCTGCTCGAAGGTCCGGGCCCGGAAGAAGGGGTCCCGTACCATGTCGGTCGAGTAGCGAGATAGGTCAGTGAACCTCGCCGCGTACTGAGCGACCGTCATGCTACCCTGGCGCAGCTGGAGAAGCTCCTGGATGCGCACCGCTCGGAGGGTGGCCGGGACGAACCCAGAGCGGAAGAGGCTCTCGAAGTCCGCCCAGAGCAAGGATGCCTCATCGTGAACCTGGAGCATCAGGCTCCACCATCGTCCTGCCGCCGCCTGCAGGAGGCTCGCCGCGAGAATCACCATGAGATACGCTGGTGTCCTCACTAGCCTAAAGATCCGTACCACCACCTCTAGCCAGTCCTCGGCGGCCTGGGGGTCCGCCTCACCGCGAAACCTGGGCGGTCACTGGCTCTGAAACTCATGCAGTGCCCTGAGGCGACGTGCATCGTCAGCGTCTGGTACTGGAAGCATCGGTGGCTCGGCGGGTAAGGCTACCGCCGGTGCCACTGCTGGCAAAGGGCCCTGCACCGAGGCCTCGTCGCTCGGTGGGCTGCCGCCGCGCCCTACACTCGGAACCCTAGCTGGCTGTCGTCGCGGGGCCATCCCGAAAAGGAGAACAAGAGCACCACAGTCAGAACAGTATACCTGGTGAGCTGGCACATGTAATCACAAGGAAAACTTGAGACTTTCATAAGGCAGATCAGTATACCCGGTGAGCTGACACAAGTAATCACAAAGAAAACTTGAAACACACACGCAATCAATGATTTCATGCATTAAGTCGGAAATCAGGGGTCAGGGTCCTGGTGTACGGATACGTCGGCCGCCGCACCAACACTGGGCTCCCTGAACTGATAACCACACTCAATACAATAAACACTATTGCTTCACATAGAAAGAAAGGACGATCAGAGTCTGCGGTAGAACCGACCGCCTCTGATACCAATTTGTCACGACCCGTCCTCGGGGCCCGTGCCGTGACTACCCCAAGCCCGCCTTCCATAGGCCAGGGGCTGGCGACTAGCACCAAGGCGTAAAATACCAGTAAACAGGGAAGGCATTGCCTTTATAAGTAACAACCACACAGAGTCAGCAAGCGGAAAGTAAAGTGCAGAAAAGTAAAGGGGGCCGGAAATACAAGCCCAGCTGTAAAGTACAACTGAAAAGTAAAGTACAGCAACTAAAGAAAAGACGGCGGCCTCGTGTCGTCCACTGGCAATCCCACCTGAAGGGTGGGTACAGATAGCCTCCAGGCTCCTCGGGTCCCACGTCCGCTCCGAGCACGTCCCGCCCAGTGGTCCACCTCCAGGTACCGTCCTGCTCCACGCCCCAGCCGTGATCAGCGCTGTCCGTCGTCTGCAACCAACACAACAAGGTGCGGGCATAGCCCGTGCAGGGGTGAGTACAAGCTACTCAGTAAGGACCCCGAGACCCCCGAAGGTCTCCCGAAATCCACAAAGGATATAGCACAAAAGAAAGATGCAATCACGAAGTAACATCTGACTCGACTTAGGTATATGCCCATACATATACCTAAGTCCCCAATTCCAGCTCTGCTCACGAGCTCAAGAACAACTCAATCCACAAAGGAAAGCAAGACTCAAATCCACAAAGGAGAGTAAACAGTAAATCCACATAGGATAGTTCAACACAATCCACAAAGGAGAGTAACAGTAAATCCACATAGGATAGTTCAACACAATCCACAAAGGAGAGTAAACAGTAAATCCACATAGGATAGTTCAACACAATCCACAAAGGAGAGTAAACAGTAAATCCACATAGGATAGTTCAACACAATCCACAAAGGAGAGTAACATAAGATTCATCTCAACCAGGTATTTTCATTATCGAAACCGTAAAAGTTGAAGAGCCCCATCTCTAAAGTGGACAGTGGTCCTGTCACGACTCCGAGGTACTGCTCACTAACCTAAGACTGCTGAAGTACTCCTCCTGTCGAGTGCCGCGGGTCTGCTGCCAACTACCGGGCGCTCCGTCCGCTGAGGGTCTGCTGCCAAATACCGGGCGCTCCCCCAGATAGCCTACTGAGGTACTCCTCCTGTCGAGTACCGCGGGTTTGCCGCCAACTACCAGGCGCTCCGTCCGCCGTGGGTCTGCTGCCAACTACTGGGCGCTCCGTCCACTGGGCTAGTCGACTCACTCCAAGTCGAGTCGGTCAAGCAGTCGTCAGGTCTCAGTCATCTACACGGTCTCCGTACTCCGCACGCGCGTCTCCACCGTCGCGGGTCTGTCGCTACAACCAAGCGCACACACTCCGTAGAGTATCGCGGGTCCGCCGCTACAACCAAGCGCTCCACCGCCAAGGGTCTGTTGCTGCATCCAAGCGCACCACCACTGTCAAGTACCACGGGTCTGCCGCTACACCCAAGCGCTCCACCGCTCAAGGTAAAAAGAAGATTCAGCTCACACAGGTTCGGTAGCACTGTTCCACATAGGATCGCTGAGTGCAGTAGTCGACGCAGTCCACTGAGGATCTCTGCACAGTCGTCGCCGCAGTCCACGAAGGATCTCTGCTCTGCCGTCGTCGCAGTCCACGGAGGATCCCTGCTCTGTCGTCGTCGTAGTCCACGGAGGATCTCTGTTCTGTCGTCAAAGCCACAGCCAGCACTAGGGTTCCCGCACATAGCGAGCTCGTTTAGGAGGGTCCGCTCCACGAGCCGAGAGGCTGATACATCAACTGACACGTAGTCCGAAGTTGATGTATCCAAAAGTTCTGTATCGACAATAGGATCTCAACGCAACAGACGGCGCGTCAATCGGACGCCCGGTCTGAGAGTTATTGGCATTTTCGTCCCAGGGGCCCGGTTGGTTTTTAGGGAAAAACCAACCCGACCGTACTCCGCCTGTGTCCGATCCTCGGGAGGAGTATGCCAAAAGTTCCGTCTCACTTAGAGGAAACTACCACAGCTGACGGTACGTCGTTCGGACGTCCGTAGCTCAAGTTATGAGCGTTTCCGCTCCGAGGGCCCGGTTGGTTTCGTGTACGAACCAACCCGGCCGAACCCAAAGTCTTCCGAAACCTTGAGTATAATATACCGAAACGACCGTCTCGATCCAAGGATCGCGTATCCGCTGACGGTTCGTCAATCGGAGGTCCCAGGCCCAAGATATGGGCAAAAGACCGAAGAGGGCCCGAAACGGGGGTTCTGGGCCCGGGGCGACCCGGCCCGAACCCCCCCCCCCCCTTGGGTCGGCCGAACCGGGCCGGCCCGAACCGGGCCGGCCCAACCCGGCCCGAACCGGCTCGGCCGGGTCCGGTCCGGCCTGGGCGCGGCCCGGCCGACCGGACCGGCCGGCTCGTCTTCGGCCGAGCGGCCGAAGGGAGCTGCCGCGGGTTTGACCCGCGGCTTTGAGGGAAACGCGGCCCCCGCGGGGGGCCGCCTGTCACGCGGATGCGGCCGGGCCGCCGCGTCCGTTCCCGGTTCCGCGTGGCCGCGGAACCGGCCGCCGCCGCCGCCGCGGCTTCAGCCGCGGCGGAAGTTCTCCACG
This sequence comes from Viscum album, assembly GCA_963277665.1. Lineage (NCBI taxonomy): Eukaryota > Viridiplantae > Streptophyta > Magnoliopsida > Santalales > Viscaceae > Viscum > Viscum album. The sequence goes on from OY728161.1 coordinate 71,606,363, forward strand.
GCGGCGCGCCGGGCGCCGCCGCCTCCGGCCGCCGGCGCCGCCGCGCCGGCGGCCCGCGCCGCCGCCGCCTTCTGCGGGCCGCCGGAGTTGCTCCGGTGGCCCGTTTTGTCTCCCGTCTGCGCCGTTGCTCCTCCCGGGGGCCGACCTTCACTACGGGATCAACAGATCGCCCCTGCCGCGCAGTTCGTCGTCGTCCGCCATTTCCGCACAACAAAAGAGGTCGGCGGAGGGTTGCCAGGTCTTGTTCGTGAGACCCGCACCCTCCGCGTTAGTCATAAACCACGGGAGGAATAATCAACAACAATTTTTAAATGAATTAAAAATCGTCGGAGATCATTTTCTTTACTTAAAAAGAATAAACACGGGGAAAACAAAATAAAATAATCCAACATCCCTTACCTTGTCGTCGTCGTCGGACGAGAGGTCGTCGCGGAATCGCTCGTCGCGGAAGAAGGGGGATCGTCGCGTCGTCGCGGTATCCGGCGTCGCGTCGCCAATCTCCGGATCAAGATCAAACGGATTTAATTAATTTAAATCCGTTGATATCGAATTATAAAAAGGGGAGAATTTAGAAGTTTCGATTCTCACCTTTAACCGCCGATCGCAGGTCCGCCGCGGAAGAAGAGGCACCGAAGAAGAAGAAGAAGAAGAAGGTCGCGGAAAAGTTGTTGACGTCGCGGATCGTGCGTCGTCGAATTCCGGTTCCGGCGTTCTTTGCGTTCTTCGCGTTCTTCGCGTTCTTCGCGTTCTTCGCGGGGTGATGAAGAAACAAGATCCTCTCAAATCCTTTCAAAGGATTTTTAGGTTGGTCTTATTTTATAAACATGCCAACACACGAAACCGGTTAAGAAACGATCCATCAATTCGAAAGAAACGACCCATTTAATTCACGAAAGAAACAGCCCATTTAATTCACGAAATAAACCGCCCAATTAAATGGTCTGTTAAGAATTAAAGAAAACGCGTCGGTTGACTTTTCAGTTACTTTGACGGGTTTTCGCGGGTGCGTTACTTAGCGAAAGAAACGGCGGGGCTCGTGCGGGCCCCACCTCACAAATATCCTACCAAGGGGGTAGGATATTTCTGGATAGCATCCTATCCAGTTCAACTCAGTTCAAGCCGCCTTTAAGTGACTTCAAGTGGCTTCCAAGCAGCTTAAGTGAAATAAAATAAAGTTGTCGCACAAACTTTGTTTTATTCTGACTTAAAGCCGCAAAATTTAAAAACCACGTCTGAGCAAACGCAACTCCGGAAGAGGCGTTTCTAAGCAAATACTGGCACTGCGATTTCATCGGTGCCCTCAGAATTCGATTCCGGGCACCGGTTCAAAAGATAGAAAAACCCGCTCGTCCGTTCACTGAACGTACCCGAGCCAAACTTCGGAAATTGATTCCGGGCACACCGGGCCTCGGAATCAGGTGCCGTCTGAAGCTGCGCTCTTGAAAAATTCCAAAGAAAATTAAGAAAAAAAATTTCCTTGAAATTTGCGGGTCTTTACACGATTCCATGCCCTCCTACTCCTCAGGAGAAATCATGTACCTGCATAGGGACTCTTTCCCCTATCTACACCTACAGAAACGTAATCTGTTTGGGCCAAAAAGCATTACCCAAACAGAGTGTGAGAAATAAATTCCTAGTAGGCACCCATCAAAGGCCCGTGCCCAACTGCGTGTAAGCATGCAATGACAGTGTGCAGTAGTAAAATGCAATAAATTAAGCAGTACTCAAAAGTAACTAATTACCAGTTATATTTCCATTTTATTATCTATTTAATCCTTTAAATTTAAAATACCACTACAGTGAATATTCTAAATAACCAGCTAATGTCCTCAGACACAAAAACTCCTACCCTCAGGTAAAGAGTATCCAACACAAGAATCTGCCCTCAGTTATAACAGAGTTTTCCCTCAGGTGTAGGTAGTGTTTCCCACAGGCATAGAGTCAGCTGCCCACAGGCACGGAAGAAGTTTCCCTCAGGCCGAAATAACTACTACCCTCAGGCTAAACAGTGCAGTGCCCACAGGCTAATCAAAACAACTCCCTCAGGCTAAATAGGTAACCGGGCCGTGCCCAACATGTAAACAAGAAGTAAACAGGTAATTCCTCTCATGGAAATTCTAAAATTACTACTCTTAAGGCATAACCTTGGGTATTCTTGCCAAATGGCTAAATAGTGGAACACACCCCAGGGGGGGTTCCGGATCCAAGCAATGATCCGAAACAACAGTTTTACAATTATTCAATTACCTTAATAGTTCTAGGTAGTTAATATATCCACGGCCTCAGCCACACGACACACAAACATAGGTTCATGGCACAAAAACACACAAAACACATGACAGTTGGAAAAATAAACACCAAGACACCTACCTTATACGCCAACGAGTGGTATACCCAAATGTCGACTCCAGAAACGCCCAATAATGGCGTAGATCTGACGAAGAACAAAATCCTCTCAAACGTAAATAACTTATGTTAGGAGAAGAATTAGTAATAATAAGCCAAGGAGATTGAGGCCCTTACCCATGCGGTTCCAACGGAATCGTCTGAGGTAGAAACCGATTCCAGACGATCACTCGGTGGATCTTCAAAGGTTCGGGCTCCTCCCTTTGGCTCCAAAATGTCTCAAATGCCTCCTCTGCCAAATAAGGACGATACTGCCTGTTTTAAGCCGAAAAAAAGAAGTACACTGTGTGTACTTCCAAGTACACGACGTCTACTCCTTTCATTTAACTGTTCCTCTTACGGCTTCTATCAAGTGCGACACTGTTCGCCTGCCGACAAGAGTACATGGCATGTACTCTTGAGTACACAGCATGTACTGCCGCCCAGCTGGCGGCTGCTCCACCACCTTACTATTTTGAATTGCCGACTGACTACATGGCGTGTAAAGGACCACTACACGGTGTGTAGTTTGTTCCTACATCTTTTTTCGCCGACATGGCTACACACCCTATGTACTCATCCTAACACGACCTGAATTACACGACATGTGGAAAAAGTACACGGCGTGTAGTTCCAAAATTTAGGATTTTTCCCCATTTTCCATATTTTATTAAAAACACTTAAGGAAAAGAGAAAAGAAGAAGCCCGTACCTCAAAGAGAAGAACCGGGTTCTTACAAACTTCCCCCCCCCCTATAGCAATTCATCCCGGGATTTCCCTTCCAAAGGTGGTGAAGATATAGTCGTGAACAACTCCGGCCACTAAGCATGTACGTTGGCCTCCCGCTCCTAGGTCTCGTCCTACACCTGGCCATACTGCCATAGCACTCGTATGAAAGGAACTGACCAGCCTCAGAGAACTTTTGTGCTCCTGTCAACGATACGAATCAGATGCTCCTCAAAGGACGCATCTGCCACCAGCTCAACCTCCTCGGGCTGAAAGACGTGAGATGGGTCTGAATGATAGCGATGCAATTGAGATACGTGGAAGACATTGTGCATGGCTCGGTACCGCTGTGGTAACCAAAACCGATAAAAAACCAGACCGACTCTCTTAAGAATCTCAAATGGTCCCACATACCGCGGTGAAAGTTTACCTTATCTCCTGATCCGCTTGTGTCCCAGCCTTGGCGAAACACGCAAGAAACCCTGATCCCCGACCACGAACTCCAAAGGTCATCTTCGTCGATCAGCATATGACTTCTGATGAGACTGTGTGGTAGCCATCTGCTTTTGAATCAACTGAACCTGCTCAGAAGTCTCATGCATGATCTATAGCCCCAGAAAAGCTACCTCACCTACCTCTAACCCGCACAAAGGTGATCGGCACGGCCTACCGTATAAATCCTTGTATGGTGCCATCTCAATAGTCTCCTGGAATCTATTGTTATATACGAACTCGAATAAGGTTATATGCTTCTCCCAAGAGCCCCCAAAGTCTTGGACACATTCTCGCAGCATGTCCTCAAGCACCTATATAGTACGCTCTGACTGGCCATCTGTCTCAGGGTGGTATGTTGTTCTCAGAAGCACCTGTGTACCCAGTGCCCTCTGAAAACTATGCCAGAAACGCGACGTAAAGCGGGCTTCTCTATATGAAATGATAGAACGAGGGACCCCATGAAGATGTATAATCTATTAGATATATAGCCTTCCAAGCTCGTCAGCACTGAAAGTCTCCTTGATCATCAAGAAGTGAGCTACCTTCGTGAGTCTGTCCACAACAACCCACACAACATCATTGCCACGAGGTGACCTCGACAATCCAGTAACGAAAACCATCGCGACATCATCCCACTTCCACTCTGGAATGGGTAACTGCTGTAACAGCCCAGCTGGTCTCTGATGCTCCGCCTTCACATGCTGACAAGTGGAACACCTCGTAACAAAACCAACTACTTCTCTCTTTATACCCGGCCACCAGTACTGATGTCTCAAGTCATGGTACATCTTGGTAACCCCGGTATGAACTGACAAAGCTAAAGTATGAAACGCCTACATCAGCTCCTCGCGTATATCCCCTGGAACCCATACTCGTCCATGGAAACGCAAAACCTCATCATTGCCTATCGACTAACCAGGAGGAGGGTCCTCACTTGCCACCGACTCCCGTAGAACTAGGCCTTCTGAATCAAATAGTTGTCTCATCGTCACTCTATCCAGGAGGGTAGAAGTCACAGCTAAAGAGGAAAGATAAATCTGCCCCTTCCAGTCGTGCACCTCCAGATGCATCTCAGAGTACAAAGCCATGAGCTGCCACTCACCACTGGCCTCCTGCACTGCCTGTATCTGAGTCTTCCTGCTCAGTGCATCAGCTACTGCATTACCTTTACTAGGTGTATAGGAAAGCTCAAAATCGAAGGACTGTAGATATTCGACCCACCTCCTCTGCCTCAGATTCAAGTCACGCTATGTAAAGATATACTTGAGGCTTTTTTGGTCTGTAAAAACCACAAAATTCTCCCCCAATAGATAATGTCTCCAATAGTGCAACGCATGAACAACTGCAGCCCACTCGAGATCATGTGTCAGGTAATTTCTCTCATGTGGCCTCAACTGCCGAGACCCGTATGCAACAACTCGATCGCCCTGCATCAACACTGCTCCCAGCCCAATACCTGATGCATCACAGTAAACTGTATAGCTCTTACCCTACTCTGGGAGTATTAGGATTGGTACTGATGTCAACCTTCCTTTCAGGTCCTGAAATACTGCCTCGCAAGCTTCCGACCAAACGAACTTCACAACCTTCTTAGTTAGACCCGTCAACGGCAGTACTAAGCAGGAGAAGTCATGTATGAAACGTCTGAAGTAACCATCCAGCCTTAAGAAAATCTGTATCTCAAACACGTTATTCAGATGCTCTCAGGAAACCACTGCTCTCACCATCTCCAGGTTTACTGAAACTCCTGCCTCAGAGATGATATGACCTAGGAAGTGAATCTGGTCCATCCAAAAGTGGCACTTTGAGAGCTTAGCATATAGTCGAAGTTCTCCTAGTGTACTCAATACGATCTCAAGATGGGTGGCATGGTCAGGTAGAGTGTGAGAGTACGCCAAGATGTCGTCCAAAAATACTACCACAAAAGAATCAAGATATGGATGGAACACACGATTCATGAGATCCATGAAAACCGTTGGCGCATTTGTGAGTCTGAACGGCATAACCGTATACTCGTATAGACCATACCTGCTCCTGAAAGCTGTGAGAGGTATATCATATGGTCTAACACACAGCTGATGATATCCTGATCTCAATTCAATCTTCGAGAACACTCGTGCTCCATGAAGCTGATCAAAAAGATCATCAATCCTCAGTAAGGGATATCAGTTCTTAACTGTCAACTGGTTTAGCTTCCGATAATCCACGCAAAGTCTGAGAGCACCATCCACCTTCTTTGCAAAAAGGACCAACGAACCCCAAGGAGAAGTACTGGGTCAGATAAATCCATTTTCCTATAACTCCTCTAACTACCTCTTGAGCTCCTGCAACTCAGGTGTAGCCATCCTATATGGAGGAATGGACACTGGTGTTGCTCCTGGCACAAGCTCAATGGAGAAATCCACCTCTATCTTTGGAGGTAGACCTGAAAAGTCATCTGAGAAGACATCCCTGAAATGATCAACAACAGGAGGGAAATCCTCCAGACAAGTCCCCTGGTCATCTAGATATAAGCTCGCAATCTGGGTCGTGACTCCACCTCACACATGATACTCTGGTCCAGCTCGACTCACCTGAACATCCCATTCTCCCTTGTATTGAAACTCTCCGCCCTCTGGGGATGTGAAACGCACCCTACGACGATAGCAGTCTACAAAGGATCGAAAGGGAACCAACCAGTCCATCCTGAGAATGACGTCATAGCTCGTCATCTCCAAGACATAGAGGTCCCAAAGGAAGTGACACCCACCAACCTCAAGGGGGAACTCCTTGCACTGACGCACACCAGCCGTTATAGTTCCCAAGAGAGTGTCTAGCATCATGATATTAGAAGAAGGAGAAACACAGAGCCCGAGGCTCTCTACAACGGGTACAGATATGAAACTATGTGTAGCACCCATATTGAAAAGTACTAAAGATAAGATAGAAGCTACTAAAATAGTACCTCTGACTGTAGAAGGTCCGAGATCCAGCTCGTGCTGGGTCTGTTGCACTGCATATGCCTTCCCAGTGTTGCGGCCCTACAACACAGCCTGACTACCCTGAGCTGGCCTGCCCTGCTGCCTCTGAGATCCTGGTGTGTGGATACCACGGCCACGACCACCATCTCTACCTGCATGCCCTGACGTATCCCAGTTCCCTGACTGGTAAAAAGACATTGGTCCTTCCCCCGCACGCGGAGTCTGCATAGAACCCCTCTCACTAGCCACTGGTGGGAACGCCCTGCAAAAGTGCTGCAGATGACCCATCTTGTCGCAAGCTCGGCACTCCATTGGATCACATGGACATTGTGGCCTATTGTGCCCCTCTCTACCACACTGGTAGCACATAACCTGGCCACCTGAAACATTCTTCTAACTGGTACTGCTGCCCTGAGAGAAGTCTGCATGTCTCTTCCTCTTACCAACAGAAAAAGTACCAGTAACTGGTGCTGAACCGCCCTGGCCCACACCACTAGATTCTCGAATGTTCCTCTCTTTAATCATCATCTGGTTCACAATAGTGTGTATAGTAGGTAACCTGAAGACATTCACCACTGCTCGGATGTCATAACGAATACCATCCTCAAAACTTTTGGCCTTCAACGTCTCATCAGCCACCGGCACGGGTGAAAAGCGCTGAAGCTTGGTGAAACGAGCATAATAGTCCATCACTGACATAGTGCCCTACTATAGATTCATAAACTCTCGAGTTCTATCTGCCCTCAGCGTCTCTGGGAAGAAAAATTCATAGAAAACTGCCTGAAAATCTTCCCACGCCATGTCCCTATGATGCTTTGATTGGGTGGTAACATCCCACCACCTCTTGGCGGAATCACACATCATGTATGTTGCGAGCTTGACCCTCCGCCCTGGAGGCATCTCAAGATGCTCGAAAATAGTCTACATCGACCCCAACCAAGACTCTACAGCCTGTGGTCCGCCATCCCCTGAAAATGTAGGCGGATGCTTGAAAATAGTCTGCATCGACCCCAACCAAGACTTTGCAGCCTGTGGTCCGCCATCCTCTAAAAACGTAGGTGGATGCTGCTGCTGAATGATATGAGTCAGCTCATCCATATATGTGGCATCCTGCGGTGCTCCCTGAAAGGTCTGCATGAAACACATAAAGCCTTCACGAAACTACACCTCCATACCTGTGTCTGGTATAGATGTCGGTGCCGCATATGGCTCTACTAGAGGATCAACTACTAGCCCATGGCCCACCATCTCCAGAGTATTCTCGTTGCCGCTCTCCTGGCGAACAACGCGCAGTCGTCTAGGTGGTATGATACTACAAGTTCAAAAGCACACCTTAGATTCAAGATTATTAAAGACCGAAAATGAAGAAACCAAAAAGGGTACAGGAGGAATAAGGCATTCAAAATTTTCAAAACAAGACTACACGGCGTGTATACTGACTACACGGCGTGTACTTGACTTCCCTTCCCCTGACTGGGTCCTTCTGCACGGCTAAGCCACAAGGCTCCCATTTGAAAAAAAACTACACGGAATGTATTTCATATACACGGCGTGTATGGTGTTATTTCCAACTTCTCGTGTTGTTTGTGACACGACCGACTACTTGGCTTGACACTACATGGCGTGTAACACCCGCACACGGTGTGTCAACAACCCTGTTTCCCCACCACACGGCTAAATCCACATGGTCTATCCTCAAACAAGACTACACGGTGTGTCCCCAAAGGTACACGACGGGTTCAAGGATCGGTGACATCGACCTGTGTTATTAGTTACACGGTCGAGTCCCCAGGTCACACTACACGGCGTATTCAAAATTGACATGGCATGTTTTGTACAGGAGTTCACCAACCCGTGTTATTAGTTACACGGCTGGACTCCGAGTCAAAACTACACATCGTGTATATATAGTACACGATGTGTTCTTCCCAAGCACTTCCTTACCCCGTGTCGCCGCCCACACGGTTTGTGACACGGGAAGAGACTACACGGCGTGTACTCAGAGTACACGGTGTGTACATAAAAAGTTCATTTTTCTTCGTGAACAGAAGGCCATACACGGCATGTGAAAAAATACTACACGGCGTGTATACTAGGTTTCTGGATAGCATGTCTTAGAAACTTCTCCATAACCCATAAAATACTGAAAAACAACACCTAAGTGTCAAATTCTGACCCGTGAGGGCCCATACTCCCCACAAATCAAATTTTGACATCTTATTTGTGTTATAACAAAATAGTCAGTCAATGATCCACCAAATTCCGGTCAATAGGGGCCCATACTCCCCAAAAACCAAATTTTGGCATCCATTCTATGAACATCTCACACAAAAGTTACCCTATAAAATATCATGTATTTTATCAGTGCACTATCACAACAGCATGCTTTTCTAGCACAACAACTATCACAACAACATGCAATTTTTCTAATGCACCTACATGGCATGGAAACTATGCATGACATGTGATATCTAACATGTGCCTATATGATGCATGAGTTGGCATACCCTCATGTCATCAGGATTCAACTAAATAGAACCCATAGATAAAATATAAACAGCACGATCTCAAGTGCGTCACCCAACGGTGAAATCATATCAACTGTAAATTGCAAAATCAGTAAATTGAAAAATCAGTAAATTGAAAAATATGAGGTAGACTGGATTTTCCTCGTACGTAGGTTAGCTATGCCCGGGCACAGCTTATTAACAATTATCGTTCGTCATATCCCTGACTAATGCTCCAAATATTAAGTCAAAGAAAAGAACCCCTCTGATACCACTTTGTAACATCCCGGTTCCAGGTGCCACTCAACGGGAGCCCCAATCCTAGTTCGCCACATGACCTCAAGTGTGTTTCCCTAAATGCCAGAGGCTGCCGACTAGCAGTGAGGGCCCAGGTCTGATAGTGGGGAATCTATGCCCTCATTTGTCAAAGTGTAGCACAACGGATTAAAAAATAAAACATACAACAAATAGCAGAAGCAGTAAACCATACACAACCGAAATAAACAATAGTAGTAGAAATAACCAACAGTATATAAATAAGGATGCTACATGTCTCAAGTTCTAAGAAAATATCCAGAACATGTTATACATCAATACAATACAACCAAAAGCAGAGTACAACAAAACAAAGAAAAAAAGATGGCAATAGCATCGTGAGCCTAGGCTCGGTCCCATACCCCCCTACTCCTCAGCAACAATCATGTACCTGTATAAGGACTCTTTCCCCTATCTACACCTATAGAAACGTAATCTGCTTGGGCTGAAAAGCGTGACCCAAACAGGAAGTGAGAAATAAATTCCCAGTAGGCACCCACCAAAGGCTCGTGCCCAACTGCGTGTAAGCATGCAACGACAGTGTGCAGTAGTAAAATTCAATAAAGTAAGTAGTACTCAAAAGTAACTAAATACCAGTTATATTGAAATTTTATAATCTATTTAATCCTTTAAATTTAAAATATTACCACAGTGAATATTCTAAATAACCAGCTAATGTCCTCAGACACGTAAACTCCTACCCTCAGGTAAACAGTATCCAACACAAGAATCTGCCCTCAGGCATAACAGAGTTTTCCCTCAGGAATAGGTGGTGTCAATAACAGGCACAGAGTTAGCTGCCCACAGGCACAGAAGAAGTTTCCCTCAGGGCGAAATAACTACTTCCCTTAGGCTAAACAGTGTAGTGCCCACGGGCTAATCACAACAACGCCCTTAGGCTAAACAGGTAATCGGGCCATGCCCAATATGTAAACAAGCAGTAGACATAAAATTCCTCTCAAGGAAATTCTACAATTACTAATTTTAAGTCATAACCTTGGGTATCCTTACCAAATGGCTAAACAGTGGAACACACCCCCGGGGTGGTTCCAGATCCAAGCAACGATCCCAAACATCAGTTTTACAATTATTCAATTACCTTAATAGTTCTAGGTAGTTAATATAGCCATGGCCTCAGCCACACGACACCCAAACATGGGTTCATGGCACAAAAACACACAAAACACATGACAGTTGGAAAACTAAACACCAAGACACCTACCTTATACGCCAACGAGCGGTATACCCAAACGTCGACTCCAGAAACGCCCAATAACAGTGTAGATCTGATGAAGAACAAAACCCGATCAAATGTAAATAACTTATGTTAGGAGAAGAATTGGTAAGAAGCAGCCAAGGAGATGGAAGCCCTTAACCGTGCGGTTCCAACGGAATCGTCCGAGGCGGAAACCGATTCCAAACGATCACTTGGTGGATATTAAAAGGTTTGGCCTCCTCCCTTTGGCTCCAAAATGGCTCAAATGCCTCCTCTTCCAAATGAGGAGGCTAATTCCTGTTTTAATCAGAAAAAACAAAGTACACGGTGTGTACTTCCAAGTACACGGTGTGTACTTCCAAGTACACGGTGTGTACTTCCAAGTACACGGCGTGTACTCCTTTCATTTAATTGTTCCTCTGGCGGCTTCCCGCCAGTGCGGCACTGTTCTCCTGCTGACAGGAGTACACGGCATGTACTCCTGAGTACACGGCGTGTACTGCCGCCCAGTTGGTGGCTGCTCCACCGCCTTACTATTTTGTTCTGCTGACTGACTACACGGCGTGTAAAGGACCACTACACAGTGTGTAGTCGGTTCCTACATCTTATGTCGCTGACATGGCTATACGCCCTATGTACTCATCCCAAAACGGCCAGAAGTAGACGGTGTGTGGAAAATGTACACGGCGTGTAGTTCCAAAATTTAGGATTTTTCCCCATTTTCCATATTTTATTAAAAACACTTACGGAAAAGAGAAAAGAAGAGGCCTGTACCTCAAAGAGAAGAATATAGTTCTTACACATTTTAAGAGGAATATGGAGTCAATAAGACTCTATAAGAAAAGATCCATGCATTTAAGGATGAGCAGAAAATGAGCACTAAAGTCAAGGTTCTGTATTTGGAAGAAACATTAAAGAAATTCAAGGAACTTGACTCGTTGTTACAAACCAAAGTTAAGTTTCATGAAGATGGGTTTGAATGATTGAAAAAGGTTTGTGGTGATAATATCATCATGATTTAAGATCAGAAGATCATCCTCAATATGGAATGTCTAAAATTGGAAACCTAGTTGACCAATCTTGAGAAGACGCATATTGAGACTTCACAAAATAATGAAACAGTTGTTGCTGGTACTCAATGTTCACTGGAGGATTATAAATCCAAAATACCTCCAACATGTGATGATAATATAATGACTTCACTCATTTATCTGTCACAAGTAGCTGAGAAAGTGAAGGTACCATCCATACCAACTTGTACTATTGTTTCTAAATATGTTTCTTCTAAAAGTGTAGGTTGGACGAAAAATTATAAACAAGTATGTATGGGGAAAGGTGAGGAGAAGAAACCTACCACCATGGCTAGGGTGGATAAGAAGAAGAGTCTAGAAGATGGTTCCCCCAGTCGAGTAAAACACATTAAGAAAAATTCCCAACAACATTATACTGAAGATATCAAGAATACAATATTTGTGGGTCAATGTTGGTGTTGCAACAAATTTGGGGATTGTTCACGGGATTGTTGGTAAAATCCTTTAAAGAAAAAAGCACAAAGAAATCCTATGTCAAAAGGAAAAAATCCAGAGAAGAAGAAGCAACATCAATAGATCCAGAAGCATCTGTATACTACAAATAGATTTGAAATTCTAGAAAACATCTGTGATGTATGCAATGGGAGTGGTCAAAATAATAGAGCATGCTTATCTCAACACATATCCAGAGCTGATAAGATCAAAAGTCCATAGAAGCCAGCTAAGATTGTATAATCTACCATGGTAAGAAATCAGAAGAATAATGAAAAAGAAAAGTCTCCCAAGAAGACTCCAATAAGGAAAGGTGATAAGTCCTTGGATTCAAAATCCAATAAGTTAAACAGTTGTACATCCAAAATAATTCCTAAAAATGATCACACTCTGAAGATTCCATGTGGAAAGTCCAAACTTACTACCATTGTTCCCAGAGACATATTGATTATCTGGCCTAAATACATGGAAATAATGAGAATGAAAGAAGATTAATAGGGTAAGGCTAGTGCAATAGGAAATAATAATATTCCAAATAAAGATAGAAAAGTATTGTGTGCGAGGTGCAATAAGGCTGGTCACACTATTAAGAATTGCAGTTAATTTATTTCAGCCCAAGAAGAATTCCACAAGAAGATGAATGTTTCACCAGGAGATTTTAGTGCTTTAAAAGATCTAGAATAAAGAAGACTTACACATAAATAAATGGAAGAAATATTGAGATCCACACAACCAAAGTCAGAACTGAGAAAACAAATGTGCAAGTGTGAGGAGTGGAGAAAATGGAGCATCATGGTTGAGAAAATCATCTCAGTATTCTAGTTCATATTAAATAAGCAAGGAGGATCCACCTTATTCCCTTAAAACTTTGTGTATTGTACTAATATTACAGGGAATTTAATGTGAAGAAACAACTTAGGGGGAGAACCTGAGAAGTGTTCCCTTGAGGGGGAGACACGTGAAAATTCTGTCAGAGTTATTATCTCAATAAGTATCAACTTCAGTTGGTATTAAATTCAACTACTCTGAAGATTGTCTGAGGATCATGTCATTTGAAATGGTATGCCATCACTCAACCATGGTTCCTCAAAATAAAATTATTTTACAAAGGGGGAGTAACAATGTTAATCAGTTACATAAGAAGAATGGAAGTGCCCCAAAGCCACTTATCCTTCACATTGCACTTGAATGTTTTGGATCTATTTGTCTAAGTGAGAGAAAGAGTTTTAGGTTTATAATCTAAAATTACATTTATTATCCTCATCCTAAAATGAATGTGGAATGGGACTTACAGAAAATTACATGAGTTCTCATTTCATGAGGTATCAATATCAGGGGATAATGGATAGCTTTGTTGTCTAGATCAAATACTGTTGTTTTGTACATCGAACATTGCTCAAGTATACATAGATAGAAATGATTTACAACACAATTAATTAAGTATGGACTGATACCCTCTCTACCATGAACTTTGTATTTCCTGTCAATAAGGGGGGAGAAAGTGAAATGAAAGTTGAAAAGTTAAAGGGAGAGAGCAGATAGAAGACTCTCATTTTGACATTAACATGCTCATTTTAGAGGTTGTTGAAGTATTGACAAAAATCACAAAGGATGAGATTGTTGGGACCACTTAGTATGTAAAGATTTTATTTTTTATCAATGAGTTTTAATGGATGTCAATGATGGTCAAAATGAAGGAAGGAACTCTCATAAGTAAAATGGAGAATGGAAACCAGACATTGGTTGATCCTGATCCTAATTTTCATATATGTGTATTAGGAGTGATTAATTTTCTAAAATAATTAAGGATGGATGGAGTGTTGTTTGGAATGAGTAAAAGAGAAGGAGAAGAGTTTGTAGAGGAGGTTTGGAAGGGTGGTTTGGCATTTTATATTTGTAAACACTTAGTTTTACACTAAGTAGTAATTTTATTTATATTCCTTTACAAAAAAGAAAGGGTCCATTCATGGAGGACAACAGAGGTCCTCTCCTAAAGCACATGCGGGACCCGAGGGGTCAACCGCGCTCAAGGGAAGCCCTCAAGGCCAACCCCACATGAGTTAGGGTGTGTGTGGGTCATGTATAAGCCTGCAGGTGCCGCACGATGGTGAACCCATGAAATGTGGGTGCTAGGAGTGCACCTGAGGAGCTGAGTGGGTGCTAAGAGCACGCCCATAGGGTGAACACAGTACGGGGTTGTACCATGGAGGGAGGAGGAGTATTCTGAGCTGTTGTTTCCATGGATTTAGTGATTAACCACAAGAAAACATCGTGGCGTTTTGATGTGGGATAAGGTTTTAAAAATTCTATCGTAATCTTGATTGTCCATATGATATTGCTGAAGATCTTGGATGCACATCACATCCCATGTCCAGGGATATAATCTAATCCGCTCATTATCCCCATGCCACGTGTGGTTGAATCAGAGCCGTCTAATCTTTGACCGAGGTTCATCTTCAACCTCTATCCACCTGATGCGAACCAGTGCATCAGAGAAGCTTTTAAACCTCCATGATTGAGTCTCCGACCATTATAAAACAGAAAACCCACTACATGAGCATCATATGAGAAAAATGATACCATGCATGAAACTAATTTTTCATGTATGCATGCGAATGAAACGAAGAATGAGCAAATGGATGAGGCAAATGTAGTTTCCAATCCCTTGTGGGTTTGAACAGGGATTCAAAAAATGATATATTCCATCTTGAATGAATGAATGATCAGCGAGAAAGCCATGAGTTTGAAAAAGGAAACATCCAAGAAATGCGGAATATATCCATGGGAGTTTGAAGATATTAAAGAACCAAAGAGCTCGGTTATTCAAGACAGAATCTTGAAGAGAGTATCATGCAGATTTTGGACGCAGAAAAGATCTGAACTATACTTATAAAATGAGACATGCTGATTTGTGAAGATCATACTTTTTCCAAGCCTTAGAGATCTTCTGTTTTTGAGAAACATAGTCTCTTCATTCTTCCAGTCCAAAAGGGGAAAGGGAGATTGAAACACACGGCCAATTGTCACCAATCGACTAGTCAAAGTTCTGGTGCTCTGCTAATGTGTATAACATCACTCGGGTCGAATCCTCGACGATGATACTTTGTAATAGTCATTTGTTTTTAGTTGATTGTATTTTGATTAGGGGGTTTGTTTGTAGAGATTAATTGAAATGAATCATTTATTATGATTGATTTAACAAATTTAAAATGATTGGGGTGAGTTCATCATTAGGTTAGTTAAGATTGTGATACCCTTGAGCTTTGCTTTATATTTCATTTAAATTAACACCCATGTCACAAGTTGATGTTGATTTGAATTCCCAAGTGTTAAAGATTTAATCCAAGCCTTAACATAACTAGGATTCTAATCTCAATCAGTACTTGTTTATGGTAGTGTATTTATAGTTCCAATAAACCATGGAAACCACATTCTAAACAAAATATGTCATTAATCCATGACATATTAAGTCCAACATACACAATGTTAAATTAACGAATACTCATCGAGCAAAAGCTCGCAATCGCTTAACATACCTAAATTAAAACTCACCCCAATGAAAGATTTAATCATCCATTAAGATGGTTATTAATATGGTAATATAATTTTATGGTGATGAATTATAAATAGAGGAAAAAGAAATGGATTAGAAAAGAGTGGTACGTCGAACACACACACACGAACAATGAAGATAATTAAAAACGAATTTTTGATTGAATGAGGAAGCAAAATAAGGGAAGGGGATTCAACTAGATTTAAAATATTTTAAGAACATTAAAATGAAAATACAGAAGTTGGATGAAAATAAGAGATATTGAAGAAGAAATTTGCATTAAAACAAAATTACAAAAGAAAGGACTTACAAAATTAGAAAAACGAAGAACACGAAAGTAAGTGAAAACAAAGAGAGGAGGAAAGGTCTCTCAAGTAAAAACATGAGTATGGAATGTCCTCCCAAGACTTTTTAATGGCTTTGTTCGTTCCAATATGATCTCATCTCTTCTGAAATGCCAACCCCTCTCAAGGAGAGAAGGGGGGAGTATATATAGCCCAAGGAGTGGACTGTTTGCATTCTCAATCTTTCCCTCCACTTGCATCACCGATTTGGCTATTCAGACAGTCGAACCTCAAGAAATATCCTTCTTCAAAGTTGTATATAATATAGGTTTCCGACTACTTTAAAAATTTGGAGTTATTTGGACTTATTTAGCCGATGTTATAGCCGGTTTATTAAACAATTTTTAATCTTTCTATTTCAATCCAGTATTTTTTATATTTAAAATGTGAAAGGGTTTTTTAATATGAAGATTACCTCAAAACCGAATTATTTATTCAACAAAGTCGGCCGCCTATACCTCCTATTTCACGCTGAAAAATCTCAGCTCGATTTGATGCTTACATCATGAGATATATCATGCATACTATACTGATTTTATTTCTCGTCCAGAATGATGGGCTGGAATTCAAAGCGTATGTTGGGCCCCTTGTGTTTGGATTTGGGCCTTGATATTTCTATCCAAGACTCCTTACATTGTCCCCAGAACTATGGTGGATAATAATGAAATTTGGACTTCTGTATTTAGCCCAGTAAATAAATCTTCATGGACAGTCCAGTTTCTTCACAGATTCTTTGGTCAAGATTGTGAGGACTATATGAACCTTCAAATGGCAGAATTGGCTCATGGTACCTTCTAATGAAATGTTTTATATTTAGAGTAGAATCCCAAAAAACAAAAACCACACAATTTGGATCAGTATAGTGAGAGTTATAAATAAACTAGTAAACTGACTCAATTGGACTACTTCTAAAAATTCTCAAAAATTACACTTAGTATTAAAACATTAATATTTCACATAAATTATGCACATTTTATATAAAATCAGTGAAGGGAGTATTTAATATGTAATTAAAATATTAATAACATCAAATCACCCACACTTAGTCTCATTCATGCCCTCATGTGCAACAAATATAAAAACATAACAAAATCATTTTCACTCACCAACAAATATTAAAATTTTGTTTTCTCCAATCAGAGGAGGTTTAGACTATTTCACTCATCCATTTTGAATTCCACCACAAGTTGTTACAGTAACAATGTTCTAAAAATAATTAATTTTTTTCATGTTCAAATTTAGAAATGGAAAATGTGGACCCTCAAAACTCACACCTCTCAAGATGAAAAAATTCATTTGTGGAGGTTCACTCTTTCACCAACCAAAAGTAAAAATCATAGAGTTTGAAAGTGCTCTCCTCTTACAATCCCTATCCAAAGTGCACAAGAATCAAGAGGTATTTTTAAGGTGTTTTTCTGTGCCTATGGGACGGTATGAATATAATGTCCATGAGAGAGAAGAAGAGGGATAAAACACCAACATAGAAAAACAATGCACATTTTTTTTAAAATAAAACATGGAAGGGAATGAAAACACATATTTACAAGGGAATGATTGTGTGAATAAAGACATAATAAAGGATTAGAATTTAAAGGGGATGAGAAGATGAAATATTTACAAACCACAAAACTTCTCCAAATAAGAATATAATGCAAGTGTTCTTTTTTTCTTTTTTTCTCTTTGTTTTTTCGAAAGTTGACCATGAAATAGATCTCACACTCATATCCCAACCCATGTTTGATCTCCTCACGACACTAATTGTAATAGTTATAAAAAGATAAAAGGCTGAGGAATATTGATTTTTGACCTACCCAAGACAGAACCCATTTTTTCATTTTTTTTTTGATTTTTTTTCATCATTTTTTATTTTTTCTGAACACTTGTCAATAACATTTACAAAATTATATAAATGGAAGTAAATTACATTCCCCAAAACACACCAAATGACAACCTCTCCCCCACACTAAAATGGATGCTTTCCCTCAAGCAGATGATTACTCGTTGAAAATCAAAAATAGGGTACCCAAACAATGAAATCTATTCCCCCAACACATAAATTTCAAAAAATTATGCAATGAAAATCCATTTTGATATTGGGTGGGAAAAGGTATTGGGATTGTAATGTGGCTATCAAAGAAAAGGTTTTCATAGGCTCGAAGGGGCTTTCAAAAGGAGGATTAATGTAAGGGAAATGGGAGGCTATTTGGCTAATGTGATTCTCATGTGGTTCAGAAAATGCCTCTATCATATTAATACACACTAAGGTAGTAAATTCAGCTCGAAAGTCCAAAAAATCAAGACTCACAATTGGGGGTGAAAATACACATTTTTAAAATATGGCCATAAGTAGCCTTGGTATGAAAGCTAATGTTGGTTCTCACGGTTGGGGAAAATCATTTTCCAAATCAAAAATTGAGCATTCAAAATTGTTGATTTTGACACAAAATTAATTATCCAAAGTAATGATGAAAACACAAAATTTTTGAGATGAAATCATGTTTGTTAAATCCCCAAAATGGTTGGACAAAATTTCAAAACTCTAAGGTGAGTAGGCATGACTCTTTTTTTTGTATTTTTTTAAGTGATTGTGTTTTTTGGTTTTTTTGGTTTTTAAGGTTTTTTTTAAAATACACACCCACAAATGAAAGAGAAAAAGAAAGGGTTTGGTGAAGAAAGTGGTAAGAAAGATGAAAGAGACTAGAAGGAGAAGAAAGAGGTAGAGAGAGGAAGATATAGAGAGAGAGTTAATGGGAAAGAGGTGCCCCTAGTTTGGATTTGGTGGGTTGTCATCTCTATCTAGTGGTAAGTTGACTACAGAAGGTGGGGATCCAATGGAAGTCGATGTTGATCTAGGATTTTGCATCCTCTCATGGTGATGATTTAATCAATGTCCATTAACTGTGAATGTCTTTTTGGAAGAGGGGTATTGGACTTACACTACACCAAATGGGTAAACATTAGTAATAACAAAAGGACCTTCCCAACAAGAATTAAGCATACCTGGGTGAAGCCAAAATCAAGAATTGAAGAGCATTACCTTTTCACCTTCATGAAATACCATTCTCAAGATTTTTTTATCATGGAGTGACTTGGATTTTTCCTTGTAGAGATTAGAATTCTCATAAGAATCAAGTCGAAGATCCTCCAGTTCATCCAATTGCAATAATATTTCTTCACCAGATTATTCACAATCAAAATTACAGGTTTTCACAGACCAAAAAGACTTATGTTGGATTTCAACTGGTAGATGACATGCTTTACCAAAAACTAGCTTAAAAGAAGACATCCCAATGGGTGTTTTATAGGCTGTTCGATAAGCCCAAAGTGCTTCACCAAGTCTTTCAGGCATGTCATTTCTGGTGGGTTTTACAATTCTCTCTAGAACTCTTTTCAAATCTCTATTAGAAAGTTCTGCCATTCCATTTGTTTGGGGGTGATATGCAGTTGAAGTTTTATGTACAAACCCATTCTTTTTCAAAAGTGATTCCATGGTTCTATTACAAAAATGGGTTCCTAAGTCACTGATCAAGGCACGAGGCGTGCCAAATATATGGAAGATGTGTGTCTTTCGGAACTCACTAATAGTATGTGAATCATCCTTTCTAGTGGGTTTGGCCTCGAACCACCTAGAAACATAATCAAATTCAATAAGGATGTATGATAATCCATTGGAAGGGGGAAATGGTCCCATGAAATCGATACCCCAAACATCAAAGATCTCACAGAAAATTAAAGGCTTTTGGGGCATTTCATTTCTCTTTGAAATTGTGCCAAACTTTTTCCAAGTGGGACATCATTGAAAGAACTCATGTGAGTCCTTGAAGAGTGAAGTCCAGAAGAATCCAGAGTCTAGGTCCTTTCGGGAGGTCCTTTTTGGTCCAAAGTGGCCACCTCTGGGAAGTGAGTGACAGAATTCTAAGATGGAAGAATGCTCATTTTCTTCAACACATCTCCTAATTACCATGTCTGCCCCACTTTTCTAAAGTTTATTTTCTTCCCAAAATAGTATTTTGATTCACTTTTTAACATCATTTTTTGTTCTTTTGAAAACTTTTCAGGAAAAACACCAGAAACCAAATAATTTACAATTAGGGCATACCATGGTAACTTTGGAGTGAGAGATAAAAGGTTCTCAATGGGGAATTCAGGATCAATAATTTCTGAATGAGAAGAATCAAAAATTCTATTCAAGTGATCAGCCACAGGGTTTTCTTTTCCTGGTCTATCTTTTATTTCAATGTCAAACTCTTGGAGAATTAGGATCCATCTTATTAGCCTTAGTTTGGAATCACTTTTGTTGAGTAAGAACTTTATAGCAGAATGGTCTGTGAAGATGATGATTTTTTCACCTAATAGATAGGGTCGGAATTTATATAAGGAAAAAAACACTGCTAAAAGTTCCTTTTCAGTGACAATGTAGTGATATTGAGTTTCATCCAATGTTCTTGAGGCATAATAGATGACATGGGGAATCGTTTCTCTTCTTTGGCCAAGAACAGCCCCAACAGCTCTATCAGAAGCATCACACCTCAATTCAAAGGGTAAGGACCAATCTGGGGGTTGGATTATCGGGGCAGATGTGAGAGAAGTTTTGAGTTCAATGAAGGATCTCTTGAAAACCTCATCGAAATGGAAAGGGACATCATTTTGGAGAAACCGAGTTAGTGGGAGGGCAATCCTACTGAAGTTATGGATGAATCTCTGATAGAAATCGGCATGACCGAGAAATGAACAAATTTCTCTAATAGAAGTGGGTTGAGGAAGTGATTGGATCACTTCAATTTTGGTAGGATCAACTTCAATACCATCTTTTGAAAATATGTGCCCTAGAACAATCCCATGTGCAACCATGATGTGACATTTCTCAAAATTTAACACAAGGTTGCACTTAAAACACTTTTGGAGGACAAGAGAGAGTGAATTCAAACAAGATTCAAATGACTCACCATAAATGGTGAAGTAATCCATGAATACTTCCATGCAGTGTTCATTGAATTCAGAAAATATACTCATCATAAACCTCTAGAATGTTGCAGGAGCATTTCAAAGTCCAAAAGGCATTCTTCTATATGCATATGTTCCAAAGGGGCATGTGAATGTAGTCTTTTCTTGGTCCTGAGGTGCGATTGGGGTTTGGAAGTAGCCAATGTATCCATCAAGAAATCAATAGTGTGACTTTACGACTAATCGTTCTATCATTTGATCAAGGAATTGAAGAGGGTAGTGATCTTTTCTTGTTTTAACATTCAATTTCCTATAGTCGATGCACACACGCCATCTGTTCTTTACTCGAGTTGTGACTACCTATCCATGTTCATTTGTGACAACAGTTATCCCACCCTTCTTAGGTATAACTTGAATTGGACTAACCCATTCACTATCAGAAATTGGGTAGATAATACCAGCTTGAAGAAGCATGGTGATCTCTTACCTAACTACCTCAGGTATGAGTGGATTGAGTCTTCTTTGTGGTTGTCTAATTGGTTTGGATGACTCCTCCAGATAGATGTGATGCATGCAAAGGGTAGGGTTGATTCCTGGTATGTCATCTAGGGTCCAACCTAAGGCCTTTTTGTTTTCCTCTAACACTTGAACAAGTTTGGACTCCTCGGTTTCAGTATGTGTGGCAGAGATAATGACAGGATATGAGTGATCATGGAATAGTAATGCATATTTCATGAGTGCAGGAAAAGGTTTTAGATCAGTCTCATCTTTCACTTCTGGGCTAGACAACTCAAGAATGGAAGAAGGGACTTCAGTTGCTTCAGGTTCATTTTCCTTAATATTGTCCAAGGTGGAGCAGTAGAGATCAGAGTTGATGTGGGATTCAATAGAGTTTTCAAGTTCCTCTGGATTGATGGAGTCTATG
The DNA here is from genome assembly GCA_963277665.1 of Viscum album. Taxonomy (NCBI): domain Eukaryota; kingdom Viridiplantae; phylum Streptophyta; class Magnoliopsida; order Santalales; family Viscaceae; genus Viscum; species Viscum album. Next base: position 71,628,256 of record OY728161.1, read on the forward strand.
AATGAGAGGTCCACATCAACATCACTATTTATGACTTGGTTAATCCTAGTGCAGATTTCACAAGATCCTATCTCTTCAGAACAGGATGAACATTATGGAATGGGGTTCATTTGACTCTTAAAAGTGTCCTCAAAAGCATGGATTGAGAATGCAAAGTGATCCTCAGATGGATATCGCATGGCTTGGAAAATGTTGAACTTGACCATTTGGTCGCCAAATTCCATGGATAAGATCCCTGAATGGACATCAATCTAGGTTCTCGCAGTCATGAGGAATGGTCTTCCTAGAATTAGGGGAGATCGAGAAGAGTTCGTCTCACCTTCCATGTCAAGGAAAAAGAAATAAGTAGGGAAGATAAGATCATTGACTCGGACAAGGACATCCTCAATTACTCCTGCAGGACAGGCTGTGCTTCGATTGGCTAACTGAATGACTACACCCATTGGATGTAAGAGACATAGCCCAAGGTTGGAGAATATGGATTTAGGCATGAAATTAATTGAGGCTCCTAGGTCTATGAGTGCATCATCAAAGTTCAAACATCCAATTTGGCATGGAACCGTAATGGTCCCTGGATCTTTTCACTTTATGGGAATAGACTGCTGGGTGGAAAAATTTTCGAAGGTCCTAAGTTGCCTCTTGTGGGTACAAAACTCCTTGAGAAACTTGGAATACTTAGGAATTTTTTTTATGGAATCTAATAGGGTAATGTTGACTTTAACACGTCTAAACATGTAGACCATTTCAGGATCAGGTTTAAAGGACTTCCTTGGTTTAGAAATAGCTTGAGGAAAAGGAAATGGATTCTTAAGTGGAATAAAAGGTGGTGAGGGAATGGATTCAGGTTCATTTTCAAGTTTCTTTTCCTTTTCATTTTAAAGGTCAACATTTAAAGGGGGGTTGGAGGACTTCTCTTGAGGCATAGCAATTTGCTTTCCCAATCTAAGTGCAATTGCACTTACATTACCCTTGGGGTTGGGTAATGGTTGAGCTGGGAGTTGGGATGAATTGGATGGCTGTTGCTGACTAAGGTGTGATGCAAGTTGACCAATTTGGGTTTCAATGTTCTTGAGACTAGAATGGGTGAAGGAGGCAAGATCTTCAATAGCACTTTCCCATGGTTTCTTGGAAGAAGAGGCTTGTCCCGGATTGGGATTACCTGGATTTTGGTTCTTGGGAAAGTGATTGTATTTGTTTTGGAATTGGGAAGGCTCACTAGGATAATGGAATCTAGGAGGAGGATTGTTCCTTTGAGTTTGAGGCATAAAAGGATAAGGTTTTTGGATGTTACCACCACCTTAACCATATTGAAACTGGTTTGGGTTTTGAGGAGGGAATTGAGGGGGATGAGAGATGGGATTACCATACCTCAGGCCTTGGTTATAGGAAGAAGAGAAGGGCTCAGAGTGAGGTTGGTTGAAGTTTCTAACAAACTGACCTGATAGTTGAGGATTGGTGTTCTGCTGAGCATATGTTGCATTAAGCTCTATTAGTCCAGATGAATCAGATTGATCCTCTTGAAGTTGTGGACATGTGTTAGTTGGATGAGATGGATAGTTGCAGATTCCACAGTTTTTGATAGGTCCAAGAAATAGTGATTGTGGAGAAGTTGAGGTTGTGGATTTGGTAGCCACAGCTAGTTGTCGCACAAGACCTGTAAGTTCACTCATCCACCCAGTCATCTTGTTCGGCTCAATTGATTGATTATCTTGGGCTTGTTTGACTTGAGCATGTGATCAGGTATGGAATTGTTGTGTGTTTGTAGCCATGTTACTTATGATATCTCTTGCTGCTGCAGGAGTTTTATCAACTAGAGCACCGCCACTTGCAACATCAATGAGAGTTCGCTCCATATCCAATAACCCCTCATAGAAGTATTGGATCAAGATTTGGTCAGGGATTTGGTGATGTGGACAGGTTTCCACAATCTTTTTGAACCTCTCCCAGTACTCATGGAGTGATTCACTTGCGAATTGACGTATACCACTTATTTCCTTTCGGATAGAAGCAGTACGAGAAGAAGGAACAAATTTCTCTATAAAGAGTCGCTTCATGTCATTCCATGTGGTTATGGAACCAGGAGGAAGGTAATAGAGCCATGATTTGGCGGAGTCATCTAGGGAGAAAGGGAATGCTCATAGTTTGATTTGTTCCTCAGAAACCCCTTGAGGCTTCATGGTAGAGCACACCACTTGGAACTCTTTAAGGTGGAGATGTGGATCCTCGCCAGATAGCTCGTGGAAATGAAGAAGATGATGAATCAAACCCAATTTGAGTTCGAAGTTAGCTTCTATATTTGGATATTGAATACCAATAGGTTGGTAATTCATATCAGGGGTAGTGAGTTCTTTAGGAGTTTGTTCCCTATGATTGGACATTTCAAATTAAACTGGTTGGATGAGGACTGGTTCTTGAATGAGTTGATTATCTCTTATGTTACGCCTAAGTTGGCGAAGTGTTCGCTCAATTTCAGGGTCAAAAAAATCCAAGGGATTGTTTGAAAGGCTATGGGGAATTGAAAGAGATGTTGGAAGAAAGAGTAAGATGGGTTTTTCTTTGTGTTTTTTTTTTCAATTTTTTTTAAATTTGATTTTTTTTGTGTTTTCTTGACAATAAGAAGAAACTAATGAATACTTAAAGCACCATCCCTAGAAATGACGCCATTTAAAACGCACGGCCGATTGTCGCCTATCAACCGGTCAAAGTTCCAGTGCTCTGCTAATGTGTATAGCAGCACTCGGGTCGAATCCTCGGCGATGATACTTTCTAATAGTCATTTGTTTTTAGTTGATTGTATTCTGATTAGGGGGGTTTGTTTGCAGAGCTTAATTAAAATTACTAATTGATTATGATTTATTTAACAAAATAATAATGATTGGGGTGAGTTCATCAATAGGTTAGTTAAGCTTGTGATATCCTTGATCTTTGCTTTATATTGCATTTAAATTAACACCCATGTCACAAGTTGATGTTGATTTGAATTCCCAAGTGTTAAGGCATTAATCCAAGACTTAACTAGGATTCTAATCTCAAACAGTACTTGTTTATGGTAGTGTATTTATGGTTCCAATAATCCATGGAAACCACATTCTAAACAAAATATGTCATTCATCCATGACATATTAAGTCCAACATACACAATGTTAAATTAACGAATACTCATTGAGAAAAAGCTCTCAATCGCATAACATACCAAAATTAAAACTCACCCCAATGAGAGATTTATTCAGCCATTAATATGGTTATTAATCTGGTAATATAAGTTTATCGTGATGAATTATAAAGTGAAGAAAAATAAAGGGATTAGAAAAGAGTGGTACGTCGAACACACACACATGAACAATGATGATAATTAAAAACGGATTTTTGATTGAATGAGGAAGCAAAAGAAGGGAAGGGGATTCAACTGAATTTAAACTATTTAGAACATTAAAATGAAACTACATAAGGTGGATGAGAATAAGAGATATTGAAGAAGAAATTTTCATTAAAACAGAATTACAAAAGAAAGGACTTACAAAATTACAAAAACGAAGAACACGAAAGTAAGTGAAAACAAAGAGAGGAGGAAAGGTCTCTCAAGTAAAAACATGAATATGTAAGGTCCTCCAAAGCCTTTGTAAAGTCTTTGGTTATGAAAATATTATCTCTTCTCTTCTGAAATGTCAACCCCTCTCAAGGAGAGAAGGGGAGAGTATTTATAGCCAAAGGACTGGACTGTTTTCATTCTCAATCTGTCCCTCCACTTGCATCGCCAAGTTGGCTATTCAGAATGCCGAAACTCGAGAAATATCCTTATTAAAAGTTGTAGATAATAATGTTTTCCGACTAATATCAAATTTTGGAGTCATTTGGACTTATTTATCCAAAGTTATGTCCGGTTTATTAAACAATATTTAATCTGTCAATTTCCATCCTGTCTTTTTGATGTTTAAAATGTGAAATGGTTTTTGAAAAGGAATATTCCATCAAATACGAATTATTTATTCACTAAAGTCGGCCGCCTATATATCCTATTTCAGAATAAAAAATCTCAGCTAGATTTGATGCTTATATCATGAGATAGGTCATGCATACTATACTGATTTTATTTCTCGTCCAAAATGATGGGCTGGACTTCAAAGCGTAAGTTGGGCCCCTTATGTTTGGATTTGGGCCTTGAGATTTTTATCCAAGACTCCTTACATTGTCCCCCGAACTATTGTGGAGAATAATGAAATTTAGAATTATGTATTTATCCCAGTAAATCAATATTCATGAATAGTCCAGTTTCTTCACGGATTCTTTGGTCATGTTTGTGAGGACTATATGGCCATACAAATGGAATAATTGGCTCATGGTACCTTCTAATGAAATGTTTTATATTTAAATTAGGATCCGAAAAAACAATAACCACACAATTTGGATCAATATAGTGAGAGTTATAAATAAACTAGTAAACTGACTCAATTGGACTACTTCTAAAAATGCTCAAAAATTACACTTAGTATCAAAACATTAATATTTCACATAAATTATGAAAATTTTATATAAAATCAGTGAAGGGAGTATTTAATAAGTAATGAAAATATGAATAAAATCAAATATCAATGAACTTTTCAGGGTTTTTGAAGTTTAAACCATGAACCACTCTGGTTCTGAGAAGAGAAGTAGTTCCACGTACCTCTCTGGTTCACGAAGCAAGGAACCACATACCGCTTCGGTACACGAGGTAGAGGTCCCACGAACCATTTTGGGTTTGTGAGGTAATGGTACCGCATACCATTCTAGTTCGTAAAGAAGAGAAGTTTCACATACAAATGTATTTTTATAAGAATATAATTGAGAACCTTTTGGGGGAACCGTGTACCACTTGGTATGCGAAGGAATCATGTGCATCCCTTGTGCAAGGAGAGGTCGTGAATCATTATGGTTCATGGAGGAGACAAAGTTCATAAGAGAACTCATTACCCATGGTGTGAAAAATGAAAAAAAAATCCACCAATCCATACCGAAATACACACATTAATGTTTGAAGAAAATAACATGCTCATAACTATAAACAAATAAAATTGAACATTGTGTGTTAAGAAATGGAGAATAAAAGAATGTGCATGGTAATGGGAAGTGCGTGCATGCATTCATATGCATTATTTGAAGAAGAACACAATAAAATCCCAAGAATATCTTAATCAAGTACTAAGAAAAGTAGAGAAGATGTTGCATGTGTACTTAAAGGAATCGTACCCATTTGGGCCTTCACACAAGAAATAAGAAGAGGAAGTGAATGCATTCATGCATGGAAATTCATACATGAATACTTTGAAGAGAGGCATCCTAAACTGAGGGTGCACATTTTTAAACAAGTAATGGGTATGATTCGATCTAAATTATCACATGCATGGTTACATGAACATATGGAAGGAGGGATAATGCTAATGATTCCTAGTGAGATGTTTTTTCAGTGTTTGAATAATCATAGAAGAATTTGTGATTCTGGCCAAGAAGAATAAGAATTATTAGTTTATATGATTGTTGCACTGAAGAAGAAGATTGAACGCTGAGGAGAATAAACTCTAGAAATCGATGAAAGAAAAGTCTCATGCTGAACAGGAGACAAATACTTTCATACCTATCCATTGATGGGACCTTCATGTCCATAATCTGAGTGTGACTTCATCCAGAGCAGTGATCCAGGTGGATCAACAAGAGTGATCTGAGAGAAGCAGTGATCTATCCCTGAACCTTGTAAAGGATTTGTTCTTGGGATAGAGTGACTTTACCTGAACCTTGTAATCCACACCTATAGAATAATAGTAGAATTAGGTACGATCAGAAACATGTCGGCATATGCTACATGGGCGTAGCCCTTAGTGGTGAACCAACTAAAAGTGTTGTGTTGTCCTTCTTCATGTGAATGTTTTAATTACTACACATATCCATCATACAATTTTAATTAAGTTCCTACCAACATGGGAACAAGATACAATAAATGGGATATAAATTTGACACCCTGATTCACCCCCTCCCCCCTCAGGGTGACCTAGGGTCCTTCAATAGCACCCTACCTAAGAAATATTTCATATATTAATATTCACCCAGTGGATATTAACACTCCAACCCAAAACATTTTCCATAAATATCTCTACCAGGGCGAGAATATTTACCCACCTAGAAAACATTTCGAGAATATCACCATCATGGTCGGAATAATTTCATAACTTGGATCCATATGTATTTAATTATTTCATAATTTAAAATTCATATAATTTTCAAAATTTATTAACATTATAGGTAAAATAGATTTCAATATTTAACATTATTGTTTTATTTTCATGTAAAGACCCTAAAATTTCAAGGAAATTTTTTTCTTAATTTCTTTGGAATTTTAAAAGAACGCAGTTTCTGACGGCACTTGACTCCGAGGCCCGGAGTGCCCGGAATCAATTTCCGAAGTTTGGCTCGGGTACGTTCAGTGAATGAACGAGCGGGTTTTCCTATCTTTTGAACCGGTGCTCAGAATTGAAATCTGATGGCACCGATGAACTCGCAACGCCAGTAATCGCTTAAGGGAACCTTTACCGTAGTTGTGTTTGTGCGGGTGAAGAAGTTAATTTTTGGGGTTTAATTAAAAAAGTAAATAAAATTGTTAAATTAATTTTATTTCATGTCATGTGGTTAACTTCTCCCATGGGAAGTTGGTGGTGGGCCCACATCCACCCAACTTCCCATGTCTGGATATTTGAAAGGGGTGGGGCCCACACGAACCCCCCACCTTTTCAAATTCCTTAAACTCCCTAACCCCTCTTAACCCCTCACTTTCCTAACCCCTCTAAACCCCCCCCCCCATTTAAGTTTTGTTAACTTATCACCTCATTAATTTTATAACATCTTATGTCAATAACTTAAGTGAGTTAAATGTGGGTTTTGAATTTTCAAACTCTTGAAATTCAAATGGTTAGGTTGTGTTAATAAAATAAGACTTAGTCTTATTTTATTATTGTTAGAGTTTTTCAACCTTGAGAGGATTGGGGAAGCGGTCTTCTTCTTATTAAACCTTGATGAAGAACGCGAATAACACCGTTCTTCAACGAAGAACTTCTCCGCCGAAGAACACGGTTCTTTCGCGACGTCATATCCGCGACGCGACATTCTTATTCCGCGTCGTCTCTTCCGCGACGGTTTTCTACGATGAAATCGCCGTCAATGACTTTGAATCCTCGCTTCGCGACGTCGACGTTCTTTTCCCGCGACGCCCGACCTCCGTGACGCTCGTCTTCCACGGCTCGTTGACGAACACCGTTCCTAAACCGAGGTAGGGGATTATTTTATTTAATTATTTTCCATTCATGAATCTAGTTTATCGATGATCGTGGATTTTCGACTAGATGATATCATTTAACGAGAGGGGGTCCGGACCGCACAAACACAGCCGAACCCCCCTCCTTTGTTCATGTTTGATTCTTTGTGGATGGAACGGAACGGCGAGGTGCCGTTGCACCATGTGGGAATCACATGGCAAGTATTACATGACGCCGTCGCGCCACGTCAGGGAAGGAAGTTTAAGAACGTGATGTCGTCGCGCCGCGTCGAAGAAAACCAAAGAACCACGGTCGGAGTCGGGCCGCGACGAAGGGGCGCAGCACAATCGGGTTGCAAAGGAAAACTACAAATATGACACTATTCATTTTGACATGCGGATTGACGGGTGACGATGAAGTAGGCCGTTTTGGCATTTGAATCCCTTCGCAGTGAAGGTGGGGTCCCGGGGGGACCATAGGCGAAGACGACAGGAAGAACAGACCACCAAAGCGCGTCCGGTGGTCCGCGGAAGGCGGCGGCGGCGCGCCGTGCCGGTGAGGCGGCGCACCGCCGGAGGGTTGGCGGCCGGCGGATCCGCTGCCAGCCTCAATTAGCGGCAGGCGGGGGAGTCGCGCACCCCGCTCCGCGAATCGGCTCGGCCACGCTGGCCGAGCCGCGGCCAGCCGGTCGGGCCGGACCGAGCTGGACTGAGCCGAGCCGGGCCGGGCCCAACCGGGTCGGCCCGGGCCCAGACCCCCGTTTTCGGACCACATTCGGTCAAATGCCCATATCTTGAGCTGTAGACCTCCGATTGACGCGTCGTCAGCAGAAACGCGATCCTTGGATCGAGACGGTCATCTCGGTTTATTACACTCAAGGTTTTGAAGAACTTTGGGTTCAGCCGGTTTGGTTCATACACGAAACAAACCGGGCCCTCGGAGCGGAAACGCTCGTAACTTGAGTTTCGGACGTCCGAATGACGTGCCGTCAACTTTGTTGAATTCCTCTAAGTGAGACAGATCTTTTGGCTTACTCCGCTTGAGGTTTGGATGCCGTCGGAGTGGGGTCGGGTTGGTTCGCTCACGAAACCAACCTTGCCCCTGGAACAAAAAAGCCAATAACTCACAGACCGGGCATCTGATTGACGCACCGTCTGTCTCGTTGATTTCCTCTTGATGAGACGGAACTTTTGGCATACTTCGCCCATGTTTTGGATACATTTGGATAGTGGCCGGGTTGGATCACACCCGAAATCCAACCGGGCCCCTGGAACGGAAAAACAGATATCTTTCAGACAGGACGTCCGTTTGACAAACCGTCAGCGGCGTTGTTGATCATGTTGAGAAACTGTCCCAATGAGTATACCCTATGAGATTTCGGGGTACAGTTGAGATACGGCCAGGATTGGTTCGCTCACGAAACCAACCGGGCCCCTGGGATGAAAAGGCTAGAAACTCACAGACCGGGCGTCCGATTGACGCGCCATCTGTTGCGTTGAGACCCCTATGATGAGGCGGTCCTTGAGATAATTCTTCGTGGGACTTTGACATACTTGGATTATCGACCAGTAGCTCATGGAGCGCACCCTCCCAGAGACAAGCGTACAGAGTACGGAGACCGTGTAGCTGGCTGAGACCTGACGACTGCTTGACCGACTCGACTTGGAGTGAGTCGACTGGCCCAGTGGATGGAGCACTATTTTGTGAGGTGCAGACCCATGGCGGACGGAGAACTACCTGTGTGACAGTGTAGACCCGCGGTACTCATCCGGAGAGTACCTTAGTAGGCTACTAGGGGGTGTGCACTACTATGTTTGGGTGACATACCTCGGTGGGAAGCACTACTGTGTCTGGGTGGCTGACCCGCGGTACTCGACAGGAGGAGTACCTCATCAGTCTTAGGTTAGTGAGCAGTACCTCGGAGTCGTGACAAGACCATTGTACACTCCATAGACGGATCTCTTTAGCAGTTACGGTTTCGATAATGAAAATCCTGGTTTGAGCTGAGAATTTTGACCTTTGTGTTTACCTCATGATTGAGATGGGTCACTTGATAACTTAGATATATGTATGGGATATACCTGGGTAGTGGTTATCCGTTGATTTCATAATCTTTGTGTTACCTCATGATTGAGATGGGTTACTTGATAACTTAGGTATATGTATGGGCATATACCTAAGTAGAGGTAATCTGTTGAGATCTTCTTTGTGGTTATCATTGTTGGTTTTATTGAGACCTTGAGGGTCTTGGGGTCCCTACTGAGTATCGTTATACTCACCCCTGCACGGGCTATGCCCGCACCTCGTTGTGCTGGTTGCAGACGGCGGGAAGTGCTGACAGAGGTCGAGTGTTCGAGGACTAGATGGTACCCAGAGGAGGACTACACAACGAGTCAGTACCCGGAGGTGGACTACATGACGAGACAATATCTGGAGGGGGAATTCACAGACAGACGACACACGAAGGAGGTTGACGAGCGAGAGCGTTGAGGAGGCTATCTGTACCTACCCTTCAGGTAGGATCCGAGGAGGACGACCTAGGAGCTGCTTCCTTCTTTCAGTTGTTTTCCATTTTCTGTTGTATTTTCATTTAGTTGTAGCTGCAATTTCAGTTGGGTTTGTATTCTGTCCCATTTACTTTTCAGTACTTTCTTTTGTACTTAGTGTTTTGCTTCCTCTTGTACTCTGTGGTGTTTTGTTTACTTTTATAAAGGAAATTCCTTCCCAGTTATCGGGATTTATGCCTTTGGTGCTAGTCGCCAGCCCCTGGCCTATAGAAGGCGGGGTTGGGGTAGTCACGACATGGGCCCCGAGGACGAGTCGTGACAAATTGGTATCAAAGGAGTTGGTTCTACCACAAAACTTATAACTCTGATATTTTCTTTCTGTGAAGCAATAGTGTTAAGGGTACCGAGTGTGGTCTTCAGTTCAGGGAGTCCAGTATTGGTGCGGGCGGCCGACGTATCCATACACCCGGACCCTGACAACTGATTTCCGACATTGTGCACGAAAACACTGATTTCATGTGTGTTTTCAAAGTTTTTCCCTTAAAACAGCTCAAACCAGGTCAGCTCACCAGGTATAATCTTTTGACCATGTTACGTTGTTTCATTCAGGATGCCTTTTCTCGGACGACCAGCTAGAGCCCCGAGAGTGGTTCGTATTGACAGCCCGCCGAGCGACGTGGCCTCAGTACATGGCCCTTTTCCAATTGAGGCACCAGCGGAGGCACCAACAGTACTTTTACCCGTTTGGCCAACGATTCCACCAGCCCCAGCAGTAGAGGGTGCACGTCGCTTGAGCGCACTGCACGAGTTCCAGTGCCAGAGGCCACCCAGGTTCCAGGGAGGGACGGACCCGCAGGCTGCTGAGGATTGGCTGGAGGCTGTGGTGAGAGTCTTCAGGCTAGTGGGGACGTCGGCAGACTTCATGTTGATCATTGCTGCCAGCCTCCTTCAGGCAGCAGCAGGAAGGTGGTGGAGCCACTTGTTTCATTTTTGCGATGGTATGACCTTTTCATGGGAAGACTTTGAGACCTTCTTCAAGGTGGAGTTTGTGCCAGTAGCTCTACACCCCGAGCGTGTACAGGAGCTTCTTCCTTTGCTGCGTGTTTTTCAATCAGTAGCCGAATCATCTATGGGCAGTAGACAGATGATGCAGAGGTCCAGGAGGACCAGACTAGCAGTTGGATGATCTCGGGTTTTAGGAACGGTGGTGCGGGGCACCCGAGGTGGGGTCAGAGCCAGACATGCCAGAAACGGACAATGTTACTCCTGCGGCGGGAAGGGTCACCTGGAACGTGACTGTCCAACTCCTCATACAGTTGATCTGTAGGAATTGGAGGAGCCACCGAGCCAGAAGCAGCGATGAGTTCTTGAGAAACAGCCGAGCAGTGGACAAGGCAGTAGAGCTTTAGGAGCAGGTGGACAGGAGCGGAACTAGTGGATATGTCCCTTGTACTTCTAGTTCCATGTTTCTGTTGTATTCGTGTCTTTGTACTATGAGCTGCAATAATAAAAAGACACTTATCTTTGTTTGCTTTCCTGACCTTTTGTTTTGTTGATACTGAGTGGTCCCGGTTGAAACTGTTGACTTGACCCTCACTTTCGAGATTTATCCTAGAGGAGACCCAGTGACCTCACACTGATGCTGATAGTGTGACTCGACCCTTGGAGGCAAGAGTGACAGTTGGATATCTTAGTAGTTACGTCGAGGCCTTACGACGTCATCCATGGCATGAATGTGTCTTTCATATCAGGATTGACTATATTAGGCAATGGGAGTTGTTCATCTAGGGGATGAGACCGAGTTTCTCTTTTCGGAAAAAGAGAAATTTTAGCAGCTCTTTCAGATCATTGGCAAAGCAGGTGTGGATCATCCAGGAGCGGATGAAGACTGCACAGTGTAGTAAGAAACAAAAAACCGGCTCCAGTCTTAGAGACTCGAGCGTGTTAAATGTTAAAGAACAGGAAGCTTAAAGGAGAGATGAGTCTACGAAGCAGCAGACGTGGAGGCAGAGCTAGGAGAGCAGCATGAGGTGGTGTACATCTTATCATGGTACAACCACCCACCTTAGTTATTCCCGCCAGGCTCAGGGAGCTGGAGGGAGGAGGAAGAGTGCGGCTGAATGCGGCCAAGGAGTGTGGCCCAATGGATCTAGAAATGATTCAAGGGACAGTTTGTGTCCACTACTAGCTGCTGTAGTAACGAACGTTGATATGAATCATTCCTTGCTTTCACAAATCTTGTTCCAGACCTAGAGTTTCTGGTAAGCCGTGGACTTGACCCTCACGTCTGGAGATACCTTGGGAGGAGACTCGATAATCAAACTTACGCCGACGGTGTGGTCAGATCCTCGAGGCGAGAGTTCCGGTTTTGAAATCTCTTGGTGGTAGCGTCGAGGCCTTATGAAGTTAGTTTGAGTATGGAATGAGCAATAACTGTTCATACTCAAATTGACGGTTTTAGGAAAACTTCGGGATGGGTTTTCCTTGGTCGGTGAAAAGGAAACCCTGGGCAGCAGAAGTTAAACTCATGCACGGGAGGGTGCGACTGATCACTCTTGAGTCAGCCAACCTTACCCTTGTGGCGGCAGTCGTTTCGAGTTCCAGTTCTAATAGCAATTAGAGACCTCTAGAGTTCGAGGATGATGATCACATCCTTATATGGGTCTCACCTCGACGAAGTTTACGGAGCTGTGTCCAAGGCGGCAAGTAAACTCTGAGGTTCAACGGACCTTTCTAGGTCCACAGCTGGGTAGGCGAGGTGGTTTACCGCTTGACCAATCCACCTCAGTTGCACCAGGTGCACGACAACTTCCACGTATCTCAACTGAAGAGATGCGTGCTTGACCTTTCTCATATCATCGACCATGAGGAGCTGGACGATAGCGATGAGGTGTTTTTCATAGAGGTTCCAGTGGAGATCGAGGATCGACAGGAGTGGATCCTACGAGGACGATCGATTCCTTGGGTGAGCTTTCTTTGGCAGTACGAAACCTCCAGGTAAGCACATGGGAGCGGAAGGCTCAGATGCGTGCTCTGTACCGCTTTTGTGACCCTAGTTTGTGTTGAAGCTTTACAGGGATGTAAAGCCCTGAGGTGGGAGTAATGTAAAGACCCGGAAATTTCAAGGAAACGTTTTTCGTAATTTTCTTTGGAATTTTACAAGAACGCAGTTTCTGACGGCACTTGATTCCGAGGCCCGGAGTGCCTGGAATAAATTTCCAAAGTTTGGCTTGGGTACGTTCAGTGAACGACCGAGCGGGTTTTTTATCTTTTGAACCAGTGCTCGGAATTCAAATCTGATGGCACCGATGAACTCGCAACACCAGTAATCGCTTAAGGGAACCTTTACCGTAGTTGCGTTTGTGCGGGTGAAGAAGTTAATTTTTGGGGTTTAATTAAAAAAGTAAATAAAATTGTTGAATCAATTTTATTTCATGTCATGTGGTTAACTTCTCCCATGGGAAGTTGGTGGTGGGCCCACATCCACCCAACTTCCCATGTGTGGATATTTGAAAGGGGTGGGGCCCACATGAATCCCCACCTTTTCAAATTCCTTAAACTCCCTAACCACTCTTAACCCCTCACTTTCCTAACCACTCTAAACCCCCCCATTTAAGTTTTGTTAACTTATCACCTCATTAAGTTTATAACATCTTATGTTAATAACTTAAGTGAGTTAAATGTGGGTTTTGAATTTTCAAACTCTTGAAATTCAAATGGTTAGGTTGTGTTAATAAAATAATACTTAGTCTTATTTTATTATTGTTAGAGATTTGCAACCTTGAGAGGATTGGGGAAGCAGTCTTCTTCTTCTTCAACCTCGACGAAGAACACGAAGAACACCGTTATTCAACGAAGAACTTCTCTGCCGAAGAACACGGTTCTTCCGTGACGCCGTATCCGCGACGCGACGTTCTTCTTCTGCGTCATCTCTTCCGCGACGGTTTTCCGTGACGAAATCGCCGTCAATGACTTTGAATCCTCGCTTCGTGACGTCGACGTTCTTTTCCCGTGACGCCCGACCTCCACGACGCTCATCTTCCGCGGCTGGTTGACGAACACCGTTCCTGAACCAAGGAAGGGGATTATTTTATTTAATTATTTTCCGTTCAAGAATCAAGTTTATCGATTATCATGGATTTTCGACTAGATGATATCATTTAACGAGAGGGGGTCCGGACCGCACAAACACAGCTGAACCCCCCTCCTATGTTCATGTTTGATTCTTTGTGGATGGAACGGAATGGCGAGGTTCCATCACACCACATGGGAATCACACAGCAAGTATTATGTGACGCCGTCGCGCCACGTCGTGGAAGGAAGTTTAAGAACACGACGCCGTCGCGCCGCGTCGAAGAAAACCAAAGAACCATGGTCGGAGTCGGGCCGCGACGAAGGGGCACGGTGCCATCGGGTCGTGCTGGAAAACTACAAAGATGACACTATTCGTTTTGACATGCGGATTGACGGGAGATGACGAAGCATGAGGTTTTGGCATTTGAATCCCTTCGCAGTGAAGGTGGGGTCCCGGGGGGGCCATAGGCGAAGACGGCAGGAGGAACGGACCACCGGAGCACATCCGGGGGTCCGCGGAAGGAGGCGGCGGCGCCGGGGACCGGCGGCGGCGGCGCGCCGCCGGAGGGTTGGTGGTCGGCGGATCCACTGCCGGCCTCAATTAGCAGCGGGCAGGGGAGTCGCGAACCCCGCTCCGCGAATCGGCTCGACCACGCAGGCCGAGCCGCGGCCGGCCAGCCAGGCCTGACCGAGCTGGACCGAGCCGTGATGGGCCGGGCCGGGCCGGGCCCAGCCGGGTCCAGACCCCCGTTTTCAGACCACTTTTGGTCAAATGCCCATATCTTGAGCTGTAGACCTCCAATTGACGCGCCGTCAGTGGAAACGCGATCCTTTGATCGAGACGGTCGTTTCAGTATATTACACTCAAGGTTTCGGAAAGCTTTGGGTTCGGCCGGTTGGGTTCGTACACGAAACCAACCGGGCCCTCGGAGCGGAAACGCTCGTAACTTGAGTTCCGGACGTCCGAATGACGTTCCGTCGACTTTGTTGAATTCCTCTAAGTGAGACGGATCTTTTGGCTTACTCCGCTCGAGGTTTTGATGTCGTCGGAGTGCGGTTGGGTTGGTTCGCTCATGAAACCAACTGGGCCCCTGGAACGAAAAAGCCAATAACTCACAGACCGGGCATCCGATTGACGCACTGTCTGTCTCGTTTATTTCCTCTTGATGATATGGAACTTTTGGCATACTTCGCCTGAGTTTTGGATAGAGTTGGATAGTGTCCGGGTTGGATCGCACCCGAAATCCAACCGGGCCCCCGGAATGGAAAAGCGAATTTCTTTCAGATAGGACATCTGTTTGACGAACCGTCAGAGGCGTTGTTGATCACGTTGAGAAACTGTCCCAATGAGTATACCCTATGAGAGTTCGGGGTATAGTTGAGATACGGCTGGGATTGGTTCGCTCATGAAACCAACCGGGCCCCTGGGATGAAAAGGCTAGAAACTCACAGACCGGGCGTCCGATTGACGCGCCATCTGTTGCGTTGAGACCCCTATGACAAGGCGGTCCTTGAGATACTTCTTCATGGGACTTTGAGATACTTGGAGTATCGACCAGTAGCTCGTGGAGCGGACCCTCCCAGAGACGAGCGTATGGAGTACGGAGACCGTGTAGCTGGCTGAGACCTGACGACTGCTTGACCGACTCGACTTGGAGTGAGTCGAATAGCCCAGTGGACGGAGCACTACTTTGTGATGTGCAGACCCATGGTGGATGGAGCACTACCTGTGTGACAGTGCATACCCGCGGTAGTCATCCGGAGAGTACCTCAGCAGGCTACTAGGGGGTGTGCACTACTTTTTTTGGGTGACATACCTCGGCGGGAAGCACTACTGTGTCTGGGTGGCTAACCCGCGGTACTCGACAGGAGGTGTACCTCAGCAGTCTTAGGTTAGTGAGCAGTACCTCGGAGTCATGACATGACCACTGTACACTCCAGAGACGGAGCACTTCAGCAGTTACAGTTTCGATAATGAAAATCCTGGTTTGAGCTGAGACTTTTGACCTTTGTGTTTACATCATGATTGAGATGGGTCACTTGATAAATTAGGTATATGTATGGGCATATACCTGGGTAGTGGTTATCCGTTGATTTCATAATCTTTGTGTTACCTCATGATTGAGATGGGTTACATGATAACTTAGGTATATGTATGGGAATATACCTAAGTAGAGGTTATCTGTTGAGATATTTTTTGTGGTTATCATTGTTGGTTTTAGTGAGACCTCTAGGGTCTCGGGGTCCCTACTGAGTATCGTTATACTCACCCCTGCACGGGCTATGCCCGCACCTCATTGGGTTGGTTGCAGACGACGGGCAGTGCTGATAGACGCCGAGTGTTCGAGGACTGGACGGTACCCGGAGGTAGACTACACGACGAGTCAGTACCCGGAGGTGGACTACATGACGAGACAGTATCTGGAGGGGGACTTCACGGCCAGACAACACACGGAGGAGGTTTACGGGCGAGAGCGTTGAGGAGGCTATCTGTACCTACCCTTCAGGTAGGATCCGAGGAGGACGACCCAGCAGCTGCTTCCTTCTTTCAGCTGTTTTCTATTTTTTGTTGTATTTTCGTTTAGTTGTAGATGCACTTTCAGTTGGGTTTGTATTCTGGCCCATTTACTTTTCAGTACCTTCTTTTGTACTTATTGTTTTGCTTCCGCTTGTACTCTGTGGTGTTTTGTTTACTTTTATAAAGTCAATGCCTTCCCAGTTATCGGGATTTATGCCTTTGGTGCTAGTCGCCAGCCTCTGGCTTATGGAAGGCGAGCTTGGGGTAGTCACGGCACGGGCCCCAAGGACAGGTCGTGACATTTCAAGGGGGTGACTCTCCTATATGAGGCCCCAAATACATATTTACTTAGGGATTACATCTTTCAAGCCATATTTAACAGAAAAAATCAACCTATGAATCATCCTAGAGTATCTTTTTTCACCCTATTAAGTGATAATTTTATTTTTTCACACCTCATTCAGGATCAACCATTTTCCATTTCTTTAGATCAAAGAACACATCTCTTAACAGAAAATTTAAGGATATAAGTTTAAAAAATGGAATTCTTATAGCCTCAATAAGGTGATTACCGCATGAAATAAAGAAGAACCAATTTAATTATTCATTTAGTTCATGAAAAAATTTGGTTGGTATGACCACACATCATATTCAAAAAGAAATGACATTATACATTAAGAATATATTAGGGATCTCTTATGTTATTAAATTTTATTCCATTTAATAAAAATTCATCCACTATCTCCTAATATTTTTCAAGATCATATAATAATAATTCATCAACACAAGGCCCTATATTAATTATAAATCATCCAAATTAATTATAAATAAATTATAATTAATTTTCATAATAAATAAATATAAATTTAGTAATAAAATATTTGGAAATAATCATTGAATTAATCACATTATGGAATAAGAATGTATAGATCACTCCTAAAACATAATTATTCCCAAGTAGGATAGATTCTTTAAAAACTAACATCAGTTCATTATTTGACCAGAATCTAAGTTCATGAAAAAAATAATTTAGGAGAACTAATTAATTCAATGATACTTTATAATTTCTAATTCATTATTCTACCCATGATCCCCAATAGCCTAAATGATAAGAATACCTATCATAATAGGCCTAAATCCACCATGAATTGGTGAGAAAATCATTAAACCCTAACCTAAACCATAAAAAATTAGTGGAAACCAAAACGAGATAAGAAATAGTGAAGGAGGGGAAATATTACCTTGAATGATGAGACAACCCACCTTTAATTAACCTCGATCAAGGAGGATAAGAGAGATAAGGAGAAGAGGAGAGGATGTCAAACTCCCCTTATTCTTATTTTTTAATAATGAAGAATACTAAAATGGGGTTTCAAATTTTTATATAACAAAATACTATCATTCCCTTGGTTTAAAAAGAAACTATAAAAATTTCATCATCATGTACCCCATAGCTTCACAAAGATAATAAACTCTTATAGAATCCCAATGATATTTCCTTCCAAGGACACTTCACAACATACAATACCAACTACATTTTGATCCTCCCCTATTATGAAACCATAAGGGTGAAACCTAAGGTGTTGCGGCATAAAAAATTAATCACTATATTTTTAAAATTATGGATCAACCCTTACTCATCATGTTTCCCTTATGTATCATAGTAAAATGTACGTATTGATGACTTTACCAATTATTATAACCCTTATTTATCAGTAAGGTAAACCTTATGTATCATAGGGTAACCCTTATTTATTGGGTATTTTACCATTTTCTAGCCCTCATGGTTCATAGTGATATATTTATGTATCATATTAACTCTTACATATCACATATTTACCCATTTTATTATCCATAAAAACCCTTACATTTAATATGGTAACCCATATGTATCAGATGGTAATACTTACACATCACATAATTTTCTATTTCCAAGTATATATCAACCCTTACGTATCATAGGGTAACCCTTATATATCACAAGTTAACCCTTACACATAACATAATTTTCCATTTCCAAGTCTAGATCAACCCTTATCATATAGTAAACCATAAATATTATAGGGTAACCATTATGAATTAATGGGTAACTTGGTAACTTTATCAAATCTCACTAAACTTTGAGAACCACTATGTATAACAATGTAAAAATTATGTATTAACCTTACACATCAAAGCCTTTTTCATCATAGGGTTACCCTTATGTATCTTGGAGTTTAACTTTAGTTTTCTCCTATTGTATTTGGATATATTTTTATTTTCTTATCCATGCATACTTCTCTTATAACTAATATGCATAAACCATTACGATATGTGATTTTAATCCTATGCAACACCCACTATTCTAAAAATCCATTAATTGTGGCCTAGTCCTTAACTATCCTAAACTATTTTATCATGCACATACTTCACCACACTATATCACCATAGGATATCTGATGATATCCTCTAATGAAAAGTATATCTATTATCATTTAGGAACCTATCATGGTGCATCAATCCCATATTGAGGAGTTATGGTACCCTACCCATCCCCTAACATGGTGTTAACCTCACCTATCATGGAATGTCAAGCCACATGTAGCAATAATATATGGTAGGGTCACCCCAACCCAACATTGACCTTCACCCTACCAATGAATAAATACTCAAGATTCCTATCACATCCAAGATGTTCAAACTCTCAGAACACAAATTAGAGTCACCATTATCATTACATTCTCTACTCAGAGATCAAATATTAAAAAGTATAGATTTTAAAATTATGAAATCTTGTGGGTTATTAAAAACTACCTAAAATAATTATTATCATACCTGAGAAGTATTTTTATTCATCTTACATGAACTATACCTATCAATGAGTCCCATCATAGTATACATATTCTACGTGACGATCCTAACACTAGACCAAAACTAGTACTAATACTCAAAATCGTCCCTTCATGTGCACCATAACACTAATTATTTGAAATGATATTATAGAAATTCCCCAATATTTATGGTAATAATAAATTTTCAACCTACGGACATCAAACAAAGTTAGTTGAGGCAATGGTATACACCAAACCATCAATCTCTTGACATCACACCTAAGTATCATGAGACAATATCATCCAAACTCATAGTCTAACAACTGAGTCTATATTCCTAACACAAGGCCCTTCATCATTATAAATATAAGGATACTATCCTAGAGCACTAACATTCCATAAATATAGTCCCTTCATCAACCAACATCACTAAACACACACATGATTATAACAACTAACCATACTCCCACATAAACTAGTTATCATTTACCAACCATATGAACTTTTCCAATTCTCATCAATCAATACCCATATCTTTTTATTTTTTATTTACTCGATATAACTTATACTATAAATACTTGATCCTTATTCAACCCATAATATAATTTTTAAATAGAAATTCATTTTATTACATTATAAAACCCCTTTTAGGTTTAAATTCCTCTATAATTATGACATATCTCATACATAAAAAACATAGTCCTTATAAATAAGACACTTCCACTTAGTGTAAAAAAATTCAAAATACACTTTTTTAAAATTATAAAAATTTAATTTCCAGGAAAAAACTTCATGATTTTTAACATGAATTCATCATGGCTCTCAATCATCTTTAAATCCTATAAAAACATTCGAAAACATTTTATGAGCACAAAACGATCTGTAAGGGACATATATAATGATTAAAATAAACTCATTTTACATTTAAAACCCATGAGATCATATAAGTGAGTTTTACTTTAACATAATAAACATTTAACTCAAATAATCATTTACATAAACATTTAATTATATTTAATAAACATTATTTTCCAAAAATACACTATAAAAATAAAATATAAAGGCAAAATCAAAATAATGATGGTTTTATAGAAAACATGACAACCCTTGAAAAAAAATCTTACAAAACATACCTTTTACCCTTAAAGGGAATAATCATTACTTTAAATAAAATATCATTAGAATAACATTTGAAATAAAAATAATTCAATGAAAAATAATTTTCAAGATTATATGTTTCATGTAGGTTCCTTGGGATATTATCTTCACAGAACACATACTTGAACCCTTATGAATTTAATAACCTAATTGGTTAATTAAAACATAATAATCCAAACAAAATAATTATTATAAAATGCATTGGAGTGAGATATCAGGATCACCCATCATCATAAAAAATTTATATAGACCATAAATAACATAAAATACATAAAATATTACATTTCCATCATTAAACTCATAAAAATATTCATTTTAAAATATTAACAAAATATTTTCATATATTGATATATCCTTTTTCTTTAAAACTCCATTTTCAAAACTAAAATACCCCGAGAAAATGGAATGAGTTTTTTAATTAAAAAATTAAATCATATAAATTAATAAAAATATAAAATTATAATTATGGTAGTGGTAAATTTCATTGAAATTTTATACATTTAAAAAACTTTAATTTTTTAATTTGTAAATAAATTCAAACATTCCGTATAAAATGAAAAAAAATTTACTTTAAATAACCTTTGTAATAAATTAAATGGATATTTAAAATTAAATTTATAATTAATTTATTTAAATAATTACACATTAATAGAAAAATATGAAAACATATGAAAAAATTATAATGAATTTTTCAAAACATTTTAAAACTATGTTTTAAGATAAAGTGTTATCTATGACTTAATAACTTTTAAACCAATTAAAATTTGAAGGAAATAAAATTGAATAGATTTATAAACAACTTATTGTTTTCTTGAATAACTAATAAATACACCCAAAAGGTATTTTATATCTCACATAAATGAAAACATGAGTTTAAAATAGCTTAAGACTCAATGAAATAGAATTGAGACTAAAAAACCCATACCTCAAGTATTACTTGTCACGTACATTATTTTCCATCCTGGATAATAAAATTATATTAATTATTTAATTTCCTAAGAATTTATTTCATATTAGTTATCTTTTTTTTAATTCCCTTTATTTCACTAATTACCATGTCATACTTAATCACCTAAATGATTAATTTTAAATCATAAGTTTTGAGGTTGTTTGGTTCATAAGTCCAAAATGAATTTGGTTGGATGAATATTCTCAAATGTATCAAGATTATGTCATATTAATCATGTTATTATTTTCATTTTTATACATTATAATTACTTTTACAACAAAATATAAAATATGGTTATGAAAAATAAATTACATTACAATATAGAGACAGCAGTCAGCATGTACACAAGAGTAACGTTTCTATTTTTTCAAATACATGAGGAAGAGTTAAGTATTATTTTAAATTTATATATTATAATTAAATAATAAATATAATATTAATTCATTAATTCCACTTATATGCTCCATTCAATTGAGGTGGTGATAAAAAATATAATACATCAATTCATGAGGTGGTTGTCTATGCGAGCACATGAGCAACGTTTTTATTTTATATTTAATGGTAAAGAAATAATGAGAATATTTTTTTACCATTAATGAATGAAATATATATAATATATATCATATTATTTAATTTTTTTTCCATTATTATTTCCTTCCAAAATATTCACTGATGAGAAATGAAATATATCATCTTCGTGAGGCGATAGTCTGCACGTACTCATGAAATATAGTTTCATTTCCCATTAGATGGATAAGTTGATGAAAAAGGGTTATAACATAAAAAATATCATTTAATTATATGGTATATAATTATTTTATTATATTAAATGTTTATGATCTTTTATGATGTAGTAAAATAATGAATTAAAAAGAAAACATTCAGTTAAGAACAATACCTCTTCTTCAGACAACCTCCTAAGGTTTATACCCAAATCCTTTATATGGTGGTATTTTGATAAAACTGGGACCTCTAGGATATAGTGAGGGTTGTTATGAAGGTATATGGGAATGTATTTTTAGATCTAATAGACTCTTGAAGTGTGGATAGAAGAGGATAGGGGGTACCCTTTTATAAGTGTGGGAGAGGACACTCTTGGAATTTTTCAAAAGATTAAAATATATTAATGACTCACTAAATACATGTGTCACCAAAAAAACTAAATTATTAATAGTAGACAATATGGGGTCAAAATATTACGATAAAATAGAATTTAAAAAAATTAATATGTCATTTTAACCCTTATCAGTTTAGTTTTAACCATTTTAACCTATTTTAACTCTTACCATGAAAAGTATATTTTTTACCAAAGATAATATTCTAAATGACCAAAAATTAGGTTGATTTTACAATACTAATTAAAAATGTGAAATATTTTTTTTAAATAATTTCTATAAATTAGGTAAAATTTATTTTTAAAATAATAACATGTAACGCAGCGGAAAAATATTTTCTGAATAACTAATTTTTTATGTATGAAAATGTTTTCATATAAAAATTAAGTGTGATTAAGATTCTAATGAAATTTAATGAATATTTTTTAATTAAAAATAAAAAAAATTATTTCAAAACCAATTTATAACAAAATGAGACTTTGTAAATACTTTAAGAGAATAGACAGTTTTCTTAAAAATTAGTATTTTATAATATTCACACAAAAATCAGGTTTTTAAAAAAATTATTAGAAATTTAATCAACATTAATTTTGAAATTATGATATCAAAAATTATTTTCATTTTTTTATAATTAAAATTCAAAAAATTAGAGATTATAATTTTTAATAAAATCGTATAATGCATGAAACTGAATTTAGTTAGAATAAAACTATTTTCTTTTTAACCAATAAATTACCTATTATTATTATAATAATTGAAACTATGAATTGTAATTCAGGAATATTATTAAGAAATGAAATTGATATATTATTAATATTACCTGGGTTTTTAAATTCATCACCCTTTTAGAAAGTTTTCCCCCAAAAATTTTTATTGAATTCTTAAACAAATGGTGATATTTTTTCTATAGAGAATTTTCATATTCTCATGTTACTTCTTAAATCATACAGTTTTCCCAAAAAACACAATAACTTGGTGAATCTCCATATTCTATAACACCTTATCTCTGTGGTAAATAATCTGAATAGAATATCCCCAGATAAAATCTTTTCTTCCACCTTAACTATTTCAGGACTCAAAACATGATATGCATCTGGAATATACTCCCTTAATATTGAATCATTAAACACATCATGTACCTAAGATAAACTAGGAGTAAAATCCACATGATAATAAACTAATATAATAATCTCTAGAATTTTATATGGTCCAATGAAATATTCACATAACATTCCCTTCTTACCAAAATGGAAAACAATTTTTCATGGAGATACTTTAAGAAAAATATGGTCACCTAATTCAAACGAAAGGTCATTCATATGCTTATTTGGATTACTCTTTTACCTTATCCAAAATAACCACATATAATAATGAATCAACTTCACTTTATCCGCCATTTTTTTCTACCAATGCTGGAACCAAAAACCATCATTCACCAAATTCATCCCAATAAGATTGATTCCAACACTGCTTTCCATATACATACTTAAAAGGTGTCATTTGTTTACTAGAATGAAACATACTATTATATGAAAAATAAAACTGTGAATTATTTTTATCCCTAATTCCTTGTTCATCCAATTTACAAGATTAAAGAATATACTCCAATTTTGAAATCGTTCACTTAGACTACCCATGGGATTAAAGGTGAAAGGTCGTACTGAAATTTAATTCTATACCAAATGACTTCTCAAAGATTTTCAAAAAATTATAGATAAATCTGGGATCATGATCTGATACAAAAAATCAATACCCCAAGAAACAAAATTATTTCATATACATAGTATTCCAAAATATGATCAACTGACATATTATTTAGAATAAGCATAAAATGAGAGTATTTATTCTAATGGTCAAAAATGACCCATAACACATTACTACCATGATATTTATTCAGAAATATCACTAAAAAATCCATAGATATATTTTTCAATTTCCACTCCATCACTAAAAAAATAAGGAGAATCCCCTTAGGTAATTTTTATTCCTATTTAACCTCCCCATAATTCAATAATTTCATGGTAAGGTAAAAAATATCACTTTTCATTCCATACCACTAGAAATATTTCTAATGGTATCTATATGTCATAGTGCTACTGAAATGAATAGAAAATGGAGAGCTATGAGCTTCACCCAAAAATGGTTTCTTCAACTGAGAATCACTTAGTACCCACAAAAATATTACAAATATGATGACACCTTCTTTGTCAACATTAAAACCAATCAATTTAACCTTTATGACTAAATATACTCTTTCTTGAAAACTATGATCTTCCTTCTGGGCCTCCTTAATTATTCATAATAAATATAAATACAATGATACCTAAAATAAAATAGTATAAGTTTATGGATACAAAATTTCTAAGAAAATATTCATTAAATAATTAACTAAAGGATCATATTCTATTTATATCATAGTTAATGCTGTGTTATCTTTCTAACATAAAGCATCAAGAACACTATTTTTTCTGGATAGTAATGAATACTATAGTTATAGTCCTTTATAATTTCCTACCATTATCTATGTATCCTGTTTAAATATTTTTTAGTGAATTTATACATTAAAATTTTATGATGAATATAAATTTCATATTTAACTTCATATTAATGATATAAATATATTTTTTATGAAAGTGTTACATTAACTAATTCAATCTCATGTTAGGATAATTTAACTCATGAGGATTCAATTATTGTGGTGTATAAGAAGTTACCTGGTCATTCTACATCAAAAAATAACCAAGTCCCTTCCAAAAAGCATCATTACAAATGAAAGACTCACCCTTTCTAGATGGTAGGTCCAAAACTAGAGTATTCTATAATCTTATATCCAATTCCTTTAAAAATTCATCCCATAATTTCATCTATATGGATTTAAATCCTTTTCTAGTTTACTTAGTTTCCTAGATAACTGAGGAATGTGTTCAAAAATATTTGATAATATCCCAATAATGAAATAAAACTATGAATTTATATGATATTTATAGTTAATGGACACTCTATAATCACTTTAGATTTAGATGGATCAATAGTTATTCCATCTTTATTTACAATATTTACCGGGAAATAAACCTCTCAAAACTATAATTCACATTTAATAAATTTTATGTATAACTTAATTTCTTTTAAGGTTTATAGGACAACCCGAAATTGTTTCTCATGACCATCATAAAATTAAAATATATCCAGATGTCGTCAATAAAAACAAGAAAAAAATTATTTAAGAACTCATGGAGAACTCTATTCATAAGGTCCATAAATACAACTGGGGATATTTAAACCCAATTGGGCATAACCAAAAACTCATAATTCTCATACCTAGTCTGAAATACTATCCTCAGAATTTAATCCTCCTTCACCATGATTTGATGACACCTGAACCTAAGATCAACCTTTGAAAAATACTTATCTCCCTATAACTAATCAAAAAAGTCATATATTTTCAGTAATAGATACTTATTATTAATAGTGATGTTATCAAATTCTCTTTAATCAATGAAAAAACTAATGGAACCACATTTCATTTTAACAAAAAAATAGGAGAACCACATTGTGAAGTGATATTAAGAATGAATCCTTTATCCAGAAACTATTTTATCTTAATTTTCAATTCCGAAAGTTCTACATCAGTCATTTAATAATGAGGTTCTGATATTGGATTAGAATCTGACACTATGTTAGTAGAAAATAAAATCTCCACTCATGTATAATAACAGGAAATTCATCAATAAATACATCTAGATTTTCAGTTGCTACAAAACATATCTAAATTTAATAACTTTATTCATCTCAACTATATATGAAGGGAAACATTCATTTTCATCTTTAATAAATTTTTCATATTCTTGATATGTTATCAAAGGTATGGATTCATTATTATATAAAAACTAAAAATCATTCTAAAAAACAAGTTATTTTGATATATATTTTATCTTATCATGAAAAATAGAAATATAATCCATACGAAGAATAACATCAAACTCTACAAGGGGAAATATAATAAGGTTTTACTATAAATCATATCCACATATTATAATAGAATGATTCTTATAATTTATTTCTTCCTTAATACCACCCTCATGTGTTTTTAGAAGATGTTTTGGATTTAATTATTGAGTTGGAATTTATAATTGACTAATAATTTTATAAAAAACAAAATATTGTGTAGACCCTAAATCGAATAAGACATTGGAATAATCTAAATAAACAAGTAATGTACCTGACGCCATATCATTGTATTGTCCTCCGTCTAATGAAGTAGCCATAGAGGATTTAGACATAAATTTTTGAATGTGATATTAATGACCTCCATTATTTTCCTATATTTGGAAAAGTACTCAAAGAATGACCTATTTTGTTATAATTAAAAAATATTACAGTTGACTTTTCATTATTTTTCTAATCATTATTATAATGCTTTTTCTTTTCAGTGATAAGTAACACTACCCGTATTTTATATTAAATTCATCAGGGTGCTCTTTACCAACCTTATCGTGATATAAATACATCAATTTCTTACATTGGTATTTCCTTTATTTATTCTTCCCCATGTCTTTCCACACAAACCAATATTTTTAATTTCATACATAGAACACATGATCATCATCAAACTCTATTTATACCTTCTTGGAATATCTAATAATATTCTCATAACATTTAAATTCATGATAATCCCATGACCTTCTATATCATGCATTCAATCATGAGTAAAACATGTTAATTTAACTATCAAGAATACAAATAAAATTTAGTGTAAACCTTGAAAATTATGTAGAGTTTTCTTCATAAGTGGCTACTGAATATTTTTCCTTCAACCTCAATTAAATTAATTTATTTTCCATAATAAGTGGAAAATCTTTTTGAAAATACTTATCAAAGAAAATATTTTTAAATTTAACACATTTCAAGACATAAATATCTTCACTTTCACATGTATTCTTTACCAATGACCACCACTAATTAGCATCATCTTTCAAATGATAAATAGCTAGAATTAATTTTTGATGAACTAAACAACCCGTGACATCAAATATATTTTCCAAATAATTAATGCATCTCTCAGTTACTACTAGGTTAGAAGACCCACTGAATGTTGGGAGTTTTTTTTCAGGAAATTATTTAATATAGACATGTTCCACAAAGGTGAGTGTGGATTCTCTCTAACATGGATTCCACCACCATTACTATCGTGTGTCAACTAATTGATCATAATAAAAAAACTGATAAGTTCCAATTACAACAATTACAGGTTGTTGATTTTGGATGATATTTTCTTCTTGGGAAATTCCTACTTCTTCTTCCCAGTTTTATTTGTGTAAACCCATTCTAAACAAGCATAGATTAGATTATTCAACATTGTAATATTCAAAAGATATCTCTTGATAATCATAAATTAGAATCTATTAACGTTACGAAAATACATTATACAATACTCTAAAATTATCTAAACTCTTCTATAATACCAAATATAAGGACCATATCTTTATTCAACCCATAATATAATTTTTAAATAATAATTCATTATATTTCATTCTAAAATACCTTTTTTATGTTTATAGTTTTAGATTACTAGTTTAAAACACTTAAATAATAAACAAATGCATTACAAAGAATACACTTCCACTATGTGTCCTTTTTTCACAATAAAATACTTTATAAATGAAAGATGTTTTCTTTTCAGGAAAAAAATTCACAGTTTTTAACTTGACATAATCATTTTTCTTAATCGTCCTTAAAAACTAGTAAAAATATGAAAACATGTGCTAAGAGAAAAAATTCTAGTAAGGGACATATACAATGAAGAAAAAACCCATTATTATATTTCTAAACCATGAGATCATATAAAATAGTTTTTATTTAACATAATAAACTTTGAAATCAAAAAATAATTCAATAGCACGTGAAAATGTAGGTATCGGGCATGTAGAGAAATCCCGAAAAGGTGGTATTATAAAAAAACACTAAAAATGATATGAACTTGTTGATATCGGTGAATCATTCTTCATTATAAGTTGAGGATCATCACATGAAGAATTTTAAGTGAAAAAACAAAACCATAAATACCTGATTAGATCTGAAGTTGTGCTCAATGTCTTCAAATCATTAGTAATTTATACTTGAATAATTTGAAACTGAATTCCTCTAGATTGTCCACATATGCTTCAAAAATCTATGGGAGCACCGATCATCGAATTTTGTGTTCTAGCATGGAGATCTAACGATACCTTTGACACTCTGATGATCACCGTATCACCTTGCCTATGATGCATGAGAGAGAGCTCAATCTAAACTCCTAGATCCAGAGCCTCTCTCTCTATAGTGTAGGTGTGAGAAGAGGAGAGAGAGATACGCTGTGAATAGTCCTTGGTGGGAAGCTCTCCTCTTCTATTTATATTGAAAAAATATATTCAGAATAAACTCCAAAAATCTGAATATTTAATTCTCACTAAAATGATTATTGTACTGAACCATTTACATTATTATCACATCCTTGTAATATAATAAATATATTATGTGATAATAAATGAGCCATTAATTCGACTCAATGTTCTCAAAAATATTAAATACACATTGAATATTTTTAATTAATGTTCATTCAATTAATATTTTCTATGTATTTAATTTAAACTTGTACATACATTTAATAAATAAATTTGATCCCAATTATTCTTAACTTTAATAATATTAATTTATGTATTTTTTTGGTGATCGAATTTCCTTGAAAAAATTCTAGACCCCAGTGGTGGCACCTACCATGTCCAAAACTCATATTCAATTGAATATGGAATATTATTGAATATGCTATTATGTGTGACCCTCTAGGACTTTATCTCAATAGAAGTGAATGTTATTCCTAGACCAGGAGTGGGATCTAAAAATTCATCATGGACCCTAAAGAGATCAGTAATGTCATATCAATGAAAACCAACCTATGAATATGCAATGTGTAATATAATCTCTTTTTCTTTAATATCTCATAAATCAGGACACACACCTATGGCATCTCCCTTTCTTGCTTTATATTTTGTTGATCTAGTTATTTGGATTTACCTTGGATGACCATGGCCATAGATTTATCAAGGTAATACAATCCTGATCAACATAGCCCAAAAAATATAACTTACTTAACCTAGAAGTGATAAATCCTTTCTTAAGCATTCAACCAATTCCATACCACTAATGATGCACCCAACACAAACTACCTCACTCTGACTTCATTGTCATGGTTTTCACCTTGCATCAAAGTACATGATCAAATGGAACACATTAAAAATGATCTTGAGTCAAGAGACCATTATACATGTCCATATATAGAAAATAACCAATGACATCTAAAACATGTGGTGTTCCTATTGGAAGGTATGTCCTCATAATCTCACTGCTAGAGATCACCAAGTGCAAACTTCATGAGAAGAAGTACCAATAATTATGATCCCCCAATACCTGATAATCAAACATATACTATTTACTGTAACATCCCATGTAAGTAATGAATAATAGAAATTTTTATCTATGTCTATTAATGAATTAAATAGTGTTTTAGAGGATTAAAATGAAAATAAGTCCAATCTTAAGAATGGAATACAATAATATTTTTAAAAGATTGTTTTACTGCCTTTTGATGGAAAACCATTTTTAAATCTACATTTTGACAATTTTATACTCTATATTTTTCAAAATAAAAATATTCATTATGATTGGGACATTGAATTTTACATTGGATAAATTTTTGGTATTTTTCTGACAATGTTCATTTTTTTAAGGAATAGTGAAAAATACTGCATTTTACATCAAAACTACTTTTTCATTTAATTTAATTATATGGTTAGATTATATTTTTAATTGGTATTAAAGTGTAATCTGAATATAATTTTACCATTTAATCCAATGGTGGTCATTAGGATTAATTTCACTTTGGAATTGGTCATAAACTAATGCCAAACTTTTCATAGATATTGTTTCAAAAAAACCCGCTATTTGTCGTGACAGCGGGAATTAATTATTAAATTAATTAATGTAACTTATATGATTTGAATTTTGTAAAATATACATCATTTTTGAATTCGGAATATCAAATATAGCTTAGGGTGAATTTTTGGTAATTTTCTGAAAAACTTCAATTTTTGATGAATAGTGAAACCACTAAGTGGTACTTATAAATACTGATTTTTCCATTTAAATGAAATTTTGCCATCATTGTGTTTTGAATTTCAAAAATACGAAATACATGGTTGTCATTAAGAAGTAAAATTTGGTTCAATGGGATTAAAATAATTTTTTGGTGAATAGTAACATATTAAGTTCTTAATCGCGATTAGTGGTAATTAGTGTAGTTTAAGGTAAAAATAATGTTTTAATAGTATGAGATGAGCTTGACACATGTCCTACCCTCATTGGATGTGTCATGGAAGACCAAGACAAGCCATGGGTCAACTTGGGGACCCCATGGAGCCACTTTGGTTGGGAAATGACATAAATAACTTTTTATTTAAAGTTAAAGTAAAAATGACACAAACATGTGTTATTTTACTAAAACAATTTTTACATGGGGTTATACAAGTCATAATTTTGACTATAAATATTAATTAGAAACATAAAAAGATTTCCTAAATCATATTAGTTGTTTTATAATTTTTAGACATTAAATAAATTAAATTATTTATGACATCATGATGATGCAGCGCTGACCTCATTATTTAACGATTTAAATAAAATGGAAAGTTAACGTAAAATATAAAACCTACACATGGCCAAAACCAATTGGATGAGTGGATTTCGAACCATTATCACCTTATCATCGAATTATATCAATGTGGGACCTTTTGAATCCGAAACTCAATTTAAAATAAAGTAACTTATCTTTACTTTTCAAGAGTGCCCCTCCTCTCCTCTTATAAAAGGCCCCCACCTCTACCTCCTTACCCACACTCCCAAAGCCTTTGGCTCGGCAAAACCCTGCCCATTTTGTCTCTCCACCTCCCTATATTACTGCTTGAAGCCTCACTCTGGGAAGAAGTCTTCCCAAGGAAGCCTTTGAGATCAAACCAAAGGGAGTTACCCGATTTTAAGGTAATGTCTTCTTTTGAGTCCTTTTGTTTTATTTTGCTTCTCCAACCCCCTAAACTCTTTTTATTATTTTCTTTTGTAACAACTACAGTATCCTCAATATACTAGGATGTTGTTATAATAAGGATTCGAGCTACACTTACACACACCTACATCTAATGGTTAACAAACATACTGTGTCCGTGGATGGTAAATTTATGCCTCCCGAAACGATGATTGTTCAACATTATTTTAACACCTTCAAAGGTGGCCATTAAGATGTCACTATATTTATATATGATATATAATATGTTTATGTTTTCCTTAAGCTTCTGTTTTTTTTATTTTTGGTCATACCTTTATGGTTTCCATTATGGGTAAACACGATATCATCATTTATGGAAGTGCGGACTACCGCCCCCTCAAAGTGATTTGATTCGTTAAATACCATATGTTGGACGTATAATGGATGGAACTATGATATTATATATGATATTATACTGGAATTATAATATACCTTTATATAATTATGATTCCATTCTATAAAATACGAAATAGAAATGAAAGTAGCGTTCATGCGTACGTACGACTTACCGTCTCCATGAACGGTGCATTTCATTTCTTACCTCTAAATGATTATGTAATATTATAAATGCTTGTATATATTGGATATATATGATATATACATAATGATTATAATTCTGGATATAATGGATACATGAACAACATGTAATTATAAAGGGTTTATTTTTGAATCAAGTACCAATGATCGTTAAAACGATCGTTATTAACTTAAATAATTACATAGTGTTCATGCCATGGCAATAAGTGATATAAAAGGAATAATGAACTTGAAAAAGGTTCTTAAATAAGTATAAATTAACTCAAGTTTATTATTCAGGACATTAAATAATGATCGAGTCAAGTCGGACCTGAGGTATGGGACTTTGTCTCAATCTCCTTTCATTGAGGCATATTTTGTTTTATACACAACCTTCTTTTATACGGTGTATAAACTCCTTTGACGTTTACGTTTATCCAAAAGGAATATTTTTTATACGAAGCGTTTTACTAAACAACAAAAGGGAATGTTTTTGTCATACGTATGCGACGACAACGACTTCTCCGCCGCCGTGACCGTTATTTGAGTTTCGGCTTCCTCTACAAGCCATACCTTCTTTTTAAAAGAAAAATAAATACCATGTTTTAATTTTCTTTTATTTTGGTATTGAAAATGGTTTTCATAATGTTTTTATATCAATGTGTTGTATTGATATCTTGTGATTGAAAGGTGGAAATGTTATGTTTCATTTATGCATGTTTTATGTGATACGATTATGTTGAGGTTCTTGGGAATTATTATGAAGACGGGTGGTTCTGTGATAAACTAAGGGCGGGTGAGC
Source organism: Viscum album (assembly GCA_963277665.1). Lineage (NCBI taxonomy): Eukaryota > Viridiplantae > Streptophyta > Magnoliopsida > Santalales > Viscaceae > Viscum > Viscum album. Next base: position 71,661,115 of record OY728161.1, read on the forward strand.
CCGATATAGCTCTCCAATGCATTGGGTAACGCGAAGGAGTGAAACGTTAAGGTTTATCTGAATATATTTAGGTAATATACTGTGATGGGTATTCCAAACGTAACCAAGAGGGTTACTCCCTAGGTAAGAATGTTATGAATTCCTCAAGTTACCTTTATGTCTTATGATTTCTATGATTTATTCCTGATTTGATGAGGTATGTTAAAGTGCTTATGTTTTATGGGTAAAGTATGATTTCATTCTTATGTATATATGTACTCATGTTTCCTTTCCATATTTTTATATCCCTAACTGAAATTTTTATGCTCATCCCAAGTTTTTTTTGAAATGTTTTTCACAGGTCAAGGGAAAGGTACCTGATATGATGATAGTGTCAAGGAAGTGTCAAGAAATAATCCATGTTTTATTTTACATATGTTTCAATTGATGGGAATGAAGAATACTATCTTTATGTAACCACTTTGTTTGTATGTGGAATGTAATGAAAGTTTTATGATCTAATTCTTTAAAACTCTAAACCCGAAAAGATCCTCAATGTGTAATCTTGTAATAGCACAAGATTAAGTAAGGTTTAAGGCTGGGGCCTTATTGTTGGTATCAGAGGTCGGTTTCGATAACTTTAGGAGTTAGAATTATATTAAATGATTATCCAAAAATATTTTTTTATGGTCAAATTGAAATGATATAGTATTTGAAGATTACCATGTTGCTTCATCTAAGACATGTTTGTTCAGAATGGTTTTCCGCAGAGTAAACAAGGAAGCAGTGCTAAGAAGGCATACAGAAGGAAATAACCTTCCGAATCAGCATCCTGAGATGGTCGGAATTGGAACTGAACAGTTTATTGCAGTAATGGCGCAGTTGACTCAAGCGATAAATGGTGGTGGTATCCATGCACGAGATCAGCCAGATCAACCGTAGAGGAACATATCAGTGGTGGAACATTTCATGAGGCAACATCCCCCATCATTCAGAGGATCATCTGACCATGTACTAGCTAAAGGGTGGATTAAAGCACTGGAGAAGATTTTTTATGTCATGGGGTGTTCAAACAATCAAAAGGTTAGTCTTGCTATTTATCGTTTGGAGGGTGAAGCAGATCAGTGGTGGTCGATGGTTAAAAATATGAGGGACACTGATGAGATTTATGCTCTCGACTGGGATGAATTCAAAGGTATCTTTCTTAAGAATTATTTTCCTAAGGCTGTTCGACTTAGGATGGAAAAGAAATTCTTGGAATTGAGGCAAGAGGAAGACTCAGTGGCTACCTATGAATAAAGGTTCACTCGATTGGAAAGGTATGATCCAAATTTTATCCAAGACCTTGATAGTAAAATCAATCATTTTTACTCAGCATTAAAGCCAAAATATTGAAGGGCATTAGCTTCTCGTGAGTTTAAAAGTTATGAAAATCTTTTTTGATGTGCTGAGAAGGTGGAAATGGAGTTTGTCGATGATCAAGTGTTCTATAAAAACCAACAGAACAAGAGACCGGGGTGGTAGGAGAAAGGTAAGAATTCTTCAAAAAAATCTGATGGTAAGAAAACTAAGTTTCCAGTTTGTGATAAATGTGGAAAAAGTCATGCTGGGGAATGTCTTCTGAATTCTGGATAGTTCTACCGATGTGGTAAGATGGGACATAAGGCTCGTGATTGCACTGAATAGGATCATAGTGAAGGTAAGACCAAATTTGATTTACAGTTAGTGAAATGTTATAAGTGCAATGAGATGGGTCACTATGCAAACAAGTGTCCGACAAAGATCTTGAGTGATGGGAAGAAGTTATACTACAAGCAGAAAGGGGTGGTGAAATCCTTTACAACTACTTCAGCAGATGTCGGGCCATCAAATGAAGTTGTATCAGGTACTTTGTTTGTTTTTTCAGATTATGCCAGTGTGTTGTTTGATTCGGGGTCTACACATTCTTTCATCTCTGAAATGTTTTCTAGTAAAATGGGAATACCATCTCAAGAAATGACTCCTGAACTTTTGGTAAAAACACCTGGGGGAAATGTTGAGTCAAAAAGAATTTATAATAATATTACTATCCTTATCTGTGGAAAGAACCTATATGCAAACCTTATTGTTCTACCTCTAGTAGAGTTTGATGTTATCCTGGGTATGGATTGGCTCTCTATTTACCATGCTAAGATTGAATGTAGAGCTAAAGAAGTTTCTTTTCAGAAAGAATTTTAGTTTGTGTACAAGAATGAACACTTACTGTTGATAACTTATCAAGAGGCCGAGAAACTTGTAAAATATGGAAATGAATGTTACCTTGCACACATCGTTGAAAATAAAGGAACTGTTCAGATTAATGATGTGCCAGTGGTAAATGAGTATCCTGATGTTTTTCCTGATGAGTTTCCTAGAATAATACCATATCGGGAAGTTGAGATTACTGTTGACTTAGTTCCTGATGCTAAGCCAATTTCAAAACCCCCTTATCGAATGTCTCAAATTTAACTTTTAGAGTTGAAAGAGAAATTGCAAGATTTATTAGAGAAAGGTTTCATTCGACCTAGCACATCACCATGGGGTGCTCCTGTATTGTTTGTTAAAAAGAAAGATGGTTCAATGAGACTTTGCATTGATTATAGAGCCATGAATAATATCACTGTTAAGAACAAATATCCTTTGCCTCATATCGATGATTTGTTTGATCAGTTCCAGGGAGCTTAGTACATTTCAAAGATTGACTTGAGATCGGGGTACCATTAGCTGAAGGTAAAAGAAGAAGATGTTCTGAAGACCGCGTTCCGTACAAGTTATGGCCACTATGAATTTGTAGTAATGCATTTTGGGCTAACCAATGCACCTTCTGTATTCATCTACTTAATGAATAGAATTTTCTCTGAGTTCTTGGATAAGTTTGCGGTGGTTTTTATTGATGATATTTTGGTGTTTTCTAAAAGTAAAGAAGAGAATGAAAGACATTTAAGGGTTATCTTGAAAAACTTAGAAGAAAAGAAATTTTATAGGAAATTCAGCAAGTGTGAGTTTTGGTTGCAACAAATTTATTCCCTTGGTCACATTGTTTCTAAAGATGGGATAACTGTTGATCCTGAAAAAACAAAAGTTGTGGAAGAATGGCCAAGACCCACAAATGTAACTGAGATTCGTAGCTTCCTTGGTTTGGCAGGACATTACCGAAGGTTTGTTAAAAATTTTTCACGGTTATCTAGTCCAACGACTAAGCTAACTCGGAAGGGTGTTAAGTTTATCTGGACAAAAGAATGTGATGATTGTTTTTAGGAATTGAAAAGAAGATTGGTTAATGCTCTAGTTTTGGCACTACCTTCCAGGAATGGTGAGTTTGTTATATACAGTGATGCTTCATTGAAAGGACTTGGTTACGTCCTAATGAAGAATGATCAGGTAATTGCTTATGCTTCACGATAGTTGAAAACTCATGAGGTAAATTACCCTACACATTATTTGGAATTAGCTGTTGTTGTTTTCGCTTTAAAAATTTGGAGGCATCATTTGTATGGAGTAAAGTGTGAAATATATAATGATCACAAAATTTTAAAGTATATATTCACTCAAAAAGAGTTAAACATGAGACAAAGGAGATGGCTAGAATTAATCAAGGATTATGATTGTACAATTCATTACCATCCGGGAAAAGCAAATAAAGTGGCTGATGCTTTAAGTCAAAAAAGTAATGCTTCATTAGCAATGTTGCGTTTGGAACGTGATCCTTTGGTTAAGGATTTGATGAACATTGGCATAGAATTTGTGGGTGCAAGAAGTTTTTCTGTTTTGTTTCAGGTATCAGTGAGATCATCTCTATCAGATAGAATCAAGCAAGCACAGAAGCAAGACAGTGAGTTGCAGAAAAAGGTAGAGCTGGTTCAGAAAGGTATGTTGCCTGAATTCAACATTGATAATGATTGCGTTTTGAGATTTGGGAAGAGATTTTGTGTGCCTTGTGATTCACAGTTGAAGAGAGAGTTGTTATGTGAAGCTCATAGTTCTCCATTTTCTGTTCATCCTGGCAGTACTAAGATGTATAGAGATCTGCGGGAGTATTAATGGTGGGATGGAATGAAAAGAGATATCGCTGATTTTGCTGTGAAGTGTTTGACTTGTCAGCAGGTTAAAGCTGAGCGGCAGTTACCGGAAGGGATGCTTCAGCCTTTACCAGTGCCAGAGTGGAAATGGGAGAATATATCCATGGACTTTGTTGTGGGATTACCGAATACATCTTGAGGTAATAATGCAATCTTGGTTATTGTTGATCGCTTGACTAAATCTGCTCATTTCCTTTCTATACGAGATACTTTTCCCTATATAAAATTTACCGTTTGTATCTTTAATATATAGTTAGGTTACATGGAGTTCCTCTCTCCATTGTATCTGATCATGATCCTAGGTTCACTTCTAACTTTTGGAAAGGCCTTCAGAAGTCGTTGGGTACTGAATTAAATTTTAGTACAACATTTAATCCTCAATCAGATGGGCAGTCAGAACAAACAATTCAGACATTGGAGGATATGCTACGTTCTTGCTCTATGGATTATCAGGGAACTTGGGACCAACATCTTTCTTTGGTTGAATTTTCATATAATAACAGTTTTCATTCCAGTATACAGATGGCACCATTTCAGGCATTATATGGGAAGGGGTGTCGAACTCCAGCTTTCTGGGATGAAGTGGGTGAAAGGAATTTGATGGGACTTGAATTGGTAGAAGAGATGGAAGAAAAAGTTCAGCTGATTCAGAAGCACATGAGAACAGCTCAGAGCAGGAAGAAGAGTTATGCGGATAACCGGAGGAAGGATCTATCTTTCGAGGTAGGTGATCATGTTTTTCTCAAGGTTTCTCCTTGGAAAACTGTGATGAGATTTGGTAAGAAAGGAAAGCTGAGTCCATGGTTTATTGGACCATATGAAATTCTGGAGAGAGTTGGATCAGTTGCATACCGGGTGGCATTACCTCTGAGTTTATCTCAGGTACACAATGTTTTTCACGTTTCGACGTTGAGAAAGTATATGCCAGATCCATCTAATGTTTTGAGTCCAGAGGTAGTTCAGCTGGAAGAGAACCTATCTTATGAGGACCAACCGGTCCAGATTCTTGACCACAGGGAGCAGGTGTTACGGAATAAGGTGGTTAATCAGGTAAAGGTTTTGTGGAAAAACCACATGATGGAATATGCAACATGAGAATCTGAAAATGCAATGAGGGATAAGTACCCCCATTTATTTGATAAGTAAATAAATTGCGGGGACGCAATTTTCTAAAGGGGGAAGGATGTAACATCCCAAGTAAGTAATGAATAATAGATATTTTTATCTATGTTTATTAATGAATTAAATAGTGTTTTAGAGGCTTAAAATGAAAATAAATCCAATTTTAAGCATGGAATACACTATTATTTTTAAAAGATTGTTTTACTGCCTTTTGATGGAAAACCATTTTTAAATATATATTTTGACAATTTTATAATATATATTTGTCAAAATAAACATATTCATTATGATTGGGACATTGAATTTTACATTGGATAAATTTTTGGTATTTTTCTGACAATGTTCATTTTTTAAGGAATAGTGAAAAATACTACATTTTACATCAAAACTACTTTTTCATTTAATTTAATTATATGGTTAGATTATATTTTTAATTGGTATTAAAGTGTAATCTGAATATAATTTTATCATTTAATCCAATGGTGGTCATTAGGATTAATTTCACTTTGGAATTGGTCATAAATTAATGCAAAACATTTCATAGATATTGTTTCAAATAATCCCGCTATTTGTCGTGACCGCGGGAATTAATTATTAAATTAATTAATATAACTTATATGATTTTAATTTTGTAAAATAGACATCATTTTTGAATTCAGAATATCAAATATATCTTAGGGTGAATTTTTGGTAATTTTCTGAAAAACTTCAATTTTTGATGAATAGTGAAACCACTAAGTGGTACATATAAAAACTGATTTTTCCGTTTAAATGAAAATTTGCCATCATTGTGTTTTGAATTTCCAAAATCCGACATACATGGTTTTCATTAAGAAGAAAAATGTGGTTCAATGGGATTAAAATAATTTTTTGGTGAATAGTAACTTATTAAGTTCTTAATCGCGATTAGTGGTAATTAGTGTAGTTTCAGGTAAAAATAATGTTTTAATAGTATGACATGAGCTTGAAACATGTCCTACCCTCATTGGATGTGTCATGGACGACCAAGACAAGCCATGGGTCAACTTGGGGACCCCATGGAGCCACATTGGTTTGGAAATGACATAAATAACTTTTTATTTAATGTTAAAGTAAAAATGACACAAACATGAGTTATTTTGCTAAAACAATTTTTTCATGGAGTTATACAAGACAGATTAATTAGAAATCTAAAAAGATTTCCTAGATCATAGTATTTGTTTTATAATTTTTAGACATTAAATAAATTAAATTATTTATGACATCATGATGATACAGCGATGACCTCATTATTTAACGATTTAAATAAAATGGAATATTAATGTAAAATCTAAAACCTACACATGTCCAAAACCAATTGGATGAGTGGATTTCGAACCCTTATCACCTTATCATCGAATTATATCAATGTGGGACCTTTTGAATCCGAAAATCATTTTAAAATAAAGTAACTTATCTTTACTTTCCCAGAGTGCCCCTCCTCTCCTCTTATAAAAGGCCCCCATGTCTACCTCCTTACCCACACTCCCAAAGCCTTTGGCTCGGCCAACCCCTGCCCATTTTGTCTCTCCACTTCTCTCTCTTACTCCTTGAAGCCTCACTTTGGGTAGAAGTCTTCCCAAGGAAGCCTTTGATCTCAAACCAAAGGGAGTTACCCGATTTTAAGGTAATGTCTTCTTTTGAGTCCTTTTGTTTTATTTTGCTTCTCCAGCCCCGTAAACTCTTTTTATTATTTTATTTCGTAACAACTCCAGTATCCTCAATATACTAGGATGTTTTTATAATAAGTATTCGAGCTACACCTAGACACACCTACATCTAATGGTTAACGAACATACTGTTTCCGTGGATAGTGAATTTATGCCTCCCGAAACGATGATTGTTCAACATTATTTTAACACCTTCAAAGGTAGCCATTAAGATGTCACTATATTTATATATGATATATAATATGTTTATGTTTTCCTTAAGCTTCTGTTTTTTTATTTTTGGTCATACCTTTATGGTTTCCATTATGGGTAAACGCGATATCTTCATTTAAGGAAGTGCGGACTACCGCCCCCTCAAAGTGATTTGATTCGTTAAATACCATATGTGGGACGTATAAAGGATGGAACTATGATATTATATATGATATTATACTGGAATTATAATATACCTTTATATCATTATGATTCCATTCTATAAAATATGGAATAGAAATGAAAGTAGCGTTCATGCGTACGTACGGCTTACCGTCTCCATGAACGGTGCATTTCATTTCTTACCTCTAAATGATTATGTAATATTATAAATGCATGTTTATACTGGATATATATGATATATACATAATGATTATAATTCTAGATATAATGGATACATGAACAACATGTAATTATAAAGGGTTTATTTTTGACTCAAGTACCAATGATCGTTAAAACGACCATTATTAACTTAAATAATTACATAGTGTTCATGAAATGGAAATAAGTGATATAAAAGGAATAATGAACTTGAAAAAGGTTCTTAAAGAAGTAGAAATTAACTCAAGATTATTATTCCGGACATTAAATAATGATCGAGTCAAGTCGGACCCGAGGTATGGGACTTCATCTCAATCTCCTTTCATTGAGGCATATTTTGTTTTATACACAACCTTCTTTTATACGGTGTATAAACCCCTTTGACTTTTACGTTTATCCAAAAGGAATATTTTTTATACGAAGCATTTTACTAAACGACAAAAGGGAATGTTTTTGTCATACGTATGTGGCGACAATGACTTCTCCGCCGCCGTGACCGTTATTTGAGTTTCGGCTTCCTCTACAATCCATACCTTCTTTTTAAAAGAAAAATAAATACCATGTTTTAGTTTTCTTTTATTTGGGTATTGAAAATGGTTTTCATAATGTTTTTATATCAATGTGTTGTATTGATATCTTGTGATTGAAAGGTGGAAATGATATGTTTCCTTTATGCATGTTTTATGTGATACGATTATGTTGAGGTTCTTGGGCATTATTATGAAGACGGGTGGTTCCATGATAAACTAAGGGCGGGTGAGCCCGATATAGCTCTCCAATGCATTGGGTGACGCGAAGGAGTGAAACTTTAAGGTTTCTCTGAAGAGATTTAGGGAATATACTGCGATGGGTATTCCAAACGTAACCAAGAGGGTTATGCTCATCCCAAGTTTTTTTTGAAATGTTTTTCATAGGTCAAGGGAAAGGTACATGATATGATGATAGAGTCAAGGATGTGGCAAGAAATAATCCATGTTTTATTTTAAATATGTTTCCATTGATGGGAATGAAGAATACTATCTGTATGTAACCACTTTTTTTATATGTGGAATGTAATGCAAGTTTTATGATCTAATTCTCTAAAACTCTAAACCCGAAAAGATCCTCAATGTGTAATCTTGTAATAACACAAGATTAAGTAAGGTTTAAGGCTAGGGCCTTATAGTTGGTATCAGAGGTCGGTTTAGATAACTTTAGGAGTTAGAATTCTATTAAATGATTATCCAAATATATTTTTTTATGGTCAAATTGAAATGATATAGTATTTGAAGATTACCATGTTGCTTCATCTAAGACATGTTTGTTCAGAATGGTTTTCCGTAGAGGAAACAAGGAAGCAGTGCTAGGAAGGCATACAGAAGGAAATAACCTTCCGAATTAGCATCCTGAGATGGTCTGAATTGGAACTGAACAGTTTGTTGCAGTAATGGCGCAGTTGAATCAAGAGATAAATGGTGGCGGTATCCATGCACGAGATCAGCTAGATCAACCGCAGAGGAACATGTCAATGGTGGAACTTTTCATGAGGTAACATCCCCCATCATTCAGAGGATCATCTAACCCTGTGTTAGCTGATGGGTGGATTAAAGAACTGGAGATGATTTTTTATGTCATGGGGTGTTCAGACAATCAAAAGGTTAGTCTTTCTATTTATCGTTTGGTGGGTGAAGCAGATCAGTGGTGGTCGATGGTTAAAAATATCAGGGACGCTGATGAGATTGATGCTCTCGACTGGGATGAATTTAAAGGTATGTTTCTTAAGAAGTATTTTCCTAAGGCTGTTCGACTTAGGATGGAAAATCAATTCTTGTAATTGAGGCAAGAGGAAGACTCAGTGGCTACCATGAATAAAGGTTCACTCGATTTGCAAGGTATGCTCCAAAATTTATCTGAGACCATGATAGTAAAATCAATCGTTTTTACTTAGGATTAAAGCCAAAATATCGAAGGGCATTAGCTACTCCTGAGTTTTAAAGTTATTAAAATCTTGTTCGATGTGCTGAGAAGGTGGAAATGGAGTTTGCTGATGATCAAGTGTTCTATAACAACCAACAGAAGAAGAGACCGAGGTGGTAGGAGAAAGGTAAGAATTCTTCAAAAAAGTCAGATGGTAAGAAAACTAAGTTTCTAGTTTGTGATAAATGTGGCAAAAGTCATGCTGGGGAATGTCTTTTGAATTCTGGAAAGTTCTACCGATGTGTTAAGATGGGACATAAGGCTCATGATTGCACTGAAAAGGATCATGGTGAAGGTAAGACCAAATTTGATTTACAGTTAGTGAAATGTTATAAGTGAAATGAGATGGGTCACTATGCAAACAAGTGTGCGACAAAGATCTTGAGTGATGGGAAGCAGTTAGACTAAAAGCAGAAAGGGGTGGTGAAATCCATTGCAACTACTTCAGCAGATGTCGGGCCATCAAATGAAGTTTTATCAGGTACTTTGTTTGTTTTTTCAGATTATGCCAGTGTGTTGTTTGATTCGGGGTCTACACATTCTTTCATCTCTGAAATCTTTTCTAGTAAAATGGGAATACCATCTCAAGAAATGACTCCTGAAATTTTGGTAAAAACACCTGGGGGAAATGTTGAGGCAAAAATAATTTATAGGAATCTTCCTATCCTTATCTGTGGAAATAACCTATATGAAAACCTTATTGTTCTAACTATAGTAGAGTTTGATGTTATCCTGGGTATGGATTGGCTCTCTATTTACCATGCTAAGATTGAATGTAGATCTAAAGAAGTTTCTTTTCAGAAAGACTTTCAGTTTGTGTACAATAATGAACCCTTAGTGTTGATAACTTATCAAGAGGCCGAGAAACTTGTAAAATATAGAAATGAATATTACCTTGCACACATCGTTGAAAATAAAGGAACTGTTCAGATTAATGATGTTCCAGTGGTAAATGAGTATCCTGATGTATTTCCTGATGAGTTTCCTGGAATAATACCAGATCGGGAAGTTGAGATTACTGTTGACTTAGTTCCTGATGCTAACCCAATTTCAAAACACCCTTATCGAATGGCTCAAATTGAACTTTTAGAGTTGAAAGATAAATTTCAAGATTTATTAGAGAAAGGTTTCATTCGACCTAGCACATCACCATGGGGTGCTCCTGTCTTGTTTGTTAAAAAGAAAGATGGTTCAATGAGACTTTGCATTGATTATAGAGCCTTGAATAATATCACTATTAAGAACAAATTCCTTTGCCTCATATCGATGATTTGTTTGATCAGCTCCAGGGAGCTCAGTATTTTTCAAAGATTGACTTGAGATCGGGGTACCATTAGCTAAAGGTAAAGGAAGAAGATGTTCCGAAGACCGCGTTCCGTACAAGATATGGCCACTATGAATTTGTAGTAATGCCTTTTGGGCTAACCAATTCACCTGCTGTATTCATGGACTTAATGAATAGAGTTTTCCATGAGTTCTTGGATAAGTTTTTGGTGTTTTTTATTGATGATATTTTGGTGTTTTCTAAAAGTAAAGAAGATCATGAAAGACATTTAAGGGTCATCTTGCAAACCTTAAAAGAAAAGAAATTGTATGGGAAATTCAGAAAGTGTGAGTTTTGGTTTCAACAAATTTCTTCCCTTGGTCGCATTGTTTCTAAAGATGGGATAACTGTTGATCCTGCAAAAACAAAAGTTGTGGAAGACTGGCCAAGACCCACAAATATAACTGAGATTCGTAGCTTCCTTGGTTTGGAAGGCTATTACCGAAGGTTTGTTAGAAATTTTTCACGGTTATCTAGTCCAATGACTAAGCTAACTCGGAAGGGTGTTAAGTTTATCTGGACAAAAGAATGTGATGATTGTTTTCCGGAATTGAAAAGAAGATTGGTGAATGCTCTAGTTTTGGCACTACCTTCCAGGAATGGTGAGTTTGTTATATACAGTGATGCTTCATTGAAAGGACTTGGTTGCGTCCTAATGAAGAATGATCAGGTAATTGCTTATGCTTCATGATAGTTGAAAACTCATGAGGTAAATTACCCTACACATGATTTAGAATTAGCTGCTTTTGTTTTCGCTTTAAAAATTTGGAGGCATCATTTGTATGGAGTAAAGGGTGAAATATATACTGATCACAAAAGTTTAAAGTATATATTCACTCAGAAAGAGTTAAACATGAGACAAAGGAGATGGCTAGAATTAATCAAGGATTATGATTGTACAATTCATTACCATCCGGTAAAAGCAAATAAAGTGGCTGATGCTTTAAGTCGAAAAAGTAATGCTTCATTAGCAATGTTGCTTTTGGAACGTGATCCTTTGGTTAAGGATTTGATGAACTTTGGCATAGAAGTTGTGGGTTCAGGAAGTTTTTCTGTTTTGTTTTAGGTATCAGTGAGATCATCTCTATCAGATAGAATCAAGCAAGCACAGAAGCAAGACAGTGAGTTGCAGAAAAAGGTAGAGCTGGTTCAGAAAGGTAAGTTTCCTGGATTCAACATTGATAATGATTGCGTTTTGAGATTTGTGAAGAGATTTTGTGTGACTTGTGATTCACAGTTGAAGAGAGAGTTGTTATGTAAAGCTCATAGTTCTCCGTTTTCAGTTCATCCTGGCAGTACTAAGATGTATAGAGATCTGCGGGAGTATTACTGGTGGGATGGAATGAAAAGAGATATTGCTGATTTTACTGTGAAGTGTTTGACTTGTCAGCAGGTTAAAGCAGAGCGGTAGTTACCGAAAGGGATGCTTCATCCTTTACCAGTGCCAGAGTGGAAATGGGAGAATATATCCATGGACTTTGTTGTGGGATTACCGAAGACATCTCGAGGTAATAATGCAATCTGGGTTATTGTTGATCGCTTGACTAAATATGCTCATTTCCTTGCTATACGAGATACTTTTTTCCCTATATAAACTTTCCCATTTTTATCTTTAATAGATAGTCCGATTACATGGAGTTCCTCTCTCCATTGTATCTGATCGTGATCCCAGGTTCACTTCTAACTTTTGGAAAGGCCTTCCGAAGTCGTTGGGTACTGAATTAAATTTTAGTACAATATTTCATCCTCAATCAGATGGGCAGTCAGAACGAACAATTCAGACATTGGAGGATATGCTACGTTCTTGCTCTATGGATTATAAGGGAAGTTGGGACCAACATCTTTCTTTGGTTGAATTTTCATATAATAACAGTTTTCATTCCAGTATACAGATGGCACCATTTCAGGCATTATATGGGAAGCAGTGTCGAACTCCAGCTTTCTGGGATGAAGTGGGTGAAACGAAGTTGATGGGACCAGAATTGGTAGAAGAGATGGCAGAAAAAGTTCAGCTGATTCAGAAGCACATGAGAACAGCTCAGAGAAGGCAGAAGAGTTATGCAGATAACTGGAGGAAGGATCTATCATTCGAGGTAGGTGATCATGTTTTTCTCAAGGTTTCTCCTTGGAAAAGTGTGATGAGATTTGGTAAGAAAGGAAAGCTAAGTCCAAGGTTTATTGGACCATATGAAATTCTGGAGAGAGTTGGATCAGTTGCATACCGGGTGGCTTTACCTCTGAGTTTATCTCAGGTACACAATGTTTTTCACGTTTCGATGTTGAGAAAGTATATGCCAGATCCATCTAATGTTTTGAGTCCAGAGGTAGTTCAGCTAGAAGAGAACATATCTTATGAGGAACAACCGGTCTAGATTCTTGACCATAGGGAGCAAGTGTTACGGAATAAGGTGATTAATCAGGTAAAGGTTTTGTGGAAAAACCACATGATGGAAGATGCAACATGGGAATCTGAAAATACAATGAGGGATAAGTACCCCCATTTATTTGATAAGTAAATAAATTGCAGGGACGCAATTTTCTAAAGGGGGGAAGGATGTAACATCCCAAGTAAGTAATTAATAATATATATTTTTATCTATGTTTATTAATGAATTAAATAGTGTTTTAGAGGCTTAAAATGAAAATTAATCCAATCTTAAGCATGGAATACACTAATATTTTTAAAAGATTGTTTTTCTGCCTTTTGATGGAAAACCATTATTAAATCTACATTTTGACAGTTTTATAATATATATGTGTCAAAATAAACATATTCATTATGATTGGGACATTGAATTTTTCATTGGATAAATTTTTGGTATTTTTCTGACAATGTTCATTTTTTTAAGGAATAGTGAAAAATACTGCATTTTACATCAAAACTGCTTTTTCATTTAATTTAATTATATGGTTAGATTATATTTTTAATTGGTATTAAAGTGTAATCTGAATATAATTTTACCATTTAATCCAATGGTGGTCATTAGTATTAATTTCACTTTGGAATTGGTCATAAACTAATGCCAAACTTTTCATAGATATTATTTCAAAAAAACCGCTATTTGTCGTGACAACGGGAATTAATTATTAAATTAATTAATGTAACTTATATAATTTGAATTTTGTAAAATAGACACCATTTTTGAATTCGGAATATCAAATATATCTTAGGGTGAATTATTGGTAATTTTCTGAAAAACTTCAATATTTGATGAATAGTGAAACCACGAAGTGGTACTTATAAAAACTGATTTTTCCATTTAAATGAAAATTTTCCATCATTGTGATTAGAATTTCCAAAATCCGACATACATGGTTGTCATTAAGAAGTAAAATGTGGTTCAATGGGATTAAAATAATTTTTTGGTGAATAGTAACTTATTAAGTTCTTAATCGCGATTAGTGGTAATTAGTTTAGTTTAAGGTAAAAAAAATGTTTTAATAGTATGAGATGAGCTTGACACATGTCCTACCCTCATTGGATGTGTCATGGCCGTCCAAGAGAAGCCATGGGTCAACTTGGGGACCCCATGGAGCCACTTTGGTTGGGAAATGACATAAATAACTTTTTATTTAATGTTAAAGTAAAAATGACACAAACATGAGTTATTTTACTAAACTAATTTTTACATGGGGTTATACAAGTCATATTTTTGACTATAAATATTAATTAGAAATCTAAAAATATATCCTAGATCATAGTGTTTTTTTTTATAATTTTTAGACATTAAATAAATTAAATTATTTATGACATGATAATGATGCCGCGATGACCTCATTATTTAACGATTTAAATAAAATGGAATGTTAATGTAAAATATAAATCCTAAACATGTCCAAAACCAATTGGATGAGTGGATTTCTAACCCTTATCACCTTATCATCGAATTATTTCAATGTGGGACCTTTTTAATCCGAAACTCATTTTAAAATAAAGTAACTTATCTTTACTTTCCAAGAGTGCCCCTCCTCTCCTCTTATAAAAGGCCCCCACCTCTACATCCTTACCCACACTCCCAAAGCCTTTGGCTCGGCCAAACCCTGCCCATTTTGTCTCTCCACTTCCCTCTCTTACTCCTTGAAGCCTCACTTTGGTCAGAAGTCTTCCCAAGGAAGCCATTGAGCTCAAACCAAAGGGAGTTACCCGATTTTAAGGTAATGTCTTCTTTTGAGTCCTTTTGTTTTATTTTGCTTCTCCAACCCCCTAAACTCATTTTATTCTTTTCTTTTGTAACAAAACAAGTATCCTCAATATACTAGGATGTTTTTATAATATGTATTTGAGCTACAATTACACACACCAACATCTAATGGTTAACGAACATACTATTTCCGTGGATGGTGAATTTATGCCTCCCGAAACGATGACTGTTCAACATTATTTTAACACCTTCAAAGGTGTCCATTAAGATGTCACTATATTTATATATGATATATAATATGTTTATGTTTTCCTTAAGCTTCTGTTTTTTTATTTTTGGTCATACCTTTATGGTTTCCATTATGGGTAAACACGATATCTTCATTTAAGGAAGTGCGGACTACCGCCCCCTCAATGTTATTTGATTCGTTAAATACCATACGTGGGACGTATAAAGGATGGAACTATGATATTATATATGATTCTATATTGGAATTATAATATACCTTTATATCATTATGATTCCATTCTATAAAATACCAAATAGAAATGAAAGTAGCGTTCATGCGTATGTACGGCTTACCGTCTCCATGAACGGTGCATTTCATTTCTTACCTCTAAATGATTATGTAATATTTTAAATTCATGTATATACAGGATATATATGATATATACATAATGATTATAATTCTGGATATAATGGATACATGAACAACATGTAATTATGAAGGGTTTATTTTTGACTCAAGTACCAATGATCGTTAAAATGACCGTTGTTAACTTAAATAATTACATAGTGTTCATGACATGGAAATAAGTGATATAAAAGGAATAATTAACTTGAAAAAGGTTCTTAAAGAAGTAGAAATTAACTCAAGTTTATTATTCAGGACATTAAAGAATGATCGAGTCAAGTCGGACCCGAGGTATGGGACTTCGTCTCAATCTCCTTTCATTGAGGCATATTTTGTTTTATACACAAACTTCTTTTATACGGTGTATAAACCCCTTTGACTTTTACGTTTATCCAAAAGGAATATTTTTTATACGAAGCGTTTTACTAGACGACAAAAGGAAATGCTTTTGTCATACGTATGCGGCAACAACGACTTCTCCGCCGCCGTGACCGTTATTTGAGTTTCGGCTTCCTCTACAAGCCATACCTTCTTTTTAAAAGAAAAATAAATACCATGTTTTAATTTTCTTTAATTTTGGTATTGAAAATGGTTTTCATAATGTTTTTATATCAATGTGTTGTATTGATATCTTGTGATTGAAAGGTGGAAATGTTATGTTTCCTTTATGCATGTTTTATGTGATATGCTTATGTTGAGGTTCTTGGGCATTATTATGAAGACGGGTGGTTCCATGATAAACTAAGGGCAGGTGAGCCCGATATAGCTCTCCAATGCATTGGGTAACGTGAAGGAGTGAAACGTTAAGGTTTCTATGAAGAGATTTAGGGAATATACTGTGATGGGTATTCCAAACGTAACCAAGAGGGTTACTCCCTATGTAACAATGTTATGAATGTCTCAAGTTACCTTTATGTCTTCTGATTTCTATGATTTATTCATGATTTGATGAGGTATGTTAAAGTGCTTATGTTTTATGCGTAAAGTAAGATTTCATTCTTATGTATATATGTACATATGTTTTCTTTCCATATTTTTATATCCCTTACTGAGATTTTTATGCTCATACCAAGTTTTTTTTGAAATGTTTTTCACAGGTCAAGGGAAAGGTACATGATATGATGATAGTGTCAAGGAAGTGTCAAGAAATAATCCTTGTTTTATTTTAAATATGTTTCCATTGATGGGAATGAAGAATACTATCTTTATGTAACCACTTTGTTTATATGTGGAATGTAATGCAAGTTTTATGATCTAATTCTCTAAAACTCTAAACCCGAAAAGATCCTCAATGTGTAATCTTGTAATAACACAAGATTAAGTAAGGTTTAAGGCTGGGGCCTTATAGTTGGTATCAGAGGTCGGTTTAGATAACTTTAGGAGTTAGAATTCTATTAAATGATTATCCAAATATTTTTTTTTATGGTCAAATTGAAATGATATAGTATTTGAAGATTACCATGTTGCTTCATCTAAGGCATGTTTGTTCAGAATGGTTTTCCGCAGAGGAAACAAGGAAGCAGTGTTAGGAAGGCATACAGAAGGAAATAACCTTTCGAATCAGCATCCTGAGATGGTCAGAATTGGAACTGAATAGTTTTTTGCAGTAATGGCGCAGTTGACTCAAGCGATAAAAGGTGGCGGTATCCATGCATGAGATCAGCCAGATCAACCGCAGAGGAACATGTCAGTGGTGGAACATTTCATGAGGCAACATCCCCCATCATTTAGAGGATCATCTAACCCTATGACAGCTGAAGGGTGGATTAAAGCACTGGAGAAGATTTTTTATGTCATGGGGTGTTCAGACAATCAAAAGGTTAGTCTTGCTATTTATCGTTTGGTGGGTGAAGCAGATCAGTGGTGGTCGATGGTTAAAAATATCAGGGACGCTGATGAGATTTATGCTCTCGACTGGGATGAATTCAAAGGTATGTTTCCTAAGAAGTATTTTCCTAAGGCTGTTCGACTTAGGATGGAAAAGAAATTCTTGGAATTGAGTCAAGAGGAAGACTCAGTGGCTACCTATGAATAAAGGTTCACTTGATTGACAAGGTACGCTCCAAATTTTATCCGAGACCTTGATAGTAAAATCAATCGTTTTTACTTAGGATTAAAGCCAAAATATCGAAGGGAATTAGCTTCTCATGAGTTTAAAAGTTATTAAAATCTTGTTCGATGTGCTGAGAAGGTGGAAATGGAGTTTGCTGATGATCAAGTGTTCTATAACAACCAACAGAAGAAGAGACCGAGGTGTTAGGAGAAAGGTAAGAATTCTTCAAAAAAGTCTGATGGTAAGAAAGATAGTTTCCAATTTGTGATAAATGTGGCAAAATTCATGTTGGGGAATGTCTTCTGAATTCTGGAATGTTCTACCGATGTGGTAAGATGGGACATAAGGCTCGTGATTGCACTGAATAGGATCATGGTGAAGGTAAGACCAAATTTGATTTACAGTTAGTGAAATGTTATAAGTGCAATGAGATGGGTCACTATGCAAACAAGTGTCTGACAAAGAGCTTTAGTGATGGGAAGCAATTAGACTACAAGCAGAAAGGGGTGGTGAAATCCTTTGCAACTACTTCAGCAGATGTCGGGCCATCAAATGAAGTTGTATCAGGTACTTTGTTTGTTTTTTCAGATTATTCCAGTGTGTTGTTTGATTTGGGGTCTACACATTCTTTCATCTCTGAAACATTTTCTAGTAAAATGGGAATACCATCTCAAGAAATGACTCCTGAACTTTTGGTAAAAACACCTGGGGGAAATGTTGAGGCAAAAAGAATTTATAAGAATCTTCCTATCCTTATCTGTGGAAAGAACCTATATGCAAACCTTATTGTTCTACCTATAGTAGAGTTTGATGTTATCCTGGGTATGGATTGGCTCTCTATTTACCATGCTATGATTGAATGTAGAGCTAAAGAAGTTTATTTTCAGAAAGACTTTCAGTTTGTGTACAAAAATGAACCCTTACTGTTGATAACTTATCAAGAGGTCGAGAAACTTGTAAAATATGGAAATGAATGTTAGCTTGCACACATTGTTGAAAATAAAGGAACTGTTCAGATTAATGATGTGCCAGTGGTAAATGAGTATCCTGATGTTTTTCCTGATGAGTTGCCTGGAATAATACCAGATCGGGAAGTTGAGATTACTGTTGACTTAGTTCCTGATGCTAAGCCAATTTCAAAACCCCCTTATCAAATGGCTCAAATTGAACTTTTAGAGTTAAAAGAGAAATTGCAAGATTTATTAGAGAAAGGTTTCATTCGACCTAGAACATCACCATGTGGTGCTCCTGTCTTGTTTGTTAAATATAAAGATGGTTCAATGAGACTTTTCATTGATTATAGAGCCTTGAATAATATCACTATTAAGAACAAATATCGTTTGCCTCATATCGATGATTTGTTTGATCAGCTCCAGGGAGCTTAATATTTTTCAAAGATTGACTTGAGATCGGGGTACCATCAGCTGAAGGTAAAGGAATAAGATGTTCTGAAGACCGCGTTCCGTACAAGATATGGCCACAATGAATTTGTATTAATGCCTTTTGGGATAAACAATGCACCTGCTGTATTCACGGACTTAATGAATAGAATTTTCCATGAGTTCTTGGATAAGTTTGTGGTGGTTTTTATTGATGATATTTTGGTGTTTTCTAAAAGTAAATAAGACCATGAAAGACATTTAAGGGTTATCTTGCAAACCATAAAAGAAAAGAAATTGTACGGGAAATTCAGCAAGTGTGAGTTTTGGTTGCAACAAATTTCTTCCCTTGGTCACATTGTTTCTTAAGATGGGATAACTGTTGATCCTGCAAAAACAAAAGTTGTGGAAGATTGGCCAAGACCCACAAATGTAACTGATATTCGTAGCTTCCTTGGTTTGGCAGGCTATTACCGAAGGTTAGTTAGAAATGTTTCATGGTTATCTAGTCCAATGACTAAGCTAACTCGGAAGTGTGTTATGTTTATCTGGACAAAAGAATGTGATGATTGTTTTCAGGAATTGAAAAGAAGATTGGTGAATGCTCTAGTTTTGGCACTACCTTCCAGGAATGGTGAGTTTGTTATATACAGTGATGATTCATTGAAAGGACTTGGTTGCGTCCTAATGAAGAATGATTAGGTAATTGCTTATGCTTCACGATTGTTGAAAACTCATAAGGTAAATTACCCTACACATGATTTGGAATTAGCTGCTGTTGTTTTCGCTTTAAAAATTTGGAGGCATCATTTGTATGGAGTAAAGTGTGAAATATATACTGATCACAAAAGTTTAAAGTATATATTCACTCAGAAAGAGTTAAACATGAGACAAAGGAGATGACTAGAATTAATCAAGGATTATGATTGTACAATTCATTACCATCCGGGAAAAGAAAATAAAGTGGATGATGCTTTAAGTCGAAAAAGTAATGCTTCATTAGCAATGTTGCGTTTGGAACGTGATCCTTTGGTTAAGGATTTGATGAACTTTGGCATAGAAGTTGTGGGTGCAGGATGTTTTTCTGTTTTGTTTCATGTATCAGTGAGATCATCTCTATCAGATAGAATCAAGCAAGCAGAGAAGAAAGATAGTGAGTTGCAGAAAAAGGTAGAGCTGGTTCAGAAAGGTAAGTTTCATGAATTCAACATTGATAATGATTGTGTTTTGAGATTTGGGAAGAGATTTTGTGTGCCTTGTGATTCACAATTGAAGATAGAGTTGTTATGTGAAGCTCATAGTTCTCAGTTTTCAGTTCATCCTGGTAGTACTAAGATGTATAGAGATCTGCAGGAGTATTACTGGTGGGATGGAATGAAAAGAGATATTACTGATTTTACTATGAAGTGTTTGACTTGTCAGTAGGTTAAAGAGGAGCGGCAGTTACCGAAAGGGATGATTCAGCCTTTACCAGTTCCAGAGTGGAAATGGGAGAATATATCCATGGACTTTTTTGTGGGATTACCGAAGACATCTCGAGGTAATAATGCAATCTGGGTTATTGTTGATCGCTTGAATAAATCTGCTCATTTCCTTGCTATACGAGATACTTTTTCCCTATATAAACTTTCCCATTTGTATATTTAATAGATTGTCAGGTTACATGGAGTTCCTCTCTCCATTGTATCTGATCGTGATCCCAGGTTCACTTCTAACTTTTGGAAAGGCCTTCCGAAGTCGTTGGGTACTGAATTAAATTTTAGTACAACATTTCATCCTCAATCAGATGGGCAGTCAGAACGAACAATTCAGACATTGGGGGATATGATACGTTCTTGCTCTATGGATTATCAGGGAAGTTGGGACCAACATCTTTCTTTGGTTTAATTTTCATATAATAACAGTTTTCATTCCAGTATACAAATGGAACCATTTCAGGCATTATATGGGAAGCGGTGTTGAACTCCAGCTTTCTGGGATGAAGTGGGTGAAAGGAAGTTGATGGGACCAGAATTGGTAGAAGAGATGCCAGAAAAAGTTCAGCTGATTCATAAGCACATGAGAACAGCTCAGAGCAGGCATTAGAGTTATGCGGATAACCGGAGGAAGGATCTATCTTTCGAGGTAGGTGATCATGTTTTTCTCAAGGTTTCTCCTTGGAAAAGTGTGATGAGATTTGGTAAGAAAGGAAAGCTGAGTCCAAGGTTTATTGGACCATATGAAATTCTGGAGAGAGATGGATTAGTTGCATACCAGGTGGCTTTACCTCTGAGTTTATCTCAGGTACCCAATGTTTTTCACGTTTCGATGTTGAGAAAGTATATGCCAGATCCATCTAATGTTTTGAGTCCAGAGTTAGTTCAACTGGAAGAGAACCTATCTTTTGAGGAACAATCGGTCCAGATTCTTGACCACAGGGAGCAAGTGTGACGGAATAAGGTGATTAATCAGGTAAAGGATTTGTGGAAAAACCACATGATGGAAGATGCAACATGGGAATCTGAAAATGCAATGAGGGATAAGTAGCCTCGTTTATTTGATAAGTAAATAAATTGAGGGGACGCAATTTTCTAAAGGGGGGAAGGATGTAACATCCCAAATAAGTATTGAATAATATATATTCTTATCTATGTTTATTAATTAATTAAATAGTGTTTTAGAGGCTTAAAATGAAAATAAATCCAATCTTAAGCATGGAATACACTAATATTTTTAAAAGATTGTTTTACTGTGTTTTGATGGAAAACCATTTTTAAATCTATCTTTTGACAATTTTATAATATATATTTTTCAAAATAAACATATTCATTATGATTGGGACATTGAATTTTACATTGGATAAATTTTTGGTATTTTTCTGACAATGTTCATTTTTTAAGGAATAGTGAAATATACTGCATTTTACATCAAAACAGCTTTTTCATTTAATTTAATTATATGGTTAGATTATATTTTTAATTGGTATTAAAGTGTAATCTGAATATAATTTTACTATTTAATCCAATGGTGGTCATTAGGATTAATTTCACTTTGGAATTGGTCATAAAATAATGTCAAACGTTTCATAGATATTGTTTCAAAAAAACCCGCTATTTGTCGTAACAGTGGGAATTAATTATTAAATTAATTAATGTAACTTATATGATTTGAATTTTTTAAAATAGACATCATTTTTGAATTCGGAATATCAAATATAGCTTAGGATGAATTTTTGGTAATTTTCTGAAAAACTTCAATTTTTGATGAATAGTGAAACCACTAAGTGGTACTTATAAAAACTGATTTTTCCGTTTAAATGAAAATTTACCATCATTGTGTTTTGAATTTCCAAAATCTGACATACATGGTTGTCATTAAGAAGTAAAATGTGGTTCAATGGGATTAAAATAATTTTTTGGTGAATAGTAACTTATTAAGTTCTTAATCGCGATTAGTGGTAATTAGTGTAGTTTAAGGTAAAAATAATGTTTTAATAGTATGAGATGAGCTTCACACATGTCCTACCCTCATTGGATGTGTCATGGCCGAAACAGACAATCCATTGGTCAACTTGGGGACCACATGGAGCCACTTTGGTTGGGAAATGACATAAATAACTTTTTATTTAATGTTAAAGTAAAAATGACACAAACATGAGTTATTTTACTAAAACAATTTTTACATGGGGTTATACAAGTCAGATTTTTGACTATAAATATTAATTAGAAATATAAACAGATTTCCTACATCATAGTATTTTTTTTATAATTTTTAGACATTATATAAATTAAATTATTTATGACATCATGATGATGCAGCGATGACCTCATTATTTAATGATTTAAATAAAATGGAATGTTAATGTAAAATCTGAAACCTACACATGTCCAAAACCAATTGGATGAGTGGATTTAGAACCCTTATCACCTTATCATTGAATTATATCAAAGTGGGACCTTTTGAATCTGAAACTCATTTTAAAATAAAGTAACTTATCTTTACTTTCCAAGACTGCCCCTCCTCTCCTCTTATAAAAGGCCCCCACCTCTACCTCCTTACCCACACTCCCAAAGCCTTTGGCTCGGCCAACCCCTTCCTATTTTGTCTCTCCACTTCCCTCTCTTACTCCTTCAAGCCTCACTTTGGGCAGAAGGCTTCCCAAGGAAGCCTTTGAGCTCAAACCAAAGGGAGTTACCCGATTCTAAGGTAATGTCTTCTTTTGAGTCCTTTTGTTTTATTTTGCTTCTCCAACCCCCTAAACTCTTTTTATTCTTTTCTTTTGTAACAAATATAGTATCATCAATATACTAGGATGTTTTTATAATAAGTATTCGAGCTACACTTACACACACCTACATCTAATGGTTAACAAACATACTGTTTACGTGGATGGTGAATTTATCCCTCCCGAAATGATGATTGTTCAACATTATTTTAACACCTTAAAAGGTGGCCATTAAGATGTCACTATATTTATATATGATATATAATATGTTTATGTTTTCCTTAAGCTTCTGTTTTTTATTTTTGGTCATACCTTTATGGTTTCCATTATGGGTAAACGCGATATCTTCATTTAAGGAAGTCCGGACTACCGCCCCCTCAAAGTGATTTGATTCGTTAAATACCATATGTGGGACGTATAAAGGATGGAACTATTATATTATATATGATATTATAATGGAATTATAATATACCTTTATATCATTATGATTCCATTCTATAAAATAAGAAATAGAAATGAAAGTAGCATTCATGCGTACGTACGGCTTACCGTCTCCATGAACGGTGCATTTAATTTCTTACCTATAAATGATTATGTAATATTATAAATGCATGTATATACTGGATATATATGATATATACATAATGATTATAATTCTGGATATAATGGATACATGAACAACATGTAATTATAAAGGGTTTATTTTTGACTCAAGTACCAATGATCGTTAAAACGACTGTTATTAACTTAAATAATTATATAGTGTTCATGACATGGAAATAAGTGATATAAAAGGAATAATGAACTTGAAAATGGTTCTTAAAGAAGTAGAAATTAACTCAAGTTTATTATTCAGGACATTAAAGAACGATCGAGTCAAGTCGGACCCGAGGTATGGGACTTCGTCTCAATCTCCTTTCATTGAGGCATATTTTGTTTTATACACAACCTTCTTTTATATGGTGTATAAACCCCTTTGACTTTTACATTTATCCAAAATGAATCTTTTTTATACGAAGCATTTTACTAAATGACAAAAGGGAATTTTTTTTTCGTACGTATGCGGCGACAACGACTTCTCCGCCGCCGTGACCATTATTTGAGTTTCGGCTTCCTGTACAAGCCATATCTTCTTTTTAAAAGAAAAATAAATACCATGTTTAATTTTCATTTATTTTGGTATTGAAAATGGTTTTCATAATGTTTTTATATCAATGTGTTGTATTTATATATTGTGATTGAAAGGTGGAAATGTTATGTTTCCTTTATGCATGTTTTATGTGATCCGATTATGTTGAGGTTCTTGGGCATTATTATGAAGACGGGTGGTTCCGTGATAAACTAAGGGTGGGTGAGCCCGATATAGCTCTCCAATGCATTGGGTAACATGAAGTAGTGAAATGTTAAGGTTTCTCTGAAGAGATTTAGGGAATATACTATGATGGGTATTCCAAACGTAACCAAGAGGGTTACTCCCTACGTAAGAATGTTGTGAATTCCTCAAGTTACCTTTATGTATTATGATTTCTATGATTTATTCATGATTTGATGGGGTATGTTAAAGTGCTTATGTTTTATGGGTAAAGTATGATTTCATTCTTATGTATATATGTACCCATGTTTCCTTTCCATATTTTTATATCCCTTACTGAGCTTTTTAAGCTCATCCCAAGTTTTTTTGAAATGTTTTTCACAGGTCAAGGGAAAGGTACATTATATGATTATAGTGTCAAGGAAGTGTCAAGAAATAATCCATGTTTTATTTTAAATATGTTTCCATTGATGGGAATGAAGAATACTATCTTTATGTAACCACTTTGTTTATATGTGTAATGTAATGCAAGTTTTATGATCTAATTCTCTAAAACTCTAAACCCGAAAAGATCCTCAATGTGTAATCTTGTAATAACACAAGATTAAGTAAGGTTTAAGGCTGGGGCCTTATATTTACAGTCAGTATGATATATCTAGACCATATTAAATATGTTTAAGATTAATGTCACGGTATCTTGAGGTTCTCATTATAGCATGGGATCTGCTACAACCTTTTGATACGACAATTAATCTATGTACATTACCATTAAATAGTGGACACAAAATTGTCTACAATATAATGGTAAAAATATATCATTTATATCTAACTGTATACATAATATTGTAATCAAAATCACTATATAGTTGGGTTTAGGGAACCCACTAATTCAATACTCCCACTTTCACTAGAGCCAATTTTCTAACCATACTTGTTATCACTCACCTGATTAAGATCATGTTTTTGTTTATTCATGTCTTTAGTTACTGGGTCTCCCAAAATTCCATCGCATGGCTATTCTGTTATTCTCGACCTCATGTCCTTGAGTAAAACTTCTCAAGAGATGGTACCCCCAAGTATATACCTTATTTACACTATCCTAACATGAAATTTTGGTTGTTAATAATATCATAATTTTTATTATGATAATTCTTTACTTACTAAGTATGATTCCAAGAATTGGAACAATTCATTGAATGTAACTACCTCTTAGCAGCCTTTGAAGCTGCAACGTACTCAGTATTTGTAGGTATGGATACCATTGGATTATATGATATTGTCTCACTCATCACCTTAGCCTAACTATGATATTAGATAACATGGATCTCAATAAGACAAGTTTTTGTCCCTAAAAACTATTATCATTTCTTCTTCGCTTATCAGGTATATATCTTTTGTACTTTCTGAAGTACAATCAGATAGTTTTGACTGCTCACTTTCTTTTCTTTTGTATATAACTGATATCTACCTACTATAAATTATATCCTATAAATATTAGTTCTTTTACATATCATATAAAACATGATTTTTCTCTGGCTAAAGCATATAGAATTAAACTCACCATGTTAATCTCCTCCCATGTGCAGTACATGTCAACCTAGAGAGATTATTCCATGTGACATTGGTAACAATTCTTCCCTTGAATCATACCAATTTTTATTTTTCAATACCATGTCACTATATATAAGATTGACTAGGTCCAAGAAACCATTAGATCTACCTCATTATATCCTCTTCCCTAGAACTTAGGTTGATAATTTAAGTCAATCACTAGAGAATATCATTCATCCAAAAATTAACTAACTTTAAGATCAATGGTTGTTTTTTATATGTTGTCGAAAATATTTTACCAGGAAAAGGATGTCACTCCCACTAACCGCTGTTAAACACATGGAAAAAAATCATTCCAAATGAATACTCTTTGATCCTATTGCATACTTCAATCCTAAATGTAGATATTTGTAACTTGAAACTTTTATTAGCATTTTGTGACATGACCTTCACTTATGGTTGCATTGTATAGATACCTTCCAAGATTGGTGGTCATTACATCCCATTCTATATAATATGATCATAGAAATTTTCTCTGAGAATTAAAATTCTAATTGATTTAAACATAATGACTTTGTATAACTAATCGATCCTTATTTGTACTACACTTGTACCATCTATGGATAATTTCATTTGAATACCCACCAAAGTATTAAAAATAATAATTCCCTTTACACATTGATACATGGAATCCATTATTGAATTTTAGATGGTATTTCCAATCTTAGTTAATTTCCATATGTTGCTTACTTATAGAAAATATTATTCTTACTAAATAATGTATCATCGGCCATGGTAAAACTATCACTATAGTTTTAACCTTCCTACGCAGTATGTGTCTATGGAATATTCATGTTCCACATGCTCTTTTGGAACTAGTTTATATTCCAACTACATGTGCATCTTGAGTATTGACTAAACCCAAGTCAATATTGCTCTCACTATCTCAAATAGAGATGTATACCCTTGTAGAAATTGTATTCTATCACTTTACTACCAATTTTCTATATTAGGAATTTGTGTAATTTCCTAATACATTTTTAGGATGATTACAATAGATGCACAATGTTTTTGTACTTGATCCAAGTTTTTCTATGTCCTAACAAACTCTTTGAATCTAAAAAATGTCCTTCTGAATGTTCATCATAATCCAAATATTATTATATCCATTATTTATTATAATTAGAATATATTTATGGGATATCACCATTATTTGTGAAGCATGTCTTGAAATGTAATGAAAGTTATTGCAAGTTTCAATATTAATAATACTTACATCATAACTCTAATGTATAAAATGTGCGTTTATGAATTGATCACTGTTATATTTTGTTGATTAATTATAACATGTAAGACTTCATCATACATCCTCCTTATAAACATCAATGTCGTGATGTAGATGAGGTAATTTTCATTTAGTAACTATTACAAGCTACGTTTTTTATTGATTAATGCTTTTTCAAGATATTCTTTATCATGTTGGCCCAAAGAAACTCATATCATCTAACAATGCATATATCATGCTGCACTTTTAGATTCCTTAATGACTTAAAGGAATCTAATGACGTATATTTACCACTATCTTACCCTTGAAATAGTTCAGGCTCACTTGTTGAACTAATTCCAAAAGCCTTGTGGCATGCCTTTATTTCTAAATGTTCCTTTTTCAAAAACAAAATAAATGAATCGATAATACCAAAGGTGATTTGATTTAATGATCCTAAATAACAAACTGAGTATATCCTAACATACTCTTTTAGTTTTACTTGACAAAGAATTATCTTTCCACAACTGGGTAAATAATTTTTAAATTTTATATTCACCAGGTGTTTTCCATGATTTCTGTATTACTTAACTATTGGTTGATTATTTGACAGTAAAAACAACATTGATTTTGAAAAATGGAAAAATTTATCCTTGTGTCCAAAAATCATGGGGTAAATGTTTTAGTTATACTAAATAATAGTTTTATAAGAATCAATCACATGGAAATATAAAAGTCGTATACTTCTCACCATTGACTTAGGAATCACCCTTTATCATCCACTTAGAGAATACACCAGAATTCTAATAACGTTTCTATACTTACTTTGCAACTATATATCAATACACAAATGTGATTGGAATATTTTATTTAATACCCAATAATTTAAACTAAAACATTACATCATAAATTGATGAATACACACTAAATAGAAGTGAAAACTTGATTCGTTGATTCAGTTTATTGCATTTAAATTTCCATAAAATTATTTCATGTTATGTAATGAAAATAACCTCATGTTAATATCCAAACTCATTGAATGAAGTTTCTAATGTGTATTTGGAGTTAATTTTCATTGGCCTTTTCACCTTGTCTTTCAATTTTTTCTATAATAATTAAAGATTAAATAGTCTTTTATATTATTATCCAATTGGTGAACCTTACCTATATAGGTAACGAAGTGTTTACTCAATTTTGTCAATTTTGTAACCTAAAACAAGACTGGAATAAATGGTTATAGGAATGGGATGTCATTGAAGATCATGATTTTCCATCCAATTTATACATTGCTAGTGTACTCATCTCATTCTTATCTTGCTTCACTTTCTCCTTACAAACTACTCGGATATGAGACTAAATGTTATATCATCGAGGTCCAATGTAGTGACCACAACTATAATTGTAAATTGATTATTTCATAATGATGTATTAATCCTATGTATTGTACATTAGTCTTCTGTAATCAATATTCCCACGCTCTCTTTTTGAGGTGGATTAACAAGTATTAAGGACACTAGAACATAGAATTTCCAATATTATAGTATTTTGCGTAAGCTCCTATACTACTATTGGATACTTGTGCCAGTTGTGGAAATTTACTTTGTCCGTTATCTATGATATTATTTATTATGTTATTACTTTCCATTTTCTAAAATAAATAAATTTTAGAAGATTTTTACTTTTTATCATAATTAATGTTTTAGACATTTTGATTAATTAATTAATTACTTAAATGTCTCCCACTATTTTATCAAATTTTAGGAACCCTGTATTCTAGAATCGGAATACTATGCCACTTGAGTCTTCAATTAGTAAGGATACATGAACCTCCCCTCACAGTCTACAAGCTATAGTGACACCACAACTATGAGGGTTCAAGGTAGGCATTTGATTCGACAACCGCATTAACTTGCAGTTCCTTGATCTGTTGAGCAAATTCTCTGCTTCTTAAATCATAAATTGATTTACATAGCACTTTACTCTAGAGTGATATAAATTTATCTATGGTTATTCCTTACTACAACTTCAATTAAGTTGACCCACCCCTCTTATAAGTACTCGCCGGTAGAAAGAGACATTCTAAGTTATGGCATGGCAGGCACCCTAAACACCTAGTTGTATTAAAATTTGAATGATATAAGGTTGTTAAGACTTACTATTTCATTGAGGGTTTTATTATTTTCTTATGTCACTAAAGAAATAATTTTGGATATTCTAATAACGTACTATATGATCACACTCACAACTGACCATGAAAGAAATATAAAAACATTCATTGTGTCACATGTTTATTTTATATGTTCATGCTTGTTTATTATTCTATGTGTTCGTGCATTAACTACACATACACAAAAATAATAAACCATGAAAAAAATAAAATGACGACCTAATCATGATCTGATTCTAATGGTTGATCCATTGATTGAATAATGGATCATCCTAGACTCTAGAGGATATAACTAGAGTCGTGTTGTTTATAAATCGAGTTGTAGTACCTCCCATCCAATGCATCATGATCCTGTATGGTGTGTCTCCACAACTCAGCGTGCAATGTATCACAGTCTATCTCAGCATTATACAATAATATTTTCTTGTAGTTGAGGGGAACTAGGGAGTATAGAATACAACTCTGAATTGGACATATAGGCCCTTATACATATAATGAAACTATGATGACACACATATCACCTTTTATTTAACTACTTATTACAAACCAAACAATAATTAAATAAATAAAAAAACACTCGAAACATGCATTGGGAGGTCCACAACTCATGACCAGTCGCATAAGCATTAAACTTGTGTATTTAAAATAAACGTAGAATTAAAATTAAATTGATATTAAATTAATTTTCAAGGGAATTTATACAGAATTAAAATTCAATATTATTTTAATTCAACTAATTCCTTTTTTTAGTCTCATTAATTAATTAAATTTTGAAACTAAAAATTAAATTAATTCATTAACTTAATTTAACACCAAATTAAATTAATTTAAGATGTAATTAATAAAATTAATCTTTAAATTAAGAAATAATATTTAATTAATTTAATTTACAACTGAAATTAAATTAATTAATTTAATTAATTGTTTATCATATTAAAAAATATATGGGCCCCAAAAACACTGGGCAGGACCTGAACGAGTTGGACTGAACCCGCGTAAGCCCATTCAGGTTGTGCAGACCCCGTGAAGGGGCGTTCTGGGCTAGGCAGGTCCGCCCAGACCCATTCTGGGTCAAGTCAACCCACACAAGTCCTATTTTTGGGCAAAGCAAAGCAGACATGGGTTACTTGTTCATTAGGAGGACTGAGTAGTTGTCAGAAGGGGGAAAATTTCACAGGCAGAGTGCATGGCTTCTAGCCGATACAACATCCTCTAAAGATGAGAGGACTGTAATTTCTAGAGTTCCAAATCTGGATAGTAGAGGTCTTCACCAATGGTATTTATTCACTTCTTCTAGTTGGAGGTATCCTAGTAGGGTGGTAGTTCAGCCACGCTCACAGTTGGATCTCGCCAAATAGGAGAACTTCACGGTTATGGGATTTCACACCAGGGAGGATCTCATGCGATGGGAGATGGATTAGACAGATCTGATGATGTGAGAGCTCCGTCATGGGTTAGGGAGGGGTGTTTCTTTGGATTGATGGGCCAATTTTCTACAAAGGCCTATCAGTGCGGCTCACTGTAAGGGAAGGTCGTTCGGGTGAGGGTGGTCGGTGGAGTGCATGTTGAAGGGAATCAGGTGGTCTGGTGTGCTTCTATCTAGTGTGGAGGCCGACTGAGCGTTGGGGTCGGTGGTTATTTCATGAAGGGGAGGCTCTTGGTGCAGCAATAGTTTAGATCAGGATGGTCTAGGTCTACATCTTCCATCCAAGCGGTTAGCTGGTGTCGCAAGGTTCATTGCGGCAGAGGTGGGGATCTTGGAAGGAGGGAGTGTGTCGGATAGGGTGGCGCAAGAAGCAGTGCTGGTATAGATGGTCTCACAACCAAGGAGCATCGGTCTAAGGAGAAAATCGCCTACAGGGAGGAATCACCAAATAAGGGAGGCCCGCACGGCTGATGATATTGTGGTGCTCCATTAAACTACTCTCCACACTACATATTATCTACCACCAGATGCCTAATCCTAATAGATCTAACTCAAGGAAAAAATCCATGATAATTACCCTATGACACTTACATTCCATACCATAATAGGTTCTACCAAGTCCTACTATAAATTCAAAATTACATCAAATCCCAACTTATCATATTCAAGGAACCCTTTTGATTCCATAGCCATTACTCTAATCCACTAGGCCCCTCGGTATTTTAAAATACACAACTATAAACATGTAACATTTCACATTCTATGAATGGTTGTAAATCATCGCTCATATGATATAACCATTCAATATTAACCACTATAATCATAAACACATAGCCATATTACAATATCACTATATATATCTCATATTGTACACTAACTATATACTGAAGCATTAATTCCCACTATTTAATCACACATGACCATTCCCTATAGCATCCACTAATCTTAGAAAAACATTTTGTAAAATAAAGTGAAAATAACCTATTTACATTCATTGATCATAAAAAAGTGTATCATGACTTTTATCTATCATCTCGTGTCCTTTTAACATCTTTATAAGATCATTGATTGATCTTGTCAATAAATTATGACCTAACTCCATGAGTTAAGGGAACTATGGATTCCTGAACAATATCACAAAATACTAGAACCACCCAAGGTTTTATAACAAATATTTATCTCAATGTATAGAACATATACATCCCAAAAGAACCTACCCATATACTAGTAATGCATTAAAAGAAAGCACCAAGAATTTCTGTTTTTCATTTCTACCTCACCCCAAATGTCATGTGACCTACACAACTCAATTTCCATATCCTAGAGATTTCCCAAAGCCCATACATTGAATTGTCTCTCAATTCATCGAATAAAATTCATTCCTAATTGAGCATAATGTTAGCCTACATTTGGATAATCTTATATCACACCAATCCACCAAAAATATAGGTTAAATAATAGCTCACACTCTTAACCCATGGTAAGTGAGAACCCATAAAACTATCCTTTAAATTATTCTTAACATCCTCCATTGCAAAAAGAATAAATACACAAGTAAACGTACACTCTAGTGATATAGTTTTATACCATTAGACTCTTTCCATCTTGGGTCATATACCATCAGTCTTAGGATCATGCGTATAATCCAGTAGTAACCCAAACATTACACACATGTTCATTTCATCAATTCTATGATCTTTTTTATAATTGGCCACATGAACATGCCTCCTCTTCATGTTAGACTATATTTAACCCAATAACTGCCAAATTTTTCATATCCAAAACACATATGTAATTTGGATACATATACGACATATCTAATAGTTCCTTTTGTGCATAAATCTCAATCATAAAGAATCTACCCATGAATTCATATTCATAATAAATTATGTATCTCCATGTTATACCACATACTTGATAAAACCTCTTATGAATAAATCTCAAAAAAAAATCATCTTCTTAGGATTCTCATTTGTAAGGTCACTACCTAGGATGGAATAACCCAACTCTTGGGTTGCCTTAATGTATCATAACTAATCTCGGGTAATAATAGGAAAGAATATTATTACTTCACTATGACACATGAATTACTGATATCTTATATCACATCAAAACATCGCTAGGATATCTTACCTAGATCATATGGATACACCACATAGGTTAGATATCACAAACAAAGATCCACACTATTATTTAATACATACAAGAAAAGCATAGGTCAACATCCCCTCTCTAGGGTTCTCATGTCCATATATCAATCATCTAATTCTCAAACCAATTACACTCTCTAGGGTGTTAATCCTTGTTGGGAATCCATGAAATAGACTAGCCCTTGAGAGTAAAAGTCATATCCACGTCTATTTTAAAAATTTCACCCTACAGTAATCTATATCAAGAAAATCCATTCCAATTTGGGTTAGTTGAGAAGAATTTCACCAACAATTTATTTGGTATCACAACAATTTTGTTATCATTTACACTTTAAATAACAAAAATAATTTTTTTATTTTTCAAAATATGTGTGAGAGTCACTAACAAGATTAGACATATCATGTGAACCTAAATTACTTATATGATGCCTAAATTCACCCCTCTTTCACCCTTCTCTAAGAGAAAAGTCATAAATCAATAAATTGAAAATATCATTCTTGGAATGAATCATCACAAATGAAACATCAAAAAATATGAACATCAATCCTGAATCCCTAGTAACTTATACATCATCTTACATAGGTGATGTCTAGGAAAAGTACATAGATACCGTACCATGTTCCAATCAGTCATATCTTTATTCAACCATATCCAAAATAGTAATATAAATATAACAAATATCTAATACCACTTTGTAATTTCCTGACCTGATTCACTCTCTAATAACATAATTAGGGAACCACATTTCTTCATGGGTACTTCCACATAAGATAAAGGTTATCAACTAGTATCAAGGTTCAATTGTGATACCGTAGAGGATCTATAAACTCATTTTAGAGTAAATTAAAACATTGAAAATAATATTCCATCATTCATAAAAATATCTAACAGAATATTAGAAACATTTTAAATAAATTTAAAGACAGAATATAACACAACACATGATTTAACTGAATAGACTATCGAAATTGTTAACCTAGTTAGGAATACAATAACAAAATCCCTCTTGAGTATATCATATAAAAACAAGATGAAATGTAAAAAAAACTAAAAAATTAACCCATGTCATGAGTCTGGACCTGGTCCCATCTTCTGACTCCGCCCAAGATATCCAGCTCAACCATCCAGCACTGAAGCTTTTTTGTACTTAATCCTATAATCATGATATCTTATTTAGTAAAAATGTTCCACGATTACTCGAGAAAGGTGGGAGTATAACTTAGATTGACCCCTTAAAAGGTGTCACAAGCTTATCTAGTCTAAAATAGTGTATTTTTTGTACCATAATTAATAACTAAAGGAAAAAATAAAGAAACTATCATTCTTCCTCGAGTTCTACAATGGCACCATGGGTACCTACTTTGGCCAATATCATATATATATATATGATAAATCAATACCAAGGGGGAAACAATGACCCATAGATAAATCATATCATATATATACCCACCAATAAAGGAATAAATCTCCACCCCAAAACCTTTTTTTAAAATATCACCACCTAGGGGTAAATAACACACCACCCTAATATAATTTATTATATATATACACCTTAGAGGGATATATACACACCCTATAAAATTTTCAAGAATATCACCACCTATGGGAGAATTATTACCCAACCAAAACATATTTCATATATATAAAAATATATACACACACCCATGGGAGAATATCACCCCACCCAAGAACCTTTTCTAGAGTATCACCACCCATCGGGGAATCACACCCCACCCAAAAAACATTATATATATACAACTAGATGGGAATAACACCCCACCTTATAATCATTTTCATAAATCACAACTCTTATGTGATTAATTACCATCTATTGAATGATTTCATATAAATATACACCCATGGGGAATGATTCCACACCCTGAAACCTTTTCTAGAAATCACCACCCTTAGGGAAAAACTACCCCACTTTAAAAAATAATATATATATGTATATATATATATATATACCCACACAAAATAATTACGCACACAAAAACCATTGTAAATATAAAATATAAACACCAAGGATAGAATAAAACTCTATCTCAGAAAAATTTCCAAAATATAACCACCCAACGGGAGATAACAACCCAAACCATAACCATATACATTTTATTATTCAATAATTTATCATGTCATATAATTTTAATAGTTAAATTACAATCTGACTCACATTGATATCTAAATTAAACATTATTGTTTTATTTTAAAGAGACAGGGGTCACTCACCCATCAATATTCCCTAATATATATTAAAATAGGGATAACATTATGGTAACCATATTTATAACACAAATTCTTCATAAATATCATCCTAGAGAATCTATGTTCACCCCATTAGGTCACAAGATAATTTTAGTAATTCCTCAGGTTGAACCTATCATTTCCCATTTCATTATTTCTAGGCATTCCTCTCTTAGAATCAAATGTTTTTCATCTATGATTTATAATTATCCTCTAACATTTCAAAATAATTAATTATATCTAGAAACAAATAAATAAAAAATTAATTATACTTTTAGGTCAAGTGGACATTAGGCAGACATGATAGAACATCATACAAACATAAAAAATGAGATTATACGATAGGGTTAACTTAGGGTCATCCTACCACATTCAAAGGTATTATATTTAAGAAAATATCATCCATCTTCATGTAATCATATCCAATAATAACTGACTATCACCCTTCAACATGAGTCATATGGTCTACCAATATTCACACAAAGTACTCATAAACCCATTATGGTAAATATACTAAGTAATAAAATACTAATACTACAAATAACTATTTGGGGATAATCAAATAATTTCTCACCATATGTTGTAAGGAAACTAAAATATTGTGCAACGAGGCATAGATCACTCTTGAACCCCCCCCCCCCACCCCCAAACCCATAATCAATGGAATCCTTAACACCTAACCTTGATTCATAAATCAATAAAAATATAATTTTATGACTAATATAATATAATTAAATAAATATAAACACATAAATTATATTATTTAATATATACTATGAAAACTATAAAAAAATTCTATTTTCATGGTTTAAAACTGTGGTTATGGGCCCAAAACTATGGACATGTCTTAAGGCCCTTGTTTACTTGAACCATAGCCCTTATCATCATTGCAATAGTTCTAGCCTATATCCATGACTCTAACTATGGTAATTGGTGGGATATGTCCATGGTCCATGCAGACTATGGCCATAGTGTATTTCAATTACACATATTTACATGGTTTAAAAAGTGTGGAAATATGTGTTTTATCCCCACAGTCAATGTGGTCCATTATCACATCCCAACCTAAGAGCCACTATAACAGTTCCCCGAGACAGTTTTTCACTAGGTCTCAAACATACCTTCTCATATGACTGGGGTGGCCAACTACCAGGGAGGTTCTAATAGAGGTACAATGGGGAGAATATACCCTTTGGATTAGTAATAAATATAGAAGAACCAATAATAAATAATGGTAGCACAATAAATAACAACTAGAAATAATAAATAAAGAGTAATCATGCATGAATATTATATAGTTTACAGAAATAGACATAAAATAGGTATAAATAAAAAATACACAAGTTCCATCACTATGAAAATCCTAATCTCCAACTCAATATTGTACTCTAAATCTCCCACATATAAGCATAACAGTAGAACCGTGAACTATGAACCTGAACCTACAACCAAGTGGATTGTTTGGGTAGCCCAGTGCAATGGAATCTCAAACAGGGTTTGAGATATACTCAGTAGGCCACCACCAATAATGTTTAAATCTATCTAGTCCATGAATATAAAATAATTAGTGTGCAGGTATATCAAAATGAAGTGGTAAACAATAAATAATAATATGTCAATATCATGTTCCTCAAACACACATGGTCGACCATTCTTTCCTTGTACAAATCTATAATGTCTATACACACTTTTCTTTATGTATATATATACATACATGAGACAATTGTATGAACAGATATACATGCATTGGAATGGACCCTAGGTATAGTACCAATGATTCCACATGATAGGATTATATATCAGATATGGGACACCATTACCAGTGTTTCATACCCATTGATCACAATATATGGGATTCCATGGCTAGGGTTCCAAACCCCTAATCATAATGTAAGGGATTCCATTCCCAGGGATGTTTTTCTTGTGAATCATATTATAAGGGATGACATTCCACAGTATTTCAATACTGTAAATAATAATATAAGGGGTGTCATTCCTAGGGACTTCATTCCTCAAAATCATAATATAATGTATTAAATTCCCATGGATTATATTTCCATGAATCATAACAAATGGGACATCATTCTCATATGTAGTTCAATAAAATTATTTTTATCATTTCGATTATAAATACAAAAGCGGGGTAAGTGAAATAGTCTTTCCATTCACTATTAATTTAATCCCATTTCCCAATTTGGTTAGTTCATTAATAATTAAAATTCCATGTACATAAAAATTCCATATTAAAATTAATTTATAAATGATAAAAAATTCCATGTCTGTAAACATAACATATATCGCTGATTATTCTCATTAAATATCCCCTTTTATTAGATAAAGAAGCACACCTCAAAGGTGGTTTTATTTTTAAATATAGGGATGATCATGATATCATTTATTTAAGTCAATTTGATAATTTATTCTATGAATGATAGTCATCACACCTATGAAGGTGATTCCAGACATGGATAGAGAAGTATAAACATGTGCTTCTACAACACACCCTAAGGGTTCTTTAAACAAATAGGTAATCATTTATTCTAATGGAAAAAATGGAGAACTCACCATATTTGGTGGTTTAAGTTGATTTTATCAACCTCCAACCATGTAAAAGGGAGTTATAGATGTCTAAATGAGGTCTAGGTAATTAATTTAAGGCATTTAATAATTTAGAATCCACACACGAATATGTCCCGCACGAGGCATCATAGTAATACTTTATAAACAATGAAACATTGAGGAAGCACAAATAAAAATTGGGCCTTTAATAGCACTAGTAAAAGGGATTTATCAGCATTATAGAAGCACTAATAATGTAAGAGATGTTAAAGGGTGGGTTTTAACAGTGCTCATAAAAAGTGTTGATAAAGGCCACCTTTAATAGTGCTAAAAAAAGAACTGATAAAGGGGTCCATTATCAGCACTTTTTTTAGTGCTATTAAAGGCCACCTTTATTAGTGCTTTTTTAGCATTGTTAAAGATCCCCTTTAATAGTGATAAAGAAAATTGTTCAAAAACACCCCTCTAATAAAGGGTATAAATCTTTCAACACCCCCCCCCCATATTAGTGCTTCTCACCCCCCACCCTATCAACACTTCCCCAAACCATTTATCAGCACTTTAGATAATCCCACCCTCCTGCGTGCACCCCTACCTCCATCAAGTTTTAAACCTAGGACCTCCAACTTATACACCAGCGCCTTTTCTACTCCCATGTACTATTTTTTTACATTTTATGATATATCTATATATTTATATATATATTGTTAAATTTTTTATCTATATATTTATATATATGTTTATATTTATATTTATATTTATATTTATATTTATATTTATATTTATATTTATATTTATATTTATATTTATATTTCTATTTCTATTTATATTTATATTTATATTTATATTTATATTTATATTTATATTTATATTTATATTTATATTTATATTTTTTTAAATACATATATGTTTCTATATATTTTTTAAATGTATATTTGTTTTTATTTAGATAAGGTTTATATATTGAGAAATATATTTTAGATGTAATGTTTAATTATTTATTAATAAAATTAAAATTTTATTTGTGAATATATAAAAAATTTGTACATATTGTTATATATTTGATTATAAATAACAGTACATTATAAAAAATAATAAAATATAAAATCTATAATATCAAAATGATTGTAAATACTAGGAATAAATTCAGTCCCCATTGAAAAGGGGCAAACATACCCCCTAAAACGAGGCTTAAATCCATTAAATGTTAAAAAATTGGGTTACCCTGACGAAAAACTTCATTTTTAGGCCTTTTGGCCTATAAAAATGTGACTGAGGTTTACCTATGTCATTAAGAGTGTAGATCTCATTGCAGCCTTT
Source organism: Viscum album (assembly GCA_963277665.1). Lineage (NCBI taxonomy): Eukaryota > Viridiplantae > Streptophyta > Magnoliopsida > Santalales > Viscaceae > Viscum > Viscum album. The sequence continues at coordinate 71,700,260 of OY728161.1, forward strand.
GATTTAATATGTGGTAGAGCCCAATAAGACACCCGGATCAAAAGTTATTGTTTTTTGAAGTTCAAGTTACATTTTCAACTTAATTTAGATGTTTTATTAATTTATTGATTTATTTATCTTCAAATTTTTATTAAATGACTATTACTCAAAAATAGTTAGAAAATTATTAATTAAAAATATTTTTTTAATTACTTTATAATCCGTTTTCACTAAATATTTTATATATTATATTTAAATGCATATTTCTCCTTATCTAAAAAATATTTAAAAAATATATATTATATTTATATCAATATAAATATAATTATATATTAATATATTATTTTTAATGAAATATATTTTTTTTAAAATATACTCTTTATCAATGCTAGTAAAAAAGTACTGATAAAGGGGGTCCTTAACAGTGCTCCTAAAAAAGCACTGATAAATACCCCTTATTATTAGTTCTTTTTTACAAACACTAAGAAAGGCCCCCCGTTATCAGTGCTTTTTTAGAAGCTCTGATAAATACCCCATTTTATCATTGATTTGTTACTAGTGCTAATAAAGGGGGACTTTATCAGTTCTTTTTTACAATCACTGATAGAGGTCCCCTTTAATAGTGTTTGTTTACTGATGTTAAAGACCCCCATTAACTATGCTAAAATAGTGTTATTAAAGACCCCTTTTAATAGCACTTTTTCTAGTACTGACAAAGGGGGGTTTTACAAATGCTTTTAGCTAGAACTATTAAAACACTAAAGCTGGATAAACTCACCTTTTTCGTATTAAAACCCCATATAGACCAGCAACCTCATGATTCCGATGGTCCACTCTTCCAATATCAGGCTTTGATTCAAGACATAATGAGAGAAATGTGATGAATCATCAAAAAAATTTAAAAATTGGGAAAAAGAAATTGCATAGATTTATCATTATGTATGGAAAGATAAATAAAGAAATAAGAAAGGAGAATTTATGACTAACTGATACACTTCCAACACAACCAGAGGTTCATGATTCCAAGCTCATATGGAGGAGATAACTCCATGCCTAGGAGGGGAGGAAAAGAGCTCGTGTGGGAAGTTGTGCATAGGAAAATGAGGGAGAAAGGACAAGAATGAAATAGATTAGAAAGCATGAAATAAAATGGAATTTTCTAACCCTTTATATTTTTACAATGTTTGGATTCATGGTTTGAAAATTTGTGTGCCAACTGTGCTGTGCCACTATCCAAGGACATCCACACTTCACATGGATAGTGCATGGTTTGAAAAATTGTGCGCAACCCATGTGGTTCTCATCTGTATTTTTCTATAAACCCCAAAAACGTTTGTGTTCCTCCTCTTACATGGTTATTACAAACCATGAAACACCCTATACTCTCATGGACCAAGTTTCATGGTTCTTCCTAAGGGGACACATGGTTTAAACTAACTGTATACCCTACCTACCTCTCCTGAAAACTGAGTTCTTAGAGCTCGATGCTACCAAAACACATCCAAAATTCTGAGACACCTCTCAGTCCTTAAAACACATCCAAAAACAACACTTAAAAGTGTTCCAATGCTCATATTTACATTAAGATACTTGGGTTAAAGATTTAGCATGTTCAGAAACTAATTCAAATTATTTTGATAATTAAATAGATCCAAAAACAAGGGACCTTACAGTCTCCCCCCCCATAAAACATATCATCCTTGAGAATCCCTGGGGTAAAACAAAAAAATTCCCAATCTACTTTTGTTAGGAATTTCTTCTCAAACAGTCGTGTTGATTTTCGGAACACCCAACACACTTCTCAGATACACTATAAGAATAAAATGTCAAAACATCCTAGAACTAGATCCAATGCTCACAATTATAACCTAAACATAATGATAGGGCTTACCCAATCCTTTCTAATTATCTACAACTTCACATCGTTGTTTCTTATGTCATTAACCGGCCTATGGTGCTTCTCACCATATGTTCAAAAATTAAATGGTCGATTATAATTCATGGTACTCATACCATAAAAATTACCTAATTAAACACATATATAGAATTATTATGAAACTCCTGGCATATTTATTAAAATATATGTGAGGACACAACCCTCGTTCCTCAATCTGATTGAAATTTTCAAACTCTAATTGACAGAGCTCAACTGTTCATGTCCTCTTTTCCTTGAAAATCCCTACTCGACTTTTAAGCTATACCCATCTCATCCAGATGGAATTCTTGATGTGATTTCCTCACCAACCACATCCAAAGGCATACTAAATTCCAGTTGAATATTTCAAAAAATTCTCAACATAAAATAATGATATGTTACTAGAACCAATTTTACAGCCTTATCTGAATATATTCTAATATTTTTATGATCATGTTTACTGAATCCCATACCCATATTCTAGTGACATATCTTACTCAAACTATCATTCTATAACACCAATAATGACACTATCTCAATCCAGCACCCATGGATCATTATAATCTATATTAGGTTCAATACCCAAATCTGGATTTCACCCAAATCCATAAACGATCCCACACCTAAAATTTATTGATGATTCCATCTATACATTGCTTCATATATTAATTGGAATACAAGTTCCAAAACACCCATCCCATGACTGATCTCAATGTCCCATAACCTTTCTCTATTGAGGGTCACCGCTAGTGACTGATTTCTCAATCCCCACCTTAGGAGCATACTTGTCATCACGTCAACGAATAGAGAACTACTCTGTAATGACCCATTTTTTGAATGAAGGTATGGATCATTAGTTTTTCAATTTGAATTTCTTAAATAGCCTCAATATTGATGTCCAATCAAGTCATGGATGGTCTAGTAACATCTGGGGCTCATTCGGAGCCTAGAGTTCCAAAAAGGGAAAAACATACTAAGTTGCATGGTTTGTCGGAAACCATGTGACCCAGGGTGCATGGTCGTGTGGCCTATTAGATAAATGGGATAGAGAATTTTCTCATGGTTTGTGCATTGTTAGTAAATCCATGCACCTAACTATACAATGGTCCCCTAATAAGAGTGTATTGAGCACAATTTGTGCATGGTTTGGACAAACTGTGCGGCCAAACTGTGCGCTTTGATATTTTGGGTTTGTTGGGCTCCTCATGTGTTAATCATGTTTTTATGATCACAAATCCTATACAACATGTAAAACTTGTTAATAATGTTTAATCTATCTCAAATCATGTGTACAGATGGTTGGTTTCTTTATGTCTTAAATAATTACTGTAAGCTATTTTAAGTTTGTGTTATAATGGATTTCCTTGATAAATGGTTAAGTCTAATCCATTCTATGAATATCACTATTTAATTATGTGTACAGATATTTGGCTAAGCCTGAGAAACCGTGAGTCTGTCACCGGTTATGTTTTTCTGGAAAGTGACCCAGACACCGTGACCAGACCGAGTGATCATCCAGACACCATGACCAGACACTACGACCATCCAAACACCATGACCATCCGGACACTGTGATCATCTAGAAACCATGACTAGACAATATGACCATCCAGACATTGTGATTAGACACCATATCTGTTCTATCGATTCCTGATCTATATACAACTATGCAATCATGACTGTCTCATCGCTCAAAGGAAAAGAATGAGACACCATTTCAAGGAGACATTGTTTCATGGAGACACTGTTTCTAGACAGACTATGACAGGGTTTCTTAATCTGTTTTTTTTTTGTTTTTCAATTTAATATCTAACGGTCATATTTGAATCTTTTAAATGCACTGACGTAATTAATGTTTCTTTATAGACATGTCACCTGACAGTATTATGTACGAGGTGAAAAATACATGCATCATGTCGGCTCCAACACATGCACTCTAAGAATAAAAAGAATAGTGTGGCTAGAAACAAAAAAAGATGATAGATAAATAAGTGTATGTGTGATAACGAAGAAGCACGATCATTCTTGAGAAAATACAATACATGAAACTCAATAATTCTGAAGAACATACGAAGCATTATCGAATCCAAAAAGCTAGAATACCATAGATCATAGTTGAGAACATCTTCGCACTGTCAACTCCACGAAGAACATGAACCAGATCTAACTTTCTTGCAATACTTTGTTTTCTTCAGGAGGACTCATTTCTTGCATCTGCTTCATCCTAGAAGTCCAAATCTGCATAGACTAACACTCAGAGCACTTCTAACCTTATCTCATCATCTTTTCTCTGTTGTGTATTATTTTTAGCTTCCAAGCAGTGTGTATATGTCTGTATAAAATCACACACTCTCTCCTATATTAAATTGAAGGATACAAGATATCTTTCCTATCACATATTTTTACACTTTTATATTCTCACGAATAAGGGTAGAAGAGGTCCCTGTGTGACCTATTAGTTCATACCCATGAAGAACTGTGGAAGAGGTCATGTGACCTAGATAGTCCTGTGTATTATTGTTTACCCCGGTCTAGAGTGTGGATAAAGTTTATGAATATAAAATACTTTGTGTCAAGTGATCACCAAGTGGAATGGATTAGGTATTGTCTTGAGACTGAACCACTTGTTTTATATCTGTTGTGTCTTTTAAAATCGTTTTATTTGTTTTACTGTATAATTAAGAAATCACTAACTTTACTTTGATAGTTAATCTTGGAAAGAAGTTATAATTGTTTTTCCTCATTAGAGTAACTTCAAAAGTAATATTAATAACTGATATTAAGATTACTGAGAATTAATCAATCTTATGAGAAGTTATTTAAACAGTCAAACTTTTATAAACATATTACTTTGATTAACTGGGTTGTATTTAAATTTATTGGGGAACTTTTTAAAAATTATTTTCAATCAGAAATTTTTAATAGATACACAATTTATCCCCCACTTGAGTACTCTACTCCAACCAACATTTGGTATCAGAGGGTGTTTATTATTCCTGTTAAGACTCTGTTTTTACCCTATTCAACTGTGATTTAAGTTATACTTTAAGGATCTATAAATTTCTGTAGATTATAAATTTATATCTATTTAAAATTAATTCTTTATCATGGATAATAGATTGGAAGGTGCTGCAACAAACATACCACCATTATTTAATAGAACCAACCATGCCCAATGGAAACATAAAATGAAAATACATTTAGAAAGTATGAGTTTTAAAATATGGTCTTCAATTATAGATGAGTATAAGATTCATGATACTGATAGAATCAATTAATATTACCCTACCAAGACTTCCTAAAATAAAAATTGTAAATCCATGAATGCATTATATTTCTCTTTAGAAGATGAGTAATTTAAAAGAATTTCTGCATGTAAAATTTCCCATGAAATTTGGGATACATTGTCTGTTTCACATGAAGGAGCGTCTAGTGTGAAATAAATGAGACTTAATACTTATAATATTAAATATGATAACTTTAAAATGAAACTTGATGATCCTATTTCTGGTATATATCTCAGGTTCAATGAAATTTTCAACATAATGATTTCTCTTGGAAGAGAATTCACTGCCAAAGAAAAAATTATGAGGAATCTCATATGCCTACCTAACAGATAGATAGGAACCTCTGTCTCTATTAGAGAGTCATGTGAAATCATAAATTTACTTGTAAAATAACTCAATGGGAAACTGATGATGTATAAAGAGGAGCTTAAATTCAACAAGTAAGAGGAGGATGAACCCAAAAGAAAATTTTTTACATTTAAGACCACCACTTCTAAACACAAATAGAATGGGAAATTGGAAGTCTCTGAAGAAAGTTCCAGTAGTGAAAAATCATCACCTGATAGTGATGAGGAGATGGCTCAACTAGCCATAAGTTTTAAGAGATTATATAAGAAGAAGAAAATTTTAAAAAATCCTAACTTCAAGGGAAGATATGATAAAAAAGGAAGCTGGAAGAAAGATTGGAAAATAAGTGACAAGTCTGATGAGATAGTCCACTATGAATGTAAGAGAAAGGGTCATATAAAGTCTGATTGTCACAAGAACAAGTACAAAAATAAATATGAGGACAAATATAGAAAGTGTAAAAAGGAAATGAAATCAAGATGGAGTGCTTTTGAGGAGAGTTCAAGTGACTTATAATCTTCACATGATGAACAGGATAACAAAGACAATATGTGTTTTATGACAAACACATTTGAGGTAACACTGGAATCTCCTGTACACAATTCCTATTATTCTAGAGATGAGAGTGACTATGAAAATATATCTAGTGAAGAAATGTTTGAGTACTGTAATATGCTTTAAAATACATGCAATGAACTAAAAGATAAATACATGTTTTTAAAGAAACATTTTTCTCTTTCCTCAACTATTAAAACCGGACTTACTGTAGAAAGGGAGAAAATGCCCAATTACTCAATGAAAACAATGAACTAAATCTATCTAATAAGAAATTGAAAAGGTATCTTTAATGTTTTACTAACAGTAAAGATACTTTGGTACAAATTCTAGGTAAACATATTGCTCCTAAATATACTACTGGTATTGGCTATCAACTTGGTAAAAGAAATTTTGGAAGAACTAATTTTGTCTCTAAGACTAGGATGTACATATTTTCTCCTAGTTTAGGAAAACCTTTAGCTGGTTCAAGTTGTGATACACTATGTACTATTTCAATATTTTCTAGACTAAATAGAGTTTATTTTTCAATCACTTTACATAATTCTTAGAGTAAATATATGAGGTAGATGTGGGTTCCTAAAGCACTAGTCACTAATATTACTAGACCCAAACAAATATGGGTACCAAAATATATTTTTATTTGACTATTTTGTAAGAAAGCTTCTTAAAGAGCTCATGTAAAATCTTATGGTACTTGGACAGTGGGTGTTCAAGACACATGACAGCAGACTATTAATGCTTCAAGAATTTAACTAAAATTGATGGTGGACATGTCACCTTTGGTGACAATTCCAAAGAAAAGATTATTGTCCATGGCCAAATTGGTAACTCTAACACAGTTTTAATTTCCAAAGTAATTTTTGTTGATGGATTGAAATATAATATGGTTAGTATTTCACATCTATGTGATTATGGATTTCATGTTAAATTTGAAGATGATTCTTGTAATGTTTTTAATTCTAAAAATGAACTAGTGTTTTTTGCATTAAGAAATGAAAATGTTTACTCTCTTAACATAGATTCTTTAGTCTCTCAAAATGATTCATGTTTAAGTACATTTCACTACGAATATTGGATTTTTAATAAGAGACTGGGATGTTGTAATATTCACTCTCTTAAAAATTTAACTAGAAAAATTTTAGTCAAAGATTTACCCAAACTTGAGTTTCCAAATGATAAATTGTGTAATCCATGTCAAAAGGGAAAGCAACACAAAATTTCATTCAAACAAAAGAAATAAGTGTCAGCTTCTCAACCTCTCAAACTAGTTCACATGGATTTGTTTGGACCATCTAGAGTTTCTAGTTTAAATGGGAATCACTATGTTTATGTTCTTGTAGATTACTTTTCTAGATATACTTGGACTTTCTTTTTGGCTCACAAAAGTGAAGTCTGCTCTCATTTTACCATATATTCCAAAAATGTAGAAAATATTACTGTACTTAGAATTAAATCCTTAAGAAGTGATCATGGCTGTGAGTTTGAAAATCATGATTTTGAATCCTTTTTCTCACAAAATGGATATAGTCATAATTTATATGCCCCTAGAACACCTCGAAAAATGGAGTTATGGAAAGAAGAAATAGAACTTTGCAAGAGATTGCTAAAACCATGCTTATTGAATATGAATTACCTATTTATTTTTTGGCTGAAGCTGTAAATACAGCATGCTATATTATCAAAAGAGTTTTGATTGAACCTATTCTTAAAAGAAATCCATATGAGTTATGGAACTATAGAAAACCCAAAGTAATCTATATCAACTTTTTTGGTTTCAAAGTCTATATTCTTAATAATAAGGAAAATTTTGAAAAATTTACATCCAAGAGTGATGAAGGAATCTTTTTAGGATATTCAATCTCTAGTAAAGCCTATAGAGTGTTTAAAAAAATAACAAAATGTGTGGAAGAATCTGTCCATGTCAAATTTGATAAAACAGATCTGCATGAGCCTAAAACCACACTAGAGAACCTGGGAAATAATGTATCAAATCTGGAAAATGATTCAAACCCTCTAACCATCCTATGATGGAATCTGTGAAAACATCCAGTTATGGAAATTCTTTAAATTCAAGTCACAATGAACCTGAACCAGTTAAAGAACCTGAAATCACTGGTCCTTCTTTTTATATAGCTATTAGAACTCTTAAGAACCATCATTTAGACACTATTGTAAGAGATTTATATAAAAGAAATCAAACTATAGATCTCTTAGAAATCAGGTTGAACATCAAACCTTTTTGTCACAACTTGAACCTATAAACATTAATGATGCTATCAATGATGAATTTTAGTTTTTCATCTTGGATATCAAATCTTTATAAACAGTGATGGTATTATTTTAAAACAAAGAAAATATACTAAATATCTTCTAAAACATTTCGGTTTGGATATCACTAAAAGTAGTGACACTCCAATGAGTACTACTTGTAAGTTGAATATTGATGAAGATGGAAAATATGTTGATCAAACCACCTATAGGGGAATGATTATAAGTCTACTCTACTTTACTTCTAGCTGACTTGAAATTATATTTAGTGTGTGTATGTGTTCTCGTTTTCAAGAAAACCATGAGGAATATTATTTAAATTCTTTTAATAGAATTTTCAAATACCTCAAGCATACACCCAATCTAGTACTGTTCTATCCTAGAAGAAAATCATTTGATTTGTTTAGTTATTCTGATGCTGACTTCGATGGTTGTAAGTTAGATATAAAAAGAACCTTTGAAACATGTCACTTTTTAGGCAAGTCACTAGTATCATGGTGTAGTAAGAAAAAAAATTCTGTTGCATTATCTACTGCAGAAGCTGAATACGTAGTTGCTGGTAGTTTTTGTGCACAAATTTTGTGGATGAAACACACATTACTAGATTATGGATATCAATTCATGTATAAACCTATAAATTGTGACAATAAAAGTGCTATTAACATCTCAAAAAATCTTGTTTCACACTCTAGGAAAAAAACATATTGATGTAAGAAATCACTTTTTGAGAGATCATTATCAAAAAGGTGACATCACTTTGGAATTCATTGGAACTGAATATCAGCTCACTGATATATTAACCAAACCATTAAATTATGAAAGAATATATTGCATCATACATGAATTGGTAATGATAAATATTAAGTAGTAAGTGTACTATTTAACAACTTATTGTTTCACATTTTACGGTTTCACAAGTCACTATCTTAAGACTATTATTTTAATCTAACAGTTCTAATAGTTTTTCTATCTTAAAAATTGTTGTTTCATGTTTACAGTCTCACAGTTACTATTTCCCAGTTACTATCTTGCACTTACTATCTCAAACAATACAGTTGTACAGTTTAGAAATCACACAGTAAACAACTCACTACGAAAAGCCTATTACGGTCTCACCATGAAAAACCTATTATGGTCTCACCGTGAAAGCCTATTATAGCCTCACTGTGAAATCCAGTTACGGTCTCACAATGAAAGTCAATTACGGTCACACTCTAAAGACACTTTATTGTTTTATTTACATAATGTAACCCGTATTTTGGTAATTATTTATTTTACCCTTTTACTTTTCTATGATTTTTATCTCACAACACTTTATATATCTAAATGATAAAAACAAAAGAAGTTTCACTCCTTTATTCACCAAAGCACTCTTCTCTCAAACTGTAATCTCCCTCTCAACCCTTCGGTTCTCTCTCTCTCTTGAACCTTCATTGAATTCCTAGGATGAAATTGCCATCCTCATCAACCCCTGATGAGCACAGTTTAAAGAAGAATATGATAATAGAACCAAAGTTAGCACCCAAAGGTCCTTTGAATCCAAACCTAGTGAATAGGGTAGTTGTCTCTGAAAAGAAAATCTTCCTCGAGCGGATGATTTCAAGTAAGTCTCTAGTATTAAATGTACTTAGAGTGTAAGGATGGATGGATTGGTTCACAAAGGAGGATAGGGCGATTTATCCTAAGTTAGTTTCACAGTTTTATCAGTATATTTATTTCTCTTTTGAGAGAGTAAATGGATTTGTTGTGATAAGTTGGATCAATGGCCATAGATGCACGTTTTCTTCAAGGTTATGGGTTTTATTCCTAAGGACACCTCATGAGGGTATTTGTGAGGACTATTAGAGAGGTCCTCTACCTCCAAGTGATATCTTTGTTTTGGAAGAAGCATTGGGAAGCTTAATTGGAAATGAAACAAAGCGAAGATCCATTGCTGCTGAGCTATATGGTGAAACCAGACTTCTATTTAAATTTTTTCAGAATCTGATTATCCCCAAAAAATGTAATTTTACTACACTCAAGTATCAAGATGTATTTTTGATACATATTATGAAAAATGTACATAAGATCAACCTATGTAAATATATTATACTCCATATGTGTGAGTTGATCAAGACAACCTCAAAGTCAACCTCCCTATTCTATTCAAGGTTTATCTTAGCTATGCTTCATGAAAAGGGTTGGTTGGACTCAATGAAGAAGTTATTAAGGACAATGAATTTTTTCTTTCAAAAGTTACAGTAAAGATAATGAAAATCGGTTGGAATACATGGAGAAAAACATGGGTAGAAGATAATGATAGGGTCTATGAAAAGTTCAATATGATTGAGAACTCCTCAAGAACTAAAGAAATTTCTGATCCTGGTTTGGAACCAGATGAAATTGTTGAGTATTATGATGAGTAATAAGTGGAAGAGTCTGTTTCACCTTTAGGGAAAATATTCTGGATGAGAAAGACAGTGAACCTGCTCTCTAAGACTTAACTGAGAAGGAAATACCTATTTTTGAAGAAGTTGTTGATCTGGAAGAATAACCGGCTTCTAAAGAAGAATCTGTGGATAATATAATTGAAAAGGATGTTATAGAAAATCATATAGAAGAAGATCTATCTCTTGTGCAAGAAGCTACTTATGAGGATCATGTGGAGGAACAATTTTTTCCAGAATTTATTCCATCTTTAGAAGAGAGAATGGAGCAAGCCTTTCAGTTATTTATAAAGGAAATGGGTGAGGATATCAAGGATGAGATCTTGGAAGTAGATCAAGGATCTAATCTCTCAGTCCTAAGAAAGATGAACCTGTTTAAGGGGAGAATCACCCGAATCTATAACCTTTTGAAGTCACTAATCTATTTGATCCAATCTTAGTGGATACATGGTATAAATTCCCTAGTTATTTTGATGTGAATGACTCCCAAGAAGCCACAGTTAAAGGTATAGATCTATCTATTGTGTTTTGAAACCAGTATTTTCTCTTGATGCTATAGTTGTAAAGGAACCTAAGCTTGTCTCAGCTTATATTTCTAAACCATCACAATAACCTTAAAACATGGTGAGTAAGGATGAATTAAAAGCATTTAAAGCTACCCTATTGGATGGGGTTGAGAATCTCATGAACACTCAACCTACTCCTGTGAAAAACTTGAGTGAAAGGGATGATTCCCTATTGTTTAAAAAGATCATATGGTAGATTCATCCAAAGATGCTTCATGAAATTCAAGAAGTCAGAGTTAAGAACAAACAGTTAAGTGATAAAGTGAAGTCTCTTAGAGGTATGGTTGAAGTTATAAAGAGAGTAGTGAACTCAAGACCAGAACCTATTTCTCATCCTTTTGAGGATATTGGTAGTCATATTCCACAGGAAGTAGCCTCCTTGATTCAACCTAATATAACCTCCTTGGATGAAAAGATAGCTGAAAGAAACAAGAAAATTGTTCAAGATATGTGTTAGCTTGTTATTGGTATTAAAAAGTTGACTGATGAGTGTAAGGGCTATCTCCAGGAAGTTCTAAATCAACTGAAGTCCCATAATTCAGCTGTAACAACTTCTAATACTTTTGGACAGTAATCTCAACCATATTTGGATAGTGATCTCCTCAGAACAGTTTTCAAAGAAGAACTTCAATTTGTGCTAAGTGGATTTTACAAAGAGTCTCTATCTGAGGTTGTCAGGAACAGTGATCGAGTTCTTGATTTGGTGAGAATTCATTCTAAAATTGCAAATGATTCTCAAAAAGATATTACTAAGAAAGTGGAATTCAACTTCAATAGGATATTCTGGAAGCATGACATGAAAACCCACTTCAAGTACCTTTTAGAGAATTTGAGAATCCCTCCTGTCACTCAAGCTTTCAAAACACAAGTTAAAAAGTTGAAGGATTCCACTCCCTTGTTGGAAAAGTTCATGGAGAACAAGGATGAATATGAGAAAGTGATGTAGTATGGTGGTAAGATCATTGATGGCTTCATCAAGCTTTTGAGGCCTTATCTTCATGTATAGATTATTGTTATTGTGACTCCTGCAGCTGCACCCTTGAGACCTAGTCTTCCTACCTTCTCATCCTATGCCCTTGCCTATACCTCTATGTATGTCTCTCAAGCTCTAAGTCAAATCAGACCTGTTATCCTTGATCAATATTTTCTTTGGTCTTCCACTGCACATACCTTGTCCCCTTCTATTTTTGAAGGACTTCCTTTGACTTCTCTATTCGTTGGATCCCTTCCTTCTTCAACTTCTACATTTTCTCCTACAGCTTCTACTGATTCTACTACTAAAGTCAAAGAGAAGATAGCTAGTACTGAAGAAAAGTGACTACTATCTTTTGATAGGGGTCTTGTTGATTTTTTTTTATGCCTAATATTTGTAATGCAACTTCTTTATCCTTATAATGCATTATGAACTCTTATTTTCTATTTATTCTCTATTCTTTTTTATAATCCCAAAAGGGGGAGAGATATTCACATGGAGAGATATGCACACTAAAGAAAAGGAAGAAACATATTCACTAAGAATAGATCTCTCACTCACATGATTTTTTATCATAAAAAAGGGGGATATTGTTGGCCTTCTCAAGTTTTAATCATGTTTTAATGATCACAAATCCTATACATCCTATAAAACATGTTAATCATGTTTAATCTATCTCAAATCATGTGTACAGATGGTTGGTTTCTTTATGTCTTAAATAATTTCTATAAACTATTTTGAGTTTGTGTTATAATGGATTCCCTTGATAAATGATTAAGTCTAATCCATTATATGAATATCATTGTTTAAGTATGTGTATAGATATTTGTCTAAGTCTAAGAAACCGTGAGTCTGTCACCGGTTATGTTTTTCTGGAATGTGACCCAGACATCGTGACTAGACACTGTGACCATCCAGACACCGTGACCATCTAGACACCATGACCAAACACTGTGACCAGACACTGTGACCATCCAGACACTATGACCAAACAACGTGACCATCCAGATATCGTGATCAGACACTACATTTTTGCTACTGGTTCCTGATCTCTATACAACTAAGCCATCATGATTGTCTCATATCTCAAAGGAAAATAATGAGAAACCTTTTCAAAGAGACACCATTCCAAGGAGACACCATTTCTAGATAGACTATTACACCATTTCTCAATCTGTTTTGTCATTTTTCAATTTAATCTCTAATTGTCATATTTGAAGCTTTTAAATGCACTCACATAATTAATGTTTCTTTGTAGACATGTAACCTGATAGTATGAGGTACAAGGTATATAATACATGCATATTGTCATCTCCAAAACATGCACTCCAAGAATAAAAAGAACAGCATGGCCATAAATTAAAAAAGATGATAGAGAAACAAGTGTGTGTGTGATAACGAAGAAGCACAAGCATTCTTGAGAAAAACTGATACATGAAACTCAATAATTCAGAAGAACACACAATGAATTCTTGAATCCAAAATTCTAGAATACCATAGATCAGAGTCAATAACATATTATCACTATCATCTCCACAAAGAACACGAGTCAGATCTAACTACCATGTGATACTCTGTTTTCCACAAGAGGACTTGTTTCCAACATCATCTTCATCCTAGAAGTCCAGAGATGCATAGACTAACACTCAGAGCACTTCTAACCATATCTCATCATCTTTTCTCTATTTTTTATTGTTTTTAGCTTTTGAGCAGTTTGTGTGAGTCTGTATAAAAACACACATTGTCTCCTATATTAAACTGAAGGATATAATATATCCTTCCTATCACATATTTTTACACTTGTTTATTCCCACAGATAAGTGTGGAATAGGTCCCTGTGTGACCTGATAGTTCATACCCACGAAGAACTATGGAAGAGGTCGTGTGACCTAGACAGTCTTCTGTACTGTTGTTTACCATGATCCAGTGTGTGGATTAAGTTTATTAATATAAACTTCTTGGTGGCAGTTGATCACCAAGTAGAGTGGATTATGACTCAACTTGAGACTGAACCACTTGTTTTATATCCATTGTGTTTTTTAAATTAGTTTTCTCTATTTTAGTGTATAATTTTTAAATCACTAACTTTACTTTGATAGTTAATCTTGTAAAGAAGTTATAATTGTTTTTCCTTATTATAATAGTTTCAAAAGTGATATTAATAATTGATATTAAGATTACTAAGAATTAATCAATCTTCTAAGAAATTATCTAAATAGTCAAACTTTTATAATCATATTACTTTGGTTAACTAAAATTTATTTAAATTTATTGGGGAACTTCTTAAAAATACTTTTCAATCAGAAATTTTTAATAGATACTCAATTCAACCCCCTCTTGAGTACTCTACTATGACAAACAGGGTTGAAATAAAAAATTTCCCCCTCATAACCTATTTAGCCTTTTTACTTTTTCTTCTCCTACCTCTAGAAAAAATAATTGGTTCTTATCATCTTTTGATATCAAGAACACCCTAATCTAGGCATTGAGATAGATTCCTCATATGATGTTCTTTATTCAATTCATTGAAATCTATAAATCATTCTTGCTAATTTCCGCTAGTATCTCAACTCCAATCAATGTTAATCTTTGAATTCGTTGCACTATTTAGGTGTAGGCTCAGTCACCCTATTTTCATGGCATTGGAATTTTTCTCAAATTTCTCCCAACCTTTTTTGAATATGAGGCGAATATCAAGTGAGGCATCATCTGTGGCATTGAACTAGGTGGTCATGATTTTTTCCATCGAGTTTTGATGTTTCGTAATTATGTCATTGTATTACATGTCAACTTTTTCTAAGGATTCCCTTTATATTGATTCCTTTATGTATAATTGACCGTTGTACCTAGATACATGTTTATTTATCCTTTCTTGGTGGTTTAGAGGTTTTATATACCATATATGGACACCCCATGGGTGTTCTATTGAAAGTGACCATTCTGGTTGAATGGCTCAAATTCTCGGAACTCCTAAATAGTTTATAAATTAGTTTTTAAATGATATTTACCTTGATATATGAGTGATAATTGTAAACCAAGGCACCTATTAGGTGCTTGTCCCTCTTATAGTTGGAATTTCCTAAGTGGGTAATTGCCTTGTTGACCATGTCATCTTCTAAATGACCCTTTGAGATTTATAAATAGTTTTGTCATGATTTGTTAAATTGAATGGGTTGATTTAAATGATATAGTAGAATCCATTAAATGAATTGACCATGACACTCCCCAATTGACACTTTTAACCTTAGGACTTGTTTTCCAAGTCTTAATGTATTGAATGAATTGGTTATGGATAATGGTTTGTATAGGATGTATTATGCAAATGGAATGCCCTCATTTTTATAAATTAAAATGGATATAAGTAAAGTATTAAGCATAATAGATTCCTTACCTTTAATGAATTAATTATTTTAAATGGAATAACCCCAAGTGATGGTAAGACCATGACCTTTGTTTATGATTTATAAAATGCTTCATATGAATTGTATGTTTTAAATGGAAATTGAACTTTGATAATGACATACATAAGAAGTTACGCCTTATGAATTATGTTACAAATGATTATGCCTTACTTATGTATATGGATATATAAAAGAGATTTATGGGAGGTAATTCCACATTCTAATAATAATTATAATATTCCTTTTTAGAGGTTTTGTTCTATGGTATGTGGTGTTGATCCAGGAGGGAAATCACACTCCCTTATATAGGGTGTGGATTATAGCATCTTGCCCCAGTGATACTATATGGACATTGGTCTTTATGCACCATATACCATGATTAGATTATTTATATAACTGTTCAATCACCATACTGAGTGTTGTTTCATGATTTATCTCACTCTTCTTGGGATGTAGGGAATGTACCATGTTGCATGATATTCTAGGCTCATTAGACTAGTTATGGATATATGAGTTATACTATTTTCCAGGGTAGCAATAGTATTCTAGGAATATGGACATAAGGCATCATCACTCACTTAGTTTATATAGGTGGATTCAATATATAATTAAACTATATATGTTATTAATACTATATATATATATATAGTGACACGATCATATGTATCACATCCATGAGCTGAAGTAGGTCGACCCACTAGGTGTGCTATAGGAACCTGATTGGGCTGGTTATTTTTTCTCAATTTTTTTACTATTCTTATTATACTTTCACAATCTTTAAGTATGCGCACTACTCGGATTACACATAGACACCATTAGTGGTGGCCTACTGAGATTTTTATCTCACACCCTACTCAGGATACCTTTATTACCCAAGAAGATTATATTTTTGCAGGTAAAAATAATGAAAAAGGCCCTACTACAATTTGTTAACATGCTTATTAGTTGGAGTTTAGTAGTAAAGGACCGAGCATGCACATGAGATTCTAGTGGATCATATTTTTGTTCATTTTGTATAGCATGTTTGTATTCATGTTCCCTTGTTCCCTTTCGTACATTATCATTCCATGCATCATATATTGACACTTCCTTAGAGGCTTTTGTATTAGTTTTAGTTGTTTTGTTTATTCTTTTGGTACTTATTTATCTGTCAGTCTATTTACACTTCTGTAGTTGATTGATTCTGTCTATTTAGATATGCTTCCACTGTTGATTGTTATATATCATGTCTGTTGTGCTACTCTTACATGAGGTTATATTATTTCCATTATATCACCTTAATACCCTCACTGGTATTTGGAAGCCTCTGGCATATGGGGAGGTGCGCTTGATTCCATGTGACCCGTCATCTCGGGGCACGGTTTGAGTGGAACCTGGGTCGGGATGTTACAAAGTGGTATTATAGTATTTCCTTTATTATTTTACAATTTGGAGACAATTGATTAATGATTTAAAAATGCTTGTAACTTGGTCATAAGTTGTTCTTGGGTGTCGTGAACCCATGTTTGGGGTAATGTCCAAGTTTCTTAAATTATAATTATTGTTCTATTTAGCTTATTATTGTTGATATCATTTCACCATTGGGTGACGCACTTGATTTATAATGTTATAGATATTGGTATGATTGAAATTATGATTTATTTATTAGGACTGATGAAATTATGGGTTTTCATTAAATTATCCATCATCCTAGGCACAATATGATTAATATGCCATTCATTTTTTCATGCCGCATTTATTTTTAGCATGAATTTTCTTATTGCATATTGATTATGCCTTGGAAATATATTTAATTTTTCTGACACTTATTAAAGGGATTAAAAAACATAATTGAGACTTAAAGTGCCTACCTTATCCTAACAGTGTTTTCCTAAATAGGTTAAAGAAGACACCTTAAGAATCCATTTATGGAACAATGAGTTGTGAACCTTTGGTCATATGAGCTGAAACATGTTATGGTGTGGGTCAAGTGGATTACATGTATTGATTCCTAAGGATTATTGGCCCTTATTGATCTTAAAATGGTAAACCATCTGATTCACCCATTTTAGGTGATTTAAATGTTTAAACAGGCCCAAATTTGAAACTAATATGACTTATAAATTGAAAAAAACCATCCTATATATGTCATACATAGAGACTTGGACCTAATCCCGACCTCAGTAGTGGGTAGTGGGTATCTCTTATGTTATTATGGTCTGTTCTACCATATAGACCTGGATTTTGAAGCAGGCAGAGAGGCATGGCTATTGTTATAGAAAGAATTTACTCTTATCCTAGTTTTTTAAATTAAATCTTCTCAGTTTCTTAAATATATTCGGTGGTGTTTATTTTTCATTTTAGTATCATTCCACTATGATATCCTCCAGTTGAATTCCTTGAAAGCGGTTATGACTCTATACCTGAGGTGGCAGACCATAATCAGCTAGTGATTCCTCCTATAGATCCACCTATGTATCCTCTTCATGTTCTAGATGTGGGTGTCAAAAACCAGTTCTGATATGGTTTAATACACATTCTAAAGTCTATTAAAGGTGTAGTTTAACCTACCCTGAACATGGAAGAGTTGACTTGTGAGTTTCAACAATATCATCCTCCCACTACCTCGAGAGATGGTGGACCTCATGTTGTGGAGTCTTGGCTTGAGTTGATATTATCTATATTTGGTAATCTCGAGATTCCTATAGCTCAGAGGATCAATCTAGAGGCTTATAGGCTACATGATTTATCCAAGTGGTGGTTGGATATAATCACCCAGGAGGATCGGCATCGTGATGTGGTCTGGGATAATTTCTAGTCAATCCTCTATGACCACTTCTTTCCATAGACATCGAGGGACGACAAAGCTAGATAATTCATGATCCTACATCAGGGGAGTATGACAGTTATGGAATACTCAGCTCGTTTTACAGAGCTATAGTGATTTCCTCCCTCTCTAGCTATTAATGATCTGATGACTTCCAAGTGATTAGAGGATGGTATGGTTTATTCCATTAGATCATAGGTCAACGTATTTATTTTGACCACCATTTCTAAAATATTCAACCAGGCCCTTATCACAGAGCAAAATGTGAGGGATAATGAAGGTGAGATTCAGGGAAGTTTGTAACCTAGAGTATCCAGTGGTACTTCTTTTAGGAAAAGAGGCATTTTGAATCTACTCTCAATGGTAAAATTATTCAGACTCCTTGTGTGGATAGTTTTATTATTTGTCACTAGTATAAGAATCTAGGATACATTAAGTCTTAGCATCCACAAAATCCAGTCGAGTGTAGAGGGTGTGGACAAATGGGCCATCTCCAACGTTACTTTTGGACTTTACCTCTAGTTATTAGTGAGTAGAGATCTCCACCTACTCCTCAATTAGAAGTGGGTCCAGTAGGATCATGATGGGTAGGCCATTGGAGTACCACTGATCTATTAGGTTGATCTGGTGGTTGAGGTAGAGGTAGTCAGACTTATGATTCTCATCGCCAATAGAGTGGGATTGCTTATGGTAGTCAGGCAGTGACATGGGGTTGCGGTACAGGTCAGTTACATGTTGTCCAGCCTACCTTGCATGATAAGATCACCAAACCTTCTACTGTACAAGGTACTTCTCTATTAGCCTCTAATTTAGTGTCTTATTTTTTTGATATAGGTGTGTCACACACATTTATATCTGAGGCAATCACTGAGAGTTTGAACCTTAAGGTCACCTGCTTTCATGGAATTATGACTCTAGACACACTGTTATGTATTTTATTAGAGTTTGTTCTCCATTGTGAGGATTTCCTCCTTGATATTGGTGGGTACCTTTTCATGTGGAATCTTTATGTCCTCTACACGACAATCTTTTACATAGTCATTAGGATGGACTAGTTAGTTCTCTACCGAGATCACATTGATTGTTGTCCTATGAGGGTGATGTTTACATCACTAGATGGAATTAGGTAGGTGCATAAGGGATAATGGGATGCTAGTGTGACCAGATTTGGACCCGAGCTGTAGAGGCTATGTAGTGTTATAGCTCATATCGTTAGTCTTTCCCTAGATGATCAGGGTTTAAAACCCACTGTTTTTTCTTCCATAGTGGAGCTTTTCAAATATATTTTTTTTGAAACGTATCTGGTCTACCTTTAGTTAGAGAGGTATATTTCACTATTGATCTAGTATTAGGAGCAGTACTAGTGATTGTTCCTCCTTATAGGATGGCACCTAAATAGTTTCTGGAACCCAAGAAGTAATTGGAGGATCTAGAGGCTAAAGGATTTATACACCTCGGAACTTATCCTTGGGGTTCACTGGTCCTTTTTTACAAGAAGGTAGATGGTACCCTCAGGGTTTGCATAGATTGCTGTTGATTGAACCAGATCACTGTAAATAATAATTATCCACTACCAAGAATAGACAAGCTCATTGATAATATCTATGGGGAAAAGGTATTTTAAAAAATAGATTTGAGGTCAGGCTATCATCATGTGTGTTTCAGGACTTCGGAGATACATCACATGGTTTTTAGGAACAAGTTTTGTCTTTACAAGTACCCAGTTATGCCGTTCAGACTCACAAATACATCTACGCTCTTTATGTTATGAATCGTATTGTCCACCCGTATCTGGATTAATTTGTGGTAGTATTTGTTGATGATATCTTAGTGTATTCATGATCCAGACATGACCATGCAACTCATCTTGATATCATTCTGAATACACTAAGAGAGCACAGTCTCTATGATTAGATTATTAAATGCCACTTTTGAATCAACAAATTCCACTTCTTGGGTCACTTCATCTTAGAGTCGATATGCATAGAAACTGAGAGCTTTGGATTATTTGGATAAGACCAAGAATGTATTTGAAATTTAGAATTTCTTAGGGATTTTTGGATATTACAAATTCTTCATCTAGGATTTCTCACACCTTGCGGCGCTACTTATAGGATTGAAAAAGAAGGGTGTGAAATTTTTATGGTCAGAATCTTATGAAGCAACCTTTCATGAGTTAAATGGTAGACTAACTTCAGTATCTATATTGATTCTAACAGATCTAGATATGAGATATATTCTATATTTTGATGCATCTAGTATCATTCTAGGAGTTGTTCTAATGCAGGGTGAGTGAGTAGTTGCATATGGGTCTCATCAGTTGAGGACTCACGAGCAGAATCACCCAACACATGACCTCAAGCTCACTGCTATTGTACATGACTTACGCTGTTGGGGACACTGTCTACTTGGGGAGTGTTTTTTGGTATTCTTATACCAAAATAGACTCAAGTACATCTTTACATAGAAAGATCTCAATCTCAGGCAGTGAAGGTGGGTTGATTACCTACAATTGTTTTACTATGGCTTTCCTACATGCCTAAGTAAAGGAAATTTTGTGGCTGATGCTCTGAGTCAGAAGACTCAAACACTGGTAGTTCAGGAATATAGTGTTGAATGGAATATTCTAGCCTTATTCTTAGAGATTCATGTTGAGGATCAAGAAGATCATGGTCAAACTCTCCTTTCGACCTTAGTAGTGAATTATAATCTTCTATAATGAGAAATAATGAGATAGTCATTTGATCCTGAAGGCCTTATTCTAAGAAAAATAATTTTAGATGATGATACATCTTAAATTTGGACCATGGATGGGGATGATAAATTATTGTTCCATGGGTGTGTACAGGTCCTAGTATACATTAGAGAGGAACTAATTAAGGAATTTCACTCCTCAACGTGGGTGGTTCACCTAAGTGTCACCAAAATGTATTGATATCTATGATGCTGGTATTGGTGGCCTAGTATGAAATGTGATATTTCTGAATTCATTATTCGGTGTTCCACCTTTCATCAGGTGAAGGTGGAACATCAACATTTGGTAGAAATTTTATATCCATTTTCCATTTCTATGTGAAAATGGGATGATGTTTCAATGGATTTTGTGATTGGTCTACCCAGATCACCTCATGGAAATGACATAGTGTGGGTTATCTTTGATCATTTGATGAAGGTCGCACACTTCTTACCTGTACGAGAGACCTTAATGGTAGAAAAGATATGAATGTTGTATGTTAGAGAGGTTTTACATCTTCATGGAGATCTTAGTTATATTATTTATGATAGAGACACTTATTTCACATCATGGTTCTTATAGGGGTTGCAGAAGGCCTTGGGTACATAGGTACTTATAAACACAACCTATCACCCAGAAACCAATGGACAGATGAAGCATGCGATTTAGGTTCTGAAGGAAATTCTCTATGAATGTTTCATTGACTTTGTGGGTTCCTAGGAGAAACATATTCTCCTCATTGATTTTTCTTATAATAATTTTTTCAGGCTACCATCGAGATGTCTCTTTGTGAAGCCTTATATGGTAGTCCTTACAACTCCTCTCTATGCAAGATAAAGGCAGCGGAAACAGCTATGCTTGGACTACATATCATGTAGGAGACTATAGAGTAGGTATATATGATTAGAAAGAACATTTTGACAGCTCAGTCCATACAATAGACATATGCCAACAAACATCGGTGACCTCTTGAGTTCAAGGTCAGAGACTGAGTTTTCTTGAGAGTCTCACCCAGGTTGGGCCATAAACATATTAAAAAGTAGGGTAAGCTCTCACTAAGGTTAGTTAGACCCTTTGAGGTTGTGAAATAGATCGGAACAGTGGCTTACCAGTTGTTAATTCCTTAGATATATCATTCAATGCATGGTGTCTTTCATTTATGTCAACTTTGCTAATACTATCTAGACTCATCACATGTCTTTAATCTTGAAGTTGTTGAATTGGATATGGATGTTTCCTTTAAGGAGTACCCAGTTCGTATTGTTGATCAGATCATGAACACACTCTGAGGTAGATCTGTTCCTCTGGTATGGGTGATATGGAGGAATGGTTGAGTATATAACAATAACTGGGAAGAGGAAGCCAACATACAGTCTCAATGGACAGAACTCTTTACTGATGATACTTCTTTACCATCTGAAGGCCAACTCGGGGATGAGTTACTATAAAGAGGGGATGTTTTAATGACCCTTATTTTAAAAAAAAAATAAAGATCGGTAGTTTTAAAATTTTAATTCCATAAACTTCCCTAATATTGATGTCTAATAAAGTCATAGTGGTTTTAGGAGCATCCAGGGCTCGTTCGGATCATGGTGTTCTGAAACTATAAAAATAGACTAGGCCGTATGGTTCTTCTGAAACCGTTTAACCCAGGGTGCCTAGCCATACAGCCTGTTTCAGACATTGTATAGAGCCTTTTGGCATATTTTTTGCATGGTTAGTCAAATTTTGCACCTAACCATGTAGTTTACCCCTATTAGTAGTGGACTAAGAACATTTTGTACATGGTTTAGACAAACCGTGCGGCCGAACTGTGAACTTTGATATTTTTGATTGGAATGACCATTTTCACCCCAATTAACCTATTAAGACTTTTTATTTTTTCTTCTCATCCCTCTAGTAGGAATCCTTGGTTATTCTCCTCTTTTGATCTCAAGAACACCCTAATCTAGGCATTGGTCTAGATTCCTCATCTAATGCTCGTTCTTCAATCTGTTAGAAGCTATGAATCTGTATTAGTAAGTTCTTCTAGTCTACAAATCCTATCAAAGTTAGTCTTCAAATATAGTGAAATATTTATGTGTTGTCTCATTTTCCCTATTGTCATGGTGTTGGATCATTTCTCATGTTTCTACCAACCTAATTCAAATCTGAGTCTGATATCAAGTGAGGCGTCATCTACAGCCTTAGGTAGGTGGTCATGTTGTTTTCCTATTGAGTTTTGATGTTTTGTAATTATACCATTGTGTTCCATTCCATCCTTTTTTTAGCATTCCCTAGGTATGCACAGTTTATCTTGAGAGGGAACATGGTTTTCTAAAATCATGCGCCAACTATGAATTAGCCCAGAAACATTCAAAACTTTAAAATTTCACTTGATTCACCCTCAAATGAAACCCAACCAAAGCATGATTAAAAAGAGGGGTTTATGAATACCTAAAAATATTAATAGGATGTTACACATATATTCATCATAAATCATAATTTTCTTCCCTTTATAATAAAATTTTTCACTATATTTTGAAAGTTAGTCTATACCAAGGATTATATCAAATTATACCATAGGTAAGATAATAAAATCATCAAATATATCATGTTTATGTGTCCTAATAGGAACTTCTTAACACATATTTGTTGTAATTAGATTCCCATAAGATGTTTTGACTAAAAACACTATTATTAAGTTGAATGGGCAATGCATTATATTTTTATAAAAATGGGAAGATATAAATGAATGTGATGATCCATAATCAAATAAGGTATTATCTAAATTTGAAGATATTATTAATGTACCTATCACCACAATATTAGGAACTTTAACCATAGCTGTTGTGATTACATTATATTGGCCTTTATCTCTTGGACTTTTTGTGGAAAGTTCCCTTGATTCCTGGGATAATCATGTGAATAGTTTCTCATCTCCTTATAATTGAAGCATTTCATATTTCTGGCTGCTTTCTTACCCTTTCAATCAAGGTCTCGGTGACCTTTTTATCCAAACATGTAGAAAAATATCATTCCCAATAGGCATGTTCCATGATGTTTCTTACCACATTTATTTTAATTTGGAAATTCCACCATTAACTTATTCCCCTTTACCTTATTTTGTTTTTAGGAATACTCAACATTTATCTTCTTATAATTCTTACCATCGAAGTCATATGACGTGGATAAGTATTTCTCTATCCTGATAGCACATGATACAATATCATCATATGATAAGAATGTTTAGGAGGCTAGTTACCTTAGAATAATTGGATTAATACCATTAAATAAATGGTCAATTTTTCTATTTGGATTATGTACATAGTCTATGGAATTCCATTCTAACCTTGTAAAGTTTTATTTATACTTAGAAATTTTTTTATCCTCATTATGTCTCAAAATCAAGAATTGTCTCTCCATATCCACTTGTTGTTCATGAGGAAAATATTTTTCCAAAAAATGTCCTTAAAATCCTTCAATTCCATGTTTTATACTTCCTCTTCCTCCTTAGTGTTTTGAATTAATGATTTCTATTCATACACATCTTCTAAGAGATGATAAACTTCCATCACAACCTTCTCTCTTTTATTACTTCCTAAAGTAAGAAATATCTTCTCTAAGAAACTTATCTATTTCTCAACTATGAATGGATCCCACTGAATGATGTAGTTTTATGACACATGAAGTGGTCTAACATTGTTACACCATATTGTGGATCAATAGTTGTTTCATATAGGTAAGGTTATTTCTCATAACTTGAGTCATCTCTCTTAGTATAGTTAGAATTTGTTCAACTCAAGTTGCATCTCTAGCTCCAACATCATTATATTTCCTAGGATGGAAATCATTACCTAGATTACATGCATTGATATGGTTTCCAGTCCTTACTCTAGGTGTCCTTTCTAAACAATGGAATATACTAGAATAAATTATGAATCATAATGTATAATTTTGAACTAGCAATAAATTTAATCATAAATTAAAATATTAAATATAACTAAACTCAAAATCATAAGTTCAATAGCATTGGGAATATTTTAAAAGTTCATTGTAGGGTTACATTTCCATAATATATGTTTTCCTAAATCATGTTTACAAGAATTATATTAAAATTTCTATGATACCAACTATAAATACCACAACCCAAGAATCCCAGAGTCAGTGGTTACTTTATTTTATTGGTATAATATAAAAGGAAATGTATCTTGAAGGATTGAACAGTTTAGTAGTTTTGTAAAACTAGATACATACTTGAATCTTACAGTAAAATTAAAAATATAAAATAAAATTTAGTACATCCTTTCATAACACCATTATTATCCTAACTTAACCCTATATATCAATCATAATAAACTTCTTGGAATCTTGGGGAAAATTGGAAAATAAGAAAGGGGCGAGCTCAAATTCTTAGTAAGGGTATACATATAGAGGAAGATATCATGAATAAATATGCATAAACAATATGAAATGGTAAATAACTTAAAAAAATAATCAAACATATAACTTTATCATAATATTTTAGGAATAAATGTAATTAAAATAATTCCATAAAAACATGAGTTAAAACTTATCCATAGATATAAACACTAATCAGATAAACCCATGGGAATCATTAAAGAATCTCATAATGAGAGAATTAATAATGTGGGACATCATAAAAATACCATCAAGGATTCTTCTAAGACATCATACATAAATGGGTAAGGCCTCATCTAATACCCAAACTAGTGTGCCTCATGAGACCTACTGATGCATCGAGGGGCTATAGTGGGCCTTTATGATCACATACTAAGTTCAATGAGTTCATAATATGAAAGGATTGAAACATAATCAAAATAAACTTTCTTATTGAAATTATCATATGAAATTTTAATAATTTTCCCAATCAATAAACATAATCATAAACCATTCAGAGTAATATAATGAATGTTAACAAAAAAGTATATCCCCAGTCAAACTAGTAATAAACCATTCAATAAAATATGGAATATGGTATCATAAAATATAAAAATAAATGAAGAATAAGATTTAACAAATTATTTTTACATGTATGAAAATACTTTAAATGAGATCATTTAAAAATTATTGAAGAAAATACCATTTTCACTTTAAAATAACTTATTTTTAAAATGTCAGGAAATTATAAAAGAAAATATTTTATTTTAAAATAACCTTTTAAAATTATGAAGGAAGTTTTAAAAAATTTAGTTTTTATAATTTTGGTAAAATCCACTCATTCCATGTAAGTTAAAAAAACATTCATTCTGTATTTTTTTGCTTGAAAAGTCACAAAGTACCTCGTTAGGAAAACGACAAAAATATTCCTTTCAAACCATTTTATAAAAATTCAAACATGGGTAAAAATATATTTAAATATTCATAGGATAATATTAAAACAATTTTTTAAAATATTTTTGTAAAACATTGATATGGGAGATAAATATTCCCCAGTGGATACTTAAACATAAACAATCTTGAAGAATAATGAGATTTGTGACATAAACCCTTACCTCAAGTATAAATTCATTTGTATGTTTTCAAACCTCCTATATAATAAATATAGATTTATTATAAATATATTCACTAACCATAATCATATATATCATACCACATATTATTTACTTATAATATTTTATCATCCATTTTTTATCAATTCATTGTTAAAATCATTGTTTCGAGTGGTAACTCCGTCATTTTTCATGTACATTTGGTATTGGTAGTTATAGTTCTTATACTTTTATCATAGTTACATCATCTATAGAATATTATTTATTGTATAAATATCATATATATTAAATATATATATATTTAGACTCATTCATATAGATATATATAGAAAAAATGAATTACACCATTCATAGAGACGCTAGGTCGTATGTACGCATGAACGTTGTTTTCATTTTATTCGATGGATGTAATGAAAGATTGTAAATAATAATTATCCTGTCCAACATAATTATTATGTCATATATATCATATAATTTTATTGTTTCTAGGTTTATAACCATCCAATTAAAGTTGTAATGAGAAACGAATTACTCATCTATGTAGAGATGGTAAGCCATAAATACACACGAGCAATGTTTTAACTTTTTTTAGGATGGAAAAGAAATTGAATATGGTTATAACATAATCATAAAAACATCTTATTATATTTATAATACAATATTTATTAATTTATTATGGAAATAACCACATTAAGAGGAAGTAGAAGAAAAAATGGACTTAAATGAGTTAGTAAAAACAAATACCTCTTCTTTGATGGACTTCCTTTAGATATCTTATAGGTTAGGTATTTTTGAAAAAAATGACCTAAATAACTTGTCTAATGATGTTGGGAAGATAATGTTCTGGGGTTATTCAATCTATAATGTAACACCCTTAGTTTTTATGAATTATTTTTTTCAGATAAATTAAAATTCTTTGATGGATTCCATTGCACACTACACCAAGTTATGTTTTATTAATACACAACAAAAATTTAATAATTAGATATATAAAACACTTAGCTTATATTTTTATATATTCAACACTATTTTGTTATTGTGTTACACATAATACCAAGCTCCTTCGATAGCTTGTGTTATAGGGAAGACTGAGTTTTACCGAACTACAATATACTATTAGTATTATTATTAAAATATTATTATAGTTATCACTTAGACATTAGAATATAGGGAATGGATAATACTAATTAAATTATTAAAATATATTTTACACATGTATATAAGATGAATTTTCTAGTGACCAATTAAATAGAAATGAAAATAAAACCATTTTGAAAATATTGGAAATCATTTGCTAGAAAATTATTTTTATCAATCAAACAAACCACTTTTAGTGAATAATTTTAATGAAATTAATATTTTATATATTAATTATTCTATTTAACATTCGTACTATTAGTTTCCTCGAAAAAATATAAGAATAAATCCAACTTTTCTCTTAAAAATAGTATTTTTCTAAAAAGGAATTTTCACCACCTTTTAATGGTAGACTTGTTTTAAATATAATTTTTAAAACTTGTATAGATCCTATTTTAAAAAATATAATTTATTTTTGAAATATTTATTTCAAATTTATTTTAGGGTTAATTTTTTTATTTTTCTGAGAAGTTTCATTTTTTGATGAATAGTGAAAAACATTAAATTTTAATTGGAAACTACATTTTCTTCTAATTTATTTATATAGTTAAATTATTTTAAAAGTGTTTTAAAGTATAATTAGTTCTATTATAAATCTATTAATCCAATTTAGTTCATTGGAATCATTTTTATGTTGAATTTAGGTATAAAAATTGAGTGAACTTTTAAACATTTTCAATCCAAAAGATCGCCTTCTCGTCCCGTCTATGGGATTAATTATAAATTTAATTTTGTAAATTATGTGAATTTAATTTAGAAAAATGGATATAATTTTTTTAAATTACTATAATATTTATATTATAATAAGTTAAAACTAATTTTTGACCATAATAATTAGTGAATATAGTTAAAATTAATTAACACAGTTAAGTTTAAAATGGGGTTTTACTCATTACATGCATTTGTATTAAAATTAATTTTACACACACATTGTATTTTTATTTAATGAATTTAACTTCATATTTAGAATAATTAAGTATAAATTATTTAATAAATCTATTTTTAATTATATTCTTAAATGATAAATTTCCAAGGTAAATAAAAAGATACAAGTTACCTTAGTAAAAACTATAAAGTTAAAATTGAGTAAACTTAAAGACTAAGGAAAAAATGATAAAAATGATTTTATTTTTATTTTTGGTAAGTTTTTATCAATTATAATTTCCCTAAAATCCATTATTTTTCAATTTTGGAAACACCTGATTTTAGGGATACATCCAAATAGTGTTTACTCTTTGGTATTTACAATAATGTCACTCCTCCTCTGCTATAAAAAGGCACTCACCCTCCTCACTTCTTCACACCTATCAAGCACATTGGCTTATCCAAACCCTACCAAAATAATCTCCAAAATTCCCTACTCTCAACCTAGAATACTAAATTTGGTCATAAATCCAACCAAGGAGGCCCTTTTGTGCAAATCAAAAGGCATTACCTGAAGAAGATGCAACGTTCATCAATGTGGATTTTTTATTTATTCCCTAATCCACCCCCATTAAATTATTATTATATAAATATTATATAACAAAATAAGTACCATAAATATACTAATATTTTTCTATTTTAAATTTTTTATCTCCACCTTTTCACACTTCCATCAAATGTTATATGCAATCATCTTTCATGTGTACGGCAGACTACCGCCATGAAAATAGATGTCATTCGTTCTTCCATTACCAACTTTCAAGGTGGGTAATAATGATAGAATTAATATTTATATATGATATATATTATATTTATGATATATTTATTCTTATGTATTTTTATATAACACATACCTTCATGTTTTCCATTTTGTGGAAATACGATAACATCATTTGTAGACGTGTGAACTACCGTCTCCTCAAAACGATGTGATTTATTCACACTTTACATGGAATTTATTAAGGATGAATTGATTTAATATATGAGATATTTATGACATAAAATTTATAATTTAATGATAATATATATATATATATATCATTTACTTTTATTTCTTTCAACATGACAAGAAAATGGAAACAGCGTCCATGTACGTACAGCCAACCATCTCAATAAATAATGTATTTCATTTCCTATTTATATATTTTTTATATTGTTATAAATAAATATATAATTAATATATATGATATTTATATCATGTTTTACTTTTTTAAAATAAGTAAATAATTATCTAAGTAAGAGTAATGAGAATAACAAGTCAAAACATGTATGAAAAACAAAGCGGTTATTATCCAAAACATAACTTTACAAAGAATTGTTAATAAACAGGTAATTTAAATTCATAATAAAATCATATATTTTATTATGTATAATAATATTTTTATGTGGTATATTTATAATAAAATTTTATTTATTATATAGGAGTTTTTAATGTGTACAATTAAAGTCAAAACTTATGATAAGTGAATTTCTAGTCTCATATTTATTTCTGAAAGACTTATTCCATATTAAATTTTGTGTGGTTTATATACTGACCATGAATGTATTTTATGATTAATATTATTATATTTATGGTTATTTACATATCCATTTTATTGTCTCTCTTTAATGGGGTTTATGGTTTAAAAGTTACCAAATCTGTAAGGTAATTTTGTCTCAATCATCCTTCTTTGAAACACATGTTATGTCATGAACCTAAATTCTTTTATGAGGTATATATAATACCTTTTTACATGTTATATAATGAGTGTAATTATTTTCATTATATCATAATATTCATGTAATTTTATTCTCTTATGGTTATTATGATTCAAAGTTACCAGAGTGGTAAGAGTTTATTGTTATAATCTCATCATTTATAGGGAATGTTTACAATTATGCTTCTCTTGATGAAATCTTATTATCCATCTCTCAAATAATGTCCTTAATTTTATTCTACTCTGGTTATTCATTAAATGTTAATTTATTTGTATGATTTTTCCAATCATTGTTACTTAATAATATTAAGAAAATGTTTTTAAGAAAATTCGACTTTATTTCTCCCGTCGGTCGGAAATCTATTATATTCAAAAACCATGTTTTCTAAAAATGTTTTCAAACAATGTTTTTAAATTATATTTTAAGCTAATTTTCAAGGAAAAATATTTTAAAATGTTCTTATGTTTTAAAAAGTGTTTATAATGGGTTTCAAAGCTTCCTTTATAATTTTTCAAGTTTATTTCAATGATAAATGTTTTCAAAATGTCTTATATTTCTAAAAGTGTTTTTTTGAAGTGGAAAGGAAATTTTACTCGAGAAATTTTTTAAAGAATTTTTAAATCTTACTTCATAATTTTTCAATGTTTTTTTAAAATAAAAGGATTTTGTATATTTTTTATGTATTAAAAAAATGATTTTCAAAGAAAGGTTATTTCCTTAAGAACTGCTCCTAGTGAACTTTCAAAATACTTCTCCATATAAGATGACATACTTTGATATAGTTTATATTTTAATAGGGATATTATCCAAGGATACCATTCAACTTCATCCTATTAATTTATTATGTTTTGATTTCATACTTTTTATGAAACCCATTTCTTTTCCATAAGTCAATCACCCTTCAAAGAGATTTTTATGTAACCTGTTTCTTTTCGAAAATCTAATCACATTTTAAATATATTGAAATGAAACTCATTCCTTTTATATGGGTTAATAAAGTTTTTAAAGAATAACTATTTTTATGAGTTTTTATGATAATATTCAAGATCTATTAACTTTTTTAATTTTATGGTTCATGGAAATTACTTATAGGATATGGTGGCTCAAATAGCACTGGGTAAGCCTGTTAAATCTTAACATGGGGTGGATCAGATATAATTGGGTAAAACTGTTATAGATTAACATGGGGTGGCCCAAATAGCCCTGAGTAATCCCATTATAGCATAACATGGGGTGTCCTAGATATCATTGGGTAATCTTGTTACATCATAACATGGGGTGGCCCATATAGTGATGAGTAATCCCATTACATCTTAAATGATGGGTGTAACCTATATCTCCCTCCAATTCATTTGGTAAAAAATAATATATCATAAGATAATGATGGGAAACAATTCTAGGGGCCTGATCCACTATGGGAATATGGTTTAACCTGATCCACTATGGTAAGAAGGTGTAACCTGATCCACTATGGGAAGAAGGCGTAACATGATCCACTATAAGAAAAGGACTGCAACTGGTGATGGGTGTGTGTCCGACCCAGTAGGTGTATCCCACATGAATTTCCCTAATAATTTTTGGAAACGAGACTTGACTTATAGGGAATGATTTTATATTCTTATGTGTATGACACAAATTCCATGTCTTATTTCTATGTTATTATTTCATGGATTATGCTCTTTATTACCTTATAATTCATGTATTATGAACTATAAATCTTTATGTCATGACTCTTTATTATGATCTTTGATATAAAGGGTATGATCTTCCAATGTCATGATAATGTTCTCATACCCTTATGTGCATGTTATTCTTACATATCTCCATTGTTTTTCCTTATTAATAAACTGATCTCACCCTTTTCTTATGTTTCTTTTCCCTAGGTTAAGAAGAAAGGTTTTAAGTAGGGGTAATAAAGGGGAAGATATTTCAGGTGGATGTTGATGATATTTAACCAATATATAATATTATGTTTCCAATTTCCAATGACACTAAAATATTATGGTTCTTAGGAATGTACTTTTGTAATGTGATGAATATTTATCTAAAATGATGTAATATCCATGCATGTTAATCTTGGGTCACTATAGTTGGTATTAAAGGAAAGGCTTGGTCAACCTTTTGAAACTAGGATGAGAAAAAAGTAGTGAGATCCCTAGGGATATTTATAAGTATATGTCTAGGGATGTATCTAAGGATAAGTCTAAGGAAGTTTGAGAAAATGTCCTAGAATTTTGGTAAAGGGATGATAATATGTCTTATGTGTGGTGAAGAAGGATAATAAGTAAGTAATTTTAGAGGAAAAATGAAGATTTTAGTTAATGGGAATATTGGACTCCCTAAATTATTATCAACAATAAAATGTATTAAGTGTGGAAAGTGTGGGCATTATTCAAATTGATGTCTTAAGGGGAAATATCATGAAAAAAAATTGCAAGGTTGCATGATAAATGGATTTTCTACTAAAGAAAAGAGACTATGGATGACATGTGAAAGGTAAGAGGCATTAAATAATTAGATGATGAAGAATAGTTAATGGATTAAGGATGAGGTGGAAAATTTAAGTATTTATTTGGATTCAATAATTATGAATTGTGAAATATATAAGTATTGTTCAGTATAAGTTTTTAGTTATAGATCTAAAAGAGCATGTATAATGGTACTCATATCCTAGAAAACTAATTTTATGGAAAGGTTATATTTTATTGAAAACACCTGATTAAGGGAAGGAAACCCTTAATATAATCTTGATGTTGATAAAATGGTGTTTAGTTTTGATAAAGAGATTTTGGATAAGAATAAAATAAATTGGATAGTATCACCTTAGAAATATATTAAGGATTTGTTGGAAAATTAGTTTATGATTTGATTGATGGAGTTTAAAAAATTATTGGATTTATGAAATATATTCAATAATTTGTGGTTTTATTCAAGGAATGAGAAAGAATTATTATTTTCATTAATGTTCTATGGTAATTCAGTTTATTACCATATTTCAAGATAATACATGATGAAGGTATTCACATGTTTGATATGTGACAACCAAGAACTACTTTATGATATTATATGTATCAATGTTAAGATAATTTTTAGAAATTTAGTGACCTCCTTTATAAAGTTTTGGATTTTCATCTTTTTAAATGGTTACATGGTTAACCATTTATGGAATGTTTTAAGATAAACTTACAATGAGGTTTTAGATATTAAAGTATTATCTCACCATATGAGGATTTATGCATATTCGATAATCTGTGCTAACCTTTTTTTTGTGATCTTAACTAAAGAGATATCGAATGAATTATCATTCTATTTATGAATCCCATGATCTGTTAGTGTTATCGGGATGAAAAATTCACCTATAATTTCTTAGATTAAGAGATGAAGTGGAAATTGATCAAGGAACAACTACGAGGTGAGATTTTTCTTATGAAATAGAATGAGATTAAGTAATTATATCATCTTATGAAAAAATTCTTCAAATCTAGTAAAAGGATCTTTAAACCAAAATTATTATCCTAGTACCTTCATTTCTGATGAATCAAACGGTCCCTTATATCATTATATATTTATGGTTTTTTATCATTAACTTTATCTAGATCACCAAATTATATTTACCAGTGTTCTCTATCACTCAATATTAGTATTTGAGTATTAGTTTTATCTTTTATGTCTATGTTTTCACTTGTCAACTATGTTCTCAAATGTGGAAACATAGTTATTAGTTAATTTGGGTAAAGGTTATATTTCCAACTTTATTTTTTTTAAAGGATGTTTTAGTATTCATTTTTTCAATGTGGGATTCAATTTAAGGAACTTTAATTTATTAAAACTTTCATAAACCATAAAAAAATTTTGGGAAATTTTATTTTAATGTAAGTATAATGAAACACCTCAAATTTTTATAAATTATTTTTTGGGATAAATTTAAATTCTTTGATGGCATGAATTTCATGATACACCAAGTTATTCTTAATTCATACGCAATGATTGTACTATAAGAAACACTTATATTATATTTTGGTATAGGTAACACTATGTTTGGATTTTTTTAAACACTATACTAAGTTCCTTTGATAGCTTTCATTACACACAAGATAAATTTTTACCAAACTACAATATACTATTAATATTATTATTAAAATATTATTATAATTATTACTTAGATTTTTTAATTTTGGGAATGATTAAGATTAATTTAATTATTAAAATATGGTTTTCACATGTCTATAATATGAATTCTTTAGTGACCAATAAAATATAAATAAAAATAAAACCCTTTTGAAAATATAGGAAATCATTTGCTAGAAAAAAAATTATAAAGAAAAAACCACTCTTGGTTAATATTTTTAAATAAATTAATATGTTACATAATCAATCATCT
Organism: Viscum album; assembly: GCA_963277665.1. Taxonomy (NCBI): domain Eukaryota; kingdom Viridiplantae; phylum Streptophyta; class Magnoliopsida; order Santalales; family Viscaceae; genus Viscum; species Viscum album. The sequence goes on from OY728161.1 coordinate 71,735,153, forward strand.
ATTTAAAATTCATCCTATGATTTTCCTAGATAAGAGATAAGAATAAATTCATCTATATGCTTAAAAAATTGAATTTTTCTAAAAAGGCAGTTTTGCCACCTTTTAATGTTATGCTTGATTTAAATATAATTTTTGACACTTTTATAAATTATATTTGAAAAAATAAACTTAATTTTTTAAATTTTAATTTAAAATTTATATTAGGGTGACTTTTTTTATTTTTCTAAGAAGTTTTAATTTTTGATGAATAGTGAAAAATACTAAATTTTAATTGAAAACTGCATTTTTTTAATTTATTTATATAGTTAAATTATATTTTAAATTTTTTTTAAATTATAATTAGTCATATTATATATCTATTAATATAATTAAGCTCATTTGAATTATTTTTATGTTTAATTTAGATATAAAAAAACATAGTGAATGTTCGAACATTTTCACTTTAAAAAAACCCGCTTTCCCATCCCATCTCCCAGATTAATTCTAAATTTAATTTTTTCCACTTAGGTTAATTGAATTTTAAAAATGGATATAATTATTTTTAATTATTATAATATTTATAGTCTTATAATTTCAAATTAATTTTCGATCTTAATAATTAGTGAAAACGGTTAAAATTAATTAACATGATTAAGGTTAAAAAGGGGTTTTGAAAATTACATATGTTTGTATTGAAATTAATTTTATGAACACATTATATTTTTATTTTATGAATTAGATTAAATATTTATAATCATTAGGTATTTAATAACCTATAATGATAAATTTTTTAAATACTAAATGATATGTATCATATTAATAAGGTCTGTATTTCTTTTCGGAAGCCTACATGATTAGAACTCCATAGTTAAGCGTGTTTGGCATAGAGTAGTGATCAGGATGGGTGAACTTATGGAATGTTCCCAAGTTTTTTTAATTGGGAAAAATAACATTTAAAAGAAAAAAATTTGGCATGTGGGGACATTCATTAGTGAGATTACACATTTGGGCATATGGGTGGGCCCTAGGGAGAGGACTATGTGTCTACAGGACAACTGGTGGTACCTTGTGAGCCAGGACCCTACAGCCATGTTAAGGTGGGGTTCCTATGTTGTCAGTGCGGCCCAGTTGTTACAAGGTAAAAATTATCTAATATTTTTTTAATTATAGTCTTAAAGGATAAATCACCTAGGTATATAAAAAGATACAAGTTACCTTATTAAAAACTATAAAGATAAAATTGAGTAAACTTAAAGAATAAGGAACAAAATGATAAAACTACTTTGATTTTTGTTTTTTTTATGTTTTTATAGACTATAATTTCTCTCCACTCCATTATTTTTCAATTTTATAAGCACGTGAGTTAGGGGATACCTCCAAATAGTGTTTACTTTTTTGTATTTACAAGAATGTCACTCTTCCTCCACTATAAAAAGGCACTCACCCTCCTCACTTCTTCACACCTCTCAAACCCTTTGTATCATCCAAACCCTAACAAAATAAGCTCCAAAAATACCTTCTATAAACATAGAATACTCACTTTGGTCATTAATCCAACCAATGGATCGCTTTGGTGAAAAACAAAAGGAGTTACCCAAAAAAGAGGTAACATTCATCAATGTGCATTTTTTGTTTTGTTCCCTTCTCCATACCCTTAAATTATTATTATATAAAGCTTATATAATAACATAAGTATCCTAAATATACTTATATGTTGTTATGTTAAGGTTATGACATACACCTTCACACACTTCAATCAAATGGGATACTCAGTCATCATCCGTGTGTATGGAGGACTACCGCCTCCCGAACCGATGTCGTTCGTTCTTCCATTACCAGCTTATAAGGTTGGAAATAATGATGTAATTACTATTTTTATATGATATATATGATATTTATGATTTATTTATTTTTATTTAATTGTTATATAATACATACCTTCATGCTTTCTATTTTTTGGGAATACGATAATATATGTGGACGTGTGGACTACCACCTCCTCAAAGTGATATAATTTGGTCATGATTTATATAGAATGTATTAAGGATAGGTTTATTAAAAATATGTGATATTTATGAAATAATAATGATAATATAATGATAATTTATATATATACATAGAAATCATTTATGTTTCTTTTTTTAATATGATAAGAAAATGGAAACAGTGTTCATGCCTATGTACGGCCTACCATCTCCATGAACGGTGTATTTCATTTACTATTTATAGATTTTTTAGATTATTATAAATACAGATAAACATAATATATATGATTTTAATATCATGGTTTAAATTCTTTAAATAATTAAATCATGATCTAAGTAAGATGATCTAGAATAACAAGTCAAAATATGTATGAAAAAGAAAGCAATCATTACTCGAAACATAATTTTAGATAGAATTGTTAATAAATGGGTAATATAAAGTCATAATAAAATAATATCTAGTATTATATATAATAATATGGTTGTTTTTTATATTTATAAAAAAACTTATATTTATTATATAGGAGTTTTGAATGTGTACGAAAAATTAAAGACTAAAGGTAAGGGGATTTCTAGTCTCACTTTTATTTCTGTAGGACTTATGACATATTCAACACTCATTTATTTTGTTTGGTGTTTATACTAACCATAAATATATGATATTATTATTATTATTAAATTTATTTTTATTTATATACCCATTTTATTATCTCTCTTTCATGGGATTTATGATTCATAATTAACCAAATTGGTAAGGTAATTTTGTCTCAATTTTCCTTCTTTGAGACACATGTTATGTCGTGCACATAAATTATTTTATGAGGTGTATATACTAACCGTTGAAATGTTTTATCATGAATATACTTATTTTAATTATATAGTAAACTTCATGTAATTTTATTCTCTCATGGGTATTATTATTCAAAGTTACCAATGTGGTAAGAGTTTATTGCTACAATCTCATCGTCTATTGGGATTGTTTACAATTGTGCTTCTATTGACGAAATATTATGATCCATATCTGAAGGAATCTCATGAATTTTCATACAATATTTTTAATCATTATATATTCATTTATTATTAATATGTCTTCTACTCTTTGGTAAATAAGAATATTATGAAAATGTTTTTATGAAAATTTGACTTTATTTATCCCTTCGATCGAAAATATGTTTTATTCAAAAACCATGTTTTCTAAAAAAATTAAAAGAATATTTTTAAATGATATTTCAGGATAATTTTCAAGGAAAATGATTTTAATTTTTATGTTTATAAATTGTTTAGAATGGTCTTTAAATCTTCCTTTACAATTTTTCAAGGTTATTTTCAATAAAAAAATGTTTTCAAAATGTTTTATATTTTAAAAAGTGTTTTTTCAAAGAGAAAATGATAATTTCCTCAATAAATTTTTTAAATTATTTTTAAATATTACTTCATAAGTTTTAAATATGTTTTTTAAATAGAAGGATTTTTAAAAATATTTATGTCTTAAAAACAGTGATTTTCAAAGAAAGGCTATTTTCCTCAAGAAATGATCCAAGTGATCTTTCAAAATACTTCTCCATCCATGATGAAAACCTTTGATATAGTTTATCATTTACTATGGATATGATCCAAGGATATCATTCATATTATTTCTCTGAATATATTATGTTTTGATGGCATGATGTTTATAGAACCCATTTCTTTTCCATGGGTCAATCACATTTCAAAGAGATTGTTATAAAACTCATTTCTTTTACACAAGCTAATAATATTTCAATGAGATTAACATTAAACCCATTCTTTTTACATGGGTTAATCAATTTATGAAATAATAATTTTTTTATGAGTTTTTATGATAATATTTAATCTCTTTATACTTTATTTGTGTTGTGGTTCAATGACATTTTATATATATTGGGGTAGCCTAGACAGCATCAGGTGATCCCATTATAGCTTAACATAGAGTAGCCTAGATAGAACTGGGTAATCCCATTACAACTTAACATGGGGTGGAACATATAGTGATGGGTCCCATTACAACTTAAATGATGTGTGGGACCTATATATCCCTCCAATTCATTGGATAAAGATTTATATCTCATAAGATAATGATGGGAAACAAGTTTATGGACTTGATCCACTATAAGAAGAAGTTTTATCCTAACCCACTATAGGAATAAGGTGTAACCTGATTCACTGTGGAAATAAGGTGTAACCTAATATTCTATAAGGAAACGACTATGATTTGTTATGGTGGTGTGTCCTTACTAGTAGGTGTAACCTTTATGAAGTGCCATGATAAGTTTTGGAAATGAGCTTTGACTTATAGGGAATGATTTTATATGCTTATGTGTATGCCACAAATTCCATGTATTATTCATATATTATGATTTCATGGATTCTAATCTTTATTACAATATGATTCATGTCTTATGAACATCCAATATTTATTCCATGTCTCTTGATTATGATCTTTGATATGTAGGTTATTAACTTCTAATGTTATGATCATGTTCTCAAACACTTATGCTCATGTGATTCTTAAATATCTCCCTTGTTTACTTTTTTTTTAAAGGTTGGGGTCGAAGCCTCATTTTTATTAATAAAGCAAAGCAAATACCTCTTTAAACTGGGTAGAGGGAGACCCATTACATAGCCCGAAGGCCCAGTGGGCTTGAAGCCCATTACATAGCCCGTAGGCCCAAATTTTTGGCCAAATTCCTATTCTGTGAATAGTAACCCGGCTGCTACAGTACCCGCTACAGTATCGCCACCGCTACAGTGCCCTGCCGCCAATACAGTACCCGCCGATCAACAGTACCGCCGCTGCTACAGTACCCGCTACAGTACTGCTACAGTACCTGCGCCCAATGGGTTTTGAACCCCCCATTTCTAATGTTATGATCATGTTCTCACACCTTTTTCATGTTTCCTTTTTTCAGGTTATGAATAATGGTTTTAAGTAGTATTACTAAAGGTTAATAACTTTAAGGGAGATGTTGAAGATCTTTCACCAAGATAGAAGATTATTTTTTTCAAGTTTCCAAATACACTAAACTATTACGGTCCTCGAGTATGTAATTTTTCAATGTGATAAATATTCATCTAAAATGATGTAATGTCCATGTATGTTAAGCCTAGGTCCCTATATAGAAGGATCAAAGTGGTGTGAATAAGTGGGGTAGGAAGTCCCCTTTTATAATTGAGGTGAGAGGAACTTTTATAATTTCTCAAAATATTAAATTATAATAAATTAATTTATCATGCCAAATGCCTCCAAATAGAAATGGATTAAAATATAAGATAATATAGGGTTGTAATATTATAAAAAAATATAATTTAGGTAATTTTTTGTTTCATTTTAAACCTTATCATTTTTATTAACCCCTTGGTTAGTTATTTTTTACCTTAACCTTGGTAATCAATATTTAAATCATAAAGGGTTAATAATGTTACTATAAATAGAAAAATGACTCATAAATAGAATATTTATAATTTTTTCAAATGTAAAAAATTCACAGAGAATAATATAATATTTTTATGAATTTTAATTAATTAAATAAAATATTATTTTGATAAATTATCATTAATGTAAATTTTGACACTATTCATTTAATTTGACTTCAAATATATCAAGACAAAGGAGTTAAAATATAATTCTTTCAAAATTATATAATATGTCATATATATCTATAAAATTCATTTCACACATTAATTATGTTACACCTTAACCCTACATCTTACAGTCGTGATTATTATTATTTATTTATATTTGTGTCTTTTGGTTTCTTAAAGTTTAAAAAAATTATTAAATTAAAATCAAAATAAAATAAAATAAAATAAATAGAAAACAATTTAATATTATTATTATTATTTTTAATATTATTATTAATAATTTTATTATTATTATTATTATGTTTTTACTAATATTATTATTTTTATTATTGAAGTTTAATATAACTCTTATTAAGTTAATTATTATTATTTATTAAAGTTTTATTTATTTAATTTTATTTTCTTTATTTTCTTTTTTCCTTTTTTATTATTTCTTTCTCCACTCTATTTCTTCCTCCATGTGCATCACGTATAGTCCCTCCCCCTCCCTCATTGGTCACGTGCTACCCCTCCCTCGTGGATCCTCTTTTGTTCAATGATCTTCCCCAGTTTCTTCACGAATCCTGCTCAAATCATTGAGGTAAGTACATGTTCCCTTGTATCCTCCTCTAATTTTTCTCGTTTTCTACTCTTCGTCGCTCCATTCCATTTGTAAAAATCCTAGGACTTAGGTTAATCTAATTTTTGTGGTTTCTTTCGTCAATGGGGTATGCGGAAGGTTTCTCGGGACCCCTTCATGTGTATTCTAGCATCCTTCACCGAATGCAAAGAATATTGGATCATCTTGGCTTATATTCATAATTTAAGGTAAGTGTTTTATTCCTCTATTGTGTTTCACACCTTCTTTTTGGGTTCCTTGGTGATTTAGGGTTCCTAGAATTGTTGTAGAATGTTGGTGGCTCATTTGAACTATTGCACTCACATGTATAGGTACGTGTGTATGTGTGTGTACCTTCCTTTCACATTTTCCCTCAGGGCGTGGTGAAAATGTATAATGGATTAAGGGTTTGTATATATATATATATATGTATGTATTTATATGTGTATATGTATATGTATAAGAATACATGTGTGCACAAGTGCAGAGCAGTCTTCATCAAGGGTTTCAAGTGCTGAAGTGTTCTAACTAGATCTTATCCTCTTTGAGGTAGGTGTCATTATGCTATTTGTTTCCTTTGGAGTTCTAATACACATTAACCTTTTAATTACCTATTTCATGCAAGTATAAATATATTTGATATCCTTTTGTTGATTGAAACCCATTTGAGTATTCCTTGGCCTTGGCATAAATGGATGATTTGTGAATCATTGTTTTATGATTTAAATTGGAATATCTAATTGTACTCAGCTTTACATGAAATTTATTCAGGTAATTTTATTGGTTTAATGGTGAAGAAATGGGTCTTGTCCTAGTTTGGTTCCATTTGGGTGAAAATGATCTTTTAAAGGGAATTTGGTTTTAAATTGAGGTGCGAACTAAAATGATTTAAAAATAGGGGTTTTACTTTTTTTCAAAATGGTGGTTTGAAATGTGTGAGTGGTTTATCTCTTGTTTAAATTCATGGATAGCCTCTTTGGAAGTGGTTTTATGGAAATGGGATTTTATGCATTATTTTTTTTTATAAAAATTCCAATGGATATTTCCATTTGTGAAATACACTTGATCATTGGGCTTTAGGCCAAATGGGTTAGGAGTGGGATTCTTTTGTGTTTAAAGGGGGTTTCCTTATCAAAAAGGGGTTTTTTTGGTTTTATAAAGTGGAAATGGGGTTCCCCTTTATTTATGTGGTTATGCTTGAAAATTTTTATACCTTCCTTTGGAATTGTGTTTGAAATTTCAGATTGTTAGAAATGGATTTTCAAATGTTTATGGAATAGATGAAGCACCAGTTGGAATTTGTGACGTGATATTGATTTTCCCTTATTGAACACTCTTGTTGTATATGAGGTTTATTTTCATGTGACTAATTCTTGTGTTATTGGTCTCTTCCTATTGTGCTTTTGGGTGCTTTGATTTTTAAATTATAGAATGATTTATTATTTAATTAATTGACACCCTAGATTAGGGTTTGATTTGGGTTTTGTGATTTCTTGTGATTTAGGGTTGTACAAATGGTCCCTAGAGATATATTCTTGTGAATTCTGTCAACTGTCACAGAAGGAGAGGTGATTTAGTATGTTTCAATTCGATGTCACCATCCAAGGTATGTATTTCATGTCGTTGTTTGATTTCGCACCATCTAAATTTGGGTCGTTATTTTTTTTTAAGGTTTGTAGTATTTGAGGTGTAGTACGTTGAACACTACTTTATATTTTCGATTCATCGGGTCTAAGGCGACTCACCTGTGTGTGCATAAGTAAGTATATATGTATATTTGGGTTCCTCTGTTGCATGTATAATCATCTGTGGAAATTAATGTACATGTTTGGGGCAAGGTGTGCCCGTGTATATATATGAAAATGCATACATAGGTGAGTGGTGACTAGTATATGCATATAATCATATATGTAAGGATCCCCTTACACATTTTCATGGCCATGAGTATGTGTGAATAGGGGATAAGTGTCTTTACATGTATGTGAAGGTGCATATTCTTAGTGCGGGAGCAGCATCTTTTAGTTAGAAAGTGTCAAGGTCTGAAAGTTTGGTTTGGTTCTACCGTAAGGTAGGTCCCCTATTCCTATGACATTAATTTGAATTTCATAACTTCTTGATTATTTTAAAAATATGTTTTATATTTATTATATATACACAAGCTATGAAATATGTTTGTGGTTGTTAGAAATGATTATGCATTTTTTTTAGAAATTGAAATGTATTTCTAACGCCCATTAGTCTTAAGTGAATTTTCTAGAAAAGTGATTTCCTAAGTGGTTTTGAATTGGTAATGAATATTTCTAAATGTGTTAGTCTTTTCATCCGGTTAGTTATAAAAGGTGTTCCTTGTATATAATTAAGCTCGTTTGGAACCTTAATAATGGTTTATAAAAAATAAAAACCTTTCTTGAGGCATGCCCCCTTGTTTTAGAAAATGATGTGTGTGTTGAATGTGTGATTTGTGATATGTGCCTAGTAAATAGGCTTGTGCATTTTTGTGTGATGGAAAAAGGGGGGATGCGCTCAAGGAGGGATATCGGTGGTGAGAGGTTGGATATTTTTTTATGTAAATAAAATTATAAGTACATATATGTTTGCTTGATAAAAACTCACCACCACTTGAAATGGAGCATGATAAGAAACCTGGGTATCTAGGTGGGTGGACAAGGACTAGTATGCTAGATAATACGTAAGTGGTTCATCCCGATTTCTTCTAAAATGACTGATTCTACAACACTAACTAAATATTTGGTATGATTCAAGACCACTAGGTTATGGGTGTGTTCTCTACTAGTGGATCATTCATAAGAACGTAGATCGGTGTGGTTCCAATGCCACATTTCACTTAGGTACGTGGATCCTAGGTCCCCAACTAACACTAGCTGCTTAGGGATTTCCCATGCTTCTTATGATGGAATTTTTATTTCATTTGTTTCATAATTTATGTCTTATTTGGTAAAACAATATTTTAATCTAAGTTGGTCTCCTTTCATTTTTAATTATAATCCATCCCGGAACCGATTTTGAAAATGTAGTGGGATAGAAATGTTGTACTTGAAAATGAAAACTTTTTAATTGAATTTAAAAGAATGAAAAACATTATTTTATTATGTCCTATTTTCAAACTAGCATGTTTTGGATTTATTATAAGAGGAAAGGGCATAGTTCATTGTTGTATATTGGATTTCTTACTGAGCATCCAAGTTCTCACGCCTACTTCACTTTTTAGTTTAATGGTCCTCTAGTTTTGGACCGCTCTTGTAGTGAGCATGATTCTGTGTTTATTGGTGAACCACAAGGTCACATTGAGGTATATTTAGCCACCCATTTCTATTTTTATTTCCACTACTATTGTTGTATTTGTTTTGTTATGTTTATAATTTTTTTTTATTTTTTTTATGGGCAAAATTATTCCGAACTGTTTAATTTTGATTCCCGGAACTAGTTACCAGCCTGTGGAGATCGGGAATGCCCTTCGGGCCTTGTCACGAGCTGACTTGGTTGACCAATTCCGGGTTGACCCAGGTTAGTTTGTGACAAAATGGTATCAAAGGCTAGTTCTTGTTATTTTGGTGTTAGGTAGATTAGTTATTAGGTGTGTCGAGACTCGGGAGGTAGGTATAGGAAGTACATCATGAACTCTTTCCCATCCTGAGCCTCAAGTTTCCAAGGGTAGTATGGGAATTGAATTTTTCTTTTTCTTGGTTTGTGTGGATAAAGGATGAAAAAGTAAGTTATATGGTGTTACGCAATGACCTTGCATGGAGTTGTGACCCATATATATCCTGATTGCATGGTTCAAGATACTTCATGTGGTGGATGCTCGCTCGGAACATGGTCTTCTAAGCCATGTTACTAGTTTTCCATAGCCACTAGTCTCTTATTTTTGGAATTTTTGAAGTGATTTATGTTTGGGATTAGTTTGGACTGACTTGAGTGGATTTCAAAAATGAAAATGGTTCATATATTGGGGGTTTTCAAAATGGAATGTGGTTTTGGAGTGGAAAAGTGGTTTTAAAATGTAAATTGTTTTCTTTTAATGGAATGTGTGGTTTCAAAGGGAAAATGGGAGGTGTTTTGAAAGTTGTTTTGGGATTTTAGTAATAATTTTTAGAATGTGAATGGAAAAATGTTTGGTAATTTGGAAACATTTTTCTTTAATTATAAGTGACATTTTTAAATAAGTTGAGAACTTTCACTTTACATTTAATGATCCATTTTGAAAATGTGATGTGTTTTGAATTGACCCTTGGTATTCCTATTAGGTATCACATATATATAGGTATGCATATGGAATGGGGATAATTTTTGGTATGTGTGGATGGGTCCATGAGCTAGCACAAGGGTATATGTATAAATGAGACTTCATGAGATACCAATGGTAGATATTTAAGTTGTTTGGTTTTCTGAAAAATGGTTTTCAGAAAGGTAATTTAAATGTTTTGAAAAGTGAGTGATAAGTTTTTTAGTGTTCTATTTTCAAGTATGGTATCCTTTTTCATGGGCTCTTGGTTTTGACATACTAAATTATGGTCAGAATGGTGGTTTGGGTTTGAGTTTGATTTTGTGATTAAAGTGTGGAATTTTGATTTATAATGAGTTTTGATTCAGCTTTGTGCCACTTATTTTTTAGTATGCCACCTAGAAAAAGTTCCAAAGGGTTCTAGTGAGTCTCTTCTAGTTTTTGGTTCTACCCAAAATCATAGAAGAGTGGTGGAAGTGAATTCTTTTTGGTTTTTTTCCATATTCCATGGTGATTGTGATCTATTAAAGGTAGTGGACTGGCTTGGTGATTCATTGGTGTTTTCAGGTTACTGGAAACTCCCAAATCTATGAGATCGCATGCTAGTTTGAGTTCAATTTAGGGTTAAATTTTGGATTGGTGGAGGATATAATCCCAGTATCGTTGCATGATGGTATGTATTGGAAGGTGTTTAAGTCCACTCTCATCTGATGGTTTATAATTGAGGAAGTGAAGGTGAGGAAAGTGGAAGAGCTCATGAGTTTCTAGCAAGACCATAAAACAGTAAAGTCTTACATCAGACATATCAAGGGGTTGATTCCCTTTTCGCCAGTGGTAGCATCGTGAAATCATTCAAATTTTATCTTATGTGGGGTCTTCATCTAGGGTCCAAGGACTGATTCTTTTTGGTGTTCTTGAAGGTTCCACATTCAGTGAGGAGAGCGAACCGGAGGAACCTATTTCAAATGTGTCTTCTTTCCAATTACATATTCTATTATTAGGTCCACTCTCTTTTTTCCTTATGGTGTGGCCTTCTTTGGTACTTTAAGTCACCTTGTTTTCATCCTTTAAAGACTTTTCATTGGTGTATCCATTTGGGACACTTGGAGAGGTTTTGCTAGTGGCATCGTCAGAAGGACTCTTGACCGGAGGATGTCAGCTCCTGACTATGGGGAAATAAATGATTCAAGAGATTAGAGCTCTGACTACAGGTCTTAGAGTTTACCTTTTCACGTAATTAGGAATCATTGGGTGTGTGGAACCTTAGTCTAACTTTTTTCTCCAGTGATTAAATAGGGGCGGTTTAAATTTCTCTATTATAGCTCTCTCATCTTTGAAGGTTCTATTTTGCTATAATAGGTGTAGAGGTATCATTTTCTCATTGTGTTATTTGTTCTTTGAATACCCCACTTTGGTTGTAAGAAGTTGTGGTGATCTCTTTTTCATGTAATTTTAGTAGTTTTGCCACCTCAAACATGAGCCTTGAAGGTTTCCTCTTTGTGGTTGTGAGTCTTGGGATGATTGTCACTCTTGTGTGGATATCTCTTTTGGTGACTCGTTCTTGTTTTAGGATGTGTTAGTTTTGGAGATACATGCATCTTGGGAAATAATGAATAGGGGTTTAGTCCGTCATTTGGTTTTGGGTCTTTCGTTGAGAACCCCATGTGGTGGGGGTTTGGTTTGTGTGAAGATTTCATTGGTACATTTGTGTTGGGTTTCCCATATCGTTCTGTGATAGTTATCCTATGATGGTCAGTTCTTAACTAGTGTAAAGAATCACCGTGAATCTTGTTGTTACTTCTTCAAGAGTTAGTTTGTGTGGGATTTTTGGATTGTGTTGTCGTTTTCTTCTTTGGTTCAAGTTAGCAGTTCTAGAGTTAACCAGTTCTGAGAGTCTCAATGTTGGTTGTTCTAGTCGGGTTCTTGTGGTTGGGAGAACCCTCCTAGTTTCTTGATAGCTCTTCTCATTACGGTTTCCCTTAGAGCTGGTCGGGTGTGACTGAGGGAGTGAAAATTCACACCAAGTTTGTGATTTCATTGGTCTCATTTAGTTTTGAACTCAAGTTTGATTTCTCGTTTGGCTGGGTGACTTTTTGGGGGAAGAAATTTTTGTGGTGGGGAGAATTGTCACACCCCAACCTGGAATCTTGCGGTCATGGTTATTTTTTTATTTATATTTGTGTCTTTTGGTTTCTTAAAGTTTAAAAAAATTATTAAATTAAAATCAAAATGAAATAAAATAAAATAAATGGAAAACTATTTAATAATAATATTATTATTATTATGGTTAATAATAATATTATTATTAATATTATTATTATTATTGTTAAGTTATTATGAATATTATTATTATTATTAGAGTGTAAAATAATTATTATTAAGGTTATTATAATTATTTATTAAAGTTTTATTTATTTCATTTTATTTTGTTTTCTTTATTTTCTTTTTTCCTTTTTTCTTATTTCTTTCTCCCCTTTGTTTCTTCTTCCATGTGTGTCATTCAAAGCACCTCCTCCTCCCTCCTTGGTCGCGTTCCACCCCTCCCTCGTGGATCTTCTTTCGTTTAATGATCTTCTCTGGTTTCTTCACAAATCCTACTTGAATCATTGAGGTAAGTTATTATGCCCTTATCTCCTCCTCTGATTTGGTCAGTTTTCCCCTATCCATCGCTCCATTCTGTTTGGCCAAACACTAGGTCTTAGGTTAATCTGATTTTTATAGTTTCATCTATCGATAGGGTATATAGAAGGTCTCTCGGGACCCCTTTGTGTGTATTCTAGCATCCTTTACTGAATGTGAAGTGGATTGGCTCGTCTTGGCATGTTGCTACCATCTGAGGTAAGTGTTTTATTACACTCTTGTATTTTTCACCTTTTTTTGGGTTCCTTGGAGATTTAGGGTTCCTATAATTGTTGTAGAATGTCGGTGGCTCCTTTGAAGTGTTGCACTCACATTTATGTGTGTGTGTGTGTGTGTATGCGTGGGTGTACCTTCCTTGCACATTTTCCCTCATTGTGTGGGGAAAATGTATAATGGATTAAGGGTATATATATATTTATAAGAATACATGTGTGAGAAAGGGAAGAGCAGTCTTCATCAAGGGTTTCAAGTGCCAAAGTTTTTTGGCTGGATCTTCTTCTCTTTGTAGTAGGTGTCACTGTGCTATTTGTTTCCATTATAGTTCTAATATGTTTTCACCTTTTAATTCTCTATTTCATTCAAGTATAAATATATTCGATAACCTAGTGTTGATTAGAACCCATTTGAGTATTCATTAGTCTTGGCATAAATGGTTGATTTGTGAATCCTTGTTTTATGATATAAATTGGAATACCTTATTGTTCTAGGCTTTACATTAAATGTATTCGGTTCATTTTAATGGTTTAATGTTGAGGCAATGGGTCTTGGACCGATTTGGTTCTATTTGGGTGAAAATAATATTTTAAAGGGAATTTGGTTTTAAATTGAGGTGCGACATAAAATTATTTCACAATGGGGTTTTCATTTTTCTTCCAAATGGTGGTTTGAAATGTGTGAGTGGTTTATCTCTTGTGGAAATTCTTGGTTGCCCTCTTTGAAAGTGGTTTGATGGAAATGTGATTTTATGCATTCTTTATGTTTGATAAAAATTCTAATGGATGTTTCCATTTATGAAGTGCACATGATCGTTGGGATTTAGTCCAAATGGGTTAGGAGTGGGCTTCTTTTACGTTTAAAAAGGTTTTCCTTGTCAAAAAGGGGTGTTTTAGTTTTATAAAGTGGAAATGGGGTTTCCCTTGATTTATGTGGTTATTATTGGAATTTTTTATGCCTTCTTTTGGAATTTTGTTTGAAATTTTAAATTGTTAGAAAAGGATTTTCAAATGTTTATGGAATGGGTGAAGGCCCAGTTGGAATTTTTGATGTGATATGTATTTTCCCTTATTAAATACTCTTGTTGTATATGAGGTTAATGTTCATGTGATTGATTCTTGTGTTATTGGTCTCTTCCTATTGTGTTTTTGGTGCCTTTTATTTACTATATTATAGAATAATTTATTAATTAATTAATTGAAACCCTAGATTATGGTTTGTTTCGAGTTTTGTGATTTTTTGTGGTTTAGGGTTGTGCGAATGGTCCCTCGAGATCTATTCTTGTGGATTATGTCAACCATCACCGAAGGTGATGTGGTTCGGGATGTTTTGGTTCGCTACCACCATCTGAGGTATGTGCTTTATGTCATTTTTTGGTTTCTCACCATCTAAATTTGGGTCTTTATTTTTTTAAGGTTTGTAGTATTTTTGGTGTAGTGTGTTGAACTCTACTTTATGATTTCGAGTCACCAGGTTTAAGACGAATCACCTTCATGTGAATAGGTAAGTATATATGTATATGTGGGTTCCCCCGTTACATGTATAATCATCCATGGTAGTGAATTTAAATGTATGGGGCTAGGTGTGCCCATTTATATATATATGAAAATTCATACGTAGGTGAGTGGAGACTAGTTTATTCATATGATCATATATGTAAGGATCCCCATGCACATGTTCATGGCCATGCAGATGTGTTCATAGGGTCTAGGTATCCTTACATGTATGTGAAGGTGCATATTCTTAGTGGGGGAGTAGAAACTTTTAGTTAGAAAGTACCAAGGGCTGAAAGTTCAGTTTGGTTCCACCCTAAGGTAGGTACCCTATGTCTATGCCTTTAATTTGAAACCCATAATTTCTTGCTTTCTTTAAAAATATGTTTTATATTTATGCTATATAAACATGATATGAAATCTGGTTACACTTTCTATAAATGATTATGCCTTTGTTTTGGAAATAAAAATATATTTATAACGCCCATTGGTCTTAAGTGACTTTTCTTGAAAAGTGATTTCCAAAGTGGTTTTGAATTGGTAATACATATTTCCAAAGGCGTTTGGCCTTTAATATGGTTAGTTATAAAAATTGTTCCTTGTATGTAATTAATCCCTTTTTCCACCTTAATAATGGTTTATGAAAAATAAAAACCTCTCTTGAGGCATGCCCCTTTATTTTAGAAAATCATGTGTGTGTTGAATGCGTGATTTGTGATATGTTCCTAGTAAAGAAGCTTGTGAATTTTTGTGTGAAGGAAAATGGGGGATGTGATCAAGGAGGGATATTGGTGGTGAGAGGTTAGATGTGTTTTTAATTAATGAAAATGATAAGTACATATATGTTTTCTTGATAAAAACGCACCACCACTTGAAATGAAGCACAATGGGAAACTCGGGTATTTAGGTGGCGGACTAGGACTAGTATGCTAGATGATATGTAAGTGGTTCATCCTGGATTCATCTAGAAGGATTGAAGCTACAACACTAACTAAATATTTGTGATGATTAGAGACCATTAGGTTAGGGGTGTGTTCCATACTAGTGTCTTGTTCACGAGATCGTAGATTATTGTGGTTCCTATACCACATTTCACTAAGGTATGAGGATCGTAGGTCCCCAACTAACACTATCTTATTAGCGATTTCCCATGGTGCTTGTGATGGGATTTCTATTTCATTCATTTCTTAATTAATGCCTTATTTGGGAAAACCATATTGTAATCTAATTTGTTTTCCTTTCATTTTGAAATGTTAATGCATGCTTGGAACCTATTTTGAAAATATAGTGGGAGAGAAATGATTTACTTGAAAATGAAAACTTATTACTTGAGTTTGAAAAGAATTAAAAACATTATTTTAGTATGTCCTATATTTATACTATCATGTTTTGGATTTATTATAAAAGTAAAGGGAAAAGGGAGTTGTAGTATCTTGGATTTCCTACTGAGCATATCGGTTTTCACGCCTACTTTAATTTTCAGTTTCAGGTTCCTCTAGTTTTGGATCACTCTTGCAGCAAGCATGCTTCTGTGTTTGTTTTTGACCAACAAGGTCACTTGGAGGTATGTGTATCCACCCAGTTCTATTTTTATTTAAGCTACTAGTATTGTATTTGTTAAATTCTATTTACATTTTTTTATTTATTTGTTATTTTTTATGGTCCAAGTCGTTCCCAACTATTTAATTTTGATGCCCGGCACTAGTTGTCAGCCTGTGGAGATCGGGAACGCCCTTCAGGCCTAATCGTGGGCCGACTCGGGTGACCAATTCAGGGTTGACCCAAGTTGGTTCGTGACAAACTCATTCTAATTATATCAATGTTAATATTTTTAAAATCATTTTTTTGTTAATTAAATAAATACTATATTAAAATTTCAAAAGCATTTGTGGTAACTATATAATTTATAAAAATTAAAAATAAATTTCTATAAAAAATTAATTTTATTAAGATAAATATATACATTTATCTTTTTTCATATCTTGTTTTTCCCTTATGTAGATATATAAAAGATATTAAAAACAAAGAAAGTAACATTTTTTAACTATCTTTGATTTAAATAATATATAGGTCTTTTTTGGGGAAAAGCGTCCATTAAACAACTCAAATTTATGGATTAAGTGATTATTTTATAATCTTATTCAATAAATAAGAATTAGGATGAATAATTATAGTCTTATCAATTAGTTTTAAGCTAAATTAACCCTATTTACCCTTTACCGAAGTGATAAATTTTACCATGGTTACTATTAATTTTAAAAAAAATAAAAGGGTCCAAATTACCATATTTGATCCTCATGATTATAAATATGTAATTCATTATATAAAATTAAATAAATATTAGTGGAATAAATTAACTTTAAAATAGGTTTGAAAAATGTGATAAAATCACATTTTAGAAAATGTTATTTTTAAGAATAAAACTCTATTTATTCTTATCTCATGCATAGTAAAAATATTATATAAATTACAAAACATTTAATTGAATATATAATATTTAAATTTAATTAAAATCATTCACCGATAGTGACTAATTAAATTATTGCATAGATATATTTGGTGCACAAAAATAGTTTTTTAGAAAAAAACACTTATTTTTTTTATTATTTTTATCAATTGATAACCAAAATATATATTTTATAAATTTATATACCATATTGGTTTCAAATTTTAGTTATTGATATTTATTCCTTCCAATTTAATGTCTAGGTTATAAGATCCATATAATAATAGATTGTGGTTCATTTTAACTTAGTGTTGTGTGCAATGAAAGCTATTGAAGTGCATAAGTTTATTTAAAATGAAAAATACCATAAAATCATGGGGTGTTACATTGACTCTTCAATTTTCAATATTTTTTATTATGGAAAAAAATTCATTACGTTCTTCAAGAAGCTTAAAATATTTATTTTCTGAATTTATTATATGAAATATAATTTTATTTATTGTTGAAGTGTTTGGATCTCAAAATTATTGATCAAAATGACTTTCTTCGTATAGTTTGCAAGAGGGTTCATCATCAAAAAGTTTTTGAGACTATATAGTGGTTTCTTCAAAATTTTCTAAAATTTTTGTAACTGAGATAGAATGTATAAATTACATGGTTTATCATTTCTTGAAATATCTTGAATTTTAGGAAAATCATATATTGGGAATGAAATTATAATGGAATATGGGGTGGCACTCTCATATGGATCAATACATTGATTTGAATAATAATCATTAAAATAAAAAAGAAATGAATTGATAAATCATTGGTGGTGAAAAATTGAAACTCATACCATGCATTAAAGGTAGTTAGATCATTGGTTGATTATAAAAATGTAATGATGACCAAACCATTTATAAATCCTTAGTGTCATGATGTTTTCTGCATTGACAACAATACCCAAAGTAGTAATCTGATTTCATTTTTCAATTTTTTTAAAACCTAAATAACTCTCATTGAATAGTTTAAAAATAATATTATTCTACATATAAAATTCTCTTGAAATTTGGTATTCAATTTCATGGTGTGAAAAATATATAAATTTTTAAAACCTAAAAGCTACTCTAGAAGTGGGGAGTATGGTTGAACCAAAGGGAGAATGTGTGTGGTCACAATATGTATCCTCTACAAAGAATGATAGGAAAATGATATTTCTAGTGATGAAAAAATAAAAATTTATAAAGAATAAAAATTAAATAAATTGATCAATACTAAGCTAAGGGTATTCAGAAGATATGTTGGAGTCATATTTTTGAATCCCATACAAGTGCATGAAATTTCATTCACTTTATTCCCACATTTTAATTTATATTAATTTAATTACAAGTGTATCCAAATTTAATCATAATAAAATTTGGTCACATTCTTTAAGGTTAGATAGTTCTCTAGTAATTCAGAAAAATTATCCAATAATTCATTTTATAATTTGATGAATAAATTTTGTGAAATTTTAGCATTGAATCACTATGTGAAATACATTAACTTGTTTCTAAAAAATTTGAGGTATCTTTCAGTTTCAGGTTCACTCAAGTTTACTTTTTTAGGTATCATTCATGAATTTTTTAAGAGGAATAACACAAAGTATTAATTACTCAATTAGTAAATTTATTTATTCAAAATTCACTCCCATGTGACTTACTATTCTCTCATGCATGCGATATAATTCTAAACTACTAAATTTTATGATGTGAACCTACTCATGATTACTTATTACATATCACATTAATATTCATAAACGAAGTTTTTAATACCATATATTAATTATATCAAACACATATATAATTTTATAATTAAAATCCAATTGGTATGAATTAATTGAAAATCAAATTGGAAATTAAATAATGGCATTAAATTTTTATCACATTTATCAAAACTCTAACAGAATGAAATCACCTAGAAAATAAGATAACACAACATGAAAATTAAAGAATAGAAATCACCATGTTCATGTAGACACAAATATCATCACAACCCAAGGGTG
Source organism: Viscum album (assembly GCA_963277665.1). Taxonomy (NCBI): domain Eukaryota; kingdom Viridiplantae; phylum Streptophyta; class Magnoliopsida; order Santalales; family Viscaceae; genus Viscum; species Viscum album. Next base: position 71,754,373 of record OY728161.1, read on the forward strand.
ATAATTGAAAAATTGAAATCATTTCTCATACATGAAAACAATAGATATATTATCAGATCACTATTAATACTCTTAAGAAAACTGCTGTATAGTATAGTTTTTGTGATACTTTTAATGCCAAAAAAACTCTGAAATCCCTTGAAACCCTGAGAGGGGTGCACAAAATGCGGGGGAATGATATATGAAATAGGGAATAGTATACATAGAATGTAGGAAGGTCAAAAATGGTGGATGAAATCAGACTGGTGATGTTAGAAATGGATGTGGTTAGATTGTGATATTTAGGGTGGGGATTGATGGTGGAGGATAGGTGATGATAATAGGATGGTATGTATACTTTGGGTTTGATGCGAGGATGGAAGAGGTGGTGGAACATGGTCTTGAGAAGAATAAGGGTGTATTGGATGGTGTGGGATGTCACAATATGAATGTGTTGTTGGTGGTTTTTTTGCAGACTGGTGAAGGGTGGGTAGTGGGATCATGAATGATTGAGGTTGGTGCATAGGGGTGTCTCAATGTGGATTTTTAGGGGGGGATATGGTGTTGGGTTTTTTCTACTATGGATGAGAAGCATATGAAGATCCCCTATTCCCAAGGAGATATTTTTTAATGGATTAAGAAAAAGGAAATCCCCCCATTGAGTGTGATATGCTACTTGAAAATAGGAGGACCAAATCCTATATATAAAAAATAATTTGTAATCAATAAAAATAGTCAATGAAATAAAAAAAATAAAAAAAATATATTCTAATAATAATAATAAATAATGTTAAAAATAAATATAACAGATATTATATGAAAATATATAAAAAAATATGACCTTTAATGAAATAATAATAATAATAATAACAATAAAAATAATAATACTATTAGTACTGCTACTATTAATTAAATTTAATAAAAATATAAAAAATAATAATATTTCCCATGTTAATAGTACTAATATTAATACTAATATATAGTTATATATATATAATAAAAAATAAAGTTAATAAAAAATAACTAAACTTTTAATATTATTTCCAAAAAACTATAAAAATAACTAAAACACTACAAAACTATAAAAATAAGCTAAAAATAATAAAAGTGATTAATTTAATTTATTAAAAAACATAAAAATTTATAAAATTATTAGTAATTTTCAGGTTTATCAGTTTAAAAATACCTTGGATAATTTTTTGAAAATCTCAGAGAATCCCTACAAATATTTGAATTCATTTGTATTAATTGATAATTTTGAAGTTGATGCTGAAAAATGGAAATATACTCAATGTGTATGACTTGGATGTAAAAGAATATTACTTTGGGGCTATTTCTTATGACTTATGAATAATTTCAAATAACCATGTTTATTTCATAATCCATTAGGAGAATATCATAATACCATAAAGATTTTATATGGAATCAAAGGAAAATTGTAAGACTTAATTCCATTTTATATGATTTCATAGAGATTCCATATGACATTATAAGTTTGATGAAATACTATGTTGCCCAAAATTTTAAAAATTCATGAAATCATAAGAATTAAAAAGGATTATTAAATGTTATTGTCTTCTTTATAATACATCCAAAGCATTATGAAATTCATTCTGTTGTTATACTTATTATGTCAACACAAGTAATTTTGAGAGTCTTACTGTTTGAAAAATGGGAGTTCTCAATATTTTATATATGAATAAGTAATCCAAATGTGATTATTACAAACCTAATCTTGTTGTTTCTAAACATCATAAACGCCTAAGAAATTATATGATTCATGCCTAAAAATTATGTGAGTTGATTTTCAATCCTTGGAGAAGAATATCAAAACATGGGAGTGTAATAGAAAGAGTTTTTTAAAGTTGTAAATATGAGTTTTAAAAAATTTATATTCTAATGAAAAACACCTTTTATGTTTCTACATGTCCTACATTCATATTCCAAACATCATACATCTATTTTTATCCATGATCTAAAAATAATATAACTTTATGATGAAAATGAGAAGATAAATTGAATGAACTTATTGATAAAGGGAATGAAACTTCATGGGTTTTCAAGAATAATTATGATGAAGTTGAGTCGATGCATGAGTTTTTAATCAAACCCTAAATCACATTGATCAAAACTATTTGAGTGAGAATAATATTGATGAAAGATAGGGAAAATAAATTTTTTTCCCTAAAATTAAAATACTTTTAGATTTCGTAAATCATTAAATGAAAATGAAATTTGATAATTCATTTTCTTTTTTCAGTGATAAAATATTTTTGATTTATTTTTTATTTAAGTAGAATGTGGAATTGAGAAGTCTACTAGTTAATATAGATTCAAAATAAATTTCTACAGTTTTAATAAGGAATATCACATACTCAAATGAAAAGAGGAAAGCCACACCTACTAATATATTTTATTTTTAAACTTTTAATAAAGAGTTATTTGTGTCTCTTGTGAGTTTATTTTGAGGGAGAAACAACAACTACTATTAGAATATAACAAGGATTTACTCATGTATATGAGATAAAATAATTAAGAGTAGTTCTATATTTTTAGTTTCCAAATCATGAAAAGAATTTTCACATGGTTTCTTTTTTATAAGAGAACAAAACATCATTTGAAACTAAAATATGTTATCTTATTATGGTTCTTTTCGATTGAAAACTAAAAATTGCATGAGATAATTAATGATTCCACATGCAATATTGATGATATTGAGAATATAAAATATGTAATAAGTAAAATTATCCACTAATGTGTGGGGTAACTAATTCTGATAATATAGAGGGAAGAAGAAAGACTCTCAAGGAGTAGTAGAATAATAATCTTAGGCATATTATAGCAATAAAGAACCGAGTAGTTAAAGTTGTGAATGATAGAAAATATCATGATTTTAAATAAAAAAAATGAAAGAGTTATTGTGAGAAATCCAAGAGTTAGAACTATTGATGAAAGAAAAGAATAAATTGATGATGAAATTTAGATGAGTTCCTCTATTCAAGTTTAGTTTCAATGTAGTAATTCTGATAATCCAATGAAAAAAATTAGAATAATGTGGAATTGAACATAATACTAGAGACTGAGTTACATGTACTTATTTCATGAATATCAATAGGTATTTAATGAATCTAGAGTGAGAATGTGGGTCTACTATTTAGATACAGTGACATACTATACATTGGTGATAACCTATTTCAATATGAAGGAGTTTTTTCTTGAACTTGTGGGATGCTAGTTTTAAGGTGTTTTGGGAGGCGGTATTAGGTTTTGATATATAATAAAATGAACCATGTTATGTCCGATGGAAAACCCAATTTCAATATAATATTATAATTGAAAAAATATTATTGTGAAGAATTCATGTCTCAACGGTATTTGACCATGACAAGGAGTAGGTTTCCAACATTGGGAATAAACCATGTAAAAATACCATGTAATGATTTCTTTTTTATATACTGCATTGTATGTAGTTGTTTATTTTTTGGTAAATGGTAAAAAGATCCATTAAAACACTAATTTTACATATAGGTTTATAAGACCATAGTTTTGGAATGTACATAAAAGTAACAATTGTTTTTTGTTAGATAAATTTAACTACACCTAATTCACCCCCTCTTAGGTGTGTCTTCGTGATCCTACTAGGACTCTCAATTGGTATAAGATCATATGTTCCATCTGATTAGATCTAGATTTCTCTCATAATTGTCTCCAGGTATAATGTTTTATACCTAATTGTATATAATTTCTTTTAAATCAATTTTTTTAAAAAATAATTTATAAAGTATATATTTAAAGAGATTTTGTGAGTTCCTAATATAGAGATTTTTTTTCTCCCTTTTTATGACTAATTTAGATGTTTCTAACAAGAAACTATAAAATCAAATAAGTTTGAGGCCAAAAATTAAATTAAATCAATAATGAAGGAAGATGATGCACCTCTAGTTAGTAGTATTTTGAGTGGTAAAAGCCTTAATAAATCTATATTTTATTATTCTTCTATTATTTCATGTTCTAGATAAGAGAATGGGTTCATTGAATCTTTTTTATACCTCTATCTTGAGGTTAATGTTTATTTATATAATATACATATTAAATTGGTGAATCAAATATTGAGATTCATCAACTGAAAACATGATGAAATGTAATAGTAGGAAGAAGAGGTTGATGTAATAAAAGATTCATCAGCAATGATAATGTGTTTCTAAAACACTCTAATAATGCTTATGAATATTAATGAAGAAACTATATCACTTTTAAATGAAACAATTTAAATGGTTGGTTAGTTATTACAAAGATCTTTTTGTGAGAAGGATGTTATTGAAGAGATCGTTAATGAGGTATTTATTGCATTCAAAATGTTTAATAATGTCTCCCTAAATGTTAATTAATCTTAGTTTAATGTGAAGGAAATGTGGATAAATTAGATGGATTATTAATTGTAAGAGACAAATAAAATTCATCATGATATATTTTAAATGTTTAAAATTGAATGGAAAGGAAGGTTGAGATCAGCTGATGATAAGAAAAATGGTCTATTCATGAAACATATTAAGCTAGAAATCATGTTGAAAAATATGGAATATCTACAACTCATAACCTCACGACAAATTATCGATAAAGGATGTACTACCACACAAACATCAGAGATGAGTCTCATAACTAATAAGATTCAAAATTATGGAATTATGGAATTAATATAATCTAAATAATCATCCATATCTATCTCATAAAAAACAATATCCTATAATCCAATTCTTTAATTCTACACTTAATTTATTATTTCTATTAGTACAAGAGAAAATTTATATTCTATAAAAATGTGGAAGAATAAAAAATTTAATAAATTCACCATATCATCAATGGTGAATTTAAAAATTCCTTGAAAATAATATCTCTAAACCAATCCCAAAATTGTAGTGAAATTTATTAAAAACAAAATGCATGTCATATTTGAAAGACTATAACTAATGTGAAGAGAATGTGGTTAATTGGAATATGTATATACTTTTAGAGATTCACATATAGGAAAATAGAATTTTTGAATAATATTTCAAACTATGGTTATTATACGCAAAGACTCGGAATTTCCTTGTAAATTTATATTTAATATATGGGAATTTTACGAGTCCGTGAAAATTGACGGCGCGTGATTCTGAGGCCTGGAGTTCCTGTATTGAATTTATGAACATTATTTTGGGTACGTTCAGTAAATGTACAAGTGGGTTTTTCTAACTTTTGAACTGGTGTTCAGAATTGAAATCTGAGGGCATTGTTGAACTCACAGCGCTGGTATTCGCTTAAGGAAACTTTCACCTCGACGGAAGTGGGTCGGGAGTGAAAGATAGTTTTTGGGTTTTTCGTGTAAGAATAAAATAAAAATAAAAATTTGTGACATTTTTATTTTAATTTGCAAAACTCATGTGGGTGTTGGGAGGTGGGGTCCACCAGAACTAAACCTCCATGTGGAAGTTGGAATTTGAGACCACCCAAACCAGAACCTCCCATGAGAGGTTATGGTGGTGGGGTCCACCTGGCATTAAACCCCATTTGAACCCCCCTTTAATTAGGAGAAACCCTCAACTCCCTAATAAATGTGGGGGGAGCCTCTTCAATACCTCCACAATTTATTTTTGCCAACTCAAATAATTTATTATGCCAAATACTCCCCATTAATTAATTGAGCCAACACATCAATTTATTAATTAAAACTTTTTGAATATTATTCCAATGACTTAATAGATATTTAAATCTATTATTTTTGCTACGAATTCACTTGGGTGGAATTGGGGAGAGGAGGAACTTGGGATGAAGCTCCCATCGAAGAATGCTCCACCGACGAAGAACGCCGACGAGGAACGACTTTGACTACGAAGAACGACCTTGACCTTGACTTCGACTTTCTTTCTCAGAACTTCCTCCAACGTTGGACATGTTCATCTACAACGAATCGACGCCCGCCATCTCACGCTAACATCAACCAACAATGAACAAGGTATGGGATTTCTGTGAATGATTTTATATACCCATGTTCGTCCCTTCTAGAACAAGGAATGCGGATCAACTTTCTAACTAGTTGATATGCATATGTTTCCTTTCGTGGGTTTTGGGATTAATCATTGCGGGAGGGTTTGATGTGCTTCGTTCTTGTGAAACACTTGCTATCTCTCTAATGCGGAGAGTGGGGGCCAAAATAACATGGCTCGTCCTCTCCGTAACCGTTGTGTTGTTTGCGGAGTTCTTTGAAATGAAAGTGATGAAAGTGAAGAAGGCAACGAAGGCAACAGCGCCACCACCCATGGCCTCTGCAACCCGTGCCGCCCCCACGGTGTCCCACGTCATCGCCGGCCAAACTGACCCCCCAACCCCTTGCGGTGCCCCAGCTGAACTTCCCCCGCGGTCTCCGTCCTTTCGGTCGAGCTGGACCGGGCCAGACCGAGCCACCCTAGTCACGTCGTCCACTGGCCGAACCGGCCCCGACCACCCCGGTCGAACCGGCCGAACCGGTTCCTGGCCACCCCGACCTCTCGGCCGAACCGGCCCCGGTTGCACCACCAGCTGGCCGAACCGGCCCCAGCCATGCCATCCTGGCCTCTGGGCCGATCCACCCCGAGCCACCCTCACCGCGGCCCTCTGACCCGAACCGGCCCCACGCCCCGGGCTGAGCCGCCCAAGCGGCGCCCTCCAGGCCGAACTTCCCTCGTGCCGACTCGCGGCCGGTACGTGCCCTCACGGCTCTCCGCAGCCCCTCACGGCCTGCTGGGCTGGACCCAGCGGGCTGGGCCAGACCCAGCAGGTCTGGCCGGGTTGACCCGAACTAGGTCGGTCCAGACTGGGTCAGGCCGGGTCGGTTCCGATCGGGTCAGACCGGACCCGAGCCCACTACGATCTATTTACGCTCCTTCAGCCATATCTTTGGAACTACATGTCCGTTTAACGAATCGTCGGCGGCGCTAGAAATCTTGGAGCGTGACGGTCCCATTGAGTATACCCCACCTGAGTTTGGGGTATAATAGAGTTACAATCAGGTTAGATTGTGCATGAATCCAACTGACCCCTTGGGACTAAAAGGCTAATAAATCACATACCGAGCGTTTGATTGACACAGAGTCTGTTGTGTTGAGACCCCTATGACGTGGAAGACCTTTGAGATACTTCTTCGTGGGAATTCATGACATTTGGAATATTTTCAAGTAGCTCGTGGAGCGGATCCTTCCGAAGACGAGCAAGAATAGTGCAGAGATCTAGTTGCTGGTTGAGACCAAACGATTGCTAACTGTTTTGACTCAGAGTGACTCTACTAGCCTAGTGGGGAGCACCTTGGAGTCACGGAAGACCCACAGTGGTAAACATGATTGGTGTCACGGTAGGCCCACAGTACATGAAAGGTGGAGTACCTCTGTAGGCTAAGAGGGGAGCGCGCTTGGTGACACAGTAGACCCATGGTGGGGAGCATGCTTGGTGATGCGGCAGATCCACGGTACTCGACAGGAGGAGTACCTCAGTATTCCAAGGTTAGTGGGAAGTGCACTTGGTGTCGTGGTAGGCCCACTGTACTCGATTGAGCAGAAGTTATCCAGAAGATGGGGTTTCGATAATGTGACTGGGGATGTTGCTAGATACTACCCCTATAATAAAATCATGGTTGAGTTGAGTCATTTTTTCTATGTTTTCCTCATTATTGAGATGGATTGCTTGATAACATAGGTATATGTATGGTCATATACCTAAGTAAGGTTATATGTTGATTTCATACTTTGTGGTTTATCCTTGTTGTATTTTGTGAGACCTTGAGGGTCTCAAGGTCCCTACTGAGTATCGTTATACTCACCCCTGCACGGGATATTCTTTCACCTTGTTGTATTGTTTGCAGACGACAGATAGAAAAAACTGAGGCTGAGAGTACCAAGACTAGACGGTTCCCGGAGATAGACCATATGGTGTGTCGGTACGTGGAGGAGACGGATGGATGCAGAGTACTGAGGAGGCTATCTATACCTACCCTTTAGGTAGGAACCTCTAAGGACGATCTAGTTGCTATCTTTTCTCTTTCTTCAGCTGTATTTAATTTCATTTTTACTTGTACATTTACTGTTGGGCTTGTATTATGGACCCTTTTACTTTTATCACTTTTTTTGTTTTACAGTTTACTTGGTGTTACGTCCAGCTGTTTGCTTGCTTGTGTGTGTTTTTACAGGTTATAAATGCAATGCCTTCCCATTTTTAGGGAATTTATGCCTTTTGTACTAGTCACCAGCCCCTGGCCTATGGAAGGAGGGCTTGGGGTAGTCACAACACAGGCCTCGGGGGATGGGTCGTAACAAATTGGTATCAGAGGTTTCGGTTCTACCGCAGAAATAGGACTCTGATATTTTCTGTAAAGAAATAGTGTTAAGGGTAATGAGTGTGGTTTTTAGTTCAGGGAGTCCAGTGTTGGTGTGGTAGCTGGCGTATCCATACACCAGGACCCTGACTACTAATTTCCAACTCAGTTCATGAAATAAATGATTGAGTGTGTGTTTTCAAAAGTTTTCTTTATGTCATCTCACTAGGTATAAGCTTTTAACAATGCCACACCTATTTCTTTTTAGGATGCCTCCACGCAGACAGTCGTCTAGAGTTCTGAGAGTTTTACACACTGATAGCCCACCAAGAAAAAAGGCCTCGGTGCAGGGCCCTTTTCCAGTAGAGGCACCAGTGATACTACTCCCCATTGGACCACCGATGCCACCAGCCCTAGCAGAAAACGATGCACGCTGCTTGAGCATGTTGAATGAGTTCCAGTGCCATAGGCCACCCAGGTTCAGGGAAGAGATAGACCCACAACCAGTTGAGGATTGGATGAAGGATGTGGTGAGAGTTTTCTGACTGATAGGGACACCAGACGATCTCATGGAGATTTTTACTGCTAGCCTTCTATAGAAAACAGTGGGCTGATGGTGGAGCTTGATGCTCCAGGTTCACAACAATGTGATTCTTCTCTGGGAAGACTTCGAGATCCTGTTTTGGGCAGAGTTTTTCCCAGCGACTCTTCACACAGTGCGCATTCAGAAGCTACTTCGTCTGTTGTAGGTAAGTATGATTGTAGCTCAGTATACAGTGAGGTTCACAGACCTCTCATGCTACTCCATGGATATGTTATGGGAACCATTCTTTAGGGCCCGAACCTTTGAGCAAGGACTCAAGTGGGAGATCAGGGATTTAGTGATCTCACTTAGCATCCCGATGTAGGCAGGGGTGTTAGAGAGAGCTCTCTTGGTGGAGATTTTACTTGTTGAGCAGTCACCAGCAGCGAGACCCACCACTAGTCATCACGTAGCGGAGTCTTCTGCAGCTAGTATTAGACAGAAATCATAGAGCTCCAAGAGGACCAGACCTACAGGTGGACGACCGCATGACTCTAGATCGATTGTGTGGGTCACCTGATGTGGAGACAGACATGCCAGGAGTAGGTAGTGTTACGCATGCAGCGGGCAGGGTCACATGGCTCATGATTGTCTAACCCGTCGTTCGGATGATCAGCAGATGGTCGAAGGACTACCCAGGTAGAGACAGAGGTTCGATCAAGGTGGTCCGCAGGGAGAAGGCGGACGTGGCAGAGGATCTGGTCGTGCAGCAGGCGGTGGGTGACATTTTGAGGTTTTACCGCCACCACCACCAGGAGGTCCACCCCAACCGCAGGGAGCAGGTGGAAAGGGGAGAGCTCAGCTCCATGAAGCTGAGGCTTATAATCATGGCGCTTTGGAGATGATTCAAGGTATGATCTGTGTCTACTCCACCATAGATGTAGTACTTATAGACACAGTTTCCAGTAATTATTTTATTTCCACTTCCATCATTCGGAGCTCGGAGATTCTGACGGATTCGTTGGTTCGATCCTTACTACTAGAGACTCCTACAGGAGCAGATTCGACAATTATGCACTAGTGTCGGTAGTGTGAGATTACTCTTGGAGGTGAGATATTCGGTTGGGATATTCTAGTAGCGGCGTTGAGGCCTTACGACTTCATATTGGGTATGGACTGGTTATCTATACTCCATGCTCATATTGACTGTATTAGGCGCAAAGTGCAGTGTTTCCACATAGATGTAACTAGGTTTACCTTCACCAGTGAGAAGGGAGGCTTTTCAACACAGGATGGACTTATTCGGAGGAGAGTGCATCCGGCAAAGATTGAGGTGGTACTTGCTTGGGAGCCACCCAGGAGTGTGATGGAGGTACAGAGTTTCCTCAGTTTGGCTGGAAACTACTGAAGATTTGTACCAGATTTCCCTAGAGTTGCAGCACCACTATCAGCCTTGATGAAGAAGGGGAAACCCTTTGTTTGGTCGGAGAAATGCCAACAGAGTTTTCAGAAGCTGAGGTAGAGTCTAACTAGGGCCCCCATCTTGAGGATTCTAGAGGAGGGAATAGGGTACGTAGTTTACTGCAACGCATCAGGGACCAGACTCGGATGTGTCTTGATGTAGGGGAAAGAAGTGATCATATAAGGTTTTTGACAGTTGAGAAAGCACGAGAAAAACTACGCTACCCATTACCTAGAGTTAGCAGTAGCGGTCTACGCCTTGAAGATCTGTTGGGACTATCTTATTGGAGAACGTTTTACAGTGTGCTCTAATCACAAGATTCTCACGTATATCTTCTCTCATAAGGTCCTGAACCTGAGACAATGACTTTGGCTTGAGTTCCTCCAGGACTATGAATTCAATATAGTCTATACTCAAGGGAAGAGAAATGTTGTTTCATATGCACTTAGCAGAAGATCTTGTATACATCTGCTAGGCGAGGCGACAGAGTAGCTAGCTGCTTTGCAGATATCCTTTGTGGATAGAGACAGAGTAGCTTTTCTACAGTCTCTTACAGTCACTCCCCCACTTCTTCATCAAGTCAGGGAGGCACAGCATGGGGACGCTGACTGCGAGACATGACATGCTTAGATATCCACAGGATAGGCACCTGATGGATTTTATGAAGGTGTGGAGCACGTCATCCTCTTCAGAGGATGTACCAAGGTACCAGTGTCACTTCAGGAGGAAGTGTTGAGTGAGTTCCACACATCCTTTCTAGCGGTACATCGAAGAGTGGAAAAGATGTACTAGGACCTCCGACGATAGCACTGGTGGTCGGGAATGAAGAAAGCAGTTGCAGAGTTTGTTTCTTGATGCCTCACTTGCCAGCAAGTGAATGTAGAGCATTAGGTACCATCAGGCTTGGTCCAGCCTTTAGAGGTTCCAGAGTGGAAGTGGGATGGGATATCCATGGACTTCGTGACAGGACTTCCACGCACATCTAGAGGTCATGACTTGATTTGGGTGATCATCGACCGACTCACCAAGTCGGTCCACATCTTACCAATCAGAGAGCAGGGTTCAGTAGAGATCCTGGGATGCCTCTATGTGCAAGAGATTGTGTGGATACATGGAGTAACTTCGACGATTATCTCTGATTGTGATGTCTGATTTACTTCCCGACTATGGAAGGGGTTGCAGGAGGCCTTCAGGATGCAGCTTCGTTTGAGCACTACCTTATATCCACAGATGGATGGCCAAACTGAGCGGACTATTCAGACCCTCAAGGACATGTTTTGTGCTTGTGTCCTTGACTTAGGTCGCAGCTGGGAGGATCACTTACCTTTGGTGGATTTTTCATACAACAACATCTATCACTCCACCATAGGGATGGAACCTTTTGAGGTGTTGTACGGGAGACCTTGAAGATCACCTTTGTGATGGACTAACCCAGGGGAGTCAGCACTAGTGGGACCATAAATGGTACAAGCTACCACAAAGAAGGTGCAGATCATTCAGGAGTGGATGAAGACTGCACATAGTAAGCAGAAGTTGTATGCTGACAAGAGACGGATACCTCTAGAGTTCAAGGATGGCGACCACATTTTTCTACGGGTCTCACCCCGATGAGGTCTACAGAGATTTGGCTGAGGTGGCAAGTTATCTCTGAGATTCATCAGACATTTTTAGGTCCTTAGTAGAGTAGGTGAGGTGTCTTACTGCTTAGGTCTTCCACCTCAGTTGCATGACGCCTTGCACGTATCCCAAATGAGGAGATACGTGCACGACCCTTCTCACATCATCGACCATGGAGAGCTAGATGTCGACGATGGGGAGAATTTTACAGAGGTTCCAGTAGAGATTGAGGGTCGATAAGAGCGGGTCCTTCATGGATGGTTGATACCTCTAGTGTGCGTTCGCTGACAACATGGGAACCTCCAGGAGATAACATGGGAGCGGGAGGCTTAGATGCATGCTCAGTACCCACACTTTTATACCTAGTTTGAGTTGTGTATTATGGGGACGTAAAGTCCTTGGGTGGGGAGAATTTAAAGACCTGGAATTTCCATGTAATTTTTTTAATATATGGGAATTTTATGAGTCCTTGAAAATTGACGGTGTCTGATTCTGGGGCCTAGAGTGCCCGGAATGAATTTATGAACTTTATTTCGGGTATGTTTAGTAAACGTGCGAGCAGGTTTTTCTACGTTTTGAACAGGTGCTCATAATTAAAATCTAAGGGCACTGTGGAACTCACAGCACCGGTATTTGCTTCAGGAGACTTTCACCTCGATGGCAGTGGGTCGAGAGTAAAATATAGTTTTTGGGTTTTTTGTGTAAGAATAAAATAAAAATAAATATGTGTGAGGTTTTTATTTTTATTTGAAACAACCACATGGGTGTTGGGAGGTGGGGTCCACTAGAACTAAACCTCCATGTGGAAGTTGGAAGTGGAGCCCACCAGAACCATAACCTCCCATGAGAGGTTATGGTGGTGGGGAACACCCGGGATTAAACCCCCTTGAAACCCCCCTTTAATTAGGATAAACCCTCAACTCCGTAATAAATGTGGGGGGAGCCTCTTCAACACCTCTACAATTTATTTATGCCAACGCACATAATTTATTATTCCAAATCCTCCCCATTAATTAATTGATACAACACATCAATTTATTAATTAAACCTTTTTAAATATTATTCCAAAGACTTAATAGTTACTTTAATCTATTATTTTGGCTATGAATTCACTTGGGTGGAATTGGGGAGAGAAGGAACATGGGAGAACGCTCCCAATGAAGAACGCTCCACAGACAAAAAACACAAATGAGGAACACCTTCGACTACGAAGAACGACCTTGATCTCGACTTTGAATTTATTTCTCAGAACTTCCTCCAATGTAGGATGTGTTCGTCTACAACGAATCGACGTCCGCCTTCTTGCAATAACATGAACCAACAACGAACAAGGTAGGGTATTTTTTTTGAATGATTTTATATACCCATTTTCTTCCCTTCTATAACAAGGAATGCAGATCAACTTTCTAACTAGTTGATCTGCATATGTTTCCTTTTTTGGGTTTTGGGATTAATCATTGCGGGAGGGTTTCATGTGATTCGTTCTTGTGAACCACTTGCTACCGCTCCAATGTAGAGAATACAGGACAGACTAACATGGACCATCCTCTCTATAACCCCCGTGTTGTTTTTAGGAGTTCTTCGAAACGAAGGTGATGAAGGCGATGAAGGAGACGAAGGAAATGGCACCACCACCCGCGGCCTCCGAAACCTGCACCACCACTGTGGCGTCCCATTCCGTCGCCAGCCGAACCGGCCCCATGACCCCTCGTGGCCTCTGGACAAACCAACCGCGCCCCCTCGTGGTGCCCTGGCCAAACCTTGGCCCACTATGATCCATTTACGCTCTTTCGGCCATATCTTTGGCACCAGATGTCTATTTGAGGAACCATCAGTGGAACTAGAAATCTTGGAGTGTGATGGTCACTTTTAGTATACCCCACGGGAGTTTGGGGTATAGTAGAGTTATGGTCAGGTTGGATCGTGCACAAATCCAACTGGGCCCCCGAGACTAAAAGGCTAATAACTCATAGACCGGGCGTCCGATTGACGCGCCGTCTATTGCGTTGAGACCCCTATGACATGGAGGAACTTTGAGATACTTCTTCGTGGGACTTTGTGATAGTTGGATTATCGTCTAGTATCTTTTGGAGTGGATCCTTCCGGAGACGAGCAAGTTTAATGCGGAGACCTAGTAGCTGGCTGAGACCTGACGACTGCTGATCGTTTTGACTTGCAGTGACTCTACTAGATTAGTGGGGAGAACCTTGGTGTAACGGCAGACCCACAGTGGGAAGTGCACTTGGTGTTGCGGTAGGCCCGTGATACTCAAAAAGAGGAGTACCTTAGTAGGCTACGAGGGGGAGCGCACTTGGTGACTTGGTAGACCCATGGTGGGGAGCGCGCTTGGTGATTCGGAAAATCCACGGTACTCAACAGGAGGAGTACCTCAGCAGTCCAAGGTTTATGGGAAGTGCACTTGGTGTTGCGGCAGGCCCACTGTACTCGATTGAGAAGGAGTTCTTTAGAAGCTGAGTTTTTGATAATGTGACTAGGGATGTTGCTAGATACTAACCCTAAAATAAAATCTCGGTTGAGCTGTGTTAGTTTTTCTGTGTTTTGCTCATAATTGAGATGGATTACTTGATAACTTAGGTATATGTATGTGAATATACCTATGTAAGGTTATCTGTTGATTTCATAATTTGTGGTTTATCCTTGTTTGATTTTGTGAGACCTTCAGGGTCTCGGGGTCCTTACTGAGTATCGTTATACTCACCCCTACACAGGTTATGCCCGCACCTTGTTCTGTTGGTTGCAGACGACGGACAGTGTTGACTGAGGCTGAGAGTACCAGGACTGGATGGTTCCTAGTGGTGGACCATATTGTGTTTCGGATCATAGAGGAGACGGATGGATTCAGAGTGCTAAGGAGGCTATATGTACCTACCATCAGGTAGGAACCTCGAAGTATGATCCAGTAGCTGTCTTTTGTCTTTCTTCAGTTGTATTTCATTTTAGTTTTACTTGTACCTTTACTATTGGTCTTGTATTTTGGACCCTTTTACATTCAACACTTTTTTTGTTTTACAGTTTACTTAGTGTTATGTCCAGCTGTGTGCATTCTTTTGTGTGTGTTTACGGGTTATAAAGGCAATGCCTTCCCAGTTTTAGCGAATTACGCCTTTGGTACTAGTCGTCAGCCCATGGCCTATGGAAGGCGGGCTTCGGGTAGTCACGACACGGGCCCCAAGGGATGGGTCGTGAAATTATATAATACCTACAATAAGGTAGTAATAGATAATGTAAAAAAACAACCTATTGTGCACAAGGATACTTCACAGAATGGAATAAATCTATCCTTAAAGAAAAAACATAAATAGTTTGAGAATTTATTTCAATGTTAGAAGAACAATATGGTATAGAAATATTCATCAATACTAAGAACTATAAATCTTTTCACGGAGAAATTATAGTTGACCATCAATGTGAGGTGGGGAGATAGGTGTCTTCAATGATGCAGACGTTGGGGAGGGTCTGTTCTAGTGGTTGGGCCTTCAGGTCAGGTTTCGAGCATTGTGCCTCTAGGCCTTTGGGTCATGTATTGGCCCTTGTTTAATTTGTCCTATGGGTCATGTAAGGGTTCCCTCTTATCCCATTGAAAAGGGGTATTATCCAAAATATAAATAAAAAGTTGGCCTTCTTTCCATTTTAGGCAATATATAGGGATAAAATGATCCTACTATCAAAAGAGATGCCACATCATAGACCATTTCAATATGTCTTTGAATTTCAATGTAAATAGGATAAAAATTGAATCCAATAAGAAATATTCAATCCAATATTGATATAGTATGATTGGCATGGTGATGGATATCCATGATGATGGGTATAAAAGGATTCCAAGGAGGGTAACCTAAAATGTGAAAATGAGGTGTGTGGAACGTTCAACATGGTGGGACATGTGGATACCAAATTTATGGATTTTTTTCTTAGAAAAATTAATAATAAGGTTAAATCACAAATTAAACATTGTATTAATTAGGATATTGTGAAGGGGGATTCAACACATGAACACAAATCTAAACATGTGACGAATTAGTGTCTAACCATATGTCCAGATCATCATGAAAATATAATGATGATGTTGAAATCTGAGAAAGTTTAAATTTATCTAATTTATAAAATAAAAAATTAAATTATAGTTAAGAATAGATATGAAAATGGACGGAAATTCATGCTTACCAAAAGTATATAGACCTATATAATCAATGAAAATGAAATCATAAAGAACACATGGTGTTTTAAAGAAATAATGAAAAGAATATTCTGGGTTGGAAAATCATTCACAACTATATGAATCAAATGTAAGTGTTAATTGAAAACCCACCTCATTCCCAAGTCATATTCCATGTGCTTATATGAATGGAATTAAGGGTTATTCTTGAAAAATGGTGAAATGATCAATGTGATAATTTCCAGACAGGTTAGAATGATTTTCCACCATGGAATATCTCAATTAGGATTCAACTCTCAATTGTTATCGTACATAATAATTAATATCATATATTCTTGAACCAACCATGGTAAATAAATGATGGTATTACTTGAAGGGGAGTAACTAAAAAAGGTCAATCTATTATAAAATAGTCATTTCATAGGAATCCATAATTCTTATTGGATTTCATAGAAATGAATATCGGGGAACATTTTTCATTCTCCCATAAATATTTTAACTCATATTCATTGTTCTTTTCAAGGGGGTGATTATCTAACTAAATGTGGGAAGAAATAACCTTTCACATGAAATTTTTTATGTGTGTTTTCAGGTTAGTATAGGTTCATACATTTTATTGAAAATCTGTTTGGATATACCCTTGAGAAAGAAAATTATAATTTGTGTCTTGTGGTTTTTGATTAATGGAAAATCATTTTTTCTATGCTTTTGAATCCTTTTTTCTACACTAGGTAATCCCAAGTAGACGTAGACATGACTAGTTGATTACACATTTCTAAGAAAATTGTGATTCCACCATTTAGTCACGAAATTAATGGACAACATGGAATGTGGTTGAATAATAATGTGAAGAAGATATTATTTTCAGAAAAAAGATTAATAAGACCCCACCATACAATGTCATTATGGAGGAGAACATTTTTCCATTTTTTACTCCATTTTCATTTATTATTAATTAGGGGTAGAATAATTTCATTGACTATTGGAGTAAATTTGGATTTGAAAAAATAATCCAAAGGGGGGATTGAAGTACCCTTAGGTTGATGATGTATTTGTTTTTAATTTTGAATATTTTCATTGCTAATATAATCATGAAAATATTATATACTATGTGATGTATCCACCCAATAAATGAATTATATTTTCTATCATAGTGAATACATGGAAAATTTCATTACATGAGATGAATGTGATGCGGGTTTTCATCATAAAGAAATGTACTAATATGGTGAGTGATGCTTGCAATGGTTTAATGAATTCCATGTATGAGATAACAATTAATGATATTGAACATATGTACATGGAGGGAAAAACTATCCTCGAGATATAGAGAAACCATCCTATATTACATGAGGAATATGGTTTTTGAAATTAGTGTGAATATACATTGGATGAAGTTTTGAGAAGTTTTCAGATTCCATGAGAACATTTGGAGTTATTTTGATAAATCTATAATTTTGATATTGAAGCATTAAAATGGATAATTACTTAGTTTGTATGACATTAAAGTGGGAGAATATGAATTTGTGTCCATTTCATGTAACTTTTGAAGAATTTTATTTGATTTTTTATTTTTCCTATGTATTAAAGAAACTTA
The DNA here is from genome assembly GCA_963277665.1 of Viscum album. Classification (NCBI taxonomy): domain Eukaryota; kingdom Viridiplantae; phylum Streptophyta; class Magnoliopsida; order Santalales; family Viscaceae; genus Viscum; species Viscum album. Next base: position 71,772,048 of record OY728161.1, read on the forward strand.
TAAGACTGCAATGATTTCATAAAACATCAAAGTATAATCATAAGAATTCATGCAATTTAATATGACATAATAGAGATTATATATGAAATTTAAAATCTTATGAAATACCAGGATTCCCCAGATTTAGTAAAGTTATGAAATCATAAGAGATAATATGTTTTAAATGTAAGATAATGAAAAAGAATGAGCCCATAAGGGGCGTTGACTCATTAGGGTTTCCCATATCACTGCCTCTTTTCTCTTTTCCCTGGGATGGATTTGACTCATCTCTCAGCAATCTTTCTCGGTGTTCTCTTAGCGGAAGGTCTTAGTGGTGGTGTCATGGGTGGGCTCAGTCATCTTGGCACTTCCCACCATTTTCGGGCATGTTCTCTCTCTTCCATTTTAATCTAGGTAGGGATTCTTTGGCAGAGCGGTGTTGTCAACGGTCGATAATATAGCCATGTCCAAGGGTCGGCGCTAGGGTGTGTCGGTTGAGACTGTGTGGGGTGGGTTGATTTGGTCTCTGGAAAGGATCATGGTGGCAGTGATAGGATCTGGATCTAGTTTTCAGCAAGGTCTTGTCTGTGGTGTTGTTTGGGTGATCGTCATCGCGATGTTGGTTTTCTTTTGTCTTTGATTTTATAATACTATGAATTTGGTTGATTGGTTGTTTATGCGGGTTGTGATCTATGGTGGATTTTCATTTCAATTTTCTCTCGTGGAATCGTCGGTTGCGGCAGTGGTGTGGAAGTGATGCTACGAGAACCCCATGACATCAGTGAGGTTTTGAACTGCTGTGATCTGCATTTTTGGATTTGGATCTACTGTCTGTGATGAAGTCTGGCATACAAATGTGTATTGGTTTTGGTTTTGTTTGAATTATGTTGTATCGTAGAGGATTTGAGTTGAAATTATAAATATTTGGAAGTGGTTTTTTGAATTTGGTTATGTGGAGGCATTGAAGTTGGAAGGTTGTTCAGTGGTGATGATTGTGACTGGTGTTTTTGTCATATTGTGAAATGTTGGAAGTGTTTGTGTGGTTGGATTATTTATGAAGGTGGGAAGGCTATGAAACCAGACTTGACTACATGTAACAATCTCCATAGTAGGATCCATGGATGGCGGTACATCTTTGTAGTGCTTGTCGTATTTGGTTGTTTGAGAGGGAATGGTGTTAGCCATCAGATCAAGTATGTGCTTTGACACAGGACACTTGCTTGTCGAACAGCCTTACAATGATGGATTGCTTCATCATGACCAAATACTAGGGAGGGGAAGCTTCGTGTTGTCATTATGGTTTTACTCTTTTTCTTTCAGGTGTGATTTGTTTTTTGTAAATGAATTTTTTTTGGGTTTCCCCCTTCTTCCCTTAAAAGGGGTCTTTATCATATAATAAAAAAATTGAAGGCCTTCGGGCTGTTGGATGGATGAAATCATAATACATCATAAGTACTATGAAATTTATTTAGTTTCATCATATGAAATCCATGGTTTTATGAAATGTGATCTTATATGATCCATATGACTTCAACACTTAGAAAATTTCAAGAGTGATACAATAAGAAAAAATTAAGTTGTATAAATTTAATATATATTCATGTAATTTAAATGTGATGATTTCAATGCTACACTTTGTGATTCTAAAAACCAAAAATACCTAGAAAGGTTTTTTATTAATCCTAAAACTTAATATAGTTTATCTTCAATGAACTACCCTAAAATTATAAAAAAAGAACATTATATTTGATAGTGTTCATGACACACAACAAGAATATTAGAAGATAATATAACACCCCAATACTTTTCAATATATTTCTTTTAGAATAAATTTAATTTCATCGATAACTTACGTGCACGTAACACTGGGTTTAAACGAAATTTGATACTTTATTAAAATATTATTTAAACGTGACCAATATAAATTAGTCATTAAGTTGGAAAGTATGAATAGTAAAAACTAAATTATGAAAAATATATATTTTACACACATTCATTGGTTATATATTTATTATAAATAGTAAATAGTATCATTTTAAAGTAAAATAAATATTTACTGAAAAACTATATTTTTTCTAAAAAAAATAGAGCTTTGAACGGATAATTTAAAATTAATTTTTACCTCTTTCAGAAAATTTATTTTGGAAATCATCATATCAAAAATATATTTTGGTGTATTTTTAGTATTCTTCAGAAATATTTCATTTTTTAATGAATAGTGAAAAATACTGAATTTTAATTGAAAACTGCCTTTTATTTTAAACAATTATAATGTTAAATTATATATTGAATTGGTTTTAAAGAAAATTAGTTATATTTTATATAAATTAATCAAATTTAGTTCATTGTGATAATTTTTATATTAAATTTTTATATAAAAACATTGTAAAATTTTGACCCTTTTCACTTTGAAAATCATCTTTCTCATCGTGTCTGCGGGATTAATTTTAAATTACATTTTCCCACTTATAAGAATTTAATTTATAAAAATCTATTTTATATTTTTAATTAGAATAATTTATAATGGATAATAATTTCAACGTAATTTTTAACCAAAATTAATAGTGAAAATGGTAAAAATTAATTACTACGGTTAAGGTAAAAATAGGTTTATTAGAGGTTAAACTAAAAATATAAGGGTTAAAATGACAAAAAAACTGTTTAGAATCTATTATATATCCATATATCATCATTATATCTTATAGTATCTATAATGGTCCATTTTGAAGGCTTTTGGAAAGATAAAAATGTGGGTATGATTGAAGTTTTTTTAAAAATCACAAGTGTGTCACTCACCTCACTTATAAAAGGCCACAATCTATACTCTGTTTTTCACACCTTGACACCATATTTTCAGCTAAAACATACCAAAATAACTTATAAACTTCCATCATATCATCCTAGAATCCTTGTTTTAGGCATAAATTCACCTAGGAAGAATTTTTTTGAAAACATAAGGAGGATACCTGAAGAAGATCTAACGTTCTTCGATTAGTGTTTTTAATTTATTTATTCTTCCACATCCTTAAAATATTATTAAACCATGATAATATAATAAACTTAGTATATTAAATATAATTAAAAAAATTATTTCAATTTCATGACCTACAATTATCTCCACTTCCATAAAATGGGTTATGAAATCATCATTCATGTGTACGGTAGACTACCATCTCACAGCTATGAATTATAATAGATATAAAGTATATATATAATATTTATAACATAATTATACCTCTGGAGTCATTATATCATATATACCTTTTTACATTCTTTTTTAGGGGATACGATAACGTCGCTTGTGTGTGCGGTGGACTATCACATTGCAAAGCGATGTGATTCGTTTTTCACTAACGCTTTACACGAAAGGTGATAAGGATAACTTTAATTAATATATGTGATATAAATGATATAATTATGATATTCATGACATATTTATCATTATTAAAATATAATATATTATTTTCTTTCTTATACTTAAATATGATAATGTCACTAGTATACGTGTCGACTACCGCCTTCATAAAGCGATGTGACTCTTTTTTCATCACCACACCACACAGATGATATATATATAAGAATATTTAAATAAATAATATTATATTTATTATATTATTATCATTATGGAAATAAATAATATTATTTAGATTATTTCCATGATGATCGTTGAAAAATGGAAACGTTACTCATGCATACGTACGGCCTATCGTATCCATGATTGTAACGTAGTTCATTTTTCATGAACATATTTCATGATTATTCTAAAAATTTTAATTGATGTATAAATATGATAATTATTTCATGATTATTATTATGAAGATATTGAAATAATGACCTCTCTGACGAATAGTCTCCTTCAAAAATCATTTTTGACACATAAGTCAAATATCATCAAAACACCAAATGTAAAATTAAATTGATTAAGTAATCATATGTGAAATGGTAATAAATAAAATAAAAGTAATAATAAATATGAAAAAATTTATTAATAAATTAAATAATTAATATAATTTTATTATTCACTAAGATAAAGAGCATATGTGATGAGTCAGAATCAAGGTATAGGATTTCGTCGAAATTTCGTTACATTGAAGCATATTGTTATGTTATACACCTAATTTATTTTATATGGTGAGTATACTACCCCTTTTACATGTTATTTCATGAATAATTAATAATTCATGATATTTTATGTTTCAATTTAAATTATTTCATCCAAGTTGATTTGAATTGAAAATTACCAAGTGGTAAATAATTTCATAACTCAATTTATTTTCATTGAGTTATATTACTAATTCATTTTTGTTGATATTATAATATTATGTGTTAGATAATTTTTATTATATTATGTTTTATTTACAATTTTTTATTTGGATTTATAGTTGATACACATAATCTATTCATTGATTAATTATCACTTCAACGTTATTATAAGGGTTTATTTCACAATCTCATTTTAATAGAGATTATTTATTCTTGAATTTCCGTTGAAGAAAATTATTTGATCATTGTATAAATAAAACCATTTAATTTTATTATCCTCTAGTTATTCATTATATTTTCATGTAATAGTACCATTTTTCACTCATTGGTACTTAAGATAATTGAGAAAATGTTTTTATGAAAATCTGACTTTATTTCTCTCTTTAGTCGGAAATCTGTATTCTTCCAAAACTATATTTTCGAAAAATGTTTGTAATTTTTTTTTACTTTTTCCAGTTGAATTATTAAATAAATTTTTACTCTTTTTTTTATAAAACAAATTAAATAATCATCATTTCATTTTCAAAACAATGTATGTTTTACTTTTACTGAAAAAAATAAATGAATCTTTGTTTTAATGTGTATGGAATGAATATAATTTCTATCCATCACAACGACTCAAATTTTTTAAAGATTCCTTTATATGTTTCAAAAATTATTTTCAAATAAAATTAATTTCAAAATGTTTGGTGAACTTTTTGTTTTAAAAGTGATTTTAAAAATGAAAAAAATATTTTCTTCAAGAATGTTTTTAAATATATTTTTATGGTATTTTTATTCATCAACAATAATGACCCTTTATTCTTAATACAATGGGTATATGTCATATTGATACCATACTTACTCTCCCTATGTATGTTTTATGATTATTTTGAACAAGGATAGTATTGACATTCACTTCCTTGATTCATTTTTGTAGCCAGTAACATTCCCTTGAAATGTTCACTTCCCTGTTATCATTGTATATTAAATTTACCCTATATATTCATATTATTTATCATGGATGTGTTTATTTATTAAAACATATATCTTTCCTCTATATGGTGTTCAATACTTAAATACATTTTTTATCTAGGTAAATATTGATAAATTTGTATTCTTTACTCAATAAGGATATTGTATGATAAGGAACATTGTTTATAAATTAAATTAGTTATTTGATATATGGGGAATGATTTAAACATTAAATACATGGGTACTCCTAGTTATAGATATCTCCTCAATTCATGAGTATTCTCAGGGGACAAATTAGTTGGAAAGCCTTAGTTAAATGGGTTTATGCACCTTCATTTTAAACTGTCTTCAGGATAAATCTTGATGGTAAAGGTATCATGTTCCTGGGAAACATGACATCCAATAATTAATAATTTCCTTTATTAAGAATTTAGTTATTATTATCCATCATATTTCATCTATGATATTATCTTTGGGTTTATTTCAATCTCAATTTATTGATTAAATGTCATGTGTTTTTAGTTATTTACATTTCCATATTGATTATGCCTTATCCAGTTATGATATTCATGGTATTGATTAAATGGTGTTTGTTTTCAATTATATACCTTGCTATATTGATTATGCAAGTAAAATTATTTAAACGGCATACATGTTTAGTTATTTACCATTCCATTTGATTATGCTCATTAATTTGTGATAGCTTCTAATGTACTTAACCATTATTGAGAATTTGAGGTCACTCTTATTTTTTTCATTTCCTAGTAATCCATGAAGTGTACTATGAAAGATATGCAAGAATATTCTAGAGGTAATAATGATATTCTAAAAAAATTAGGTTTTAATTTTTTTTATTCAAATGTAATATGGGAATCATGTATGTATATAGATTACTAATACTACTAAACTATTCGGTCCTTCGATATGGGATTCCTTGTATCTTATGTCAATGTATTAAAGAAAACACCGGTCCCAAGATATTGGGGTTGGGATTGCTACAATTGGTATCATATAAATTTTAGTAGAAACCTTGAGAACTAGATTTGGGATAACCTAGATTTGGGAATATAACCCTATGATAAACTTTTAAGATAAGTATAGGAATATCCTAATGTTTTTTTGAGGAAGATATTAAGTGGTTTTTTTCTAGCAATACATCCTTAGCTAGATACTATAAGTGTACATGGTTCAAGCATAGAGGTGCCTATGGGTAATAACTCTGAAAAGGGAACATTTTTCTTGACCCAATCATCACCCAATACATGACTATAGGCCTTACTATTCACCTGATTTGACACTCTCGGGGGATATTCTTAGGATAATTCACATTTTATTTAAAAATAATAATAATGGATTTGAATAGATGATTACAATGAATGGCCTAGTTCAAAACTAAGGTATCTTACATTGAAAATAATGTGTCATAATTTATAGATCTTATAAATGATTATATGGTTTTCTCACTATGATTATTATTTCTCACAGTATAATTTTTAGTTTTATTCAATGGCTAGAACCCAAAGGAATCATGTTAACATTTAACATAATGTAAAATGTGGTGACTATGAGAAATAAAATGGGATGATGATAAGAGTGAAATATATTGTGATTATGCCTAATCAGTTATCCTGAAATATTATTAACAACCTATACATTAACCAACTCTTAGAATCACAAAAAAAAATAGAAGGATAGATGTTTTTAAGAACTTGAGTGGTGGATACTATGGAGGAAAGAAGGCTCAATTTCCATCATGTTAGAAATATGGAAAGAGTCACCCAGAAAAGTGACTCGAATGAATGGTAAAATTATTTATGTGTGTAAAATAAGGGAATAAAGAAAATAAATACTGAGGAAAAAATAAAGAGTATGAAGGAATGAAGTAAATCTCATCCTAAAGATCCATTTATAGTTCGTTGTCTTAAATGTAGGGATCCTAGGAATTATCTGAATCAATTCCATCTTCTAAAGGTTAAACCCTATACTAGGAAGGACATATGTTGAAATAAAATGGATGAAGTATTTAAGAATTGGGATTCAAAAAATAAAATTTTAGAAGTATCTTTAGCAATGATATTTGGGTTATAAGAATCAGGAAACATTTAAGGTTTGTGTTGAAATTTAGAAGCATATGTGTATTCATTAATATCAAAGTTATGGATACCATAATGGTTTATTATTTTAAGGTTTATCATAATTTTAATGTCTTAAACACCATTTTTAGGTTTTATGTGATGGGATTATACCAGGACTAAGGACATTTTGGATAAATTTATGGAAAGTAAATGTTTTAGTGGAAAATTTATTTAAGGAATAATGCCTTTACATTTTATAAACATAATTTTAAAGGTATTGGTAGCCTTTAGGGTTAATATGATTATTAATGACATTGTAATAATAGTAAAATAATATTATTAGACTTTTTGAAAAAACTTTATTATAAACTGTAGTAAAAAGGTTATTTAATGATTAATTTTATTTCAAGGATGTCCATAATATTTTTTTGGGAATTTTATAGTAATTATATTAATATAGATTTAGAAAAAGTACAACTCACATGTTGGGTGACATACCATCATGTATGGAAATGTTGTGGGGATTGAACCTGCAACCGAAGGACAATAAGGGTTTATCACCTACCATTAAACTATGTGATGTCCTAATTAATATGTCATTAATTTAAGTTTAATTATTTCATAAATAAATATTAATGATCATATAGTGTAATTACTATTGAGGTTTATAGATTAATTTACTATATTGGATAATTTTTTTAGCTATAGTATATTTGGAAAATAGTTAGAGACAAACAGAAATACTTTTCATTTTCTATGGAACTTACGATCCGTTAAAAGTGAATTTTAGTGCTTCGGGCATAAAAAATTAATTTTTGGATATTAATTTCATAGATTAAGTGATGAATTGAAAATATATAAAATCACAACCATGGGATGAAATTGTTATTACGAAATATAAATATATCAATTAAGTATATATCCTTATATTCTTATACAATAAAATAATTCCTTAACTCTAGGAAAAAGGTATTAAAACAAAATATTATCCTAAAAATATAATTTATATTGAACTGATGGTCTTTTAAATCATCACAAATTTATTTTTTGAGGCCCTTAACTTTCCATTGATCATTCACCTTCTTGTGATCAATTTCCACTATCATTCTCTATAATTACTTATGTATTTCTTCTATGTCTATATCTTCACCTGTTGCCAATGTTATCCTACTTAGAAACCTACTGATGTGACCTTTGTATTCCCATTTATCCCTTATTAATAGGGTGTTTTATTAACCCTATTATGATTTGGGTTTTTCAATAAAGGTATTTTTAAATTTCAAACCCTTGATTTTTTAGATCAAATTTAAATTGTGAGAATGTAATTTATTTAAGGTGGGGATAATGTAACACCGGGAAATTCTAAAAGAAGAAAATTGTATTTGATAGCCTGTATGACATATAAAACCAAAATTATAAGAGAATATAACACCTAAAAACTTTACAATATATTTATTTTATAATAAATTTAATTTCTTTTATAACTTATGATATATGCAGCAGCAGGTTTAACAAAAATGTGATACTTTATTAAAATATTATTTAAACATGGCCATTATAAATTAGTCATTAAGCTAGCAGGTATAAATAGTATTAAATAAATTATGAAAAATAAATATTTTATATATGTTCATGGGTTATATATTTATTATAAATAATCATCATCATCATTTTAAAGTGAAAGAATTATTTTCTGAAAAACTATATTTTTTAAGAAAAACAGTTTATTCACATATTGTGCACGTAATTTAAAATTAATTTTTAAGAATTTTAGAAAATTTATTTGGAAAAATAAAATTCATTTTTTAAATAAATATATCAAAATTATATTAGGTTAAATTTTTTATATTTTTTTGGAATATTTCATTTTTTTGATATATAGTGAAAAATACTGAATTTTAATTGAAAACTGCATTTTTGTTTAAATAATTTATAATGATAAATTATATTTTAATTAGTTTTAAAGAAAAATTTGTTAAAATTAAAATAAATTAATTTAATTTAGGTCCTTTTAATAATTTTTATATTTAATTTTTATATAAAAACTTTGTAAAGTTTTGAACATTTTCTCTTTGAAACCCCGCTTTCCCATCACGTCTCTAGGATTAATTTTAAATAAAAATTTTCTAATTATTTAAATTGATTTTATAAAAATTATTTAAATATTTGGAATAAGAATAATATATATTTTATAATAATTTCAACATAACTTTCAACCAAAATGAATATTAAAAACAATAAAAATTAATTATTGTGGTTAAGGTAAAAATTATTTTACCAGGAGTTAAACAAAAAATATAAGGTCTAAAATGACAAAAAGTGTCTAAAATATATCTTATGGCCATATTTAGACCTTATCTATTCTATTTTTTAGAATAGACCATTTTTTAGGCCTTATCATGATAAAAAACATTAGTATGACTGAATCTTTTCAAAAAATTACAAGTGTGCCACTCACCTCACTTATAAAAGGTCACCCCCAATCCTCTCTTATTAAAACATTAAAACCATTTTTAATCATATAATACCTTCCCAAATCACTTATAAACTTACTTTATCTCATCCTTAAAGCCTTGGTGTGGGCATGAAACCACTTATGAAAACCTTTACTACAAACCTAAGGGGGATACCCGAAGAAGAGGCGTCGTTCATTAACAAGCATTTTTATTTTATTTCTTACTCAACCTCCATAAATTCTTATTAAACCATAACATAAGTATCTTCTATATAATAATATGTTTTTATGTTAAGTTAATTATCTATAACCACCTCCACTTCCATCAAATGGGTTACGAAATCATCGTTCATGTGTACGACAAACTATCATCTCGTGAACCGATGTCATTCATTTTTTCATGACCACATCTCGTGGTTGGGGTATGATGATGGGTATAAAGTTTATATATGATAATTATAACATAATTATACCTATATAGTTATTATATCATATATACCTTTTTACATTCTATTCTGTAGGGGATTCAGTAACGTCGCTCATGTGTATGGTGGACTACTGCCATGTAAAGCAATGTGATTCATTTTTAACTGATGCTTTACATGGAGGTTAATAAGGATTAAGTTAATTAATATATTTTTTATATATGAAATAAATTTTATATTCATGACATATTTATCATTATTAAAATATAATATATCGTTTTATTTCTTACACTTTAATATAATAATGGCGCTCATGTACATCTAGACTATCGCCTTCACAAAGTAATGTGACTCTCTTTTCATAACCACACCACATAGATGATATATATATATAAGTATATTTTAAGAAATAATGTGCTATTTATGATATTATTATCATTATTTAAATACAAAATATCACTTATCTCCTTTCTATGATTATCATTGAAAAATTGAAACGTTACTCGTGTTTGTGCATGGTCTACTATCTCCATGATTGTAATGTGGTTCCTTTTTCATGAAACAATTTCATGATTCATATTAAAATTATAATTTATATAAAAATATTATAATTATTTCATAACTATTATTCTATATATATTTAAATAATCACCTCTTAGACTAGTAGTCACCTTCTGAAGTTATTTTTGACACATAAGTCAAATATCGTCATCACATCTGATGTGAACTTAAATTGATTAAGTAATGTCACATACATGAATAATTTTAAAGAAAATTTTCATTTAATTTCTATTATTTCTTTTTTTGGGGTTTCCTAGTCATTTTAGGAGAAAAGGGTGGTTTCTTCAAGATGTGGACCACACCATGGGCCCATTTCCATATTTAAAAACAAAATTTGTTTCTTTTATAACTCCTTTGTTTTTAAACATTTTTCACCCATTACACTTCTCACTTGGAATAACCTTACCTATTAAAACCAACATATCAATTTAGACCCCTTAGAAACTCGTAATCATCGTGGATTAGGGAGAATTTATTCAAGGTTTCTCAAATCTTCCAGATTTGAAAAGGGAATTTATTTCTTTCATAAATCATTCATTTTTACTCTTTCTCCCCCATTTCAGACCCCAATTGACCTCCTTAGACTTATTCAAACCTCCCTTTCAATTTTTTCTGATTGGAAATTCAACTATTGATGTATTTGGGGTGATTTCTTAAAATTTTCACAAGTGAGTTTCCTTCTTAGTTCCTTAAATATCCTTAAGGTTTCTCCCACTTTTCTTGAAGCTCCAAATGTTCAGAAGCTAAGGATTCATAGATAGGGTTTTTTTATATTTTTTTGGTCCAATATTACAGTTTTGGGTTTGTTTTAACTCCATTTTGGTGTGGTGGTGGTGCGATTGAAGTTTCAAACAAGGATTTGAGGGTTTTGACACATTTGGTAGGTGACTCCATGTGTAAACATTGTATAATGAGTTATCTTGCTAGAATTATATTTTTAGCATGTTCTTATTTCATTGTGTTTGGTGAAAAAACTATTTTGGGTAGCATTTGTTAAGTGATTGATTTCAAAATTCCATTTTTGTGTGAAAATGGGTGTTTTCCATGTGCAATCCATGTTTCACCAATTGGGGTTATTCAAAAATTCATGGAATGGTTTTATTAAAATGTTTTAGTGATTCCAATTATGGTTTGGTGTATTATTGGTATGAATTTGGTTTTAAAATAGTGTTTTTAAGTGGATTTTATGTGAAAAATGTTGTTGTACTTTTTGAAATTGTTTTATGGAAATTTTAAGTGTTTATTTGAGTTATACGAATGGTGAAAGGCGTGTTTAGATACTATTTTGAGTGTGTATGACCATAACTGGTTTTTTATATGTAAATGACATTTTATATCATGTGGAACTTGTTTGATCACAAAGAGGTAAACCCAGGTATCTTGGTGGGCAGACATGTACTAGTATGCTAGTGATCCGGAGTTGTTTTGTCCCTATTTCACTTAGAAAATTTGACATTGATAACACTAAAAAACTATAAGGATGATGATTGGGGTCCACAAGGTTTTGGGTATATTCCTTACTATTTTATCTTTTATGATAATGGATATTTGATTTGATTACTTTTACACAGAGATACTAGGTACCTGGGGCCCAGAGTTAACTAGTTCCTAGGGGTGTTCCCATGACTAGTGCTCATTAACTATTCATTATTTACCATTAGATTATGGAGTGTTTGGATAGAAAATTAAGTTTCTTATATTTTTTATTTAAATGTATTCATTCTTTAATGTTAACCCTTGAAAATTGTTTTCTATTAAAATTTTCACTTCAGAAATTGTTGCTACCATTCGTTGTTTGAAAAAACTTGTAAGATTTTTATCTTATAATGATTGTCACATAGAATATTTGGGTGGTATCATATTAGGATTATGCTCAAACCCTACTTACACCTTTGGGTGTAAGTAGACTTGATCATGTTTGATTCAGGTAAGGGAAAGGCCTTTGGAGATGGCGGCTCAGGTTGTTAGTTTCCTTCCATGGTGTCATGTTGTGGAGATGACTCGAGGGTGATGACCTCTTATCATGTGGTGGTCCTTGGGCTGTTTTTTCTGATACTTTTGTATCTTTGGACCTCTTGTTTCATGTTCAAAACCTTCTATTCAGTTCTGTATTTTATTTAAGGATTTTTTGGTTGGTAATTTTCAGATTCAATGTACTTATTGTTATTAGTTTTATTAGGTATCCTAACTCAGGTAAACCATTCCCAAACCATTGTTTATCATACCTGGGCACTTGTTCCAGCCTGTGGGGATAGGGAACTCCCTTTGGTACATTCCATAGACCGGGTCAGGTGCCAATTTTAATGGTGACCATATTCGGTTCATGATAAAATGGTATCAAAGGAGATTTATCTTTTTGGGTCATATTATGATTTTGGGGTGAGACTGGTTAGACATGAGTTGGGACTGTCAGGGCTCAATGTTTTGGTTATGAGCAGGGTTCCTGGCCAGTACCTCTCGTGAAAAACCCTGAGTCACCATGGGATGTTGGGATTGTTTTTTTGACTTCTCTTCGAGGTGGGGTGTGTGGGTTGCAGACTACACGTAGACATCGGGTGGCAGTGAAATGGTTGTTTATTTCATTATTATGATGAATTTTACCTATTTATATTTGATGTAATTGCTCAAATTTTTCAGAATTGTTTTATTAATGATTTATTTTGTGATTTTTTCCTTGTGTAGTAACATGAATCCCCAGAAAGCTCCCATGCACCCATTGGAGGATGCCAGAGAGAATTATCCCACACTTATTGATCAATGGATGGTAGAAGTTGTGGTCAGGGATATCCAAACCCTAGGATAGGTAGTAGATCTTACTCCTTCTCTATCTAGGGAAGAAGAGTTTGGTCATAGTAATAAAAAACCTAGTAGTTTCTAAAGATCAATCCTCCTATTTGTTGAGGTAGCACGGAACCCCAGGAAGTAGAGGAGATGATTGAGAAGATCTAGAAAATGTTTGAGTTTATTAACACAACCAAGGAGTTTAGGGTAAAGTGTGCCTTTTTTTGTTAGAGGGTCCTGGCCGCAGGTGGTGATAATCAATGCTTCAAGATAGGAAGCATGAACAGATGAGCTGGAAGGACTTTAAGGTTTCCATCAACGACCAGTACTCCCCTCAAGTCTTGGAATATGCTAAATCCTGGGAGTTTATGGATTTGGTTCAGGGGGTTCTTTCAGTGATGGAGTATGCTAACCCTTTTGTTGATCTGTTCTGGTGTGCTCCTGAAATGGTATCCAATGAGCAGATGAAGTCTCATAAGTTAGAGAGGGGTTTGCGGCCAGAGATTTATTCTCAGGTCTTCTTGTTCAAGTTGAAGACTTATGCCGAGGAGGTTGATTGGTCTTGTATGGAAGATATGGACTGCAAGGGGGGTCTGGTTTCTTTGGAGCAGTGTCAGTGATGGGCAGTGGAAATTCTTCTGAGAAGAAAATGAAGCGAGATGAGTAGGGGAATAAGGGAGGTGATAGTTCAGTCTAACCTTCCATGTAGTTTTCCTTAGCAGAGTCTGATACAAGGTCTGTTGACTTCCACCAATGTGGGAGTCCAGGGAACACCTAAACAACATGCACATCTCCTATAAAGCCCTATTATCTGTGTGGAGGTATGGTAAACTTTTAGTGTTTTGTAGGATGGTGCGTCCACTCCAAAGTGGGGCATGATCAGTGTCTTTTAGGTGGGTGTCATCTCAGTTAGATTCATTGAGGATGGGGGGATCTCGGTTTGTTTGTCATGGTAGTAGGGTTGGATCATCTTCTGAGTAGATCTATTTTATGGAAGATATACAGGCGATTGTTTTTTCTCAAGCATATAGTAGGCATCTTCATGTAGTGGAGAAGGCACCGGTAAGATAGAATGTAGGGCCTTCGACATTTTGAGGTACCGTCTTGATTGCATCTTCTATAGCTACTGCTCTTTTTGATACTGGTGATTCTATTTCATTTATCTCTTCCCGTTTTGTGAGAACACTGAATTTTCCAACTAAGTTCTTATTCTTTTTGATAGATTTAGTGACTCCACTGGGTAAGAAAAAGCAGGGTGTCAGGTTCTTATCGTGTGCACTTACTATGTCTGGGGTAGAGATGGAGTGGGACCTCTTGGTCTTTGATGTGGATCTTTTTTTGTAATCCTCAACATGGATTGGTTAGTACACTTTTAGGAACACATAAATTGCTATAGGTGGTGAGTGAGTTTCATGGCACCTGATGGCAGCCCTCAGTTTTTTCATGTGTAATGAGATCCTCAGTCGACTAGTGCAGGACCTCCACTCCCAAAGTTCAAAAATATTGTCTTCCAATTTTCATCACTCCGGCTAGAGGATTATGGTCATGCTCTTGATAGTAGGTTACCCCATGTATTGGATGAGTTCCTGAAGGTATTTCCAACTGATTTTTCAAGCTTTCCCCCGGAGTGGGATGTGAAGTTCTTCATCGATTTGGCACCAAGAAAAAAGATGATATCTCTTCCCTCATTTCATATGGACCCTATCAAGTTGAGGGAATTAAAGATACAACTATAAGATTTAAAATCCAAAGGATTCATTCGCCTGAGCATCTCTCCTTGGGCTGCTCCTATAATGTTTGCAAAGAAGGCTGATGTATCCATCCGGTGGTGTATTGATTACCGAAAGCTGAAAAAAGTAACCATCAAGAACAAATATCCTTTGCCCCTAATAGATGACTTGTTTGATCATTTAAAGGGGAAAAGTGGTTTTATAAAATATACTTGTGTTCATATTACCACCAAATTAGGGTAAAAGAGTCAGATATCCCAAAGACAACCTTCTGATGTAGGTAATGCCACTTTGAGTAATTTTTCATGCCCTTCGGATTGACCAATACTCTAGTGGTATTTATGGAACTCATGAATACAGTATTCCACTGGTATATTGAATCTTTTGTAGTGGTATTCATGGATGATATTCTAGTTTACTCTGGATATGAGGATGAGCATGACCATAATTTTTGGACCATGTTGGGAACTTTTTGGGATCACATCCTTTATGAAAAGTTTTCCTAGTGCGCTTTCTAGATTAGGTAGGTGAAGTTTCTAGGGAATGTGATCTTAGAGTAGGGAGTTTTAGTAGATCCCGAGAAGATCAGTTCAGTGATTTCACAGAAGCATTCGAAGAATGTGTCTAAGATCAGGAGTTTCCTTGGCTTGGAAAGATACTACAGGCGGTTTGTTTGGGATTTCTCTCAGCTTGCTTCACCTATGACCGTGCTCAACCATAAGGGGGTGAATTTTGTTTGTGACCCAAAATATTAGGCATCTTTCGAGGATATGAAGCGACGGTTGACTACCACCCCCATGTTGATCTTTCCAAAATCTAGAAAGGTCTATGTGGTGTATTGTGATTGTTCTACCTATGAGGTGGCACATATACACGTACTGGGGCAAACAAAATGGTCTAACATGTAGTGCCCTTTTTTCTTTTGTCGTTAGGTTAGAACTACCACCTTGGTTAAGGATTCACGTCAGGTTCACCATTTTTTTCTGCATCCGATGTGGCGCGTTTACGGGCGGTGTGGAAATGGTTCGATGAGGATCATCACCCATCCCTTTTTCTATAGAGATGGGTTCTCTTCGAATTTACCATTCCTTTGTTTCGACCCGTTTAGTGTCATTGTCCTTTAAAAAAGGTCAAATTAACCCTGCAGGAATTGTTGCTCCCAACGGGCGATTTCATAGGGTTCAAGAACTCCTGAAATCAGTCCTTCTCGGATATAACTTCCTTGTATGGTCTCCAAGGGGTTTATTCGCGGATCCAAGAATGACCAATGGCCCTAGTATCCATGATTCATGGACCTTATTTCCAAATTCAGGTGCTCGTTTCCGGATGATTTGGCCAACGATACTTAAGGACTACATTGGCCAAGGGGATGGGAGGTCAGGCTCAACGCACCCTTCCGGGGGAGGATTGTTTCCTATTCTGGAACTCTACTATAGATTTATGTCATGTTCATGTGTTCATGAATCCTTGGTTCATTCTCAAAGTGTAGGTCCATGGGATACCCTTGGTTTGCAAGATCATCATAAGAAAGCATATATTTGATGCTATGGAGGTGATGCTGACTTGATCCATATTATAAGGCACACTGGAGTTTATCGTTATCCATGGGGGACGAAATAAGACATTATGTTGGAATCAATCCCACAAGGAGGGATTCCTACATATCCTCGGGAGAGGAATCAGAACCCACATAGTTCAGGTGGTGTGGGGCTTATGCATGTGAGCTTCCCATTTGATGGGACATGATCGGGTGGACCCTTTATGAATGGGAACCCTTTTGAGCTCAAGCCTTCTGGTAGGCATCCTATGTATCCTAATTTGGTTAGTAATAAGAGTTATAATATTTCAAAAGGGTTGGTACTTACACATAAAAGGTACCTATTTTATAGACATTATTGGGTAGACCTTTTTGGATGGGCACCCTTTTGAGACTGGGACTTCTGGTAGGCATCCAACGTATCCTGTTTTGATCAGGAATCAGAGTTCTCATAGTTCATATTCATGTGGATGTTGTAATCCTCACAAACCTTTAAGCTCATGTGAGTTATGCTCAGTGTGATAAACAAGAGGTTGTAAAAGATTCAACAATGCACATGCCTCCTTTCCTATTGGTGGGGGAGTGAGAGCCCACGACGGAAGATGCCAGGGTGACTGTGGGTGAGGGATCAGAGCAACAAACCCTTTAATATGATATTAAATTAAAGGTTATGCGACCCTGCCTCAGAAAATTGGAGACTTAACTCAGTGGGAGGGCCCCGAAGCACGTTCTGGGAAGGGTATGAGTTTCTTCCTCATCAAAGGGGGGACCGAACATAACCCCTTTGACTGATCAATATTCCTCTCTGAATGGTAAAGAAAGTCATCACCCTTAATCCCTAGAATGGGTAGTTTCACTTCAGTATCCCAAGGTTGTACTCTGGGTTACTGTGGGAATGTATCCTCACAGTCATTCTCAAATCCCACACCATTGTGGGGAGGGCCTTCATGAATCCTCTTATTGTGGCTATATAGACTCACTGGGATACACTAATGCACCCGATGGTCTGATCATATGCATCTGGTGGATTTAGAGGATGCTTTGGACAAATGCTGGAGGACTAGTTAGTGAAGGGATCATGGAGGACTGGATGGTAGTGGAGGGGTGAGGTTGGAACCGGAAGGAACAATACTCAAAAAAACCCCATTTCGTGTAATGACTTTTTATGCAGGGTGGGGGAGACTCTGCATAACATAGTGGTATGTGGGAAGAGAAGACTTCCACGTACCACTGCGGTATGTGGTCATGGGTATAGGAAACCGCGTACCATTGTGGTATGTGGCCCATCACACTTATTTGGGTTCCATCTGCGTACTAAGGTAGTATGTGGTGCCAGGTGTAGTCCACATAGCGGTACACTACGCGGAGCACCATATTGAAGGGGGTCTGGGGGATCATCGTTTGCGAGGAGTTAATTCGTGAGAAGAATTTGATTAATGGTTCAATAGTTAGGTATGTGGTTCTACTATTATTATTCAATTCCCTTATTTTATGGTTCGTGACCACTTGTACCTACGGAGGGAGTGGTTCGCAGTTCGGGATTTGCCGATGAAACAAGACATAAGCCAAAGTGCAACCTCTATGTCTCCCTCAATCTTTCTTCATCCTTCCTTTTCTCTTTCTGTCTCCCTCTATGTGTCTTTCGTACTTCTATTGTGCTCCTTTTATATAGCATCGAAGCAATCGTATCTATTGGGCACACGACATAATTTGCAGAGGCCCATTGAAGCAATGTCCGGACCCATGGAAGATTTGATCAACCAAGGTTTTTGGAGGCTTTGTTTTGCGATAAAGGTTTGTAGAACCCTTCTAATTCACTTCATCTGCAAACTGATGAGTTCTCGGCACATTACACAGACATTCCTCATGTATACCAATCCATCGGCAACACAGTTCATGGTTTTCCTTGCTTGATGTTCATCACCTCATGGGCCAAAGGTTTGCGGATCGTATAGTATACCTGGTGGTTTGCGATCTAGCTGGTCTGTGTACCTTTCTGGGTGATGGTACACGGGCCACATGAAATTATTTGAAAACTTTAATTCCTTCAAGTTTCTTCTAAATATTTCAACTCAATTTGAGTCTATTCACCTTGCTAGACTTGCAGGAGTACTTGTTTCCTTCTATAAAGAGTTCATGGGGGTATTTCTTACCTTGGAGAAATTTTTAGGACCCTAAAAATTCCCCCCATCAGAATGGTGTTTGTTTGGAACAAAAGGGGGACTATTCTGATGTAGAAGGGATCTTGAACCGAAATGGTTCACGGTAGAATAGATAGATCCAGTAGAAGGGGACCACACCTATATATAGGGGCCCATGTCATTTTTATTTTACTGTTTCTCATGGTGAAAAGTAATATTTATTTCCCTAACTTCCTTTGATCTCCTTTACCATGGTCCATGTGAAAATTCCATTGGTGAACTACTCTGTACGTTCTGTGAACCGATTTCCTCACCATTTATCCATCCGCGTACCATATTTTGGATTCTGCAAATGGGAATGTAGAATTTTATGACTTAAAATCCATATTCCACATGGGATATTGTGACGTGGATGGCTTGTCTGCATACCGCGCTTGGATCGGTGAACCATACTTTAAGAATATTAACAATATGAACTTAAACTTTAACTCTCCAATAAGAAATACAAAATTAATCAAGGCCTAGGTTCGTGGTATCCCCTTTCCGCAAACCTTTATGTTCTCCATCCAAAGATCCATGGGCCAACACCTCATAGATGTTTTGCGTACCATGGTTTCACGTGGTAGAATGCGACTATGTACATTAGTTGTAGATGGGGTTACTTCTATGTATTATGTAATACATGGGATGTGGCTACTGCATACCATTTATGGAATCTATACACGGAACATTATGTGGACATATTTTGAGTCCTTTAACCACTCTTCCATAGACTTTATCCAATAATGTTTTTTATCGGACTGATTTTTCATCAGCTTCTGGATCTTCTTGTGCAGGCTACAATGGCTGGTTCACAAGTTTCTACTGACGTCGCTGCTTCTTCTGAGACTACTATTGTTTCCCCTCTTTCTACTGTTGATGAAAAATCGAAGGATATGGAGGATTTGGTTGATCAAAAAACTCTGGTCATTCCATTTCACCAATCCCTTGTGAATATTCACACAATAGGTCTGTACCTGGTCTCAAACATGCTTCCTTCTTATAGGTTTGGCCTTTTGTCTGACATAGTGATCCCGGCATCAAACCCAATTGATCATCCCAATTCATGGATAATTAATACTTCTATTATGAAGGTTTTTATTTCTTCCAAGGGGAGTTCCATTCTGAGAGATACTACCTTCGGTCATTTTTTTCACTACGCACTTCAAACCTTAGCGGGGGTGTAGCAGAAGCCTAATTAAACGGCCCACCATAGCATCGCAAGGAAGGCTATAGTGAAGGAGCAGCACGGTTTGTCATCTCGATAGGACCATTATCTTGGTGGCTCATTTGTCTTGGACTGGGGGTGTCCCTTTTGGGATCTCTATATTTTTGAAGAATTCTAAGCCAAGCTATAGGTTGTGGGATTGTATGAGGTCGCTTGAGTTTCTCAAACAAACACCCATCATCCTACTACCCTTATTTCATAGCTCTTAAGCAGGTGGAGTCCTGGTACCAACACCTTCCATCTGACCCATGGGAAGGTTCACATCAGCCTTTGGGACATCCGGCTGATTTCAAGAGTCCCTATCATTGGAGACATGTATGATCAATTTCTTCCTTCCTCCACTATTTAGGATGATGAGGACAGAACCCCCATTTGGCCAGAAAACTCATCATCCGAGAAAAGATGGTTCTGAAGGAAATTGATCCCTATCTGAAGCAGGACATTCCATTTGACAACTGGTTTGGTGATTTTTTTAAGTATACTGGTCTCGAGCCCAATCTACAGAGACCTAGGGCTTGTCCCGCCAAAGCCACCCAAAAGTGAGCGGGTACTTACCGGCCCACCTTAGAAGAGGGGTATTTTCAAAAATAGGAATGGGGGATCATCCCTAACGTCGATCAGTTATTTTTATTGGTGGATTTCTTGGCCATGTTCCTAATCTGGTGTCTCCTACTAGTGTAGGAATCTGGTGGTGTAAGAGCCTCATCCTTTTTCATGGATTCTCAATTGGCCGCAGGCAAATGCATCAATTTTTCTATCCCCATGTTGGCCAAGATACACCGCATGTTGGGCCGAATCAACAAAGGGGGGTCACCCTATTGGATGTTTGGCCCTTTTTAAATTATTTTGGGCTAGATGGTAGCCCACATAGGGGGTGATTCCTTTATCAATGCCCTTTGTATTCCACATTCTACCCTCAGAACATACCTTAATAGCACCCGTAGGGTCATGCCAGCGGCTTGGGATTCACAAGATAAGAAAGAGAAGCAAACTGAAAAGAATGAGCAGGACTTAATGGCCTGTCACATTGTTTTCGAACATTTCTCTTACCACCCTTATGACTCCCCCACTGGTACTTTACAAATAATTCATCTAAAGACTTCATCAGCCGAGGTTACTTATTTTCTCTATGATAAGGTGCATGTTTTCCCGTATCAGAGGGGAATTTATTTGAGAGGGCTATGCACCCTGAAAATTTAGTCGACAATTCAATTTCATTCAGAAGATGTTCCCTCCTGCTCTTAACAATGCTCTCTAAAAGAAACATCTAATGATATCTCACCAATTATGGCTAATGTTCACCTGGTAAGACACCTAGATCTAGGCTAGACTTCTGGATTCTGAGAATTTTTTACCCCTCACTTGCACGTGAGTAACTTTGTAATAAAAATACATTTGAAATGTGGAATTCGATAAGAGGCATTGTTGTTTGAAAGAAGACTGATGGTTGCTGAAATATGCAATAATAGAGACTCCAGGAGTTCATCCCTAGGTTTTGGTTAATTTATCAAATAATTATAAACTAATCCATAGAAAATGTCTCAAGATCAATTCATAGTTATTTATTCATAAGTAATTAATATATGTGAAACATTTGATGATGTGGTATAAAAATATATAACGTTTTATTAAAAAAAATTGGTAATCATGTCACCATTAATATACTTTAGTAGTGAGGTTATTTATATCAATAAAGATTTTAGTTATAGTTTTTCGCATGTAACAGTGACAAATATTTGTGAAAGTTTGAATATAAATAGATGTTTATATATATATATATATATTATTTATTAAATGTAGTTGGGATAAGAGTCATCTTCCTTCAGCAACTCTGTTATTTAGTTATAATACACTTACTAAATGAATCTATTATATAATTGGATGACTCGATCGCCTACTCAATGGCGTGGCGTGCTCAATTTTATTCTTATTTGACTACTAGGTGAAGTTGAAAGGGATAGGGAGAGTGAGAGATTATATCTTTATAGTATCTATTCTCGATAACTTATCTACATTGATCCATAAATTGTTTCTCTTCATACTAAGACCAAGATATTGTAATAGATCAACTAAACTAGTCAGTACTTTTCTTAATTATAATATTTAAAACATATCAAATATCTCAAAAAACATGTTAGAAATCTAAAATGTTGATTGATTTTGAGATCATCATCTAATGTATGATTGAAATTTCATGATTTATTTTGTTTGTATCTGATTATTTAATTTTTAATAATTGAATGATCTTGAGATGACCAAACAAAGTATGATTGAAATTGAATATCATTTTTTCGGTTATATAATTTGTAATAATTGCATTTGTGTTTTCCTCATTGATGAAATGTGTGTCATCCCTCTCTAAGTATGTAAGGACCAGTGTGTCTTAAAAAATGTTATGTATCTCAAACCCCTAGACCCCTCACTTGAATGTGAGTAACATTAAAATAAAAGGGCATTCGATAATAATTGTTGTTGTTTGAAGATGGATTTTTACACCATGTCTGAGAGAAGACTGATGGTTGTTGAAATATGAGATAATAGAGGTGTTAGGATTCCCCCCTATGTTTTGGTTGGTTTATCAAATAATGATAAACCAATCAATAGAAATTTTAACGATCAAGTCAATTATTTAATCATAACCAATATAAAAAAAATTAAAATTTCATGAATTAGTATATAATATTTTATTAATTATTTTTTTCTAAGTAATCATGGTCGCACAAATATATCTCAATAGTGAGGTAATTTATACCGAGCAGGGTTATAGAAATAGTTTTCCACCTGCAAGAGTGGAAAATCTTCGTGATTGTGTGACATTGGATGAAGATCGCAAGAAGATTCATAGTCAGTTAATAATGAGGGTTGATCAATCAATTACATATCGATATCTTCAATATCATTAATGTTTATGGAACACTAAGTATCCTTTAGTCGATGATGAGGATTGAATGGATACATCATTGTTATTAAGGAAACAATGTATTAATGATCTAATGTAATTATATGTGGTGATTTCTGATATTGATGTTGTGCAACCTACTACTATAGAACCATGTTTCATGAGCTCTGTAGAAGTTGGTCCTTAACAACACTCTCATTCATTGCATGATCATATGACTCATGTGATAGAAACAAATTATGAAGAAGATGATCGGAATTTGGAAGGAAATGTAGGGGACATCCCTATGTGCACTCCTGATGTAATGAATGATGGTTTATCTGATGAGGAAGTATCTGGTGGGGAATCAGAAGATGATACGGGTGAGGGTGATGTGGGGAATAAAACTGTTGAGGTTTGTCTGATAGATAGGCATCCACCAGTTAGTGGTAATCATCCTACACTATTGACTTCCTTAGTCGAAGTAATTTCATGTGCATAGCATTTTGATTGGGATTTCATTACACCAGATATTGAATTCCCTGGTATTATAGGGAATAGATCCGCATCAACTGATAACACCATATATGTCAGAAAGGAGTTTGAAAGTAAAGTTTCTTTGAAAAATGTAATAAAACAATACCACATAGAGCAGAATTTTACATTTGTGGTTGATGATCTGAATAAGGAAAAATATCTCATTTGATGTGACAAATATGGGTAAGAATATAAATTCTAAATGAGGGCAATATATGATAAATTTTTTCATGTTGGAAGATAATCAAATTAGAAGGCTCACATACTTGTGTACATCCAAGATTGTCACAGGATCGCTCTTCACTTGATACATAGTTTATATCAACTTTTATTGTAGATATTATATGAATGTGTCAAGACGTTCATGTGTCCCTTGTTTAGGAATGAATACAATATTGGTTTAAATATAAGATATCCTATGATAAAACTTGAAATGAAAAACAAAATGCAATTATGAAAGTTTATGGTGATTGGGATGAATCATATGCAATGTTGTCACAGATTATGGGATTGTTTTCTCACGACAATCAGATTATTTGTAATTTAGGCACTATTGAATATGCCTCCCTAGATCACTGAGTTGATCGGTCAAAGGTGAAGTTCAATAGGATGTTTTGGGCATTTGGGTCATATATCGATGTATTCCGTATTGTAAATAGATCATTTAAGTCGATGGAACTTTTCTTTATGGAAATTATATAGGTAATATACTTATTTCTACCACATAGGATGGTAATCGTGATCCTCTACCACTTACATTCCCTAATGTTTAAAAGGAGAATTTTTAATCATGGAGTTGGTTTTTGACATGTATATGCATTCAGGTCACACAAAACCAGAGTGTGTGTCTAATATCTGATCACCATCGAGTGATTATAGAGGTTGTTAATAGTGATGGGGTTTCAGGGATAGAACTAAATGTTTATCATTGATATTTAATTAGACATATTATCAGTAATGTGCATAAGCATTTCAGAGATGAGTTAATAAAGAAGGTGATTATCAAGTTAGGTATGTTTTTCTGAGTTTTTTTTTTGAAAAGAAAATTTAATATCCTTTTAAATAAAATATTCTCTTATGGTTTAAACATAAGATCCCCAACAAGAAGGGTATGATCAAAATCATGAAAAAAATTGAGGAGCTAATCAAGATGTGTATGATTATATGATGCAGATTTCAAAGGGAAAATGGTCATTAGCATTTGATGGTAGTAGGAGATATGGTCATATGACCACTAATATAGTGGAGTGTATGAATGGGGTCATCAAGGGAATATGAAAATTGCTGATCATGTGGTTAGTACAGGATAAATTTTATAGATGTGTGAAGTACTTTGTTGAACGGTCACAAATTCCTATCAAAGGATGCAAAATGGAGTGCATTTTGGTCAGTGTTTCCAAAGTGGAATTGATAAAATAATTCATGATGCATTAGCATTGCATGATCTAACCTTTTACTGGGTACACAACCACTTTAAGGTAAGAGAGCACTGCAACTGGGTCACAGAAACAGTGGTCAAGTACTGGTGGTCATGTTGGAAAATAGGTATTATGATTGTGGTAGCTTTCAGACATTGAGAAATCCTTGTGCACATGTTGTTGCAACTTGTGTATCAGTGAAAGATGAATCACTAATAAGTGAAAAAGATGATGATGATAATCATGTATCTATAAAAAATGAGTACATGGGGGGGACAAAGGATACATTCATATACCTCATGCTATCAAAAATACAAAAGGGCCAAAAATAAATACTAATAGAATCACGAGAATAGGCTTTTTCCCTTGATCCCATACCCCATCCTAGTACAGGTAACCAAGCATTGCAAGCTGGATGTATCCCTTTTATCCATACCTACAATCATAAATTCTGTTTGGGTACCAATTGCGGCACAATCAGGGTGTGAGATATACTCAGTAGGCAACCACTAGCACTGTCTAGATCAATCCAGTTCATGTATATAAAATGAGAAATGAGCCAATAATAATAAATGAAATGAAATATTTAAGTAAATAAATACATCGAACCAGACTCCTTAAAGGATACCTGACCAACACTACCTGTTTCAGTCTAAGCCAGATGTCTCTACGTCGAAGTGAAACTGCACAATTAAGGTGTAAGGTATAAAGTATAAAAGACTATCATAAATAAAGTATTAAAAGGGTGAACCACCCACAAGCATGTGATTTGTCTTAGTGGACGCATCCCCTGAATTCCAATTACACATTCTTATTTTTTAATTTGAAGTCATCTCTAGAATTTAAGAACATACACCATGAGCCCATCCAAGGCGATCCGGAAGGGATCCTTAGTATCGTTCCAAGGGCATTATATATATGTGTGTGTGTGTGTGTCTATATATATATCCAACGTCGTGGGAGTCCTTCCAAGGTGACCCATAAACGAGATCTCAAGTATCATTCCCGCATGGTATGAAGACAACCAAGACATCTGAATCCATCCCTAGTATCTCATATAGTGGTTTGAGTCTCACTCGTGCATGGTACAACCATCTTGACACTGAGCCCATCCACAGAGTCTCCCCTAGAGAACCAGTATCACTCGTATAGATGTAGAGGAAATGCACTGTGAGCCCGTCCAAGTCATACCTAGTATCACCCCTAACGTATTTGCTATTCATAAATAAGTTCAATTTATAAATCACAATGAACCTGTATAAGGTGTCCTGAAGTCAGGACTCTTTTATCGCCCACGGCTTGACATAAGGTATGGATTACTAAAGAACACATACTATCTCAACATGAAATTTCATTTATAGAATTTTAATCAAGCCGACCAATTAATTTAATTCATATAATTCCACTACTCCATAAGTAACATGGAATAAGGCAAAGGGCATAAAGCATAAGAATAAGACATACGCCATAAGGCAGAAGGGCCTAACTCTTGGCCTAGCATTATCCTTGGATCAATTTACATTTCAAGAGTATTATCACAAGGGAAACACACACCCCTATGGTGGTTTATCAATTTAAGGAAAGGGATTTCTAGTTCTTGAAGGAAGGCACACCCATTGGGGTGGCTCAAGACAAGGCGATAAACCAAAGGGTTTATTTTTCGCTAGATAGGATTATACTAAGCAAAGAAAACCATTTAATTTAATTAATTCAACATTTAAGAGGTGTTGCTGGAAAGTTCTGGCATGCGGAACAACGACGCACAATATAAACGCAATGAAACTCAGGTAAAGAATTTATACCTCCTACCTTAGGTTTGTAAAGCTCTCCCCGTCCAGTGTCATCCCTAGAATTGAGCTAGAATGAGAGAGATCATAAAAATAGTCAAATTCCCTGAAAATGGGCAAAATGAGGTTGTACCTAAATAGCGCAACAGACGAGAAGAAAAACTTTTAAAATAAGGAATAGGATTACAGATTTTACCCCTAGCTTTCTAATGCATCTGAAGGAGAAGTAAAGGGATGATGGATGAGGGAGATATCAAAATACCTAGCTTGGAGGAGAAGAGAGCCTCATGCATGGGTTCTCCACTGGAGGAAGGAGGAAAAGTGGCTTGAGGCTTAAAAACATAATAGGGAAAAAAATACATTTTCCCTTCATTTGATGGGCCACACGGTTTGGTCGTACGATTGGACAAACCGTGCATCAACTATGCGCCCCACTGTTTAAGGGGACCCCTCACATGGGCTAAGCATATGGTTTGTTTAACCATGTGCAAGTTGTGAGAAATGAAATTGTGAAGGATGTATGTCACTCTGTATGGGTGTGTGGCCCTCCTTTCATAGTTTTAGAAAAACTGTTTGGCCTCCCATGCGCACTGTGTACCCCACATGGTTGAGTAGCACGGTTAGCACTAACTGTGCGCTAACTGTACGGCTCAGTCTTCCTTCCCATTTTTCGAAACTTCAGGCTCTGAACGATCCCCAGACTCTCTCGAACCATTCCTTAGCCATTAAATCCCATTATTAGCATAATAATAGAGGTTTTTCATAATAATAAAAGTATACGTACCTCTGAAAATTTAGGACATTACAACCTCCCATCCTTAAAACAACTCGCCCCCGAGTTTCCTTTTCAAGGGTGGTAAAGCGCCATTTGATAAATGTTTCGGCCACTGGGCATGTACATATGCTTTCCCGCTCCCATGTCTTGTCCTATACATGTTTTTGCTATCATATCACATGGAAAAGTGTAATTGACCTGCCTCGGAGAGCCTTCATGCTCCAATCAACGATACACATCAGATGCTCCTCAAAGGATGCATCCGCCTCCAACTCAATATCCTCGACATCAAATGAATGAGATGGGTCATAATGATAATGGTGAAGATGTGATATGTGGAAGACTTCTTGAATGGCATGGTAACATTGAGGTAATCGTAACTAATAAGCTACCATCCCGACTCTCCATGATCTCAAAAGGCCTAACATACTGAGGGGATAGCTTGCCATGTCATTGAATTCGTCTATGGGACAATCTAGGTGATACTCACAGAAAGACCAGATGGACCACATCAAACTCCATAGGTCGATGACGATGATCGGTATAATATTTTTTTCTAGACTGAGTTGTAGTCATACGCTTCTGAATCAGTTGTACCTGCTATGAAGTTTTTTGGATGAGACAAGGACCCAGTAGTGTTGTATCAGCTACCTCTAACTGTCATAGAGGTGAACGACATGACCTACCGTAAAAGGCATCATACATAGATATCTCAATCATTTACTGGAAGATTTTGTTATATTAAAACTCCACAAGAGGTATATGTTTCTACCTTGAACCTCCAAAATCAACGATACATTCCCAAAGCATGTCCTCTAATACTCGTATTTTCCGCTTGGACTACCCGTCATTCTAAGAGTGATCAACTGCACTCAAGAGAACCTATGAACCCAGTGTCTTCAGCAACCCTTTCCAGAGCCATGATGTAATGTGGGAATCCCGATCTGATACAATAGAACAGTGAACACTTTGAAGGTGCACTACCTCCCGGATATAAATCCCCCCAAGCTCATCAACTGAGAAGGTCTCTCAGATCAGTAGGAAGTGTGCGACCTTGGTCAACCTATCGACGATCACTCATACTGCATCACTACCTCGAGGGGATCTCAGCAATCCCGTCATGAAATCCATGGTGACGTTCCATTTACACTCAGGAATAGATAGAGTCTATATATTTCCAGTAGGTCGTTGTTGTTCTGCCTTCACCTGCTGACAGGTGGAACACCTCATGATAAAACCTACAATCTACGTCTTCATACTCGGCCACCAATACTGATGGCATACATCTCGGTACATCTTGGTAAGACCTGGGTGAACTACCCAAACAGAGGCATGAGATTCTCACATCAACTCTTCATATATTTCATTAGGAACCCATACACGCCCATGGAAGAGTAGGATATCATTATCATCAACAACCCGTCTTGGAGGAGGCTTCTCACCTGAGATACTTTCTCTCAGGATAAGGCCATGGGGATCTGAAAATTGTCTCATGAACACCCACTCTAGAAGGGTGGATGTCATTGTTAGAGCTGGTAAAAAAAGTTTTTTGTGTTGTTCCTGAACCTCCAGGTGCATCTCAGAAAACCATCAACTGTCACTCACTACTAGCCTCCTGGACATCTTGTATCTAAGTCTTCTGGATCAAGGTTTCATCCATAGCATTACCCTTTCTGGGTGTATAAGCAAGCTTAAAATCGAACGACCGTAGGTATTCTACCCACTTATGCAGCCTTAGATTCAAGTATCGTTATGTGGAGATTTATTTGAGGCTTTTGAGATCCGTGTAGACAACAAACCGCTCACCCAAAAGATAATGTCTCTAACAGCGTAGAGCATGAACCATAGTTTCTAGATCAAGGACGTGCATAGGGCAATTCTACTCATTAAGCCTCAGCTGGTGGGATCCGTATGCTACAACCCGGTTACCCTGCATCATAATTGATCCTAACCTGATTCCTAAAGCATCACAGTAACCAATATAGATTCTGTCCGGCTCTAGAAGAATCAGGATCAGCACTAAAGTTAGTCAACTATTGAAAGGTTGTCTCACAAGCTTCCGGTCATACGAATTTCACACTCTTCTTAGTCAAACTTGTGAGAGGTACTGCTAGGCATGAGAAATCCTATATGAATCGCTTGTAATAGTTAGTCATCCCCAAGAAATTTCATATATCAAACACATTCTTGGGTTGCTCTCAGGAAACCACAACACTCACCTTCTCTAGGTCAATAGATACATTTATCTCTGAAATTATATGACCCAAGAAGGGAAACTTATTGGTCCAAAAGTGGCATTTGTTGAGCATCACATTAGGCTAATGCTCTCTTAGTGTATTTAGAACTATCTCAAGATGGGTGTCATGGTCATGTCTAGTGTGAGAATATACTAGGATGTCGTCTACAAAGACCACCACAAATGAATCTAGATATGGGTGGAAAACCTGATTCATCAAAGCTATAAAGATTGTTGGAGAATTCGTAAGGCCAAACAGCATAACCAGATACACGTAGAAGCCGTATCTACTTCAGAACATTGTATGTTGTATGTATGATGGTCTCACATGCACCTGATGCTAGCCTGACCTCAAATAAATCTTAGATAAAACTTCCGATCCTCAGAGCTGGTTGAAAAGGTCATCTATATGAGTTAGTGGATACCGATTCTTCACTATAAGATGGTTCAATCGATAGTAATCCTCGCACAGAGGTTATTGTCCGCCTTATTGTCAAAAAGGACGGGTGAACCCCAAGACGAAGTGTTTGTCCAAACAAAACTCTTTGCCTCTAAGTCTTCTAGATTCATCTTCAGTTCTTGGAGCTCTTCACATGTCATCCTATAAGGAGGAATGGACATAGGTGTCGCACCTGGGACAAGCTTGATGGTGAACTCCACCTCTCTTATAGAAGGTAAACCCGAGAAATTATCAGGGAAGATGTCCCTGAAATGATCCACGGTGGGAGGAAACTCCACTATATGCATTCATTGATCGCTCATAAAGAGACGTTTCATATGATCTATTACCTTAGCTATCCCAATATGGTCAGGTCCATCTCGGCAATCCTGGATATATCATCTTCCCTTATGAATATATGTGCTACCCTCAGGTGATGTGAATGACACCCACCGGCGATAGCAATCAACATGGGCACGATAAGGAACTAGTCAGACCATACTGAAAATGACTTCAAAGCCACTCATCTCGAGGATGAATAAATTCCATATAAAACAACACCCACCTATCACAAGGGGGAACTCCTTGAGCTGACGTGTGCCCTCTGATCGGACCCCTAACAATGTGTCAAGAGTCAGTGTTGCTGAATTACTCTTTTTCTATGCCCAAACTTTCCATAATTGCAACAGATATAAAAGAGTGTGATGCACCTATATCAAATAGGGTTGAAACAAAAGTAGAGTCTACTAGAATAGTACCTCATACAGTAAAAGGATCTGGACTCTACTCCTTATAGGTAGGTTGCACGACATATATATGGCATGAACTATGGCCCTGAGATGCCACCTGACTCCCCTAGGTAGCTCTTCTCTGCTAGTGTTGAACCTCTGAGGCCTGACTACCTCATCCAAGACCACCCCTTTGGCCTGATCATCTAGTAGAAAGACCAACTCCCATCCTGTCGTGCAGTTATTAATCCTATAGCAGAAAGTGGTGTCTCTATGGATCCCCTTTCACTGGGAACTAGAGAAAATGATCGGCAGAAACGCTGAAGGTGACCCATTCTGCCACATGCTCGACACTTGATCGGGTTCCTCGTACATTGGGGATTCTTATGGTATGCCATGTCACACTGGTGACACACAACATAGTTTTCGATGTGTGTCATCTAGATGGCACTACCCCCATGTGTACCTTCTAAATGACGCTTCCTGTCGCTAGATAAACCACCTCCCTACCTTGAAGTTGAACCATCATGGCTCACATTGTCAGATTCCCTCAGGTTCCACTCAGTGATGAGGGTATGGCTCACTATCTCTGAAATAGTGGTCAACCGGAAGACGTTCACCTGCGATCGGATGGCGTATGCAATCTCGTCCTCAAACCATCTCACAGTCATCAACTTGTCACTAGTCAAGGTCGATGAAAAATGTTGTAGTTCAGTGAAACGAGTTGAATACTCTGTCATCGACATGTCACCTTTTTGTAGGTGCATAAACTCTTGATCATAGTCTGTTCTCAATGGCTGGGAAAATAAATAGTTGAAAAAGGCTATATGGAAGTCCACCCAGATCGTACCCTCATGTCGACCAGCCTGAGTGAGGACATCTCACCAACACTTGGTGGAGTCACAAAACATATAAGTGGTGATCTTGACCCTCCAATCTGGAGGCATCTCTATGTTCTCGAAGATATACAGCATGGCCTACATCCATGACTCAGTAGCCTAAGGACCGTCATACCCCGAGAAGTTAGGAGGATGTTGGTGCTGGAATTCCAGGGTCAGCTCTTCCATAATAGGGTCAGGTCGTGGAGAACCCTGTATGGATTTTATAAAGCGGAAAAATCAATCTCTGAACTAAGCATCAGTGCCCAGTGGAAGACCAACAGGAGGTTCCTCAAGTGGCACTACAGGAGGTAATATCAGTGGCTCAAGGCCTACGACCTTTGAAGCAGGTTCATCGCCACTTTCTTGGTTCACAACGTGAGGATGTCACGTTGGTATAACTCTACAATTGTTAAGTGCACTCCTCGTATAAGATTTAATAGCAGATAGGAAAAGTGATAAAAAGAAAGGAAATGTACACAGCCTTCCTATAATGAGTCACACATCTATGCCTGCTCCTAAATCATAGTCTATGTAATAAGAAAGATCGGAATGGATCACTGGAGACACAACCTACTACCCATTACAAAGGATGGGTCAAGGTTAAGGTCTCTCACAACACGACAATGGTTCCGACATATGGAGTGTCAATTGAAAGGTATATAGGAAAACAGCCTTTACTTTGTCATTGGCATCCCCATATAGTGGTAACCCTTTCTTTTTAACACTTTATTTTATTGAAATTTATTCTTATTTATTTGGATATATATATCTCAATCCAGTTAATTGCGTCACCAATTCTAAATTTATAAAGCCTCATACTCTATACATTGCAATTGGCACATTAAGTTATTGTGACCTAACCTTTACGTCTAGTATCAGGGCGTAACATGTCATGTATATTGATTTGATTGAATGAACTACCTTTCCAATTTATACAAGTACTCACTTTTTAAATTTCTTTTGGCATTCATCAATCAAATCAACTAATATCTCAGCACATAGAACCATTGGTTCATGACTCAATTATGGAATAATTGATTAATTAAGGTTTCATCATAAATCTATGTAGGAAAACACCATTTTAATTGATTTGGGTACTTTAATTAATCTAATTATGTAATTCCTGCAAAGAACACCATCACACCGCAATTTAAAAAAATCAAGGCGCACGCAACAAGAACATGAAATACAGGCAATTCACATAAAAATACAGATATGGCATGGAAAAATGAATGACATTTAAGTCCTAAGGTGCCTCACAAAACAAGTTTCACCCAATAGTGAAATCCATAAAACTGTAATAGGTGCAACCAATAACAATATTTACCCATCCCAGGTAATTTGGGTTTCCCCTGTACATGGGTTAGCTACTCCCAAGCACGGGCTCATTACCAAATTTCATTCCATCCTAGTCACTTGTCTAATACCTGAAGAGTAAGACAGAGGGAAAAAAGAAGAAGCTCTGATACCACTTTATACCGTCCCGCCCTGGATTCTATTAAGCGGTGCCCTGATAAGGTCAGCCACCTGACCTCAAACGTGCCTCCCCATATACCCGAGGATACAAACTAGAAGCGAGGGCCTAAGGTGTGTTTGTGGGGAGACTATGCCTTCATAGATCAAAGAATAACATAGCGGTAGATAATAAATAAGATCAACGGAAACTGAATAATAATGCAATAGAAAAATAATAAATATATATCCATGAATATAAACAAGTGGAAGCTAAATCACTAATAAGTGGAAAAGACGATGATGATGATGATGTATCGATACAAAATGAGTAAACCGGGGAAATAAGGGATATGGGCATATACTACATGCGATCAAAAATACAAAAAGACCAAAAATAGCTACTACTAGCGTCATGAGCATAAACTCGGTCCCTTGATCCCGTACTTCATTCTAGTACTCGTAATCAGGCATCAGAAATTGGATGTTTTCCTTTAACCATACCTGCAATCATGATGTTTGTTAGGGTATCAATGGTGGATCAAACAGGGTGTGAGATATGCTCAGTAGGTCACCACCAATGTTGTCTAGATCAATCCAATACATGAATATAAAATTAGAAGTGTTCCAATAATAATAAATGAAAAGAACTATTTAAATAAATAAAACCATCAATCTAGGATCCTGAAAGGATACCTGACTGACACTACCTGCTTCAGCCTAATCCAAATGTCTCTAAACCGAAGTGAACCTACACAATTAAAGTGTAAGGTATAATGTATAAAGGACTATCATAAATAAAGTATAAAAAGGGTGGATCTTCCCCCAAGCATGTGATTTGGCTTGGCGGAAAAGTCCCTAGAATTCCAATTGCAAATTCATATTCTTTTATTTGAAGTCATATTTAGAATTTAAGAAGATGCACCCGGAGCCCGTCCAAGGCGATCCGGAAGGGATCCCAAGTATCCCTCCAGGGGCATTGTATATATATCCAATTTCTTGGGAGTTCGTCCAAGGTGACCCATAAATTGTTGTAATAGTGGGTGTCCTAGATCCAACTTGAATAGTACTTTTGATTACCATGTTGGGTATACAGTTAAATATGCATGATGTAATCTTACCATTTTTGTGTAGACATTTTTGTGTCCATTATTTAATGGTAATTTCCATAGATTAATTGTCGTATCAAAAGGTTATAGAAGATCTAATGCTATAATGAGAACCTCGAGATACTATGACATTAATATTAAAAAAAAGTCATATGGTCTAGATACATCATACTAAATGGAAATAGTTGATGTTTGACTATAAGGTACTGATGGCTCATAAGCATTGAGACCTCTTCTCATAAAGTTTGCACGTGGTGATCTCTAATAGTGGGATCATGAGGACAGACCTGCCAATAGTAGCACCACATTTTTTGGGCGTTATTGGATGTTCATATCTATAGACATATGTATTGGTCTCCTAACTTGAAATCATTACCAGTGGGTGTCATTTGATCGCATAATTTTATGCAAGTAAAAAACCATGATAATGAAATTATGGTGAGATAGCTTGTGTTAGGTGCGTAATTGGTGGCATGACATTGGTTGAATGGTCAAGAAATGATTTGTCAATTCCGAGTTGAGAAAGTTTTATATCTCAAGCCTTGTTGATCAGAATGGCAGTACCTTCATAAGACCTTGGTCAAGGCAGATGAGGGTAAATTCATCCAGTTAAATCAAAAATTAATAAAGTAAGAAAAGGGCGATGATGCAGATGTGCATCCTACTTTACGAGACATCTAAATACAAAGAGATTATATTACATGGTGTGTGTTCATAGGTTGGTTGTCATTACTGACTTTCCTTATCTCCTTAGGGGTATTAATGGGTTGTTAGACTCTACTTTTAGTCTGCAGATTTTATTCACTACTATCGAGATAAGGGCCTAGAGGGTCACACACAATAGTGTATTCAAGAATCAGTCTTATTCAGTTAAATAGGTATAACAGACATGGTGGGCCCCACCATGGGGTCCATGTTTTTTCCAAGTTATCGATCAACAAAAAAATAAATAAATTCATTATTATTCAAGTTATCAATAATTAGATTGAATTTATTTATAATACTTATAAGTTAAGTAAAAATGTCAAAAATATTATTCGAAT
This sequence comes from Viscum album, assembly GCA_963277665.1. Taxonomy (NCBI): domain Eukaryota; kingdom Viridiplantae; phylum Streptophyta; class Magnoliopsida; order Santalales; family Viscaceae; genus Viscum; species Viscum album. The sequence continues at coordinate 71,807,499 of OY728161.1, forward strand.
GAATATTATTTTAATATTTGAGATTCATTTAATATTATGCGGGAATTACGAGTCGAGTTAATGACTCGGGTTTATCACATAAAATATTTTAATATATTACAAGTATATGATAAAATAAGAAATAAATATTTATGACGTAGATTAGTTCATCATATTTATTTATTTAGGGGAAGTTAAATAAATGGGGGTCAGGGAACCCTGCTAGGTATTTTCGACATAAACTATAAATAGGTGGAGAGAGGCTCATGATTCGTACTATTCGTTGTGAGAAATTCAGAGAATCTCTCCCTTCTCCTGCTTTATAGATAGAGAAGTTCTCAATCCAAGGAATCGGATTGAGCTGATCTCTATGTATTAAAGGTACATCAATGTGGTGATCATTGGGACGTTGAAGGCGTTGTCGGATCGTTGTGCTAACACTCAGAATCCGACGATCGACACTCCTATGTATTTTTGAATTGTGTGTGGATGATCTAGAGCGATTCGGCTGTGAATCCTTCAAGCGATGATCGTCGGCAAAAAGCTGATGTTGACCGCAGCTTAAAAATAAAAAATATATGTTTTCGATTTATGTTTTGTGACCTATTTAATTTATGTGAGATCCTCGGATCGTACAAGGGCTTGGATCATCGTCTATGACAAGTCTCGTCATCCCAACGATGGATAAAATTTAGAATTTTCAACCCATCGGCTTCCACTAATCACCCCAGTACCTTTATAAATGAAATCTCAAGTATCACTCCCGGCACGGTGTGAAGGAAACAAATACCTCTGAGTTTTTCCCTGGTATCTCGCAGAGGGTTCTGAGTCTCATTCATGGAATGGTACAACCATCTCGCCACCAAGCCTGTCAACGGGGTCTCCCCTAGGGAACTAGTATTACTCGTATGGAGGTAGAGGAAACGCATGGTGGTCATGTCCAAGGTATACCTAGTATCAACCCCGACATATTTAAAATTCATAAACAAGTTCAATTTATAAAGCACAATGAGACCCTCCAAGGCATCCTTAAGTCGGAACTGTTGTATTGCCCATGGCTTGAAATAAGGTATGGCTTACTAAAGAAAACATACCATCTCAACACGACATTTCATTTATAGCATTTTAATCAATTCTCACAATTCAATTAATTCATGTAATTACACTACGACATAAGGCACATGGAATAAGGCAAAGGGCATAAAGAATAAGCATAATACATGCGACATAAGCCATAAGGGCCTAACTCTTACCCTAGAATTATCCTTTGACCAATTTACATTTCAAGAGTATTATCACAAGGGAAACACGCACCCCTAAGGTGGTTTATCAATTTAAGGCAACGTAATTATGGTTCTTGAAGGAAGGAACACTCATTGGGGTGTCTCAAGACAATGAGGTCAACCAATGGGTTTATTCGCTGCTAGATAGGATCATAATAAGCATAGAAAACCATTTAATTTAACGGTGCACAATAAAACAAATAGAAACTTAACGAAAGAAGCTAGAACACCAACCTTAGGTTCGCAGCACTCTCCTCATCCAGTGTCTGCCCTTGAATCGAGCTAGAATAGGAGAGATCGGAAGAATCTTCAAATTCCCGGAAAATTGGGAAAATGAGGTCGCACATAAATAGTGCAATAGATGGGAAGAGAAACTAGGAAAATAAAGAAGAGGATTGAGGTGCTTACCCTTAGCTTTCCAATGCATCTGATGGTGAAGAAAATGGATACGGATGAGGGAAATATCAAAATCCCTATATTGGAGGGGAAGAGAGCCCCTGTGTGGGCTTCCCGCTAGAGGAATGAGGAAAAGAGGTTTGAGGGTTAAAAATATTACAAGGGAAAATAGGTAATTTTCCCTTAATTTACTGGGCCGCATGGTTTGGCTGCAGAGTTGGTCAAACTGTGCGTCAACCATGCACTCCAAACTGTCTAAGGGGACCCCTCGCATGGGCTAGGTGCACGGTTTGTCTAACCGTGCGCAAGTCGTGTGATCCACTATCAAGGATGTCTACCACTCTGCACGGGCGTGCGGCCCTCCGTGCATGGTTTTAGACAATGCATGTGACCTCCCCTGTGCACCGGTAACCCCACAAGGTTGAGTCACACGGTTAGCACTAACTGTGCGATAACCATGCGTCTCAGTCTGCATTCCCATTTTCTAGAACTTTGGGCTCCAAAAAATACCGAGACTCTCCTAAACCATTCCTTAGACATTAGATCCCACAATTAGCATTAGAATATATGTTTTGAATAGTAACACATGGATTTTTACCTCTCTTAAAAGTTGGAACGTTACAGATGATATCAAATATACAGATGACGGGTCCTTCATTGCTCACATTCCAGGATAGTCATGTTTCGTGGATGGTTTTAGAGGGACGTCTAGTGTCAGCTTTGAGTGTTTGGAGATCTCATCATTTTCATCATGTTGCACCACCTCCCGTTATCGTCTCTCATCTTCGTCGTGATGGGTTCTATGACATACCGATGTGCGACTTCACATTTGTCGATCAATAGCTCATTGTTGTGCTCGTAGAGATATGGTGGCCAGAGGAATAAATTCCATTTTATAGAGGGTGACTATTACACTTGAGGATATGTCCATTATATTGGGTCTTCCCATCATCGGTCTGGCTATGACAGGTCGAGTAGGTGTAGATTGGTTTGAGCTAGTTCACAAATTACTTGGCATTGAGGTCCACAACGATGGAAAGTCCATCGTCGGTGGTATATTATGCATGTCATGGATAGATGAGAACTTAGCTCATATAGATGATGATGTCATCGAGATCACCATGCTGTGATTTACGCGTGCATACATTTTGAGTTTGATTAGTGGAACGATATTCGTTTATCATTTGACTACATTTGTACATTTGATGTATTAACCTTTATTGGAGGACTTAGACCAGACATGGGGGTATAGTTGGGAGTTTTCATGTCTCGAATATACATACAGGGTGTTATGCATCACATGTCACATCGATAAGAAGTAGATCATAGGATGTGTTATTCTTATACATATGTGGATATGGGAGCACATCTATCGCCTAGCTCCACATGCATGTGTGTTATTGTCAGATGATATTGTAGCAGGGTCTCCGAATGGACGATCGTATGTTATTCCTTCTAATGTCAAAATAAAATGTATAACTCACTATTATGAAATATAAGTATAAAAATGTTATCTATAGGTGGAGCTAGACACATCGATATTTAGATACAGCCAAACACGATGTCCATGCTTACTGGATTATGTTGGGCAATCTCTGATCGGACAAGGTAAGTGGTTATTATAATTATTAATTATTTAGTTAAATCATTATTGGGTATGGTACATGTCTTCATTTATTAATTGATTATTCATTTTTTTTAGATTTCATGGATGTCATATACTGAGGCTATCATCCAGAGTCTCTCACCATATTGTGCACTGATTCTTATTGTCGACTCATGTGTCGTTCCTATGATTCATTTTCATATTGTTGAGTGGCATCAGACTGATAAAGTTTTGAGGTAGTTCAGCTTCTATCATCCAATTATTCCACCACCCAGTTAGTTACTTTCACTTCATTCCCTAAAAATTTCAGAGAAGTGAGAGTTTGACTAGAGGAGATATCATGTAGGATATATTGACATATGGGACGGACGACATGAATCCCGATTACAAGGAGCCAACACAATATATATACATTTATTCAATCAGTTGGATTATGCGCTCTCCTATCACATTACCTCAGTGAGATTTCTTACGCGACACAGATGGGGCTATCATGACTTGTTAATAATTCTTTCTTCCACTATTGAAATGTTTTTTCATTAACATTACTTAACTGCATAATTTTCTTTTTCAAGATGATAATATCACTCATCTCTTTCATATCTCTGATCCAGTAAAGGGAGGAACATTTGAGCAGACATATTTTCATTGAGTTGTGACATAGTTGCTTCCTCTCATGGATTAGATTTATTGTGTATAGTACATGTCTTCATTTATTAATTGATTATTCATTTTTTTAGATTTCATGGATGTCATATACTTGGGCTATCATCCAGATTCTCTCACCATATTGTGCACTGATGCTTGTTGTCAACTCATGCGTCGTTCCTATGATTCATTTTTATATTGTTTAGTGGCATTAGACTGATAATGTTATGAGGTAGTTCGGCTTCTATCAGCCCATTATTCCACCACCCAGTCAGTTACTTTCACTTCATTCCCTAAAAATTTCAGAGAAGTGAGACTTTGACTAGAGGAGATATCATGTAGAATATATTGAGATATGGGACGGACGGCAAGAATCCCGGTTACAAGGAGCTGGCACAATATATATACATTTATTCAATCAGTTGAATTATGCACTCTCATATCACATGTCCTCAGTGATATTTCTTACGCGACACAGACGGGGCTATCATGACTTGTTAATAATTCTTTCTTCCACTATTGAAATGTTTTTTATTAACATCACTTAACTGCATAATTTTCTTTCGTAGGATGATCATATCACTCATCTTCTTCACATCTCTGATCCGGTAAAGGGAGGCACATTTTACCAGACATATTTTCATAGAGTTGTGACAAAGTTTCTTTCTCTCATGGATTAGACTTATCATGAGATTTTATTTGATGCGGCAGGAGATGATGAAGCTGCTGAGCCTAATATAGATGTGTCAGGGGTTGACGTCCCTGTTATGGATGCAGATGTGGCACCAGAGAAGGGTGTTTATCATGACCAGTCATATGCTCCTCCGACTGCTATTTCATATGAGCCAGATCCACAGTTAAAGGCACAGGCATAAACACGATCTATTAGAATGCCATATTTTGTTTTAGATATAGATGATGATTGGTTTGTGCTGCATTATTTATTAGTCTCTGGTCTGCAGATATCCACTACACAGCAGTCATCTTCTTCACATTTTAGGGAGAGTTCCAGCCGGTAGTCACTATCCTTGGAGGTAGGACAAGGAACAGGTGGCGAGACTGTAGATCCATCATCTGACACACCGGATGATGTGGAGGTAGGTGTCGAGGATGATATACATGAGCAGTGTATGCTAGAGCATGGACATAGACAGACATGGCATGAAAGCGTTATATATACAATTGGTTGTGGCATAGATAAGCATCCAGACCACCGATGTAGATTAGATTGATACATGTTACATATTTTTTAAATCATTACTTATAAGTTATTTAAAAACACAGTAATATATTACTTAATGTTTCATAAATCAATAAACTGATATAATTGAAAATTCATACAAATATTTTTGAACGAATAAGAAATGTTAATATTAATAACTACAATGGTAACAATAATTATTATTATTTGTTATTTATATTAATACTTCTTAGTATAATTATATGTATTAGGTATAATAAATAATATTCTTAAATTTATTATTAAATATTAATAATATTATTTTTTTGAATTCAATAAATATTATTAATATTTAATCATTAATTTAAGATGATTATTTATTATACATAATATGGATAATAATGCAAAGTATTAATATAATTTTTAATCGTCTTAAATTAATTATTAAACATTAATAATATTATTATTTTAAATTCGATAAATATTATTAATATTAATAATAAATATTATCTTATTTCTTATAGAAGTAATTAATCAATAATAAAACATAATATATTAAGAATAATATAATTATTAACTATTAAATATTTTTCTAAATACAAATTATTTTATTTACATTATTATAAAATAAATATTACCTATAATGCTATTAATTATATTAATACCATATCAATATATTTTTAATTAATAATAAAAAATACAATTGATAATTAATAAATATTTTAGGTATAAATATATTACTAATAATTATATCAAAAAAAATACCAAATATTTATAATTAAAATCTTATAAATATTAGTTTTTATAGTATTAATTAATTAATAACATAATAATATAATATTGATAAATAATAAATAATACAATTGATTATTAATAAATATATTACTTATTAACAAATTGGTAATATTTTATATCGACAAAAAAACTAACAAATATTTATAAATAATATTCATAGAAATTAATATTAGTAATAAATATGATATTATTAATTACATAAATAAATTATTAAAAATACACACACGCATAAAGAGGCGTGAACGGGGTTCACGCCTCTTTGGACGTGACTGAGAAGCCTGAACCTCGTTCATGCTTCTCGATAAATTGGAGAATCATGAACGTGGTTTACGCTTCTCTGAACCCATTTATAAAATAATTGATACCCAATCCAGTTTTTAAAAATAAAAAATAAAAACCCATTAATGGTCATCCAATTTTCATTTTAAGGTGATATCACAACAATCACAACAAACATAACAATTACAATATATATCATCCAGCGCAAACAAAGCCCCAACGACAACAATTTTCAGCAGGGCATCAAGCCCTTACAATCCATCATATCACAATAATATCAATGTTGTAAAAACGTGCAACTCATTCCCCTTTTTCCCCTTCAACTTCAATGAGCCAATTCTTTATCTTTGATTAAGTCAGTACAACCATCCCCCGTAAATAAACATAAGAAAACCTCTCCCATATGATACACAATAAATAGAAATGAGTGATTCCCTACCTCAAAGAAGTTTTGTCAACTCGCTGAGCACCGCAAGGCGAAGAAGAAACATCCGCAAACCATAGCTGCACATGGGAAACCGCAGATCAACCTACACCGCACCCAAATATCATCAAAATGCAGCCCAACTTGAACCCCAAACAAAAACAACATCATTGCAGTGAATCCCCTAGAGAAGAACAAGAGGAAACAAACCAAGAAGAAGGGCTTACCACCGATCGTCAATGAGCATCCACCAGATCCAGTGAATCAAAGCAGAAGAAAGGGGCTAAGAGATCTCCTCGAAGCAACTAGAATTCTTCCAAAACAAGAGGGAAAGAATCCACGGCCAAATTAAAAGAATCAACCAAGAAAAAAGACTTTAAATTCTGGATCCCGGTGTTTTCACGGCCTGTAATTCACAGGTTTTCCAACAATTCTCACTTTCTCCAAAAAAAATCATGCCCTTGACCTTTATTTATTACACGTCATGTATTCCACTTACACAATGTGAATATGTCCCACAGCTTTCATCTTTCGATTTACAAGTCGTGAACTCACCGGTTGTACAAGGCGTGAAACACTAGTGCATGTCGTGTAAACATTACACGATGTGGATTCCATACAGCAACTTTGTTGCACCTCCAGCCTCCAAAAAAAACTTCGAGGACCTCCCCCTAATCCCTAAAACCACTAAAAATAGAAAATTAATATGTCGAGAAGCCATGGGTCGTTACATCAGATGTCTGTCAAATGATTCTCGACCTCGAGAATCCAAAACCAAACCCAAAAGGAAAGGGTTCTGAACAACCACCCCGCAAGATAACTCTCAAGGATCTCGTCATACCTTAAAGTTAACACCAAAAAACATGCCCAACCACATGGTCACACAATATCTCACACAACCTCATCACCACATAGCCACATGACCACAATCATCCAACCTCTACACAGCCCAAACCAACAATCGTCGCAACCAACAAACTGCACTGCTCGAAACATATGAATCAAAAAATTTCATACTCCATGTCAAGATACTATCTGCTTTAGGCGGCACTGACTCGCACGCACGAGTTTAATTGTATTTTAGTTAATTCATCTTGATTAGAAATCAATCCCTCCCCTTTCCATATGGCAGAAATTTATCACACATCATACATCACAAAAAACAGGGTAAACAACTCATATCATAAAACAGAAGGATCCAAACATCACATCACAAAGAAAAAAAGAGCAAAAAACGCAAAACAACTTCCAGTACTAGGCACACATTTGTGTCTCTCGCTCCCAAGTACTCTCCTCTAGGTCACCATGCCTCCAAAACACGTGAACCAAGGGTATGGTTTATCATTGTGGCATTTTCTCATGATGATCTCGGATCTCTACTAGTCACTCCAAAAACGTTTTGTCATCCTTGATATTCAACTCTCCCCATTCAATAACATGGGATTCATTGTGAAGATACTGATAAAGCTGAGAGACGGGGAAGATGTCGTAGATCCTCTCCAACCGCAGTGGCAACGCCAACCGATATGTTGTCTCGCCAACTCGCTCCAACACATCAAAGAGCCCAACAAACCTGGGAGAAAGCTTACTCCCCTTGCCAATCATCTGCTACCAACGTCGAGGGAAACCTTCAAGAACACATGATCTCAAACCTTGAACTCTGAGGGACTCCTCCTGCGATCGGCATAAGACTTATGTTGATCGTGTGCTGCTTTCATCCTCTCACAAACAAGCCGAACCTTCTTTGTCATGCTCTGCACCACATCGAGGCCAAGAAATGTTGTCTCCCCAACCTCTATCCAACACAACGAAGAATGACACGGTCTCCCATGAAAATCCTCAAACAGAGTCATGCCAGCGGAAGAGTGGAAGATGTTATTATATGAAAACTCAACCAATGTAAAGTGTCATTCCTAGGATCCATTGAAGTCCAGATGCACACCCGCAACATATCTTCTAGCGTTTAGATAGTCTGCTCTGTTTGTCCGTCTGTCTGAGGGTGGAAAGCAACGTTGAGGTGTAACTGAGTTCCAAAAGAATATTGTAATCCATCCAGACTCAGAAGGTAAAACCCGCATCCCGATCCGAGACAATGGACCTCAGAACTCCATGAAACTTCCCTACCTCATCCACATACCTCTTAGCCAAAGCATTCACTACGTCTGACTCCTTGATCGCTAAGAAGTGGGTCAATTTTGTCAACTGGTCCACGATCACCTAGATAGCATCATAACCTACCTGAACTCAGAGTAACCCTGTGACAAAATCCATAGAGATGTCATCCCATTTCTACTTGAGGACATCCCAAGGTTGTAACAAACCGCCTAGAACATGATGTTCAACCTTTGCTTGCTGGAAAACCAAATACCACGCCACGAACTTTTCCATCGTCTGCTTCATCCTGAACCACCAAAATTGTATCCTCAAGCTATGGTACATCTTGGATACTCTTAGGTGTGCCACCAAAGTTGAGCTATGAAACCCACGAAGAACTCTTCCACGAATAACTACAAGAAAAAACAACCTCTCATGAAACAACATCAGGTTCCGACCATCCCTCTAGAGAATCATCATGGCCAACACGATCGTGCATCACCTCTGACTCTGAGTCTCCCTGCTGAGACTCCTACACCTACCGCATTAGAGAAGACTACACTTTCATATGATACAAACATCTTTTACCATCATCCACCCTTGCATCTAAGTGCAAGGTTGTCAACTCCATTTCCCGCTAAGCATCCCCAGACTCCCGATCAACATTCTTCCCCAACTTCCCGCTCAAAGTGTCAACCACAACATTCCTTTTTCCTAAGGTGTAGGAGATCTCAAAATCATAATCCAAAAGAAACTTCATCCATCTTTGATTCCACAAATTCATATCACGCTGAGAAAAATTATACCGTAATATATTGTTATCTATGAAGACCACAAAAGTCTCCCCAATGAGGTAATGTTGCCACAATTCCATCACAAACACAACTATTGATAACTCCAGATCATGGGTGGCATAGTTATTCTCATGAGGATGTAACTCCCTTGACTCATAAGAGATCAATGCCCTATGTTTCATCAACACGCATCTCAAGATCAGTTGGAAAGCATCACAAAACACCTCAAACATCACACCTTCCTCGGGAAACTGAATCACTAGAGCAGTAACCAACTTCCCCTAACTGACCGCTATCTGGAACTGATCAATCCACACAAAAGTATGGCCCTTCTTGGTCAACGCTATCAATGGGGCTGTAACTCAAGAGATATCGGGTACAAATCTCCGTTAATAGCTCGCAAGACTAAGGAAGCTATGAACCTCTGTCACATTCTTGGGTGTTGCCCAAGAAAAAAATGTCTCGACCTTCAACGGGTCTACTATTCACACCCAGTTGAGACACTCTACCACACCCTAACAAAGAAACACACCAATCGTATCCAAAACATACACTTGGAAAACCTTCCATAAAGTTGATGGTGTCAAAGGACCTACAAAATGGCTATGAGATTCTCGGCATGCTTCTCCTCTGGTTTCGAGTAGATCAATATATCATCGATGAATACAATGATGAACCAATTCAGGAACTCATGGAACACAAAGTTCATAATCCCCATGAACACAGTTGATGTGTTCGAAAAACTGAACGGTATGACAAAAAAATTGAAATTCTCATACCTACATCTGAAGGAAGTCTTTAGGATATCGCCCTCCTTCACTCTCAACTGGTGGTATCCAGACCGCAGATCAATCTTAGAAAACCAACTCACCTCTCTCAGTTGGTCGAAGATATCATCTATCCTCGAAAGAGGGTAACGGTTCTTGATCGTTACCTGATTCAGCATCTGATAGTCTATACACAACCTCATACTACCACCCGCCTTCTTGACGAACAACAATAGAGCACCACACAACGACTCACCGGGCTGGATAAAACCCTTCTACATCAGATCATTTATCTAAATCTTCAACTCCCGCAACTCAGAAGGTGTCATATGATAAGAATTCATCGAAATCAGAGAAGCACCAGACTACAAGTCTATCTCGAACTCAACATCACGTCGAGGGGGTAATGTCACAACCTCCTTGGGAAAAATATCCAGGAACTCTCCAACGACCTTGGGGACCCCCACTATCCCAGTGTCCACTGATTCTACTGAAAACTTAGCCAACTAAAAATGGGGCTTTGCAGGCTGACTTCCCACCTAACAACCCTGCTCTCCAACGAAAACCGCACTTTGATCATCTACATCTGAGAAAACGACTCTCCTCTAGAAGAAGTAGATAAAAACACTCATAGAATACATCCAATCAATGCCTAGGATTACATATTATGGTTGAATATGTAGTAAGAAAAGATCCACACATGAATGATCTAACTTCACCCTTAGTATACACCCTCGGCACACATCGAACAAGCTGTTCTGGCCTCCGATTGGCATAGTTAACACCAGGGGTATGAGAAGTCTCTCTACATCTAGTCCCAAAGCACGGACTAGAGTGGATGCAACAAAGAAGTGTGAAGCTCCATAATAAAACAAGACACAAACAAGGGTACTAAACAAACTAATCGTACATCTGATGATCTATGACCCCTCTACACTACTGCCTCCACTATGTGCAACTGACCATGCCCAGCTTCTATACCCTTATGTTGATGACCACCTCCACAACCACGCTTAGGTCAAGGTTCCTGAACACGAGGAACATCCAGAGGCCGACCTCTACCCACTCAATCTCCCCTCGGCAGAGTATAAACCTATTTCCCCTACTGCTGAAACGGTTTCACTGGAAACTGCTGCTGAGGTCGGCGTTGAACCTATCCACCTCCACGAAACTAATCTCGGGGAACCACTAGGCACTGGTTTTGGTGATGGTCACGAACCCCACAACCAAAACACACTATTCTAATATCTATAGGAAAAGCACGAAAACCATTGTCACCAGAAGGTCGGGAGGGAAACTGTTGAGGTCGACTCCCCGATCATCGAAACCTCGAAGGTCCTAGTGTTTGAATCCTTCCACTGAAAACTTTGCTCCTCGAGGAACCTTATTGGATCCTTTATCGTGGAAAACCTCCTCGTGAGTGCATCCACTTGATCACCTTTGCCTTCTTCTGAACCTCTAGATATGTTAGTAACGTAAAAGAAGTAATTGCATAGTGAATAGGACAGAGTGTCTCCTCAATACGTCTCGCACATGACTCCTCATCTGGAAAAAGATCTGGGGCAAAGCGCAGAAAGTCCTTGAACTTGATTCTCAACTCCCGCACTAACATACTCTCTTGTTGAAGAGAAATAAGCTTATGCTTATTCACTGCTTTCATGATCGACGAAAGGAACTATGCCTAGAAATTTTTTTAAAAGTCAACCCATGAAACAACTACCTCCTTCTGCTCACCCAGATACAGCACCCACCACTGACGCACAACTCCCTGCATCTAGCTGACCGCCAATGGGACCCAGTATCTCACTGGGTCCTAGATCAAACTGAAAGCGATATCGATCACCTCCATCCAACTCTCTATCTCCACATCAGAAACACTACCCTCGGACATCCCCAAAGCCTATCATTGAAAAGAGAACAATTCCATCTGTCACTGATCATCCTCCTCAGCCAGATTAACCCTCTGGAGATCAACCAGACCATCCTGTTGGACCTCTACTGCCTAAACCACATGTGGACGACTTCCAGAAGCCTTAGCTGAAAGAGGAAACAAATATTTCCTAAACCCAGGTAGTATGGAATTTTATTTAGATTTATTTTAATTCACTTTATTAATTTTTATCTTCCCAAAACAATCCAATTTAAACGGGAACACAAATCATCATCATGCATGTACCTTTCTACCCTTCAAGTGAAAAGGCCCAACCAGGATCAATGAATCACTGAGAGAGAGCGGTGAATTAGGGATGTATTTTTATTTTATGTTATCATTATTTTATAAAAATCTTCACCTCAGGTTAAATATCTATTAGTTTGCTGGAAAAAACATTCACACATCCATGGGAACACAACTATTTAAAAGGTTCACTACTCAACAAGAGTAGCTCGTCCTTGACATTGTTTGGAAATAATCTAATATATCACACAATCCACTAGAAAACAATCTTTTTGTGTGGATACAAAAAGTAGTAAATACACTTACACTTTTTTAGCACTATGATCAATACAGCAGTGCATATTCTTCTTCTAGCACAAATAATGTAAAATAAGTTTGTGTAACAAGTTAAGAAACCTTCACCGGTTGGTTCAAAACAAGTCATTGTGCTGCTTCAACAATCTCCAATTCTATAAATTTTCACAACACAATTCTTCACTTTCCTACCCAACAGTAGTTAGAAACAACCTTTCAGGACTTTATATGAAAACTTGGTCTAATGGAGCAGTCTGATTCCTTCAGTCAAATTCCTCAGTCCAGAAAATATATAAGAAAATATACCCTAAAAAAAATTCTAAACCACTTCTTTCTTTCCCCCGAAAAGGTTAGTCTGATGGCTTGGTCCAATCCGGTAACATCTTCCTTCTTCTTATGTCTAGAAAACATACTTTGGAAAACTTCCTCTGGAAAACTCAGTCTGTAAAATTCCTTCGCCACAAGACTTGCTGCACTTTTTCTCACTCCCTCCTGAACGTGAATAGCGCTCCGTCGTCAGAAAATACAATGTACTTGCTTCTATTTATAGGAGTCAAAAGTAGAATGGGTGGGAAACCAATTTCACTTTCCCGTTCAACCAAATTTCCAAAATCTTGAATTTTAATTACATTTATTCTTCGTCTCTAACCATTTCAGCGCTTCTCAACTCTTCTTGATTCTTCTCGAAACTTTTTGAATCTTCTCAGAACTTCAGCCTCCTTCGAACTTCCAAACATTTCTTGACTCTGATACCATTTTCCATTATGATACAATTTACCATTAGGATGAAACATATACATAACTGAAGAATCCTCATTACTGTGATTTGTACCAATTGAAACACATAAAACTTTGAAACCATTATGTCATAAACATTATTGAAACTTTGTTAGACTTTAGTTTCTTTACTTTGTCTTTCTCACATCGATGGATTTTCTCAATCACTCTGGCATTCCACTTATATTACTTAGCATGGTCATTTTGTTCAGTTCTTATAAACATCGTTACAACTTCTAAAGATAGCAGCACCCCCTATGTCAACACTTCAGAAAACTTCTTAAATACTAATCTCCTTCTCTTCAACAATTCTTCAAACCAATGGTCCTTCATCCGATGAAGTACAGCGTTCGATGATTTATCTGTGTTAGCATTCATCTGAGGGATTTGTCTTTGATTCCTTTTCATGAATCGGTGTCAATGACTATCTGATTTCTCTTGACCCACTTGAGAAAACAAATGGTTCTTCATTCGTCCATGACCCACTAAAAAACAAATCAAATTTATTTTTATCTTGACCAAATTGAAGACAAGCAAAACTTTTTTTTATGAAAATGGTTGACTACATTGTTGTGCTTCATTTGTATGATCAGTCTCTAGTCTCAGTTGGTTCATTGATCCCAACAATCCCAACTTTCTTAACCATTTTTCCTCTAATAGAACTCTGCACCTAATTCTCTTTTGTAATCATCATTGTGTCTGCTGAATCAGTGTCAGAAATCCTCTAATGAATCGATGGCACACTATGTTCGATGGACCGGTGTCATGAAAAACAAACCGAAAAACTTCTCATAACGATCAAAACTTTCATTCCGAACACAAGGAGAGTCCAAAGAATAACTTCATTCAGAAAAATTATCTAGAACAAAAAATTGAAACCAATGGACTTTCATTTCAAAAATGCGTCCGAAATTCTGAGTCGGGTACCCCTTTCTCCCAATCACAAAAACTTCTAAGTAAATTGATTTATCTTAATGAAAATAAAATACAAAACAAACATCAAACACGTCTTTCATCGGTCAAAAACATTCAGCCAACTTGGTCCCAACAACAAGTTGGTCCATCTCACTTGATCGTTTGACAAGCTCAGAGTTTGTACACTAGATCATGTGGGGCCTTAAAATATCGTGTCCTAGCCGATATCCCGGGTATATGTCACCCACTATGTTCAACTGGCACAGTTTTTAAACCAAACCATAGAATCATTGATATCTCTAACTCCAAACTACCTCATATCCTTCAACAATCACCTCTGATATCAATTTGTCACGACCCCCTCCCTCCAAAGATACCTCAGTGACGGGAGAGAGATAATGACGATTGAGTCTCGCATCCAGTAAACCTAGGGTTGGAGACTAGCACCAAGGGTGTGAAAATATCATAAAATGGGAGGAATTACCCTTTCCAATAATGTAGGATCAGAAGATATGATCATCCACAAACAACTTCATAAAATAATATAAAAAAACCCAAACCATATCACATGCCTGTATAAATAAAATTGATACAGGTAAAAGTCCTCAAAGTAAATACACAAAAGCAGAGTTAAAGTAGAAACAAAGTAGGTTTCCAAGATCTGAGTTAGTAATATCTAGCATGGTCCACGTAATCCTGTTGGAAACCTAAACAAATTTATATACGTAGGGTGGGCATACAAGCATACTCAGTAGGAAAACCAAAATCTCTCTAGCACATGTGAAAAAAACATATTAATGCACCCATGAGAAAACAGAAGGACCAACAGCATCTAAACATGTCAATTATCCATCCAAACCTCACTAAATCATGCTCACTAAATAACACAAGCTATGTATAGGAACATAACAAGAAGCATATCAATAAAGGGTACCATGCACCGCTTTCCCACTAATTTTTCGCTTTCACACCCCTAACTTCATACGTCCTGACACTCTCATATCTTCCGAATAACATATTCCACTGCCCCATAGCACGATCACATCAAATCATGCCCAAAAACACCTGGGTCACCGCCCCACAGCACATTCATATCACATCTCACCCAAAAACATATGGGTCATCACATCACAACCATAAACAGAGTAGTAAGGTATCGTGAACCTGAAGGAAATCAACCTCGTGTCATCCTCCTATCATGCACGACCCCAACCATAAGTCACCCCACAGCACAATCACATTACATATTGCCCAGAAACACCAAGGTCATCACCGAGTGCACTGACAGACTTTCGACCATCATACTTTGGGCATATCTTCTCGCCTGGAAGAGAGAGCAGGGAAAATCAGGTAGCCATCCATCCATCCTCATCATCGGGATGCTAGGAAAAACACCCCTCATGTGAATATACGGGTGTTGGCACATAGTGCTCACCACGAGTGAGGTGCATATAAAAATCACAAAGAATATACAAGTATGTATATATAGCCACACACATGCTCAACCTATGGGTTCATAACCAAATGTTAACCAACTCACAACAGCTTCACTTTTACTACCACCTCTAAATGCATAACACCACACAAGCCAAATTTCACGTTTCCAACCAATCCCACTGTCTAGCTCATTTGTTTCATTATTATGCATCAATCACATTAAACCACACAGCCCATCGTTTATTAATTCATTAGTCATTTTAATCTCATTAGTCAAACCAAACCTCAATCATTTCAATCATTATTAAATAATTACTTATTCCATCATTACTCGGGCATCTAGCACAACGCAACCATACATCACAAGTAGCTCATCATTCTGAAACCACCACCACCTCGTCACCCCAAAAGCATGGTCAAACAACCACTACTTCACCACCCCAAAAATCACGACCACACAACCACCACCTCACCATCCCAAAAGCATGGTCACGCAACCACCACCTTGCTGCCTCACAATCATGATCGCACAACCACCGCCTAATCGCCCCAAAAGCGCAGACACATCTCACCAATCAGCCCCACATCACATCGTAAACACACATCACCACCCCACAAGCATGGTCACACATCACAACACATCAAAGATCGTTTTAAAGATTTAAAAATGGGCTTTTATCACATTCCATTTTATTTTAGGGGCATTAACACAGAAGCCATAATCTCAGGGAAATCATTTCATTAACCAAATATAAGTGGTTATATAACACCCCAAGATTTTACAGTATGTATCCTCTTAAATAAATTCAATTCATTTTATATCTTACATTGCACCCAAAATTATTTCTTATAGTATAAATCATATAGAATCACATAGAGAACACAAAACAAAATCTATAAATGAAGAATGAATGAAATAAGGGGCTTTTCTAGAAATTAAGAAATATGTATCAACAGAATAGTAACCTCACTTATGAAAGTATAAATAAAATTAGAATCTTATAAATGAAAATATGATATAATTATATCATAGTATATGTAAATAAATATTTTGAAAATGATAAATTAATTGTTGGTATTTTTATAAAACATAATTGTTTATTTATAATTTTATAATTAATATAATGATTTAAAATAGAATTTATTTTCATAAAATAGAATCGTAAATTAATATTTTATTTCCTTATAATTATAATATAATTTTATGAGGCCTTAATTTTTCAAAGTGTTATAAAATCAGTTATAATTTTAAAATTGATATTTTTTGAGTAAATGATGATTTTAAATAAAAATTAAATTTATCATATTTAGAAACTTATTTTCATATAATGGAGTTCATTTTTTAATTCTACACATCGAAAAATGGTTATGATGATTTTTTTTGGATTTTTCTAAAATAGTTGATTTTTTGGTGAATAGTAAAATATAGTAATTTACAGTATAAGCTAAAGACATGAATTATTGGGTCATACCTGATGTATGGCTGATATAAGTACCATTGGTTGGAACTCACACGCACTAATTACTGTATTTAGTCATAAGAATCATCATTATTTCTTGTCTTGAGTCAAAATAATAAAATAATGAATAAAATAATCCAAAAAACACATCTCTCCTCCACTATAAATATCACTTATCATCTGCCTCTTCTCCTCACACCACCAAAGAATTGAAGCTTGTCCAATTTCTACTAAATCATCTTCCCAAGTCTCTCCCTCACGTCCATGAGTCTTTGGTCTCAATAAAAGACCAAACCCAAGTCTCTTAAAAAGATTCTCAAGCAAAAGAATTCTAGGGGTAACATTCTTAATTTTTCCTTTTCATTTTATTTTATTTTATTTTCTTTTATTATTCTTCTCCTACCTCCTCTATCCAAACATGCATGATAACTCTGGTATCTTATATATACTGTAATTTGATTATTTTAATGGAATAATCCATCATCATTTCTCTTTCTCTCCCTTTTTGTTCTAAACATAAAAATATTGTATGTGATGTCTTGATTTATCGCATTCAAGGACAATGAGGTTTCAATTTTCATTATCACCTTCATGTCTGATCATAAAACCATTTCTATGGTTAAATAATATTATAATATATGTATTAAATCTTATTTAAAGTTTTGAAACTAGTATATATACATAATATTAATTAATAAAACTAAACCAGTTCGTAATGATCGGGAAAAAAATGTCAAAATAATCTAAATGATTATCAATAACGTTTTATCTAATGATTCATCCTCATCCATATAACCAAATGAAATCTATAACTATTTAATATTCTGAAAGTTCATTAATAAAATATAATTTCAATTCTGAACAACTATTTCCATTTTATGTGATCTTTCATATATGTATACAAGTGAACCAACTATGAAAACCAAGGAAATGAACGCTCTTGAATGATAAAATCGCACCTTATAACTCATCAAAAAGGTCAGAAATGAACTTAATAAAATTATACTAAATCAAATACATGTTGAATAGGTTTTTAATTAAATTATTAATAAATCTAATTTCATTATCCAAGACATTAAGTACAGGTCCAAATGCTTACGGACATAAGGTAATGGTTCTCTCAAGACACTTTTATTTCTGAGAGATTTCTCTTATTCGTCACGTATTTCTTATGTGTGGTGTATATATACTTCCATTTAATATATAATATCATGAATATATTTATCTTAATGGTATCCAATAATTCATTTTATAATTATTAATTTTTTGTTATACAATTTGATCAATTACAAAGTGGTAAGGGATTCTCCCCGAACTTCCATTTTTCTTTCGGGTTACTCTTTCTCTCTATTTACCCCAATGTAATTCTTAATTATTATTATGTACTCCTCCTAAATTATGTTTGTATGTTCCAAATATATTTACCTATCTCAATTAATTATAATGAAAAGAAAACATATGACGTTTTTGTTCCAAAATCTTTTTTCCAAGAGTTGAGGGGTTCTTTTAATATTCAGAAAAGCACTTGAGAAAATAAACTTAATTATTTTCCATGTCATAAGCATAATCTCATCCTTTGATTGTGATTAAATATATTTAAATTTCATCCATTCACCTGTAAATGATTTTTCAAGAATAATTTTTCACACCTGAAGCACTTTTACTGAATCATATGGTCCTTAAGTCATTCCTTCGACCTTGAAATGTTTACTAAAACCAAAATGGTTATCACTGGTTATCCAATATGATAAGTCATACTTTAATCTTAACCAATAATATCTTTAATCCATTCCATAAGTATTTAATCATAAGACTCACCCAAAATATGTATGTCCAAATTCAAAGACCAAAAAAATAAGAAGGAAGGTCCCTTAACATAAGATTTCCCCAAATAATGTAGGTCTAATTGTCACATACCAAATCTATGAATACATTAATCACTTTTATTCATTTATGAATCATGCATGATTCCATGAGTAAAATCTCAAGTTATTGAATATATTTCTTAAATCATCAAATCACTAACCACTTTCATGGTCATAAATATTATCCCATAAACATCTATTTATTATTATCACAATCATCAAGCACATATTTAGGGTAATCTTTCCCAAGTCATGTGCTTTTAAAAAGCTCAACCTACAACAGAATAACATCACATGATTACTAGTGTTATTAATCTCATGCTTCCAATTCCATATAGAAGAAGTATTGCAGTACAATCCTTATATATCTCACGAAGCATATAAACAGAGCATTATTGATAGAATACTTAAATAATATAATTATTGAATTCAAACACAAGCATATTAATCATTCCTCTTCATCTGAGGTAGTAGCATAAAATTGACCATGATCTCATTGATTCTTCTGAGCTATATTCCCTTAACGCTCGGGACATTCATTTGTGTATTGTCACATCTCCTTACAATTGAGGCATTGGACAACTTCTTTCTTTCTTTTTCAATCACAAACCTGGTGTTCTTTCTCTCTACACATGTAAAAAACTCTCATTCCATTCAAGCAAGTATCATGGTGTCTCCATCCACAATTATCACATGTAGGAAATCCTTATTTTCCTTCTTCTTTTTATCCACATTTTTCTCTATTGTCCACTTCTTCTTATGCTTCCTTCTAAAGCCATAATATATAGAAAACTCTTTCTCTTTCTTGTTCGAACATTATATTATCTCCTCATATAATGAGAATGTTTGACAGATTAGTCCCCTTTGAAAGACTAGATTAAACCCACTGAAGAAATGATCATTCTTACTCTTTGTATTTTGTGCATTGATGCGATTCTCATTCCTTCTGTTAGGCATCGTTTCTAAACAATGGCACACACTAGATTAGGTTACGAATCATAATGCATAATTTCAAACTAACACTTAACATAAATTGAAAATTTATGCATAACTAATCTCATAATCATAAACATGGTTTCTTTTGAGACATATGTACTTTTAAATCCTTCATAATAAATTGTAAAAAAATGTGAATTATCCTAAACATAACTCTAGAAAGTGTCAAACCAGGTGTGCGGTAAGGCTTGTTGTTGTGTACCAGGTTACGTCAAGTCAAACATGAGGTTCCTTGTAGGAGTTGTTACCATTAGATACATTTGTGTCAGAACCACGTCCACTTGTAGTATCCAGATAGGGATGTATTGCTAGGAAGACCCACATAATCTCTACCTTTGAAAAATTTTAGGATGTTCTTCAATGCTTATCTGCAAAGTCTATCTTAGGGTTATGTTTCCCAAACTATGTTTTCTAAATCTAGTTCTCAATGTTTCTACTAAACTTACTCTGATACCAGTTGTAACAACCCCGACTATGGGATACTGAGGTCGGGGTTGTTATAGTTGGTATCATTGCAAGTTTAATAGAAACATTGGAAACTATATTTAAAAAAACATAGTTTAGGAAACAAAACCCCAAGATAGACTTTGAGGATAAGCATAAAATAATATCCTATAATTTTGATAAGGTATTGATTATGTGAGTCTTCCTAGAAATACATCCTTGTCTGGATACTATAAATGGACGTGATTCTGGCACACATAGATGTACCTAGGAGTAACAACTCTGACAATGTGCCTAAGGCCTAACTCTGCGTAACCTGGTACACGACAACGGGCCTTACTGTGCACCTGATTAGACACTTCTAGGGGATATGTTTAGAATAATTTACATTCTCATTACAAATCATTATGAAGGATTTAAAAGTAAATATGTCTTCAAATAAACCATGTTTTTTATTATAAGATTAGCCATGCATAAATTTTCAATTTATGTTAAGTTTTTTTCTAGTTCGAAATTATACATTATGATTCATGATTTCACGGGCTAATACAGTATATGTTATTACTAAGAAATGACACCCTAAAGGATGTTTGGTTAAGAATAGATTAAATTTTCTAAATATATTCTCTTAGTAAAACCTTTATTTCTTAAATTTTATTTCTAGTTGAGGAACAACCTCAAAATGGAAGGAGAAAGATCATGAACTCTTCACTCTCTTTCAGAAGATTTAATTTCAATGATAATCCTGAAATCATGCTCAGGTGATTTTGAAACATTTATCAACATCCAATATAACTGCAAGCAACTATACGAGGCATCTGATACCTCTAATATTCACCGTTTATTCTGATGATCATGTTTTGTATACGAACAAAACTTTTATTCTCAGCTTTCCTACTATTTCAAACATGGAAGGTATTAGCAAGGTTTTTTTTGAATTCTTCACCTTTACTAAATCATATGAAGCTCTCATAATTATCGAAGGAGCTACAAAAGAGGGTGACCTCCGAACAACTTACATGTATCAAATTTTAAATTTTTATATTTTTTGAAGTATTAAAGATAATTTTGAAACCTTGACAACATAATAAGATTATTTTATAAAGGGTAGGTTCACGCGGAAGTTCAAAAATTGTATATTGAAAATAACACCTTTCTAAATACCTATCAATGTTCTCATGTACTACACAAGTTGCATTTGAAAATAGGAGGTAGGGGATTTGGAGGATGCCATGAAGTGCCACTAACATTCCTAGGCTCAGTTTTTTCACGAAAAACGCCGACATTGAAGACATAGATGAAGGTATGAGTTGATTTTGACTAAAATTATCTGTGTTTAGTGATCTCAATAATGTTATTTTGGAAATTAAGAACTTTCATGTTTGATGCATGGAAATCAAGACTTAGAGTGAAAGAATTGTAAGGGCAAGAAAAAAGTTTGTTAATGTACAATGCTTCAACTGTAAGGAGATGATACACTACGCATATCAATGTCTTAAGTGTTAAAATAATATACACAAAAAGAGTATAATGAATCATAGCCAAGTTTATGCAACTACCATGGACAAAGAGGAATTATTAATATGTCTATGCTTGGATTCAAAAATTATGTTATTTGGGTATTTTATCAATAATACTCTGGTTATAAGAATCATGATATATAGAAGGACTGTACCGCAGTACTTGTTCTTTAAAGAATTAGAAGCATGTGATGAATTGAACTGGTAATCAAGAGAAGTGATTCTGTTGTATATTGATATTCTTGAAAACAATACTTGGGAAAAATAACCCTGGGATAGTATTGGTGACCCTAAATATGTGTTTTATGTTGAGATAATATTAAATAGATGTTTATGGGATATTATTGGTGACCATGAAGGTGGTTAGTGGTCTAATGGTTTATGTTATGCTGGAATTGTTAGATGTTTGGATTTTAGGACAACCATAGATTTTACTCTTGGAAGCATGCATGTTTTCATAATGGTTTAAAGGATATTAGTTATTTATATATTTAGTATGTGAGAATAAAAGCTACATTATTTGGGTAATCTTATATTAAGTTGATTTTGGAAATTTAGTAACCTAAGTTTTTTGTCGTTGAATGTGGACAAACATGATTTAGACGAGTCTTAAGATTAACTACTTGTGGAATGGATCAAGTTAAACTTTGAAAATTATTGTTCATTGATAATCTATGTTAACCATATTGGTTTTGGTGAACATTTAAAGGATATAGAAATGACTTATGGATCTTGTGATTCATAAAAGTGCTCCAGGCATAAAAATTTTTCTTGAATATCCATATCTATATTTAAGAAATGAAGTGGAGATAGATCGTAGAACAACCAAATGATGAGATTATGACATGAAAAGGAATCGAGTAAATTTAGTTTCTCAAGTGCTTTTTGGATAGTAAAAGAAACCCTCAACTCTAGGAAATAGATTTTGGATCAAAAATGTTATCTGTTTACTTTTCTTTCTATGAAATCAATGATATTTTAACCGATCACAAGATTTACAATTTTGTGATGCTTAACTTTCTAATGACCATCTTCTCTATCACTCTCCATCAGAACATGATATTTAGATTTCTCTTTCATGTCCATATTATCTTTTTCTACTAATTATTTCCTACATGAAATCCTAGTTTTTTGATAACCTTCATTTTTCCCTTTCCCTATTATTATGAAAATATTTTATTAACATTATTTCTGATGTGGGTTTCCCGCAAAAAATTTTTGAAGTATCAACCTTTGATTTTCAAAGTACAATTTCAAATTGCGAATATGCAATTTATTGAAGGAGAAAATAATATAACCCAAGATTTTACGACATGAATCCTCTTAAATAAGTTCAATTCATTCGATAACTTACATTTCACCCAAAATTATTTCATATAGTATAAATCATATAAAATAACAAAGAGAACACAAAACAAACTCAATAAATGAAAAATGAATGAAATAAGATGCTTTTTTTAGAAATTAAGGAACATGTACAAATAAAATAGTAATATCACCAATGAAATTATAAATAAAAATTAAGCACCTTATAAATGAAAATATATTATAATCATATCATAGTATAAGAAAATAAATGTTTTGAAAATGATAAATTAAGTGTTGGTATTTTTATAAAACATAATTGTTTATTTACAATTTTATAATTAATATAATGATTTAAAAGAACATTTATTTTCATAAAATAGAATCATAAATTAATATTTTGTTGTCTTATGATTATAATATAATTTTATGAAACCATAGATAATTTTTCAAAGTGTTATAAACTAAATTTCTCATATTTAGAAAATTATTTTCAAAAAAAGTAATTTATTTTTGAATTTTAAACGTTGAAAAATATTTTGGGTGAATTTTTCAGAGATTTTTTTAAAATTGTTGAATTTTTTGTGAATAGTGAAATACAGTAATTTACAGTTAAGCTAAATACATGAATTATTGAGTCATGGATGATGTATAGATGACATAAGCACCATTGATTCAAACTCACATTCACTAGTTACTATATTTAGTCACAAGAATCATCAATATTGCTTGTGTTAAGTCAAAATAATAAAATAATGAATAGAATAATCAAAAAAACAATCAACTCCTCCACTATAAATATCACATCTCACCACCTCTTTTCCTCACACCACCAAAGCCTTGAAGCTTGTCCAATTTTTGCCTAATCATCTTCTCAAGTCTCTCCCCCACCACACGAATTATTCGGTTTCAATAAAAGACTAAACTCAAGTCGCTTAATGAGGTACTTAAAGAGAAAAATTCAAGAGGTAAAACTCTTAATCTTTCCCTTTCATTTTCTTTTATTTTCTTTTCATTTATTATCCATATCTCACCTACTCTATCCAAACATGATAACTCCATTATCTTATATATACTTTAATGTTATTATGTTAATGAAATACTTCATCATTATTTCTCTTCCTCTCCTCTTTTGTTCTGAAAATAAAAAAATTGTATGTGATGTGTTAATTTATCGTATTTAAGCACAACGAGTTTTTGATTTCCATTGTCACCTTCAACTCTGGTCATAAAATCATTTTTATGGTTAAAAAAGATTATAATATATGTATTACACCTTATTTAAAGTTCTGGACTAGTATATATACATAATATTAATTAATAAAACAAAACTAATTCGTAATGATCGAAAAAAATGTCAAAATAATCTAAACGATTATTACTAGCATTTTATCTAATGATTCATCTTCATATAATATAACTGAATGAAATATATAACCATTTAATATTCTGAAAGTTCATTAATAACATATAATTACAATTCTAGACAACTATTCTCATTTTATATGGTTTTTCATACATATATACATGTAAACCAATCATGAAAACCAAGAAAATAAACGTTCATTAATGATAAAATTGTATCATATAACTTATCAAAAAGGTCATAAATGAACTTAATAAAATTATAAAAAATCAAATACATGTAGAACAGGTTTTTAAGTGATTAATTAATGGATTTAATCTGATTATCCAGGACATTAAGATCAAGTGCAAAACACATTCGTACATAAGGTAAGGGACTTCATCTCAATTTTAATTTCATTAAGACTAACATGGTTTTGTGCACCTAATAATTTTTATGTGGTTTATCTACTACCCCTTTGAGATCATTTTTCATTTGACATTATATTCATCTTAAATATCAATATTATCTTGTATCATGGATATGATTATTGTCTAAACTGTATACCATTTTTACATACGGTGTTTACTTTGAATGGTGAAATATTGATAAATAATCATTCATGGATTGAATCTATGTATGAAGAATTATTTGGACTTGCAGTGATGGGTGGGACCGGTTATAGCTCAATGATGCATCGACAAGTCTCATGAGACAAAACAGTATGTAACAAACCCTTTGTGTTTGTTTCCAAGAAGAATCAAAGTGGTTTTTACCCACAAACTTAAACTGTCTTGACGGTAGAATGGTCCATGTGTCAGATGCATGATGTTTAATAAATAAGCATTCTCTTCATTCAATGTTTCATTATTACATTCCAAAAAAATCACTATGATAAAATCTATGGATGTATTTTCATTCTCAGTTTATTGATGACATGTGTTTTTCAGTTATTCACCTTGTCATTATTCCTTATTAGCTTTGTTTTACATATTATTGATTCATGTAATGCTTACTAAGCATTTGATCTCACCCCTTTATGTTTTCCTTCCCCATGTTCTGAAGATGAAACCATTGAATAAGTGTCGATGAAGCGGTTTATTTATCATTATTATAAATAAATAAATATTATTATTTAAATAAATATTTATGTAATTATAAATAAATAATTATATATATTTAATAATTATAAATTTATAATAAATTTATTTAAATAATATGTTTAAAAGAATCTTTATCAGCACTAAAACATTAGCACTGGTCAAGGTATTTTTTATCAGCGCATTTTTAGCACTGATAAATATCCATTTTATCAGCGCTTATCAATTTAACGATGATAAAAAAGATCTTTATCACCACTTTTCTGAAATCAATGTTAAAAGTGTTCCTGATCTATTTAAAATAACCCTAACTAGTACTCAGTCACGATTATCAAGCACTTCCGAAAATCCTATGTTGCTGATGCAACTCCTCTATGTTCCCTCAGACGAATCAAGAGTATAATCCAATGTATGTTATTTTCTACTTTTTTCTATCATTGTTTGATCTTTTGGGTTTTGTTTTTTTTTCATTTTTGCACTGTTCTTAACCTTGACGAACCCTACATCTCATCTTCTCGCCACTATTGGCACGACTCCTCTAGGTTCATGTAAGGATCATAAAGACAAACCATGATATTAGTCACCCATTTTTGTGGCCTGTAATGAAGAAATGAATCTTAGTATTCCTCGCTAAATTTTTTACCTATAATATGATAGGGATATGATGTTTTTATCATCTTTATAGCAAGGATATTAATTTTCAATGAGGTTATGGGTGAAATGTTATACTTTAAATGGTTGAATATATTCCCTCAATAATCTGCTTGAATCTTATTGAGTATGAAATTCTTGAGGCTGTGGAGACTTTAAATGCCTCATCCGATCTAACCATGTAATCTCCTTTAATTCTATATCTTAGTCACATTTTGGGTGTATTTTGTGTTTAAGGGGAGTTAAAAGAGGGGTTATAGGATTTGATAGGAGATTGGTGAAGAGATAGTGGTACCCTTGTGCGGTAGACACTGAGTTCCAGATGGAATGGAACCAGGTACCTATTGATAGGCTACTAAGTAGGGACACTGTTAAAAAAACTATGAACCCGGTGGCTTAGTATTATGTATATGGTGGTACTTAGATTTGATTAGTGTTGGTGGTTGTTGATCTTTTTAATCCTAGTAAACTCGTATACTAAGTAAACTATGGTCTACTACAATGTCGTTGGGTTAAGCATGACTACTAGTTTCTCATTCCAGTGGTTTAGTGTGAATTATATCTTGTTTTGGTCTCGTTTGATGTGAGTGAGCTTTTAAAATGAAAACAATTTTGAAAATTAAAATGATTTCTTTCAAATGGTTTTGGATTTCAAAAAAATGGGTTTTAAAGGAAAATGTTTTGGATTGAAAATGTGGTAAATTGTTGAGTTTGGTGATAAAGTGGTAAGTGTAACCCTCGGTATTCCTTATGATTGTTTGCATATGTGTGGGTATGTGAGGAAAGTGTGTGTTGGAACATGTGGATGAAAATGGATGGACACATATGTGATGGTTCATAGAGTGCCTTGTGTGAATTTGAAATCAAATGTTTGGCTTGGTTTTCCGAAATGGTTTTTGAAAAGGGGAAAATGATTTTCAAAATTGTCTTTGCTTTTAAAAATGTGGGTTATTATGTTGTCAAAAGTGGCCTTAGAAGGAGGTTTGAAATTGAAAATGAAATAGTGGTTTGCGAAGACAGAATTCTGATTTTGTTATGAAATTTGGCTTGTGAGTCAGTTGTTTTGGCCAAAGATATTCCTTTCGATTGTGTTTAAGATTGATTCTGAACCTGATTTTATGTTTTTTTTGTTATTCATAATATGTTACCTAGAAAGGTCTCTAAAATTTCTAGTGGGTATCACCCTGTTTATGGTTCTCCTTAGTTGTTGCCCATATTCTATGGCAATTGAGGTTCATTAGAGGCAGTGAAGTGGCTTGAAAAAGTTGAGCATGTCTTCACAGTGATTGGAACTCCCAAATTTATTGGAGTTCATGTTGTTCTGGGTGTATATAGGAGTCCATCTTTGGAAGAATAGAAGTTATTTTCTCATCCAATGATACAAGTTGAGATGACGTGGGAAGTTTTTAAGTACATCTTTTTCTGATGGTTTATACCTGAGGAGGTGAAGACGAAGAAAAGGAAAGAGCTCATGAGTGTCCAACAAGGTCAGCGGAGGGTGAAGGCTTATGTTGAACACTTCAAAGAGATGA
Organism: Viscum album; assembly: GCA_963277665.1. Classification (NCBI taxonomy): domain Eukaryota; kingdom Viridiplantae; phylum Streptophyta; class Magnoliopsida; order Santalales; family Viscaceae; genus Viscum; species Viscum album. The sequence continues at coordinate 71,835,561 of OY728161.1, forward strand.
TTTCCTTTTCCCCGGAAGTGGTGTTGCAGGATCTTTTGAAAACTTCTCTTTTCATTGGGGGTCTTTATTCAGAGATCAAGGAGCAACCATATTCTCCAAGGATCTCCATTTTGAGAAGTTGGTGGAGGTAGCGTTTTTTACTTAGTTGTTATTAAATAAGCATACAACCATTGGCTCAATTGTTGTCTCCTGTGTTGGGGTGAAGATGTTCGGAGTTTCCTCGTTTTTGTTTTGTGGTTGTTGTAAATTCATCTTTCATTATAAAAGTCTAATGAAATTATCCTTTCATAGTTCAAATGGTTTTTTTAATGTGAACCTTTAAATGGTTAGTCTTTCATGAATTAGTTCTCCTATTTATATCATGCATGTTTGGAGATGTCTATTTTTGTGGAAATCGCTCTTTGTGCCTTGTGTGCGGGTTCGTTGTTTGGTTTGAGATCTTCTGTGGGTTTATCCCCTTGTCGTAAGAAATATAAATAACTTTTCATAAAAAAGAACCATGAGTTTCACATTCAGATTGTTTTGGTACATTAGAACAATGATCCATAAGTCATTTGTGATGTATAGAAATCAGTCACACCTCAATTTGACTCACGGTGTGACCGTATGACTCAAAGTGAGTCTTTTTATTCAAAATTTACATTAATTTTAGAAAAAAAACAACTAAAATACTCTATAATAGTGTTTTTTTATTGTATTTCTGTTAGAAATTTTATTTCATTTATAATCTTAATTTTGTTCATTTTTGTTGTTGATTGTTACCGATGCGGTGTGTTGTTACATCACACTACACCTGTTTCTTGTGCTACAATGTGTTGTAGCTTCACACTGCAGTTTTGACCTTTATCAGCGTTTTTTAAAGCACGATAAATGGTGACATTTATCACCGTTTTCCATCATTGATAAAAGACTTGACCTTTTAACCGCGCTGAAATAGTCAGTTCTTTTCTAACGCTGAAAAAGGCCTATTCTAGCGCTGTTAAAGGTGTGTTTTGTAGTAGTGGCTGCAAGTAATCCACGTCGTGTAATGTTTACGCGAACTGGTATTTCACGACTTCTGTATCCGGTGAGTTCATGACTTGTAAATCGACGGAGGAAAACCGTGAGACGAATTCATGTTGTGTAAGTGGAATACATGACGTGTATTAAATAAAGGTCAAGGTGGCACATTTTTCGATAAAAGTGGAAATTTTCAGAAAGCTCGTGGAATACATGTCATGCAAAGTTTACACGATGTGAAAACGACGGGATCCAGGATTTAAAGTCCTTTTTCTCGGCCGATTCATTGCATTCGGCTGTGGCTTCTTCCTCTCTTGCTCCTGACGAACCCTAGGCCCCCCTTTAGGAGATCTCATAACCCCCTTCCTCCTGCTTTGATTTGTTGGATCCAATGGATTCCCATTGGCTATTAGTGGTAATTCATTCCTTCTTTTTGACTAGTTTCCTCTTGTTCTTATCTTGGGGATTCACTGTGGGGATGTTGTTTGGGTTTGGGGTGCGAGTTGGGCTGCGTTTTGATGATCTTTGTATGTGATGTAGGTTGATTTTCAGTTTCCCTTTGCGCGGTTGTGGTTTGTGGGTGTTTCTTCTTCATCTTGCGGTGTGCACCAAGTTTTCAAAACTTCTTTGAGGTGGAGAATCCTTCATTTCTCTTTATTGTGTATCATGCGAGAGGAGTTTTCTTTTGTTTATCTATGAGAGATGGTTGTCGTGGCTTAATCAAAGATAAATAATTGACTAATCGAAATTGAAGGGGGAAATGGGGAATGATTCGCCTATTTTTACAGCTTCGATACAATTGTGATATGATGGATTGTATGGGATTGATGTCCAGCCGAAAATTGTGGTCATTGGAGGCTTTGTTTACGCTGGATGATATGTGTTGTGACTGATGAGTCTGTGTGTGATTATTGTGATATCATCCTAAAATGAAAATTAGCTAACCTGTAACAACTCTGACCCCAGTAGCCCAAAGTCAGTGGACGTTTTATAACAATGACATAGATCACTACTACAAAACACACATTTAACAATGCTATAATAGACCTTTATCAGCGCTAGAAAAGTGTTGACTACTTTAGCACGGTTAAAAGGTCAAGTCTTTTATCAGAACTGGTAAAACGCTGATAAATGCTCTATTTATCAGCGTATTTAGTAGCGCTGATAAATTTTAAAACTGTAGTGTGAAGCTACAGCACGTTGCAGCACCAGAAACAGGTGCAGCACACTACATTAGTAGAAACAGCAACAGAAATGACCAAAATACAGAATATAAATGAAATAAAATTTCTAAGATAAATTCAAGGAAAAAACACTATTATAGAGTATGTTAGGTGTTTGTTTTACTAAAATTAATGTAAATTTTGAATAAAAAGGCACACTTTGAGTTATACGGTCACACCGTGAGTCGAATTGATATGTGACTGATTTATACATGTCACAAATGACTTATGGATCGTTTTTCTAAAGTACCAAAACAATATGAATTTGAAACCTGTGATCTTTTTTTATGAAAAGTTATTTATGTTCTTACGATAAGGGGATAAACCCACAAAAGATCTTGAACCAAACAACGAACCGGCACAGAAGGCACAAAGAGCGATTTCCACAAAAATAAACATCTCCAAACATGCACGATAGAAAGAGGGGAACTAATTCATGAAAGGCTAACCATTTAAAGGTTCACATTCAAAAAAACAAAATCATTTGAACTATGAAAGTATAATTTCATTAAACTTTTATAATGAAATATGATCTTACAATAACCACAAAACAAAAACAAGGAAACTATGAACGTCTTCACCCCAACACGGGTGAGAACAACTAAGCCAATGTGTTTTATACTTCTTTCAAAAAAACTCATCCAAAATCACTACCTTCATCAACTTCTCAAAATGGAGATCCTTGGGAAAGAGGACTAACTCTTTAATCTCTAGACGAAGACCCCCAATGAAAAGAGAAGCTTTCAAAAGATCCTGCGATACCACCTCCGGAGAAAAGGAAATTACCTCTTTGGAGTGTTCAATATAAGCATTCATCGTCCGCTGACCTTGTTGAAAACTCATGAGATCATCCATTTTCTTTGTTTTCACCTCCTCAGGTATAAACCATCGGACAAAGATGGATTTAAAAACTTCCCACATCATCCCAACTTGCATTGTTTGCGGGGAAAACAACTCTCATTCTTCCAAAGATGGACCCCCAAGAAGACCTAGAACAGCACGAACTCTAACAGCTTTGCGAGTTTCAAACACTCTAAAGAGATGCTCAACTTCCTCAAGCCACTTCATTACCTCTAACAAACCTCAATTGCCACAGAAGATGGGCAGCAACTGAGAACCAGAAACAGAGCGAGACCCACTAGAAACTTCGGAGACCTTTTTGGGCAGCATATTCTGAATAACATAAAAATCATAAAATCATGTTCATAATCAATCTGAAACACAACCTAAAGGAACATCTTGGGCCAAAATAACTGGCTCACAAGCCAAATTTCATAAAAAAACTGAAATTCACTCTTCGAAAACAACTATTTCATTTTTAATTTCAAACCACCTTCTTATAAGTCCACTTTTGACAACAAAATAACCCACATTTTTAAAGCAAATCCAATTTCGAAAATCATTTTTCCCCTTTCCAAAAACCATTTCGGAAAACAAATCCAGTAATTTGATTTCAAATTCCCACCCAAGGCAACCTATGAACTGTCGCATATGTGTTCATCCATTTTCATCCATACGTGCCAACACACACTTTCCTCACATACCCACACATATGCAAACACTCATAAGGAATATCTAGGGTCGCACTTACCACTTTATCACCAAACCCAATAATTTACCAAATTTTCAATCCAAAACATTTTCCTTTAAAACCGATTTTTTTTCAATCTGAATCCATTTGAAAGAAATCATTTTAATATTCAAAATCGTTTTCATTTTAAAAGCTGACTCACATCAACCGAGACCAAAACAAGACATAATTCACCCTAACCCACCGGAATAAAAAACTAGTAGTCATACTTAACCCGGCGACATGGTGGTGGGTCATAGTTTACATAGTATACGAGTTTACTATGATTAAAAAGATCAAAAACCCACAGCCCTAATCAAATCTCAAAAGTATCACCATATACATAATACTAAGCCACCGAGTTCTTAGTTGTGTTAACAGTGTCCGTACTTACTAGCCTATCAACAGGTACCTGGTTCCATTCCATCAGGCACTCGGTGTCTACCGCACAAGGGTACCTCTATCTCTTCACCACTCTCTCCTATCAAATCCTATAACCCCTCTTTTAACTCCCCTTTAACAGAAAATACACCCAAAATGAGACTAAGATACTAACATTAAAGGGGATTACATGGTTAGATCTGATGGGGCATTTAAAACCTCCACAACCTCAAGCATTTCATACTCAATAATATTCAACCACATTCTTGAGGGAATATATTCAACCATTAGAAGTATAAAATTTTACCCATAACCACATTGAAAATTAATGTTCTTCCGATAACCAAGATAAAAACATCATGTCCCTATCAGATAGGGCACTAGATGGAACACTTGGAAGCATTATTATCTCTTTGACATGCAATTAATCGAGTTCAACTCACTTCCTAATAGGAAAACAATGTATTAAAAAGGTGCTTATTAGTTTTTTATATTTTTCCTTCACCGGGTAAACAATTCATCGAGGAATACTATGATTCATATCTTCATTATAGGCCACAAAAACTTGTGACTAATATCATGGTACATCTTTATGATCCTTACATGAACCTAGAGGAGTCGCGCCGATAGTGGTGAGGAGATGAGATATGGGGTTCTTCAAGGTTAAGAACAGCGCAAAAACGCAAAAAACATAACCCAAAAGATCAAACAATGATAGAAAAAAAAGTAAAAAATAATGTAAATTTGATTCTATCCTTGATTTGTCCAAAAGAACATAGAGGAGTCACGCCGACAATTGAGGAGTAACGCCGACAATAGAGGAGTTCCGCAAGAGCTTGATAATCGCGACTGACTGAGTACAGATTATGGTTTTTTGAAATAGATCGAGAACACTTTTAACAACACTTTCAGAATAACACTAATAAAGATCTCTTTTATAAGCATTGAACTGATAAGGGTTGATAAAAGGGATATTTATCAGCGCTAATGTTTTAGCACTGATAAAGATTCTTTTTAACAGTGATTATTTAGCCCTCATAAATATCGATCTTTATCAGCGCTAAAATTTTGGCGCTCATAAATATCAATCTCTATCAGAGCTAAAATTTTAGCCCTGATAAATGATTTATTTATTGAAATTTATTATAATTTTATAATTATTAAATATATATAATTATTTATTTATAATTACATAAATACTTGATTAAAAAATAATATTTATTTATTTATAATAATTATAAATTTAAAATTTATAAATATAGTAAATATACATTTATAAATACTTATTTACAAAAATATCTTTAACATTATTAGTGGATATATAATCTTAAATACATGCATTTTAAAAATGAGTGAATTTGAATAATTCAAAATGAGTGCACTTTAAAAATATTGAAAAAATAGATAAATTTTATTAATTAAATATAAATTAATAAAAAAATATAAATATATATATATTGAAGTAAAGATGAATACATATTGAAAATACTTGAACATAATAAATATATATATATATAATAGAAAATGATCAAATTCAAAAAAATATATTTAAAATCAATGTCCTAACTGTAATAATATTAAAAATAAATAAATGAAATTGATCAATTAAAAACATAATATATTAAATGTACCATGTTATAATAAAATTCTAAGATATACTGAAATTTAAATAGATTACATAAATATTAGGTGTGTGTTTCTATATATTGCGTAAATATATTTGCGTGCGCGTTTGTATATAAAACTGTATTAATTACAAATATATATATAAATGTGGAATCAATGTAACACACAACATTTGATATATGTTAAATTGAAAAATCAAACATAAAAAAAGAATAAGACATTAATATGTTTTTAATTAACATTTTATTCATTTTATATATATTTATGTTTAATATATATTATTTATTAGTATTTATATTTAATATATATATATATATATTACTTATTCATTTTTATTAATAATTGTTTCATTAATAAATTTTTAAATAATTTTGTAATTTATTCATTTTTAATTTTTTTGTTTAATTGTATATTCATTTTTATATCTACATTTAATATATACTATTTATCAATATTTATAATCTATATATATATATATTAAATTTATTCATTTTTATCAATAATTATTTACTTAATAAAATGTTTAATATTTTTTTTAATTTACTCATCTTAAATTTATATTTGTGTAATTATTTATTTTTATTCATTTACATATATACTATTTATTAATTTTTAAAATTTATATATATGTATATTCAATTTATCATTTTTAACAATAATTATTTAATTTATGAAATTGTTATAAAAAAATATTTTGCAAATTTTTATCATCGCTTTTTTTTAGCGCTGATAAAGGGTAACTTTTATCAGCGCTAAAAATAAAGCCCTAATAAAGATGAACTTTCTTAACGCATTTTTATAACGCTGATAAATGTTGGTGCTGTTAAAGGCACGTTTTGTAGTAGTGAGAAACTTTGTTGCACCTCAGCCTCCACCGAAAACCCTTGAAACCTCCCTCAAACACCTCCAACCACCAAAACTGACGAAGTAACGGGTTAGGAAGGCATGGGCCGTTACACAATATGAGATAAAAGAAACTATATAACCCAGTAGAACACCTAAATAACTAACGGGTAAGCTTCCCACCGAAAAGTTCAACAAGCCGAGAATACCACTTCCAGTCACCTAGGAGCACCCACCAAAGAAGATACAACTCTTACTAGAATTAACAGACAGTCTAAAGGTAGAGACAAAATCATTAAGAGCATTGGACGCAATCCTGGACAAAAAAATATTATGAGAAATATTATGAAGGGAGACAAAATAACCTAACTCATCCCTTGCCAAGTTGGGAAGAACTTTTTTGAGCCAACACATAGTCACATTATCAATGCATTTATAGATAACATTGCAAAAAGAGATGGGTATAAAATCGCTAGGATATTCAGGGCTATTTACCTTTAGTATAAGAGCAATAATGGTGGAATTAAAACCAGGGGGAAGTATGATTCCCAAAAAAGCCATCACCCCTGCTATGATACTAAAGCCCAAAATCCACCCAGGATTCCTGAATAAATAACATGAGAAACCATCGGGTCCTGGAGATTTATCATTTCCAAAATAAAATGTGGCATCATTAATCTTTTCTTTGTAGAAAGGGGCTCAAAGATTTAGACAGCTCGGTTAATCTACTAAACTGGAATTGAAAAGATCAAGGTTAATATCACAAGATGGGCCTAGAGAGCATGATAGGCTAGAGAAAAACCCCAAGGATCGCATATTTGATAGAATCAGGGGATTCTACCAAAAAAACCTAACCATTTCTAATCATACCAATAAAATTTATAGATTTCCTAGCCTTGATACAAGTATGAAAACATTTAGAATTGAGATCTCCACTCTGTAACCAATGAACAATATCTCTTTACTTGTGAAACAACCTTTCAAAATTAAGAAGTTTATTCAGATCATTTATTAAGCTCATCTCCTTAATACAAAGAGATCCATCTCTTCAGTCGCTTAATATTTTCTCATGAATATGGAAGAGATCATCCCTAACATGTCAATCTGATGAGAGGCTTGAAGATCCCTCACAAAACCTATTATTAATAACATTTTTAACACCTTGATACTCATAACAATTAAATAAAGTAAAGTTTGATGATAGTGAGAGACCCAGGTGCGATGGACCAAAGGTTAAAAAATCATTATCTTTACACAAGAAATTGAAAAATCTAAAAGGACAAGACACATTACGACTTTCACGGGTATTAAGGATACTTGGGCAATGAATTGAGATCCCAGGAGGAACAAACATAATGGAAAAACCCTAAAAATCATCAAACCAAATAGAATTAACAAGAACTCTGTCCAACATAAAAAATTTGAGATTACCCATTTTTTCATTAGACTAGGTGTAGAAGCAGCCCGAAAAGGGGTGATCATCAATACCATTGGAACTCTTAAAATTATAGAGTTGCCCAACATCTCTAATAGAGACTTTACAACCTTAAAACCTATCCTTAGGATGAATGGTAGTTAAAATCCCCCATAACTTTCCAAAGGTTCAAACCTAAGATTAGGCAAATGAGTAGACTCCAACCATAACATCTCCCTGTGACATTTATCATTAAAGGTATAAACCCGTGAGAGAAGATAATACTTGAAACCTGATTTAATCCTATAATGAAACAGGTTGGCCGATATAAATGACTCATCGAGGCAAATGGTAGTTTGGTTCCAAAGGACCAGAATCCTACCATTGCCCTAATGAGAAAATTTCTCAATAACAGGCTAGAAACAGGACAAATAAAAATGGGAGACAAAATCATGATTTTGAAGAGAGATTTTAGTTTCCAAAACAGCATTTTATACCAAAGAATAAAATCTTTATGATTCAACATTTTAGAGGGTTTATTTATGCCCCTAATATTCCAGAAGGCATAAATCATTTAAAACAATGGCGGGTTTTAGGGCGATTGGACTTCCACTCTGATGAGCCAGAGCTGCCTTAGAAATTGTAATGTCCCAAATTTTTTCATGTATTATTTTTAAATATTATATGGAATTAATTCAAGACCATAGTTTGAGAGGAGGGGTGAATCCAAGGCCCAGGGTTCCCAAAAAAATGTTTGAAATAAATTAAACTTTAAACATCACGTGCGAACAATTTTTTTGAAAATGTTGAATAACTTTTAAAAGGGTGTCCGAATCAGAAATCTGAAAACACCATTCTGTTCAGAGCACCTATTTTAGCTTAGGCAAGGCCTAACACCGACCGGCACGAGCCGGTTGTGAAAGTTATTTTTTGAACGTTTAAGGAAATAAAATAAATTTAATATTATTTTATTTTTTCATTGCGTTAACGCAACAATCTAAGATTTTAAATATGTTGTTAAGAAGAATTTTCAGAGTTAGCCGCATAAACCTAGAATTATCTAGAGTTTTGGAGAGGAGACCCTTGGAGAAACCTCTCGATGACGAACGATAACGAATCAAGCGATCGTGAAACGTTGTGCCAGTAGAGTTGGAGGATCTCGTCGATGACGGCAGCACAATCGTTCTTTGTCAACGATCGATCCAAACTCGAGGTAGGGCTTGTGATTTCAATTCTTTTTTTCTCGTTGTTGGATTCAATAATGAACGCTGATCAACCCATGAACATGTTGACCTGTGATTCGATCGTTCTTGCGGAGGTGCGATGGCGATGGGGATGGATAGGTCAACGTATTCCAGGAAATATCGTTCTTCGAGTGTTCTTCGTGCGGATGATCCAAATTTATTTTTGAAGCCGATCAAAGGCTCGAAACTTATCAAATTGGTGTTGCAAGGATGAGATGACCCTGGATCTTCAATTTTCAGGCGAACAGATCTTCGGATCGAACACCAGAAGATCAACTGAAGCGCTGGAGGAAAAACAGCGATTCTGGAAAATCACGATGAACAATGCGTGTATCTTGGAATACACAGTGTGTGGGACCAGTCCAGTGGCAGCTAAGGTTTCCAGTTACGGAGAGGTGGAACATGGCGTGTGACAGCTATCACACGGTGTGTGGGACCTTATCCGGAACTCTGCGTGTATCTGGGAGGATACACGGACACGGGGTGGAGTACACACCATGTACTCCACCTATAAGAACTCTGCCTTATTACATACATAATCTTGAATTTATTTAAGAAAACACTTCCTTTTACATTGAGGATCTTTTCATGTTTAGAGCTTTATAGAATTAGGACAATACATTCATAACATTACACATTATTATAGAGTGGATACCATAAAAACAGTTTCCATTTTTTTCAAAATATAATACATTAAAACATAAAACAATTATTATACATTTAACATGGTTTCATTGTCTTACACATACATTAACCTGTGAAAATCATTTAAAAACTTGGGATGAGCACAAAAAATCAGTAAGGTATGGAAAAGAAGGAAATATCACATTAGTCCATGAATACTCGTAACGTAGGAAAGCATTTTCAAAAGACATTCTTGTCACCCATATATACTTACATTGTGTAACATGAGATTTACACAAGATCCACCCAAAACATGAAAACATAAATATAATCATAAAGATATCTTGGGGAATTACTTACATAATCTTGTAACCATTATTGGCTACCTTATAATCTGTATCCCTCACGGCTATCTTACTCTGTGTAACCATCACAGTTACACTTGGAGTAACCATACAGCCGACGTCCAACATACACATACCCAATGCATTGGAGGGAGATAGAGGTCTCACCATTCATCATAAATAATACCAAAGAACCAAAACATAATCATACAACAAGAATAATTCCATAAAAACATTGCTTTGGAATTTCGTAAAACCGAATTATAAGAGGTTTTTAAAAAGGAAAGCCACTTATAAATTCCATACAATTGAAGAGATGATCAATAGAGTGGATGGAGTATGAATATATACTATAAATACACATAATAAAACATAATATAAATAGAACCCATCACCCAAACAATTTAAATAGCACATAAATAATGAAGTAGAAGGTTAACCCAAAGAATGGAAATCGCGTTAAGAATTATCTTACCTCAGGTTTGTCTTACTTCCAAATTGCTCAAACCTCATGTATAATGGTTAAAAGAGTGTTATTAATATTTTACAGAAACATGTTCATGTTTATAACATCTTATATGATCATTTAATAACATCGTATCACCCTTTAATTGTTAGTACTTTGTTCCTTGCATTGTTTAGGGTGACTTCTTTAAATGATTTTCATGATCAGTTCATGATAGATGTTCTTGACGATTGAAAGTGGAACTCCAGGATTGTAATGGAAAGGTATTTACATATTTCCAGTACAATAATTTATACCATTTATCATTTTGATGTTTAATATGAGGATGATTCATAAGTTAAACCATTAATGATGTTCGTTTAGATCATTTTAGTGGTTCTTTGATAATAACGATCTCATTTCGTTTTATAAACTAAAACCATGTGTTAAAATGAATTCCAGAACCATTTATGAGACATAATACATATATTATAACCTGATTCAACCATAAAAATGGTTTCATGACCAGACTTGAAAGAATTAATGGAAATTGAAATCACATCGTCCACGATGTCGGTAATTCGACACATCACGGACAATGTTTTTATTCCTTAAATAAGTGGGAGAGGAAAAGAACAATGATGATGAATTTTCCATAAACATGAGAACATCCATAATATACATGATTTTGGAGATTTCATTCCTCTTGGATAAGAGGGGGTGAGGAAAGAAGAAAAAGGAATCATGAAAACTTGAGAAATTTCTCACGAAAATTCGGCAGCCTAACGGCGTCTCTTAAAATTTCATAATAATAGTTTGATGAGATAAAGGGAATATCTCATCACTCATACATAATATTTAAAGTAGTGGGGGATGTGGAATGAAATATCCCAACATAATTCAAAAGGGAAAGGAAGAGAATAACCTAAAATGAAAGAAAATAAAGAAAATAAAAGAGGATATTTACCTCTTGATCTCTTCTCCCTGAGATCCTTCTTAAGGGATTTGGTTTTGGTCTTTTGGTGAGACCAGAAGCTCTAGGACGTGGGGAAGAGCTTTTGGAGGAGTATTGGGCAGAACTTAGGCATGGCTCAAGGCTTGTAATGTGTGGGAAAAAGAGGGGAGTGAAGGTGGTATTTATAGTGGAGGAGAGGAGGTATTTTTAATTATTTTAATCATTATTAAAATATTTTTGCCCAAGATTATGAATAGTATTAGTTCATGTGACCTCAAATAGTAATAATGGCATTTGAGTTCGAACTAAGTGGTCTTTCATCACTTATTATGTCATAAATAATGAAATTTGCTGATAATTTGATTATACGGTATTTTATCGTATTTCACTATTCATTGAAAATTAAAGAATTTCAGAAAAATCCCAAAAATTTACCCTAACCATTTTTCGACGTGTAGAATTCAAAAATTAAGTCCATTTTTTAAAAATAATTTCCTAAATATTATTAATTAAATTTTTAAATAAAAGCATACTTAATTCAAAAATTAACAATTCTAATTCTATAACTACTTCCATATCACGATGAAAAATTAACCAAGATGTTATTATCCTAAAACCTAAAGAAAATAAAATAATAATAAATTTTACTATTCATTATGGTCATATTAATATTAATATTACTATTCATAAGGGTATGTTACTATTCACCAAAAAACAAGTTGGTTCCAATATACTCTAAATAACATACTGAACACAATTATAGATGACAGTTTCTTGAAATTCAAAACATAGAAGTGGAAAAATTATTTTTTAAAGGGTAGTTATAAATATATACTTTAAAAAATTTCCATGCATTTTTATTTATTTTTTAGAAAAACTTTGGGTGTTGCACCACCACATGGCCAGACCCCGACCAGATACACGGGCTACCCCGTGTACTAGTACACAGGTAGGCGAAGATGGGGCTAAGCCATGTACTGGCACATGGACAGCGTACATGGAGCAGACCCCGAATAGTCAGACACAGCGTGTAGGCCTTTCTACACGCCCTGTATACCTCTTCTGCATGACATGTTCTCAGGACACGGGTCGTTGAACGCGGACAGTACTCGGGGTCATGGGACACATTGTGTGACCCTACTACACATCATGTACCCCTTCCTACATAGCTTGATCTCTTTTTCCACCGTATCCTGGACATGTTTCATTTATATTGGTGTACCGTGTTCGTTCCCCTAAAGGTCAGTTGGTATCATTTCCTATCCACAAGAGTATGATCCCCTTCAGCAAGACTTTCTGGATAGAATGAGGAGTCCCCTCTGAGAGGCCTGGAGCAAGATCCTCTATCCATTCTTGTGACCTAGATAGAGTCGGGTTATCGATGCGACCAATCCCACCGGACGTCGATCCTCTACATAGCAGGTGAATCCAGATGAGTCGTGGTATACGTCATGGCTCTAGCAGTGATCATCATCCGTGTATCATGATCTTCCTCACTCGTGGAGTTGGTTCTCCCGGAACGAGTGTATCGTATTCTCTCTTCAGATCTATTAGCGTATCTCCCTCTCATGGTGGTCCCTGACGAACAGTACGTCTCAGACGAACATCATCAGGGCTATCAAACTCAGAAGTTAGTTCTCCTGGATGAGTGTTTCGTGAAATCTTCAGACTGAATCCCTAGCTTGGGTATGCGGTAATTTTGACTTACCTCTAAACTATGGGTCTCGGTTTCGAGTATATCTGGATATGTTCTTGTTATATGCATTGTAGACATATACTGTGTAGAGTTTACTATACCTTTACTTTGTGTATTTATTTGTGGTTTTCGGAGTGTCCTACTGAGTATTGTTATACTCATTCTTGCACAGACATTTCCCGCATGTGTCATGTCTTGTGCAGACGAGCGATCTCTTGACGGAGTCCAGGGTGATCAAGAACCGGGCAGAGATTAGTGAGTTCCAGTCCAGACAGGCAGACGTGTTCCTATGGCTTTGAGCAGTAGTCTCAGTACCTATCTTGTTTACAGGTTGGACTTTGTAGTTTACAAACTCTCGTTTGGTGGGCTTGTATTCCGGAACATTTTACATTACTACATTTTACTTTCTGTTGTACTCTGTTGGTTGGGTTTAGCAACATGCATGCATTTTGTTCCTTAGTGGTTTTTACATTTTAGCATTTGTGGGCTTGGAGATGTGTGTGTGTACAGGTACTTAGACAATTTCTCCCATGTTAGTGACATGCATACTCGGTGTTAGTCACCAGCCTCTGGCCTATTGGAGGCGGGCTTGGAGAGTCGCGCCACGGGCCCCACTCGGATGGGTCGTGACAGAGTAGTATCAGTGGTGGTCTGTTCTACCTTAGGAGTGAGAGTCTGTGAGATTAGTTTGGGGAAATAGTGTTATGTATTTCGAGTTCAGCTTTCAGGCCAATGACTCCAGTTTTGGGGCGGGCAGCCGATGTATCAATACACAAGGAATCTGCTAACCTGTTTTTCGACTCCGTACATGAGAACACAAGTTGCGAGGGGAAAAAATGGTACATGAATCATATAGGAATGGGTTGTGGTTTTCATGTCCTTGAGTCAACTTTCCAGATATACTCATTGACCATGGTACATCTTGTTTCCTTACAGAATATCTCTGCAACACATACCAGTTAGGATTCAACAACTCGGTCACAAAGATGACCCCCTCAGTGATGAGGCTTCGATACAGGGGTCAGTTACCCAGACATTACCTCCAGGTGGTGCACTAGTTATACCACCATCAGTGGAGCAGCACGTGATCCCTGCAGTACCAACATACGAGGAGCGCAAGCTGAGCGCGCTACAAGAGTTTCTGAGACAAAGACCCCTCAGGTTCCAAGGCAAGCCCGACCCTGAGGCAGTTGAGGACTGTCTTGAGGCGGTGACCAGAGTTTTCTGCCTGGTGAGGACACCAGCGGGCCAGATGGTGATCCTGACGGCGAGTCTTCTTCAGGGTCTAGCAGGGCGATGGTGAAGTTTGACCATGCAAACTTACGATGAGGCGACTCTTTCATGGATGGAGTTCGAGCATCTCTTTAGATAAGAGTTCTCTCTGATTACGTTGAGATCAGTGCATATACATGAGCTTCTTCACCTCCAGTAGGGTAGCTTGACGGTTGCTGACTATTCATCGAGGTTCATCAATCTCTCCATGTACTCAATGGATATGGTCAGGGATCAGTACTTCAAAACTAGGACCTTCGAGTGAGGTCTACGTCGGGACATCCGAGCCAGCATCATACCTCTTTGCATACCAACTTATAATGAAGTGCTTGAGCGAGATTTGGTAGTCGATAGCTTCTTAGCTGAGTAGAGATAGCCAGCGATAGTCAACAGCAAACAGACAGGTGTAGAGACATCGACAGTGAGGAGCCGACGTCAGACCCAGGGATCGGGATGTGGGAGACAGCACAGGAGGTCCCAGGACAAGGGGTCTGCAGTCCACGGCTCTCAGGCTGGATCCAGTCAGCCTAGGGATAGGTGATGCTACACATGAAGCGATAGAGGAGATCTCTCTAGAGATTGTCCAACCCGTCGAGCTGCTGATAGGGAAGCGGTAGATGGACCACCGAGGAAAAGGCAACAACTGGAGCATGTAGATCTATCAGGAGGCGGACGTGGAAAAGGAGCAGGGAGAGCTGCAGGAGGTGGAAAGGGTTTTGACATACTACCACCACCACCCCCAGGAGGTCCACGCCAGGCTCGGGGAGTTTGACGACAGGGGCGGGGGCAGCTACATGCAGTCGAGACGTATGACCCAATGACTTCAGAGATGATCTAAGGTACGATCTGTGTATTTTATACCTTAGTTTTTGTACTTATAGACACAAGTGTCAGTCATTCTCTCCTGAAACAAGTGCCGGTCATTCTCTCCTCGCCACGTATCTTGTTCAAAACCTTGATATTCTGGGAGAACCGTTGACTCGAACCATACGCTTAGATACTTATACGGGAGGAGACTCAATGATCACACACCTTTTCCGACAGTGTGATCTTACCCTTGATATATGAGTTTCGGTTGGAACCTCTTGGTGGCAATGTTGAGGCCTTACAACTTCATTCTCGGTATGGATTGGCTATCTTCGATTCATGCCCAGATTGACTGTTTTAGGTGAAGGGTGCGGTGTGTCCGCAGCGATGGTGTAACACCCCAAGATCTCATAGTACGCTATCTCATTAAAGTAATTTAATAGCTTGCGCTACACGCAACACCGAGTTCAAGCGCACCACAACATTACCAAACTAGCTGTTCAAAAAGTGGTCATAAACAGTATTAACTGTATTTTGAATCTTATATACTCTATATAATTTTAACATCCATATTATGTGTTTCTTAGACATAATATAAGAGTAAATTCATTTTTTTCAGATAAAAGAAGTATTTTTCAAAAAATGCAATTTTACAAACTTTTAATTGCGAACCTTTTTTTTAAATCCATCATTTGACACTTTTATATATTCAATTTGAAAAAATAAAATTTTCTTTAGAATTGGGACATTAAAATTTAGTTTCAAAAAATTTTGGGTGTTTTTCTGATAACTTTCCTATTTGGGTGAATACTGAAAATTACTAAACATTAACTGAAACCAACTTTTTTAATCAAAATAATTTAGAGTGTTCAATTATACTTTTGAATGGTTTTTAAGTAAAATTATATTATATTTTTATCATTCAATACAATGTTGGTCATTATAAGTATTTTCACATTTAAATTTGACATAAACACATGTCAATCTTTTGATAGTTTTTACTTTTTTAAAAACCCATTTTTTTGTTTTAACAACAGGAATTAATTTTAAATTAATAAATGCAACTTATATTTTTTAAATTTGGTAAAATAACCTTCATTTTTGAATTCGGAATATCAAAATTATCTTAGGGTAAATTTTTGGTATTTTTCTGAAAACTTTCAATTTTTAATGAATAGTGAAAACACTGAGTTAATGTTTAAAACCCACTTTTTATTTAAATAATCATTTATTTATTTAAATTTATTTTAGGTCAAAATAGATACATAATACCTATATAAGTTAAATTTAATTCATTGGAGTCATTTTATAATAAGTTTAGATATATAAAAATGTTATTGAACTTTTTACTGTTTTTTACCCACCTACTAGGAGCATTTGAAAATTTGCATAAAATTTAATTTTACCGCTTCTGTAAATTCAATTTCAAAAATCCTAGAGACACGGTTGATATCAGTAAGTAAAATTTGGTTCAATAAGATAAAAATAATTTTTACTAAATAGTAACTTTTGACTTTTATTTACCATGGTTAAAAGTAATTAGAGTAATTAAGGGTAAAAATGCTATTATTATTACCCTAACACATGTCCTAATTCAATTGGATAAGTGTAATTCGACCAAAAACAACCTTAGGAATAAAATATGATCCTTTAGGTCCACTTGGATTAGATTAGGACATTTATTATTATTTACTTCAAAGAAGAGTTAAAAGTGTTAAATTCAAAGTTTAATAAATAAACCATTTATAATATAGGGTTATGCATAAGATAAATTCGACTATAAATATTCATTAGAAATATAAAAATATTTCCTACATAATGGTATTTTATTTATAATTTTTAGAACTTAAATAATTTAATTTATTTATGACACAATGATGATTCAAAAATTACCTTATTAATGAAAGATTAAAATAATTGATATCATAAATATCCAAATAAATGTAATTTTAGACTTTTGATGAATTTCACTAATTTTCTAGGTTAATATGACATGTTAGGGTTTATTAGATAAAAAAATTCGAAGTTATATGGTTGTTATGACTTTCACAAAAAACAAAATACCAAAGTGTCAAAATTGACACAAATTAATTCTTAAAACAAATACTATATTATTGGTTGATATAATATTCTAAAAAATATATGGTTCAGAAAAACGGCTTAAATAGTATTATATATGTCATTAATGAACCACTTAAGGTTCTCTTGGATGTTTATAGTAAGTTTATTTACCATATAGTGTAAGAATACAAGAAGACACGGTAAAAGATAAATTATTTAACTTAGAGATAAATCTAAAAGATAAGGTTAAAATGGTAACTTAAAATTGTCTAAAACTTATTGGTTGAGAGGATTTCGACCCATCCCAACATAGCTTCGAAATAAATCAATTTAGAGTCATTATAAACCGAATATGATTTTATTATAAAATAATATTTCAATCTTTTCCTAAAGTGTCTCTCACCCCTCTTATAAAAGGGCACTTGCCCTTCTCTCAAATTCACACATTCAAATTCATTTGGATCGACCATACCCTACCCAAATATCCTCTCAATTATCCTCTCTTCATCCTATAGGTCTTCCTTTGGTCAGAAAGCTACCTTAAGGAGCCATTTTGATCAAATCAAAAGGAAGAACCCAAAGAAGAGATAAATATTTCATCACCTCTTTCAAGTTCTTTTCCTCTTTCACTTCTTCTTTCCTTGTTGTTTCCATTGTAAAACAATAACTCCAGTATCTTCTATATACTGTTATGTTATTATAAATATGGTACAACCATATTAATTATTTTATTCATATTATGAATGACATGTCACCATATGTGCGTACGTACGGCTTACCGTCTCCACGTCGTGGTGTAGTTATTATTTAATACATTATTATATTGGATGGGTACAATAATGATGTATAATTGATATAAATAATAAATATAACATATTAATGATTCTTTATACATGATATAACATCCAATTATATATGATTTTAATATCAAAATAATGATATTGTCTCTCGTGCGTACGTAAGGATCACCGTCTCCAAGACGCGATGAGATTCATTTCCATGTTCACCATTCAACGATTATTATAAAAATATATATTATTAATAAGTATGTAATATATGACATAATAATGATACTGGAGATATACATATATATATTTATGTATGTATGTATGTATGTACGTACTTACATATATCTTATTCACTTACTTCTGTTCAATAGAATGTGAAAACGAAAACAATGTTTAAGCGTACGGACGGACTACCGTCTCCATAAACGGTGCATTCCATTTGATATATATACATCTATTATAAATATTTATATTCTAAATATATATGATATATAAATCATGGTTTATATTCTGGAATAATTTAAATCATGATCTAAATGATACGATCAAGAATAACATGTTAAAACACATACGATAAAGAAAGTGACTATTACCCAAAATGTTAATTTAACATGGAAATCATTATTAAATGGGTAGTATAAAGTCATAAATGAATCATGTATGATATAATAAATATGAATATGATTCTGTTATAATTTAATAACATACTATTGTTCATTATACATGAGGTTAAACATACCTTCGACCAAAGGAAAATGCAAGGTAAGGGTTAATTCTACAATCTCTTTATTATCCGAGGTTATTTTTACATAAGTATCTACTGTGACATATTTATTATCCATGTCCATGTTTCATAAAAGAGTTTTTAAAAGGATTCTTTTTAAGAGACTTTTTTTTTACTAAAACATCATTTTAAATGTTTTAAAGATTTATTCTTCTGAACCTTTTTCATTAATGTCCATGTTTTCAAAATGGTTTAAATGATTTATTTATATGGACATTAATGCATTAAAATGTTAATTACTTTCAAAAGATTCAAACTGGTATGGGATACTTTGATTCAAAACTATATTTTAAATGACTTCCTTTATAAATTATGTGACTTTTAAATTATTTCATGAAAAAATGACATTTCTCTCGAAGATTTTAAAGATTTTTATAGATCATTTTCAACTATGCCAACATCATTTACGGGATATTATTCTTTATCAAGGTTGACTTATTATGATACAAATCTTCCATATTTTATTGAAGGTTTTGTGATATATTTGACTATGGATATGTTATTTTTATACCATTCATGGTTTAGGGTTAAAGTATTGACATTCCGTATGCTAGTTCTAATACGAATATTTATGTTATGTTTCAACCTTTTCATATGGGGAATGTATTGGACATAGTAAGTGACGGGGGGAGCCTGATATAGCTCCTCGATGCATTGGTAGGTCTCATGAGTCAATTAGACATGGAATTGGCCGAATCCTTTCCCAATTTGATATATGGTTTTGGCCGAGGCCTCAATCATTTTTAAACGTCTTGGTTGAGGCCATGACAAAATGTTTGAGAATGTCTGGCATTATATATTCCCTCATTATGAAAATAATATTGACGGTTCATGTGGTTATTCGACTAGTAGAATACTCATGACTATGTTTTATTATGGCATTATTTACTCAGCTCATATTTCTGTCATAAAGTGTTCATGTTTATTATTTGTAAAGGCATGTGTTTCTAATTATTCACCATGCCTATTGTTTATGTTATCTTCCGCGAAATTATTTATCCTTACTGAGCATCTGGGCTCACCCCTTTCTTATTTTTATTTTCCCAGTATCCCAAGAAGTGTTTTATGTTTGAGATTCAGGGTTAAGATAAGGGAACAATTGCATTCTCAAATGATTATTTTTTTGTTCTATGTTAGAAAGTGTAATGTAACGTTCATGTATGTAATCTATTTTCCAAGACTGTTAAACTGATCTGTCTTTCGGGACTTGATTCCTTGTAATCGTGTCAAGGACGCAATTTATTGAAGGAGGAGAGAATGTAACACTCCAAAATATCATAGTACGTTATCTCATTAAAGTAATTTAATAGTTTGCGCTACACACAACACCAAGTTCGAGTGCACCACAACATTACCAAACTAGTCATTCAAAAAGAGGCTATAAATAGTATTAACTGCATTTTGAATCTTATATACTCTATACAATTTTAACATCCATATTATGTGTTTCTTATACATAATATAAGAACAAATTCATTTTTTTCAGATAAAAGAAGTATTTTTCAAAAAATGCAATTTTACTGCCTTTTAAGGGCGAAACTTTTTTTAAATCCAATATTTAACACTTTTATATATTCAATTTGAAAAAATAAACTTCTTATTTAGAATCGGGACATAAAAATTTAGTTTCGATAAATTTTTGGTGTTTTCTGATAACTTTCATATTTGGGTGAATAGTGAAAATTACTAAATTTTAACTGAAAACAACTTTTTTAATCAAAATAATTTATAGAGTTCAATTATAAATTTTAATAGCTTAGAAGTATAATTATATTATATTTTTATCATTTAATACAATTTTGGTCATTATAAGTAATTTCACATTTTAATTTGACATAAACACATGTCAATCTTTTGATAGTTTCTACTTTTTTAAAGACCCGTTTTTTTGTTTTGACAACAGAAATTAATTTTAAATTAATAAATGAAACTTCTATGTTTTAAATTTGGTAAAATAGACTTCATTTTTTAATTTGGAACATCAAAATTAGCTTAGGGTAAATTTTTGGTATTTTTCTGAAAAATTTCAATTTTTAATGAATAGTGAAAAACACTGAGTTGCTGTTGAAAATCGACTTTTTATTTAAATAATCATTTATTTATTTAAATTTGTTTTAGGTCAAAATAGATACATAATACCTATATAAGTTCAATGTAATTCATTGGAGTCATTTTATAATAAGTTTAGATATATAAAAATTTTATTAAACTTTTTACCGTTTTTTACCCACCTCCTAAGAAAATTTGCAAATTTGCATAAAACATAATTTTACCGATTTTGTGAATTGAATTTCAAAAATCCAAGAGACACGGTTGATATCAGTACGTAAAATGTGGTTCAATAAGATAAAAATAATTTATTATGAATAGTAACTTTTGACTTTTATTTACCACGATTAAAGCTAAATAGGGTAATTAAGGGTAAAAAGAATGATAATATTACCCTAACACATGTCCTAATTCTATTGGATAAGTATAATTCGACAAAAAACAACCTTAGGAATAAAATATGATCTTTTAGATCCACTTGGATTAGATTAAGACATTTATTATTATTTAATTCAAATAAGAGTTAAAAGTGTTAAATTCAAAGTTTAATAACTAAACCATTTATAATATAGGGTTATACATAAGATAAATTCGACTATAAATATTCATTAGAAATATAAAAAGATTTCCTACATAATTATAGTTTATTTATAATTTTTAGACATTAAATAATTTAATTTATTTATGACACAATGATGATGCAGTAATTACCTTATTAATGAAACATTAAAATAATTGATATCATAAATATCTAAATAAATGTAATTTGAGACTTTTGATGAATTCCACTAATTTTTTCGGTTAATATGACATGTGAGGGTTGATTAAATAAAATTTTTTTGAAGTGATAAGGTTGTTATGACTTTCAAAAAAACAAAATACCAAATAATGTCAAAATTGACATAAAATAATTTTTAAAACAAATACTATACTATTGGTTGATATAATATTCCAAAAAATCTAAGGTTCGGCCAAAGGGATTAAATAATATTATATATGTCATTAATGAACCACTTGAGATTATCTTTGATGTTTATAGTAATATTATTAACCATATAGTGTAAGAATACAAGAAAACACGGTAAAAGTTAAATTATTTAACTTAGAGTTAAATCTAAAAGAAAAGGTTAAAATGGTAATCTAAATTTGTCTAAAACATATTTGTTGAGAGTGTTTCGACTCATCCCCACTTTATCTTAGAAATAAATCAATTTAAAGCCATTATAAACCGAATATTATTTTATTATAAAATAATACTTCAATCTTTTCCTAAGGTGTCCATCACCCCTCTTATAAAAGTGCACTACCCCTTCTCTCAAATTCACACCTTCAAAGTCATTTGGATCGGCCAAACCCTGCCCAAATATCCTCTCAACTATCCTAACATCATCCTATAGGTCTTCCTTTTGTCAGAAACCTAACCTATGGAGCCCTTTTGATCAAATCAAAAGGAAGAACCCGAAGAAGAGGTAAATATTCCATCACCTCTTTCATGTTCTTTTCTTTTTTCACTTCTTCTTTCCTTGTTGTTTTCATTGTAAAACAACAACTCCAGTATCTTATATTTACTGTGATGTTATTATAAATGTGGTACAACCATATTAATTATTATATTCATCCTATGAATGACATGTCACCATACGTGCGTGCATACGGCTTACCGTTTCCACGTCCTGGTGTAGTTGTTATTCAATACATTATTATATTGGATGGGTATAATAATGATGTATAATTGATGTAAATAATAAATATAACATGTTAATTATTCTTTATATATGATATACCATCCAATTATATATGATTTTAATATCAAAATAATGATATTGTCGCTCATGCGTGCGTACAGATTACCGTCTCCACGACGCGATAAGATTCATTTCCATGTTCATCATTCAAAGATGATTATAAAAATATATATTATTAATAAGTTTGTAATATATGACATAATAATTCTACTGGAGATGTGTGTGGGCGTACTTACTTATAACTTATTCACTTACTTCTTTTTAATACGATGTGAAAACTGAAATAGCGTTTATGCTTACGTACGGTCTACCATTTCCATAAATGGTGTCTTCCATTTTATATATACATCTATTATAAATATTTATATTTTAAATATATAGGATATATAAATCAACTTTTATATTCTGGAATCATTTAAATCATGATCTAAATTATACGATCAAGAATAACAAGTTAAAACACATACGATAAAGAAAGCGATTATTACCCAAAATGTTAATTTAACATGGAAATCATTATTAAATGGGTAATATAAATTCATAAATTAATCATGTATGATATAATAAATAAGAATATGGTTCTTTTATAATTTAATAACATACTATGGTCATTATACAGGAGTTTAAACGTACCCTCGACCAAAGAAAAGTGCAAGGTAAGGGTTAATTCTACAAGCTTTTTATTATCTGAGGATATTTTTACGTAAGTATCTACTGGGAAATATTTATTATCCATGTCTATGTTTCATAAAAGAGTTTTCAAAGGCATTATTTTTAAGATACTTTCTTTACTAAAACATCATTTTAAATGTATTAAAGATTTATTCTTCTAAACCTTTCTCATTAAAGTCCATGTTTTCAAAATGGTTTAAACGATTTATTTATATGGACATGAATGTTTTAAAATATTAATTCCTTTCAAAAGTTTCAAAGTGGTATGAGACACTTTGATTCAAAACTATATTTTAAATGAATTACTTTATAAATTATGTGACTTTTAAATGATTTCATGAAAAAGGGACATTTCTCTCAAAGATTTTTACAGATCATTTTCAAGTTTGTCAACATCATTTACGGGATATTATTTTTTATCGAGGTTGATTTATTATGATACAAATATTCCATATTGTATTGAAGGTTTTGTGATATATTTGACTGTGAATGTGTTATTTTTATACCATTCCTGGTTTATGGTTAAATATTAACATTTTGTATGTTAGTTCTAATACGAATGTTTATGTTATGTTTCAACCTTTTCATATGAGGAATGTATTGGACAAAGTAAGTGACAGGTGGAGCCCGCTATAGCTCATTTATGAATCGGTAGGTCTCATGAGACAATTAGACATGGAATTGGTCGAGGACTTTCCATATTTGATATATGGTTTTGGACGAGACCTTAATAATTTTTAGAAATCTCGGTCGAGGCCTTGAAAAAATGTTTCAGAATGTATGGCATTATACATTCCCTCGTTATGAAATAATATTGATGGTTTATGTGGTTATTCGACTAGTATAATACCCATGACTATGTTTTATTATGTCATTATTTACTCAGCTCATATTTCTGCCATAAAGTGTTCATGTTTATTATTTTTAAAGACATGTGTTTTCAATTATTCACCATGTCTATTGTTTATGTTATCTTCCGCTGAATTATTTACCCTTACTGAGCATCTAAGCTCACCCCTTATGTGTTATTTTCCCAAGATCCCAGGAAGTGTTTTATGTTTGAGATGCAGGGTTATGCTAAGGGAACAATGGCATTCTCAAAGGATTATTTTTTTGTTGTATGTTAGAAAGTGTAATGTAACATTCATGTATGTAATCTATTTTCCAAGACTGTTAATTGATCGGTCTTTTGGGACTTGATTCCTTGTAATCATGTCAATGCTATGTAATAATGTATCGACTCTGGGTAACTGGGTTTAGGGAATTACAGATGGGACAAAGTTTTCCTTTATTGGTGAAAAGGAAACTCAGGCAGAACAGGATGGGCTCATGCATAGGAGGGTGCAACCAATCACTCATGAATTTGATAGTTTTACCCTCAGAGCAACAGATGTTGTGAGTTTTCAGTTCCCAGGAGTAGTGGCGGAGTACGAGGACTTCTTTCCATTATATTTTCTAGGATTACCTCCCCACTAAAAGATCGACTTCTGCATCGATTTACACCCCAGGACGGCACCGATATCAGCACCAGCATATCTAATTGCTCTCACAGAGCTTCGAGGGCTAAGGGTATATAGTTAGAGGATTTGTAGAGGAAGGTCTTTGTGAAACCCAGTGCTTCACCCTATGCAGCCCCAGTTTTGTTGGACAAAAAAGCAGATGGGAGCTTGAGGTTGTGTGTGGATTACCGGCGCTTGAACCAAGTGATGGTAAAGAACAAGTATCCACTACAGAGGATCAATGACCTCTTCGATCAGTTGAGAAGTGCGCGATGGTTCTCGAAGGTTGACATTTGATAAGGTTATCAGTAGCTGCGAGTACGGGATGTGGATATACCGAAGACGGCTTTCAGATGTTGTTAAGGTCATTATGAGTACTTGGTGATGCCCTTTGACGTGACGAACGCCCTAGCAGTGTTCATGGGACTCATGAACCGGATATTCCATTCATAATTAGATCGGTTTGTAGTGGTCTTCATCAACGACATCCTTGTGCACTCGGCATCTGAGAAGGAGCACGCGACACCTGCGGATGGTTCTGAACATAGTACTTTGAAACACCAAATTTATGGGAAGCTCTTGAAGGGTCAGCTCTGGATTCAAGAGGTCCACTTTCTGGGACATTTTATCTCAGCAAATGGAGTTGCGGTGGACCTGGCCAAGGTGGAAGTAGTGTTAGCATGGGATCCACCTAGGAGCATGATGGAGATGCGGAGCTTCCTTAGGCTAGAAAACTATTAACGAAGATTCATACCTGATTTCTCCCAAATATCAGCACCGATGACAGCTTTGACTCGAAAGGGAGAGCATTTCGTGTGGACAGAGAAGTGTCAGTGGGTTTTTCAGCAGTTGAGGCAGAGATTGACAGGCGCTCTGATCTTGAGATTGCCAGAGGAGGGAGTCGAGTACGTAGTGTTTTGTGATGAATCAGGGACCGGACATGGTTGTTTCCTAATACAGAGGCAAGCAGTGATTTCCTATGGTTCGCGCCAGTTGAGTCCACATGAGCAGAACTACGCGACGCAAGATCTTGAGTTAGCAGCAGTAGTCTTCTCGTGGAAGATGTGGCGACACTACCTAATGGGAGAGCTGTTTATCGTCTACTCTGATTAGAAGATTTTCAAATATATCTTCTTACTGAAGCATCTAAACCTGAGACAGAGGCGATGGATAGAGTTCCTACAGTACTATGACATTGAGATTGTCTATACTCCTGGGAAGGGGAATGTTGAGGTGAATGCTCTCAGCAAGATATTTAGTATGCACCTGTCGAACGAGGTATCAGAGCAGTTGGTCATGTTACAGTTATCCTTCATTGACGGAGATGATGCAGCTTGTTGCGGAATCATCGGGAGACACAATGACAGAAACGAGAAAATGAAAATAAAAAAAGCAACAAGGACACAGCGACTTATGTGGTTCAGGAATAATCCCTACATCCACGGGAGAGGCAGAATTTCACTATATCGGGAGCACAAATTACAGAGTGTTTTTTCAATACTAACCCTAGCACAAAAATGGGCTATAAAACAATGGAGAAGACGATCACTCTTCAAAAAGTGAGTCTGTGTCGCTACAGTGAACAGCGGTCAGCATTGTCAAAAGAACTACAGTGGCTTCCGGCTGGAAGTCAAAAGTGCTACAGTCTAGTCAACCCACGACAGTTGTGGGCCACAAGAATTTGGGCCAACCGGATCGGGCTACACCAATCCAACACAGCTTACCTCCAGTCGATGGTTGTCACTTCTCCACTCTTACAGCGAGTCAAAGAGGCACAACTTGGAGATGTCAACTACGAGACCTTACGTGCTCAAATGTCTACAGGGTATTCTCTTGATGGATATGCACAAGGTGGGGAGCACGTCATCCTTTTTAGGGGACCCATAGTTGTATCAGCAGTGTTGTGGGGGGAGGTTCTGAAAGAGTTTCATACATCCCCTTTGGCGGTACACCCTTGTATGATCTCAGCCTTTTCTGGAGTCATCTCGGGCACATTTTCATGTTTTGTTTGAGGTTTTGAAGTACCTTTGTTTTGAATTAGTGGATTGGGATGCATTTGGGTGAATTTTTAAGAAAAACTAACGAATAGTGGGTTGTGCACAGTTTGAAAAACTATGTGACTAAACTGTACCGTGTCAACTGTGTCTATCGTTCAAACCTGGACAGAGAGGTCTGCATGGTTGGCGCACGGTTGGCGCACGGTTGGTGCACGATTGGCCCTAACCGTGCGCCCCTACCCAGGAAACTGTGCGCGTGAGATTAATTATACGAAAATCAATTTTAAAACCACCTGAACCCCCGAGACTCATATTTAGACCTTGGCTCGGACTTGACAAATTCTAGGTGATCCTAGAGCCCTCCGGAGGGAATCCAAGGTGATTCGAACATCGTTCTTCGAGATCAAAAGCCCGGATTGAATATCTGCTCTTTTCCCGGTAAGTGGATTTCATCCTGCTACTTCTCCCGTATATTCCTCTATCTTTCCTTGACCTTTTCATGGAAGATCTCCATCGTTTCCATGGATTTAAACCTATGATTTGAGATCTAAATCTAGGATTGTAGATCTAGATCTAGATTTGCAAGATCATGATGCCTTTGATCTTAATTTTGGTTTATAGATTTAGATCTGTAGCTTCATCGATGACGTTGTGCCACTCGAATTTTATGGATTTCCGTTGAGCTAAAATCCGTCAATAAACAGAGGTAGGTGGTCCAAACCGAACTCCCATAGTTGTGGATTTGATATGTGAATGTGAGTTTATGGATTTGTTAGCTTCCCTTGATAAATGATTTCCTAAATTGGAGTAATTAGGAATGTGGAATTAACTTGTTATTTTCTTGGTGATTAAATGATAATTGAATCACGGAACAAATGAAGGGGAGTTTCCCAAATAGATATTTGTTTTGGAGATTGGTTATAGGTTGAGATATTGTAATTGAGGTATTTAATTGATTGTGTTAAGATAACTAATTGGGGGAAATTAATTATGAAATGGTGTTTGGATATGTAATATAACTAATTTTGAAAATCAATTATGAAAAGTTGAGATTTGATATGGATAATTAATTGTGAAGAATTAATTATGGAATGAGAATTGTGTTGATTGATTAATTAATTTATGAATTAATTAATGGGTTATGTACTTAATTAATTGTTGAGTTAACTAATGGTCTTTAAAATGTTTATCTAATCGTTGGGTTAGTAATGGAATGGTGTGGCTATTTCTTGTGAATTAAAGAATGATTAAATGGCTGAGATTTTTGTGGTGCTAGACATGACGTTCTAGACCAATTAGATGTTGGTACTTTGACATAGCGTTCCCCCCAATAGTTATCCAATCTTGAGATGTTGGGGTGTTAAGCATGACGACCTACACCGAATAAGATATGGAGTGTTAGGCATGCTGACCTACACTCAATGAGATTTGGGGTGCTTGGCATGAAGTTAAACACCAAATTAATAATAATAATGAACGATGATTCAAATGGAAAACATGAATTGAAATTGGGCCTAATTTGATGATTAAAGATTAAATGACAATGTGATAACTGTTTAATTATGCATTTTATTTATTGCTTCATAAAACTGCATACACTATCTTTTGACTGGACTTGTTTTAGACACGGTTGGCGGTGTCCTGCTAAGTTGTGCTCACACCCTATTCGGGCCGCTCGATCGGCACCCGAGTAGACTTTTTTGTTGCAGGACATGATAAGGGCAAGGCCTTGGGATAGGTTAACGTTTGGGATTGTATCATGGGAGAGGGAACCGAACATGGTTTGGGACCTACTTGGGTGTTTTTGTGTCTTTACATTTAGTTGCATTGTAGACACTTGACATTCGTATTGTGATAACAAGTTTTACCTTTCAGTTGAGTATTGTATTTTCTTGTTTGAATATCATCTGACATGGTATTGTTCTAGTTATTTATACGCTTCTTCACTTTATAATTATTATTTTTTTCTGTTGGTGTTTTATTCTGATAAAAGAGGGTATGTCTCCCCAAAACCGACTTACCAGACCCTCGCTGCTAGTCGGCACCCTCTGGCGTATGGGGAGGCACGCTTGAGGGCATGTGGCCAACCAGCTCAAGGCACCGTTTAGTGTCACCTGGGTCGGGATGTCACAACCCTGGTGTGGCAAAGATGTATTAGGACCTACGATGTCAGTTTTGGTAGATGGAGATGAAGAAGGCAGTGGCAGAGTTCGTTTCTCAATGCCTTACGTTCCAACAGGTGAAGGATGAGCACCAAGTTCCAACGGGATTAACTCACCCCCTAGATGTGTTGGAATGGAATTTTAATGGAATATCGATGGACTTCGTGAAAGATTTACCGCATACGTCTAGGGGACTTGATTCCATCTGAGTGATCGTTGACCGACTCATCAAGTCGGCCCACTTCCAAATTATATGAGAGCAGAGTTCAGTAGAGAGTTTGGGACGCCTCTACGTGCAGGAGATAGTGCGGCTTCATGAAGTCTTATCGACGATTGTTTCAGATCACAATGTATGTTTCACATCTCGATTGTTGAAGGGATTACAGAAGGCATTTGGGACTCAGTTACACTTGAGTACAGCGTTTCATCCCCAGACAGATGGTCAGACGGAGAGAACCAGTTAGGTTTTAGAGGACATGCTCTGATCTTGCATGTTGGACTTAGATCATAGCTGGGAGGACCACCTATCACCAGTGGAGTTTGTATACAACAAAAGATATCACTCTACTATTGGTATGGCACCGTTCGAGACTTTGTACGGGTGACCCTATCGGTCACCACTTTACTGGACTGACCCAGGAGAGTCAGCACTCATTGGTCTGAAATTAGTGTGAGCTATTACCGAGAAGGTGCACGTCATCCAGGAGCAGATGAAGACTACATAGAGCCAGCATAATTTTTATGATGACAGACGGAGGAGACCTTTAGAGTTCGAGAAATGAGACCATGTCTTTCTTCAGGTCTCACCTCGACGAGGGTTGCGAAGATTTGGTTGGGGCGGCAAGTTATATTCAAGGTTTATCGGTCCTTTTCAGATACTGCATAGAGTTAGCGAGGTGGCGTACCGCTTAGCTCTACCCCCGCAATGGCATCAGGTACATGATGTCTTCCACATGTCGCAACTGAGGAGGTACCTGCACGATTCGTCGCAAGTCATTAACTGGGAAGAGCTATACATTGAGGATGGAGCGACTTTTGCGGAGTACCCAGTGGAGATGAAGGATCGGCAGGAGAGAATCCTTCATGGGTGAGCAATTCCACTGGAGCTTATCAGGTGGCGGCACGAGAATCTCTAAGAGAGCACATGGGAGTGGAGGGCTCAGATTCGTGCACAGTACCCACATCTCTTTATATCCTTTTGTTTTTCCTTTTCAGGGACATAAAGCCCTAAGATTGGGAGAATGTAATGTCCCAAATTTTTCCATGTATTATTTTTAAATATTATATGGAATTAATTCGAGACTAGGCTTTGAGACAGGGTGCAATTCCGAGACCCATGGTGCCCGGGAAAAATATTTGAAATAAATTAAACTTTAAATAGAACGCGCAAGCCTTTTTCCTGAAAAAGTGGGATAAATTTTAAGCAGGTGTCTGGATCAGAAATCTGAGGGCACCATTGTGTTTAGTGGTGTCCATGGATCAGGTCGAATCTGGTCAGGTTGGGTCAATGGGTTATAAATATAAAAATGGTCGCTCTCTTCATCCGGATTCATAACCCACGCGCAGCGTGGCCACTCCTCCCTCTTCGGTGATTAGTCTTCATCACCACATCAAGAGGAACCCTCATCACGGTGGAGTATCACAACTTCCTATTATCCATGCCAGGCACAAAACCAGGTGATGGCAGGCTCCCGTAGCCCATGATGGCCGACGGCGACCCCTACGCCCGAGACAATGCACTGTTTGGGAGGTACAAACTCGATCGGTTGCTGGGTGTGGCACCATCTCCAAGGGGTAACATGCAAGGGACCTTTGTACCCACCAGAACATCTCCTTAAAGGTCATCCCCAAGAAGAATATTGCCGCATCCAGCCAGATGGCGGCCACCATCAAGCACGAGATCCGTGATGTGCCGCCTCTCCCACTCGTACATCGTTCCCCTCTTTTCGACACTGGAGTTGGCGGCGAGCTGTTCGGCACTAGAGATGAAGGTGGAGGCAAAAGTTTATGGGATGTCTCTGATGAATCTAGGGATGTGGCAGTCGTGATGGAAATGGAGATGGAGACGGAGGCGATGGAAGAGTGGAGGGGGAAGTCTACGGTAGATCTGGTGTCACGATTGTCCCATGCAGTGGAGGTAGTGGAGGAGGAATACGACAGTGAGGGGGTGAGGATATTTGTGGCAATAAAATAACGGGAGGGCGGGTGTGACGACATAGACGACATAGGCAAGGGGATGTCACACAGCTGTGATGATGACTAGTTTCCAAGAGGAGCGAGGTAGCGCAATCATGAGGGGAAGAGTAGTCTATCGGGTTGGTCGGGTCGGGTCGGGTCGCTTTTTTACCAACCCGTGACCTGACCCAACCCGACCATGGGTCGACCCATAATAACCCGACCCGTGTAAACTGAATTTTGAACCCAACCCAACCCAATCGGGTCGGGGCGGGGCGGGGCTGGTCTGAACACCCCTAGTTGTGCTCAGAGCAACGACTTTTCTTTAGACGAGGCCTAACACCGGCCGACGCGTGCCGGCTGTGAAGGTTAGTTTTTGAACGTAGGAAATAAAATAAATTTGATATTTATTTTATTTTACTATTGCGCCAACACAACAACCTAAGCTTTTAAATAAGTTGTTAAGCTGAATTTTCCAGATTATCCACATAAACCTGGAATTCTATGGATCATTGGAGAGGAGACCCTTGAAGAAACCTCTCGACGGCGAATGACGATCAATCAAGCGATCATGAATCGTTGTGCCAGTGGAGTTGGAGGATCTCGTCGACGACGGAAGTGAAATCATTATTCGTCAATGATCGATCCAAACTCTAGGTAGGGTGTGTGATTTCAAGTATTTCTTTCTCGTTCTTGGATTCAATGATGAATGCGGATCACCCCATGAACAGGTTGACCTGCGATTCGATCGTTCTTGCGGGATGAGTGATTGCGGGTTTGATTCTGGGAATTGATTCTATTTCGATTTAGTTTCTTGATCCTTCTAACGGGAGCAGATCAAAGCCGTAACAAATGGTCGAGATTCTTTCCTTGGGTTGTTTCTCTGTGATTTCTTCCCCCTTTATTCCCGCGCGTTCTTCCTTCTTCGCGGGGTTATGAACGAAGGATTTTTGTGCATTTGTTTCGTGGAACAATGATATAAAATTGTAGATCTGACATCGTGATGACCTATCAGAGGTGCGGTGGCGATGGCGACGAACGGATCGATGTATTTTGGAAGATATCATTATTCGAGCGTTCTTCATGCGGATGATCGGAATCGGTTTTCGAAACTGATCGAAGGCCAGAAACATACCAAATTGGTGTTGCAAGGACGAGAAGACCCTGGATCTTCAATTTCGAGGTGAACATATCATCAGATCAAACACCGAAAGATCAACCGAAGTGATGGAGAAAGAACAGTGATTCTGGAAAATCGCGATGAACACGACGTGTATCATAGAATACATTCTGTGTGGGACCAGTCCAACGGCGGCTAGGATTTCGAGCAATAGAGAAGTAAAACACGGCGTGTGACAGCTGTCGCGCGGCGTGTGGGACCATACCCGGAACTCGAGGTGTATCTGGGAGGATACACGGACATGGGGTAGAGTACACGGAATGTACTCCACCACACGGCCAGACCCCGACAAGATACACGGGCTACCCCATGTACCGGTACACGGGTAGGCAAACACGGGTTGAAGTCGCATACTAGAATGTGGCCAATATACATGGAGCGGACCCCAGATAGTCGGACACGATGTGTAATCCTTTCTACACGTCATGTATACCTCTTCTACACGACATGTTCAAATGACATAGGTCGTTGAACGCGGGCAGTACCCAGGGTCGAGGGACACAGCGTGTGACCCTACTACACATCATGTACCCTTTGTTACATGGCTTGATCTCCTTGTACACCGTATCTTGAACAAGTTTCATTTGGGTTGGTGCCCATTGCTTATTCCCCTGAAGGTCAGTTGGTATCATTTCCTATCCACAGGAGTATGACCCCCTTCAGAGGGACTTTCTTGATAGAGACGGGAGTCCCCTTCGAGAGGCCCGAAGCATGATCTCTATCCATTATGGTGCCCTAGGTAGAGGCAGGTTATTGACGCGACCAATCCTACTGGACGTCGGTTCTCTACTTAGCATGTGAATCCTGATGAGTCATGATATACTCAATGGCCCTGACAGTGATCATCATTCGTGTATCGTGATCTTCCTCACTCATGGAGTTGGTTCTCCTGGAACGAGTGTATCATATTCTCTCTTCATATCTATTAGCGTATCTCTCTCTCATGGAAGTTCCTGACAAGCAGTACTTCTCAGATGGACGTCATCAGGGCTATCAGACTCAGAAGTGAGTTCTCCCGAATGAGTGTTTCGTGGAATCTTCGAATTGAATCCCTAGCTTGGGTATGTGGTCGTTGTGACTTACCTCTAGACTACGGTTCTGAGTTTCGAGTATGTCCGGATATGTTCTTATTAAATGTAATGTAGACATATACTTTGTAGAATTGATTGTACTTTTACATTACTTTGTGTATTGATTTATGGTTTTCGGGGTGTCTTACTGAGTATTCTTATACTCACTGATGCGCGGGTTTTCCCCGCATGTGTCGTGTCTTGTGAAGACGAGAAACCTCTTGACGGAATCCTAGGCGAACCAGGAAAAAGAAAATATTACTGAGTTCCAGATAGGGTGAGGTGTTCCTATGGTTTTGAGCAGTAGTATCAGTGCCAATCTTGTTTACAGGTTGGAATTTTTAGTTTATAGACTCTTTCATTTTATGGGTTTGTATTCTAACCCGATTTACTTTACTGCATTTTACCCGTTGTATTCTGATGGTTGGGTTTAGCAGTATGCATGCATTTTGTTCCTTAGTTATTTTTATATTCCAACATTTTTGGGATTTGAGATGTGTGTGTGCGTACATGTACTTAGGAAATGTCTCTCGTGTTAATGACATACCTACTCGGTGCCAGTCACCAGCCCCTGGTCTATTGGAGGCGGGCTTGGGAAGTCGCAACACGAACACCACTAGAACGGGTCGTGACAGCAATGATCTTTTTCTTTTTTCATTTGAGAACTAGAAATCACCATCTAAAAACCTTCCTTATCCATAGAAGACTCTGGGGGAGGGCATTAAACGTAATTAACCTTACCCACCGAGGGTGACCCATCCTTATCAGAAGAATCATCCTACTTATGTGAAGGACCATGAGTCCCTACCATCCCTAATTCTTCCCCTTTAGTCAGGAAAATTCCTTCATCGCTCTCATGAAGACCATTTATAGTAGACTCATGGGACCGAGAGGACCCTAACCGGTTTGGTGAGAAGGTGATAACCCCCTTGCCCTTATCTTTCAGAGTTATTTCGGCGCCTTGAGAAGGCGTTGAAGTTACAGGTTTTTGGTAATTATCCCCCACCCCCAGGGAATTAATCCTAGAAGATGGGGTCCGAGACCCAGAACCTGTCTCACCTCACTTCTCCTCCAATGCCAAGACATTCTCAAAAGATTTAGGGATCCATTTTCCAGGACCGTTTGAGGAAGAAGCATGGAAATCAAGGGAATGACCAAAACAATTACAATTAGAACAGATATATGGAATCTGTTCATAGACAACATCCTGGTGAAAGTCATGACCCTTTGGACTCATAAGAATCAATTTATCCGGGAGAGATCTTTCTGGGGATATCTCGACCCAATCCCGAGACGCTGTAAATCCAACATTACAGATGGGTTTGCCAATAACACTAGCCATCTTACTCAAAGCTCCTTCAATCCAAAGGTAGAGGCAAGTCCTAGGGAACTTGACCCAAATTGGTATAGATCTAGGGTTATTACTATGGTAGTCCAAATTCGGTGACCAAGGATTATGGAAAGGAGGACGATTATTGAAAGACAAGGTACCAGAAGCTAATGTTTTCAGTAGAGATTTATCATCCCAAAACATAAAAAGAAAAACTCCTTGGAAAAGAAGACTTACCTGAACAATGTTAGATCCACCCCCAACGAGCTTGAATAAACAGCTGCATCATGATGAGATTCGGACGGGGGCTATAATCGAACCCCACCAAGGTGTGTTCCCACAGATCTCTACCTACATTCCACTCTGAAGCCTCAAAATGAACCTCCGTGTCCGAGAACTGTTGAAGAATGAAATAAAGTGACAAGACAGAATAACTTTGATGATTATCCCTTGCGACTTCGATCATAGAATGATCCCAAACTCAGGAAATAGATCAAACGAGAGCTCAAGATAGGAAATGGTCGGCAGAAAACAATAAATCGTAGAGATTTAGGTTAACATACCATCGTCTTGAGCATCGAGTGGGAGCGGGGATCCAACCATTTCCCACGTTTAATGTGATAATGTGATAAATACTAATACCATCTCCAACCCACGCTAAAAACGCCAAAATGCAGTAACCAAGTATCTCCAATCCAGTGCTAAATCCATCGCAAAAATGGCGTTGATGCACAGTCCAGTGCTATATTTGACGAGCGACTGTTGCAAGGCTATCACTGTTTGGTTTTTTTCCTCCCTATTTGATTTTAATTTTGTATTTGTTTTCATAATATAAAAATAATAGCCTCAAAAATAGCATACTGTTTGGAGATGGTTTCCCTATTTATGCGCTATTTTACTGCAAAGCTTACTTCATTTTGGCGTAGTCGGTTGGAGTTGCCCTAATCTATATTTGTTTATTTGTTCTTTTCTCGGTCCAAATCCGCATCAATAGTTGAAATGTGATGCGTTGACAAAATATTTCTTTTAATATGTGGTACAATACCAATTTATATCTTTCATTTGTATAATAATATCATGAACATTGTCATATCAAGTTAATAGCGTACGTATGTTTTTTATCAAGATGGTCATGTTTTAATTAGCATAAAATGTTGTCATCCTCCACTCATATAGCAAGAGTTTTCAACTTCACCACCATGAAGAAAGGTTCCTCTTGATAACTTTCATCTTGTAATTAAAAAATAATATTTTAATACTTTCACAAAAAAATCATTCTTCCTAAATGTTGTATAATTTCATTCATCAAAAAATTGAAATACATAAAGCAATCTGTGTTTCAACCTATCAAAAAACAATCTAATCTTAATGTTCACCCATTGTCTCTAATTTCAGTGAAGCAAACACCTTTAATTTTGAGATATAAATAATTTAAGAATTTAATAGGGTCATATTTTAACTTTTAAAATCGTGCTAGAATCTTCCTATATCATGTAAGATGAAAAGTCACTTTCCAATATCCAATTTCATTTTTTCAATCATTCAATGTAACTTTGACATAAAATTTATTCAAATTCTATATATTATTCTAAAAAAACATGTCATGATTTTCCTTATGATTAATTTCGATGTGAAGATATTTACAAAATATTAGTAAAATTACACGATTAGACAATGCTTCTGCATATATTCTCTAATAAGTGAAATTGATTTTTCATATTCTTAATTGATTTAATGTTTCACCAAAACATGTTTTCTTTTAGTGGGTTTTCTCATTAAACAGATATCCAACTCATTTTGAATCATTAAAATTTCTTAAATTTTACAAAAAAAACTTTTGTATATTCTTGAAGCTTGAACACCACTATATAAGAATATGATTGTTATATTGTATGCAATAACTATTTTTTTTTAATTTTCATAACACATTTCACATATATTTTTTACAAAATTTAATAAGATATAATAATAATACCCCTGTATAAATTTTAAATTCATTCTAAAAAATTACTCCAGTTCTAGAATATTTCACTGTAAAGACCCGGAAATTCCGTGGAATTTTTTTTCATAAATACATGGGAATTTTACGAGTCCGTGAAAATTGACGGTGCATGATTCCAAGGTCCGATGTGCCCGGAATCAATTTCTGAAGTTTTGTTCGGGTACGTTCAGTAAACGTACGAGCATATTTTTATAAGGCGGCGGACGACCGTTTGACGAACCGTCAGCGATGCTGGAATTCTTCGAGCGCGACAGTCCCTTTGATTATACCCCAATGGAGTTCGGGGTAAAGTTGAGATATGGTCAGGTTGGATCATGCACAAATCAAACCAGGACCCCAAGACTAAAAGGTTAATAACTCATAGAACAGGTGTCTGATTGACGCGTCATTTGTTGGGTTGAGACCCCTATGAAATGCCGGACCTTTGAAATATTTCTACATGGGTCTTCGTGATAGTTGGATTATCGACCAGTAGCTCATTGAGCGGATCCTCCCGGAGACGAGCGAGCAGAGTGCAAAGACATAGTAGATGGATGAGACCTGACGACTGCTGACCGATTCGACTCGGAGTGACTTGACTAGCCCAGTGAGGAGTGACTTGGTGTTGCGTTAGACCCACAGTGGGGAGCGCCTTGGTGTCACGGAAGACCCATGGTACTGGACAGAAGGAGTACCTCAACAGGCTACGAGGGGGAGTGCCTTGGTGATGCGGCAGTCCCACGGTGGGGAGTGCCTTGGTGATGCAACAGACCCATGGTACTCGACAAGAGGAGTACCTCATCAGTCCAAGGTTAGTGGGAAGTGCCTTGGTGTCGCAGTAGACCCATTGTACTCGATAGAGGAGGCGTTCTCCAGTAGTCATGGTTTCGATAATGTGAATAAAAATCCTGGTTGAGCTGAGTCAGTAACTTTTGTGTTTTCCTCGTGACTAAGATGAATTACTTGATAACTTAGGTATACGTATGGGCATATACCTATGTGGGGTTATTTGTTGATTTCATAATTTGTGGTTTATCCTTGTTGGATTTGTGAGACCTTGAGGGTCTCAGGGTCCCTACTAAGTATCATTATACTCACCCCTACACAGACTATGCATGCACCTCATTGTGTTGAATGCAGACTACAGACAACACTGACCGAGGCTGAGTGTACCAGGACTGGACGGTACCCGTAGATGTACCACACGGTGTGACGGTACATCAAGGAGACAGACGAACGTGGAGTGTTGTGGATGCTATCTGTACCTACCCTTCAGGCAGGATTTCTCGATGGATGATCCAAGAGCCGTTTTCCCTTTTTCCAGTACTTGTACTTTCATTTTTCCTTATACTTTACAATTGAGCTTGTATTTACGGCCCCTTTTTACTTTTCAACACTCCTTTTGTATACAGATTTATTTAGTGTTTTGTTTCCAGCTCGTACCCTATTGTGTGCGTTATCAAGTTATAAAGGCAATGCCTTCCCAGTTTAGGGATTTACGCCTTTGGTGCTAGTCACCAACCCCTGGCCTATGGAAGGCGGGCTTGGGGTAGTCACGACACGGGCCCCAGGGGACGGGTCGTGACATTCACCTAGTAGTCAGTATCTGAAGGTTTACTATATTTCATGAATCATTTTTTGTATGTTGGAAATTTTACTTCCTTATTTTTTGATTGATCTCCCACCCACTTTTCCTTGAATAATTGTGTATATTGAATTTTTTAAGGTTTTATTTTGTTATTTATAAAACCATTTAGAGTCTTTTGTTCTTAAAAAACTGTATCGTTTCACTTGGAAATTTCATTGATTTCTTGGGAGTATTTTTCAATGAAAATCATGAATCTTATCATGTGATTCATAGCCTCCACACACTATTTGTGTGTAAATTAACCTCCTTTTATTTTTATTTCACGTCTCATTCTGGTTTTATTTTCATTATCTTCTTCCCATAATAAAGCTTCCAATCATTCAATTTCCTTTGATAATGTTGATTCCTTTTCATCATGGAAAAAAATAAAATCCATTTGATATGTGTATCACTAACATATAATTGTTATTTATATAAATTTTAGAACTTCTACATTCACTCCATTAATTCATGTATTAACCTGAATTCTATGTTTGAATCTCTTTCTTATCCACCATTACATTAATCATCTTCACGAATGAACTTGTCATTATTAAATTTTATAATAAAAAAATTATCATTAGTCTCACAAGATGTAGTTTCCTTACATTAACATTCACCTCTTTCTTACACATATAAATTTGATAATAAATTACATACCCTCATCCTTTAAGAGTGTCATTCCTTCCCTTTAAATAGAGGCTTTGTAGAATTTTGAGGTTTTATTCCATGGAAATCTTCTCAAAGGCTCACCATCATCATCACTTATTTACTTTTTGATTTTGAAAATATATAGAAAAATAAATAATAACTGCACAATTAAATCATTATAATGGTAAAATAATATAAATATTTATTTAATCCTTTTTTGTTATTCCTTGTGATAAAGGACATAAGCTTCTCAAATCTCACCTCAATATCACCATCCAAATCTGAATTATCTTCAACATTCATGACTTCCTTATAACACATCTCATTTACCAGGATTTGAAATAAATTTATATATCACACCTACTCTTATTATACAATATCTTATTTACTTTTCTCATCTTATATGTAATCATGACGTTTTGTAAGTCATTTAGAAAACAACGAGTTTTAGTCACTCACTTTAACAAGTGAATCGTTAACATTGAGAAAGACATGAATAATCTTTTTAACCACACTAGTACAAATTTGGGTTTATCCAATGCCAGCCTTTATCAACATTGGATAAAAGCGCTGATAAAGTTCCTCTTTATGAGCATTAGAAAAAAATGTTGATAAAGAATCATTTTATCAGCGCAAGCAAAAAAACGCTGATAAAGAGGGACCTTTATGAGTGTTAATAAAAAACAATGATAAATGTGGCCATTGTTATCGTTAAAAAAGCACTAATAAAGACCCCCTTTATCATCGTTTTTTTATTATTACTAATAAAGACCTCCCTTTATCATCGCTGAAAAAGGCCCCCCTTTATCAATGTTTTTTTATTAGCATTGATAAAGACACTCCTTTTTCAGCGCCTTTTTGTTAGCGCTGATAAAAGGTATATTTCATAAAAAGATTAAATGTCATTAAAAATAGTATATTAATATATAAACATATTTATATTGATATAATATAATATATTTTATTAAATATGATTTAGATAAGGCTAAATACACATTTATAGTTAATATATAAGATATTTAGTAAAAAATAGACCATAAAATAATTTTAAAAAGTAGTAATTAATAATTTTCTAATTATTATCAAGTAATAGCCATTTAATAACAATTTAATGACATAAAAATACAATAAACTAATGAATGATCTAAGATAAGTTGAAAACCTGACTTGAACTTCAAATGACAATAATTTTTGATTCGGGTGTCCGCTTGAGCTCTACCACATATCAAATCGAATTCTACAAAGAGATCTATGCCTTGTTGACCTAGAGGGACCTTGGCCACTATTTTTTCGAGTTCAAAAAAAGGAATAGAAAGCCTCCAAAACGTATTTTTTTAGTTGGGATATCCTAATTTTTTAATATTTGATATTATTTCACCTTCATTTAAGAGTCTTCTTGTCATTTTTCAGTGGA
Source organism: Viscum album (assembly GCA_963277665.1). Lineage (NCBI taxonomy): Eukaryota > Viridiplantae > Streptophyta > Magnoliopsida > Santalales > Viscaceae > Viscum > Viscum album. The sequence continues at coordinate 71,876,189 of OY728161.1, forward strand.
TACTGAGTTTATTATCAGGGCCTATATTCATATAAATATTATGGTTTTGAAATTTTATTGTTTTTCATATTGTAGTTTTATCTATAATTAAATATATGCATATTTTCTTACATTTACTTGTAATAAATCAATTTTATAAATACATATTTAAATATATTTTCATAAAAATGTATTTTTAAATATATAAACCAGAGGGGAATAAATATTTATTATTCATTCTATTTTAAATAAAAAAATTGTTCATTTTAATTACCTTATAAAAAATGCATTAATATGTATATATATACCTATACAAGTAATGTTTATATATAAACACGTGTGTGTCAATAAACAAATATATATATATATATATATATATGTATATTTTAAGATGTCTAAATAAATAAATAAATACACACACACACACACACATATTTTTGTATGTGTATGTGAGAAATTTAAATGTATACTTATGTGTGTATATGTGTGTGTGTGTGTGTGTCAATATTATGTATATACATCATATATAAATGTATTTTTATAAATAAATCATTACCATTATCATTAAAAATATTATATAAACATATTTTACAGTAAATATTTATAAATGTATTATAAAAAATTTATATGTAAATATACAATTAAATGTGAATATGTATAAATATATACATGTAAATATATAGACATATAAATATATATGTAATGTATAAAATTTATATCTAAATATACAATATATATATATATTCTAAAAATTTATTTAAAATAATATCTAACCATTTTTTACATTATAAAAATATATGAATATATATATCACCACCACATATCTCGGTATGGTATGCACCAACTTTTATCAGTGCTAAACAAAAAGTGTTGACAAAATGGAGACAATTATCAGTGCTAGATAAAAGTGCTGTTAAATCTGCCATTTATCAGCACTGATAAAAGTTTTTAATAAAAAATATTATTAATTTATATAAAATTATTATATTTATATTCAAAAATAAGTTTTATTTGTATACATTAGATAAAAAATGCATCATTATAATTAATATATTTTTTTAATAATTCAAATATATATATAATGTTTAAAAAAAGTATTTCTAATATTATAATTAAATAAACATGTATTTAAATAATTATAAGATTACAATAAATTTCATTAAAAAATAAATATATTTATTAGATTTATTGGATTTATTATATTAATTAGATTTATTATATTTATAATTATATATAAAAACTTTTAAATATATATATTTATAATTATAATTAAAAATAAATAAATATATGTTTCTAATGAATTTGGTCAATAAGTATATTGATGCGTGAGTATAATTGACGTGCATATATATTATGCATTCATCATGAATGTTCATTTATACATTACACCCTTCTAATTATTGTCCATATGTGATAAATTCATTTTTTATTATTTATACTTTACTAGGTATATAATTCATTCATATTATACTCATTAATAAATTATTCTCTCAAAAATACTTATAAAATTACAACAAATATATTTAAATAATAAATATATTTATTCTATTTATAATTATAAAATTTTAATCCTATATAAATACTTTTTAAATATATTTATTTATAATTATAATTATAACTATATATATATAATTACAAAATTACAATACACATCTATTATAATTTTATACAAATATTTATAAATATATTTATTTATAGTTATAATTATAACTATATATATATGTTTAAATTATTATAAAATTATAATGAATATATTTATTATACTTATAAATTTGTAAATATATTTAATTAAATAAATATATTCAAATATTTCTAAATAAATACAAATAGTTATAATTATAATTCTAAATAAATGTAGATATATTTAAATAATTATAAAACTATAATAAATATATTTGTTATAGTTTTATAATTATTTATATATATATATATAATTACAAATATAAATAAATATTGATTTATTGAAATTTTTAATTACAAACAAATATATATATTTATTTATAGTTATAAATATAAATAAATAAATATATATTTAAATAATTATAAATTTATAAAAAATATATTTATTATTCTTATATAATATTATATATAAATAAATATATTTATTTATAAATATATACAAATATTGATAAATAAATACAAATATTTATAATAATAATTATAAATAAATACAAATATATTTAAATAATTATAAAATTATAATAAATATATTAATTATATATATTTATAAAATTATAAATATAATAAATACATCTTTTATAATTTTATAACTATTTAAATAAATAAATATTTATTTATTTATAGTTATAACTATAAATAAATATATATTCATTTAAATAATAATAAAATTAGAAGAAATGTATTTATATATATCTATAATCTTATAAATACATATAATTAATATAATTAATATATATATTTCTAATATTATATATATAATAAGTATATTTCTTATAATTTTGTTATTATTTAAATGAAAATATATATTTGTTTATAATTATAACTATAACTATATATATATATATATATAATTATAAAATTATAACAAATATATTTATTATATTTATAATTTTATTAATATATAAAATTAATATATTTATTATAATTTTATAATTATAAATAAATATTTATTTATTTATAGATATAATTATAAGTATATATATCATATATATAATTTTATAAATATATATAATAATATAAATAAATTATTAACATTATATCTTTATCAATACTTTTTAGCAGTGATAAAGGCCTATCTTTATCATCGCTAAAAAAACGCTGATAAAGACATGTTTATTAGCGCATTCTATTTTAACACTAATAGAACATACCTTTATCAGCGCTTTTTAACTAGCTCTCATAAAAGGTTCACCCACTTTTATAAATAAACCCTAGCAGTCTTCTCATTCTCTCACACATCTCAAACTCTCGCCAAAGCCAACCCATGCTCTGCCGACCTCTCCTCTACCCTAACCTCACCCCTGCCGCCACCGACCCCTCCTTCTCCCCAACCTCTCCTCTGCCACCGCGAACCCCTTGTCTTCCGCGAACCCACCTCTATCGTGAACCCTCATCCGTCGCTCCTCCACTGTGAACCCTCATCTACCGCTCCTCTCCTGCGAACCCACCTACCACCGCGAACCCACCTTCATCATGCACCGAACCCCACCTATGTCACAAACCCCACCTCCGCTGCCACCACCAGAGGGGTATGTCATTTTTTCCACATTATTATAAATTCCTAATATATAGATAGATTTTGGATTGGTTTTGGTATGTTCTTACATTGCATTTAACATGCAATAAATTCTTAATGGTGTTCCTTCAAGTTGCGGCGTCGTCCCCTTTCATGTTTTTCATCATTTAATTTATTGCATTATGAGTATTTTAGGTTTTCGGTTTGAATTCTATATGACCATATTGAGTAGTTTCTTTATTATTGTGTGAATCTAAAAAAATTTTGTGGTACTTATGAAATACATTGTGGATAACATGAATGGTTATAATATTTTCCTTGATAATTTATACATACCCATTGTAATGGAAAAATAAATGTATTTAGTTGATAAATTCAAAGTTGTGGTGCCTTGAGTTTCATAAAAAATAGATAAATGTTTTTCTTATTCATGGCTATATAATTTTCTTGAATTAATATTTATATAAGTGAACATAAGTTTCACTATTAATAATAACAACAAACAATATTTCCATGGGTATCTAAATATTTTGTTCAAGCTAATTTATAAATAATGATTTTTCTATGTTCAACGTAATTTATAAATAATAATAACAATCATATATAAATAATTTTGATATTGTGTATATAAATAATCTTGATTATAACTAATTATGTGTATATAAATAATCATAAAAAACTTATAAATAATTTTGATTATAGATAATTTTGATTATAAATAAATATAACTATCTTGAATTAATAGTTTATATAAATAATTTATAAATAAATTTGAATTAATAATTTTTTTGAATTAATGATTTTGAATTAATTAATTTTTTGAATGATTAATTATTTTGAATTAATAATTATTTTGAATTAATAATTATTTTGAATTAATAATTTTGAATTTAAAATTTTGATTACCTTGAATTAATAATTTTGAATTAATAAATTATATAAATAATTTTGATTATCTTTAATTAATTTTTTTAGAAAATTAAAATTTGTATTAATATATGTTCATAGTTTAATGTTTACCTAATTTTGGTGATATGAAAGATAATGATTGATTAAAATCAAAATTAATGTGTTTTGATTTGTTATAGAAAAGGTAATAAAATTCATTTTTTAAAAGGTGATTTATGTCATTTAACATAAATTGTTAGAGCAGATACTATAGATCTAACCGACATTTTACTTTCAGTTTCCAAAATATATATATATATTTATATCACATAGTGATTATTATTCTATTTAACATTAAATTTTCATTGTCCCTGGAATATATTTCACATTAATAGGTTATAACAGTTTCCCACTATAATGAAAACATAGATATTTCATAAAGATATTCTTAAATCAATATATCATATAGTCTAGATACATCTATCTTACATGACATATATGATGGTTGGCGACCAGGTGATGGAGTCTCATATGAAATTGATACATCTTCTCATGAAGTTCACACTTGGTGATATCTAAGAAGAATGGTCCCAAGGAAAGACCCACTAATTATAATTCCACATGTTTCATGTGTCATTTGATATTACTATATGCAAAAATGTTTATTTTCCCTAAAACTAGATTTTTTGGTTTGTCTTATAGATTTATATTTTTTAAAATCTTGGTTATTTTTTATTCATATGTCTTTTATAAAGTGTTTCTCATGGGATTTATGTCTTTATGAAAATGACTAAGTGCCTCTTTTAAAATGATTCAAGTGTTTTGAAATATTTTTAAAAAAATTATTTGTGTTCAACATACACTTTTTTGGTTTTAAATGTATTTAAAATGATTTAAAATCTTGGCATGGACTTAGGTTGCATGCCAACTATATTTCAACTCACCCGATTGGCTTTTATAAAGGGATTTGAATGTTTTGAAAGAGTATTTAATTCTGGTTTCATTTTAACAAGGGGTGTGTGAAGTTTTAAATGAAAATTTGTAAAATATAGAGGGTTGTAAATAATTTTAAATGATTAACACTATTGTCTCATGAAGTTTCCTTGAATTCTTTAAAAAAGGAATTATGGTTATGAGAAAGAGTGCTTGGAATTCATTGGTTTATTTTAAAAAGGGTATGTTATTTTAAAGAGAAATTTGTGTAAATGGTTGGTTTTTTAATGGGATTTAAAATGTGTTTTTATAAATAGTTTTAGAAGGAAATTTGAAATGTTGTTTTCCATAATATTTTAATTTTATATTTTTATAGAATTAGGAAAACAAATACATTATATAGGGAAGAAAAGTAGGTTGATAATAACACCATTGAAAGAGCATGTCACTAACTCTATCCAACCCAGAAGATGTCCATAATGACCTCACTCCCATAAAAGGTGAATTAATATTTAACCCAATTGAAACTCCTAAACCTACTTTTCATCCAACATCACCTGCATGGTTTAAATTAGGGGGGCCCTTGTTTGACATGACTATTTAGGCCTTTTCCCACTGAGGGATTCGATAGATTATTAATATGAAATGCTTGATGATTATTCATGGATGTGAAAATTGTTTCTTTATTGTGAGGGTGTTAAAGTTGATATGTGATTTACTACTTATATTATATTTATTCATGTGATAATAAGTGGCTTTTTGTTTCTCACTTCCACTTGTTTGGTTGCATGGGAACCCTATGAAATAATAAATAGGTCCATATGTATACTACACTAGTTAGCCCACACACTATCTAGTTCCCCCTAGTTGTATAGTTTTCTTAGTCTATAGGAGTGTCCCTAATGAGGAATGTGTGGGTGAGTCAGGTGTATTTTCTATTTTTTTAGGATTCAACATTGGATGACTATTGGCCTCATTGCAGTGTGAGTAAAAGATGAAGGAATAATTTAATTCCCTCTATGATTTCGATACATTGCAGATAATAGAACCGAAACTAGGAAAGAGGGATCTATAGGACATTAGATTTATCATCTAAAGGAGGAAGTAGATGATGGGAAATAATGAAAGGTGTCTCTTGTTGTAAATGTATTTCAATAATTAGAAGGATTATATTTCTGTTAGATTTTATCTCATGCTGTAAATCATATAATAATTTATATGTTTCTTAGCTTGGTTTCCATTGAAGGTTTATTTCTAGAATAAATAGATGTCATGATTATATACATTCATAGAGATTCAGAGAAAGAGATATACATAAATCAACTAGAAGGTTCCATGCTAAATGGAATAGAAGGTTCAGTTCCAGTCTCAAATGGAGTTTTATGGGCTTAATTAGGCACCAAGACAATGTAACTGGAATTTCAATGTTTTCTTGGTAGAATTAATGTTCATGCAGTGTAATGTAAATAATTTCTAATATATGAAGGTGTATTATGATATGAGTTTTTTCAATTTACTTCTTTATGTGGATGAATTTATCTTAGTTGGACCAATGAAGGAAAGGCTAGAAGAGCTGAAGATTGATTTACCTAGAATATCCCGAATGAAGGACCTTGGTTCTGGAAAGTGAATATTGGGGATAAATATTGGAAGAGACATAAATTCTATAACTTTTATTATCCTTGGTTAATTTTTACATCAACACTTTGTGTATTTAATTTGTTAAATATTAATATTACTGAATCAAATAGGATAGATATGAATAAATAAAGGATGGATGTCATGTCACGACCCCTCCTCGGGGCCCGTGCTGTGACTACCCCAAGCCCGCCTTCCATAGGCTAGGGGCCGGCGACTAGCACCAAAGGCGTAAATCATGATAAAAAGGGAAGGCATTGCCTTTATGAAACGCAAAAAAACACAAAACCAGAGTACAATCGGAAGCAAACACTAAGTAAAGAAATAAGACAAGTGTACTGAAAGTACAAAGGGGGCCGGAAATATATGCCCAACAGTAAAGTAAAAGGAAAAGACAAAATAGCAGGAAGGTGTCAAGCTGCTCCTGGATCGTCCTCCGGAGTTCCTACCTGAAGGGTAGGTACAGATGGCCACCTCAGCTCTCCATGTCCGTCTGTCACCTCCAGGTACTGTCTCGTCATGAATCCCACTTCCGGGTACCGTCTCGTTGTGAAGTCCACCTCTTGGTACCTTCTCGTCGTGAAGTCCACCTCCGGGTACCGTCTCGTCGTGAAGTCCACATCCGGGTACCATCCAGTTCTACAAGCCTCAACCACGATCTGTGTTGTCTGTCGTCTGCATCCAACACAACAAGGTGCGGGCATAGCCCATGCAGGGGTGAGTATAACGATACTTAGTAGGGACCCCGAGACCCCGATGTTCTCCCAGAATCCACAAAGGATAATCCACAAAGGAAAGATACAATCACGAAGTAACAACCAACACTACTTAGGTATATGCCCATACATATTCCTAAGTCATCAATTCCAGTTCGGGTCCAACATCCGAGCCCAATTTTGATCTAGTCCACACAGGATAGCACAACCAATCCGCATAGGATAACACAAACCAATCCACTTAGGATAGCAAGCCAATCATATTGAAGATAATGATTGAATGTCAAGACTCAGCTCACACAGGTATACATCATTTTTAAAGAAAAAGGAGATGATCAGATGTAGTTACTGATTCATCGAGCTGGGACCCACATAGGATACTAGACCAGCTAAGCTATCAGACCCACGTAGGATACTAGTCCAGCTACTCTATCGGACCAACGTAGGATACTACAAAAGTGGTCAATACTGTTGGACCCACGTAGGTTACAAGTACAGTAGTCGTCACCGCCGAACCCACGGAGGATTCCAGTATGGTTGTCGTCATTGTTGAACCCACAGAGGATTCCAGTACGAAAGTCTTCACCATCAAACCCACAGAGGATTCCAGTACGGTTGTCATCGTCGTCGAACCCATAGAGGATTCCAGTACGAAAGTCTTCAACGTCGAACCGACGAAGGATTACAGTACGGTTGTCATCGTCATCGAACCCACAGAGGATTCCAATATGAAAGTCTTCACCGTCGAACCCACGGAGGATTCCAGTATGGTTGTCATCATCGTCGAACCCATAGAGGATTCCAGTACAAAATTCGTCACCGTCGAACCCACGGAGGATTCCATTAAGGTTGTCATCGTCAGTCGCAGCCAGCTCTAGGGTTCCTGAACACAACATGCTCGTTTCCGGGAGGGTCCGATCCACGAGCCAAGGGGTCGATACATCAATTGACATGTAGTCCGGATTTTATGTATCCCAAAGTTCCACCTCGTCGATAGGAACTCAACGTGACAGACAGCACGTCAATCGGATGCCTGATCTGAGAGTTAATGCCCTTTTCGTTCCAGGTGTCTGGTTGGTTTTTAAGTCGAAACCAACCCGACCTTACTCCAACTGCATCCAAACCTCGAGCAGAGTAATCCAAAAGGTCCTTCTCACTATGAGGAATCCAACAAATTCGACGGCACGTCAATCGGACGTCCGGAGCTCAAGTTATAAGCGTTTTCGCTCCGAGGGCCCGGTTGGTTTCATTTTCGAACCAACCCGTCCATACCCAAGGTTCTCTGAAACCTTGAGTGTAATATACCGAAACTACCATCCTGATCCAAGGATCGCATCGCAACTGACTTTGCATCTATCGGAGGTCCGTAGCCCATGTTACGGGCGTTTTAACAAACCTGTCCGTTTTTAGGGGGTTTTGGGCACAGACTGACCCGGCCCGAGGCCCCTTGGGTCGGCCCGAACCGGGTCGACCCGACCCGGGTCTGGGTACAGCCCACTAGGGTGCGGCCCAGCAGGCATGGCCCAGCCCAGCCCACGCGGCCCGGCCCGGCGCGGCCGATCCTTACGGTGCGGCGACCACGTGTGGAGCGCACACAGAAGGGGGGGGGGTTACAACCCCCCCGGTTGAACGAAACTGGAGCGACATTAAGCCGTGCCGCCCAATCCGGAATAGTATAATCCGTTCGAGCTCTTCCTCCACCGTCGCGGTGGTTTGCTCCGGCGGCGCGCCTCCGCCGCCTTCTGCGGACCACTGGACGCGCTCCAGTGGTCCGTTTCACCTGATGTCTTCGCCAGCGGTCCTCCCAGGGCCCGATCTTCACTGCGATGGCTTTAAAACGTCGTTGTGGTCTCGTCTCACCATTGCCAAATGCTCAACGCATGAAGAACAGAAAAATGGTGGGTTCAGACTTGTTCATTGGTCCGCACCCACCGCGTTAGTGGTTTGAAACAACTCCAAAAAACTCTAGGCAAATGATAAATCCCAACCCGCAATAATAATCCGCGGATCAACTTGTTAATTAGTTGGTCCGTGTTCATGTTTTTGAGGAAAAAAACATGGTAGTATTATCATTTTCAAAACAACCCCTACCTCAAGTAGTTGACGACCGATAATCGTCACGGGGAAATGGCGTCGCAGAAGACGGCGTTGAGTAAGGTGGCGTCGTGGAAAGAGGCTTCGTATATGTCGTCAGTGCATCCCAATAAAGGATGTGGCATCTCGGTTCCTTCGACGTGGGAAGAAGATTCAAAGATGAGACGATGTTCTTCGTCGAAGCTTTGGTGTTCTTCGTGTTCTTCAAGAAGGAAGAAGAAAGTATTCAAGAGTTCTCTTCTCCACACAGAGAATTACCCACGATAAAATAAGACATTTTCTTATTTTATTTACACACACACAATCCATCATTAATTTTAAAACTCAAATTGAATTCATGAATTAATTCACGCACGTTGAGCCATTAATGAGGCGTTTTATTGTACTATAAAATTAAAGTGGAAGAGTTACGAAATAATTGCTAGAGGGGAAATAAATGGGGTGTTGGGGAATATTGAAGAAGGTGGGGGCTCGTGCGGGCCCCACCCCAACTTCCTTGCATCATCCTTTTCCACACACTTAACCCACCGGTAAAGAAATAAAAATAAATTGTAAAATAATTTTATTTTTATTCCACACATTTTTTAACATCTCCTCCCGAGAAAACGTAACTCCAGGAAAGGTCTTCCTAAGAATTTATCGACGCTGCGGTTTCATCGGTGCCCATGGATTTTGATTCTGAGCACCGGTTCAAAATTTAGGAAAACCCGCTCGTTCGTTCACTAAACATACCTGAGCTAATCTTTGGAAATTGATTCTGGGCACACCGGGCCTCGGAATCAGGTGCCGTTAGAAACTGCGTGCTCGTAAAATCCCAAAAAAATATTAAGAAAAAAAATCCCTTTAAATTTACAAGTCTTTACATTACTCCCACCTCATGTCTTTACGTCCTCGTAAAGATACATCCCAAACTAGGGAAACAAAAGGGTTCTGAGTACGCATCTGAGTCTCCCGCTCCCAAGTGCTCTCCAGGAGGTTCCCGTGCTGCCACCGGAGGCGCATTAAAGGAATCGACCATCCATGTAGGACTCGCTCTTGTCTATTCTTGATCTCCACCGGGACCTCTGAAAAACTCACCCCATCGTCAATGTCCATCTCCCTATGGTTGATGATATGCATCGGGTCAAGCACGTATCTCCTCAGATGAGATACGTAGAAGACTTTGTGCACCTAGTGCAACTGAGGTGGTAGAACCAGGAGATAAACCACCTCGCCTACCCTGCCGAGAACCTAGAATGGTCTGATGATGTGCGGAGATAACTTGTCGCCCCGACCAAATCTCCACAAACCAAGTCGAGGTGAGACCCATAAGAAAACGTGGTCACTATCCTCGAACTCTAGTGGTCTCTTTCTCCTATCGGCAAAAGACTTGTGTCATCTCTAAGGTGTCCTCATCCGCTCCTGGATGACTTGTACCTTCTCTCGTCCTATAGAAGCTGCTAAGATATATTCTTTTCCGATAAGTGAAATCCGGTCTCATGCCCTGGATGAACCACGTTCTTTGCCTAATACATTCAATCCTGACTTGGATGATACTAATCCATACCAAGGATGAGGTCGTAAGGCCTCGACGCTACTACCAAGAGATCCAACCGTTACTCTCACCTCTAAGGGTTGAGTCACACTGTCGGAATTAGTGTGTGGTCACTGGGTCTCCTCCAGTAGGTATCTCAAAAGTGAGGGACAAGTTAACAGTTTTAAACCGGAACCTCTTAGTATCAACTACATAAAAAGGACAGGGAACACAACGTCACAAGAACAAGTGTCTTTTATTACTGCAGCTCACGGTACAAAGACACATAAAATCAAAAAAGCTAGAAGCAACATGAACAAACGTCCCCAAGTCTTGAGCTAGTCCTGCTCCTATCCATCAGCTCCTGGAGCTCCATGATCGTAAGCCTCAGCTGCCTAAAGTTTAGCTCTCCCCTATCCACCCGTTCCCTGCGGTCGGGGTGGTCTTCCTGGTGGTGGTGGTGGTGGGGCCTCAAAGCGTCGCCCACCACCCGCTGCTCGGCCAGCTCCTCTGCCTCGTCCGCCTGCTTCCTACGGACCGCCATGGTCGAACCTCTGCCTGGGAGGTACCTCTATTGCCTGCTACTCGTCTGCAGGAAGAGTCGAGCAGTCTCGAACCATGTGACCCTGCCCGCCGCACACATAGCACAACCTGCTCCCCGTGTAGCTGGCTCTCCTTCGTGTGCCCCGCACACCCAAATCTGCATCCTGAGATTTCTCGTCTGATGGTCTGGCCTGTTTGGACCTCTGCGTCATCTGTCTACTGCCAGCTGTAGAATACTTCGCTACGGGTCGTCCTGCGGAGGGTCCCGCCGCTGGTGACAGCTCGATGAGAAAAATCTCCACTAGAAGGGCTCTCTCCAACACCCCTGCCTATGTCGGAATGTTGAGGGAGATCATAGAATCCCTGATCTCATGCCTCTGTCCCTGCTCGAAGGTCCGGGCCCGGAAGAATGGGTCTCGTACCATATTTGTGGAGTAGCGCGAGAGATCAGTAAACCTCGCCGAGTACTGGGCCACGGTCATGATGCCCTGCCGCAACTGTAGTAACTCTTGAATGTGCTCCACAAGGAGAGTGGCTGGGACAAACTCCGAGCGGATGAGGCTCTCAAAGTTCGTCTAAATGAGTGATTCCTCATCGTGCACCTGGAGCATCAGGGTCAACCATCTATCTGCTGCCACGTGCAAGAGACTCGGTGCAAGGATCACCATGAGGTCAGCTAGTGTCCCCGCTAACCTGAAAACTCAAACTACAGCCTCCGGTCAATCCTCGGCTTCCTGAGGGTCCATCTCCCCACGGAACCTGGGCGGTCTCTGACACTGGAACTCGTGCAGTGCGCTAAGCCGACGTGCACTCTCAGCGGCTGGGGCTGGTGGCATCGGTGGCTCGACGGGTAGAGGTACCGCCGGTGCCTCCGCTGTAAAAGGGCCCTGCATCGAAGCCTCGTTGCTCGGTGGGATTTCGTCTCGCAAAAAGCTCAGAACCCTATATGGCTACCATCGTGGGGCCATCTTGGAAAGAAACAGGTGTGCCATGGTCAAAACAATATACCTGGTGAGCTGACACAAAGTAATCACAAAGTAAACTTTTGAAACACACATGCAATCAATGTTTTCGTGCACTGAGTCGGGAATCAGAAGTCAGGGTCCTGGTGTATGGATACGTCGCCCTCCGCACTAACATTGGACTCCCTGTACTGATAACCACACTCAATACCCTTAACAATATTTTTTCACACAGAAGAAATATCATAGTTTTGAGTTCTGCGGTAGAACCGAACTCCTCTGATACCAATTTTTCATGACCCGTCCTCGGGGCCCGTGCCGTGACTACCCCAATCCCACCTTCCATAGGCCAGGGGATGACGACTAGCACCAAAGGCATAAATCCCGATAAAAAGGGAAGGCATTTCCTTTATGAAACACAAACAAACACAAAACCATAGTACAAGCGGAAGCAAACACTAAGTAAAGCAATAAGACAAGTGTGCTGAAAGTACAAAGGGGGCTGGAAATACATGCCCAACAGTAAAGTACAAGGAAAAGAAAAAATATCAGGAAGGTGTCAAGCTGCTCCTGGATCATCCTCCGGAGTTCCTACCTGAAGGGTAGTTACAGATGGCCACCTCAGCTCTCCACATCAGTATGTCACCTCCGGGTACCGTCTCGTCATGAAGTCCACATCCGGGTACCATCTCATTGTCAAGTCCACCTCTGGGTACCGTCTCATCGTGAAGTCCACCTCCAGGTACCGTCTAGTTCTATAATCCACAACCATGATCAGTGTTTTCTGTCATCTGCATCCAACACAACAAGGTGTGGGCATAGCCCGTGCAGGGGTGAGTATAACGATACTCAGTAGGGACCCCGAGACCCCGAAGGTCTCCCAGAATCCACAAAGGATAATCCACAAAGGAAAGATACAATCACGAAGTAACAACCAACACTACTTAGGTATATGCCCATAAATATACCTAAGTCATAAATTCTAGTTCGGCTCCAACATCCGCGCCCAAGTTCGATCTAGTCCACACAGGATAGCACAACCAATCCACATAGGATAACACAAACCAATCCACTTAGGATAGAAAGTCAATCATATCGAAGATAAGATTGAATGTCAAGACTCATCTCACACAGGTATACATCATTTGTAAAGCAAAATGAGATGATCAGATGTAGTTACTGATTCATCTAGCTGGGACCCACGTAGGATACTAGAACAACTAAGTTATCGGACCCATGTAGGATACTAGTCCATCTACTATTTCGGACCCACATAGGATACTACAACAGAGGTCAATACTGTTGGACCAACGTAGGTTACAATTATAGTAGTCATCACCGCCGAACCCACGGAGGATTCCAGTACAGTTGTCGTCATTGTCGAACCCACAGAGGATTCCAGTACGAAAGTCTTCACCGCCGAACCCACAGAGGATTCTAGTACAGTTGTCATCGTCGTCGAACCCACAGAGGACTCCAGTACAAAATTCTTCCCCGTCGAACCCAAGGAGGATTCCAGTATGGTTGTCATCGTCGTCGAACCCACAGAGGATTCCAGTACGAAAGTCTTCAACGTCGAACCCACGGAGGATTCCAGTACGGTTGTCATCATCGTCGAACCCACAGAGGATTCCAGTAAGAAAGTCTTCACCGTCTAACCCACGGAGGATTCCAGTACGGTTGTCATCGTCGTCGAACCCACAGAGGATTCCAGTATGAAATTCATCACCGTCGAACCCACAGAGGATTCCAGTATGGTTGTCATCGTTAGTCGCAGCCAGCTCTAGGGTTCCCGCACACAACATGCTCGTTTCCAGGAGGGTCCGCTCCACGAGCCAAGTGGTCAATACATCAACTGACACGGAGTCCGGAGTTGATGTATCTCAAAGTTCCGCCTCGTCGATAGGAACTCAACGTGACAGACGGCGCGTCAATCGGACGCCTGGTCTGAGAGTTAATGCAATTTTCATTCCAGGGGCCCGGTTGGTTTTTAAGTCAAAACCAACCCAACCATACTCCAACTGCGTCCAAACCTCTAGCAGAGTAAGCCAAAAGGTTCGTCTCACTAAGAGGAATCCAACAAAGTCGATGACACATCAATCTGACATCCAGGGCTCAAGTTATAAGCATTTCCACTCCGAGGGCCCGGTTGGTTTCGTGTTTGAACCAACCCATACATACCAAAGGTTCTCCAAAACCTTGAGTGTAATATATCTAAATGACCGTCTCAATCCATGTATCGCATCGCAACTGACGGTGCATTGATCAGAGGTCTGTATCCCAAGTTATAGGCGTTTTAACGAACCTATCCGTTTTTAGGGGGTTTGGGGCCCGGACCGACCCGGCCCGAGACCCCCTGGGTCAGCCCGAACCGGGTCGACCCGAACCGGGTCCGGGTCTGGCCCAGCCGACGCGGCCCGACCTAGCTGGCGTGACACGGCCCGGCCAAGCGCGGGCGTTCCGGCCCGGCACGGCCAGTCCATGTAGTGTGCCGCCCGCGTGCGGAGTGCACGCGGAAGGGGGGGGGGGGTTACAACCCCCCGGTTGAACGAAACCGGCGCGACATTAAGCCACGTCACCCAATCTGGAATGGCAGAATCTGTTCTGGTTCTTCCTCCACCTCTGCGGCTCAGCCGCGACGGTTTGCTCCGGCGGCGCGCCGCCGCCGCCTTCTGCGGACCCCCAGACGCGCTCCGATGGTCCGTTTCGCCTGCCGTCTTCGCCAGCGGTCCTCCCGGGACTCGATCTTCACTGTGACAGCTTTCAAACGTCTTTTCGGTCCCATCTCACCATTTCCAAATGCTCCACACATGAAGAACAGAAAAACGGTGGGTTCAGACTTGTTCGTTGGTCCACACCCACCGCGTTAGTGGTTTGAAACAACTCCAAACAATTCTTAGAAAATGATAAATCCCAACCCGAAATAATAATCCATGGATCAACTTGTTAATAGTTGGTCCACGTTCATGTTTTGGAGAAAAACAAACATGGGAGTATTATCATTTTCAAAACAACCCCTACCTCAAGGAGTTGACGAACGATGATCGTCGCGGGGAAACTACGTCACGGAAGACGGCGTCGAGGAAGGTGGCATCGTGGAAAGAGGCTCCGTATACGTCGTCGGTGCATGCCTGATGAAGGATGCGGTATCTCTCTTCCTTCGACGCGGGAAGAAGATGCAAAGATGAGACATCGTTCTTCATCGAAGCTTCGGTGTTCTTCACGTTCTTCAAGAAGGAAGAAGAAAATATTCAAGAGTTCTCTTCTTCACACAGTGAATTACCCACGATAAAATAAGACGTTGTCTTATTTTATTTACACACACATAATCCATCATTAATTTGAAAACTCAAATTGAATTCATGAATTAATTCACGCGTGTTGACCCATTAATGAGGCGTTTTATTGGCATATAAAATTAAAGTGGAAGAGTTACGAAATAATTGATAGAGGGAAAATAAATGGCGTGTTGGGGAAAATTGAAGGAGGTGGGGGCGCTTGTGGGCCCCACCCCAACTTCCTTACATCTTCATTTTCCACACACATAACCCATCGGTAAAGAAATAAAAATAAATTGTAAAACAATTTTATTTTTATTCCTCGCATTTTTTAACATCTCCTCCCGAGAAAACGCAACTCCAGGAAAGGTCTTCCTAAGCATTTACCGACGCTGTGGTTTCATCGGTGCCCTCGGATTTCGATTCCGAGCACCGGTTCAAAAGTTAGAAAAACCAGCTCGTTCATTCACTAAAAGTACCCGAGCTAAACTTCGTAAATTGATTCCAGGTACACCGGGCCTCGGAATCAGGTGCCATCAGAAACGGCGTACTCATAAAATCCCAAATAAAATTAAGAAAAAAAAATCCCATGAAATTTAGGGGTCTTTACATGTCAATCATCTGACAAAAGAGTATGAATATGGAGTGAAATAGTTCATCATGTTTTCATAAGATCATTCATATGAACCTTCTCATATCCTTTATCCGTGTTTACATTGTTATTATTCCAGAAATATTAGTCTAGAGGATTTGGAAGAACACTTGATCTATCACAGAATAGATCGAACTTATAAATGCTTAAATAAACACAGGGAAAAAGAGAATGTAACTAGTGGCTAGGATAACATTGTGTTTTATGAATAATGTTGTTCGGAGGAGGACACCCAAGAGGGGGTGAATTGATTTCCTATAAAAATTTATGTTAAAAATTTTATTTTAAGATCCCCCAATTTAAAAACAAAATAAGCTAGTTAATAAAAATAGTAAATTTATAATAGTCTCACTGTTCAATTAATTTCTCAGAAGATTGATTATTTCCCAGTTATAACAATATGTGATATTTATATAACCTTTGAAACTAATTGTACTAAATTAAAATAATTATAAATACTATCCAAGACTAACTATCAAAGTAAAACTTTTTTTTTCTGAAATATGATTGAAAAATATAGTAAAACTAAATTTGAAAACACAGTGAATTAAAACAAGTTGTTCATACTCAAGCCAAGACTTACTCCACTCCACTTGGTGATCACCTACCACAAATAAAAATTTATATAAAGCTTTGATCCACACCCTGTATTGGGTTTTACACAACAGTACACACGACTTTCCAGGTCACCATACCTCTACCATAGTTCAATGTAGGAAATATAATAACCAGGTTACACATGACCTCTTATACAATTATATGTGGGTGAAAAAGGTGTAAGAAGATATTTTTGTGAGGATATCTTGTATTTTCCAGTTCAGTGTAGGAGATAGTGTGTATTTTTAGTACACAAACACACACTACTCAAAAGATTAATAAAGCAATACACAAAAAAGAAAAATATAATTATAATGGATTAGAAATGCTCTGAGTGTTGTTCCATGCAACTATGGACTTCTAGGATGTAGTAGATTTGATGTTCAGGTCCTCTTCTGAAAGAAGACTCAGAAACAGAGTGTCATGAGCTCTGTGTTCTAGTTTCCAATGGGTTTCTCTGTAACACTTTGTACCACTTCTTCTTCTTTGAGTTGGTGCTGGAAGGATGTTCACAGGATGGTACACAATAAGAAGTATGAACAATCTTTGTTCTTCTGTGTGTTCTTGCATGCATGTATTTCACTCTAACATTTTTTTCAGTCACCACTACTACACCCTCCAGCTCGTGTGCCACCTTGTATTTTATCTTGGTTGTTTGTGTTATGGCTAACAAGGAGCACGATCTCTACACCTCATACCTCGTACTATCAGGTGTCATATCTACAAAACACCATTAATTATTTCATTGTCATTAAATGACTCAAATATGACCATCAGAATAAACTTTTAACTTTAATTGAAAAAGATGGAAAAATTATTAAGGAATGGTGTCACAGTTGCGGTGAGTAAGGAACAATACAGTCATGGTGATTCAGTAACTGTGACTTGGGACTGTGTCATGATACAGTGTCATAGAAACAGTTTCTTGTACTTTATCAATCTTATGAATGGTGTCTTGTTACGGTGCCATAGAAACATTGTTAAAAAAACGGCGTCAAGTCCTTTGTGAATTCTGAAACCGATAGCATAATTACGGTGCATGGTTATTTGTGAATTATGGAACCAGTAGCATGGTTACTGTGCTAGATAAATGGAGTCACATTCTTTTCTGATTTCTATAATAAACAGTGACAAAATTTGGGTAGAGAAACAGTGTCTCATACTTAGTCAAATATCTTCCATCTGTCTTAAGAAGTAATACTCACCAAATAGATTAAGGTTAATCATAATCATAATGAAACATAATAGAACAAGAGTAATCACGATTTCTACTACTTAAACATGATTTTCATTATTTTCATTATTTTTGAGCATTAAAACAATAGGAGTACAACAATCTCCCCCTTTTTGATGATCACAAATCATGGAATTTACATGCTATACATCTTAGAATGGAATAAACTAATTGCTTATCATATCAATGTATTAGATCGTATATGTAAAAAATAGCATAAAAGGAAGAGCAATTTATTATTTATCCCCCTTTCCGGATTATCAAAAAGTGAATAAGAGAAAGGAAAAAAACACTAAATGAAACCAATAAGTGAATAAAATAAATAGAAAACTTTTTATTGAATATACAAATAGAGAAGAGTACAATCATGAAAAGAGAATACATCAAAGCCTTATCAAAAATTATCTTTCAGTTTTCTTTAGATTATGCAGCCTGTACTTTATCCTTATCAGATATAGTAGGAGTAGAAGCAAGAGGTTAAGAAGTATAGGTGGTAGAAGAAATAGTAAAGGAAGGTAATGGAACTCCTTCAATGACAGAAGGGGCAAGGGATGGTCTGGTGAAACACTGCGGCAAAGGTTTCTTAATAATAATATGTTTGATTTGACTTAGAGCCTGAGAGACAAACATGGTTATAGGTGCAAAAGAAGTAGAAGAAGAAGGAATGGTAGAAGGAATCAGGCCAGGTCTCAAAGGAGCTGTTGTAGGAGAAACTATTGTTGTGCTCTGAACATACAGATTAGGATTTAGCAGATTAATAAAATCCATGATGATTTCACCACCATACTACATGGCCTTCTCAAATTCATATTTATTTTCCATGAATTTATCCAGAGTATATGTGAAGTCCTTTAACTTTTGAACTTGATCTTTGAAATATTGAGTTACATGAGGCAGCTTTAAATTCTCCATAAGATACTTGATATGTTTTTTCAACTCATGATTAGAATAGATCCTCTTAAAGTAGTAATCCACTTTATTAGATATTTATTCTTGAGCATCGGTGGAATTTTTAGAGTGAATTCTTACCATATCAAGCACATGTTCACTGTTCTTAATGATTGTAAAGAAACTTTCATGATTAGTACCAATTAACATAGATTGAAGTTCTTCTTTAAACACTGATATGATCATATCACTATTCAAAGGCTGAGATGGTTGAGCAGAAGTAGATGGAGAATAAAATGATGATGTGAGAGCTTTAAGTTGATTTAAAACAGTCTGTAAACATCCTTTATATTCAGTGGTTAGAGTATTGATTCCAGAGACAAGCCCACACATCTAGTTTGCTATTTTGGTGTTGTTATCAACCACCTTTTCATACACAGTAATCAAGTTGGGTTGAATCAGAGATACAACCTCTTTTGTAATTTTATTAACATCATCCTCACTAAGATGATAAATAGAGGCTTGAGTAGCTTATAAGTCTTTCCTCATTTCCTCAACCATATATTTTAAAGATTTCACCTCATCACTCAACTATCTGTTCTCAATCTAAACTTTCTAAATTTTATGAAGCATCTTAGGTTGGATCTTCCATATGATTTTCTCTAGACGAAATTCAACATCTCTTTCACTGAGATTGGTTACAGGAGCAGGTTGCGACTAAATGAGATTTTCAAAACCAGATAAAAAATTGTCTCTAAACTCTTTCAAATCATCACAACTTACATAACATTGAGTTTCTTGATCAGGTTCAGGAGTAAGAACTAAAACAGGTTCTGGTTCCTTAGCAGACATAACTTTAGTGACTGGTTTTAGCTGAAACATCGTTGAAAGATCTAATCCCTGAAATAAGATTCCTTAAGACTCATCAACATCAAAATACCTTGGAAACCTATACCAAGTATCCACAGAACTTGAGTCAACAAGATTTTTCACTTCAATCCTTTCCAAGTTGAGGTTTTACTCCCCCTTAATAGATGCATCTCTTGTATGACTAAGAGACTCAATCTCTTGACTAGTTTCCACACCCACTAATCTATCATATTTAGTCATACCTCTAGATAATTGTAAATCATTCTCTATTATTTCTTCCGCAGATAAAATCACTTCTGTTTCTACATGTTCTTCCTCTGTCTGTTCCTCAGTATCAACATGTTCTTCCACAACAAAATCTTATTATTCAACAATAGATTTACTTTTATCAACAACTTCACTTTATTTTCTATCATATTCATCACATTTAGAGAGAGGAGATTCTCTAGAGGGAACCTCCTGAGGTTCATGAGATTATTCCATAATTGCTTCACCTACATCAACATCTTTTTCTCCTTCAGTTCTACCAACATCTATTCCTTCATCTGAGTATTCTAAAATCTCATCTGAATCTAAACTAGGGTCAGTGCCATTATTAGGTCTTGAAGGGTGCTCAAAAGGATTTAATTCCTCATACAGTCTATCATTATCATCAATCCATGATCTCTTCCATGGATTCAAACTGATCTTCATTCGTCTTCATGTATCCTTAGATATAAAAAAATTATAATCTTCAATTACTTATTCATTCTTACCAACAACACCTTTGAATATTATCACAGGAGAGATAAACCTTGAATAAAATAGAGAATTTTACCATGATGTTCTCTTGATCATGTCACATGTGTGAAGGATGATGTACTTAAACAAATTAATCTTGTTACCATTCTTCAAAAGATGTATCAAAAACACATCTTCATACTTGAAAGTAGAAAAGTATTATTTCATTGGACATATTAGGTGTTGAATAAACTTAAACAACAACCTAGTCTCTCCATCCTATTCATCATCAATAGGCCTTCTTTTCTTTTTTGTTTCCAATCAACTCACCCAAAGCCTCTTCTATACTAAATATGTCACATGGAGGTGGAGGACCTCTTTGATAGTCCTAAAAAAATCATTCATGTGGTATTTCTAAGAAGGCATACCACAACATTGAAGAAAAGGTACATCTCTGACCATTCACCCAACTTCTAACCACAAAATCATCTTCAAAGTTGAAAGAAAACTAAACATACTGATAAAATTTGAAAACAATATTCAGATAGATATGTCTTTCCTCTTTTGTAAACCACTATAACCATCCCTATTCTTCCAATATTTTCATAACAAGTGACTCACTTGATAGGAGCCACTTTTCACAAATTTCTTTCTCTGGCACGACTGTAGTTCCTCAAGTCCCGAGTTTAGCGGTTTATCGGGCATGGTAATCAGAGACTTTTTCTATTTCTTTGAAGACTGATGCTTTGTAGGAGAATATGTAGATGGAATCTTCATCCTGAGAATTTAACATGGGCTCAAGAAAGAAGAGGTGTTCAAGAGAAAAGAGATTGGATTCAGGAGTAGAGAGTGTGAGTGAAGAGAGAAGTGAAAAGATGGGTTTTTATCATTTAGAGAGTTAAAACATCACAAAACATAAAATCACAGTATAAAAGAAATAAAATAATCAATACAGTGATACGATAAAAGATTTAAGAAAATCTGAGTCATAATGGTGAGACTGGAATATGCAGTCATGGTGTCAACATTGCGGTGTAACTCTAAACAGTGTGACCGTAACTAATGAGACAACAAACATGAGACAGTAACTAAGAGACAGTAACTATGAGACAACAAACATGATACAACAAGCGTGTCCCTGAACGATGATCATTCCTAATTCATGTATGATGTAACTCATCCTTTCAGAATTTAATGGCTTAGTGAAAATGACAGCAAGCTAATGTTCAGTGCCAATGAATTCTAAATTAATATAACCCTTTTGATAATGATCTCTGAAAAAGTTATGTCTTACATAAATTTTTTTTCTTGAATGAGAAACAAGATTCTTAGAGATGTTAATCGCACTTGTGTTGTCACAATTTATAGGGACATGTCTAAATTGATAAACATTATCTATCAAAGAGTGTTTCATCCTCAAAATCTAAGCACAACAACTACCAATAGCTATGTATTCAGCTTAGATAGTAGACAATGCAACCAAAATTTGTTTTTTACTACACCATTATATTAATTACTTGACCAAAAAGTGACATGTTTTAGAGGTGTTTTTTCTATCTTACTTACAAACACAAAAATCAGTATCTGAATTGCTAACTTGGTCAAATGGTTTTCCTCTAGGATAAAATAGTCCTAATTTGGTAGTATGTTTGAGGTATTTGAAAATACTTTTAAAAACATTAAGGTGTGATTTTTTAGGATTTTCTTGAAAATGATCACACATACACACACTGAATATAATATCAGGCCTACTAGCAGTTAAGTAGAGTAAACTCTCAACCATTCCTTTGTAACTGGTTTGATCAACAGATTTACCATTTTCATCAAGATCCAATTTACAGGTGGTGCTCATTGGAGTGTCACTAATTTTAGTACTATCCAATCCAAAATGTTTTAGAAGATCTTTAGTATTTTTACATTGATTTAAAATAACACCTTCCTTATTTGGAAAGATTTGAAATCCAAGAATAAATTTTAGTTCACCCATAAAACTCATTTCAAATTCATTTTGCATCATCTTTGAAAAATCAACACATAAATATTTTTTTGAAGATCCAAAAATAATATCATCAACATAGATTTGATCAACTAAAACATATTTAGAAATTATTTTTATAAATAGAGTAGGATCAGCTATACCTTTTGTAAAACCTTTGGAAATTAGAAAACAACTTAGTCTATCATACCAAGATCATGGAGCTTGTTTTAAACCATATAAAGTTTTTTTTAATTTAAAAACATGATTTGGAAAATGAGGGTTTGTAAAACCAGGGGGTTTTTCAATAAAAACATCCTCAACTATATACCCATTTAAGAATGCACTCTTAACACACATTTGATATAGTTTGAAATTTATATGTGCTCTATATGAAAGCAAGATTCTAATGGATTCAAGTATAGAAACTGGTGAAAGAGTTTCCTCATAATCAGTACCTTCTTCTTAACTATAAACTTGTGCAACTAATCTAGCTTTGTTTCTTACAATATTACCATTTTAATCTACATTATTCTTAAACAACCATTTAGTGCCTATGGTCAAGGTGTCTTTAGGTCTATCCACTAGTTTCCAAACTCTATTTCATTCAAACTGATTTAATTCTTCTTTCATAGCCATCACCCAAAATTCATCATTGATTACTTCATTGATGTTCATAGGTTCAAGATGTGATAAGAAAGATTGATGTTCAATCTGATTTCTTAGAGAATATCTAGTATGATTTCATTTATCTAAGTCTCAAACTATAGCATCTAAAGGATTTTTCTTAAGGGTTCTAACAGATCTAGAAAAAGAAGGGCTAGATATTTCAGGTTCTTCAACAGGTTCGGGTTCATCATGACTAGAATCTGGAGAATTTCTAGAACTAGATGAATTTATAGATTGCTTAACAGTGGGATTAAAAGATTTTGAATTTATTTCCAGATTTGATACATCATCCTCATGGTTTTCTAGGGGGTCTTATGTTCATGTGGATTTGTTTCATCAAATTTGACATGTACATATTCTTCCACACATTTGGTTCTTTTATTAAAAACTCTATAGGCTTTACTAGAGACTGAATAACCTAGAAATATTCCTTTATCACTTTTGTATGAAAATTTGTCAAGATTGTCCTTATTATTGAGAATATAAACTTTACAACAAAACACTTTGAAGTAATTAACTTTATTTTTCCTATTGTTCCACAAATCAAATGGAGTTTTCTTAAGAATAGGTCTAATTAAGACTCTATTAATAATATAACAGGCTATATTGACAGCTTCAGCCCAAAATTAGATAGGTAGATCATATTCATTAAGAATGGTTCTTGCTATTTCTTGTAAGGTTCTATTTCTTCTTTCTACAACACCTTTTTTGAGGTGTCCTAGGGGTAGAGAAGTTATGACTATAACCATTTTTTGAGAAAAGAGATTCAAACACTTGGTTTTCAAACTCATGACCATGGTCACTTTTTAAGGATTTAATTTTAATACCACTTAGGTTTTCTACTATTATAGAATACTTGGTGAAATGAGAACAAGCTTCAGTTTTGTGATCAAAGAAAAAGTTCCAAGTATATATAGAATAGCTATCTAAAAGAACATAGAAATAGTGCTTCCAATTTATACTTGAAACTCTAGATGGTCCAAACAAGTCCATGTGAATCAATTCGAGAGGTTGAGAAGTTGAAACTTATTTCTTTGGTTTGAAAGAGATTTTATGTTGTTTAACCCTTTGACAAGCATTACAGACTTTGTCATTTGGAAACTCAAGTTTGGGTAGATTCTTGACCAAGAATTTTCTAGTAATATTTCTAAGAGAGTGTACATTACAGTGTCCTAGTATTCTATTCCAAAGCCAAGACTCTTTGTGAAATTCACTCAAACAAGAATCATTTTGAGATACTAAAGAATCTAAGTTAACAATATAAACATTTTCATTTCTAAAAGTAGAAAATATTAATTAATTTTTATAATTTAAAACATTACAATCATCATTTTCAAATTTAACATGAAAACCATCATCACACAATTGTTAAATACTAATAAGATCATATTTTCATCCATCAACATAAATTACTTTAGAAATTAAAACTAAGTTACAGTTACCAATCTGGCCAAGGCTAATTATTTTTCCTTTAGCATTATCACCAAAAGTGACATGTCCACCATCAATATTTATTAGATTATTAAAGCATGAGTAATATACTATCATATGTCTTGAACATCCACTATACATGTACCATATACTTATGATCTCTTCAAACAAATTTCCTACAAAAGAATTAAGAAAAATACAATTTTGGTACCCAGATTTGATTGGGTATAGTAAAATTAGCAATAAGATCTTTGTGAACCCATACTTGCTTCATGAGTTTCCTATACATAGTTTGTAAAGCATTAGAAAAGTAAACTTTGTTTGGTCCTAAAAATTTAGAAGCAGAACTAGCAGATTTTTCAATACTAGGTATGAAAATAGATTTTTCTAGATTTTTTTTATTAAATGAGTTTTAGCTATGTTCCTCTGTATAGGTTGGTATTATATACCAGTAGTATACTTAGGAGCTTCTTTTTTACCAAGAATTTTTGTTAGATTATTCTTTCCATTGGTAAATTTTTCTAAGTCCTTTTTCAATTTCTCATTAGATAATTTAAGTTCATTGTTCTCTTTAAGTAATTGAGCATTATTTTACTTTTCTATAGTAAGATCATATTTAACAGTATAAGTGAGAGCATGTTGTTTCTTTAGAGATTTATATTTATATTTTAATTCATTGCATGTATCTTCAATCATTTGGCAGTATTCAAAAATTTCTTCACTAGTCATATTTTCAGAATCAATTTCATCTCCAGAATAATAAGAATTTTGTACAGGAGACTCAAGATTTACCTCAGATGTGTTTTTTATGAAACACATATTGTATTTGTCATCCTTTTCATCATGTGAAGAGTCTTAGTCACTTGATATGTCCTCATAAGCTCTCCATGTTGCTTTCATTTCCTTTTTATACTTTCTATATTTGTCCTCATACTTATTTTTATACTTTAGCTTGGGACAGTCAGTCTTTACATGTCCCTTTCTCTTACATTCGTAGTAGACTATCTCATTAGAGTTCTCATTCCTTTTCCAGTCCTTCTTCCAATTTCCCTTCTGATCATACATTCCTTTATAGCTAGGCTTCCTGAAGAATTTCTTCCTTCTATAAAACTTCATAAACTTTCAGGATAATTGATCCATTTCCTCATCACTATCTGATATAGAATCATCATTACTTATACTATCACAATGAGTATGTATCCTTTCCTTTTCTTTATTTTTAGAAGTAGTGGTTTTGAAATCCACTGACTTTCTATTTGGTTCATCTTATTCCTATTTGTTTACCTTTCACTCTTCCTCATACATCATTAATTTACCTATCACCTCCTTGACTGGAAACTTACTAATGTCACAAGATTATATAATTGATACTAAGGCCCCTCTCTATCTTTCAGGTAGACATATGAGTAGCCACATGATTTTTTCTTTGACACCCACTAACTTTTTAAGAGATCTCATTGTATGATTATTAATTAAACTTGAGATACATATCAGAAATGAGTTCATCAAGCTTCATCTTAAAGTTATCATACTTAATAGTATAGGTATTTAGTCTTATTTCTTTAATATTAGTAGTTCCTTCAGGTGACATAGCTAAGGTATCCAAAATTTCATATGCAGATTTACAAGTAGAAATTATATAAAACTCTTCATACCTTAAAGAACAAAATAAGGAATTCATATCTTTAAAATTATTATTATAAATAGATTTTTTAGCTTCACTCTATGTAGTTCTTAGAGTTTCTAGTATTTCATATTTATCTTCTATTACTGTCCAAATATCAAATCCCATACTTTTTAAGTGCATTTTAATTTTAATTTTTCACTGAGCATAATTTGTTCCATTAAAGTAGGGAGGTCTGTTGGTAGCATCACCTTCCTTTATACTATTCATAACAATGAATAAAGGATAGATTTTAAAGAGTTAGAAATTTAGAACTAACAAAAATTTATAGATCTTTAAAAAATAACTAAATCATAGTTGAAAAGATTTCAAAAACCTTTGAAACCTTTGAAAATATAATTAAAAAAAACCACTGATACCAAATGTTGGTCGGAGCAAGACACTCAAGTGGGGGTGGGGTGAACTGAGTTCCTATAAAAATTTTTGTTAAAAACATTATTTAAAGATCCCCAATTTAAAAACAAAACATTCCATTTAATCAAAGTAGTAAATTTATAATAGTCTGCATGTTCAATTAATTTCTCAGAAGATTG
The DNA here is from genome assembly GCA_963277665.1 of Viscum album. Lineage (NCBI taxonomy): Eukaryota > Viridiplantae > Streptophyta > Magnoliopsida > Santalales > Viscaceae > Viscum > Viscum album. The sequence goes on from OY728161.1 coordinate 71,903,182, forward strand.
ATTTTTTCTCAGTTATAACAATATGAGATATTGATATTACCTTTGAAACTAATTATACTAAATAAAAATAGTTATAAATACTATCCAAGACTAACTATCAAAGTGAAACTTAGTTTTCTGAAATATGAGTGAAAAACTAAGTAAAACTAAATTTGAAAATATAGTAGATTAAAATAAGTGGTTCAGTCTCAAAATATCACCTAATAAACTCCACTTTGTGATCACCTGCCACAAAAAAATATATAAAGCTTTGATTGACACCCTGGATCAGGTTTTACACAATAGTACACAAGACTGTCTAGGCCACTTGACTTATACCATAGTTCTATGTGAGAAATATAATAGCTAGGTCACACAAGACCTCTTCCATAGTTATACGTGGGTGAAACATGGTGTAAGAAGATATTTGTGTGTGGGTATATTATATCATCCAGTTCAGTGCAAGAGACAATGTGTATTTTTAGTACAGACACACACACTGCTCAAAAGATTAATAAAATAGTACACAACAGTAAAGAATATAATAATAAAGAATTAGAAATGCTCTAAGTGTTGTTCTATGCAGCTTTGGACTTCTAGGATGTAGTGGATTTGATGTTCGGGAATTCTTCTGAAAGCAGACTTAGAAACAGAGTGTCGTGAGCTCTGTGTTCTAGTTTCTAGTGGCTTTTTGTGTAATGATTTTCAACACTTATTCTTCTTTGAGTTGGTGCTGTAAGGATTTCCACAAGATGGTACACAAAATCAGTATACACTATCATTGTTCTTCTATGTGTTCTTTTATGCATTTATGTTCATTCTAACATTTCTTTCAGTCGCCACTGCAACACCCTCTAGATCGTGCGCCACCTTGTATTTTATCTTGGGTGTTTGTGTTATGGCTGATAAGAAGGATGATCTTCACACCTCGTACCTTGTACTATCTGGTGTCAAATCTAAAAAAGATCATTAATTATGTCAGTGTCATTAAATGACTCAAATATAACCATTGGAATTAACTTTTAAATTTAATTGAAAAAGATAGAAAAATTATTAAGGAATGGTGTCACAATTATGGTGAGTCGGGAATGGTTCCACAGTCACGGTGAGTCAGTAAGAGTGAATTGGGACTATGTCTTATTACAGTGTCATAGAAATGGTGTTTTTCCTTTTTCAATCATCTAAATGGTGTCTTGTTATGGTGTTATAGAAACGGTGTTACTTAAATGATGTCTAGTCCTTTGTGAATTCTGAAACCGGTAGCACAATTATGGTGTCTGGTCTTTTGTGAATTCTGGAACTGGTATCACAGTTACGATGTCAGGGAAATTGTGTCACATACTTTGTCGACTTCCAGAATAAATGGTGAGATAGTTTGGGTAGAGAAATGATGTCTCATACTTAGTCAAATATCTTCTATCTCTCTTAAGAAGTAATACTCACCAAAATGGATTCAGGTTAATCATAATCATAATAAAACATAATAGAACAAGAGTAATCATGATTTCTAATACTTAAACATGATTTACATGATTTGTATTATTTGTGAGCATTAAAATAAGAGGATTCCAACAATATTACATGATTACAAGTGTGAACAATGAAGAAGACTTTATTAAGGATGTGATTAAAAATGTGAATGATGATGAAGATTGTATTGAGGAAATGTCACAGCATGACCTGTGTGTTTAATTTATTTAATTATTTTCTGCATTACATATTTTTTGCTGGGGTTCGGATTGAGTCCTAGACAATTTTTTTTGAGTTATATTAAAAAGTGTGCTTTTTGGTGTCGATATCGTCGGTCTCACAGGCGGAGCATGATTTGGAAGCTGTGTGGATTTTCCCTGACAACTGCATGACCATCCATTCTCAGAAAATGAAAATAAATAATTTTTTAATTTAAACAAACATTGGTTGTGTCGTTTAAAATTTTTGTTGTTAAGAATTTTATTATTATTAAAATTATATGAATACCTTGATTATTTTTATTTTATCATTATGATTATGATTATTATTATGATTATGATTATTATTATGATTATGATTATTATTTTTGTTTATATTTTAATTAGTTATTTTTTAGAGTGTTTTTTAGAAACCCTAACCAATGTGCTACCCTTTCCCCCCTCGTTTCCCCCTATGTGTGGGGCGACTCTGGATGTTGTCTCCTCCCTTACTGCAACTCCGACTCTCGACTCCCTCCCTAGCTGGCGCGCCCTTCCTTTATGCCGGTCATGACCCCCATCACCTCCTTACTCAGTACTCATCCGGTATGGCCCAACACCCCCTCCTCAGCCCTTGACCTCCCTTACAGTTCACCCCATCACCTCTTCCCCGACCGGCCAGCCACCGCCGACCTCCCTGTCTCCCTCCCTCTCAGCACACAGCAGTCTGACACCCTTTTCCCTTACGGCGTGAGAGCAGGCCAACCCCCTTGGGCCACTCCTACTTCTCCCATTGCGGCAGGCTGCCGCCCCCTTTCCCAGCTAGCCATAGCCCTGGACGACCCACTTCCATCCTAATGGATCCCCTTCAATCAGTGGTCTCTCTTTGGTCATATCATGTTGTAGCCCCCAAATGCGGCCCCTTCTCCTGCTCAAACCAGCAGTTCAACTCTTCCCTTCTAGTTCCTCCTCTATTCGTTGACACAACCCTCACCAGTGAAATCCATGTGCACTATATCCCTGGCCAGTGCCACCCCTTTTTTTCAGCGATTCCAGCCGGCACCGCGACCTTCCCTCTTAGCACGTGCAGCCATTGCCGCCCTTCTCCAGTGCGTTTTCTTCTCGCAATTTGGTTTCACATACTCAAATTAAAGATCTTAGTGTGTTTTGAGTCCTTGATATTTAATATATAGGGCTTTGGACCTTACCACATGGTTTTATACGTGTGTTGTTTCATCATGCCTTGGTTTCAATGTAGGATTTACCCTTACACTTATCTTTTTAATTAAAGATTCACTACTTCATGGTATTTTTACCTTATGCACATTCTGAATATCATCGATTAATTCTGTGAATAATTATATAGCGTTTAAAACGATAGCATATCCCAAGTTTTGTGTTGAATTGAATTATTTTGTTATAAGTGTACACATTGCTTGTCTAATAAATTGTTCATTGACAAATCACACAGGATTCGTGATATTTTAAACATGGTTCAAAAACATAAATAAAGTTAAGAGATTCAATGGAAGTTTATACTTTGTTTTTTATTAAATAGAAATTGTTTTGATAAGTATTTAATGTCTTGTGTCATTATATATATATACAAAATGCTCAGTTGGATTTTATGGGTTAAGTGTGATTTAAAAAATGGTGGATTTGGATTTATAAATGTGGATGAAACATGAAAAATGAGGTTTTGGGTTCCTTATATGGTTTCTATAATGGTTTTGGCTTTATAAAGGAATGAGTTTTAGTTTTCAAAGTGTTTTGGTGAGCTTGCACCCCTTTGTGAAAAGTGCTTGTGTGTGTGTTGGTAAACATGGGTTTTGTGAAAAATGTTTTAAATGATTTTAAACTAAAAGGAGTAGTTGTGGATTTTAAATCGGTTTGATGGGAAATGTTTTGAAGAATGGTTATAAATTTTTTTGAGTGGAAATGGTGTGCCTGACCATAATTTTGAAAAATTGTTTGCATTTTGAGATAAGATTTTGTTTGTGAATGTCTAAGGGCCTATTTGGAAAATTCATGAAATTTGTAAAAAGTGTTTATTATTAAAACCCTCGTTGGATGTTCCTCATGCCTCAGTTTTATGTAATGGGTGGGAGGTCCTTGTTAGGGGATTCTCAGAAACTAATGTTAGGGTTCTTCAGTTGGAAACTGTTATAATTGTTTTATTTTAAGGCATGAGAATGGTCCTAGGGGAGACTAGGGGTGAGACCTGTTGTGCATTATTATTATCATATATATTGTGATTGGATTCTCTACTGGCATCACTTGGCTCACCCCCTTTCTAAATACTTGAGACATGGGAATCTGGCATATTGAGATAATATTTCAAGAATAATTGTCGCACTGGTAGTGTAGAGACCCAAATTTTGATGCACATAGACATTAAATTACTTTTGCGGAATACTTAATACATGAAAAAAATGGACTCCCAAAGACTGTATTAGTTTAGTGTCTTTGGAAACTCGGAACAAAATCTTCTAATCATGGTGAAAGATCTTCAACATCTCCCATAAAGATCTTCCCCTTTGGTTTTCTTACCTAAAACATTTCTTTAAATCCCGGGGAAAAGAAAACATATAAAGGGTGATCTCAAATGCTCATTAAGGGTAGGCATGTAGAAAATAAAACAAATCATATACATTTGAACTTAGAAAAAATATGAACATAAAGTTTAAACATCAAAATCTTGAGAAATAAATCTTGGCAGTACATAAGGCATAAATCATAAAGGAACAATAATCATGATAAAATATCATGGGAATAAAACATGTAATTGTGGAAAACCATTAATCACAAGATATGATTTCCATAGTAGTCAATTCATTGCTGCCAAGACCATCTTAGTGGACAAAGTCCCTTACTGAATCGAGTTCACTCCTCGTTCTAGTCCTGTATCACTGAACCAGATTAACTTACCATTCTAGCCATGTCTATCTCATGAGATAAAAATATTTACCCAATACATTGGAGGGAGATATAGGTCTCACCCATCTCATAATGAAATCATTCTTATGTGTTCCATGACATAAACATAAATCATTCATCATAACCCAAAGAATAAAATGGGTTTCATAAACATCATCCCATAATAACATAATCCATATAAAACAAATGGATGTCATTTCATTATAAGAAAAGTGAAACCATGTAAATCATAGAGACATTATACTTGAAACATACATATATGAAATAATTTCATCTTATATGGAAAATGCTTTTGATAAAACACTTGAAATTAATTCTTGAGGAAAATATCATTTCTTCTTTAAAATAATTTTCTTTTCACAAAATGCCATGAAATTTTACAAGAAAAGGATTTTTTTGAAAATAGTCATGAAATCTTGTAGATTAAGCTTCATGAAAATAAGGCATTATAAAACCGTAAAAATCAGTTCATGTCGTATAAGTTAAAAAAACATTTCCTCATACTTTTAACAGAAAAGTCAAAAAGTACCACGTATGGTAAACAAAAGAAAGATTCCTTCCATAACACAAAGTAAAAGTCAAGAGGGGTAAAAATGACTTTAATCATACATGTAAGAATATTAAACACTTTATGAAAACATTTTTATGTACATAAATTAAAAATATAACCCCATTAAATACTTACGAATAAACAATCTCAGATAAGAACGAGATTGGAATAATTATCCCTTACCTTACGTTTGATATGCTTTGTACGTATACGAACCTCCTGTATAATGACTTAAATAATTTCATTGACTTATTATAAAATCATAGTCATTATTATGATATAATTTATGATTCACTTAGGTCTTTCTATTACCCGTTCATTTGTCAATTCCATGTTAAAGCAATGTTTTGGGTAATATTTGTTTTATTTATCGTACGTGTTTGGACTTGTTGTTCTTGATATTATTATTACTTATATCATGATTTAATTAATTCAATAATGTAAAACATGATTTATATATCATTTATATTCAGTATATATATATATATAATAGATATATAAATGAAATGAAACACATCGTTCATGGAGACGGTCGGTCGTACGTACGCATGAACGATGTTTTCCTTTCCTTATTGACTTGAATGGAAGTAAGTAGATGACATATATATATATACATAAATCCATTAGAATTATTTTTTCATATATATCATTATAATTCATTATATATACTTTATAGTCATTCTTGAATGGTTAACATGGAGAATGAATCTCATTGTGTCGTGGAGACGGTAATCCGTACGTACGCACGAGCGATGATATCGTTCCCATTATTATTGAATGGAATTGGAGTGGATGATATAATATATCAGAATCAGTATGATGTTATAATAACCATATATAGTTATTCTTTACACCATTATACCCATCCAAGTAAGGTGGTGGTGGAAAAATAGATTACACCACGGCGTGGAGACAGTATTCCGTACGTACGCACGCGCGGTGATTTCGTTTTCCATAGGATGGATAGAAGGTGAAATGGGGTTGTTTAATATTTATAATAACATATCAGTATGTTAGTTATACTGATGTTATTACTTTATAATTAAACAACTAAAGAAGAGTAAGTATAATAATAAAGAAACTTGAAAGAATCAGTGGAAGAGATTACCTCTTCTTCGACGCGCCTCTTTTAAACTTCCTCTTAGGGCACTAGAGTTGGACTTTTGAGAAGACCAGAACCTCTATGATATAACTAGAGATGTTGAGAAGATAAATGGGCAGGTTTTGGCCAAGCTTTAAGGCTCAAAATTGTGTGATGAGGAGAGGGAGGAGGTTCCCTTTTATAAGAGGGGTGAGGGGCACCTTAGAAAAAACATAAAATGTTATTTTATAATAAATTCATATTCAGTTTATAATGGCTCCAAAGTGACTTATTTCGAGGATAGGGTGGGGATGGGTCTAAATACTCTCAACAAATAGGTTTTATACAAGTTTAGGTCACCATTTTAACCTTATCATTTAGATTTAACTCTAAGTTAAATAATTTAACTTTTACCGTGTCTTCTTGTATTCTTACACTATATGGTGAATAAACTTACTATAAACTACCAATAGAACCCCAATTGGTTAATTAATGTCATATATATTATTATATAAGTATTTTGGCCGAACCCTATATTTTTAGGACCATTATATCAATTAATTATATAATATTTGTTTTAAAAACTCTTTTATGTCAATTTTGACACTATTTGGTATTTTGTTTTCTCTAAATTCATAACATCATTATTACTTAGAACAAAATTCATATAACCAACACTAATATGTTATATTAACCTAAAAAAATAGTTTAATTCATAAAAAGTATCAAATTACATTTATTTGGGTATTTATAATATCAATTATGTTAATATTTCATTAATAAGGTAATTACTGTATCATCATTGTGTCATAAATTAACTTATTTAATGTCTAAAAAATATAAATAAAATACCATTATGTAGGAAATATTTTTATATTTCTAATGAATATTTATAGTCGAATTTATCTTTTGTATAACCCTATATTAAAAATGTTTTAGTTATTAAACTTTGATTTTAACTATTTTAACTCTTCTTTAAATAAAATAATAATAAATGTCCTAATCTAATCCAGGTGGACCTAAATGGTCATATTTTATTACTAAGGTTGTTTTTTGTTGAATTAAACTTATCCAATAGAATTAGGACATGTGTTAGAGTAATAATAATATCATTTTTACCCTTAATTACCCTATTTACTTTTAACGGTGGTAAATAAATGTAAAAAGTTACTATTCACCAAAAATTATTTTTATCTTATTGAACCACATTTTACTTACTGATATCAACCGTGTCTCTCTTATTTTTTAAATTCCACTCACAGAAGCGGTAAAATTATGTTTTACGTAAATTTGAAAATTCTTCTAGGAGGTGGGTAAAAGACGGTCAAAAGTTCAATAAAATTTTTATATATCTAAAATTATTATAAAATGACTCAAATTAATTACATTGAAATTATATAGGTATTATGTATCTATTTTTACCTAAAATAAATTTAAATAAAATAAATAATTATTTAAATAAAAATTCGGTTTTAAACTATAACTCAGTGTTTTTCACTATTCATTAAAAATTGAAAGTTTTCAGAAAAATACCAAAAAATCACCCTAGGCTAATTTCGATATTACGAATACAAAAATGAAGTCCATTTTTAATGATAAAATTTATAAAATTTCAAAAATTGGGTATTACTATTTATAACGGCTAGTTTATATAATATTTTAATAACATATCATTGTTTAGTGAAACCCGGTATTGCATACTACACACGCTATCGAGGAAGGTCGTGATTGAGTGTAATGCAAGCCAAGTTAGGGCTGCGTGTAGTGAAATCTCCCTTTGGTTTTGCATATAACATAATCAAAACTTATTTCATTTATACATTAAACAAAATCTATACTTAATGTTGCGTAGAATAATTCTCACAAAACGAACTTGAAATTGCATGTAACACTAGCCAAGAATATTATTGCGTATACAGCAAGCTAATACGATGTTGCATATAGTACAAGATAATATTGGTGTAGTGGAAAATAGAAGACATCAACGAAATTAAAAAGAATAAAATCTCGGGGTGTTACATTCTACCCCCCTTAAAATGAATTTGGCCCTCGAAATTCGTCAGGGTTATAAATCGTTTACTACTTGAAAGTTTCATTCATAGAAACCCACATCGTAAAAAGGAATATGTTACTTAATTTTAAAAAGTGAAGTATGAAACATAATGGTTACCCAAATTAACTCATCACTGGGTTTCCACATAGAATAACATAGGTGAAAGTATGGATATGGAAGATAAATCTAACCATCATATTCCAATGGAGAGTGGTAGAGGACATGGATATGAAAAATCAAACAATCACAAAGCCATAAATTTGTGATGATCTAAGGTACCATCTGATTCATCAGATATGAGGGCACCAGGAAAAAAAATTTGGTTTTCAAGATCATTTCTATAATGTTGAAGAATTAAAAGAAATACTTACTTGATTTTGTTACAATCTCATTGTTGTTTGTGCCTTGAACAATTTCCACTTCATCTCTTAAAGAAATTAAGTTGAATTCATATTCCGTGAAGTGTTAGCAGATCATGAAATAGAATGATAGGTCATTCCATCGGTCTCAAACATATGGTTAGAAAAAGTTATATACATAAGTCCATAGATGGTGAGATTAATCGTATATTGATCAAAAAAATGGACTTATACATCATCTATCATCCTGCTTAATAAAATAAAACTAATTTCTAATAACCAAGGAATTCCTGTAGGCCAGTGGTAGGTGATAATGGCCTGTCGCACTTTGGTTGTGCGTTTGATTCTCGCAACCTTGTCCGACGTGACGGGTTTTCGCCCATCTTATGGGTTTTCCTTTTTCTAAAAATATACTATTACAACATTCCATAAATAATATCAAAAATTTCTAGCCTGAAACAATACTCTCTGATGTCCAATTTAATACATTCCAATCTTTAGGCTTATCGGAAATACTTCTGTCCAATCTCATAGTTTAAAGAAAACGACTATTAGGAAGGTCATCTACCAAGCATGTGAATACCATCATTTATCCCCATAAGATATATCTTATTGTTGGTCACATTCCAAACATGTGAATACCTTAATAATTTATTCTCTTGAAAAATGAATACCTATTGAACTTTAGTGAAAACATGAATGCTATCAAAAATTAACTCTTTCTACATACCAAAATTCCAAATATTCTATATACTCAAACCATGATATCACTTTGTCCTTATCTCAATCATGAGCTCATTAATACTATCAAACATATTATATTATTCTTATCCCTTAATTATGTGCATATCATCTGCTTTCCAAAAATATTTCAATCACTTTTCATGGTTACATGTACCATATAATTATCGAAAACCTCAAAAAACCATTACATAGATATTCCAATATTCAACGATACTATAAATGAGATTCCACAACATTATTTTGGAATCCCGTCACATAAACACATAATAATTCCACCACATCGTTGTCATACTCAACATCTCCAATAATGATCGCATATGACTTCCCTTTGTACTTTTCCATAAGAGGTTGTTGATTTCGATCAACATTAACCCTTGGATTAGGGAATTGGTTATTATAATGCCCCATTTTTTTGCACTTGAAACATTGAAGTGTTGGTGGTGCGTTCTCTGTATTCTTTTCTCTATTCACATCATTAGCTACCTTTTTCCCATTAATTCGACACTCAGCTGCTCGATGATCTTCTTTTCCACACTTAAAACATTTTCTAGTCTCTTTAAGACAATATCCGCCATGCTTCTTTCCACACTTTGAGCATAAAGAAACATTCACCTTCTTTTCACCATTGTTTTGAGATTTTTCCTTGAACTCCATCTTTATTTTCTTGTCAAAACCATGAGATGGATACCTAACACCAACTTCCAGTTCTACCTTGATAGCACAACGTATAATTTCTTCAAAGGTACTGAAGTCTCTTATAGCTAATGCTCTTCGAAGACTTGGTTTTAAGCCACTGAAGAATCGATCAACTTTACTTTCAGGTTGGATGATAAAGCCAAATGCATACCTTGCAAGCCTTGTAAAATTCACTTCGTATATTCCAAAAGATTCATCATCCTTCTTATTAAGCTCAAGTGACACCTTTTCCATCTTTGTTCAAAGAATATGAGGGAATTACTTACTAAAAAACAAGTTCTTGAACTCATCCCATTCCATGGATTCAATTTCATCTTGGGGACTCGTATTCTTAATTAGAGTCCACCACTAGTCTGCTTCACCTTCTAACCAATAAATAGCCAAAATGACTTTTTCATTCTCTATACAAAGATGTATGGAAAAGATCTTTTCAATGGTATTGATCCATTGTTCAGTAACAAGTGGATCAGAAGACCCACTAAAAGAAGGTGGACGTTGCCTCATAAAGGACTCAATAGAATATTGTTCCTTTCTATGCTCATTTGGAAGTCCAGAATGATTCATATCTTGTGTAAGTATAGCAACAAGATTTTGCACTCCATCTCCCATAACATTTGATTGTTAGGGAGGACAATCATTGCATTTTCCATTACATTGATCAGCACGGTTCCTTTGGGTTCTCGCCATCATCTAAAACCCAAAAAGACAGTGTGAGAGGAAAAAATCATGCTAGGAAAACTACATAATAAAGGGGGAGTACCTTCAATATATAACATCTTAGGTTTAATTCTTAGATTTTTACCATAATTCTAGGACTATAACCTATAGGTATAATTATCCTTAGGGACATCCTTAAACATACCCTAGAAACATCTCTAGGTATCTCACTAATGTTTTTGAATCCTAGTTTCCAAAGGTTAACTAAACCATTGTACTGATACCAAATGTAGAGACCCAAAGCTTGACGTACATAGACATTACATTACTTTTGTGGAATACTTAATACATGAAAAAAATGGACGCCCAAAGACTGTATTAGTTTAGTGTCTTTGGAAAGTCGGAACAAAAATTTCTTAATCATGGTGAAAGATATTCAACATCTCCAATAAAGATCTTCCCCTTTGGTTTTCTTACCTAAAACCTTTCATTAAATCCTGTGAAAAAGAAAAAATATAAATGGTGAGCTCAAATTCTCAGTAATGGTAATCATGGAGAAAATAAAACAGATCATATACATTTTAACTTAAAAAAATAAACATAAAGTTTAAACATCAAAATATTGAGAAATAAATCTTGGCAGTACATAAGGCATAGATCATAAAGGAACATTAATAATGATTAAATATCATGGGAATAAAACATGTAATTTTGTAACACCATTAAACACATGATATGATTTCCATAGTAGCCAAGGCATTACTGCCAAGACCATCTTAGTGGATAAAGTCCTTTACTGAATCAAGTTCACTCCTCATTCCAGTCCTGTATCACTGAACCGGATTAACTTACCATTCTAGCCATGTCTATCTCATGAGATATAAATCTTTACCCAATACATTGGAGGGAGATATAGGTCCCACCCATCTCATAATGAAATCATTCTTACGTGTGACACGACATAAACATAAATCATTCATTATAACCTAAAGAATAAAATGGGTTTCATAAACATCATCCCATCATAACATGATCCATATAAAACAAATGGATATCATTTCATCATAAGAAAAGTTAAACCATGTAAATCATAGAGACATTATACTTGAAACATAAACATATGAAATAATTTCATCTTAGATGGAAAATGGTTTTGATAAAACACTTGAAATGAATTCTTGAGGAAAATATCCTTTCTTCTTCAAAATCATTTTCTTTTCACAAAATGCCATGAAATTTTAAAATAAAATGCTTTTGTTAAAAATAGTCATGAAATATTTTAGAGAAAGATTCATGAAAATAAGGCGTTACAAAACCGTAAAAATCAGTTCATGTCGTATAAGTTAAAAAAAACATTTCCTCGTACTTTTAACGGAAAAGTCAAAAAGTACCACATATGGTAAACCAAAGAAAGATTCCTTCCATAACACAAAGTAAAATTCCAGATGGGTAAAATGACTTTAAACATACATGGAAGAATATTAAACACTTTATGAAAACATTTTTATGGACATGGATGAAAAATACAACCCCAGTAAATACTTACGAATAGACAATGTCAGATAAGAACGAGATTGGAACAATTATCCCTTAACTTAGGTCCGATATGATTTGTACGTAATATAACCTCCTGTATAATGATTTAAATAATGTAATTTAATTATTCCATAATCATATTCATTCTTATGATATCATTTATGATTCACTTAGGTCTTTATATTACCCGTTCATTTGTAAATTCCATGTTAAAGAAAAGTTTTGGATAATATTCGTTTCATTTATCATATGTGTTTGGACTTGTTGTTCTTGATATTATTATTAAATATACCATGATTTACTTACTTATAAAATGTAAAACATGATTTATATATCATTTATATTCAGTATATATATATATAATAGATAAATAAATGAAATGAAACACACCGTTCATGGAGACGGTATGTCGTACGAACGCATGAACGTTTTTTTCCTTTCCTTATTGACTTGAATGGAAGTAAGTAGATGACATATATATATACATAAATCCAGTAGCATTATTATGTCATATATATCATTATTATTCATTATATATACTTTATAAGAATTCTTGAATGGTTAACATGGAGAATGAATCTCATCGCGTCGTGGAGATGGTAATCCGTACGTATGTACAAGCGATGATATCGTTCCCATTATTATTGAATGGAATTGGAGTGGATGATATAATATATCAAAATTAGTATGATGTTATAATAACAATATATAGTTATTCTTTACACCATTATACCCATCCAAGTAAGGTGGTGGTGGAAAAACAGATTACACCACGGCGTGGAGACGGTATTCCATACGTACGCACGCGCAGTGATTTCATTTTCTGTAGGATGGATAGAAGGTGAAATGTGGTTGTTTCATATTTATAATAACATATCAGTATGTTATTTATACTGATGTTATTACTTCATAATGAAACAACTAAATAATAGGAAGTAGAAGAATAAAGAAACTTCAAAGAATCGGTAGAAGAGATTACCTCATCTTCGACGCGCCTCTTTTAAACTTCCTCTTTGGGCACTAGAGTTGGTCTTTTGAGATGACCAGAACCTCTATGATATAACTATAGATGTTGAGAAGATAAATGGGTAGGTTTTGGACAAGATTTAAGGCTCAAAATTGTGTGAGGAGGATAAAGAGGAGGTGCCCTTTTATAAGAGGGTTGAGGGGCACCTTAGGAAAAACTTAAAATATTATTTTATAGTAAATTCATATTCAGTTTATAATGGCTCCAAAGTGACTTATTTCGAGGATAGGGTGGGTATGGGTCGAAATACTCTCAACCAATAGGTTTTAAACAAGTTTAGGTTACCATTTTAACCATATCATTTAGATTTAACTCTAAGTTAAATAATTTAACTTTTACCGTGTCTTCTTGTATTCTTACACTATATGCTTAATAAACTTACTATAAACTGCCAATCCAACCCCAATTGGTTCATTAATGTCATATATATTATTATATAAGTCTTTTGACCGTTCCTTATATTTTTAGGACCATTATATCAATTAATAATATAATATTTGTTTTAAAAACTCTTTTATGTCAATTTTGACACTATTTGGTATTTTATTTTCTCTAAATTCATAAAAGTATTATTACTTCGAAAAAAATCATCTAACCAACCATAATATGTTATATTAACCTAGAAAATTATTTTAATTCATAAAAAGTCTCAAATTACATTTATTTGGGTATTTATAATATCAATTATGTTAATATTTCATTAATAAGGTAATTACTGTATCATCATTGTGTCATAAATTAAATTATTTAATGTATAAAAAATATAAATAAAATACTCTTATGTAGGAAATAATTTTTTCTTTCTAATGAATATTTATAGTCTAATTTATCTTTTGTATAAACCTATATTAAAATTTTTTTATTTATTAAACTTTGATTTTAAATATTTTAACTCTTCTTTAAATAAAATAATAATAAATGTCCTAATCTAATCCAAGTGGATCTAAATGGTCATATTTTATTACTAAGGTTGTTTTTGGTCGAATTAAACTTATCCAATAGAAATAGGACATGTGTTATGGTAATAATAATATCATTTTTACCCTTAATTACCTTATTTACTTTTAACCGTGGTAAATAAACGTAAAAAGTTACTACTCACCAAAAATTATTTTTATCTTATTGAACCAAATTTTACTTAATAATATCAACCGTGTCTCTCATATTTTTGAAATTTCACACACAGAAGTGTTAAAATTAAGTTTTATGTAAATTTGCAAATTCTCCTAGGAGATGGGTAAAAGACGGTCAAAAGTTCAATAAAATTTTTATACATCTAAAATTATTATAAAATGACTCTAATGAATTACATTGAACTAGTATAGGTATTATGTATCTATTTTGACCTAAAATAAATTTAAATAAAATAAATAATTTTTGAATAAAAATTCGGTATTAAACTAGAACTCAGGGTTTTTCACTATTCATCAAAAATTGAAAGTTTTCAGAAAAATACCAAAAATTCACCCTAGGATAATTTCGATATTCCAAATCCAAAAATGAAGTCCATTTTGAAAGATAAAATTTATAAAATTTCAAAAATTGGGTATTACTATTTATAACAGCTAATTTATATAATATTTTAATAACATATTGTTGTTTAGTGAAACCCGGTATTGCGTATTACACACGCTATTGAGGAAGGAAGTGATTCTGTGTAATGTAAGCCAAGTTAGGGCTGCGTATAGTGAAATATCCCTTTGGTGTTGCATATAACATAATAAAAACTTATTTCATTTATACATTAAGAAAAATCTATACTTAATGTCGCGTATAATAATTCCCACAAAACAATCTTGAAATTGCGTGTAACACTAGCCAAGAATAGTGTTGCATATACTGCAAACTAATACGGTGTTACGTATAGTGCAAGCTAATCTTGGTGTAGTGTACAATATAAGACATCAAAGAAATTAAAAAGAATAAAATCTCGGGGTGTTACAGGTAGGTTATGGTACTGACTAGTGGCCCATAGTAGGTGGATGTATTGGGTTTATTGCTATGGGATTTTCCCTCGGCCTGCTTGAGAATGGATGGCTGAGTGTTTTGAGCATTTTGATTTCATCACGTGTGACATGTCAACGGGGATGAGGTCTCATGTATTACTGTCTTTTTTATTATTCCTAGTCTCCTAGGTTTACCCATGTCTATTTAGCTTTTGTTGCTTTCAATGGTGATTATGATGCTTGTATGTATACCTACATTGCCATTGCCGTGTGATTCCTATTGTACCTTCTTGTATTTTTTTTTTTGGAAAGTGGTGAGCTGGTTTTGATGTGGTTTATAGAAATGGTTTTTAAATAAAAGTGTTTTATCCTCTTTGGACAAATATGAAAATGTAGACACCAATTTCCCTTTGAAAATGTCATTGACAGTAATGAAAAGAATCTAGATTTGAAAATTGTTAAGGGCAATGGTTCATACTTTGTTTTTAGGTAAAATATTTAGAAAAAATTACTTTTATAAATTGTAGTTCAAACTTGAAATAGTGTTTCTTTTATTTTAAAGGTAGTACATTGGGAATAGATTATCGAGATAGCCTACTGAGTTTTAGTACTCACGCCTATAGTTATTTTCTATTTTTAGTTTTTGTGCATGCTCCAGTTTGGATGCACTTGCCTTGGGCGATGCTTGATCGTTGAGTCGGAGAGTGACCTGCGGGGTCACACAGAGTTAGTTCGGTCATCGAGTTCAGTTTGTTTTATCTTCATCAGTTCTTGTTTAGTTCTTTATTTGGTTTATTTAATTTGTGATGATCTTTAATATTTCCATTGTTTTTATTTATTTACCTTGGGTGAAATCATTCCCATCGTCACTCTGTCGATGCCCAGGAACCTGTTGCCAACCTGGGAGTATCGGGAATGCCTCTCGAGCCTTATCACGGATCGGATCGGGTGACCGGTTCAGGGTTTACCCAGGTTGGTTCGTGAAAAAATAGTATCATAGGAGGTCATTTCTTAGTGGACCTCCATTTTCAAAGCGCCCTTTGTTATTTTGGAATGTCTAGGTAGAAGGATTAGGATTGTCAGGACTTGAGGGGTAGGTGCAGGAATAGCGTTGCAAACTCTTGCTCATTCTGTTCCTCAAGTTTCCATGGGAAGTCCGGTTTAATTAGTTTGTTTTGGGTTTCTAGGATATGTTTTTCAATTGGGATACAACAAAGGGAGTTAGGATAATAGTCTTCATGAGCCACACAGCCTATCAAGCCATGTGGAGCTAAAGGCATGATCTTATAAGGCTCTTTTTGTTGGTAGAGTGTTTGACATGTGTCTTCCAACCATATGGTCAAGCCACCCACTGATACTAGTTCTCTGTTTGAGTTGTTTTGGGTCTCCTCTGACTTCTGAAAGTTGTTTGAATAAAAAAATGGTTTTTAAAAATGGCTGTTTGAAATGACATGTTTAATTTGGGGATTGTTTTAAAAGAAATGGAATGAATGATTTGTTTTTGTAAAATAAAGTTGTTTTTTTGGCCTTGGTGTTTCTATGGGTGCTCACATGCATAGTGGTATGTTGGAATACGAACGGATGTCTGGTATGGGGGATGGATGCCTGGGGTGGCACAGAAACATGCATGTGATTGAGACTCTAAAAAATACCAATGGAGAGGGTTTAACCCAATAATATTTTTTTAAATTATAGATGTTTTCAAAAGGAAATTTTTGATGTTATGATGACTTTTTTTCTCATGTTTAGAGCTTGTCATCTATGTGGTGTTTTATTTTGAGGTTTTTTATTTATTGAGTTGGCCTTGATTGGGTTCTTGAATTTTCTTTTCCAGCGATTTTCCCCTTGAAGCTTCGATGGGTGGTCGTAGTGCGGTTGATCAACCTAAGGATTTTATGCTTCAGTTTTGAAAGATAGATCCACCTCTATTTTATGGTCAAGTAGACCCTTATGTGGTGGCAGAGTGGATGTGAAATATCGAAAGGGACTTTAACCTCGTTGAGTTTCCCAAGTCTTTGAAAGTCAAGTTTGCAACCTTCGTGCTTCAAGGTTCACCATGGATGCGGTGGAAGTTAGTGTCTCAGAACAAGCCCTGTAAAGAGCTTACTTGAGAGTTTTTCAAGGATTTGTTCATTCGTCAGTATTTCTCTGAGAACGAAAGGGTGAGAAATGTGATGGAGATGTGTTGTTTTCAGCAAGGTGATCAATTAGTGTTGGAGTATTTCTAGTGCTTTGTAGAGCTAGTCCCTTATGATTCAGGGTATGCCAAAGATGACTCCATGAAGGCTCAATGTTTCGAGGTGGGTCTCTACCCTGATCTACAGTAGAAGGTTTCAAAGTCCAACCTAAATTCATTTTCCAATGTGGCGAGACAAGCTTTTCATGTTGAATCCATAATGGAAGGAGTGCTCAAAGCAGTCCTCCCTCCTTCAATCCCTGTGATCAGTGTTGAATATTCTATAAAGGAGATTGGGAAGCAATTAAAAGTGGATGGAGAATGTCATGGAATCAAAAGGACTCAAGATCTTTCATCAACCTCTTCATAGTGATAGATCCTTGTGGGTTATCAGTGTGGCAAGACGGGTCACAAAAATCCGTCATGTACAAATGCTCTGAAGCCTTTCTAGGCATGTGGATGCCTAGGTCACTTGCAGCAATTCTGTCGGGGCATTTCTTGAAAGAGTTGCGGGGAAATTTCTCAGAAGTGATGTGTTTTAGGGTTTTTGTTTAATGTTATCTTGTGTAGGTTTCCTTCCAGTGTAAGGGATCTCTTATCGTTTTAGGTGTACATATATTTTTTTGGGTTTTGAAATGTATGAGAGTGTTGTGGATCTTTGATGAACTTCAGTTTTCAATGCCAGTGTGGTTTTAATTACATAATTATGCCCTTTCATTTGTCAAATCAAAAGATGTATGTTCCTTATTAGGATTATCATAACCTGACTACGAGGCAGGAGATGCTTCATCCATTAAAGATCCAGCCGAAAGGCCTCGGAGTGAAGCTGGCGCGTAGTCAGGAACCCAAGAGAATTTTAAGATGCTTGGTTAAGGTTGTGCATCTATCGTGTGGTGAGACAATTTTAGCGTTTCTATTGTGGTTTCTCTTTTGTTTTAAATTTAATTTGGTCACAAAGAGAACGATGGACTTATCCCTCATGCAATGTCTGTAATCGTTCCCCTTTTGGATGTGAGTTTCTAGTCAGCGTCCTTATGTGGACCCCCCATGTGAATCAGGCGAGGTATTGGTTTTTACTCGTCCTTAGGTCAAAAGGGAGTTGATGGTTTAAATGTTCATGTCGTATTCCTTTTATCTTGGGTAAGGCCCAGTTCAGGTTCAAGTTGGATTTACGTTTGGATGCTTTTAGGTTGGTTATTTATGGTGGGGAGACCCACCGTAAGTCCCTTTGGGTTTTCTTTTAAGACATTATTGGATGCTAGTTGAATTCTTATGGTAGGGAGTTCGCCCAGGCCTCCCCTCTGCTGGTGATCTGTTTCGAGCAATGAGGTTGAGTCCCATTGGTGGTCAATGGAATGTCCTTGGGTTAAGAGGTTGGATCATGTTTATGTGGAATCCTTAGGTGTTGATTGATTAACTGGATGGTGTTGTGGCTTTCCCAGGGTGGAAAATGTTATGGTGGGGATAATTTTCACACCTCGACCCATGTGTTTAATTTATTTAATTATTTTCTACCTTAAATAATTTTTTTGGTGGTTCAGGTTGAGTCCCAAACGAATTTTATGAGTTATATTAAAAAGTTCACTTTTTGGTGTTGGCATTGTCGGTCGCATGGGCGAAGTGTGATTTGGAAGCCACAAGACTTCGCCCTGGAAACTGCGCGATCGTCCATTCTCAGAAAATAAAAAATAATAATTTTTTTTAATTTAAACAAACATTAGTTTCATTGTTTAAATTTTTTATTATTATGAATTTTATTATTATTAAAATGATAAGAATACCTTGATTATTTTTATTTTATCATTATGATGATGATTATTATTATTATTATTATTATCCTTATTATTATTATTATTCATTTTATTTTTTTTATTATTATTATTGTTGTTGTTGTTGTTTTTATTGTTTATATTTTAATTAGTTCTTTTTAGGGTGTTTTTTTAGAAACCCTAACCTATGTGCTACCCTCCCCCCCGTTTTCCCCTATGTGCAGCGCGACCCTGGACGTTGTCTCCTCCCTCACTACAACTCCGGCTCTCAGCTCCCTCCCCAGCTGGCACAACCTTCCCTTCATCCGGTCGCGACCTCTGTCGCCTCCCTGCTCAGCACTTATCCGTGCATGCCCCAACACCCCCCTCCTTAGCCCTCAGCCTCTCTTGCAGCGCGCCCCAATGCCTCTTCTCCAACTGGCCAACCACCGCCGACCTCCCCATCGCCCTTCCTCTCAGCGCGCAGCAGCCCAGTGCCTTTTTCCCTTGCGATGTGTGAGCAGGCCAGCCCCCTCGGGCTGCTCCTGCTTCTCCCAGCGCGACAGGTCACTGCCCCCCTTTCTCAGCCAGCTACAGCCCCGACCAACCCACTTCCAGCTGCATGGATCCCCTCTAGCCGGCGGTCTCTCTTTGGTCTCAACACGTTGTAGCCCCTGGATGCGGCCCCTTCCCCTTCTCAAACCAGCAACGCAACTCTTCCCTTCCAGAACCTCCTCTCTTCACTGCCCCAACCCTCACCGGCGGCCTCCCTATGTCGTGTTGCCCTGGCCGGCGCTACCCTTTTTTTTCGGTGAGTCCAGCTGGCACCGCGACCTACCCACTTGGCACGCATAGCCGTTGTGACCCTTCTCTAGTGCGTTTTCTTCCCACCATTTGGTTTTTTATACTTTAATTAAGGATCTTAATGTGTCTTGAGTTCTTGATATTTAATATTTAGGGCATTGGACCTTACCATGTGGTTTCAGACACGTGTTGTTTCATCACGCCTTAGTTTCAAGGTAGGATTTCCCCTTGCACTTATCTTTTTAATTAAATATTTTTTGTTTTATGTTATTTTTACCTTCCCCACATTCCGAATATCGTCGATTGATTCTAAGAATAATTATATAGCGTGTAGAATTATAGTATATCCCAAGTTTTGTGTTGAATTGCATTGTTTGTTAAAAGTGTACACATTGCTTGTCTAATAAATTGTTCATTGAAAAATAACACATGATTCGTGATATTTTAAACATGGATTAACAACTTAAATAAATTTAAGATGTTCAATTTATGTTAATAATTTATTTTGTATTAAATAGAAACTGTTTTGATAAGTATTTAATGCCTTGTGTTTTTATATATATATAATAAATGTCAGGTTGGATTTTATGGGTTAAGTGTGATTTAAAAAATGGTGGATTTGGATTTATAAATGAGGTGAAAACATGCCAAATGAGGTTTTGGGTTACCTATATGGTTTCTAGAATGTTTTGGGGTTTATAAATGAATGAGTTTCGATTTTCAAGGTGTTTTGGTGAGCTTTCACCCCTTTGTGAAAAGTGCTTGTGTGTGTATTGGTAAACATGGGTTTTGTAAAAAATGTTTTAAATGATTTTAAGTTAAAAGGAGTAGTTATGGATTTTAAATCGGTTTGATGGGAAATGTTTTGAAGAATGGTTATAAATGTTTTTTAGTGGAAATGGTGTGCCTAATGCCAATTTTAAAAAAGTGTTTTCATTTTGAGATAAGATTTTGATTGTGAATGTCTAAGGGCATGTTTGTCCATTTCGTGAAATTTGTGAAAAGCATTTATTATGAAAACCCCCATTAGATGTTCCTCATGCCTCAGTTGTATGAAATGGGTAGGAGGTCCTTATTAGTGGATTCTTGGAAACTAATATTAGGGTTCCTCAGTTGGAACCCTTTATAATTGTTTTATTTTAAGGTATGAGAATGGTCCTAGGGGAGAATCGGGGTGGGAACTATTGTGTATTATTATTAATATATATATTGTGATTGGATGCTCGGATTGTATCGGTTGTCTTACCCCCCTTATAAATACTTGATACATGGGAATCTGGCATATTGAGAGAATATTTTGAGAATGATTTTTGCACTAGTAGGTTATGGTATTGACCGGTGGTCCATAGTAGGTGGATGTATTAGGTTTATTTCTATGGAATTTTCCCTCAGCCTTCCTGAGAAAGGATGGCTGAGAATTTTGAGCATTTTGATTACATTGTGTGTGAAATGTAAATGATGACGAGGTCTCATGTATTGGCATCTTATGGATTATTCTTGATCTCCTAGGTTTACCCATGTCTATTTGGATTTTTTTGTGTGTAGTAGTGATTATGATTCTTGTATGTATACCTAAATTTCCCTTTCTATGTGATTCCTATTATAACTTCTTGTATTTTTTTCTTGGAAAGTGGTGAGCTAGTTTTTATTAGGTTTCTAGAAATGGTTTTCAAATGAAAGTGTTTTATCCTCTTTTCACAAATGTTAAAATGTAGGAATCACATTCCCTTTCAAAATTTCATTGACACTAATGAAAAGAATATAGATTTGAGAATGGTTAAGGGTAATGGTTCATACTTTGTTTTTAAGTAAAATATTTAGAAAAGCATA
The DNA here is from genome assembly GCA_963277665.1 of Viscum album. Taxonomy (NCBI): domain Eukaryota; kingdom Viridiplantae; phylum Streptophyta; class Magnoliopsida; order Santalales; family Viscaceae; genus Viscum; species Viscum album. The sequence goes on from OY728161.1 coordinate 71,924,972, forward strand.
CTTTTATAAATTTTAGTTCAAAATTGAAATGGTGTTTCTTTTATTTTAAAGTCAGTGCATTGGGAATAAATTATCAGGCTAGCCTACTGAGTTTTAATACTCATGCCTGTAGTTATTTTTTGTTTTTAGTTTTTGTGCAAGCTCTCGCCTTGGGCGATGCTTGATTATTGAGTTGGAGAGTGACCCATGGAGTCACATGGTGTTAGTTCAGTCGTCGAGTTCAGTTATTTTTATCTTCTTCAGTTCTTGTTTAGTTGTTTTTTGGTTTATTTAATTTGGGGTGCTCTTTATTATTTCCATTCTTTTTATTTATTTAACTTTTGATAAATCATGCCCATCATCACTCTGTCGATGCCCAGGTGCTTGTTGCCAGCCTGGGAGGATCGGGAACACCTCTTGGGACTTCCTACTAATCGGATTGGTGACCGGTTTAGGGTCGACCCAGGTTGGTTCATGACATGAAATGACAAGGAAAATTGAAGATGAAATTCTTGATTGCCTAATTTTTTTTTTTTTGAAAAGTTAAAGAGTTGTGCAAAGACACCATTGTATACTGGTTTCACTAAATATATAACATTGTCAGCCATACTGAAGCTGTATAATTTGAAAGTAGGCAATAGATGAAGTGGTGACTGTTTTACAGAACTACTTTCTCTCTTGAATGACATGACCCTAAAAGATAATGAGCTCCCAAGCAAAACATACAATGCCAAACAAATGCTACGCTCGATGGGTATGATCTCTAAAAAATATACACCTGCTCGAATGAATTTATACTATTTCATAAGGACCAAAAATCACTTACAGAATGCTCAAAGTGTGGAACTTATTGATATAATAAAGATGAATCTGGTCCTATGAAACTTGTATGGTACTTTCTAATCATTCCAAGGTTTAGGTTCCTATATGAAAGTGAGGAGAATGTAGGTCAATTGACATAGCACATAGATACAATAAATAAAGATGGGAGACTACATCACCCGATAGACTCTCCTTAGTGGAAGAGAATTGATCATGAGTATCCTAAATTTGGAAATGAGTCGAGAAACCTTTGTCTTATCTTATCTATAGATGAAATGAATCCTTTTGGTTTTCAAAGAAGCACTCACAATACATGGCTGGTTATATTGGTAAATTATAAATTTCCACCGTGGTTATGTATGAAATTAAAATACATCATGTTATTTATTCTTATAGTAGGACCAAAATGAATGGGTAATGATATTGATGTTTATTTGGCTCCATTGATCTAGGATTTGAAATTATTGTGGGATTCAGGTGTTATGTTGTATGATGCTTATAGAAATGAAGATTTCACGTTGATATCCATGTTGTGCAGGATGATAAATTACTTTCCTACTTATGGAGAATTTTCAGGATATAACATTAAAGGAACTCAAGGGTATCCTATCTACGAACAAGGTACATAGTCAATTAGGTTGAAACATTCTTTGAAAACCATTTTTCTAGGACATAACATATTTCTACCCTGACAACATAAGTACCAATCTTGGATGACATCATTTGATGGAAGTTCAGAAGAACGCACAACACCATCTCCACTAACAAGTGATCAAATATTTGAGAAATTAAAAGATGTGGAAAGTACTTTGGGTAAATTGTTTTTGAAAAACCATATGAAAAATGATTGGAAAAAGAGATTTTTTTTTTGAATTAAAATATTGGAATTTTCTGTATGTCAGACATTTTCTTGATATTATTCATGTTAAAAAAATATATTTGATAGTTTCATTGACACATTTGACGCACGCCTGTTGCAGGGAGTTGACAAAAAAAATTATATATTTTTTCCTAGTGCAGCACAGTGGCTGACCAAGGTCATCTCTCTTGAGGAGCGTTTCAGTGTGGTTCAATTACTTTATCTAATTCACTTAATCAATCACTTTTTGTAGTTTTTTTGATTATTTAAAACAATGACTTGTAAAACAATAATTCTACATTTATACTAAGATGCAAGTCTAAAAAAATGAATTTAGGAAGAAAGTACTTGGTTTGGGGTTCAGCCCGGGATTCAATCATTATTCTCCTTTATATGTTTGATTCTAGTTTGATAACTCAAACATGAAATCTCATGTTTGAATCAAAATTCTTTTCCAAAATAAAATTATCTTGAGTTGCATGGTATTGGGGATCGTCACCCAATCGAGAACATTCACCTCACCCAAGAATACTAGTCAATTCTATCACAAATTTCGAATAAACATTAAAGAAAACTCATGAACTTCTTGACCTCCCCCCGAGCCAAGCCTCGGGGTCAACCTCTCATTTTTTAGAGTTGGAGATCACAATGGTGGATGGAAGAGGAGAAAGAGATAAAGAGATATAGGAGAGAGGGATAAAGGAATATTAAATAATTAATAATGAAAGTGAAAATAATAATAATAATAATATAACTTATTATTATTATTATTACTCAAGAAGATAGTTTTCAAAAAAGGAGAGAGAAAGAAAGTAAAATAATTTGAAATTAATATTGAGATATTATAAATAATTATTATAATATTATTATTAATAATAATAATAGTTTTTAATAATAATAATTATTATTATAATTATAGAAGAAATTAAATGGTGGAAACCAAAATAAAAATTCTTAGATTAATTGAAAATAAATTCAAATTACAAATGAAAATAAAACTAAAATAAAAATCAAATAAAAAGAAGAAATGAGGGGGGAAGAGAGGAGAAGCAGTGGCCCGTGCCCCGATGGGATCCCTCCTTGGATGTGGGTGTCGAGCTGATGATTTGAGGAGGCAAGGGCCTCCTTTTATAGGCAGCATTCTGTACTCCAAAAGTTTGAACGTTTTTGGACCATTAAATGGACAATTCTTGCGTGAATACCTTCTTTAATGTTGTTCATAAATGTTTTTTCCATTCACCCTATAAATTTCAGCACATTTGGACCTCGGATGAAGGAGTTATTAATTTTTCACTAGAGTTTTATGTTTCTAGACGAAGCTTCTAGGAAGGTTCCTCCAAAAGTATGTCATTCAATGGCCACCTTAATGACTTCAAAACTCTCCCAAATTTGGTTTAGATCCGGACCTATCTATACTCATGCTATCCCAGGTAGAAACACATCATTTGGATGTTTTTAGGCCGAGTTTGGGTTCCGTTACGGTGGTGGGGTCCACGCTGTCCGCTCAAGAAAAAGTCAAACTTCAATGAACTTTTAGGCCCTTTAGATGGCCAAATCATCTCCTAGTCCAGAAGACAAAATTGGAAGAAATAAAATCAGGATTCTAAAAAAATTAATCACAAAGTCTGGACATATATTTTATGAAAAATGACAAAAATACCCTTGTGATCAAAATCTTTCCAAAATCCAGAATTATGCACTTTTCTCAATTATGCTCATTTTCATTATAAAATTAAAATTACCCATTATTTTAATAAGACATGTAAATAAATGTGGTTTATCATTGAAAACAGTAAATAATATTCATTATTTGATCAAAAATATGCTCGTAAATTTTCTCTTTCAACGTTGCTAAATGCACTTGATAAAAAAAGGATGGAATTAAGGTTAGATTGGACATGGTTGACATAGGAATACGAGAAGAGTTGACACTAGTGAAGGGTGAAAATGAACTTTTCTTCCTCCAGCTGCTTAAAATCTTTCCAGGTAGGAGAGATATTAGTTTTGAATCTTCTTGAATAATGTAAAGGTCCCATAGGTGTATTCATCAAATATCAAGACCATCATTTCAAGGACTAATTTAAAGTTAAAGAGTCTGAAATCACATGAATGACATTTTTTGATGAAAAATCTAATTCCTATAACTTTACATTGCATTTTTCACAAGAATATCCATCATACATTAATCAACATTTATTTCTTCTTCAAATCTATATGCAGAAAAGTTATAGACCCAACGAAATTGTAAACTATGGAAAGAGAAATTGTCATCATATTATCTGAATTGGAAATGTTCTTCCCACCAAAATTATTTGATATGATGGTTAATTTTATGGTTAAATTGGTGAGAGATATACGATTATGTGGTCCTGTAAACTATAAGTGGATGTACCCCATTGAACGGTATATAAAGATTTTGAAAGTGAATGTAAAAAATTGTGGTTTTTTAGAGGATTGTATTGTAGAGTGATATGTTGATGAAGAAGCCGTTGAATTCTATACCAAATACCTGTCCATTATGGAAAGCATTGGTCTACCAAAATCCTATCACACTGGGAAGCTTTCAAGTGAAGGAATTTCTAGAAGAGATGTTGTCACAATCAATATTAACGATCAAGAGAAGGTTTAGCTTTACATTTTTCATAATAGTTTGGAGGTTTTACTATATGTTGAAACCCACAAAGAAATTATTAGGAATTTGAATCCATCAAGGGCTAAAATATTGATATCAAATACACATAATAAACTATTTATAGGATGGATTTAGGACCATATATTTAAGGAGTCAGATGAAAATACAGATTCAATTTCAAAACAAATTTGATGGCTAGTCGAAGGACCATGTGTGTATGTATTATCTTACAATGGTTATGTAATTAATCGTTATAAGTTATATAAAAATTAACATGATGAAGGTAGTACCATGAAAAATAGTAGAGTTACACATGTGGTTGAAGGAGTGCATGTTTATGGTACTAAGTACATAAATCTATCTTACACGAATATTTCATACTTTGGTATCATCACAAAAATATAAGAGTTGTATTATACAACATTTCAATTGCTTATTTTTTAATGAAAGTGGGTTTATAACAAGAGTGCTATTAAAATAGATGAATCAGGATTTGTTAAAGTTTATTTTGGTAAGGATGGTTAAAAAGACGAACTATTTATAATGGAATCACAGGTAATACAAGTATTTTATGTTCCAGATACTGCAAACCAAAAGCGGTCAATTGTTCTGTTATCGACCAAAACCACTAAAGGGTTAGATGAAAATTCAACTGAGGATGACCCTTTCATTGGGATGTTGAAATCATTTCATAGCAGTCAAAATATAGACAACATTTTGTATGTCATAGGATACCACAATGAAGAGATTTGGATAATTGATAGAGGGGTCAAATCCCTTCATCCTTTTAAAAAAAGTGAGTTTAATAATCAGGTAATAATTTTTTTGTAATATACGTTATGATTCCTCATGTTATTATCCATTTGATACTACATTTATGTACTCTAAATTAAATGTTAAACCACTTCTACATATAATGACTTTTTCACACGTTGGTGCTCCTAATCCTGAGAAACAACAAGTCTCTCAACCTAATGCTGCTCGCAGTGTAGAGGAACAACAACCTTATTCATGTGTTGGTTCTCCCAATCCTGAGGAACAATAGTTCTCTCAATAGCTGCTACTCACAGTGCAGAGGAACAATGACCTTCTTCACGTGCTGGGGCTCTCATTCCTGAGGAATAATAGGTTTCTCAACCAGTTGTTGCTCCCAATGCAGAGGTTTAATGACCATATTCACATGCTGATGCTACCGCTCCAGAGGAACATATTAATGATGTTGAATCCGAGTAAATGGTAGGAAATGAAGGACCGACAATGTAGAAAAAATAGTAACACCATAGTTTGATGGTGTTAGTAAAAATCATTAAGGCGAAAGCCAAAGGCATCAAATATGAGGTTTGATGGAATGCGTAGGGCCAACATGTTAACCCCAAAAAGGCCATGTTCAGTAGTTACATTGTAGTTTTCACTCAGCAATGCATGTTGATTGATGAAGATTTGTGGCACCATGTTGTGATCGGGAATAATAAATTGATGAGAGAATATATAATAGGAACATTATGATATCATTTATTTATTTTACTAAAAAATAAAATAATGAAACATTGAATTACTCTTCACCATCCATTATAGACTGAATTTATAGTAGATAACTCCCATAAGAAATATGTATTAATGATTTCTGGAAGGATTCACAAAATATTTCACACAATTCTAACAATACATCATCTTAAATACACTGAAGGGAAAATAAACCCACATCCATCACTTATCTATGCACACATGATAACCTAAGAAGAACGGGATGCGTTTACTGGCCATCGTTCGAATGTGTCTTTTTAGGTACATTATGTCTAGTAATACTTTGTTTGCTGATATGTGTATTTATTACTTTGATTGATAATTTTTTATTTATAAAACAGAAACCGAGTTTTTGAAATAAGGAACGAGCATTAAAACTAGTACACCCCTACTGTAAATCAAGGATGGGGTATGCTTCACTTGAAAAAAAAATTGTTACATATTTTAAATCTACCTTAATACTTTTATGTGACATGAAACAAAACTATAATTATGTTCCACTATTTATATGTAGATTGATGACTCCAAATCCAAAGCCACTTCTATCTCACGCCATGTACTATGGAAGGAGACACGTGTAAATAAATATCGGATACTAATAGATGAAAACACACGAAAGTGTGGGAAACATGTGTAAGTACTACATAATGAAAATTTGTTTTACTTAAAATTTCTATTACATAATAATTATAACTTATTTTTCTATATTTTATATCTAACATAGTCACATGAATAAACAACACTTGTATGAGATGAACACATACTGTCGGTGGCATTGAAGTGTCCAGAACAATATGGTTGTGTTAGAGGTGTGGGTTTTGGGGTGACACCCCGAACATATTTTTAGAGAGAAAATCAAGAGGGGGATCAAAGTGAGGAAATGAAACAAATGAGAGAAATACTAGCTACCCTTGAAGAATAATTCCAATGGAAGATAGAGAGATGATGACAAATTTTATGGGGGGAAGCAAAGAGAATAAGAAACTCAAGAACAACCACCATGTGGAGATCCCACTCCACCCCCACCAGCTATGAGGCATGTCATTCCCATCAAAGAGATGTCTTAGACAAGGTAATCAATGTTCTAATAATTTTTCTATGAAATGTGAATCAGACAGACACTAATACCTTTCCTATACTGATATTCTATAGGGTGATAGTGATAGTGATTTATATCTATCAACACCCACCCATCACCTTTTAGGGAGGGCTATGATGTTCAATATCCAAAATGACATGCTACATAGTAGACCACTTCTAACAGGTCATGTGTGAGTGTCAATTAGCGTATCCCATGAGCCAAGCACCGAGATACATGTTACAATTGACGAGGAAGATATTCATATGGTCGAAAAAGATGTTGGAACATTCTTCACATGGCTATAACATCTTGTAAAAAACATGTCGACAAGAAGGTATTCATTACCAATTTACTTTTTAGGATAAAAATTTAACAATTAATGAAAAAATATCTGAACCAATGAATGTTATTATAGACATAAAAATTAAAGGGGATGAAATGAAATACTGTCTGAAAACCATATAATGGATCGACCAACCGATCAAAAAGATCTACCTAAAGCACCATTACCTCTCTGGTTCTATATCCACATTTATTGTCATTGAGAGTTCATGTGGATAAAAAGTTAAAATATGGTTGTAATCACATAGTTGATTTTGAATAAAATATGTATGGAGAGAAAGATCAAGACTTCATTGGTTTTGAGAGTGTAAGTGAGATCCTTGACTATGAGTGGCTAGGTGGCTCAGTTGTAAATGTATAGTTGAGGTATATTTTCATGATTTTATTTTCCAAAAGCTGATATAATGTGTTAATTATGACTAAATACATTTCATATTTTTTCTAGGCATACATATGAAAAAAATTGAATGGATTTTTCCATGTTTTTTGTTGACTCATTAGTCCTCACATATACTATAAAAAATAAACAAAAATTGATACAAAAAAAGGATGAAATAGTGGCAGGTCTGATCAAATCATTTGAAAGAAAACTTTCAAATGATAGACTCTATTTAATACCAATGATACAGGGGTAAAACTCTATAATTTAATCACATCAAATATATTTTCATTTCTTTCATTAATTTTTCTTTTTTGTGTTTTTAGGCAGCATTGGACGCTTATTGTAGTAAATTTGGATACTCCAAAAATTTATTTCCTTGATTCAATGAATGGATATCCAACAAACCATCCACACATGATGGTGTTTATCAATAAGTAACACACTACATCCAATGTTTTTATAACTAAACATCAATTTATTTAATTTATATTCTCTTTTAATGAGTATTCTGTTATGACAGGGCGGTGCATCAATATTTCAAAAAAAAGGAATGAGGCCAGGGGTGAGGCATGAGAAAGAAGAGAAGTTATACGAATGGACAAGTATCAGGGTATATATGATAAGATTTCACTATCCAAATACATCAAAACAAATTACTTATTCTCCTCAATGATTCTGTAGTTTTTGAAACAAACCAATGGAAAAGATTACAGTTATTATGTTTGTAAATTTATGAGAGATATCATATTATATTAACAAACTAGCATCCATGAAGAGGTATTTTCGAAGATAATTACTATTTAATTTAAAATATTTGTTAATCATTTATGTATTTATATTTTTTATAGTACTACTATGACTGTCGAAAAGACTCATATTCACAAGACAATATAGATGTGCTCAGAAATGAATGGGTAGCATACCTGATGGAAGAATGTACACAAATAGCATAAATGCATGACTTCCATAGAAGTAGTGGATTGTTTTATATTTTTGTTTAATTTACTTCTTTTTAGTATTAATCACATAATAATTGATTTCTTATATAGGTGGATTCCTTTGTTTGAGTTGGGGCAGTTTGTTTAAAACTAATCATGCTCATGAGTGATTGGACTTCGAGGCTACAACTAAGATAATGAAAAGAAGGAAATGGGTCAAGAATGTATAAAGGTGAATTCCTACTACTTATAAGATTAATTAATTATTTCATCATTTTATCTACTATTTTTAAGTTAATTTCCTTATCATTTTTATCTAATACTTATTTAGTTTTTTTACAGATCTTTTGAGTAGTCATATTTTCCATTCAACTATTTGAAACAGGCCAGAAAAGAGAGAATATGTTGAATGCAAGTATGACTTCCCAAAAGATCAATCATGAATATTTTCCTGAATAGTATACTAATCAGCCGCAACTCAATCAGCTACACTTCCATCTGATACACAGTGTGATTGGTATGACGCAAAGTGTATGGTTTTAGTTTATAATATTATTTGATACATTAGGATTCATTCCTTTTGAAATACCATGCTCTGATCCATGACTCATTATTATGATCTATGATATGAAATGTGTGAATTTCTAATGTTAATATCACCTTCTAACATCTTTATGCTAATCTTATACTTATAAAATTATTGACATATCTCTTATTTACACTTATTGAACATCTATGACCACCCTTTATTATGTTTCATATCCTTATGTTATTAAGAATGGTTTTAGAAATGATATGTCTCAGAAGGTTTCTAGTAAAGAATAACTTAATGAGAGACTCTTATGAACTAGTTCTTTATATTTTCATGTTTCCAAAAGCACTAGACCTAAAATATTCTGGAAGAGATCATTATGTTATGTAAGGAATATTAATCTAATAAGATGTGATATCTATGTATGAAATTTATAGGTCAATATAGTTGGTATGGGAGAAATTGACCTACTCAAAACCGAGCAAAAAGAACAAGTGACCGATATGACTCAAAGTATATATTTTTATTTAAAATTGACAATAATTTAAGTAAAAAAGAACACGAAACATAATAAAAACCATGAAAATGCATTCAGATTGTTTTGATAATTTAGGAAAATGATCCATGAGTCATTTGTGATGTGTAGGAGTCAATCGCACCTCAATACGACACACATTGTGACCGGTATGACTCCAAGTGTGTATTTTTTTTAAACTGACATTAATTTAAGTAAAAAGAACACACGACATATTGAAAACTATGAAAAACCATTCATATTGTTTTGATACTTTATGAAAACTATCCATGCATCATTTTTGACATGTAGGAATTAACCACACCTCAATCTGATGCATCGTGTGACCGGTATGACTAAAAGTGTCTGTTATTAGTTTAAAATTTACATTTTAGTTCAAAACGTGTCAATTAATGAAAACCGAGAAAACACACTCCTATTGTCTTGATAATTTAGGATAAATATCCATAAGTCATTTGTGATGTGTATGAAGGAGTCTCACATCAAACCGACTCATGATGCGGCTGATATGACTCATAATGTGTGTTTCTAATTTGAAATGACATTTTAGTAAAAAACATAAATGGCATACTGAAAACTAAGAAAACATATTTGGATTGTTTTTATACTATATTAAATTGTGTATAATTCATGTGTGATGTGTAGGAATTATCCACACCTCAATGGGATGCACAATGTGTCTGGTATAACTCAAAGTGTCTCTTTTTATTTAAAATTAACATCAATTTAAGTAAAAACAACAAGTGACATACTGAAAATCGAGAAAAAACATTTGTATTTTTTTATATTTTATTAAAATTATCCATGGGTCATTTTTGAAATGTAGAATTCAAACTCACCTCAATAGGATGCACAATGTGACCGGTATGACTATAAGTGTGTCTTTTTATTTAAAATTGACATTAATTTATGTAAAAAGAACAAGTGACATACTGAAAACTGATAAAACACATTAGGATTGTTTTTATACTTTATTAAAATGATCCATGATTTATTTTTGATATGTAGGAATCAACCACTCCTCAATCTGATTCACGGTGTGACCGGTATGACTAAAAGTGTCTGTTATGAGTTTAAAATCGACATTTTAGTTCAAAACATGTCACTCACTAAAAACCAAGAAAATGTGATATTGTTGTCTTGATAATTTAAAAAAACAATTCATAATTCATTTTTTATGTGTATGAAGTAGTCTCATGTCATACTGACGCACGATGAAACTAGTATGACTCATAATGTGCATTTCTAGTTTGAAATGACATTTTAGTAAAAAAATAAAAATTGCATACTAAAAACCAAGAAAACACATTTGGATTGTTTTTATAACTTTAGTACAACAATATATAATTCATTTGGGAAGTGTAGGAATCAGTTTGAACTCAATACGATGCATAGTGTGACTGGTATAACTCAAAGTGTCTCCTTTTATTTAAAATTGACATTAATTTAAGTAAAAACAAAAAGTGACATACTGAAAATTGAGAAACACATTTGGATTATTTTTATATTTTAGAAAAATGATCTATAATTCATTTGTGACATTTAGAAATAATTCTAAAATCAATACGATGCATGGTGTAGCCAGTATAACTCAAAGTATCTCTTTTTATTTAAAATTGACATTAATTTAAGTAAAAACAACAAGTGACATGATGAAAACCGAGCAAACACATTTATATTATTTTGATACTTTAGGAAAAATATCCACGAGTCATTCTTGACATGTAGTAATCAACCACACCTCAATATGATGCACATTGTGACCAGTATGAGTAAAAGTGTCTGTTATCATTTTAAAATTGGTATTTTAGTTCAAAACATGTCACTCAATGAAAACCAAGAAAACACGCTCTAATTGTCTTGATAATTTAGGAAAACTATTCATAAGTCATTTTTGTTTTGTATAAAGTGTTATTACATCAAAACGATTCATGATGAAACCGGTATCACTCATAATGCGTGTTTCTAGTTTGAAATGTCATTTTAGTAAAAAAACACAACTAGCATACTTAAAACCGAGCAAACACATTTGGATTGTTTTGATACTTTAGGAAAATAATATATAACTCATTTGTGATATATAGGAATTAGCATCGCCATAATAAGACACACGATGTGGCCGAAATAACTCAAAGCATCTCTTATTATTTAAAATTGACATCAATTTAAGTAAAAATAATAGGTGACGTACTGAAAGCTGAGAAAATACATTCATATTGTTTTTATATTTTAATAAAATGATCCATGAGTCATTTGTGACATTTATAAATCAACCCCACCTCAACAGGACACACAGTGTTATCGGTATAACTCCAAATGTGTATTTTTTATTTAATATTGACATTTTATTAATGTATTCTTTCATGTTAATGTTTAATTTATTTATTTATAGCTTACTAACATAATATTCTTTTTATTATATAGGAAAAATATTTTGCTCAGTTTGAGATGATTTGTTTGGAAACTGATACCATGGGAGGGCATTTTTGAGATGGGATCACAAGCGTCAAAGGATGAAACATTATTGTTTTTAAATTCTTGTTGGATAATTGTATATGTAATTATATAAAACATTGTTTGAAATGTATACAACAGTGTTTTTTTGTATATACCATGGGTGAAAATTTTTGTATTCTAGGTGTCACATTAAAATTTATATAGTATTGTTTGAAATTACAGGTTTTTGCAGGTTTTTGTTGGGTGTGCTGTTATCTTAATAGCACATTACAGCCAGCTAGGCCTTTATCAGTGCTATTTCAAGCACTAATAAAGTCCCCCCTTTATCAACGTTATTTAAAGCGCTGATAAAGGGGTCCATTATCAGTGTTTTTTAGTGCTGTTAAAATCCATTTTGTGCGTTGTTAAAGGGAATATGCGTAGTAGTGTATATACTTAAGAATATATATATATAATGTTTATATATATATATAATATTTATATATACATATGTGTGGGTATTAATAAATAGATATATTTTTAGATTTATATTCTAACATGTGTAAATAAATATTAATATATAATATAATTAAATAAATATAAGTATATATATATCACACACACATACACACACACACAAACATATATTTTATAAACACGTTTAAAAATAATTATATAAATATATGAATAGAAAATATATATCTAAATATATAAATAAATAAATAAAAACCTCATAATATATAGAATAAAACATCTTGATGTAGTGGTAAAGGTGTTCTAGTTTCAAAATAGAGGTAAAATGATCTCATCCAGGCATGCACGAGGGGTGAACATGTGGATGACCATTGGAAAAGTGATGAAAAAGGCTCATTCTGAGTGCTGACAAGGGGGAGGGGGGATCAGCTTATAGGTGGGGTGGGGGAGAGTGGGTGAAAATCATTGACAAAGATGGGGGAAAGTGCTAACAGGGGGGGTGAATAACTCCAAAAAAACATTTTCCCCTTTATTAGTGCTTAAAAAAGGCTCACAAAGGCACCCTTTATCAGTGCTTAAAAATGGTGCTGATAAAGGTGGAATTTATGAAGACTTTTATAAAACTCATAAATGGTGTCTTTATCAACACTAAACAAATCCCTATTAAAGTCCCCCTTTATGAGTGTTTTTTTAGCAATGATAAAGGGAGGATTCACTATTACAAAAGATAGCTTTAACAATGCAAGAATATACCATTATCAGTGCTAATAAATTAATGACTACCAGAGCACGGTTAAAAGACCTAGGATTTTATTAATGCTAAAATATTTCTGATAAAGGGGGTAAAATTATATTTTTTCAGACCTCTATGAGCCCGAACCCTTTATCAGCACTTTCATGACACTTTTTACAGCACTCCCCGCACAACCCCTTTTATCAACACTTTGCAAATTTTCCATCCACATGCACGCCGACCTGGATTTGAACCCTACACCTCTTCTTTGAAGATTAAACACATTTACCACTACACTATATTGTTTTGTTATCTATTTAATGATATTTCTATATATATATATATTTACATATATTTTTTATTCGCATATTAATATAATTATTTTTAAATAAATTTATAAAATATATGTGTGTCCGTGTATATATATAGATATATTTATTTAAATATATTATATATTATATTCATTTACAAATACTAGAATATAATATAAATATATATCTATTTATTAATACACACATATATGTATATATAAACATTATAAATTGTGTAATTTAAAAAATGGTTAGAAATTGTTTTAAATACATTTTTAGAATATGTATTTATTTACATATATTATAATACACACACATATATATTTGAAAATTATTGACACACACATGTTTATATATAACATTAATTGTATAGGTATATATATACATATTAGTGCATTTTTATAAGGTAAATAAAATGGATAATTTTTTACCTTAAATAAAATGAATAATAAATCTATATTTTATATATTTAAAAATACATTTTTACATAAATATGTTGCTATATGTATTTATACAAGCGATTTATTATAAGTAAATATAAGAAAATATGAATATATTTAATTATAAATAAAACTACATTATGAAAAATAATAAAATTTTAAAACAATAATATCAATAATAATGTAATACCTAAGAATAAATTTAGTCTCCACCAAAAAAAGGAAATAAGACCCCCTTAAATGAGGATGAAAATCCATCAAATGTTAAAAAATTGGGGTACCCCAACTAAAAACTTAGTTTTGGAGGCCTTCTGAGCCTTTTTTGGCCTCAGAAAATGTAAAAAGGATTCCCCTTGATCACTTGGGTGTAGATCTTGTTACAAAATTCTATTTGATATGTTTTATAGACCAAATAGACACAAGGACCAAAGGTTATAACCATTTGATGTTTGAGTTACATTTTCAACTTATTTTAGATCTTTTATTATTATTTTTTGATTTTATATATCTTTGAATTGTTATTAAATGTCACAAACTATTCTAATGGAGCCCATTCTGTGACTACCCCAAGCCCACCTCCCATAGAAAAGGGGCTGAAAACTAGCACTGAGTAGGCATATCTCAAAAATGGGAGGCATTTACTTAAGTACCTGTACACACACACACACACACGTCTCCAAGAAAATGTGAATAAACTAAAAACAATAAGTAAACAAACATACATAACACTAAGAAACCAACACAGAGTACAATAGTAGAAAATTGAAAGTAAACAAGCCAAAATTCAATCCCAACAAAATGTAAAAGTAAAAAGGTACAAGTCCCTGGAACTCCTCCATAGAAAACTCTACCTGATGGGTAGGTACATAACAGATGTCTGAAGCTGCAGAAGCATGAAACATCTGTTGGGTCTCTTTAAGCACCACCTGGCCCTGGTCCACCAAGGACTCTATTAAAACATTGATTTTTTGCACAATACATGACACATGTGGGAAAAGCCTGTGCAAGGGTGAGTAAAACAATAATCAACAGGACACCCCAAAACACAAAGTAAAGGACCACAAAGGAAACATCACTAAGAGGATACAGTCATCTCAACGTAGTTATATGTCTAAAAAATATAATAAGAACATCTAGGAATAATACTAAATAATTCCAAGACTCATGTTCTCCTCCACTGCTGGTCATATGGTTCTACTCGTAGCACACCTGTTTTAGGAAATCTCACTCCTCGAGCCATCTGATAGTAAGCACATAGAAGAGGTCTACCAAAAGTATCTGAGAGAACACCTGGTCTCGATACATCATGAAGTTTCCCTAAGATATCCAGTATCTCTAAGACATAAAGTCTCGATATCACAACCAAAAATCAACCACAGGATTCTGCTCGTAGCACGCTCGTTTTGGTATAACTCACTCCTTGAGCCTTGATATCATCAGAGACTCTTACAAAGTGGCCCCGCTGATTTGGACCTCGACCAAAGAGAAAACATTGTTCAAGTTCTTGGTATACAGATAGGGGATACTCCACAACATAGGGGATCCTTCTCAAAGGATACCGACAACCCTACAGATTAGGATTGTAATGTAGGGGATCCTTCTTAAAGGATACCAACAACCCCACTGATATGGCCCATTGAATGGAGTATTAACACCCTACGCTCATAGGTCATGTTAATTCCTACAAAAATCTATTAGGGGTGATATAGGATCACTCTATTTCTAATAATGGACACCAAAACTCTATCTAGGACTCGACCTCTAGAGGGGATTACTATCCAGTGATGTGAACGTAATGCCATACCAAAGCCTCGAGGAAAGAACCAAGGGAAACTATCCACCTATATTTATCCACACTAGAAACCCACCAAGTCATATCAAAAGAACCTCCTTATTGTAAGGGTTCCAAATCTATAGATGGATTGTCAAACAGACCTCCTGTTTGAAAGTTATGACCAGTTTAGTGAAAAGGGTCCAGCCCAGTCCGGGCTCGGCCCGACCCGGTTCGGCCGACCTAACCTAGTTTGGCCGACCCAACCCAGTCTGGTCGGTCTAGGTCAGCTTAAACAGGCCTAGCCTGGTGGTCCACTAGACTGCGGCCCATATTATTGGACTGAACCTTCTCCCACATGCAGCCCAATGACATACACCACCCTGTCAGTGCACCCGCAGCGTTCCGCAGACGGCACACCCCGACTCCCCCCATGTTTTCTGCCCCACGACTGCCACAACCATAGGGTCCACATGGTTGGCCATCACATCCTAGTCTCCAAAGCGAAATCCTGCCGTTTCCCAGTCTCCACCCATATATTTTTCCGCCACAGGCCCTCCTCCGGCATGGTCCAGCTAGATCACGTCCCGCTGCCCTGCCGGCAGCCTCGCCCGATCACTACTCGCAACCTCCGCCACTGTGGTCCCATGTGGACCACGAGCTGTCACCGCCGCTAACCGTTATTTTCCTAGATTTTACTAGCCTAGCCTCCTTGCCAGTCCGGTGCTGCCTCCACAGTTGGTTGCCCCGCCGATAGCCTTGCCTAGTTGTGCTCCGCCTGAAACAGTCGGAACCACCACCTCTGGTCACAGCCTTGCCCTACCATGGGCCTTACACTGCCACTGTTTCAAATTTCAATCATAGATCGTGAATTACTAGGAACAAAGAATGAATAACGAGGTAGATTCAAGCACATGAACGCCCAAAATGGATGGATCTTGGACCGTTTAATGTTGGCCTCAATTTGTTCATGTTAAATGAAGAATGAAGGGGAAGAATAAAAAATTTCTAACATAAGCCAACTTGATAACAATTCTCGCAATAGAATAAGCCCAACCCGCAAAACAAATGACCTGTGGATTAATCCGTTCATCGATTAATCCCTTTTCATTACAGGGATAAATAATGTGGAAGAAAAATCAAACAAAACTCACACCTTACTTGGGGTTTGGATCAGTCATTGATGAAGAATGAATCCACGTTGTCATCATTCTTTGATGCTTGATTTGAGTTCTGACCTCCAATCCGTCATCACTGGTGAGAGAGACTCCTTCTTCTTGCCTTAGGGAAACTCTAAGGTTATAACAATAAACCTGTATTTCATACAAGACTTCTTAAAAAAGAAACTCGCCGCTGCGTCTTCCTGTAATGTTAAATAAAATATTTTTATTAAATATTTTAATGACTCTCACATCCAAAAACTAACTATCACCCTAAACCCGGGCCCGTCGAGGTTAGACCCTGCTTAAGGAAAACACCCCCTTAAAAACTCAAAGATGGTATTAGATTTCCAATCTGAGTTACCATTTATGAGTTAATAGGATTTCAAAATAAAATAATTTTTATTTAATTATTTTATTTACGGTTATTCCCCCAGTGTCTTGTTCTACAGATGACCAGTGCCGAAAAATATTAGGTTATTCCTAGGGTAAAGCCAGTTCTCTAAGCTCAACGGTTTCCTTATATTTACAATACAATAACCTGTTTAAGAGTTACTTTAATTTTTTCCAAAGAGTCACACGTGTGTGCTATTAAAAACTTAACATTTTTCAATCAATTGCTATGAGAACCCTAGGCCTCAGAATCGCACGACGTCTCAGCACCTGGTCGCGTAATTTTCCCAAATAATTTCTAAAAATAAAAATTGTGAAAATACGAGTAATTAAACTCTCCCCACCTTAGGGCTTTACATCCCGGAAATCTAGAACAAAGAATACTTAAAAAGATTAGGATACACAGAATGAATCTGAGTCTCTCACTCCCTAGTGATCTTTGCAATATTCCCATGCTAACACTGAATGTGCACTAAAAGAATCGACTACCCACAAAGTATTCTCTCCTATCAACCGTCGATCTCCACTGGGTACTATGAAAATCACCCCAGTCAATGATCTGCAATGAATCATGCACGTATCTGCTCAGCTGAGACCCATGGAAGACATCATGAACCCGGTCCAACTATTTGGGTAGAGCCAAGTGGTATGCCACCATGCCAACTCTACGCAGTGTTAGGAAAGGGTCAATAAACCTTAGAGATAGCTTTCCATCCCGACCAAATCTCCATATCTCGCATCGAGGAGAGACCCGAAGGAACACATGGTCTACCTCCTCGAACTCCAAAGGCCTCCCTCTCCTATCAGCATTAGATTTATTACAACTCTATGTAGTCTTCATCCTCTCCTAGAGGACCAGAACATTCTCTATAGTCTCCTACACCAACTCCAAGACCATGATGCTGACTCTCCTAGGTCATTCCAACAAAATGGGGACCTGTAGGGTCGCCCATACCAAGGCTCGAATGGTGCCAAACCGATGGTGGAGGGTTAGTTTTTGTTGTACGAAAACTCCACTAGAGGTAGGTGATCCTCTAAAATATGACAAAAAAGTTAACATGCAAGCCCACAAAATGCCCTCCAAAACCTGAATGGTCCACTCAGTCCAGTCGTCCTTCTATGGGTGAAACATCGTGCTCATGTGTAGCTGGTTTACAAATTCCTCCTAAAATCCCTTCCACAACTGGGATGTAAGATGAGAATCATGATCTGAAACTATCATCCAAGGGACTTCATGGAGTCAAACTATCTCTTGCACATAGAGGCATCCCAAGCTCTCTACTAAAATCTACTTTTAAAAATCTTATAAGTAAGCCATCATAGTGAGTCAGTCAACGATCACCCAAATAGAATTGTGTACCCTAGATGTATGTGGTAAACCCATTATGAATTATATTGATATTCCATCCCACTTCCACTATGGAACCTCAAGGGGTTGAGTTAAACCCAATGGAACCTAATTCTTAGCCTTCACTTATCATCAAGTAAGGAATTGAGACACAAACTCTACAAATTCCATCTTTATCCTTGGCCACCAAACTAATGTTAGAGGTATTGAGACATCATTTACACAACTAGATGTACCATTAAAGGGGATTCATGAACTACCTTAGAAACTCCTCTTGCAACTCCACTGGTATCATTGTGCGCCCTCTGAAAATAACAACATGCTCCCCACATTTTGAATATCCATCAGGGGAATGCCCTGTGGACATTTGAGCATGTAGAGCCTCATAGTCAGAATCCCTAAATCATGCCTCCCTACCTTGACGTAAGAGTGGAGGGGTGACAACCGTCGAATGGAGGTAAACTGCTCTGTCTCCATCCAAAAAGGATATCTGTAATGAGACCAACTTCTATAATGCCTCCTTTAGTAACTATGAACTAAATATCCTGATAAGAGAATCTGGTTCAACATTCCCCTTACCAGGAGCATAAGAAATCTTCAAGTCATAGTCCTGGAGAAACTCTACCCATCGCCTCTGTCTCAAGTGATCGAAGAGGTCATCGATCCTTGTCAGGGGATACTCGTTCTCCATGGTCACTTGTTTAAAGTGCCAGTAATCCACACATAACCTCAAACATTGTGTCTTACTAATCCCTTCCTCTTAAAGTCTTCCAGCTACACCCTTAGCTCACAAAACTCTGTGGAAGATATTTGATATGTTGATACTGATATCGGTTCCATTTTGGGGTGTGAAAAAATGCAGAAGTCTATCTCTCTATGGGGTGGTAATCCTGGAACATCTTCAGGGCATACGTCTTTGTACTCTTCCACTACTTCTAGAAACTTGAAAACTCATAATATCAACTACTCCAAGGGTAAGTCTAGCCGAATCTTGAGTGATCAGCTGTATCCTCCTATGCATGAGTCCATCTGGTGCTGCTTGGGTTTCCTTTTTCGCCAACCAAGTAAAAACTCATTCCATATTTGTGGACATACCGCACCCTTTGCCTAAAACAGTCAATCTGAGAATGGACTATCAATAACCAATCCATACTAAGAATGACGTCGTAAGTCCTCAATGTTGCCACCAAGGGGTTCCAATAGAAACTCTTTACTCAAGGGTTAGATCACACTGTCAGCATATGTGTGATTATCGAGTATCCTTTCGTAGGTATCTCCAAACTTAAGGGTCATGTTAACGTTTTAACTAAAAACTCTAGGTCTTGAATAAGATTCGTGATATGAAAGAATGATTAGCACTTGTGTCTATTAATATGGTAGCTAAGAGTAGACATAGACCATACCTAGAATCATTCCTGGAGCCCCTGGGTTATATTCCTTGACCATTTGTAACTTTCCCCTCCCTTGTCCTCTAGCTCCCTGAGCCTGGTGTGGACCACATGTCGGTGGTGGTGGTAACATGTTGAAATGTATACCACCTCTTGCTACTCTCCCATCTCCTCTACCACGTCTTCCACCCTACAGATCCATCTGTTCTTGTCACTGAATCTTCCTTGGTGTCCCATCCACCATTTCCCTTCCAGCAGTACGATAGGCTGGAAAATATCTAGTGAGATTTCCTCAACCATCACATGAAAAGCATTCCCTCTCTCCACACTGAATAGACTCACCCTATAAGCCCTGAGCTGTAGATCCCCTATATTAGGACCTCCTCTCGGAACATATCACTTGTCCAGTCTCTGAGACTGAAGTTGGTTTCCTGATCTGATGTCTCCACCCCTGTTTGCTCAATGCTGACATTCACCTACTGTATCTGCTCAACCAAGGGACTTTCAACCAAAAAGGTTTCCTCTAGCATCCTAGAATAAGTAGGAATGCACAGAGGAATAATTATAGCTTGTATTTACCTAAACACATCTTTCTAAAAGGTATGATCCCTAAAGAACTAGTTGTGTATCGTATTCATCGAGTACCTGGAAAGACCAGTATACTTCAATGAAAACATAGATACTGAAATGTCATCCTACAGGAGATGTATAAGCTCTTGGGAATGCATAGTCCATAAAAACTAAGGTGAGAAATCCTTATATGAAAAAGGTTCTCAAACTCTATCCATGGAAGAGTCACCTCATCGTAAGATCATGTAATCTAAACCCCACCATCACCCTTCCAATCCATGTAAAAGGCTCTCCTCCATGACCACCATTTGATCTGACAGTTCCCTGAATGTACGGAAAACTTGGTCACCACCCCAAACTAGTCCTCAACCACCTAAAATCTAGGCTCACCTCGAAACCCGAGGGGTCTCTATCGCTAAAACTTGTGAAGTGTGCTCAACCTGCACATCTCATCTACTAGTACTACGGGTACCATGTGTTACTCTATAGGTTGTGGTATAGATGGTACACCACCTAGAGGTGCTGTCTCTGGTAAAAATATCTTTAACAATATCACGTTACCCCATGAATCATCCTCACAATCATGTGGTGGAATCCTGGATGGCTATCTATGTGTCAGCATCTAGAAGTAAAACAATATGTACCACAATCAATAGAGTATACCTAGTGATATGAATCAAGAAGGACATGGAAGACAAAACCCATTACTATATGATGCATGAACCATAATTTTTACCATAAAACTAGTGTTTTCATATACTAACTTAAAAGGCAGAATTCAGGGTCCTGGTGTATGGATATGTCGGCTGCCACACTAACACTAGATTCCCTAGCCTAAAAGTTGAACTCAAAACATTTAACACTATTTCCCCAAACCAAAACACACAAACTCTTGGTCCTTAAGATAGAACTGACCTACCCCTCTGATACCACTATGTCATGACCCTTACTAGCGGGGCTTGTGCCATGGCTACCCCAAGACTACCTCGCATAGGTCAAGTGATGGAGACTAGCACCGAGTAGGCATATCCCACAAATGGGAGGCATTTTTAAGTCCCTGGACACACACATACATCTCCAAGAAAAAGTGTTAAAACTGAAAACACTAAGTAAAAAATAGGCATACCACTAAGATACCGACACAAAGTACAATAATAGAAACCTAAAAGTAATTGGGTCTAGAATAAAAGCCCAAAAAAAGGAAAATTAAAAAGGTACAAGTCCCTGGAACTCCTCTACAGAAAACCCTACCTAAAGGGTAGGTATAAAACAACTGTCTGAATCCACAAAAGCACACCTCATTTGTCAGGTCTCTTTAAGCACCACCTATCCCCGGTCCACCAAGGACTCCATCAAAGCATTGATTGTCTGCAAAAGACATGACACATGTGGGAAAAGCCCATGTAGGGGTGTGTAAAACAATACTCAGTAGGACACCCCGAAACAAGAATTAAAGGACCTCAAAGGAAACATCACTAAGAGGATATAATCAGCTCAATGTAGGTATATGTCTATAACACATATAACAAGAACATCTAGGTATACTCATAAAGGATTCTAAGACTCAAGGTCTCCTCCACTGCCATCCATATAGTTCCGCTCGTAGCATGCTAATTCTGGGAGATCTCACTCCTCAAGCCATATGATAGTAAGCACATAGAACAGGTCTACCAAAATAATCCACGAGAACACCTGGTCATGATATATCATGAAGTTTCCCTGAGACATCCGACCTTTCTAAGACATAGAGTCTCGATATCACAACCAACCACCAGACACATTATTCTTCTTGTAGAACACTCATTCCAGTATAACTCACTCCTCGAGCATTGATATCATCAGAGACTCTTACAAAGATGTCCCACTAATTTGGACCCCACACAAAGAGAAAACACTAGTCAAGGTCATAGTATACAAAGAGGGGATCCTTCCCAGAGAATACCAACAACCCAATCTGTATTACCCTACAACGTAGGGGATCCTTCTCATAGGATACCAACAACCCTACTGATACATCCCACTAGATAGAAGATTAACACACTATGCTCAAAGGTCATGTCAATTCCCAAAAAACTCCATCAAGGGTGATATAGAATCACTCTAGTCCCAAGGAGGGATACCAAAACTCTATCTAGGTCTCGACCTCTAGAGGGAATTACTATCCAGTGATGTGGATGTAATGCCATATTGAACCCTCAAGGAAAGAACCAAGGGAAAATCTCCACCTATACTGGTCCATACTAGAAACCCCCAAGTCATTTCAAAAGAACTGCCTCGTCACAAGGGTTCCAACACCATAGATGGCTTGTCAAATAGACCTTCTGTTTGAAAGTTACGACAAATTTATTGAAAAGGGCCCTACCCAGTTCAGCTGAATCAACCCAGTCTAGTCGATCTGGTCTGGACCAAACCAGATCAGTGGGCCTAGACCACAGTCCAGTGGTCTTGGTCCCCGACTCGATTTTCCGAGACTGGCCTGCATAACCAGGCAGACCCTTCTCTCGTATGTGGACTAGTCGCGTGTGTTGCATGGTCAGCACAACCACTGCATTCCGGGGATGGCGCACCCCGACTCCCCCTACGTGGAATTCCCCATAGCTGTTGGCACCATAGGATCCATGCGGCTAGCCTTTGTGTTCCGCGGCCTCCACCGTTTCTTGGTCACTAATGTGGCCTCCTACCACATCCTGATCACTGACTGTGGCTTCCACCTCCACAAGCCCTCCTCCAGCACAGTCTGGATGGACCGTGTCTTGCCGACGTCGACCATCCTTCCGATGAACTCACCTGGTCACCACCCATAGCCTCCACTTCCACGGGCCATCTCTCCATCGTGGTCCCTCCTAGATCATGGGTTTTTGCCACTGCAGACCACTCTTCCGGCGGCCGTCTTGTCGGGTTCGCCCGACCTGACCTCCGTGTCGGGCCGGTGTCACCTCTACTATCAGCCACTCCATAAGCAGCCTCGCCTCACCGTTTTCTACCAGAAATGGATGGAGCTGCCTCCTCTGATCACCGCCTTGTGCTTCCACAGGCGTTATGCCGCCACAATTTCAAATTTCCTTCACGGATCTTGAATTACGAGGAATGAAGAACAAAGAATGGGGTAAAAACAAGAACATGAAAACCAAAAATGAATGAATCTTGTCCTTGTTCATGTTGGCCTCGATCCATCCATGTTAGATGAAGAATGAAGGGGAAGAATAATCAATTTCTAACATGAATCAACCCGATAAAAATTCCCACAATAGAATAAGCCCAATCCGAAATATGTACGACCCATGGATTAATTCGTTTGTTGATTAATCCCCATTATTCATAGGGATAAATAATGGGGAAGGAAAATAAAACAAAACTCACACCCTACCTGGGGTTTGGATCAGTTTCTAATGAAGAATGAATCTGTGTTGTCGTCGTTTGTCGATGCTTGATCTGAGTTCCAAATTCCAATCTGTCATCGCTGACGAGAGAGCCTCCTTCTCTTTGCCTTAGGGAAACTCCCAGGTTAGGGCGATAACCATGGATTTCTAACAAGGCTTATTAAAAAGGGAAACCACCGCTGCGTCATCACATAATGTTAAATAAAACATTTTTATTAAATATTTTAATGACACTCATGTCCAAAAACTAACTTTCACCCTCGACCTGTACCAACCGAGGTTAGGCCCTGCCTATGAAAAACACCCCTTTATGAACTCAATGGTGGTTTTAGATTTCCAATATGAGTTATAATTTATGAGTTATTAGTATTTAAAAATAAAAGATTTTTTATTTAATTATTTTATTTACGGTTATGCTCATGGTATCTTTTTCTACAGATGACCCGCACCAACAAATGTTTGGTCACGCCTAGGGTAAATCCACTTCTCTGAGATCAACGGTGCCCTCATATTTCTGATGTAGTAACCCATTTAAGAGTTATTTTACTTTTTCAAAAAAGTTGTGTGCACATGCTATTAAAAACATAACATTTTTCAATCAATCGTTCCAGGAACCCCGGGCCCCAGAATCGCATGCTGTCTCAGCGCCTAGTCTCAGAATTTTCCCAAATAATTTCTAAAAATAAAAATTTGGAAAATACATTTCATTACATTAAATGAATATTACTCGATAATAATTATCAAATTATTAATTAAAAATATTTTTTAAATAATTTTATAAGAAATTTTCAATAAATAACTTATATATTATGTGTAAATGAATATTTAGCCTCATCTAAAACATATTTAAAAAATATAAATTATATTTATATATTAGTATATTATTTTTAATGAAGTATATTTTTTTATGAAATATATCATTTATCAACACTTTTTTACTAGCAATGATAAATGCCACCATTTTTCAATGCTTATAAAAAATTGCTGATAAAGGGACCCCTTTAATAATGATTTTTAACACTGTTAAAGACCCCTTATAATAACACTAAAAAAATTGTTGTTAAAGATCCCATTTAATAGTTATTTTTCTAGTGCTGACAAAGGAGGTATTTAACAATGCTTTAATCTAGCACTGTTAAAGATCTAGCACCAGATAAACCCAGTTTTGTAGTGGTACTTTTAACAATACTTATATTAACAACACTTTTATAGCACTGTTAAAGCCAAATTTTAACATTGTTAAAAGCAAAACCTATAGTAGTTCCACTATATTATCCTATATATCCTTTATAGAACCACTTATACGCCTCTAGACATCACTCAATCCTATGAATAATTCATTTAGAGTTTCATTATCAAGAATATTATTGTCCTCAAATTTTTCTGGATAAACCTCTATCATTTATTCTTTGAAATTCACATTATATTGATTGATATCTTTCATTATATCTAATATTCCTTATAATTAGTTAACCCCTATCACTATAGTGAGTTATTTATCTAAATGTGTGGCTAATATTATATTATTTTCATGAATAATGTTATCAATATTTTCTATATAGTAACCCCCATATATCCATGTCTATTTTCTCTACCAATTTAGACTTTTAATTTCTCAATTGTGCGAGTTTTGAGATTAAAGAGAATCAATGGAATTTGGGTAGGAGTTGTAATAGAGTGGAAAAGGAGTGAGGTTTTTTAAAGCACTCAGAAACTGTGGGACTTATACCAGGTACCACATGATGTCTTACTGATTCAAGGTATTCGAGTGAATCCTCCAAGTATTATGTGTACTTATACCTAGTATCCAATAAACTATTGAAATTTATTTATAATATAGGTGGGTAGATTAGCCTTTTCAAATTAAACATTAATCTATAATTTTTTTTCTAAATTCCCCTCTCAATATCAGTCTATATGAACCATAGAAAATAGTATTTCACATTTCTATTCCCTTTTAAGAAAATCATTCTTCAATTTTTTTGAATTACTTCTATGATGTGTTGAGAGTTTATATTTTGAAAATAATTGATGTGAACTTAAAATAATCTATATATCTCTCTTGTTTTCTTATGGCACATGTCTAAATTCTCTTTACCATATTCTATGTTTTTTGAAATACATTAAGACTTCTCATATTCATTTTTTATCTATTACATGATTTGATCCTTAGTAAATCAATGGTAAACTTATTATTTATCTTTTTTGGATTTCTCCTATTTTATTAGAAATTTCTAAACACCTCGATATCAATTTCATTGGAAGGTCTAATCCCTCTATTAGAAACTATTTTGGAGTATCTAGGATACAACCTTTATAAAAGGATATCAATCCTCAACTATGGTTATAGATATTGATAATATCATGGATATAGACACTGTGAACTCATGAACTAACCCATAAATATACCTGGGTAACATAATTATGGTAGAATATTGAGTTACCAGGGGTGGTATAGATTTCAATTTAATTTATTACTTGATTTTAATATTATTATTATAGTCTCATACATTATGAATATGTGTGTAAATGTCAGAAAAATTAGTGAAACATGTCATATTATATGATTTTTTGTTTATTTACCTTATTATTATAATTATATAATGATTTTTATTAGCTAAAACATCAATAAAAATAAATAGTGTTTACTTATTCATTTATTGGAGTAAAGTAGGTTAGTATGAGTAGACAATTTATTTACTATAATGATATGTTTTTTATTATAGTTATTATCTAGATTTTCATATTTATATTTTAACTATTCCTAAAAATGTTTTCAAATTTTGTTTTATGAATGTAATATTTTAATAAAATAAAATATATGAGATGGAGGATTAAATTTAGACAAGAATAGTATTGTGTTGGCCTAAAATTTGAAACCACTCAATCCTTTAATAAGAACCTTATGTGGTTTTATACTTTAATATAGAATATACATCCCATATAACCTTCTAATTCTATGTTAGAAAAAGTAGATTAGAATTCACCACTTACAAAACCTGGTACAATCTACTCGTCAAGGAAGGTGGTTCATGGATACTCTATGTTACTGGTGGTGGAGTGCCATGATAAGAGCCTACCCTGGTTGATGTTCTATATTCTTTACAATCTCACCATCCTCAAAAAGCTCATAATGGTGTAACCCCTTAATAATTTAAAGAGAAAATTTTACAAAACCTGGTAAAATCTACTTGACTTCATTTCTCTCTTCAGTTGGAAATCTATTTTCTTCATAAACCATGTTTTTTAAAAATTATTTTCAAAAATTATTTTAAACTTTTAAAAATAATTTATTAAATACATTTTTACCCATTTTTAATTTTCACATAAAAGAATTTAATGAATCTTCAGGTTTTTTTTAAAACAATTCACATTTGTCTTTTACCAAAAAAAATGAAAGGAATCATTGTTTTAATGTGTACGACATGAAAAAAGTATTCCAGCCATTCTGACCACTAAAATGTTTTAAATATTCTTTTATAAGTTTAAAAAATTATTTTCAAATAAAATTATTTTCAAAATACATTGTGAGATTTTAGTTTTAAAAGTTATTTTCAAAATAAAAGGGATATTTTCCTCAAGATTGTTTTTAATGATCTTTTTATGGTATTTCTATTCATCAATGAAAACAACCCTTTATTATTACTCAAATGGTTATATTTCTTATTAATACCTTCCTTATTATCCCTCTACATGGTTTATGATTATTTTGACCAAGGATAGTGTTAACATTCAATTCCTTGATTCATTTTTGTTGTCAATAACTTTCCCTTGAAATGTTTACTTTTTTGTGATTATTAGACATTAAATTTACCCTAAAAATCCATATTATTTATCATGGATATGTTTATTGCTCATATTATATGCCATTTATACATATGTTGTTCTACATTGAAATTTATTTGTTTATCTAGGGAAATATTGATAAATTTTTATTATTAACTCGATATGAATATTTGATGGTAAGTCACATTGTTTATGAATTAAATTGATTTTTCAATATGTGAAGAATGATTTGTACATGCAAGACATGGGTGGAGTCTAATTATAGGTATCCCCTTGATGTATCAGTAGTCTCATGGGATGAATCAGTTGGTAAACTTAGTTAAATGGGTCTCTACCCATCAATTTTAAACTATCTTGAGGATAGATCTTGACAGTAGAGTTATCATGCTCCTGGGAAATATGAAATCTAATAACTAAGCATTCTCTTCATTGATAATTAATTTATTATTATCCATGAGGTTTTATCTATGATATTATCTTTGGATGCATTTTATTCACAGTTGATTGATTAAATGTCATGTGTTTTCAGTTATTTATACTGTCATATTGATTATTCCTTATCCATTTATAATATTCATGTTGTTGATTAAATGGAATGAGTTTTCAGTTTTTGCCATTCCATATTTATTATGCTAGTCAAATTATTTAAATGGAATGTGCGTTCAGTTATTTACCTTTTTATGCTAATTATTCACATTGATTCATGATAGATTCTATTATACTTAACTCTTACTGAGCATTTAATCTCACCCTTATTTTTTTCCTTTACAAGTAATTCATGAAGTATACTATGAAATATATTCATGAATATGCTAGAAGAAAAAATTATATTCTCGAAAAAAATTATGTTGTAATTTTTGTATTCAAATGTAATATGGGAATCATGTATGTATCTAGTTTACCAAGATTTTTAAACTATTAGGTCCTTCGGCATTCAATTACTTGTATCTTATACCAATATTTTAAAGCAGGCACCGACCCCAGGCTACTAGGGTTGGGGTTATTACATTATAGCCTTTGAGAAGAAGGCTAATGTGAAAATGAAAAATTGGAAGGCTTTTATAGTCTAGAATCTAAGTTTTCAGAATTATATATTTTGATGAAAATAACATTTAATGATTTTAAATATTTTGAATTCATTTTTTAAAACATTATGAATATATCTTTATCTCTGATCCAAGAATGAGATAAAGGATAGATTTATTTGAGAATATCAAGAGAATTAACATTTTGATAAAGTAAAATAAACCTCATGGGTTTTCAAGAATAATGTAGATGAAGTTTAGTCAAATTTTTAGCTTTTCATCAAAGAATAAGTCATTTTTATCAAAATAAATTTAGTGATATGAAGTTTGAGGCAGGTTAAGTTATAGAGAATTTGTTTTTTCATAAAACGAGAAGACTTATAGATTTCATAAATATAAAAATGAAAATGAAGTAAATTTATGGATGTACTGTAATGTCCTGGATTTTTTACATGTATTATTTTAATATTATATGGGTATTATTTCGAGACCAGGCTCTGAGACGGTGTGCAGTTTCGGGGCCCGATGAGCCCAGAAATTTTTTTTGAATTTAATTTAATAATTAAATTACTCGTGCATGCAGTTTTCCTAAAAAAGTGGAATAACTCCCGAACGGGTGCTCGGATCAGAAATCTGAGGGAGACATTGCATTCAGAACAACGATTTTACCTAAGCCGAGGCCTAACATCGGTCAGCGTAGGTCGGTGGTGAAATATGGTTTTTGGACGCAATAATAATAAAATATTTAATAAAAATATTTTATTTAAATCTTGTTTTTGCAGCAAGATCTTTTTAAAATCTGTTGCACCAAATATCTTTTATCCTCTTTAAATAGAGGCTTGCGCCGGGGTCCAGGGTTACAAACCCCATAACCCTGAAAACCCTTGGCGGCTCTGGAGGTCCTGGAGGAAGCCTCCTAACATGGGGACGGTGTTCTTTATGAGCTTCACCAGCGACGACGACTCGACAACCGGATCTTCGCCAACGAATGCCGCGAAATCCAGGTAGGTTGATTGTTATTGATTTCTCCTTCCCCCATTTTTTATTTCCACGAGGAACGCAGACTAATCCATGAACATATTAGCTCGCGGGTTGATCGTTCTTGTGGGATGGGATCATGCGGGGATTTAAGGATTTGATTCTAGAGATTGTTTTGGTTTTCAATCTAACGGCGGAAAACCCGGATCGTCATGAACAACGATCGAGGTTCGCCCCTCTTGTTGATTCTTGTTCTTCCCCCCTCGCATTCTTCGTTGCGTTCTATGCGTGCTTGGAGGAAATCGATCATTGCACATTCTTTTGTTGATGCAAAGATCCGAAATCAAAGATCCAACGTCGAGGCGACCTAGCGGAGGTGCGATGATGACGGCGGCGGATGAATCCGTGTGGTTCGGAAGTTCCCATTCTTTAGGCATTTTCGTGCGGATGGATTGTGATGCATTTTCAAGACCGATCGGAAGCCCGAAACTGGAGGAATCAGTTTCGTAGGGGTGGGACGACCCCAAATCCGAAGATTCCTGATTATCGGACGGTTGGATCAAAATCCGGAGGGTTAGACGAGGCGCATGGAGGAAGATGATAGTTCTGGAAAATTCCCGACTACACGCCGTGTAGTATGGGATACACGGTGTGTGTTCGTCGGCGAACGACCTGTAGTGTACTCCAGGAGTACATGGAAATGGGCAGGGTACACGGCCATGGACACGCCTTGTATACCCCTCCCCGGCCAGACCTGACCAGATACATGGGATACCCCGTGTACTGGTACACGGGCAGGCAACACGGACACGGGCAGAGACCGTGTACGGGCACATGGCCCGTGTACACGGAGTGAGCCCAGGCGCTCGAACACGGCGTGTGATTTCTTCTACATTCCATGTAGTTGTTTTCTATCCGACAAGCCGAATGACATGGGCCGGCTACACGGGAAGCACCCGGGGTCAAGGAACACGGTGTGTACTTTTCTACACGCTGTGTAGTTTGGTTTTGCACGGCTTGAATGAAGGACACGGGCCGTTTACATGGGTAGTACCTAGGGTCAAGGAACACGTCGTGTAACCATACTACACGCCGTGTAACCTTTTCTTCGTGGATTGAGCCACTTGCCTTCTGTGAATTGGACTAGTTCTTAGGGTTCGTACCCTTGGAAATCCCATGAAGTTTCTGGTATCAATTCCTTTATATAGGAGTATGATCCCTTCAGTAGACTCCCTGAATTGAGTTGTTGAAATCTCCTCTGTGAGACTTAGAGCCGGATCCTCTATTCATTCCTGGAACCCTAGGTAGAGTTCTTGGTATCGACGTGACCGACTTTACCTGGGTACCGATCCTCTGCTTAGCGGATTAGCTCAGACTGAGTTGTCGGAATCACCCCATGACTTGGTTGTGATCCTCATCTGAGCATCTTGTTCCCAAGGTACTTGTGGAGTGTGTTCTCCCAGAACGAGTACTTTGTGTCTCTCTCTTCAAACCTAGGAGTGTGTTCTTCTGATGGTATGCTTAGTGGAAT
Organism: Viscum album; assembly: GCA_963277665.1. NCBI lineage: Eukaryota > Viridiplantae > Streptophyta > Magnoliopsida > Santalales > Viscaceae > Viscum > Viscum album. Next base: position 71,956,322 of record OY728161.1, read on the forward strand.
CTTCGAGCTGGATCTTAGTGGTGGTTTCGCGATGGTCGCCTGTGTATGAGTATATCTGGATATTCTTGTTATATGTTCCGTAGACATATACTGTGTAGAGCTGATTGTACCTTTCTTCGTGGTATTTTTCCTTTGTTGTATTCCTTTGTGGTTTTTGGGGTGTCCTACAGGGTATTGTTATACACACCCCTGCACGGGCTTTGCCCGCACGTGTCGTGTCTTGTGCAGACGAGCGAGCCTTTGATAGGATTCTAGGCGGACCAGGACTGGATGGTGTTCAGTGAGATCATACAGGCCGAGGTGCGTTCCTTCGGCGATGGGTTTCAGTCCCAGTACCTTTCTCTACAGGTTGGACTTTGTTGCAGACTTTCTTTTGGTGGGCTTGTACTTTTGGCCCAGGGTCTTACTTTATTTTACTTTACTTCCCTGTCGTACTCTATTGGTTGGGTTTTAGTGTATGCATGCATCTTTTCCTTTTAGTAGTTTTTACTTTTCAGATTTGTGGGCTTGGAGATGTGTGTGTGTGTGTACAGGTTTATAGGCAATGCCTCCCATGTTAGTAGCATGCCTACTCAGTGCTAGTCACCAGCCCCTGGCCTATTGGAGGTGGGCTTGGGGAGTTGCGGCTCGGGCCCCACGGGGATGGGTCGTGACAGAGTGGTATCAGAGGTGGTCAGTTCTACCTTAGGACCAAGAGTCTGTGAGTTGGTTTGGGGCAACAGTGTTAAGTGTTTCGAGTTCGACTCTCAGGCCAGGGACCCCAGTGTTGGTGCGGCAGACGACGTATCCATACACCAGGACTCTGATAACTTGATTTTCAACTCGGAACATGATGAAACTAGTTGCATGGAAAAAAGTAAGGGTACATGCATCATATAGAAATGGGTTGTGGTTTCCATGTCCTTCTTGAGTCAGCTCTCCAGATATACTCACTGACTGTGATACATCTTGTTTCTTAAAAAGGATGCCTCCACGACGCACACTCGCTAGAATCTAGCAGCAAGATCACGAGGATGACCCCCTCAGTGATGAAGCTTCGATTCAGGGACCAGATCCCCCAGTTCTACCACCAGGTGGCATGCCAGTTATCCCACCACTTGTGGAGATGTGTTTAGCGCCTGCTATACCAGTGGAGGAGGAGCGCAGGTTGAGCACACTCCACGATTTTCAGAGACAGAGACCCCTCAGGTTTCAAGGAGAGCCTGACCCTCAGGCAGCAAAGGACTGGCTTGAGGTAGTGACTAGAGTCTTCCGTTTGGTTAGGACACTAGCAGACCAGATGTTGATCCTGGCAGCGAGCCTTCTACAGGGCTCGGCAGGGCGATGGTGGAGTTTGGTCATCCAGACTCACAACGAGGCGACTCATGCATGGTCGGAGTTTGAGCATCTCTTCAGAGAGGAGTTCTCACCAGTTACCCTGAGAGCAGTATGTATACAGGAGCTTCTTCAGCTCCAGCAGGGAACCATGATGGTGGCTGACTATTCATCGAGGTTTACCGACCTCTCGTGGTACTCGATGGATATGGTCAGAGATCAGTACTTCAGAGCTCAGACTTTTGAATGGGGCTTGCGCAGAGATATCCAAACTAGCATCATCCCTATGAGAATTCATACTTATGCTGGGGTGCTTGAGCAGGCTTTGGTGGTCGAGAGCTTCTTGGCGGAGCAGGGACAACCGATAGTTATCAGTAGTGGGTGAGTTGGAGCAGAGACCTCGGCGGTGGGGAGCCGACGTCAGGGACCTAGGAACGAGAGACGTTTCCATAGGAGATCCCAGGACAGGGGATCAGCCGTAAAGGGTTCACAGGGCGCATCCATCTAGCCTCGAGAGAGGTGATGTTACTCATGTGACGGCAGGGGACATCTCGCTCGAGATTGTCCGACCCACCGTACTACTAACATGGGAGCAGTGGATGGACCACCGAGGCAGAGGCAATGTGTGGAGCAGGCAGATCCGCAAGGCGGTGGACATGGCAGAGGAGCTGGGAGAGTAGCTGGAGGTGGTCGGCGTTTCAACCCTTTACCAGCACCACCCCCAGTAGGTCCACCCCAGGCTCAGGGAGCTGGTGGACAGAGACAGGGACAGCTGCAGGCGGCAGAGGCTTAAGACCTAGGTACTCCCGGAATGATTAGAGGTACTATCTGTGTCTTTTCTACTTTGGTTGTCGTATTGATAGACACAGGTTCTAGTCATTCCTTTCTGGCTACCTATCTTGTTCGATACCTTGAGATTCCAGTTGAGCTGTTGAATCGACCCTTCCTCTTAGAAACACCGACTGGAGAAGATTCGGAGATCACACACCTTTGCAGGTAGTGTGACCTGACCCTTGGATATGATAGTTTCGGTTGGAACCTCTTGGTGGTAGCATCGAGGGCTTACGATGTCATTCTTGGCTTGGATTGGTTATCCATAGTTCATGCCTAGATTGATTGTTTTAGGCAAAGGGTGCAGTGTGTCCGCAGTGATGGAACGAGGTTCTCTTTTGTTGGTGAAAGAGAGACCCAGGCAGTGCAGGATGGACTCATGCATAGGAGGGAACGGCCAATTTCACATCAGTTGGATAGCCCAGCCCTTGGCGCGGCAGATGTTACGAGTTTCTGGTTCCAAGAAGTGGTGGCTGAGTACGAGGACGTCTTTTCGGAGGATGTCCTCGGGCTACCTCCCCACCGGGAGATAGATTTCTGCATTGATTTGCAACCCGGGATGACCCCGATATCAGCATCGGCTTACCGGATGGATCCTGCAGAGCTTCATGAGATGAGGATGCAGCTGGACGACTTGTAGAACAAGGGCTTTGTGAGACCCAGCGTTTCACCCTGGACGGCCCCAGTGTTGTTTGCCAAGAAGGCGGATGAGAGCTTGAGGATATTTGTGGATTATCGGATCTTAAATCAGGTTACCATGAAGAACCGGTATCCACTACCGAGGATCGATGACCTCTTCGACCAGTTGATAGGGGCACGGTGGTTCTCGAAGGTTGATCTACGATCAGGCTATTACTAGTGACGTTGCGGGAGGAGGTTCTGAGGGAGTTCCATACATCCCCTTTGGCAGTGCATCCAGGTGTGGAAAAGATGTACCAGGACCTCCAACGTCAGTTTTGGTGGCCAGGGATGAAGAAGAGTGTGGCAGAGTTTGTTTCTCGGTGCCTTACTTGTCAGTAAGTAAAGGCTGAGCACCAGGTTCCAGCAGGTTTGACTCAGCCCCTTGAAGTGCCAGAGTGGAAGTGGGATGAAATATCCATGGACATCGTGACGGGTTTACCACGCACGTCCAGGGGACATGATTCCATCTGGGTGATCGTTGATTGACTCACCAAGTCGGCCCACTTCCTAGCCATACGGGAGCAGAGTTCAGTAGAGAGTTTGGGACACCTCTACGTGCAGGAGATAGTTTGACTTCATTGAGTAGCATCCATGATCGTCTCAGATCATGATGCTTGTTTCACATCCCGGTTGTGGAAGGGATTGTAGGAAGATTTTGGGACTCAGTTAGTCTTGAGCACAGCTTTTCATCCCCTGACTGATGGTCAGACAGAGCGGACCATCCATGTCCTGGAGGATATGCTACGAGCTTGCATACATGACTTCAGTCATAGCTGGGAGGATCACCTACCACTGGTGGAATTTTCTTATAACATCAGTTATCATTCCATTATTGGTATGGCACCATTCGAGGCTCTATACGGGCGACCTTGCAGGTCGCCACTTTGCTGGACTGACCCGGGAGAGTCAGAACTCATGGGCCCAGAAATGGTGAGAGCTAATATAGAGAAGGTGCAGGTCATCCAGGAGCGGATGAAGACTACATAGAGTCGGAAAAAGTCTTATGCCGACTGGAGGTGGAGGCCTTTGGAGTTTGAGGGGGGAGACCATGTGTTCCTTCAGGTCTCACCTCGACGAGGATTGCAGAGATTTGGCTGAGGCGGCAAGCTATCTCTAAGGTTCGTTGGCCCTTTTCAGATTCTGAGTAGAGTTGTCAAGGTGGCGTATCGCTTGGCTCTACCTCCTCAGATGGACCGGGTACACAACTTCTTCCATGTGTCGCAGCTACGGAGGTACGTGCATGACCCATCACACGTCATCAACTGGGGCGAGCTGGACATCTATGATGGAGCGACCTTTGCTGAGTACCCAGTGGAGATCGGGGATCAGCAGGAGAAGATCCTTCGTGGGCGAGCTATTCCCTTGGTGTGTGTCCGGTGGCAGCACGGGAATCTCCAGTAGAGCACGTGAGAGCAGGAGGCTCAGATTCGCATGCAGTACCCACATCTTTTTTAGTAGCCTTTGTTTTTGGCTTTTCGGGGACGTAAAAGCCCTAAGGTGGGTGTGATTTAATGTCCCGGATTTTTTCCATGTATTATTTTAATATTATATGGGAATTATTTCGAGACCAGGTTCTGAGACAGCGTGCAGTTCCGGGGCCCCGGTGAGCCCAGAAAAAATGTTTGAATTTAATTTAATAATTAAATTATGCGTGCATGCGGTTTTCCTGAAAAAGTGGAATAACTCCTGAACGGAAGTTCAGATCAAAAATAGAAGGGCTTCATTGCGTTCAGAATAGCGATTTTATCTAAGGTGAGGCTTAACTTCAGCCGGCGCAGGTCGGTGGTGAAATTTGGTTTTTGGACGTAACAGTAATAAAATATTTTATAAAAATATTTTATTTAAATATTGTTTCTGCCACAAGATCTTTTTAAAATATTTTGCACCAAATATCTTTTATTCTCTTTAAATAGAGGCTTGTGCCAGGGTCCAGGGTTACAAACCCCATAACCCTGAAAACCCTTGGCGGCTTTGGAGGTCCTGGAAGAAACCTCCCAACGCGACGACGGTGTTCTTGAAGAGCTTCACCGGCGACGATGACTCGGCAACCAGATCTTCGCCAACGAACGCCGTGAAATCCAGGTAGGATGATTATAATTGATTTCTCCTTCCCCCGTTTTTGATTTCCACGACGAACGCGGACTAATCCACGAACAAATTAGCCTGTGGGTCGATCGTTCTTGAGGGACGGGTTCATGCGGGGATTTGAGGCTTTGATTCTAGAGATTTTTTTGGTTTTCAATCTAATGGCAGGAAACCCGGATCGTCACGAACAACGATCGAGATTCGCCCCTCTTGTTGATTCTTGTTATTCCCCCCTCGCGTTCTTCGTTGCGTTTTACGCGTGCTTGGAGGCAATTTATCGTTGTGCATTCATTTGTTGACGCAATGATCGGAAATCAAAGATCCAACGTCAAGGAGACCTAGCGAAGGTGAGACGGCGACGGCGGCAGATGAATCGGTGCGGTTCGGAAGTTCCTGTTCATCAGGCGTTTTCGTGCAGAAGGATCAGGATGCGTTTTCAAGACCGATCGGAAGCCCAAAACCAGAAGAATCAGTTTCGTAGGGGTGGGACGACCCCAAATCCGAAGTTTCGTGATGATTGGATGGTTGGATTAAAATCCGGAGGATTAGTCGAGGCGCACGGAGGAAGACGACGGTTCTGGAAAATTCCCGACTACATGCCTTGTAGTATGGACTACACGGCGTGTGTTCGTCGGCGAACGACCTGGCGTGTACTCCGGGAGTACACAGACACAGGCAGGGTACACGGCCATGGACACGCCATGTTTACCCCTACTCGGCCAGACCCGGCCAGATACACGGGATACCCCGTGTACTGGTACACGGGCAGGCGACACGGATACGGGCCGAGACCGTGTACGAGCACATGGCCTGTGTACACGGAGCGAGCCTAGGCACTCAAACACGGCGTGTGATTTCTTCTACACACCGTGTAGTTGTTTTCTATTCGACAAGCCGAATGACACGGGCCAGCTACACGGGCAGCACCCGGGGTCAAGGAACACGTTGTGTACTTTTCTACACGCCGTGTAGTTTGGTTTTGCATGGCTTGAACGAAGGACACATGCCATTTACACGGGTAGTACCCAGGGTCAAGGAACACGACGTGTAACCATAATACACGTCGTGTAACCTTTTATTCATGGATTGAGCCACTTGCCTTCTGTGACTTGGACTAGTTCTTAGGGTTCGTACCCTTGGTAATCCCCGGAAGGTTCTGGTATCAATTCCTTTATACAGGAGCATGATCCCTTCAGCAGACTCCCTGAATAGAGTTGTTGGAATCCCCTCGGTGAGACTTAGAGTCAGATCCTTTATTCATTCATGGAACCCTAGGTAGAGTTCTTAGTATCGATGTGACCAACTTTACCCGGGCGCTGATTCTCTTCTTAGCGGATTAGCTCAGACTGAGTTGTCGGAATCACCCCATGACTTGGCTATGATCCTCATCTGAGCATCTTGTTACCAAGGTACTTGTGGAGTGTTTTCTCCTGAAACAAGTACTTCTTGTCTCTCTCTTAATAACTAGTATTGTGTTCTCCCAATGGTATGCTTAGTGGAATCATCAAGCTGGATCTTAGTGGTGGTTTCGCGATGGTTGTCTGTGTATGAGTATATCTGGATATTCTTGTTATATGTTCCGTAGACATATACTGTGTAGAGCTGACTGTACCTTTATTCATGGTATTTTTCCTTTGTTGTATTCCTTTGTGGTTTTCGGGGTGTCCTAATGGGTATTATTATACTCACCCTTGCACGGGCTTTGCGAGCACGTGTCGTGTCTTGTGTAGACGAGCAAGCCTTTGACAGTATTCTAGGCGGACTAGGACCAGACGGTGCTCAGTGAGATCAGACAGGCCGAGGTGCGTTCCTTCGGTGATGGGTTGCAGTCCCAGTACCTTTCTCTACAGATTGGACTTTGTTGCAGACTTTCTTTTGGTGGGCTTGTACTTTTGGCCCCGGGTTTTACTTTACTGTACTTTACTTCCTTGTCGTACTCTGTTGATTGGGTTTTAGTGTATGCATGCATCTATTCCTTATAGTAGTTTTTACTTTTCAGCTTTGTGGTCTTGGAGATGTGTGTGCGTGTGTACAGGTTTATAGGCAATTCCTCCCATGTTATTAGAATGCCTACTTGGTGCTAGTCACCATCCCCTAGCCTATTGGAGGCGGGTTTGGGGAGTTGCATCTCGGGCCCCACTGGGACGTGTTGTGACATGTATTATGTCATGAGTGATTAAATATATCATATTTATTTATGATTCAAGAAAATGAGTAGAAGGTGGAGTTGAGATGCAAGTAGTTTTATAAATATTCAATATAACTATTTAAATGTTTAATGAAGAAGATCACTTGTTATAAATGAAAATAGACATGCCACACCTACAACTATTGATTATTTACATCCCTAGAAAAGGGAGTTATTTATTAATGTTGTGAGTTAATTTTGAGAAATAAGTTGAGACTACTAGAGGAATAAAATAAATATATATTTTTCTATGTATGATATAATAATTAATGTAGCACCTTTATATTAAGTATTAAGATTGTGAGAATCAATTTCACACGGGATCTCTTTGATAAGTTCACTAAATATCACAGGAAACCAAAATGTTTTTTGTTGTTATTATTATTTTTTACTGAAAGAAAAGGATAAAATAATGAATGCAGCCACATGTGAGAATGAGGAGATAAGAAAATAAAGATAAGTAATGAGTAGAAGGTGTCACTTATGTGTGAGGTAGTTGAAATTAAGAGTGTTGAGATAAGAATAATGATACTTGAGGAAGAAGTAGAAGAAGAATCTTCTACAAAATGTAGCATGGGAAAACAAAGTTTCCAATCCTACTAAAGATAAAAAATATATATGGTTTTCATAGAACAAGTAAGAGTTTTTTATTTAAATGAGATTTATGAACTCTCAATGAAAATAAATAATAAAGTGATATGGTAGATTACTAAATTATTCTAGTCGGGTTTAGTGCCACAGTAGTGAGTGTGAGAAGATAGAAAATAGATTCATATAAAATAGGATTTACTTATAATACCAAATATTAAGTTCAATGTGTTTACTTCTTAATAATCTACAAAAATTAAGAGACATTGATGTAAGTAATAATTCATATTCATCGGATACAATTACATATAGTGCATTAGTGTTAACCTATATCATGATGATGTAGTTTGTGTAAGAATTATTAGTATTCCAATAAAAATGTGTTATGGGATACAATACTTGTTTTTCATGTGTAATATGGTGAAACTACCTACGCAATATGGAAAAAATGGATTCAGGATCATCCTTGGACACCCAATGTAATTGAAAAAAATATTATAGTAATGAATCAGTGTCTTAACAGGAGTTGAACATGGCAAGTAGTAATTTTTACACATCGGTGTTAAACCTTGTAAAAATATTGTGTGTTGATTTCTTATTTATATTCGACATTATTTGTGTCTGGTGATTATAGGATAAAGGGAAAAAATATCCATTTGTGTCCTATATGGCCAAATAGGTTCAAAATACCAATGGGGTGGAACTAATATAAAAGAAGAAATCGGTATTTTGTTAAATAATTTTACCACGACTAATTCACCCCCATATCTGGTGTGTTTACATAATCCTCATGTGAATATAAATTATAATGTTGTCTTAATTTAAGGCTTTATTGAAATTCATGGATTCATTTTTTTGTCTGGATACAAGATTTCAATTTGATGGAATAATTTTTTTTAATTATTACTTGACCTATTGAAAACCTTTTACAAATTCTATTTCAAATTGAATATCACTTTCAAACAAGAATAAATTTTTTTCTCCCATGTTCATGTTCTTAAAACACGAACTTATAAGGTCCAATTTTCTTTATTGTAATTTTTGATTTCAGGTTTTTTTAACATGGTAAATTCAAAATAAAAATCATTGATGATCTAAGAGAAAAGTCATGTATCTTCTAAGGAGGAGTTTCCTATTGCTCCTACCAAAAATATCTTTTATTTATGTTTTTTTGATGTGTCTAGAGGAGGATAATGACTTTTTTAGAATTAGTGCATGCATATATGGGGAGTATGTTTCCATAAACATTTATTTATGATATATATATAATATTTATGAAAATTTTCTTAGTTGTAAATATTTTGTTAATTTGAATAAAAAAGGGAATAATTGTTGGATCTGCGATCCAAAAATATCTTTTCTTAAAAAATTAAAATAGTTATGGATTAATTTTCATGTTGAATTTGTTTGAGGTGAATTTTATTTTTAATAATCCATGTGTATGAAAATATTGGACTATGATAGAATTTTAGACTATGTTGAATAAAATGGATCATGCATCATAATTATATAGTACACCAGAGAAAATTTATCATGTGTTGATTTTTATGCTTTCACACTCAACATAACATAATTGGTTTTATGATCCAATATTTTTGGGAACCACTTGATTGAAATTTATTTTATGGTTTCATTTTTAGACTTACCAGGATCTATTTTTTATGATCTTGTTCAAATAATTTTCGTTATTTGTTTTTAATTTATTGATAGATTAATATAGTGTAGAGATCCAGTATTTTGGGATTCAATCATGGAATTCAATTAATCACATGTAAGAGGCTATATTTGGATCCAATTTATTATGAAGTGTTTTCTTAAAACTACATCAACACAATTAATGTAGGGTTGTAGTATCAAAGATTTATATATGGATTCATGACCAAGATACTAGATTATAAAGTGTTAACACGTGAGTGTGTTCACAAAAATGTAATATTGATAAGCAGGTGCAAGATATATTGACCAATAATGTATTCTTAATGTTATTTAGGAGACTACTATGCAACAAGAAATTATTATGGGGAAATATTATGGGACCACATTGTTGAGAGAACAAAATGAAACTTTCACCAATTCATTGGGAATTGGAGCATCAATGTATTGTCAAGGATCACTAAGAGACTGCACCTTGTGAAGAACATGGTATAAGAAAGTGGGCATAGACTATAATGTTAAGAAAATGTATTGTAAGGTGCTAATGAATTCTTAGGTTTTTCTAATGCATTACTAAGCTCTAAAATTTTACATTAGTTCCTCAATATAATAATAATAATAATAATAACACGATGATGATGATGGTGATAATGATGATGATGAATTGAATACTATAACGGTTACTTCATTTTTTGGACAAATTTAGGGATTAAATCAATGTTGAAGAAAGTAGAAATCTTACATTGGTTGGAATACCATTATAAGTTTTTCTATAAAAGAATATTGAAGGGAATACGATCTCTGAATAAAAAATTATTAATTCCAATAACACTATTACACCGTGGACATTTCTTGTTACTAAAAATGTGCTTAAAAAATATACTGAATGTGATTCTGCTATGATAAATGTTCTAATATAGTTATTATAGTTTCGATCTGTAATTTTTTATTTTATACAATGTTCCCTAATTTGTATTTAGTTTAATATCTTTAATTCAACATAATATTGTGTAATGGTTAGGCATCTATAAAATATTGGTGATTTTTTTCTGTTTCATGAACCTATCAAAATGACAGGTTTTTAATATTTGTGACTATTAGAAAAGTTATGTTGTAATTAGGTTCCGAGTCCCCTGGAAATTTTAGGTTATAGTGTGATACATGCCTCTTAAGGAGTGCTGTGAAGAGTAGATATATTATTTTCTGATTAGAATTACTATAAAAACATGAATGTTCATTTTTTACTACTTTTGGTATAATTATTTCTTTGATGTCAATTCTCATGACTGTTACCTTCACTTTGATGGATTTTAAATTTATGTAAATATTTTTGATCAAGGTTACTAAATTGAAATGTTATAAAAAAATTATTCCACTAAAATTATCACATCCAAAAATAATAATTAGTCTACCGCAACATTGTGATTATTTATTTTTGTTAGCACACAAATTATTTTTATTTCCACTAGTTTTGTAGAAATATAATTTGATTCCATATATCCTAAATTAGTGTATTTTTTTCCCTTTTATATTCCAAGATATAAATAATTATCCTTACAATAATACACCATCTAAAGTAGACATTTTATTTTCAATTCTTCCTACCTAATTCATAATATAAAATCCAAAAAATATTTAAATTCCATTTTCTATTATAGACTAAAAATTTAATAATGACTTCAATGTACCATATGATCCTCTTTAGTGAAATTAAATGAGATTATTTGGGTGAACTTTGATGTTAAGAACAAAATGAAACAACATAGACAATGTCTCAAAATAAAGTAATACAATGTCATATCCCATTAAGTTTCCTTAAATAATTTTGATTGACATATCTACAATAATTATCACTAAAAAATTATTTCCTACTAAAATAAATGTATAAATTTCCTTTCCATTCACTGTTTTAAAAATATTTAAATATTCAGGTGCATACTTCTCTGAAGAATGAAAATGATGAATTTTATATTGAGAAATTTAGAGACCAATGAAATACCTCATTTCATAAAGTAATTAAACATTGACTAAATCATTTATTTTGGTATAAAAAACAATTAAAACAGTCTATTCATTTAATTAATAAATTATTTCATTGGTATAAACAACAATGATAACTAATTTTATTGAACATTACTTAATTTAAAGGTTGTTTTCCAACTTTTCAGTTATTGAATTCACATGGAATCAAACAAGTATACAATATAGAATAACACTATATTAGTGCTCAATTTAACTATATAACTATTTTTTTAACTTTTATATGTATTTATAATCTTCTATAACATCATTACTATTGATTTGTTCAATGTGGACATCTTCTTCTAACACTTTTTTAAGAAATTCGATCTTGACATCAATTTGAAATATCACATATCTATCTTTTAAATTAATAAAAAAAAATATTATAATTGTTTTATTCATTTAAACTAAAGAAAATATTTTATCAAAGTTAAATACTTCTTTCTGGTAATAACCCTTTCACACTAATATTTCCTTATTCCATTTCAACTTCCCCCTTTAAATTCAATTTATTTCAGAATATCCTCTTTTTTATAATATTCATATCCTATAGATTATTCACAATCTATTTTAAATTTTTATCCCATGATTTTATCCATTATTTATGATTCAAGACACAACCACATTTATTGGTTTAATTTTGGATATCAAAGAGGTGTGAGATGTTTTACTCAAAGTTTGTCATTTTGAAATGATTCTTCACGATCTCTAAAAATGTTTTGTGCATAAAATTCCATTCTCAATTTTGAAAAACAATAATGGGAAGTTCATCATATTTTGACAAGGTTGATTCATCACATTCACCTTGTTCATCACTAAAAAGAACATTTTTAGAATTTGTAGCTTTTTGTCTCGCTATTTTTTGTATCTTCTTCTTTACATTCATAAGTAATTCATTGTTTTACACACTAAACAAAAGTGTTGCCATTTTTTCATCCTAATAAATGAATAATTTTATGTCGTTTATTGTAACATTTATAATATATTTCATTTTATAGATGTACTCTAAATATTTTATCAACCTCACACTAGTTAAACATAATCTAGTTAAATTATTTAAAATTTTAGATAAAATTACATCTGAATAGCATAAAGTACTTCACAACTAAGTTATACATATAATAAATCTCATATGAATACATGACTAATTTATGAATATATAATGAAAATATCTTATCATGAATAGAATATACAAACACATGATTCCAAAAGAAATCATTCAAGTCATGACCAACAAATATAAATTAGGAAATCTCCACCAAACATCTATTTTTCCACTTAGTGACACCGTTTTACTACAGAGTAGGAGACACTGTACAAATGGTAAATTTAATATTTCTCCACTTATCATTTATACCAATCATTCTTTTATTCTTCACTACTATTTAATATTAATATTTTATGAGCCTAAAATTCAGGAACATTTTATGTGTGTTAGAATTGTGTTTCATAAACACGATAAAATTGATCTGATTAAATTCATAAATAAATGTCATGTTTATTTTTGAAGTAAAAAAATTTCATTCCATATGTGAAAATATTATTGCATACCCTCGATATAAAAAAATAACAACAGAAACAAGAAAACCAACTGAAACAAGCTAGAGATGATCAATATAAGAAATGCATCAGCATCCCAGATGAATCCAAATAATAACCCACCATGAGAAAATCAAGATCAAAAGAAATAAAAGCACCAAAACAAAACCACAACCACACAGTAAGCTATCCTCCTACAATGAGAAAGTCAATTCATAAAATATTCAATGAAAAAATAGGCCAAATAGATAGAGATCTAGCCCGGAAATGATTGAAAGAAGAATCTTTAAATCATGTGATCTTTTTTTAAATTGACTTCTTAGTTTTTTTAATGGTTGGGGCCGAAGCCTCATTTATTATTAAAGCAAAGCAAAGACCTCTTTAACTGATGATGAGTAGAGGATGATTCGAAATAAGATAATATGTAATCTAAAAGCAGGGGATACTCACAAACCAGAAGATAGACTTGAAATAACCAATCTAAAAAAAACACATCCTAAGAAGTACGAGAAAATAAATAGACACTATCTAGTCTCAGGATACTGGCTACAAAAAAGACATAAAATATGATCCATGACAGTAAAAAAAGGAACATCTTACTCTGATAGACAACTTATTGAGAGAAATAATCCACATCATGAAACCATTCTTGGGAGGGGGGGAAAATGGAACCTAACATACCAATGTCCACCTCGACTTATCCAAGTTTAATGGGACACAATAACTTAAGTGTCCATAGTAGAAAAAGGATAACCCTTCCCTTAGCCTGTCCATCTTAAAACGTTATCATGAATCTCAATACAACAAAATGTTTTATCTCGCAATTTAAGCAGACTCTTAAAAGCCAAAGAGAAACATGACTCAAAAGAAACATTCCAAAAATATAATCCTCAATAAGATCAAATTCCAAATATATTGAATAAGCGGAATAATATTGGATTTAATAGAACATTTAATAACAAGCCTACAATAATTGACAAGACACATAGATTTCCAGAAAATATGAGTTTTATATGATTTAATCTGAGGTGTAATTTTTTCAATCGGGGGGGGGGGATATGTTACGACTCTCTCTATAAAAATACCGCAATGAGGGGAGAGAGATAATGACCCCCGAGTCCCACCTCCAATAGGCACCAGGTTGGCGACTAACACCAAAGGTGTGAAAAACTAATAAAATTAGAGGCATTACCCTCTATAATAATATAGTATCGGGAGATAAGATGGATCATCCAAAAAAACTTCATGACATAATATAAAAAGAAACTAAAACCATCCCACATGCATGTCTAAATAAAAATGATATAAGTAAAAGTCCCCAAAGTAAATATCTAAAAGAAAAGTTAATGCATCGACACAGTAACTATCTGAGGTTTGAGTTAGTAATGTCCAACATGGTCCACGTAATCTTCCTAGAAACCTGAAAATAAATTTATATATGTAGGGTGAGCATACAATTATACTCAGTAAAAAAATTAAAGTCTCTCGTGCACATGTAAAAGAAGCATACTAATGCGCCTATAATAAAACAACAGAACCAACATCACTTAAACAATTAAATTATTCATCCCAACCTCACCAAAACATGTTGACCAAATTACTCAAGCGAAGTATAAGAACATAACAAGAAGCATGATGATAAAGGGTAACCCACACCACTTTCCTACTAATTTTCCACTCTCACTCCCCAACATCATATGTCTTGGAAATCTCATCTCTTCTGAATAATATATAGCACCTCCCTATAGCACGTTCACATCACATCACATCCAAAAACATGTGTGAAACCACCTCACAGCACAGTCACATCACATCTCGCTCGAAAACACCTAGGACATCACATAACAACCATAACCAGAGTAGTAGGATATCGTGAACATGAAGTACATCAACCCTATTCCCTCCTCCTACCATACACGACCCACACCATGAACCATATCACAACACGGTCACATCACCGCACACCTGAAAACACCTAGGTCATCACCCCACAACACGGTCACATCACATCTCACCTGAAAACACTTAGGTCATCACCTAGTGAACTAACAGACTTCTGTTCATCATAGTCTATGCATATATACTCACCTTGAAGAGAGATAGAGGAATGGTGGGTATTCATCCATCCATCTTCATCACCAGGATATTGGAAAAAACACCCCCCATGTGAATATACAGGTATCAGAACATAGTGATCGATGCGGGTGAGGTACGTATAGAAATCATAAGGAATATAAAAGTATGTACATATATCCACACACAATCCCAACCTATGGGTTCATAACCAAATGATAACTAACTCACAACATCGTCACTTTTCCTACCACCTCTAAATGCATAACACCACATAAACTACTAGCCGCATTCCATGTTTCTAATCAATCTCATTATCTATCTCATTTATTTCATTATTATTCATCAACCACATTAAACCACACAACCCATAATTTATTTATTCATTATCCATTTTTATCCCATTAGCCAAATGAAACCCCAACCATTTAAATCATTATTAAATAATTATTTATTTCATCACTACTCGGGCATCTAGCACGACGCAATCATGCATCACAAGCATCTCATCGTTCACAAACAATCCTCACCTCACCACCCCAAAAGCACGGTCAAACAACCACCACCTCACTATCCCAAAAGCACAACCATACAACCACTGCCTCATCACCCCAAAAGAACGACCACATCTCACCCATAAACTCCACATCACATTGAAAACACACATCGCTGCCCCGTAAGCACGACCGCACATCACAACACAACAATAATCATTTTACAGATTTACAAATGGGATTTTAACACAATTCACTTTATTTTAGAGGAGTTATCACATAAGTAATAATCTGGGGGAAACCATTTCATTTGTAAAATATAATTAGTTAGCGAGTTTTTTTAATGGGTTTTTAAAAAAATAAGAAAACAGGATAGGGTTTCAATTATTTTAAAAATGGGATTCAGAGAAACGTGAACCTCACCCACACTTTTCTATTTATCTTAGAAGCATGGATGGTATTCACACTTATCTCTTTGCCGATAGGAAAGCACGAACCCCATTTACACTATTTCGGCACAATGGAGGAAGCATAAACCTCCTTCACACTTAATTCATAATTTTCTCAAAGGAGACGTGAATGGGGTTAATACCGCCTATCAAGGAAAATTTATAAATAGGGTGTCTCCCCCCACCCTCCATTTTCAATTGTTCTATTGTATAATTTTCTCTGAAGATCTTCTAGATTTCTTCCTCAAAATATATTTTCGGCTTTTAAGATGGTAAAATCTCAATTTTAAATTTTAATTGTCTAATTGTTTTTATTTATTTTGTTTTTCTGATTTATTCATTTAATATGTATGGATATATAAAAGTATGGATGTATAAATTATTTTCATTTTTATGATTTAATTTCTGAATGAGTTATTGGTTTTTGTATGATTTAATTTAAATTGAATGATTTAGAAAATTTAAATATGGTGTTTATATAATTGAAATTTTATGTATAAAATATAATTTATAGTTAGGGAAATATTATTGTTTTAAAAAATTTATATATTTGTAATTTAAATAGTGAGTAATTATATTTGAATAGATTTATATGTATATAATATATATTATATTTAAAGTAACATAAATTTAAATTATAATATTCCATACACAATTAATTAGCTAAATATTTTATAAAAATATATTATTAAAAAATACTAGCTATATTAAGTATCATATTTAAATTTATTTAAATATATATATAATGTTATTTTTTTAAGGCTATAAAAAAAATTTATATAAATAATAATTTTAAATTATATTAAGTATAAATAATTTTTATTCCAAGTAATAAAGTATAAAATATAATTAATTAAATTTTGGAAAGTAGAAATATGTCATAAATTTTATATATACATATATAATTTTATAAAATTGAAAATGACATAAGTTTATAATATTTTAATGGTTATTATTTTGGTGTAAATAATATTAATTTTGTTAATTAAATTTAATAAAATTTATTATTAAAAATATTTTCAATATTTATGTATAAATTAATAATACTTATATTTAGAAAAATATAGTTAATAAAAGTGTATGTAACTATATTTTAAAATATTAATAAATAAAGTTGAATATATTTAAATTTTTATATATTTATGTTATATAATTTAAATATATTTATATGTATATATTATTGTATATTATATCTAAATTAAAATAAATTTAAATTATAAAATTTTATAAATATAGGTAAATAAAGTGAATATACCTAAATATATATATAAATACACACATTGAAAAGTTTAAATATTGGAAAGCGGGAGTAGATATTTATTATATATTAGATCTTGTTATAGGTAAAGTTATATAATATGTAGAACATAATAAGTATACCAAAAAACATGTTAAGAGTATTGTGTGATGACTGATCTTGAGATGACCGACCAATGCATAATTGAAATTGCATGTCTTTTTTGTGTATGTGGTTATATAATTTGTGATAATTTCATTTAATTTTCCTTGTTAATGACTAGTGAGTCATCCCTCTCTATGTAAGGACCTGTGTGTCCGCCTAAAAATGTTATGTATTTCAAACCCCTATACCCCATCACTTGCGCGTGAGTAACTTTGTAATAAAAATACATTCGATAAGAGACATTCGATAAGAGGCAGTATTGTTTGAAAGAAGACTGATGGTTGCTGAAATATGCAATAATAGAGACTCCAGGAGTTCATCCCTGGGTTTTGGTTAGTTTATCAAATAATGATAACTTAATCCATAGAAAATGTCCTAAGATCAATTCATAGTTATTTATTCATAAGTAATTAAAATATGTGAAACATTTGATGATGTGGTATAAAAATATATTACGTTTTATTAAAAAAAATTGGTAATCATATCACCATTAATATACTTTAGTAGTGAGGTTATTTATATCAATCAAGATTTTAGTTATAGTTTGTCACATGTAACAGTGACAAATATTTGTGAATGTTTGAATATAAATAGATGTTTATATATATATATATATATATATATATATATATTATTTATTAAATATAGTTGGGCTAAGAGTCATCTACCTTCAGCAACTCTGTTATTTAGTTAGAATACGCTTACTAAATGAATCTATTATATAATTGGATGACTTGATCGCCTACTCATTGGCATGGCGTGCTCAATTTGATTCTTATTTGACTACTAGGTGAAGTCGAAATGTATAGGGAGAGTGAGAGATTATATCTTTATAGTATCTATTCTCAATATCTTATCTATATTGATCTGTAAACTATTTCCCTTCATACTAAGACCAAGATTTTGAAATAGATCAACTAAACTAGTCAGTACTTTTCTACGTTATAAGATTTAAGACATAATAAATATCTCAAAAAAAACATGTTAGCAATCTAAAATGTTGACTGATCTTGAGATCATCATCTAATGTATGATTTAAATTGCATGTTTTATTTTGTTTTTATCTGATTATTTAATTTTTAATAATTGGATGATCTTGAGATGACCAAACAAATTATTATTGAAATTGAATATCATTTTTTCGGTTATATAATTTGTAATAATTTCTTTTTTCTTTTCCTCGTTGATGAAATGTGTGTCATCCCTCTCTATGTATGTAAGGACCAGTGTGTCTTAAAAATGTTATGTATCTCAAACCCCTAGACCCCTCACTTGCATGTGAGTAGCGTTAAAATAAAAGGGCATTTGATAAGAATTGTTGTTTTTTAAAGATGGATTTTTACAAAATGTCTGAGAGAAGACTGATGGTTGTGGAAATCTGAGATAATAGAGGTTCTAGGAGTCCCCCCCTATGTTTTGGTTGCTTTATCAAATAATGATAAACCAATCCATAGAAATTTTAAAGATCAAGTCAATTATTTAATCATTACCAATCTAAAAAAAATTAAAAATTCATGAATTAGTATATAATATTTTATTAATTGTTTTTTTCTATGTAATCATGGTTTCACAAATATAATGCAATAGTGAGGTAATTTATACCGAGTAGGGTTATAGAAATAGTTTTCCACCTACAAGAGTGGAAAATCTCCGTGATTGTGTGACATTGGATGAAGATCGCAAGAAGATCCATAGTCAGTTAAAAATGAGGGTTGATCAATCAATTACATATCAACATCTTCAATATCCTGAATGTTTATGGAACACTAAGTATCCTTTAGTCGATGATGAGGATTGAATGGATACATCATTGTTATTAAGGAAAAAATGTAGTAATGGACTATTAGAATTATATGTGGTGATTTATGATATTGATGATTTGAAACCTACTACTATAGAACCATGTTTCATGAGCTCTATAGAAGTTGGTCCTTAACAACACTCTCATTCATTTCATGCTCATATGACTCCTGTGATAGAAACAAATTATGAAGAAGATGATCATAATTTGGAAGGAAATGTAGGGGACATCCCTATGTGCACTCCTGATGTAATGAATGATGGTTTATCTAATGAGGAAGTATCTGGTGGGGCATCAGAAGATGATACAGGTGAGGGTGTTGTGGGGAATAAACCTTTTGAGGTTCCTCTGATAAATAGGCATCCACCAGTTAGTGGTAATCATCCTACACTATTGACTTCTTTAGTTGAAGTAATGTCATGTGCATAGCATTTTGATTGGGATTTCATTACACCGGCTACTGAATTTCTTGGTATTATAGGGAATAGATATGCATCAACTGATAACACCATATATGTCAGAAAGGAGTTTGAAAGTAAAGTTTCATTGAAAAGTGTTATAAAACAATACCACATAGAACCTAATTTTACATTTGTGGTTGATGAGTCGAAGAATGAAAAATATCTCATTCGATGTGACAAATACGGGTAAGAATGTAAATTCTAAATGAGGGCAATATATGATAAATTTTTTCATGTTGGAAGATAATCAAATTAGAAGGCCCACACACTTGTGTACATCCAAGCTTGTCGTAGGATTTCTCTTCACTTGATACAGAGTTTATATCAACTGTTATTGTAGAGATGATATGAATGTATCAAGACGTTCATGTGTCCCTTGTTTAGGAATGAATACAATATTGGTTTAAATATAAGATATCCTATGGTAAAACTTGAAATGAAAAACAAAATGCAATTGTGAAAGTTTATGGTGATTGGGATGAATCATATGCAATGTTGTCACAGATTATGGGATTTTTGTCTCACAACAATCAGATTATTTATAATTTAGACACTATTGAATATGCCTCCCTAGATGACTGAGTTGATCGGTCAAAGGTGAAGTTCAATAGGATGCTTTGGGAATTTGGGTCATGTATCATTGTTTTTTCGTATTGTAAATAGTTTATTTAAGTCGATGGAACTTTTCTTTATGGCATGTATATAGGTAGTCTACTTATTGCTACCACATAGGATGGTAATCGTTATCCTCTACCACTTACATTCGCTAATGTTGAAAAGGAGAATTTTGAATCATGGAGTTGGTTTTTGACATGTATATGCATTCATGTCACGCAAAACCAAAGTGTGTGTCTAACATCTGATCACCATCGAGTGATTATAGAGGCCGTTAATAGTGATGGGGTTTCAGGGAGAGAACTAAATGTTTATCATTGATATTGAATTAGACATATTGTCAGTAATGTGTATAAGCATTTCAGAGATGAGGTAATAAAGAAGGTGATTTTTAAGTTAGGTATGTTTTTCAGAGTTTTTTTTTGAAAAAAAAATTAATATCCTTTTAAATACATTATTTTCTTATAGTTTAAACATAGGATCCCAAAAAAGAATGGTATGATCAACATCATGAAAAAAATCTAAGAGCTAATCAAGATGTGTATGATTATATGATGAAAATTTCAAAAGAAAAATGGTCATTAGAATTTTATGGTAGTAGGAGATATGGTCATATGACCACTAATATAGTGGAGTGTATGAATGGGGTCTTCAAGGGAATATGAAAATTGCTGATCACATGGTTAGTACATGAGAAATTTTATAGATGTGCGAAGTAATTTGTTGAATGGTCACAAATTCCAATCAAAGTGTGAAAAATGGAGTGCATTTTGGTCAGTGTTTCCAAAGTGGAATTGATAAAATACTTCATAATGCACCATAATTGAATGCTCTAACCTTTGACTAGGTACATAGCCACTTTAAGGTAAGAGAGCACTACAAATGGGTCACATCCAACAGCGGTCGAGTACTGGTGGTCATGTTGGAAAACAGGTACTATGATTGTGGTAGCTTTCAGACATTGAGAAATCCTTGTGCACATGTTGTTGAAGCTTGTGCATCGGTGAAAGATGAATCACTAATATGTGAAAAATATGATGATGATGATCATGTATCTATACAAAATGAGTGCACAGGGGGGAACAGAGGATACAGGCATATACCTCATGATATCAAAAATAAAAAAGGGCCAAAAATAGATACTACTAGAATCACAAGCATAGGATTTTTCCCTTGATCCCATACTCCATCCTAGTACTGGTAATCAAGCATTGGAAGTTGGACGCATCCCTCTATCCGTACCTGCAATCATAAAGTCTGTTTGGGTACCAATAGCGGCACAATCAGGGTGTGATATATACTCAGTATGCAACCACCAGCGGTGTCTATATCAATCCAGTTCATGTATATAAAAAGAGAAATGTGCCAATAATAATAAATGAAAGTCAATATTTAAATAAATAAACACATCGACCCAGAATCCTCAAAGGATGCCCGACTGACACTACCTGTTTCGGTCTAAGCCGAATGTCTCTTCATCGAAGTGAAACTGCACAATTAAGGTGTAAGGTATAATGTATAAAGGGATATCATAAATAAAGTATTAAAAGGTTGAACCACCCCAAAGCATGTGATTTGGCTTTGCGGACATATCCCTTGAATTCCAATTACACATTCTTGTTTGTTAATTTGAAGTCATCTTTAGAATTTAGAAAGATGCACCATGATCCCATCCAAGGCGATCCGGAAGGGATCCCAAGTATCGTTCCAAGGGCATTATATATATATATGTACACATATATATATATATATATATCCAATGTCGTGGGAGTCCTTACAAGGTGACCCATAAATGAGATCTCAAGTATCATTCTTGTATGGTATGAAGACAACCAAGACATCAGAATCCATCCCTAGTATCTCATATAGGGGTTTGAGTCTCACTCGTGTCATGGTACAACCATCTCGACACTGAGCCTGTCCACAGAGTCTCCCCTATGGAACCAGTATCACTCGAATAGAGGTAGAGGAAACGCACTATGATCCCATCCAAGGCATACCTAGTATCGCCCTTAGCGTATTTGCAATTCATAAACAAGTTCAATTTATAAATCACAATGAATCTGTCTAAGGTGTACTTATGTCAGGACTCTTGTATCATTCACGGCCTGACATAAGGTATGGATTACTAAAGAACACATACTGTCTCAACATGAAATTTCATTTATATAATTTTAATCAAGACGACCAATTCATTTAATTCATATATTTCCACTACTCCATAAGTAACATGGAATAAGGAAAAGGGCATAAAGCATAAGAATAAGACATACGACATAAGGCATAAGGCCCCAACTATTGACCTATCATTATCCTTGGATCAAGTTACATTTCAAGAGTATTATCACAAGGGAAACACACACCCCTAAGGTGGTTTATCAATTTAAGGCAAGGGATTTCTGGTTCTTGAAGGAAGGCACACCCATTGGGGTGGCTCAAGACAAGGCGATCAACCAAAGGGTTGATTTTTCGCTAACTAGGATTATACTAAGCAAAGAAAACTATTTAATTTAATTAATTCAACATTTAAGAGGTGTTGCTGGAAAGGTATGGCATGCAACACAACGGCGTACAATATAAATGCAATGAAACTCAGGGCAAGAATTTATACCTCCTACCTTAGGTTCGTAAAGCTCTCCCCGTCCAGTGTCATCCCTTGAATTGAGCTAGAATGAGAGAGATCATAAAAGTAGTCAAATGCCCTGAAAATGGGGAAAATGAGTTTGTACCTAAATAGCGCAACAGACGAGAAGAAAAACTTGTAAAATAAGGAAGATGATTAAAGAGTTTACCCTTAGCTTTCTAATGCATCTGAATGAGAAGTAAAGGGATGATGGATGAGGGATATATCAAAATCCCTAGCTTGGAGGAGAAGAGAGCCTCACGCATGGGTTCTCCGCTGGATGAAGGAAGAAAAGTGGTTTTAGGGTTAAAAACATAACAGGGACAAAAAATACATCTTCCCTTCATTTACTAGGCCGCATGGTTTGGTCGTACGATTGGGCAAACCGTGCGTCAACTATGCACCCCACTGTTTAAGGGGACCCCTCACACGGGCTAGGCATACGGTTTGCATAACCATGTGCAAGTTGTGTGAAATGCAACTGTGAAGGATGTATGTCACTCTGTATGGGTGTGTGGCCCTCCTTGCACAGTTTTAGAAAAACTGTTTGGCCTCCCATGTGCACTGAGTACCCCGTGTGGTTGAGTAGCACAGTTAGCACTAACTGTGCACTAACCGTACGGCTTAGTCTTCCTTCCCATTTTCCGAAACTTCAGGCTCTGAACAATCCCTATACTCTCTCGAACCATTCCTTAGCCATTAAATCCCATGATTAGCATAAGAAGAGTGGTTTTTCATAATAACACAAGTATACGTACCTCTCTGAAAATTTTGGACATTACAACCACCCCTCCTTAAAACAACTCGTCCCTGAGTTTCATTTTCGAGGGTGGTAAAACGTCATTTGATAAATGTTTTGGCCACTAGGCATGTACATCTGCTTTCCCGCTCCCATGTCTTGTCCTATACATGGTTTTTCTATCATAGCACCCGGAACATTGGAATTGACCTACCTCGGAGAGACTTTATGCTCCAATCAACGATACGCATTGGATGCTCCTCAAATTATGCATCCGCCTCCAGCTCAATATCCTCGACGTCAAATGAATGAGACGGGTCAGCATGATAACGGTGAAGATGTGATATGTGGAAGATTTCTTTCATGGCATGGTACCTTTGAGGTAATCGTAACTAATAAGCTACCAGTCCAACTCTCCACGATCTCAAAAGGCCTAACATACTGAGGGGATAACTTTCCCTGTCTTCGAATTTGTCTATGGGACAATCTAGGTGATACTCACAGAAAGACCAAATGGCCCACATCAAACTCCAGAGGTCAACGACGATGATCGGCATAATATTTCTGTCTAGACTGAGTTGTATTCATACGCTTCTGAATTAGTTGTACCTGCTATGAAGTTTTATGGATGAGACAAGGACCCAGTAGTGTTGCATTAGCTACCTCTAACCATCATAGAGGTGAACGGTAGGACCTACAGTAAATGGAATCATACATAGCTATCTGAATCATTTCCTGGAAAAATTTATTGTAGGAAAACTCCACAAGAGGTATATGTTTCTATCATGAACCTCCAAAATCAACGATACATTCCCAAAGCATGTCCTCTAATACTCGTATTGTCCGCTTGGACTACCCGTCATTCTGAGAGTGATCAACTGCACTCAAGAGAACCTACGAACCCAGTGTCCTCTACAACCCTTGCCGAATCTATGATGTAATGTGGGCATCCCGATCCGATACGATAGAATAATGAACACTTTTAAGGTGCACTACCTCCCAGATATAAATCCCCCCAAGCACATCAACTGAGAAGGTCTCTCGGATCAGTAGGAAGTGTGCGACCTTGGTCAACCTTTCGACAATCACTCATACTGCATCACTACCTCGAGGGGATCTCAGCTAGCCCATCATGAAATCCATAGTGACGTTCCATTTACACTCAGGAATAGATAGAGTCTATAGATGTCCAGTAGGTCATTGTTGTTCTTCCTTCACATGCTAACAGGTGGAACACCTCATGATAAAACCTACAATCTGCCTCTTCATACTCGGCCACCAATACTAACGGCGTACATCTCGGTACATATTGGTAAGACCTGGGTGAACTACCCAAAAAGAGGCATGAGATTCTCACATCAACTCTTCATGTATATCATTAGGAACCCATACACGCCCATGGAAGAGTAGGATCTCATTATCATCAACGAACAATCTAGGAGTAGGCTTCTCACCTGAGATACTTTCTCTCAGGATGAGGCCCTGGGGATCTGAAAATTGTCTCATGAACACCCACTCTAGAAGGGTGGATGTCACTGCTAGAGCTGGTAAAACAAGTTGTTTGTGTTGTTCTTGAACCTCTAGGTGCATCTCAGAAAACCATCAACTGTCACTCACTGCTAGCCTCCTGGACATCATGTATCTGAGTCTTCTGGATCAAGGTGTCATCCATAGCATTAACCTTTTCGGGTGTATAAGAAAGAATAAAATTGAACGACTGTTGGTATTCTACCCACTTGTGCTGCCTTAGATACAAGTCTCGCTATGTGGAGATGTATTTGAGGCTTTTGAGATCCGTGTAGACAACAAACCGCTCACCCAAAAGATAATGTCTCTAACAGCATAAAGCATGAACCACAGTTTCTAGCTCAAGGCTGTGCATAGGGTAATTCTGCTCATGAAGCCTCAGCTAGTGGGAACCGTATGCTCAAACCGTGCGTCAACCATGCACTCCAAACTGTCTAAGGGGACCCCTCGCACGGGCTAGGTGCACGGTTTATCTAACCATGCGCAAGCCGTGTGAGCCACTATTAAGGATACCTACCACTCTACACGGGCGTGTGGCCCTCCTTGCACGGTTTTAGACAAAGCATGTGACCTCCCCTATGCACTGGTAACCCCACAAGTTTGATTCACACGGTCATCACTAACAGTGCACTAACCATGCGGCTCAGTCTGTATTCCCATTTTCTAGAACTTTGGGCTCCAAACGAGACCAAGACTCTCCTGAACCATTCCTTAGACATTAGATCCCACAATTAGCATAATAAGAGATGTTTTGAATAGTAACACAAGGATTTGTACCTCTCCTAAAAGTTGGAACATTACAGATGATATCAAATATACAGATGACAGGTCCTTCATTGATCACATTCCAGGATAGTCATGTTTCATGGCTGGTTTTAGAGGGACGTCTAGTGTCAGATTTGAGTGTACGGAGATCTCATCATTTTCATCATGATGCACCACCTCTCGTCATCGTCTCTCATCTTCGTCGTGATGGGTTCTATGACGTAGCGATGTGCAACTTCACATTTGTTGATCAATAGCTCATTGTTGTGCTCATAGAGATATGGAGGCCAAAGGCATACATTCCATTTTATAGAGGGTGACTATTACACTTGAGGATATGTCCATTATATTGGGTCTCCCCATCGTCGGTCTAGTTGTGACAGGCCGAGTAAGTGCAGATTGGTTTGAGCTAGTTCACAAATTACTGGGCATTGAGGTCCACAACGATGGAAAGTCCATCGTCAGCAGTAGATTATGCATGTCATGGATAGATGATAACTTAGCTCATATAGCTGATGATGTCGATGAGATCACCATGTTGTGATTTGCGCGTGCATACATTTTGAGGTTGATTAGCAGAACGATATTCGTTGATCATTTGACTACATTTGTACATTTGATGTATTTACCTTTATTGGAGGACTTAAACTAGACATGGGGGTATAGTTGAGAGTTTGCATGTCTCGCATATACATACAAGTTGTTATGATTCACATGTCACATCGATAAGAAGCAGATCATAGGATGTGTTATTCTTATACATATGTGGATATGGGAGCACATCCATCGCTTAGCTCCACATGCATGTGTGTTATTGTCTGATGATATTGTAGCAGGGTCTCCGCATGGATGATGGTATGTTATTCCTTCTAATGTCAAAATAAAATGTATAACTCACTATTATGAAATATAAGTATTAAAATTTTATCTATAGGTGGAGTCAGACACATCGATATTTAGATACAGCCAAACATGATGTCCATGCTTACTAGCTTATGTTGGACAATCTCTGATCGGACGAGGTAAGTGGTTATTAATTATTTAGTTAAATCATTATTGTGTATGGTACATGTCTTCATTTATTAATTGATTATTCATTTTTTTAGATTTAATGGATGTCATATACTGAGGATATCATCCAGAGTCTCTCACCATATTGGGAACTGATGCTTGTTGTCGAATCATGCATCGTTCCTATGATTCATTTTCATATTGTTGAGTGGAATCAGACTGATAAAGTTATGAGGTAGTTCGGCTTCTATCAACCCATTATTTCACCACCCAGTCTGTTACTTTCACTTCATTCCTTGAAAATTTCAGAGAATTGACTTTGAAAAGAGGAGATATCATGTAAGATATATTGAGATATGGGACGGAAGACATGAATCCCGATTACAAGGAGTCGGCACAATATATATAAATTTATTCAATCAGTTGGATTATGTGCTCTCGTATCACATGTCCTCAGTGAGATTTCTTACGCGACATAGACGGGGATATCATTACTTGTTAATAATTATTTCTTCCACTATTGAAATGTTTTTTTATTAACATTACTTAACTACATAATTTGCTTTCACTGGATGATCATATCACTCATCTCCTTCACATCTCTAATCCAGTAATGGGAGGTGCATTTGACCAGACATATTTTCATAGAGCAGTGACAAAGTTACTTCCTCTCATGGATTAGTTTTATGATGAGATTTTCTTTGATGCGACATGCGATGATGAGGCTGCGGAGACTAATATAGATGTGTCAGGGGTTGACGTCCTTGTTATGGATGCAGATGTGGCACCAGAGAAGGGTGTTTATCATGACCAGTCATATGCTCCTCCGACTCCTATTGTATATGAGCCAGAGCCACAGTTAAAGGAACAGGAAGAGACACGATCTGTTAGAATTCCATATTTTGTTTTAGATATAGATGATGATTGGTTTGTGCTGCATTCTTTATTAGTCTCTGATCCGCAGATCCCCACTACACAGCAGTCATCTTCCTCAAATTTTAGGGAGAGTTCCAGCCGGTAGTCACTATCCTTGGAGGTAGGACAAGGTACAAGTGGGAAGACTGTAGATCCACCGTCTGTCACACAGGATGATATGGAGGTAGGTGTCAAGGATGATATACAGGAGCAGTGTATGCCAGAGCATAGACATAGACAGACACGGCATGAACGCATTATATATACACTTGGTTTTGGCATAGATAATCATCCAGACCACCGATGTAGATTTGATTGATACATGTTACATATTTTTTAAATCATTACTTATAAATTATTTAAAAACATAGTAATATATTACATAATGTTTCATAAATCAATAAACTGATATAACTGAAAATTCATACAAATATTTTTGAACGAATAAGAAATGTTAATATTAATAACTACAATGGTAATAATTATTATTATTATTTGTTATTTATATTAATACTTCTTAGTATAATTATCTGTATTATGTATAATAAATAATATTCTTAAATTTACTATTAAATATTAATAATATTATTTTTTTGAATTCAATAAATATTATTAATATTTAATCATTAATTTAAGATGATTATTTATTATACATAATATGGATAATAATGCAAAGTATTAATATAATTTTTAATCATCTTAAATTAATTATTAAACATTAATAATATTATTATTTTAAATTCTATAAATATTATTAATATTAATAATAAATATTATCTTATTTCTTATAGAAGTAATTAATTAATAATAAAACATAATATATTAAGAATAATATAATTATTCACTAGTAAATATTTTTCAAAATACAAATTATTTTATTTACATTATTATACAATAAATATTACCTATAATTCAATTAATTATGTTAATACCATATCAATATATTTTTAATTAATAATAAATAATACAATTGATAATTAATAAATATTTTACTTATTAATATATTACTAATAATTATATCAACAAAAAAATTAACAAATATTTATAATTAAAATGTTATAAATATTAGTTTTTATACTATTAATTAATTAATAACATAATTATATAATTTTGATAAATAATAAATATTACAATTGATTATTAATAAATATATTACTTATTAACAAATTGGTAAAATTTTATATCGAAAAAAAACTAACAAATATTTATAAATAATATTCATAGAATTAGTATTATTAATAAATATTATATTATTAATTACATAAATAAATTATTAAAAATACACACACGCATAAAAAGGCGTGAACGAGGTTCACGCCTCTTTGGATGTGACTGAAAAGCATGAACCTTGTTCACGCTTCTCGATAAATTGGAGAAGCATGAACGTGGTTCACGCTTCTCCGAACCCCTTTATAAAATAATTGAAACCCAATCCGGATTTTAAAAATAAAAAATAAAAACCCATTAATGGTCATCCAATTTTCATTTTAAGGTGATATCACAACAATCAAAACAAACATAGTAGTTACAATACATATCATCCAGCGCAAACAAAGCCCCAACGACCACAATTTTCAGCGGGGCATCAAACACGTACAATCCATCATATCACAATAATATCAATGCTGTAAAAACATGCAAATAATTCCCCTTTTTCCCCTTCAACTTCAATGAGACAATTCTTTATCTTTGATTAAGTCAGTAAAACCATCCCCCGTAAATAAACAAAAGAAAATCTCTCCCATATGATACACAATAAAGAGAAATGAGGGATTCTCTACCTCAAAGAAGCTTTGTCAACTCATTGAGCACCACAAAGTGAAGAAGAAACATCCACAAACCACAGCCACACATGGGAAACCGCGGATCAACCTACACCGCACCCAAAGATCATCAAAACGCAGCTCAAATCAAACCCCAAACCAAAACAACATCGTTGCAGCGAATCCCCGAGAGAAGAACAAGAGGAAACAAACCAAGAAGAAGGGCTTACCACTGATCGTCAATGGGCAACCACTAGATCCAGCGAATCAAAGTAGAAGGAAGAGGGCTAAGAGATCTCCTCGAAGCAACTAGCGTTCATCCAAAACAAGAGGGGAAGAAGCCACTACCAAATGAAAAGAATCATATGAGAAAAAAGACATTAAATTTTGGATCCCGGTGTCTTCACGTCGTGTAAACTTTACACGATGTGTAATTCACAGGTTTTCCTAAAATTCTCACTTTCTCCGAAAAAATAATGCCCTCGGCCTTTATTTATTACACACCATGTATTCCACTTACACAATGTGAATCCGTCTCATAGTTTTCATCTTTCGATTTACAAGTCATGAACTCACTTGCTGTACAAGGCGTGAAACACTAGTGCATGTCATGTAAACATTACACGTTGTGGATTCCCTACAGCAGCTCTGTTGCACCTCCAGCCTCCACCGAAAACTTCGAGGACCTCCCCCTAACCCCTCCAACCACTAAAACTAGAAAATTAACTAGCGGAGAAGCCATGGGTCATTACATCATATGTCTCTCAATTGATTCTCGACCTCAAGAATCCAAAACCAATCCCAAAAGGAAAGGGTTTGGAAAAACCACCCCGCAAGATAACTCTCAAGGATCTCGTCATACCTTAATGTTAACACCAAAAAAACATACCCAACCAAACGGTCACAAAACATCTCGCACAACCTCATCACCACACAGCTACATGAACACAATCATCCAACCTCCACATAGCCCAAACCAACAACTGTCGCAACCAACAAACGGCACTGCTCGAAACATATGAATCAAAGAATTTCATCCTCCATGTCAAGATACTATCTGCTTTAGGCGGCACTGACTCACATGCATGAGTTTAATCGTATTGTAGTTAATGCATCTTGATTAGAAATCAGGCCCTCCCCTTTCCATATGGTAGAAATTTATCACACGTCATACATCACAAAAAAACATGGAAATCAACTCATATCATAAAACAGAAGGATCCAAACATCACATCACAAAGAAAAACAGAACAAAAAAAACTCAAAACAACTTCGAGTACTAGGCACACATTTGTGTCTCTCGCTCCCAAGTACTCTCCTCCAGGTCACCATCCCTCCAAAACACGTGAACCAAGGTTATGGTTCATCCTCATGGAATTTTCTCCTGATGATCTTGGATCTCTACTGGTCACTCCAAAAACGTTGTGTCATCCTTGATATTCAACTCTCCCCATTCAATAACATGAGATTCATTATGAAGATACTGATGAAGCTGAGAGACGTGGAAGATGTCGTAGATCCTCTCCAACCGCGGTGGTAACGCCAACCGATATGTTGTCTCGCCAACTCACTCCAACACATCAAAGAGCCCAACAAACCTGGGAGAAAGCTTACTCCCCCTGCCAATCATCTGCTGCCAATGTTAAGGGGAAACCTTCAAGAACACATGATCTCAAACCTTGAACTCTGAGGGTCTCATCCTGCGATCGGCATAAGACTTATGTTGATCATGTGCTGCTTTCATCCTCTCACAAACATGCTGAACCTTATTCGTCATGCTCTACACCACATCGAGTCCAAGAACTGCTGCCTCCCCAACCTCTGTCCAACACAATGAAGAACGACACGTTCTCCCATAAAAATCCTCAAATGGAGTCATGTAAGCGGAAGAGTGATAGATGTTATTATAAGAAAACTCAACAAATGGCAAGTATCATGCCCATGATCCGTTGAAGTCCAAGATGCACACCCTCAACATATCCTATAGCGTTTAGACAGTCCGCTCTGTTTGCCCGTCTGTCTGAGGGTGGAAAGCAACGTTGAGGCGTAACTGAGTGCCAAAAGCATATTTTAATACCCTCTAGACTCGCAAGTTATAACACACGTCCCGATCCGAGACAATGGATCTCAGAACTCCATGCAACTTCCCTACCTCATCCACATACCTCTTAGCCAAAGCATTCACTACGTCTGACTCCTTGATCGCTAAGAAGTGGGTCAATTTTGTCAACTGGTCCATGATCATCCAAATAGCATCATAACCTACCTGAGCTCGGGGTAACCTTGTGACGAAATCCATCGAGATTTCATCCCATTTACACTCGAGAAGATCCCAAGGTTGTAACAAACCGCCTAGAACATGATGTTCAACCTTTACCTGCTGGAAAACCAAATACCACACCATGAACTTTTCCATCGTCTACTTCATCCTGAACCACCAAAATTGTATCCTCAAGATATGGTACATCTCGGATACTCTTAGGTGTACCATCAAACTTGAGCTATGAAACCTACGAAGAACTCTTCCACGCATTACTACAAGAAAAAACAACCTCTCACGAAACAACATCAGGTTCCGACCATCCCTCTAAATAATCATCGAGGCCAACACGATTGTCTGTCACCTCTACCTCTGAGTCTCCCTGCTGAGACTCATCCACCTCCCGCATTAGAGAAGACTACACTTTCCTATGAAACAAACATCTTTTACCACCATCCACCCTTGAATCTAAGTGCAAGGTTGTCAACTCCATTTCCCGCCAAGCATCCCCATACTCCAAATCAACATTCTTCCCCAACTTCCCGCTCAAAGTGTCAACAACAACATTCCTTTTTCCTGAGGTGTAGGAGATCTCAAAATCATAATCCTGAAGAAACTTCATCCACCTTTGCTTCCAAAAATTCATATCACGCTAAGAAAAATATACCGCAAGATCTTGTGATCTATGAAGACTACAAAGCTCTCCCCCAATGAGGTAATGTCGCCAAAATTTCATCACAAACACAACTACTGCTAACTGTAGATCATGGGTGGAATAGTTATTATCATGAGGATGTAACTTCCTTGACTCATAAGAGATCAATGCCCTCTATTGCATCAACACACATCTCATGCTCTGCTGGAAAGCATCACAAAACACCTCAAACATCACACCTTCCTCAGGAAACTGAATCACTAGAGCACTAACCAACTTCCCCTAACTGACCGCTATCTGGAACTAGTCAATCCACACAAAATTATGGCCCTTCTTGGTCAACGCTATCAATGGGGCTGCAACTCAATAGAAATCGAGTACAAACCTCCGATAATAGCTCGCAAGACCAAGGAAGCTGTGAACCTCTGTCACGTTCTTGGGTGTTGCCCAAGAAACAAATGTCTCAACCTTCAACAGGTCTACTATTCACACCCAGTTGAGACACTCTTCCACACCCTAACAATGAAACACACCTCTTGTATCCAAAACATACACTTGGAAAACTTTCCATAAAGTTGATGGTGTCGAAGGACCTACAAAACGGCTCTGAGATTCTCGGCATGCTCCTCCTCTAGTTTCGAGTAGATCAACATATCATCGATGAATACGATGACGAACCAGTTCAGGAACTCAAGGAACACAAAGTTCATAAGCCCCATGAACATGGCTGATGTGTTCAAAACCCCGAACGGTATGAAAACAAAATTGAAATTCTCATACCTATATCTGAAGGAAGTCTTCAGGATATCACCCTCCTTCACTCTCAACTGGTGGTATCCAGACCGCAGATCGATCTTAGAAAACCAACTCACCTCTCTCAGCTGGTCAAAAATATCATCTATCCTCGAAAGAGGGTAACAGTTCTTGACCGTTACCTGATTCAGCCTCCGATAGTCTATACACAACCTCATATTACCATCTGCATTCTTGATGAACAACAATAGAGCACCACACAAAGAGTCATTGGGCCGGATAAAACCCTTCTACATCAGATCATCTATCTAAATCCTCAACTCCCAAAACTCAGAAGGTGTCATCTGATAAGAATTCATCGAAATCAGAGAAGCACCAGGCTACAAGTCTATCCCGAACTCAACATCACGTCGAGGGGGTAGTGTCACAACCTCCTCGGGAAAAATATCCAAGAACTCTCCAACGACCTTGGGGACCCCCACTGTCCCAGTGTCCACTGATTCTACCGAAAACATATCCAACAAAAAAAGGGGCTTTGCATGCTGGCTGCCCACCTCACAACCCCGCTCTCCAACAAAAACTGCACATTGATCATCTACATCTGAGAAAATGAATCTCCTCCAGAAGCAGTAGATAACAGCACTCACATAATACATCCAATCGATTCATTGGATTACATCTTATGGTTGCATGTGTAGTAAGAAAAAATACACATGGGAATTATCTTACTTCGCCCTTAGTATACACCCTCGGCACACATCGAACAAGTTGGTCTGGCCTCCGATTGGCATAGTTAACACTAGGGGTACGAGAAGTCTCTCTACATTTAGTCCCAAAGAACGGACTAGAATGGATGCAACAAAGAAGTGTGAAGATCCAGAATCAAACAAGACACAAACAAGGGTACTAAACAAACTAATCGTACATCTGATGATCTCTAACCCTCTACACTACCGCCTCTACTGTGTGCAACTGACCATGCTAAGATTCTAGACCTCTCTACTGACGACCACCACCACAACCACGTTTAGGTCAAGGTTCCTAAACACGAGGAACATCCTGAGGCCGAACTCTGCTCACTCAATCTCCCCTCGACAGAGTATAAACCTATTTCCCCTACTGCTGAAACGGTTTCACTGGAAACTGCTACTGAGGTCGGTGTTGAACCTATCCACCTACACCAAACTAAGCTCGGGGAACCACTGGGCACTAGTTCTGGCAATGGTCACGAACCCCACAACCAAAACACACTATTCTGATATCTCCAGGAAAATCATGAAAACCACGGTCACCAGAAGGTCAGAAGGGAAATTTTTGAGGTTGACTCCCTGATAGTCAAAACCTTGAAGTTCCTAGTGTTTGAAACCTTCCACTGAAAACTTTGCTCCTCGAGGAACCTTATTGGATCCTCTATAGCAAAAAACCTCCTCGGAAGTGCATCCACTTGATCACCTTCGCCTTCTTCTGAACCTCTAGATATGTTGGCAACATAAAAGAAGTAACTGCATAGTGGATAGGACAGAGTGCCTCCTAAATATGTCTTTCACAAGACTCCTCATCTGGAAAAAGATCTGGGGAAAAGAGCAGAAAGTCCTTGAACTTGATTCTCAACTCCTGCACTAACATACTCTCTTGCTGAAGAGAAAGAAGCTTATGCCTATTCACTTCTTTCATGGTCGACGAAAGGAACTCTGCCTAGAACATTTTCTAAAAGTCAACCCATGAAACATCTACCTCCTTCCGCTCACCCAGATACAGCACCCACCACTGACGCACAACTCCCTACATCTGGCTGACCGCCAAAGGGACTCAGTATCTCACTGGGTCCTAGATCAAACTGAAAGTGATATCAATCACCTCCATACAACTCTCTATCTCCACATCAGAAACACTACCCTCGGACATCCCCAAAGCCTATCATTGAAAAGAGCCCAATTCCCTCTATCACTGATCATCCTCCTCAGCCAGATAAACCCTCTGGCGATCAACCAGACCATCCTGTTGGACCTCTACTGCCTGAACCACATGTGGATGACTTCCAGAAGCCATAGCTGAAATAGGAAACAAATATTTCCTAAATCCAGGTCGTATGGAATTTTATTTAGATTTATTTTAATTCGATTAATTCATTTTATTCTTCAAAAAACAAACCAATTTAAACAGGAACACAAATCATCATGATGCATGTACCTTTCTATCCTGCAAGTGAAAAGGCCCAACCAGGATCAATGAATCACTGAGAGAGGGGGTGAATTAGGGATGTCTTTTTATTTTATGTTATCATTCTTTTATAAAAATATTCACCTCCGGTTAAAGATCTATCAGTTTTCTGGAAAAAAACATTCACACATCCATGGGAACATAGGTATTTAAAAGGTTCACTACTCAACAAGAGTAGCTGGTCCTTGACATGGTTTGGAAATTATCTAATATATCACACAATCCACTAGAAAACAATCTTTTTTTGTGGATACAAAAAGTAGTAAATACACTTACACTTTTGTAGCACTATGATCAATACAGCAGTGCATATTCTTCTTCTAGCACAAATAATGTAAAATAAGTTTGTGTAACAAGTTAATAAACCTTCACCGGTTGGTTCAAAACAAGTCATTGTGCTGCTTCAACAATCTCCACTTCTATAAATCTTCAAAACACAATTCTTCACTTTCCTACCCAGCAGTAGGTGGAAACAACCTTTCAGGAATTTTATGAAAACTTGGTTTGATGGCGCATTCTGATTCCTTCAGTCAAATTCCTCAATTTGGAAAATATATAAGAAAAGATAACCTAAAAAAGAATTCTTAACCACTTCTTTATTTCCCCGAAAAGGTCAGTCTGATGGCTCAGTCCAATCCGGTAACCTCTTCCTTCTTCTTATGTCTGGAAAACATCCTCTGGAAAACTCAGTCTGGAAACTTCCTTCTCCACAAGACTTGTAGCACTTTCGCTCACTCTCTCCTGAATGTGAATAGTGCTCTATCGTCAGAAAATACAATGTACTTGCTTCTATTTATAAGAGTCAAAAGTAGAATGGGTGGGAAACCACTTTCACTTTCCAGCTCAACCAAATTTCCAAAATCTTGAATTTGTCTTACATTTACGCTTCATCTCTAACCATTTTATCGCTTCTCAACTCTTCCTGATTCTTCTCAAAACTTTTTGAATCTTCTCACGACTTCAGCCTGCTTCGAACTTCCAAACATTTCTTGTGTCTGATACCATTTTCCATTCTGATACAGTTTCTCATTAGGATGAAACATATACATAACTGAAGAATCCTCATTACGATGCTTCGTACCAATTGAAACACATAAAACTTTGAAACCATTATGTCATAAACAATATTGCAACTTTGTTAGACTTCAGTTTCGTTACTTTGTCTTTCTCACACTGATGGATTTTCTCAATCACTCTGGCAGTCCACTTATATTACTTATCCTGGTCATTTTGTTCAGTTCATATAAACATCGTTACAACTTCTAAAGATAGAAGCACCCCCTTTGTCAACACTTCAGAAAACTTCTTAAAAACGAATCTCCTTCTCTTCAATAATTCTTCAAACTGGTGGTCCTTCATCCGATAAAGTACAGCGTTCGATGATTTATCGGTGTTAGCATGCGTCTGAGGGATTTGTCTTTGATTCCTTCTCATGAATCGGTGTCAACGACTATCTGATTTCTCTTGACCCACTTGAGAAAATAAACGGTACTTATTTCATTCATGACCCACTCAAAAAAAGCAGAGTTATTTTTATCTTAACCAAATTGAAGATTGCCAAAACTTTTTTTTATGAAAATTGTTGACTACATTGTTGTGATTCATCTGTATGATTGGTCTCTAGTCTCAGTTGGTTTATTGGACCCAACAATCCCAACATTCTTAAC
Source organism: Viscum album (assembly GCA_963277665.1). NCBI lineage: Eukaryota > Viridiplantae > Streptophyta > Magnoliopsida > Santalales > Viscaceae > Viscum > Viscum album. Next base: position 71,993,416 of record OY728161.1, read on the forward strand.
CATTTTTCCTCTAATAGAACTATGCACCTAATTCTCTTTTGTAATAATCATTGTGTCTGATGAATCGGTGTCATAACTCCTCTAATGAATCGATGGCACACTATGTTCGATGGACCGGTGTCATCAACAACTAACCGAAAAAATTATCATAATGATCAAAAATTTTATTCCGGACATAAGTAGAGTCCAAAGAATAACTCCATTCAGAAAACATATCTAGAACAAAAAATTGAAACCAATGGACTTTCATTTCAAAAATGTGTATGAAATTCTGAGTCGGGTACCCCTTTCACTCGATCACAAAAACTTATAAGTAAATTGATTTATCTTAATGAAAATAAAATACAAACCAAACATCAAAAACTTCTTTCATCGGTCGAAAACTATCAGCCAACTTGTTCCCAACAACAAGCTGGTCCATCTCACTTGATCGTTCGATAAGCTCGGAGTTTGTACACTAGATCATGGGGGGCCTTAAAATATCGTTCCCTAGCTGATATCCCTGGCATATGTCGCCCACTAAAGTCAACTGCCACAGTTTTCAAACCAAACCATACAATCTTTGCAATCTGTAACTCCAAACTACATCATATCCTTCAACCATCACCTCTTATATCAATTTGTCATGACCCCCTCCCTCCAAAGATACCTCAGTGACGGGAGAGAGAAAATGATCACTGAGTCCCGCATCTAGTAAACCTAGGGTTGATGACTAGAACCAAGGGTGTGAAAATATCATAAAATGGGAGGCATTACCCTCTACAATAATGTAGGATCAGAAAATAAGATGGATCATCCACAAACAACTTCATGAAAAAATATAAAAAAGAAACCAAAACCATATCACATGCATGTATAAATAAAATTGATACAGGTAAAAGTCTTCAATGTAAATACACAAAATCAGAGTTAAAGTAGAAACACAGTAGGTATCCAAGGTCTGAGTTAGTAATATCCAGCATTGTCCACGTAATCCTCCTGGAAACATAAAAAATAAATTTATATACGTTAGGGTGGTCATATAAGCATACTCAGTAGGAAAACCAAAATATCTCCTGCACATGTGCAAAAAACATATTAATGCACCCATGAGAAAGCAGAAGAACCAACGACATCTAAACAGGTCAATTATCCATCCAAACCTCACTAAAGCATGCCCACCAAATAACGCAAGCTAAGTATAGGAACATAATAAGAAGCATATCAATAAAGGGTACCCTGCACCACTTTCCCACTAATTTTCGCTTTCACACCCCTACCACCATACGTCCTAACACTCTCATATCTTTCGAATAACATATTCCACTGCCCCATATCACAATCACATCACATCACGCCCGAAAACACCTGGGTCACCGCCCCACAGCACATTCATATCACATCTCACCCAAAAAAAATGGTTCATCACATCACAACCATAACCAGAGTAGTAAGGTATCGTGAACATGAAGGACATCAACCTCGTGTCATCCTCTTATCATGCACGTCCCCCACCATAAGTCGCCCCACATCACAATCACATCACATCTTGCCCAAAAACACCTAGGTTATCACCTAGTGCACTGACAGACTTTCGACCATCATAGTTTGTGCATATCTACTCACCTGGAAGAGAGAGCAGTGAAGAGCGGATAGCTAGTCATCCATCATCATCATCAGGATGCAAGGAAAAACACCCCTCATGTGAATATACAAGTGTCAGAACATAGTGCTCACCACGAGTGAGGTGCGTATAAAAATCACAAAGAATATACAAGTATGTATATATAGCCACACACAAGCTCAACCTATGGGTTCACAACCAAATGTTAACCAACTCACAACAGCTTCACTTTTACTACCACCTCTAAATACATAACACCACACAAGCCAAATTTCACGTTTCCAACCAATCCCACTTTCTAGCTCATTCGTTTCATTATTATGCATCAATCACATTAAACCAAACAGCCCATCGTTTATTTATTCATTAGTCATTTTCATCTCATTAGTCAAACCAAACCTCACTCATTTCAATCATTATTAAATAATTACTTATTCCATCATTACCCGAGCATCTAGCACAACACAACCATACATCACAAGTAGCTCATCATTCTGAAACCACCACCACCTCGTCACCCCAAAAGCATGGTCAAACAACCACTACTTCACCACCCCCAAATGCACGGCCACACAACCACCACCTCACCATCCCAAAAGCATGGTCACGCAACCACCACTTTGCAGCCTCAAAAACACGATCGCACAACCACCACCTCGTCGCCCCAAAATCACGGACACATCTCACCCATCAGCCCCACATCTCATCATAAACACATATCACCACCCCACAAGCAAGGTCACACATCACAGCACATCAAAGATCGTTTTACAGATTTAAAAATGGGCTTTCATCACATTCCATTTTATTTTAGGGGCATTAACACACAAGCCATAATCTCAGGGCAATCATTTCATTAGCCAAATATAAGTGGTTATATAACACGCCAAGATTTTACGGTATGTATCCTCTTAAATAAATTCAATTCATTTGATAGCTTACATTTCCCCCAAAATTATTCCATATAGTATAAATCATATAAAATCACATAGAGAACACAAAACAAACTCTATAAATGAAGAATGAATGAAATAAGGGGCTTTTCTAGAAATTAAGAAATATGTATCAATAGAATAGTAACCTCACTTATGAAATTATAAATAAAATTTAGATCTTATAAATGAAAATATGATATAATGATATCATAGTATAAGTAAATAAATATTTTGAAAATGATAAATTAAGTGTTGGTATTTTTATAAAACATAATTGTTTATTTATAATTTTATAATTAATATAATGATTTAAAAGAAATTATATTTTCATAAAATAAAATCGTAAATTAATATTTTGTTGCCTTATAATTATATGATAATTTTATGAGGCCTTAATTTTTCAATGTGTTATAAAATCAGTTATAATTTAAAAATTGATATTTTTTGAGTAAATGATGATTTTAATTAAAAATTAAATTTATCATATTTAGAAAATTATTTTCATATAATGGAGGTCATTTTTGAATTCTACACATCGAAAAATGGTTGTGGTGAATTTTTTGAATTTTTCTAAAATAGTTGAATTTTTGGTGAATAGTAAAATACAGTAATTTACAGTATAAGCTAAAGACATGAATTATTGGGCCATACATGATGTATGGATGATATAAGTACCATTGGGTCTAACTAACATGCACTAATGACTGTATTTAGTCATAAGAATCATCACTATTTCTTGTCTTGAGTCAAAATAATAAAATAATCAAAAAAACACATCTCTCCTCCACTATAAAAATCAATTATCACCCGCCTCTTATCCTCACACCACCAAAGAATTGAAGTTTGTCAAATTTATGCTCAATAATCTTCTCAAGTATCTCCCTCACGTCCAGGAGCCTTTGGTATCAATAAAAGACCAAACCCAAGTCTCTTGAGGAGATTCTTAAGCAAAAGAATTCAAGAGGTAAAACTCTTAATCTTTCCTTTTCATTTTATTTTATTTTATTTTATTTTATTATTATTCTCTCACCTCCTCTATCCAAACATTCATGATAAATCTACTATCTTATATATATTAGAATGTGATTATTTTAATAGAATAATCCATCATCATTTCTCTTTCTCTCCCCTTTTTTTCTAAACATAAAAACATTGTCTGCGATGTCTTGATTTATCGCATTTAAGGACAGCGAGTTTTCAATTTTCATTATCACCTTCATGTCTGGTCATAAAACCATTTATATGGTTAAATCATATTATAATATATGAATTAAACCTTATTTAAAGTTCTGAAACTAGTATATATACATAATATTAATTAATAAAACAAAACTAGTTCGTAATGATCGAAAAAAACGTCAAAATAATCTAAATGATTATCAGTAACGTTTTATCTAATGATTCATCATCATACCATATAACCAAATGGAATATATAACTATTTAATATTCTGAAAGTTCATTAATAACATATAATTTCAATTTTGAACAACTATTTCCATTTTATGTGATCTTTCATATATGTATGCAAGTGAACCAACTATGAAACCCAAGGAAACAAACGCTCCTGAATGATAAAATTGTACCTTATAACTCATCAAAAAGGTCAGAAATGAACTTAATAAAATTATAATAAATCAATGTTGAATAGTTTATTAATTAAATTATTAATAAATCTAATTTCATTATCCAAGACATTAAGTACGGGTATAAAATGCTTACGGACATAAGGTAATGGTTTTCTCATCACACTTTTATTTCTGTGAGATTTCCCTTATTCGTCACTTATTTCTTATGTGAGGTGTATATATACTTCCATTTGATATATAATATCATGAATCTGTTTATCTTCATGGTATTCAATAATTCATTTTATAATTATTAATTTTTTGTTATACGATTTGAACAATTACAAAGTGGTAAGAGATTCTCCTCGAACATCCATTTTTCTTTCAGGTTACTCTTTCTCTCTATTTACCCCAATTTAATTCTTAATTATACTTATGTACTCCTAAATTCTGTTTGTATGTTCCAAAGATATTTACCTATCTCAATTATTTAGAAAGAAATGTAAACAGATGACGTTTTTGTTCCAAAATATTTTGCCAAGAGTTGAGGGGTTCTTTTAATATTCAGAAAAGCACATGAGAAAATAAACTTAATTATTTTCCATGTCATAAGCATAATCTCATCCTTTTATTGTGATTCAATCTATTTCCATTTCATCCATTCACCTATAAATGATTGTTCAAGAAGAATTTTTCACACCTGAAACACTTTTAATGAATCGTATGGTCCTTAAGTCATTCATTCGACCTTGAAATGCTTACAAAAACCAAAATGGTTATCACTGGTTATCCAATATGATAAGTCATACTTTAATCATAGCCAATAATATCTTTAATCCATTCCATAAGTATTTAATCATAAGACTCATCCAAAATATGTCTGTCCAAATTCAAATATCAAAAAAATAAGAAGGAAGGTCCCTTAACATAAGATTTCCCCAAATAATGTAGGTCTTATTGTAACATATCAAATATATGAATACGTTAATCTCTTTTAATCCTTTATGAAACATGCACGATTCCATGAGTAAAATCTTAGGTTATTGAATATATTTCTTAAAACATCAAATTGATATCCACTTTCATGGTCATAAATACTATCCCATAAACATCTATTTATTATTATCACAATCATCAAGCACATATTTAGGGTTATCTTTCCCATGTCATGTCCTTTTAAAAAGATCGGCCTACAACAAAATCACTTCACTTGATTACTAGTGTTATTCATCTCATGCTTCCAATTCCATAAAGAAGAAGTTTTGCAGTACAATCCTTATATATATCTCATGAAGCATATAAACATAGCATTATTGATAAAATACCCAAATAACATAATTCTTGAATTCAAACACAAGCATATTAATCATTCCTCTTCATCTGAGGTAGTATCATAAACTTGACCATGATCTCATTGCTTCTTCTGAGCTATATTCCCTTAACGCTCGCGACATTCATTTGTGTATTGTCACATCTCCTTACAATTGAAGCATTGGACAACTTCTTTCTTTCTTTTGCAATCACGAACCTGATGTTCTTTATCTCTACACTTGTAACAAACTCTCATTCCATTCAAGCAAGTATCATGGTGTCTTTGTCCACAATTATCACATGTAGGAAAATCTTTCTTTTCCTTTTTCTTTTTTTCCACATTTTTCTATATTTTCCACTTCTTATTATGCTTCCTTCTGAAGCCATAATACTTAGAAAACTCTTTCTCTTTCTTGTTCGAACATGATATTATCTCCTCATATGATGAGAATGTTTGATAGATTAGTTCCCTTCGAAAGACTGGCTTCAACCCATTGAAGAAATGATCATTCTTACTCTTTGTATTATGTGCATTGATGCGGTTCTCATTCCTTCTGTTAGGTGTCTTTTCTAAACAATGGAACACACTAGATTAGGTTATGAATAATAATGCATAATTTCAAACCAACACTTAACATAAATTGAAAATTTATGCATAACTAATCTCATAAACATAAACATGGTTTCTTTGGAGACATATTTACTTTTAAATCCTTCATAATGATTTGTAAAGAAAATGTGAATTATCCTAAACATATCTCTAGGAAGTGTCAAACCAGGTGTGCGGTAAGGCTCGTTGTGGTGTACCAGGTTACATCGAGTCAAACACGACATACCTTGTCGGAGTTATTACCACTAGATATATTTGTGTCAGAACCACGTCCACTTGTAGTATCTAGACAAGGGTGTATTTCTAGGAAGACCCACATAATCTCTACCTTACCAAAATTCTAGGATGTTCTTCAATGCTTATCCCTAAAATCTATCTTAGGGTTATGTTTCCTAAACTATGTTTTCTAAATCTAGTTTTCAATGTTTCAAGTAAACTTACTCTGATACCAATTGTAACAACCCCAACTCTGGGCTACTGGGGATGGGGTTGTTACAGTTGGTATCATAGCAAGTTTAGTAGAAACATTGGAAACTATATTTAAAAAAACATAGTTTAGGAAAAATAACCCCAAGATAGACTTTGAGGATAAGCATAGAATAATATCCTAGAATTTTGGTAAGGTAAAGATTATACAAGTCTTCCTAGAAATACATCCTTGTCTGGATACTATAAATGGACGTGATTCTGGCATACATAGATGTACCTAGGGGTAACAACTCTGACAAGGTGCCTAAGGCCTAACCCGGCGTAACCTGGTACATGACAACGGTCCTTACTGTGCACCTGATTAGACACTTCTAGGGGATGTGTTTAGAATAATTTACATTCTCATTACAAATCATTATGATGAATTTAAAAGTAAATATGTCTTCAAATAAACCATGTTTGTGATTATAAGATTAGTTATGCATAAATTTTCAGTTTATGTTAAGTGTTTTTCTAGTTCGAAATTATACATTATGATTCATGATTTTATGGGCTAATACAGTATATGTTATTATTTAGAAATGACGCCCAGAAGGATGTTTGGTTAAGAATAGATTAAATTTTCTAAATATATTCTCTTAGTAAAACCTTTATTGCTTAAATTTTATTTCCAATTGAGGAAAAACCTCAAAATGGAGGGAGAAAGATCACGAAAAACTCTTCTCTCTCTATCAGAAGATTTAATTTCAAGGATAATCCTAAAATCATGCTCGAGTGATTTCGAAACCTTTATCAACATCCAAACTACCTACAAGAAACTGTACGAGGCATCTAACACCTCTATTATTCAACGTTTATTCCGATGATCATGGTTTTTATTCGAACAAATCTTCTATTCTCAGATTTCCTACTATTTCAAACATGGAAGGTATTACCAAGGTTTTTTTTAATTCTTCACCTAAACTAAATCATACTAAGCTCTCATCAATCTCAAAGGAGCTAAAAAAGAGGGAAACCTCCAAACAACTTACATGTATCAAATTTTAAATTTTTATATTTTTTGAAGTATTAAAGATAATGTTGAAACCTTGACAACATAATAACATTATTTTATAAAGTTTAGGTTCACGCGGAAGTTCAAAAATTGTATATTGAAAATAAAACCTTTCTAAATACCTATCAATGTTCTCATGAACTGCACAAGTTGCATTTGAAAAGAGGATGCGGGAGATTTGGAGGATGCCATGAAGTGCCACTGGCATTCCAAGGCTCATGATTTTCACGAAAGACGCTGACATTGAAGACCTAGATGAAGGTATGAGTTGCTTTTCACTAAATTTTTTTGTGTTTAGTGATCTCAATAACGTTATTTTAGAAATTAAGAACTTCCATGTTTGATGCATGGAAATCAAGACATAGAGTGAAAAAATTTTAAGGGTAAGAAAAAAGTTTGTCAATGTACAATGCTTCAACTCTAAGGAGATGATACACTACGCAAATCAATGTCTCAAGTGTTAAAATAATATACAAAAAAAGAGGATTATGAATCATAGCCAAGTTTATGCCACTACCATGGACAAAGTGTAATTATTAATATGTCTATGCTTGGATCAAAAAATTATAAGAATCATGATATATATAAGAATTGTATTGCAGTACTTGTTCTTTAAGGAATTGGAAGCATGTGATGAATTGCACCGGTAATCAAGATAAGTGATTCTGTTGTATATTAATATTCTTGAAAACAAGACTTCGGAAAAATAACCTTAAATATGTGCTTTTATGTTGAGATAATATTAAATAGATTTTTATGGGATAGTATTGGTGACCCTAAATATGTGTTTTATGTTGAGATACTATTAAATAGATGTTTATGGGATAGTATTGGTGACCATGAAGGTGGTTAGTGGTCTAAAGGTTTATGTTATGCTGGAATTGTTAGATGTTTGGATTTTTGGAAAACCTTAAATTTTACTCTTGGAAGCATGCATGTTTTCATAATGGTTTAAAGGAGATTAGGTATTTATATATTTAGTATGTGAGAATAAAAGCTACATTATTTGGGGAATCTTATATTAAGTTGATTTTGGAAATTTAGTGACATAAATTTTTTGTCATTGAATGTGGACAAACATGATTTAGACGAGTCTTAAGATTAACTACTTATGGAATGGATCAAGTTAAACATTGAAAATTATTGTTCGTTGATAATATATGTGTAACGTCCCGGATCCGGGTGCCACGCAACGGGTGCCCCAAACCCAGTTTGCCACGTGACCTCAAGCGCATTTCCCCAAATGTTAGAGGCTGCCGACTAGAAGCGAGGGCCCAGGTCTGATAGTGGGGAAACTATGCCCGCATTTGTCAAAGTGTAGCGCAGCGGAATAAAAAATAAAACATACAACAAACAGCGGAAGCAGTAAACCATACACAACTGAAACAAACAATAGCAGTGGATATAACCAACAATATATAAATAATGATGCTACATGTCTCAAGTTCTAAGAAAAGAGCCAAAACATGTTATACATCAATACAGTACAACAAAGAGTAGAGTACAGCAAAACAAAGCAAAACAGCTGGTAGCGGCATCGCGAGCCTAGGCTCGGTCTCATGCCCTCCTAATCCACAGCAACAGTCAAGTACCTGTATAGGGACTCTTTCCAATATCTACACCAGTAGAAACGTAATCTGTTTGGTCCAAAAAGCGTGACCCAAACTGGGTGTGAGAAATATATCTCGGTAGGCACCCACCAAAGGCCCGTGCCCAACTGCGTGCTAACAAGCAACAATAGTGTGCAGTGGTAAAATGCAATAAAGTAAGCAGTACTACAAAGTAACTAACTTAAAAGTAAATTCCCATTTAATTATTCATTTAATCCATTTTATATAAGAAATCACCACAGTGAATTTCTATGTAAACAACTAGTGTCCTCAGACACGTAAACTCCTACCCTCAGGTAACGAGTATCCAACACAAGAATCTGCCCTCAGGCATAACAGAGTTTTCCCTCAGGCGTAGGTAGTGTCGCCCACAGGCACAGAGTCAGCTGCCCACAGGCACGGAAGAAGTTTCCCTCAGGCGGAAATAACTACTGCCCACAGGCTAAATAGTGCAGTGCCCACAGGCTAATCACAACAATGCCTTCAGGCTAAACAGGTAACCGGGTCATGCCCAACATGTCAAAATGCAGTAAACAAGCAATTCCTCTCAAGTAAATTCTATAACTACTACATTAAAGGCATACCCTAGGGTATCCTGGCCAAACGACTAAACAGAGAAACACACCCCCGGGGTGGTTCCGGATCCATGAAACGATCCCAACCTGTATTTTTTTTATCACAATTTAATCACCTATACAATTCTAGGCATTACATATAGCAACGACCTCAGCCACACGACACCCCAACATGGGTTCGTGGCACGAAAATGCAAAAAATGCACGACAGTTGGAAAAATTAACACAAAGCCACCTACCTTAAACACCAACGAATGTTATACCCGAACACCGACTCCAGAAACGCCCAACGGCGTAGATCTGATGAAGAACAAAACTCATTCAAATGTAAATAACTCCTGTTAAGAGAATAATTGGTAAGAACCAACAAAGGAGGTGGAAGCCCTTACCCTTGCGGTTCCAACGGGATCGTCTGAGGCGGAAACCGATTCCAGACGAACACCCAGTGGATCTTCAAAGGTCTGGCCTCCTCCTTTGGCTCCAAATCGTCTCAAGTGTCTCCTCTTCCAAAAGAGGAGGCTACTACCTGCATTAAGCCGAAAAAACAAAGTACACGGTGTGTAATTCCAAGTACACGGCATGTACTCCTTTCATTTAACGGTTGACCTGGCGGCTTTCCACCAGCGCGTCACTATTCACCTACCGACAAGAGTACACGACATGTACTCCTGAGTACACGACGTGTACTGCCGCCCAGCTGGTGGCTGCTCCACCTCCTTACATTTTGACCTTCCGACTGACTACACGGCGTGTAAAGGACCACTACACGGCGTGTAGTCGGTTCCTACACCCTTTGTCGCCGGCAAGGCTACACGCCCTGTGTACTCATCCCAACACGGCTAGAAGTACACGGCGTGTGGAAAAAGTACACGGTGTGTAGTTCCAAAATTTGGGATTTTTCCTCATTTTCCATATTTTATTAAAAACACTTAATGAAAAGAGAAAAGTGGATGCTCATACCTCAAAGAGAATAACTGGGTTCTTACAAACATCCCCCCTTATAGCAGTTCATCCCCGAATTTCCCTCCCAAGGGTGGAGAAGATATAGCCGTGAACAACTCCGGCCACTGAGCATGTATGTCGGTCTCCCGCTTCGAGGTTTCGTCCTGCACTCGGCCATGCTGCCATAGCACCCGTAGGAGAGGAATTGACCAGCCTCAGAGAACCTTGGTGCTCCTGTAAATGATACGAATCAGATGCTCCTCAAAGGACACATCTTCCTCCAACTCAACCTCCTCTGGCTGAAAGGTGTGAGATGGGTCTGAATGATAGTGACACAACTGAGATACGTGGAAGACGTCGTGCATGGCTCGGTACCGCTGCGGTAACTGCAACCGATAAGCAACCAGCCCGACTCTCTCAAGAATCTCAAATGGTCTCACATACCGCGGTGAAAATTTACCATGTCTCCTAATCCGCTTGAATCCCAGCCTCGGCGAAACACGCAAGAAAACCCGATCCCCGACCACAAACTCCAAAGGTCGCCTGCGGCGATCAGCATAAGACTTCTGATGAGACTGCACGGTAGCCATCTGCTTCTGAATCAACTGGACCTGCTCAGACGTCTCCTGCACGAGACGTGGTCCCAGCAAAGCTACCTCACCTGCCTCTAACCAGCACATAGGTGATCGGCACGGCCCACCGTATAATGCCTCATATGGTGTCATCTCAATAGTCGCCTGAAAGCTATTGTTATAAGAAAACTCGACTAAGGGTATATGCTTCTCCAAAGAGCCCCCAAAGTCTAGGACGTATGCACACAGCATGTCCTCTATCACATGTATCGTACGCGCTGACTGACCATCTGTCTGAGGGTGGTATGTTGTGCTCAGAAGCACCTATGTACCCAGTGCCCTCTGAAAACTCTGCCAGAAACGAGACGTAAAGAGGGCGTCCCTATCAGAAATGATAGAACGAGGAACCCCATGAAGATGTACGATCTCTCAGATATACAGTCGTCTGAGCTCGTCCACACCGAAGGTCTCCTTGATCAGCAAGAAGTGAGCTACCTTCGTGAGTCTATCCACAAAAACTCACACGGCATCGTTTCCATGAGGTGACCTCAGCAACCCAGTCACGAAATCCATCGTGACATCATCCCATTTCCACTCCGGAATGGGTAACTACTGTAACAGCCCAGCTGGTCTCTGATGCTCTGCCTTCACCTGCTAACAGGTGGAACACCTCGTAACAAAACCAGCTACATCTCTCTTCATACCCGGCCACCATTATTGACGTCTCAAGTCATGGTACATCTTGGTAACACCGGTATGAACTGCCCAAGCTGAAGCATGAAACTCCCGCATCAGCTCTTCGCGTATATCCCCTGGAACCCATAACCGTCCATAGAAACACAAAATTTCATCATCGTCTATCGTCCAACCAGGAGGAGGGTCCTCACTTGTCACTGACTCCCATAGAACTAGGCCTTCTGAATCAGATAGCTGCCTCATCCTCACTTTATCCAGGAGGTTAGAAGTCACAGATAAAGAAGAAAGATAAGTCTGCCCCTGACTGTCGTGCACCTCCAGATGCATCTTAGAGAACAAGGTCATGAGCTCCCACTCACCACTGGCTTCCTGCACTGCCTGTATCTGATTCTTCCTTCTCAGTGCATCAGCTACTACATTACCTTTACCAAGTGTATAGGCAAGCTCAAAATCGAAGGACTGTAGGTACTCGACCCACCTTCGTTGCCTCAGATTCAGGTCACACTGTGTAAATATGTACTTGAGGCTTTTGTGGTTGGTGAAAACCACAAAATGCTCCCCTAATAGATAATGTATCCAATAGATCAACGCATGAACAACTGCTGCCAACTCGAGATCATGCGTCGGGTAATTCCTCTCATGTGGCCTCAACTGCTGATACCCATACGCAACAACTCGATCGCCCTACTTCAACACTACTCCCAGCCCAATACCTGATGCGTCATAGTAAACTGTATAGTTCTTCCCCTACTCTGGGAGTATCAAGATCGGTGCTGATGTCAACCTTCCCTTCAGGTCCTGAAAAGCTGCCTCGCAATCTTCCAACCAAACGAACTTTACAGCCTTCTTTGTCAATCCCATCAACAGCGCTGCCAAGCGGGAGAAGTCCTGTATAAAACGCCTGTAGTAACCAGCCAGCCCTAAGAAAATTTGTATCTCAAACACGTTCTTAGGATGCTCCTAGGAAACTACTGCACTCACCTTCTCTGGGTCTACTGAAACTCCTGCCTCTGAGATGATATGACCCAGGAAGTGAATCTAGTCCATCCAAAAGTGGCACTTCGAGAGCTTAGCATATAGCCGATGCTCTCTCAGTGTACTCAGTGTGATCTCAAGATGGGTGGAATGGCCGTGTCGAGTGCGAGAGTACACCAAGATGTCGTCCACGAATACTACCACAAAAGAATCAAGATACGGATGGAACACACGATTCATCAGAGCCATGAAAACTGCTGGCGCGTTCATGAGTCCGAACGGCATAACTGTATACTCATATAGACCACACATACTCCTAAAAGCTGTGAGAGGTATATCAGATGGTCTAACACGCAGCTGATGATATCCTGATCTCAAGTCAATCTTCGAGAACACTTGTGCTCCACGAAGCTGATCAAAAAGATCATCAATCCTCAGTAAGGGATATCAGTTCTTAACCGTCAACTGGTTCAGCTTCCAATAATCCATGCAAAGTCTGAGGGTATCATCCGCCTTCTCTGAAAAAAGGACCGGCGAACCCCAAGGAGAAGTACTGGGTCGGATAAATCCCTTTTCCTGTAACTCCTCTAACTGCCTCTTGAGCTCCTGCAACTCAGGTGTAGTTATCCTATAAGGAGGAATGGACACCGGTGCTGGTCATGGCACAAGCTCATTGGAGAAATCCACCTCTCTCTCCGGAGGTAGACCCGAAAAGTCATCTGGGAAGACATTCCCGAAACGGTCAACAACTGGAGGGAAATCTGTCTGACAAGTCCCCTGGTCATCCAGATATAAGTTCGCAATCTGGGCTGTGACTCCACCTCGCCCACGATGCTTTGGTCCAGCTCGACTCACCTGAACATCCCATTCGCCCTTGTATAGAAACTCTCCGCCCTCTAGTGATGTGAAATGCACCCTGGGACGATAGCAGTCTACAAAGGATCGAAAGGGAACCAACCAGTCCATCCTAAGAATGATGTCATAGCTCGTCATCTCTAAGACATAGAGGTCCCTGACACCCACCAACCTCAATGGGGCACTCCTTACACCGATGCACACCTGCCGTCCTAGTCCCCAACAGCGTGTCTAGCGTCATGATATCCGAAGAAGTGGAAACACAGAGCCCAAGGCTCTCCACAACGGGTACAGATATGAAACTATACGTAGCACCCGTATCAAAAAGTATTGAAGATAAGATAGAAGGTACTAGAATAGTACCTATGACTGTAGAAGGTCTGGGATCCTGCTCCTGCTGGGTCTGTTGCACTGCATATGTCTGCCCAGTGTCGCGGCCCTACGACACAGCCTGGCTACCCTGAGCTGTCCTGCCCTGCTGCCTCTGAGATCCTGGCGTCTGGCTAGCACGGCCATGACCACCATCTCTGCATGCACGCCCTGTCGTGTTCCAGTTCCCTAACTGGTAAGAAGCCACAGGTCCTACTCCCACACGCGGAGTCTACACAGAACCCCTCTCACTAGCCACTGGTGGAAACGCCCTAAAAAAGTGTTGCAGATGACTCATCTTGTCGCAAGCTCGGCACTCCACTAGGTCTCGTGGACACTGCGGCCTCTTGTGCCCCTCTCTACCACACTGGTAGCACATAACCTGGCCACCTGAAGCATTCTTCTGACTGGTACTACTGCCCTGAGAGAAGTTTATGTGTCTCGTCCTCTTGCCAACAGAAATAGTACCAGTAACCGGTGTTGAACCACCCTGGCCCACACCACTCGATTCCCACAGGTTCCTATCTGTAATCAATGCATGGTTCACAATCGCATGTACAATAGGAAACCTGAAAACATTCACCAATGCTCAGATGTCATACAAAAGACCATCCTCAAAACGTATGGCTCTCAACGTCTCATCACCCACCAGCACGAGTGCAAAACGCTGAAACTCCGTAAAACGAGCAGAATAGTTCATCACCGACAGAGCGCCTTGCTGCAGATTCATGAACTCTCAAGCTCTATCTGCCCTCAGCATCTCGGGAAAGAAGAAGTCATAGAAGACTGCCTGAAAATCTTCTCACACCATGTCCCTGTGATGCTCTGTCTGGGTGGTAACATCACACCACCTCTTGGCCGAATCACACAGCATGTAAGTCGCGAGCTTGACCCTCCGCCCTGGAGGTGTCTCTAGATGCTCGAAAATAGTTTGCATCGACCCCAGCCAAGAATCCGCAGCCTGTGGTCCACCATCCCTTGAAAACGTAGGCGGATCGGTTCTCCCTGAAAGGTATGCATGAACCGCAATAATCCTTCACGGAACTTCACCTCAACGCCTATGTCCGGTATAGCAGTTAGTGCTGCATCTGGCCCTGATGGAGGATCAACTGGTAGCCCATGGCCCACCATTTCTGGAGTATAATCGTCGTCACTCTCTTGGAGAAAAAGTTGTGGTCATCTAGGCAGTATGACACTACATGGTCAAAATCCCACCTCAGATTCAAGATTATTAAGATTGAGAAGCGAAGGAACCACAAAGGAAACAAGAGGAAGAAGGCATGAAAAAATTGGCAAAGCAAGACTACACAGAGTGTACACAGACTACACGGCGTGTACTTGACTTCCCTTCCACTGCCCGAGTCCCTACACATGGCTAAGCCACACGGATTCTGCTGAAAAAAAACTACATGGTGTGTATAATATCTACACGGCGTGTACGGTGTTATTTTCCAACTGCCTATGTCGTCTGTGACATGGCCGACTACTCGGCTTACAACTACACGACGTGTTACACCCGTACACGGCGTGTACAGCGCCCCGTTTTCCAGCCACACGGCTAAAACCACATAGTCTGTCCTCGGAGAAGACCACATGACATGTCCCATAGGTACACGGCGTGTTCAAGGAGAGGTGACACCGGCCCGTATTTGTTAGTTACACGGCCGAGTCCCTAGGTCACACTACACGCCGTGTTCATCATTGACACGGCGTGTTCTGTAATGGAGTTCATCGAACCTTGTTGTTAGTTACATGGTCGGACTCCGGGTCACACTACACGGCGTGTACAAAAGCTACACGACGTGTTTTTTCCAAGCCTTTCCCTACCCCATGTCGCCTCCCACACAGTTTGTGACACGGGATGAGACTACACGGCGTGTACTCAGGGTACACGGTGTGTACTCAAAAATTTTATTTTTCTTCCCGAACAGAAGAACATACACGGCGTGTATTAAAATACTACACGGAATGTATACTGGGCTTCCAGACAGTATGCCTCAGAAACTTCCCTGGAACCCAGAAAATACCGGAAAACAACACCTAAGTGTCGAATTCCGACCCGTGTGAGCCCATACTCCCCACGAATCAAAGTTTGACATGTCATATGTGTTATAACCAATAAACAGTCAATGATCCACCAAATTCTGGTCAATGGGGGCTCACACTCCCCAAAAACCAAAGTTTGGCATCCATTCTACAAACAAGCTCATACAAAGAATACCCTATCACGGAGCAGGTATGTATCAAGCGGCTATCACAACAGCAATCTTTAGTAGCACAACAACTATCACAACAACATGCAAATTATAATGCACCTACATGGCATGGAAACTATGCAGTGGCATGTGATATCTAGAATGTGCCTATATGATACATGAGATGGCATACCCTCATCTCATCGGGTTGCAACTAAAGAGAACACATAGATAAATTATAACAGCACAATCTCAAGTACGTCACCCAATGGTGAAAATATGTCAACTGTTAAATTTGCAAAACCGAAATAATTGCAAAAATACGAGGTATACTGGCTTTTCCCTGTACATGGGTTAGCTATGCCTGGCCGCAGCTTATTACCAACTACTGTTCCGTCTTATCTCTAACTACAGCTCCAAATAGTAAGTCAAAGAAAAGAACCCCTCTGATACCACTTTGTAACGTCCCGGATTCGGGTGCCACGCAACGGGTGCCCCGAACCCGGTTCGCCACGTGACCTCAAGCATATTTCCCCAAATTCCAGAGACTTCCAACTAGCAGCGAGGGCCCATTTCTGATAGTGGGAAAACTATGCCCTCATTTTTCAAAGTGTAGCGTAGCGGAATACAAAATAAAACATACAACAAACAGTGGAAGCAGTAAACCATACAGAACTGAAAGAAACAACAGCAGTGGATATAACCAACAGTATATAAATAATGATGCTACATGTCTCAAGTTCTAAGAAAACAACCAAAACATGTTATACATCAATACAGTACAACAAAGAGCAGAGTACCGCAAAACAAAGCAAAACAGCTGGCAGTGGCATCGCGAGCCTAGGCTCGGTCCCATGCCCTCCTACTCCACAGCAACAGTCAAGTACCTGTATAGGGACTCTTTCCCCTATCTACACCTGCAGAAACGTAATCTGTTTGGACCGAAAAACATGACCCAAATAGGGTGTGAGAAATATATCTCAGTAGGCACCCACCAAAGGCATGTGCCCAACTGCGTGCTAACATGCAACAATAGTGTTCAGTGGTAAAATGCAATAAAGTAAACAGAACTACAAAGTAACTAACTTAACAGTTTAATTTTCATTTAATTATTCATTTAATCCATTTTATATAAGAAATCACCACAGTGCATTTCTAAGTAATCAACTAGTGTCCTCAGACATGTAAACTTTTACCCTCAGGTAACGAGTATCCAACACAAGAATCTGCCCTCAGGCATAATAGAGTTTGCCCTCAGGCATAGGTAGTGTCACCCACAAGCACAGAGTCAGCTGCCCACAGGCACGGAAGAAGTTTCCCTCAGTCCGAAATAACTACTGCCCATAGGCTAAATAGTGCAGTGCCCACAGGCTAATCACAACAACGCCCTCAGGCTAAACAGGTAACTGAGTCATGCCCAACATGTCAAAATGAAGTAAACAAGAAATTCCTGTCATGGAAATTCTACAACTACTACATTAAAGGCATACCCTCGGGTATCCTAGCCAAATGGCTAAACAGAGAAACACACCCCGGGGTGGTTCCGGATCCAAGCAACGATCCCAACCAGCATTTTTTTGTCACAATTTAATCACCTATGAAATTATAGGAATTAAATATAGCAACGGCCTCTGCCACACGACACCCCAACATGGGTTCGTGGCACGAAAATGCACAAAACGCACGACAGTTGGAAAAATTAACACAAAGCCACCTACCTTATACACCAACGAACGTTATACCCGAACGCCGACTCTAGAAACGCACAAGAACGGCGTAGATCTGACAAAGAACAAAACTCATTCAAACGTAAATAACTCCTGTTAGGAGAAGAATTGGTAAGAACCAACCAAGGAGGTGGAATCCCTTACCCGTGCGGTTCCAATGGGATCGTCCGAGGTGGAAACCAATTCCAGACGAACACCCGATAGATCTTCAAAGGTCTAGCCTCCTCCTTTGGCTCCAAATCGGCTCAAGTGTCTCCTCTACCAAAAGAGGAGGCTACTGCATGTTTTAAGCCGAAAAAACAAAGTACACGACGTGTACTTCCAAGTACACGGTGTGTACTCCATTCATTTAACTGTTCACCTGGCGGATTTCCACCAGCGCGACACTATTCACTTGCCGACAAGAGTACACGACATGTACTCCTGATTACACGGAATGTACTCCTGAGTACACGGCGTGTACTGCCGCCCAGCTGGCGGCTGCTCCACCGCCTTACGTTTTGACCTTCCGACTGACTACACGGCGTGTAAAGAACCACTACACGGCGTGTAGTCGGTTCCTACACCCTTTGTTGCCGGCAAGGCTACATGCTCTGTGTACTCATCCCAACATTGCCAGAATTACACGGCGTGTGGAAAAAGTACACGGCGTGCAGTTCCAAAATTTGGGATTTTCCCTCATTTTCCATATTTTATTAAAAAAACATAAAGAAAAGAGAAAAGAGGAAGCCCGTACCTCAAAGAGAAGAACCGGGTTCTTACACTATGTTAACCATTTTGGTTTCGGTAAACAATTAAAGGCTAGACAAATGACTTATGGATCTTATGATTCATAAAAGTGCTTTAGGAATAAAAATTTGTCTTGAATATCCATCTCTCGCCTACTCTATCCAAACATTATAACTCCAATATCTTAAATATACTTGAATGTTATTATGTTAATGAAATAATTCATCATTATTTCTCTTTCTCTCCTCTTTTGTTCTGAAAATAAGAAAATCATCTGTGATGTGTTAATTTATCGCATTTAAGCACAACAAGTTTTCAATTTCCATTGTCACCTTCAAGTCTAGTCATAAAATCATTTTTAGGGTTAAACCATATTATAATATATGTATTAAAACTTATTTAAAGTTCTGGAATAGTATATATACATAATATTAATTAATAAAACTAAAATAATTCATAATGATCGAAAAAATGTCAAAATAATCTAAATGATTATTACTAGCGTTTTATCTAATGATTCATCTTCATATCATATAACCGAATGAAATATATAACCATTTAATATTATGAAAGTTTATTAATAACATATAATTACAATTCTAGACAACTATTCTCATTTTATATGGTTTTTCATACATATATACATGTAAACCGATCATGAAAACCAAGAAAATGAACGTTTATTAATGATAAAATTGTATCGTATAACTTATCAAAAATGTCATAAATGAACTCAATAAAATTATAAAAAATCAAATACATGTAGAACCGATTATGAATTGATTAATTAATGGATTTAATCTGATTATCCAGGACAGTAAGATCAAGTGCAGAACACATTTGTACATAAGGTAAGGGACTTCATATCAAATTTTATTTCATTAAGACTAACATTGTATTGTGAACATAATCATTTTTATGTGGTTTATCTACTACCCCTTTGTGATCATTTTTCATTTGACATTATATTCATCTTAAATATCAATATTATCTTGTATCATGGATATGATTATTGTCTAAACCGTATACCATTTTTACATACAGTGTTTACTTTGAATGGTGAAATATTGATAAATAATCGTTCATGAAATGAATCTATGTATGAAGAATGCTTTGGACTTGCAGTGGTGGGTGGGACCGGTTATAGTTCATTGATGCATCGACAGGTCTCATAAGACAAAATAGTATGCGACATACCCTTTGTGTTTGTTTCCAAGCAGAATCAAAAGGGTTTTTACCCACAAACTTAAATTGTCTTGACGATATAATGGTTCATGTGTAGGATGCATGAAGTTTAATAAATAAGCATTCTCTTCATTCAATGTTTCATTATTACATTCCAAAAAAAATCACTATGATAAAATCTATGGATGTATTTTCATTCTCAATTTATTGATGACATGAGTTTTTCAGTTATTTACCTTGTCATTATGCCTTATTGGCTTTGTTTTACATATTATTGATTCATGTAACACTTACTATGAGTTTGAGCTCACGCCTTTATATTTTCTTTCCCCAAGCTCTGAAGATGAAACCTTTGAATAAGTGTAGATGATGCAGTTTATTTATCATTATTATAAATAAATTATTATTATTATTTAAATAAATATTTATGTAATTATAAATAAATAATTTTTTTTAATAATTATAAAATTATAATAAATTTATTTAAATAATATGTTAAAAAAAATCTTTATCAGCGCTAAAACATTAGCACTGATCAAGGTATTTTTTATCAGCGTGTTTTTAGTGCTGATAAATATCCCTTTTATCAGTGCTTATCAATTTAATGATGATAAAAAAGATCTTTATCACCAATTTTCTGAAAGAAATGTTAAAAGTGTTCCTGATCTATTTAAAATAACCCTAACCGGTACTCAGTCAATCGCGATTATCAAGCTCGTGCGAAACTCCTATGTTGCTGATGCAACTCCTCTACGTTCCCTCAGACGAATCAAGAATATAATCTAATGTATGTTATTTTCTAGTTTTTTTCTACCATTGTTTGATCTTTTGGGTTTTGTTTTTTGCATTTTTGCACTGTTCTTAACCTTGGCGAACCCTACATCTCATCTTCTCACCACTATTGACGTGAATCCTCTAGGTTCATGCAAGGATCATAAAGACATACCATGATATTATTCACTGGTTTTTGTGTCCTGTAACGAAGAAATGAATCTTAGTATTCCTCGCTTAATTTTTTACCTATAATCTGGTGAAGGAAAAATACAAAAAACCAGTAAGTACACTTTCAATACTTTCTTTTCCTATTAGGAAATGGGATGAAATCAATTAATTGTATGCCAAAGAGATAATAATGCTTCCAGGTGTCTCATCTAGTGTTATATCTGAGAGGGATATGATTTTTTTATCTTCTTTATATCAAGGACATTAATTTTCAATGAGGTTATGGGTGAAATTTTATACTTTCAATGGTTGAATATATTCCCTCAATAATATGGTTGAATCTTATTGAGTATGAAATGCTTGAGCCTGTGGAGATTTTAAATGCCTCATCTGATCTAACCATGCAATCTCCTTTAATGCTACTATCTTAGTCACATTTTGGGTGTATTTTATGTTGAATGGGAGTTAAAAGAGGGGTTATAGTATTTGATAGGAGATTGGTGAAGAGATAGCGGTACCCTTGTGTGGTAGACACTGAGTACCTGATGGAATGAAACCAGGAACATGTTGATAGGCAAGTGTAAGTAGGGCCACTGTAAACACAACCAATAAATCAGTGGCATGTTATTATGTATATGGTGGTACTTTTAAGATTTGATTAGTGTTGGAGGTTGTTGATCTTTTTAATCATAGTAAACTTGTATACTAATTAAACTATGGTCCACTACAATGTCGTTGGGTTAAGCATGACTACTAGTTTCTCATTCCAGTGGTTTAGCGTGAATTATATCTTTTTTTGGTCTTGTTTGATGTGAGTAAGCTTTTAAAATGAAAACGATTTTGAAAATTAAAATAATTTCTTTCAAACGGTTTTGGATTTGAAAAAAACGGGTTTTAAGGAAAATGTTTTGGATTGAAAATGTGGTAAATTATTGAGGTTGGTGATAAAGTGTAAGTGTGACCCTCGGTATTCCTTATGAGTGTTTTCATATGTGTGGGTATATGAGGAAAGTGTGTGTTGGCACATGTGGATGAAAATGGATGGACACATATGTGATGGTTCATAGAGTGCCTTGTGAGAATTTGAAATCAAATGTTTCGCTTGGTTTTCCGAAATGGTTTTTGAAAATGGGAAAATGATTTCCGGAATTGGCTTTTCTTTTAAAAATGTGGGTTATTATGTTGTTAAAAGTGGCCTTAGAAGAATGAGGTTTGAAATTGAAAATGAAATAGTGGTTTTCGAAGACAGAATTCTGGTTTTGTTATGAAATTTGGCTTCTGAGTCAGTTGTTTTGGCCCAAGATATTCCTTTCGATTGTGTTTCAGATTCATTCTGAACCTGATTTTATGTTTTTTTGTGTTATTCATAATATGTCGCCCAGAAAGGTCCCTGAAGTTTCTAGTGGGTCTCGCCCTGTTTATGGTTCTCCTCAGTTGTTTCCCATCATCTGTGGTAATCGAGGTTCATTAGAGGCAGTGAAGTGGCTTGACAAAGTTGAGCATGTCTTTAGAGTGTTTGGAACTCCCAAACTTATTGGAGTTCGTGTTGTTCTGGGTCTACTTGGGAGTCCAGCTTTGGAAGAATAGGAGTTATTTTCCAATCCAACGATGTAAGTTGAGATGACGTGGGAAGTTTTTAAGTCCCTCTTTGCCCGATGGATTATACCCGAGGAGGTGAAGATGAAGAAAAAGAAAGAGCTCATGAGTGTCCAACAAGGTCAGCGGACGATGAAGGCTTATGTTGAACACTTCAAAGAGATCATTTCCTTTTCTCCGGAAGTGATGTCACAGGATCTGTTAAAAACTTCTCTTTTCATTGGGGGTATTTATTCAGAGATCATGGAGCAAGCCCTCTTCTCCAAGGCGGACCAGAACCGGGCAGAGATTAGTGAGTTCCAGTCCAGACAGGCCAAGGTTTTCCTACGGCTTTGAGCAGCAGTCTCAGTACCTATCTTGTTTATAGGTTGGACATTGTAGTTTACAAACTCTCTTTTGGTGGGCTTGTATTTCGGCTCATTTTACTTTACTGCATTTTACTTTCCATTGTACTCTGTTGGTTGGGTTTAGCAGCATGCATGCATTGTGTTCCTTAGTGGTTTTTACATTTTCGCATTTGTGGGCTTGGAGATGTGTGTGTGTACAGGTACTTAAGCAATGTCTCACATGTTAGTGACATGCATACTCGGTGTTAGTCACCAGCCTCTGGCCTATTGGATGCGGGCTTGGAGAGTCGCGCCACGGGCCCCACTTGGATGGGTCGTGATAGAGTGGTATCAGAGGTGGTTTGTTCTACCTTAGGACCGAGAGTCTGTGAGATTAGTTTGGGTCAACAGTGTTAAGTATTTCGAGTTCGTCTTTTAGGCCAATGACTCCAGTATTGGGGCGGGCGGCCGACGTATCCATACACCAGGAATCTGCTAACCTATTTTTCGACTCCGTACATGAGAACACTAGTTGCAAGGGAAAAAATGGTACATGCATCATATAGGAATGGGTTGTGGTTTTCATGTCCTTGAGTCAACTCTCCAGATATACTCGTTGACCGTGGTACATCTTTTTGCCTTACAGAATTTCTCTGCAACACATACCAGTTAGGATTCCACAAATCGTTCACAAAGATGACCCCCTCAGTGATGAGGCTTCGATACAAGGGTCAGTTCCCCAGACATTACCTCCAGGTGGTGCACCAGTTATATCACCATCAGTAGAGTAGCATGTGATACCTTCAGTACCAACAGACGAGGAGCGCAGGATGAGCGTGCTACAAGAGTTTCAGAGACAAATACCCCTCAGGTTCCAAGGCGAGCCCGACCCTCAGGCGGCTGAGGACTGTCTTGAGGTGGTGACCAGAGTTTTCCGTCTAGTGAGGACACCAGCGGGCCAGATGGTGATCCTAACGGCGAGTCTTCTTCAGGGTCTAGCAGGGCGATGGTGAAGTTTGACCACGCAAACTTATGACAAGGCGACTCTTTCAAGGATGGAGTTCGAGCGTCTCATTAGATAAGAGTTCTCTCTGATTGCGTTGAGAGCAGTGCGTATACATGAGCTTCTTCAGCTCCAGTAGGGTAGCTTGATGGTTGCTGACTATTCATCAAGGTTCATCAATCTCTCCAAGTACTCAATGGATATGGTCAGGGATCAGTACTTCAAAA
Organism: Viscum album; assembly: GCA_963277665.1. Lineage (NCBI taxonomy): Eukaryota > Viridiplantae > Streptophyta > Magnoliopsida > Santalales > Viscaceae > Viscum > Viscum album. Next base: position 72,017,449 of record OY728161.1, read on the forward strand.
CTAGGACCTTCGAGCGAGGTCTACGTTGGGACATCCGAGCCAGAATCATACCTCTTTGCATACCAAATCATGATGAAGTGCGTGAGCGAGCTTTGGTAGTCGAGAGCTTCCTAGCTGAGTAGAGACAGCCAACGATAGTCAGCAGCAAACAGACAGGTGCAGAGACATCGATAGTGGGGAGTCGACGTCAGACACAGGGATCGGGACGTGGGAGACAGCACAGGAGGTCCCAGGACAAGGGGTCTGCAGTCCATGGCTCTCAGGCTGGATCCAGTCAGCCTAGGGAGAGGCGATGCTACACATGTGGCGATAGAGGACATCTCACTAGAGATTGTCCAACCCGTCGAGCTGCTGATAGGGAAGCGGTAGATGGACCACCGAGGTAGAGGAAACGAGTGGAGCAGGCAGATTTTTCAGGCGGCAGATGTGGCAAAGGAGCAGGGAGAGATATAGGAGGTGGCAGGTGTTTTGACATACTACCACCACCACCCCCAGGAGGTCCACTCTAGGCTCGGGGAATTGGAGGACAGGGGTGGGGGCAGCTACATGCAATCAAGACGTACGACCCAATGTCTTCAGATATGTTCTAAGGTACGATCTGTGTATTTTCTACCTTAGTTTTTGTACTTATAGACACAAGTGTCGGTCATTCTCTCCTCGCCACGTATCTTGTTCGAAACCTTGAGATTCTTGTAGAACCATTGAGTCGACCCTTATGTTTAGAGACTTATACGGGAGGAGACTCAATGATCACACACCTTTTCCGACAGTGTTATCTTACCCTTGGAGAAAAGAGTTTCGGTTGGAACCTCTTGGTGGCAATGTCGAGGCCTTACAACGTCATTCTCGGTATGGATTGGCTATCTTCGATTCATGCCCAGATTGACTGTTTCAGGCGAAGGGTGCGGTGTGTCCGTAGCGATGGTGTAACACCCCAAGATCTCATAGTACGATATCTCATTAATGTAATTTAATAGCTTGTGTTACACGCAACACTGAGTTCAAGCGCACCACAACATTTCCAAACTAGCCGTTCAAAAAGCGGTTATAAATAGTATTAACTATATTTTTAATCTTATATACTCTATATAATTTTAACATCCATATTATGTGTTTCTTAGACATAATATAAGAGAAAATTCATTTTTTTCAGATAAAAGGGGTATTTTTAAAAAAATCAAATTTTACCACCTTTTAATGGCGAAACTTTTTTCTAAAATCCAACATTTGAAACTTATATATTCAATTTGACAAAATAAAATTTTTCTTTAGAATCGAGACATAAACATTTAGTTTTGATAAATTTTGGGTGTCTTTCTGATAACATTCATATTTGGGTGAATACTGAAAATTACTAAATTTTAACTGAAAACAACTTTTTTAATCAAAATAATTTATAGTGTTCAATTATAATTTTGAATGGTTTGAAAGTATAATTATATTATATTTTTATCATTTAATACAATGTTGGTCATTATAAGTATTTTCACATTTAAATTTAAAATAAACACATGTCAATCTTTTGATAGTTTTTAATTTTTTAAAAACCCGTTTTTTTGTTTTAACAACGGGAATTAATTTTAAATTAATAAATGCAACTTCTATGTTTTGAATTTCGTAAAATAACCTTCATTTTTTAATTCGGAATATCAAAATCATCTTAGGGTAAATTTTTGGTATTTTTCTAAAAACATTCAATTTTTTATGAATAGTGAAAAACACCAAGTTAATGTTTTAAACTGACTTTTTATTTAAATAATCATTTATTTATTTAAATTTATTTTAGGTCAAAATAGATACATATACCTATATAAGTTCAATTTAGTTTATTGGTGTCATTTTATAATCAGTTTAGATATATAAAATATTTATTGAACTTTTTACCGTTTTTTACCCACCTACTAGGACCATTTGCAAATTTGCATAAAACTTAATTTTACCGCTTCTGTGAATTGAATTTCAAAAATCCGAGAGACACGGTTCATATCAGTAAGTAAAATGTGGTTCAATAATATAAAAATAATTTATAGTGAATAGTAACTTTTGACTTTTATTTACCACGGTTAAAGGTAATTAGGGTAATTAATGGTAAAAATGATATTATTATTACTCTAACACATGTCCTAATTCTATTTGATAAGTGTAATTCGACCAAGAACAACCTTAGGAATAAAATATGATCCTTTAGGTCCACTTGGATTAGATTGGGACATTTATTATTATTTAATTCAAAGAAGAGTTAAAAGTGTTAAATTCAATGTTTAATAAATAAACCATTTATAATATAGGGTTATACATAAGATAAATTCGACTATAAATATTCACTAGAAAGATAAAAAGATTTCCTACATAATGGTATTATATTTATAATTTTTAGAACTTAAATAATTTAATTTATTTATGACACAATGATGATTCAGTAATTACCTTATTAATGAAAGATTAAAATAATTGATATCATAAATATCCAAATAAATGTAATTTGAGACTTTTGATGAATTTCACTATTTTTATAGGTTAATATGACATGTTAGGGTTGATTAGATAAAAAAAATTCTAAGTGATATGGTTGTTATTACTTTCACAAAAACAAAATACCAAAGTGTCAAAATTGACATAAATTAATTTTCAAAACAAATACTATATTATTGGTTGATATAATATTATAAAAAATATAATTTTCGGTCAAATGGCTTAAATAATATTATATATGTCATTAATGAACCACTTGAGGTTCTCCTGAATGTTTATATTAAGTTTATTAACCATATAGTGTAATAATACAAGAAGACACGATAAAAGTTAAATTATTTAACTTAGAGTTAAATCTAAAAGATAAGGTTAAAATGGTAACCTAAACTTGTCTAAAACCAATTGGTTGAGAGGATTTCGACCCATACCCACTTAGCTTCGAAATAAATCAATTTAGAGTCATTATAAACCGAATATGATTTTATTATAAAATAATATTTCAATCTTTTCCTAAGGTGTCTCTCACCCCTCTTATAAAAGGGCACTCGCCCTTGTCTCAAATTCACACATTCAAATTCATTTGGCTCGACCAAACTCTGCCCAATTATCCTCTCAACTATCCTCTCTTCATCATATAGGTCTTCCTTTGGTCAGAAAGCTAACTTAAAGAGTCATTTTTATCAAATCAAAAGGAAAAACCCGAAGAAGAGGTAAATATATCATCACCTCTTTCAAGTTATTTTCCTCTTTCACTTCATTCCTTGTTGTTTCCATTGTAAAACAATAACTCCAGTATCTTCTATATATTGTGATGTTATTATAAATATGGTACAACCATATTCATTATTTTATTCATCCTATGAATGACATGTCACCATACGTGCATACGTACGACTTATCGTCTCCACGTCGTGGTGTAGTTGTTATTTAATACATTATTATATTGGATGGGTACAATAATGATGTATAATTGATGTAAATAATAAATATAATATATTAATGATTCTGTATACATGATATACCATCCAATTATATATGATTTTAATATCAAAATAATGATATTGTCATTCGTGCGTACGTAAGGATCAACGTCTCCACGACGCAATGAGATTCATTTCCATGTTCATCATTCAACGATTTTTTTAAAAAAATATATTATTAATAAGTATGTAATATATGACATAATAATGCTACTTGAGATATACATACATATATGTATTTATGTATGTATTTATTTATGTATGTATGTATGTATGTATGTACGTACGTAATTAGATATATCTTATTCACTTACTTCCGTTCAATAGAACGTGAAAACGAAAACAATGTTTATGCATACGTACGGACTACCGTCTCCATAAACGGTGCATTCCATTTGATATATATACATCTATTATAAATATTTATATTATAAATATATATGATATATAAATCATGTTTTATATTCTGGAATCATTTAAATCATGATCTAAATGATACGATCAAGAATAACAAGTTAAAACACATACGATAAAGAAAGCGACTATCACCCAAAATGTTAATTTAACATGGAAATCATTATTAAATGGGTAGTATAAAGTCATAAATGAATCATGTATGATATAATAAATATGAATATAATTCTGGTATAATTTAATAACATACTATTGGTCATTATATAGGAGGTTAAACGTACCTTCGACCAAAGAAAAATGCCAGGTAAGGGTTAATTCTACAATCTCTTTATTATCCGAGGTTGTTTTTACGTAAGTATCTACCGGGACATATTTATTATCCATGTCCATGTTTCATAAAAGTTTTTTTAAAATTATTCTTTTTAAGATACATTTTTTACTAAAACATCATTTTAAATGTTTTAAAGATTTATTCTTCTAAACCTTTCTCATTAATGTCCATGTTTTCAAAATGGTTTAAAGGATTTATTTATATGGACATTGATGATTTAAAATGTTAATTACTTTCAAAAGATTCAAATTGGTATGGGATAAATTGATTCAAAACTATATTTTAAATGACTTCCTTTATAAATTATGTGACTTTTAAATGATTTCATGAAAAAATGACATTTCTCTCGAAGATTTTTAAGATTCTTACAGATCATTTTCAACTATTGCAACATCATTTACGGGATATTAATATTTATCGAGGATGATTTATTATGATACAAATCTTCGATATTTTATTGAAGGTTTTGTGATATATTTGACTATGGATATGTTATTTTTATACCATTCATGGTTTAGGATTAATGTATTGACATTTCATATGCTAGTTCTAATACGAATATTTATGTTATGTTTAAACCTTTTCATATGAGGAATGTATTGGACATAGTAAGTGACGGGTGGAGCCCGCTATATCTCCTCGATGCATCGGTAGGTCTCATGAGACAATTAGACATGGAATTGGCCGAAACCTTCCCCAATTTAATATATGGTTTTGGCTGAGGCCTCAATCATTTTTAAACGTCTTGGCTGAGGCCTTGACAAAATGTTTGAGAATGTCTGGAATTATACATTTCCTCATTATGAAAATAATATTGATGGTTCATGTGATTATTCGACTAGTAGAATACTCATGACTATGTTTTATTATGGCATTTTTACTCAGCTCATATTTCTGCCATAAAGTGTTCATTTTTATTATTTGTAAAGGCATGTGTTTCCAATTATTCATCATTCCTATTGTTTATGTTATCTTCCGATAAATTATTTATCCTTACTGAGCATTGGAGCTCACCCATTTCTGATGTTTTATTCTCCCAGGATCCCAAGAAGTGTTTTATGTTTGAGATGCAGGGTTAAGCTGAGGGAACAATGACATTCTCAAATGATTATTTTTTTGTTGTATGTTAGAAAGTGTAATGTAATGTTCATGTATGTAATCTATTTTCCAAGACTGCTAAACTGATCAGTCTTTCGGGACCTGATTCCTTGTAATCATGTCATGGACACAATTTATTGAAGAAGGGGAGAATGTAACACTCCAAAATCTCATAGTACATTATCTAATTAAAGTAATTTAATAGTTTGTACTACATGCAACACTGAGTTTGAGCGCACCACAACATTACCAAACTAGCCATTCAAAAAACGGTTATAAATATTATTAACTGCATTTTGAATCTTATATACTCTATATAATTTTAACATCCATATTATGTGTTTCTTAGACATAATATAAGAACAAATTCATTTCTTTCAGATAAAAGAAGTATTTTTCAAAAAATGTAATTTTACAGCCTTTTAATGGCGAACCTTTTTTTTAAATCCAATATTTAACACTTTTATATATTTAATTTGACAAAATAAACTTTTTCTTTAGAATAGGGACATAAAAATTTAGTTTCGATAAATTTTTGGTGTTTTCTGATAACATTCATATTTGGGTGAATAGTGAAAATTACTAAATTTTAACTGAAAACAACTTTTTTAATAAAAATAATTTATAGTGTTCAATTATACATTTGAATGGTTCAGAAGTATAATTATATTATATTTTTATAATTTAATACAATGTTGGTCATTATAAGTAATTTCACATTTAAATTTTACACAAACACATGTCAATCTTTTGATAGTTTTTACTTTTTTAAAGACCCGTTTTTTTTGTTTTGACAACAGAAATTAATTTTAAATTAATAAATGAAATTTCAATGTTTTAAATTTGTTAAAATTGACTTCATTTTTAAATTTGAAACATCAAAATTAGCTTAGGGTAATTTTTTGATATTTTTCTGAAAAATTTCAATTTTTAATGAATAGTGAAAAACACTGAGTTACTGTTTAAAACCGACTTTTTATTTAAATAATCATATATTTATTTAAATTTATTTTAGGTCCAAATAAATACATAATACCTATATAAGTTCAATTTAATTCATTGTAGTTATTTTATAATAAGTTTATATATATATAAATTTTATTAAACTTTGTACCGTTTTTTACCCACCTCCTAAGAACATTTGCAAATTTGCATAAAACTTAATTTTACCACTTCTGTGAATTTAATTTTAAAAATTTGAGAGACATGATTGATATCAGTTAGTAAAATTTTGTTCAATAAGATAAATTTTTTTTTGATAAATAGTAACTTTTGACTTTTATTTACCAGGGTTAAAGCTAAATAGGGTAATTAAGGGTAAAAATAATATTATTATTACCCTAACAAATGTCCTAATTCTATTGGATAAGTATAATTAGACCAAAAACAACCTTAGGAATAAAATATTATCTTTTAGATCCACTTGGATTAGATTAGGACATTTATTATTATTTAATTCAAAGAAGAGTTAAAAGTGTTAAATTCAAAGTTTAATAACTAAACCATTTATAATATAGGTTTATACATAAGATAAATTAGACTATAAATATTCATTATAAATATAAAAAGATTTCATTCATAATGAAATTTTATTTATAATTTTTAGACATTAAATAATTTAATTTATTTATGACGCAATGATAATGAAGTAATTACCTTATTAATGAAACATTAAAATAATTTATATCATAAATATCTAAATAAATGTAATTTTAGACTTTTGATGAATTCCACTAATTTTCTAGGTTAATATGACATGTTAGGGTTGATTAGATAATTTTTTTGTGAAGTGATAATGTTGTTATGACTTTCACAAAAACAAAATACCAAATAATGTCAAAATTGACATAAAATAATTTTTAAAACAAATAGTATATTATTGGTTGATATAATATTCCAAAAAATCTAAGGTTCGTCCAAAGGGCTTAAATAATCTAATATATTTCATTAATGAACCACTTGAGGTTATCTTGGATGTTTATAGTAAGTTTATTAACCATATAGTGTAAGAATTCAAGAAAACACGGTAAAAGTTAAATTATTTAACTTAGAGTTAAATCTAAAAGATAAGGTTAAAATGGTCATCTAAACTTGTCTAAAACCTATTGGTTGAAAGTATTTCGATGCATCCCCACTTTATCTTCGAAATAAATCAATTTAGAGTCATTATAAACCAAATATGATTTTATTATAAAATAATATTTCAATCTTTTCCTAAGGTGTCCCTCACCCCTCTTATAAAAGGGCACTCCCCCTTCTCTCAAATTCACATATTCAAAGTTATTAGGCTCAGTCAAACCCGGCCCAAATATCCTCTCAACTATCCTACCTTCATCCTATAGGTCTTCCTTTCGTCAGAAAGCTAACCTAATGAGCACTTTTGATCAAATCAAAAGGAAGAACCCGAAAAAGGGATAATATTTCATCACCTCTTTCATGTTCTTTTCTTCTTTCACTTCTTCTTTCCCAGTTGTTTCCATTGTAAAAAAATAACTTCAGTATCTTCTATATACTGTGATGTTATTATAAATTTGGCACAACCATATTCATTATTCTATCCATCCTATGAATGACATGTCACCATACGTGCGTACGTACGACTTACCGTTTCCACGTCGTGGTGCAGTTGTTATTCAATACATTATTATATTGGATGGGTATAATAATGATGTATAATTGATGTAAATAATAAATATAACATTTTAATTATTCTGTATATATGATATAACATCCAATTATATACGATTTTAATATCAAAATAATGATATTGTCGCTCGTGCGTGCGTACAAATTACCGTCTCCACGACGCCATGAGATTCATTTCCGTGTTCATGATAGAGACCTGCTGCCAATTAGTTTGGGGGTATTATTGTCTTTGTAAGGGGTGAGTTTGTTATGGGGAATATTCTTAGTTAGTGGGGTGAGTTTGTTAGATTTTTTTATAAGGGAATACTCTTAATTTGTTAGAGAGGGAGATTATAAATAAGGGTGGAGGGTTAAGGTGAGGGCATGCCGAAGTTTATGATTGAGTGGGCTGCTCTGAGCAGATCGGCCTTTGGGCTTGGGCGGGAGCCTCTCCCGATCTTCTTCTTCTTCCTCCTTTATGTTGTAATTTCCTCCTATTTATTGTATTTCTGCTCCCTTTAAGTAGTTGGAGCTTGGTTCCTATCAATTGATCCGACCTGCCTCTTTCCTCCATCAGCGCACGGCTGGATTGTATTTCACACAGGATCCTACACTCAGCCAAGGCGTCATCTGCCGCTGCGGCTTCACGTTTCTATTCGGGGAAGCGGAGTCTGCGCGCTAAACAAATCACACACAACATCACCAGGCGGAGGTGCGTACAGACAGGACGCGCGCTATCTGCTCCCAACCAGTGCGAACATGCTCTCTTAGCTTGTTGAGAAATCTTCGCCTGGTCTTCACTCGTAGGTCGCGCATGCCTGGAAGTCCCACTCGACCACCAGACGCACCGTCGATTTTGCAGGAGGCGACCGCTGTCACGACTCAACTCATCAGTAATGCACCCGCCAGACTCCACGGTGGGGGTGACCTGCCCGCTCACATCTTGCGGAGCTACATCACATTGAGCGTAACCAACTTCTTCCTGAGAAACATCACAAGACGGAGAGGAACCACGCCCGCTTTCGACGCTACCAGCCGTGACATCGACAAAATGGGAGAAAACCGTTGTTGTTGTTGCATGCACTGCTGAGGAGCCGCGCACCGTGCTCTGCTAATGAGTTGTGCCCCGCCGACTGGTATGCTCGGCCGATTTTTGGTCTGAGGAGCGGGGTTCGTTCAGGAACAAGGTAGTTACAGGCCCGGAAAAAAAAACAAGTTCGGGCGGCCCGGTTTTCTGCCTCGGGAGGAAAACACTGGAACAAAAGGGAAAAAAGGGGGTGTATCCGACTATAGGGGAAAAATGTGCAACTTGTTTTCGGACGCAGCCCTTGGACAACTGACGCCACTATGGACCAACCCCTCGAAGAAATCGGCCAACAACTCAAGAGTGCCTCGCTTCGGTTATTGCAAGGGCAAGCAGAATTTCGGGCAGATCTCAGACTTATGGAGTAGTGTCTTGAGCCTCTACTATTGGAAGAGGAGGTGACTCTACCTTATCAAATAACCATGATGCCTACTGCACATACTGTGCGGTTTGGCACTCTGACTGCAAACCCAAGCCAACCTGAAGGGACAATTTTGTGCATAAGTTTCATCAAAACCGGCATGCCGCATCTGAAGACCATGTTGGAAGATCCCCCTCTGCACCAACACCAATTTGTTCTAGAGCAGTAATGGAGGGCACCAGCGCTGCCTTTGCTGCAGCAGCCAGATCACATTACACCTGAGCAAGGGCACATTACACCCGTTCCAGTTCTCCCGGATGGGTTGCCAAATGAGGGTACCGTTCAGTCTACGCTGATCATGGGGAAAACACTTTACGATGCGGCAAATTTTCCTGACACCACTGATGAAACTCCCACCAGCCAGTTTGTGAGAGACTTCCCGCATATTGAGGAGTCGGACAGTTTGAAGTTCCTAATGCTGCCACCCGAGCCGCAGTAGATTGAGCCGGCTCATACATGGGCTCTTGTTATTTTACCACCAATTGTACAGGTCTCACCTGCGGTGTCGGAATGGGGTCTCCAGGTTCATGAAGGAGGTTCTTGTCTTTTTTTCACGTCTGTCCTCGAGTGGTACCAGCTTTACTTGGGGCCTAGCCCACGACAGAACCTTCCAACTGGATGGAGGTTAGCCGTTATGATGAGAGGCACTCTCACCTTCGTCTCTCCATCCCTGATCCATGACGGCGGCCGACGTGTTTGGGAGATTGCATGGCGAACACCTGCGGCACGGGTACTTTATATAGGACTGCAGCGGCGGATATGGAAGATTGTCTAGCACCACTACCTATCTAGCACCCCTTGTCCTTCATTCCCTACAGCACGGATGGTATGGGAGATCGCGTGGTGAGTATGCAAGATCCACCACCTTGAGGACAAGGTGGTTTTTCAGGACGGTGGTAGTGATAGAGACCTGCTTCCAATTAGTTTGGGGATATTATTGTCTTTGTAAGGGGTGAGTTTGTTATGGGGAATATTCTTAGTTAGTGGGGTGAGTTTGTTAGAGTTTGTTATAGGGGAATATTCTTAGTTTGTTAGAGAGGGAGATTATAAATAAGGGTGGAGGGTTAAGGTGAGGGCATGCTGAAGTTTATGATTGGGTGGGCTTCTGTGAGCAGATCGGCCTTTGGGCTTGGGCAGGAGCCTCTCCTGATCTCCTTCTTCTTCCTCCTTTCTGTTGTAATTTCCTACTATTTATTGTATTTCTTCTCCCTTTTTATATAAATATGAAGTAGCTGGAGCTTGGTTCCTATCAGTTCACCATACAACAATGATTATAAAAATATATATTATTAATAAGTATGTAATATATGACATAATAATTCTACTGGAGATGTGTGTGGGCGTACTTACATATATCTTATTCACTTAATTCTGTTCAATACGATGTGAAAACGGAAACAGCGTTTATGCGTACGTACGGTCTACCGTCTCCATAAATGGTGCCTTCCATTTCATATATACATCTCTTATAAATATTTATATTCTAAATATATATGATATATAAATCAGGGTTTATATTCTGGAATAATTTAAATCATGATCTAAATGATACGATCAAGAATAACAAGTTAATACACATACGATAAAGAAAACGATTATTACCCAAAATGGTAATTTAACATGGAAATCATTATTAAATGGGTAGTATAAAGTCATAATTGAATCATGTATGATATAATAAATATGAATATAGTTCCTGTATAATTTAATAACATACTATGGTCATTATACAGGAGGGTAAACGTACCCTCAACCAAAGGAAAGTACAAGGTAAGGGTTAATTCTACAACCTCTTTATTATCCGAGGTTGTTTTTACGTAAGTATCTACTGGGGAATATTTATTATCCATTTCCATGTTTCATAAAATAGTTTTCAAAGGGATTCTTTTAAAGAGACTTTTTTTACTTAAACATCATTTTAAATGTTTTAAATATTTATTCTTCTAAACCTTTCTCATTAATTTCCATGTTTTCAAAATGGTTTAAACGATTTATTTATATGGACATGAATGTTTTAAAATATTAATTCCTTTCAAAAGTTTCAAAGTGGTATGGGACATTTTGATTAAAAATTATATTTTAAATGACTTCCTTTATAAAATATGTGACTTTCAAATGATTTCATGAAAAAGGGACATTTCTCTCAAAGATTTTTACAAATCATTTTCAGCTATGTCAACATCATTTACAGGATATTATTCTTTATCGAGGTTGATTTATTATGATACAAATATTCCATATTGTATTGAAGTTTTTGTGATATATTTGACTGTGAATGTGTTATTTTTATACCATTCATGATTTAGGGTTAAAGTATTGACATTTGGTATGCTAGTTCTAATACGAATGTTTATGTTATGTTTCAACCTTTTCATATGAGGAATGTATTGGACATAGAAAGTGACGGGTGGAGCCCGCTATAGCTCATCGATGAATTGGTAGGTCTCATGAGACAATCAGACATGGAATCGGTCAAGAACTTTCCATATTTGATATATGGTTTTGGACGAGACCTTAATCATTTTTAGACGTCTTGGCCGAGGCCTTGAAAAAATGTTTCAGAATTTCTGGAATTATACATTCTATCATTATGAAAATAATATTGATGGTTTATGTGGTTATTCGACTAGTAGAATACCCATTACTATGTTTTATTATGGCACTATTTACTCAGCTTATATTTCTGTCATAAAGTTTTCATGTTTATTATTTGTAAAGGCATCTGTTTTCAATTATTCACCATGTATATTGTTTATGTTATCTTCCGCTAAATTATTTACCCTTACTGAGCATCTAAGCTCACCCCTTATGTGTTATTTTCCCAAGATCCCAAGAAGTGTTTTATGTTTGAGATGCAGGGTTAAGCTAAGGGAACAATGGCGTTCTCAAAGGATTATTTTTTTGTTGTATGTTTGAAAGTGTAATGTAACATTCATGTATGTAATCCATTTTCAAATACTGTTAAACTGATCGGTCTTTTGGGACTTGATTCCTTGTAATCATGTCAATGCTATGTAATAATGCATCGACTCTGAGTAACTGGGGTCAGGGGGTTACAGATGGGACGAAGTTTTCCTTTGTTGGTGAAAATGAAACTCAGGCAGCACAGGATGGGCTCATGCATAAGAGGGTGCAATCGATCACTCATGAATTGGCTAGTTTTACCCTCGAAGCAACAGATGTTGTGAGTTTTCAGTTCCCATGAGTAGTGGCGGAGTATGAGGACGTCTTTCCATAAGATGTTCTAGGATTACCTCCCCGCCGGGAGATCGACTTCTGCATCGATTTACACCTCGGGACGACACCGATATCAGCACCAGCATATCGAATGGCTCCCACAGAGCTTTGCGGGCTAAGGATATATAATTAGAGGATTTGCAGAGGAAGGGCTTTGTGAAACCCAATGCTTCACCCTAGGCAGCACCAGTTTTGTTGGCCAAAAAAGCAGACGGGAGCTTGAGGTTGTGTGTGGATTACCGGCACTTGAACCAAGTGACGGTAAAGAACAAGCATCCACTGCAGAGGATCAATGACATCTTCGATCAGTTGAGAAGTGCGTGATGGTTATCGAAGGTTGAAATTTGATAAGGTTATCAGTATCTGTGAGTACGGGATGAGGATATACCGAATACGGCTTTCAGATGCTGCTACAGTCATTATGAGTACTTGGTGATGCCCTTTGACATGACGAACGCCCTAGCAGTGTTCATGGGACTCATGAACCGGATCTTCCAGTCATACTTAGATCGGTTCGTAGTGGTCTTCATCAATGAAATCCTTGTTCACTCGGCATCTGAGAAGGAGCACGCGACACCTACGGATGGTTCTGGACATAGTACTCTGAAACACTAACTTTATGGGAAGCTCTTGAAGTGTCAGTTTTGGATTCAAGAGGTCCACTTTCTGGAACATGTTATCTCAGTAGATGGGGTAGCGGTGGACCTGGCCAAGGTGGAAGCAGTGTTAGCATGGGAGCCACCTAGGAGCGTGATGGAGATGCGGAGGTTCCTTAGCTAGCAAACTATTACCGAAGATTCATACATGATTTCTCCCAAATATCAGCACTGATGACAGCTTTGACTCGAAAGGGGCAGCATTTCGTGTGGACGGAGAAGTGTCAGCGGGTTTTTCAGCATTTGAGGAATAGTTTGACAGGCGCTATGATATTGAGATTTCTAGAGGAGGAAATCGACTACGTAGTGTTTTGTGATGCATAAGGGACCTGACTTGGTTTTCTCCTGATATAGAGGCAAGCGGTGATTGCCTATAGTTCGCGCCAATTGAGTCCACATGAGCAGAACTACGCAACCCATGATCTTGAGTTAGTAGTGGTAGTCTTCGCGTGGAAGATGTGGTGAAACTACCTGATGGGCAAGCTGTTTATCATCTACTCTGATCACAAGAGTTTCAAGTATATCTTCTTGCAGAAGGATCTAAATCTGAGACAGAGGCGATGGATAGAGTTCCTCCAAGACTATAACTTTGAGATTATCTATACTCCTGGGAAGGGGAATGTTCTGGTGAATGCTCTCAGCAAGAGATCTAGTATAAAGCTGCTGAACGAGGTGTCAGAGCAGTTGGCCTCGTTATAGTTATCCTTCAGGGATGGAGATGATTCAGCTTACCTCCAGTCGATGGTTGTCACCCCTCCACTCTTACAGTGAGTCAAGGAGGCACAACTTGGAGATGTCGACTGCAAGACCTTACGTGCTCAAATGTCCATAGGGCATGCTCTTGATGGATATGCACAAGGTGGGGAGCACGTCGTCCTTTTTAGGTGACACACAGTTGTATCAGCGGCGTTGCGGGGGGAGGTTCTGAAGGAGTTTCATACATCCCCTTTGGCGGTACACCCTTGTAAGATCTCAGCCTTTTCTGGAGTCATCTCGGGCGCATTGTCATGTAATTTTTGAGGTTTTGAAGTACCTTTGTTTTAAAGTAGTGGCTTGGGATGAATTTGGGTGAATTTTTTAGAAAAACTAACGAACAGTGGGTTGTGCACAGTTTGAAAAACCATGTGACTAAACCGTACCATGTCAACCATGCAAACCTAGAAAGAGAGGTCTGCACGGTTGACACATGGTTGGCGCACAGTTTGCCTTAACCGTGCGCCCCTGCCCAGGAAACTGTGCGCGTGAGATTAATTATACGAAAATCAATTTTAAAACCACCCGAACCCCTGAGACTCATATTTAGAAATTGGCTCGGACTTGAAAAATTCTAGGTGACCCCAGAGCCTTTCGGAGGGATTCCAAGGTGATTCGAACATCGTTCTTTAAGATCAAAATCCCGGATTGAAGATCTGCTCTCTTCTCGTTAAGTGGATTTCATCCTGCTGCTTCTCTCATTCATTCCTCTATCATTCCTTGATCTTTTCATGGAATATCTCCATTGTTTCCATGGATCTAAAGATCTATATCTATGATTGTGGATCTAGAACTAGATTTGCAAGATCTTGATGCCTTTGATCTTAATTTTGGTTTAGGGATTTAGATCTAGAGCTTGATCGATGACGTTGTGTCACTCGAATTTTGGGGATTTCTGTTGCGCTAACATCTGTCAATAAACCGAGGTAGGTGGTCCAAACCAAACTCCCATAGTCATGGATTTGATATGTGAATGTAAGTTTATGGATTTGTTAGCTTCCCTTGATAATTGATTTCGTAAAATGGAGTAATTAGGAATTTGGAATTAACTTGTGATTGTCTTGGTGATTAATTGATAATTGGATCACGGAACAAACGAAGGGGAGTTGCCCAAATAGATATTTGTTTTGGAGATTGGTTATAGGTTGAGATATTGTAATTGATATATTGAATTGATTGTGTTAAGATAATTAATTGGGGGAAATTAATTATGAAATGGTGTTTGGCTATGTAAGATAACTAATTGTGAAAATCAATTATGACAAGTTGAGATTTGATATGGATAATTAATTTTGAAGAATTAATTATGGAATGATAATTGTGTTGATTGATTAATTAATTTATGAATTAATTAATGGGTTATGTAGTTAATTAATTGTTGAGTTAACTAATGGTCTTTAGAATGTTTAACTAATCGTTGGATTAGTAAAGGAATGGTGTGGCTATTTCTTGTGAATTAATGAATGACTAAACGGCTGAGATTTTTGGGGTGTTATACATGACGTTCTAGACCAATTAGATGTTGGCACTTGGACATAGCGCTACCCCCAATAGTTATCCAAGCTTGAGATGTTGGGGTGTTAAGCATGACGACCAACACTGAATGAGATATGGAGTGTTAGGCATGGCGACCTACACTCAATGAGATTTGGGGTGCTTTAGATCACGTTCAACACCAAATGAATAATAATAATGAATGGTGATTCAAATGGGAAACATGAATTGAAACTGGGTCTAATGTGATGATTAAAGATTTAATGACAATGTGATAATTGTTTAATTGTGTATTGTATTTATTTCTTCATAAACCTGCATACACTATCTTTTGACTGGACTTGTTTTAGACACTGTTGGTGGTGGCCTGCTAAGTTGTTCTCACACCCTATTCAGGCCGCCTGATCGGCACCCGAGTAGACTTTGTTGTTGCAGGACAGGATAAGGGAAAGGCCCTAGGATAGGTTGATGTTTGGGATTGGATCATGGGAGAGGGAACCGAACATGGTTCGGGACCTGCTTGAGAGTCGTTGTGTCTTTACTTTTAGTTTCATTGTAGACACTTGACATTCGCATTGTCATAGCAAGTATTACCTTTCAGTTGAGTATTGTATTTTCTTTTTTTAATATCATATGACATGGTATTGTTCTGGTTATTTATACGCTTGCACACTTGGTTATTATTATTTGCTTCTGTTTCAGTTTTATTCTGATAAAAGAGGGTAAGTCTCCCCAAAACCGACTTACCAAACCCTCGCTGCTAGTCGGCACCCTCTGGCGTATGGGGAGTGTAGAGACCCGAAGCTTGACGTACATTGACATTACATTACATTTGCGGAATACTTAGTACATAACAAAAACACACACACAAGGACCGTAATAGTTTAGTGTCTTTGGAAACTCGGAATATAACCTTCTAATCGTGGTGAAAGATCTTCAATATCTCCCATAAAGATCTTCCTTTTTTTTACCTAAAACCTTTCTTTATATCCTGGGGAAAAGAAAACATAAAAGGGTGAGCTCAAATGCTCAGTAAGGGTAAACAAAAGAAATATCAATCACATCATATTCATAAGAACATAACATTTTGGAAATCTTAACCTGCAAAAGAGATCATAATTTCATAACATGGAAGAAATCATGGTAGTGAAATGTAACCACAATAATCATAACTTAAAACATGAAACTTTGTGGCATACACACATAATCATAGAGAATCATTTCTTGTTAGTCAAGACTCATTGTCAAGACTATCTTAGTGGACAAAGTCCCTTTCTGAATCGAGTAACCCTCATTTCAGTCCTGTTTCACTGAACCGGTATAACCTACCATTCCAGCCATGTCTATCTCATGAGATATAAAATCTTTACCCAATTCATTGGAGGGAGATATAGGTCCCACCCATCTTATAATGAATCCTTTCTTATGTGTTCCACATAATCATAAATCATACATCATCGCATAACACATGTAACAAAAATGGGATTCTTGAAACATCATGACATCATAAAACAAATCATATAAGGTAAATGACTTCATAAAAATAATTCCCTCACAACATAATCAAATCAATGTAATAATAGGGATAAAAATAGAACCCTATATTATCTTAGATGGAAAATAATTTTGATAAAACATTTGAACTCCATTCTTGAGGAAAATATCCTTTCTACTTCAAAAACACTTTTCTTTTCTTGACATGTCATAAAATTATAAACTAGAAGAAGTTGATTAAAAATAAACTTGAAAACTTATAAAGGAAGATTCTTGGAAATAATTTTTTACAAATCCATTCTTTCCGTATAAGTTAAAAAAAACATTCTTCTCATACTTTTGTCGGAAAAGTCAAAAAATACCTCGTAAGAAAAATGCCAAAAGATTCCCTTTATATCTTTTACTAAAATCTCACCAAAGGGTAAAATTTGATATAAACTATTGTAGAAGGATATAAATATTACATATTGGGGAAACATGGATGTGGATGATAAAATACACCCCAGTAAATACTAAAGTATAAACAATCTCGGATAAAAATGAGATTGTGATATTTCCCTTACCTTAGGTCCGATTTGCTTCGTATGTGTCCGAACCTCCTGTATAATGATTTAAATAATTCCATTGACTTATTACAGAATCATATTCATTGTTATGATATCATATATGGTTCACTTATGACTTTATATTACCCGTTCTTTTGTAAATTCCATGTTAAAGAAGCGTTTTGGGTAAAATCGTTTCATTTATCGTAGGTGTTTTGACTTGTTGTTCTTGACATTATTATTACTTATATCATGATTTACTTACTTCCAGAATATAAAATATGATTTATATATCATATATATTCAGTATATATATATATATAATAGATAGATAAATGAAATGAAAAACACCGTTCATGGAGACGGTAGTCCGTACGTACGCATGAACGCTGTTTTCCTTTCATTATTGTCTTGAATGGAAGTAAGTAGATGACATACATATATATATATACATAAATCCAGTATCTTTATAATGTCATATATTTCATTATTATTTCTTATATATACTTTATAATCATTCTTAAATGGTTAAAATGGAGAATGAATCTCATCGCGTCGTGGAGACGGTAGTCCGTACGTACGCACGAGCGATGATATCATTTCCGTAATTATTGAATTGAATTGGAGTGGATTATACAATATATCAGAATTAATATGATGTTATAATAAATATGTATAGTTATTCTTTACACCATAATACCCATCCATGTAAGGTGTTGGTGGAAAATAGATTACACCACGGCGTGGAGACGGTATTCCGTACGTACGCATGCGCGGTGATTTCTTTTTCCGTAGGATGGATAGATGGTGAAATAGGGTTGTTTCATACTTATAATAACATATCAGTATATGAGGGATACTGATGTTATTACTTCATAATGAAACAACCTAAGAAGAAGAAGTGGAAGAAGAAATAAAGATGAAAGAATTGGTAACGGTAATTACCTCTTCTTTGAAGCGCCTCTTTGAGACCTCCTCTTAGGGAACTAAAATTGGTCTTTGAGGAAGACCAGAACCTCTAGGATGTTTCTAGGGAAGTGGAGAAGATATTTTGTCAAGGGTTGGCCGAGATTGAGTGCTCAAATTGGTGGGAGGAGTAGGGGGAGGAGGTGCCCTTTTATAAGGGAGGAGAGGGGCACCTTTGGAATAACTAAAAATATTAATTTATTATAAAGTCAAGTTCGGTTTTAAATAGCTCCAAATTGATTTATTTCGAGGCTAAGGTGGGGATGGGTCGAAACCCTCTCATCCAATAGAATTTATACAAGTTTAGGTTCCTATTTTAACCTTATCATTTAGATTTAACTCTAAGTTAAATAATTTAACTTTTACCGTGACTTTTTGTTTTCTTACACTATATGGTTAATACACTTACTATAACATGCCAAACGAACCCCAAGTTGTTTATTATTAATATATATATCCTTATCTAAGTCATTTGGCTGAACCTTAGATTTTTATGAATAAAATAACAATTAATAATATAATATTTGATTTAAAAACTATTTTGTGTCAATTTTGACACTATTTGATATATGATTTTTGTGAAAGTCATAACAGAATTATATGTTCTAAAAAAGTTGATTAAATCAACACTAATATATCATAGTAACCTAGAAAATTAGTGGAATTCATAAAAAGTCTCAAATTACATTTATTTGAGCATTTATAACATCAATTATGTTAACATTTCCTTAAAAGGGTAATTACTGCATCATCGTTGTGTCATAAATAAATTAATTTATTTAATGTATAAAAATTATAAATAAAATATCATTATGTAGGAAATAGTTTTATCTTTCTAATGAATATTTATAGTTGAATTTATCTTATGTATAACCCCATATTAAAAATGTTTTAGTTATTAAACTTTGATTTTAACTATTTTAACTATTCATTAAATAAAATAATATTAAATGTCATAGTCTAATCCAAGTGGACCTAAATGGTCATATTATATTCCTAAGGTTGTTTTTGGTCGAATTACACTTATCCAATAGAATTAGGACATGTGTTAGGGTAATAGTAATATCATATTTACCCTTAGTTACCCTATTTACTATTAACCGTGGTAAAAAAAAGTAAAAAGTTATTATTCACCAAAAATTATTTTCATCTCATTGATCCACATTTTAGTCCTTGATATTAACCGTGTCTGTCGGATTTTCGAAATTCCATTCACAGAAGCGGTAAAATTAATTTTTATGCAAAATTCAGTTTTTAACCTACCACTTAGTGGTTTCACTATTCATCAAAAATTGAAAGTTTTCAGAAAAATACCAAAAATTAGGCCTAAGCTATATTTGATATTATGAACTCAAAAATGATGTCTATTTTACCAAATTCAAAACATATCAGTTGCATTAACTAATTTAAAAATTAATTCCCGTCGTTAAAACAAATAACGTGTTTTTAAGAGATAATAACTATCAAAAGATTGAAACTTGTTTATAAGTGGTTTAAAAGTGAAATTACATCCAATGAACATTATTATATTAAATTGTAAAAATATATTCTAAATATACTTTAAAACCACTAAAATTAATAATTTATCACTATTAATTATTTCGATTGAAAAAGTTATTTTTAATTAAAATTTAGTAATTTCCACTATTCATCAAAATATGAAAGTTATCCGAAAATTACCAAAATTTAACCCTAAGCTAATTTCGATATTACGAATCCAAAAATGAAGTCAATTTTGAAAAATAAAATTTACAAAATTTCAAAAAGTGGTTATTACTATTCATAACGGCTACTTTTAATAATATTTTAATAGCATATCGTTGTTTAGTGAAACTCGGTATTGCGTACTACACACGCTATCAAGGAAGGTCGTGATTGCGTGTAAGTCAAGGATGTGTGTTTTGAAAGCTCCTTTTGGTGTAGCATACAACACAAGACATTAATGAAATTAAAAAGAATATTTTTCATAAAATCTCGGGGTGTTACATTCTACCCCCCTTAAAATGAATATCGCCCTCGAAATTCGTCGGGGTTATAAATGGTTTACTACTTGAAAGTTTCTTTAATAGAAACCTACATCGTAAAAAGGAATACCAAAACCAATCTTTAAAAACAAAAGTATGAAACGTAACGGTTACCCAAATAAACTAATCACTGGGTTTCCACATAGGTGAAAATATGGATATGGAAGAGAAATCTAACCATCATGTTCTGATGGAGAGTGGTAGAGAACATGGCTATGGAAAATCCAGTAATCACAAAGCCATAAATTTGTGATGATCTAAGGTACCATCTGATTCGTCAGATATAAGATCACTAGGACAACATTTTTGGTTTTCAAGATCGTTTCCCTAAAGTTAAAGAATTTGAATTAGAATAAATACTTACTTTTTTGGTACAATCCCACTGTTGTTCGTGCCTTGAACAATTTCCACTTCATATCTTAAATAAATGAAGTTGAATTTGTTATTTGTGAAGTGTTAGCAGATCATGTGATAGAATGACAGGTCATTCCATCTGTCTCAAACAAAAGGTTAGCAAAAATTATACACATAAGTCGATCTATAGTGATATTAATCATATATGGTTCCTAAAATGGACTTATACTTCTTATATCATACTGCTTAATATAATAAAACTAGTTTCTACTAAATAGGGACTTCCTGTAGGCCAGTGGTAGGCGATAAAGGCCAGTCGCACTTCGGTTGTGGGTTCGATTCCCACATCCTTGTCCGACGCGATGGGCTATCGCCCGTCCTGCAGGTTGTCTTTTTTCTAAAGCTATATTACTATAACATCCCATCAATAATATCGAAAAACATTTTATCCTAACTTATGTCCAACATAATCCATTACAATCTTTAGGCTCATCCATAATACTTTAGTACACTCTCATAACATAGTGAAAAACGATTACCAGAAAAAAAATACTATCGTTGATCCCCATATATCATAAGATATGTTTTGTTGGTCACATTCCAAACATTCAAAGTCCTTAATCATGTATTCTCTTGAATACCCATTGAACCTTAGTGAAAACACGAATGCAGTTAAAAGTTAACACTTTCCAAATACCAAAATCCTCAGAATTCTATATACTCAAACCATGATATCACTTAGTCCTTATATAAATCATGAGCTCATGAATACTGTCAAACATTTAATTTTCTCCTTATCCCTTCATTATGCGCATATCATCTACATTTCAAAAATATCTGAATAACCTTTCATGGATAGTGGTACCATTAATCATACACTTTCAAAACTCAAGGAAAGACAACAGTGTAACAATCCTTAGATGTCTCTTTATTCCATAGTACCATGAGATTTATTATACAACATTACACATGATAAACATGTAATCATTCCACTACATTCTTAAACCATTGACCGAGCTTCAACAATTCTTTCATCTCACATATCATTTGTAGTCTCTTCATCATCATCCACATAAATACTACCCATACGACCATACTGATTCTCTTCATGAGACTTTCTCTTAGGTCATTGGTTTGCATAATGCCCGTACATTCCACATTTAAAACATTTAACCATTGTTGATGTCGTAGCAATACCATTATCCTCATCCCTGGTGTTAACTGAACCTTTTCCTTTGCACTTACTAGCTTTGTGTCCTTCTTTTCCACACCCAAAGCATCTTCCAGTTCCTTTTAAACATTCTCCTTGATGCCTCTTTCCACATGATTTACATAGGGGAAATTGAACTTTCTTTCCTCTATGATCATCATGAAACTCCATTTTTCTCTTATTAGCCGAGTCAGGAAACTTACCAAATTTTACTTTATTAATCATATTATGAGATTTCTGATTCGGCATAATAATGATGTTTGGACTTCCAAATCCCATTTCATTTGGTTGCTCATGAAAAATATCATTCCATTGTCCAGCATATCCTCCATTATTGTGAATCACCTTGTTTCCAGCCATTTTCTAAAACCCAAAAAGAATAGTGTGAGAGGCAAAAATCATGCTAGGGAAAACAACATTATAAAGGGGGAGTATCCTCAATATCTAACTTCTTAGGTTAAATTCTAAGATCGTTACCATAGTTATAGGACTGTATCCTATACGTATACTTATCCTTAGGGACATCCCTAGGCAAACCTTATAAATATCTCTAGGGATCTCACTAAAGTTCTCGCATCCTAGTTTCCAAAGGTTGACTAAACCTTTCCTCTGATACCAACTGTAGAGACCCGTATCCTGACGTACATTGACATTACATTACATTTTCGGAATACTTAGTACATAACAAAAACACACACACAAGGACCGTAATAGTTTAGTGTCTTTGGAAACTCGGAATATAACCTTCTAATCGTGGTGAAAGATCTTCAATATCTCCCATAAAGATCTTCCTTTTTTTACCTAAAACCTTTCTTTATATCCTGGGGAAAAGAAAACATAAAAGGGTGAGCTCAAATGCTCAGTAAGGGTAAACAAAAGAAATATCAATCACATCATATTCATAAGAACATAACATTTTGGAAATCTTAACCTGCAAAAGAGATCATAATTTCATAACATGGAAGAAATCATGGCAGTGAAATGTAACCACAATAATCATAACTTAAAACATGAAACTTTGTGGCATTCACACATAATCATAGAGAATCATTTCTTGTTAGTCAAGACTCATTGTCAAGACTATCTTAGTGGACAAAGTCCCTTTCTTAATCGAGTAACCCTCATTTCAGTCCTGTTTCACTGAACCGGTATAACCTACCATTCCAGCCATGTCTATCTCATGAGATATAAAATCTTTACCCAATGCATTGGAGGGAGATATAGGTCCCACCCATCTTATAATGAATCCTTTCTTATGTGTGCCACATAATCATAAATCATACATCATCGCATAACACATGTAACAAAAATGGGATTCTTGAAACATCATGACATCATAAAACAAATCATATAAGGTAAATGACTTCATAAAAATAATTCCCTCACAACATAATCAAATCAATGTAATAATAGGGATAAAAACAGAACCCTATATTATCTTAGATGGAAAATAATTTTGATAAAACATTTGAATTCCATTCTTGAGGAAAATATCCTTTCTACTTCAAAAACACTTTTCTTTTCTTGACATGTCATACGATTATAAACTAGAAGAAGTTGATTAAAAATAAACTTGAAAACTTATAAAGGAAGATTCTTGGAAATAATTTTTTACAAATCCATTCTTTCCGTATAAGTTAAAAAAAACATTCTTCTCATACTTTTGTCGGAAAAGTCAAAAAATACCTCGTACGAAAAACGCCAAAAGATTCCTTTTATATCTTTTACTAAAATCTCACCAAAGGGTAAAATTTGATATAAACTATTGTAGAAGGATATAAATAATACATATTGGGGAAACATGGATGTGGATGATAAAAT
The DNA here is from genome assembly GCA_963277665.1 of Viscum album. Classification (NCBI taxonomy): domain Eukaryota; kingdom Viridiplantae; phylum Streptophyta; class Magnoliopsida; order Santalales; family Viscaceae; genus Viscum; species Viscum album. The sequence goes on from OY728161.1 coordinate 72,041,428, forward strand.
ACACCCCAGTAAATACTAAAGTATAAACAATCTCGGATAAAAATGAGATTGTGATATTTCCCTTACCTTAGGTCCGATTTGCTTCGTATGTGTCCGAACCTCCTGTATAATGATTTAAATAATGTCATTGACTTATTAAAGAATCATATTCATTGTTATGATATCATATATGGTTCACTTATGACTTTATATTACCCGTTCTTTTGTAAATTCCATGTTAAAGAAGCGTTTTGGGTAAAATCGTTTCATTTATCGTAGGTGTTTTGACTTGTTGTTATTGACATTATTATTACTTATATCATGATTTACTTACTTCCAGAATATAAAATATGATTTATATATCATATATATTCAGTATATATATATATAATAGATATATAAATGAAATGAAAAACACCGTTCATGGAGACGGCAGTCCGTACATACGCATGAACGCTGTTTTCCTTTCATTATTGTCTTGAATGGAAGTAAGTAGATGACATACATATATATATATACATAAATCCAGTATCTTTATAATGTCATATATTTCATTATTATTTCTTATATATACTTTATAATCATTCTTAAATGGTTAAAATGGAGAATGAATCTCATCGCGTCGTGGAGACGGTAGTCCGTACGTACGCACGAGCGATGATATCATTTCCGTAATTATTGAATTGAATTGGAGTGGATTATACAATATATCAGAATTAATATGATGTTATAATAACTATGTATAGTTATTCTTTACACCATAATACCCATCCATGTAAGGTGTTGGTGGAAAATAGATTACACCACGGCGTGGAGACGGTATTCCGTACGTACGCACGCGCGGTGATTTCTTTTTCTGTAGGATGGATAGATGGTTAAATAGGGTTGTTTCATACTTATAATAACATATCAGTATATTAGGGATACTGATGTTATTACTTCATAATGAAACAACCTAAGAAGAAGAAGTGGAAGAAGAAATAAAGATGAAAGAATTGGTAACGGTAATTACCTCTTCTTTGAAGCGCCTCTTTGAGACCTCCTCTTAGGGAACTAAAATTGGTCTTTGAGGAAGACCAGAACCTCTAGGATGTTTCTAGGGAAGTGGAGAAGATATTTTGGCAAGGTTTGGCCGAGCTTGAGTGCTCAAATTGGTGGGAGGAGGAGGGGGAGGAGGATCCCTTTTATAAGGGAGGAGAGGGGCACCTTTGGAATAACTAAAAATATTAATTTATTATAAAGTCAAGTTGGGTTTTAAATAGCTCCAAATTGATTTATTTCGAGGCTAAGGTGGGGATGGGTCGAAATCCTCTCATCCAATAGAATTTATACAAGTTTAGGTTCCTATTTTAACCTTATCATTTAGATTTAACTCTAAGTTAAATAATTTAACTTTTACCGTGACTTTTTCTTTCTTACACTATATGGTTAATACACTTACTATAAGATGCCAAACGAACCCCAAGTTGTTTATTATTAATATATATATCCTTATCTAAGTCATTTGGCTGAACATCAGATTTTTAGGAATAAAATAACAATTAATAATATAATATTTGATTTAAAAACTATTTTGTGTCAATTTTGACACTATTTGATATATGATTTTTGTGAAAGTCATAACAGAATTATATGTTCTAACAAAGTTGATTAAATCAACACTAATATATCATAGTAACCTAGAAAATTAGTGGAATTCATAAAAAGTCTCAAATTACATTTATTTGAGCATTTATAACATCAAATATGTTAACATTTCCTTAAAAGGGTAATTACTGCATCATCGTTGTGTCATAAATAAATTAATTTATTTAATGTCTAAAAATTATAAATAAAATATCATTATGTAGGAAATATTTTTAGCTTTCTAATGAATATTTATAGTTGAATTTATCTTATGTATAACCCCATATTAAAAATGTTTTAGTTATTAAACTTTGATTTTAACTATTTTAACTATTCATTAAATAAAATAATATTAAATGTCATAATCTAATCCAAGTGGACCTAAATGGTCATATTATATTCCTAAGGTTGTTTTTGGTCGAATTACACTTATCCAATAGAATTAGGACATGTGTTAGGGTAATAGTAATATCATATTTACCCTTAGTTACCCTATTTACTATTAACCGTGGTAAAAAAAAGTAAAAAGTTACTATTCACCAAAAATTATTTTCATCTCATTGATCCACATTTTAGTCCTTGATATTAACCGTGTCTTCGGATTTTCGAAATTCCATTCACAGAAGCGGTAAAATTAAGTTTTTTGCAAAATTCAGTTTTTAACCTACCACTTAGTGGTTTCACTATTCATCAAAAATTGAAAGTTTTCAGAAAAATACCAAAAATTAGGCCTAAGCTATATTTGATATTATGAACTCAAAAATGATGTCTATTTTACCAAATTCAAAACATATCAGTTGCATTAACTAATTTAAAAATTAATTCCCGTCGTTAAAACAAATAGCGTGTTTTTAAGAGATAATAACTATCAAAAGATTGAAACTTGTTTATAAGTGGTTTAAATGTGAAATTACATCCAATGACCATTATTGTATTAACTTGTAAAAATATATTCTAAATATACTTTAAAACCACTAAAATTAATAATTTATCACTATTAATTATTTCGATTGAAAAAGTTATTTTTAATTAAAATTTAGTAATTTCCACTATTCATCAAAATATGAAAGTTATCCGAAAATTACCAAAATTTCACCCTAAGCTAATTTTGATATTCCGAATCCAAAAATGAAGTCAATTTTGAAAAATAAAATTTACAAAATTTCAAAAAGTGGTTATTACTATTCATAACGGCTACTTTTAATAATATTTTAATAGCATATCGTTGTTTAGTGAAACTCGGTATTGCGTACTACACACGCTATCAAGGAAGGTTGTGATTGCGTGTAAGTCAAGGATGCGTGTTTTGAAAGCTCCTTTTGGTGTAGCGTACAACACAAGACATTAATGAAATTAAAAAGAATATTTTTCATAAAATCTCGGGGTGTTACAGGGAGGCACGCTTGAGGGAATGTGGCCAACCAGCTCAGGGCACCGTTTAGTGTCACCCAGGTCGGGACATCACAGCCCTAGTGTGGAAAAGATGTATCAGGACCTACGACATCAGTTTTGGTAGACGGGGATGAAGAAGGCAGTGGCAGAGTTCATTTCTCAATGCCTTACGTGCCAGTAGGTAAAGGCTGAGCACCAAGTTCCAACGGGATTAACTCACCCCCTAGAGGTGTTGGAATGGAAGTGGAATGGAATATCGATGGACTTAGTGATAGGTTTACCACATACGTCTAGGAGACATGATTCCATCTGGGTGATCGTTGACCGACTCACCAAGTCGGCCTACTTCCAAACTATTCGAGAGCAGAGTTCAATAGAGAGTTTGGGACGCCTCTACATGCAGGAGATAGTGCAGCTTCATGAAGTATTATCGACGATTGTTTTAGATCACAATGTCCATTTCAAATCCCGATTGTGGAAGGGATTAGAGAAGGTGTTTGGGACTCAGTTACGCTTGAGGACACTGTTTCATCCCCAGACAGATGGTCAGACGGAGAGGACCATTTAGGTTTTAGAGGACATGCTCTGATCTTGCATGTTGGACTCCGATCGTAGTTGGGAGGACCACCTACCACCGGTGGAGTTTGCATACAACAATAGTTATCACTCCACTATTAGTATGTCAATGCTCGAGGCTTTGTACGGGTGACCCTATCGGTCACCACTTTACAGGACTAACCCAGGAGAGTCAGCACTCATTGATCCACAATTAGTGCGAGCTATTACCGAGAAGGTGCACGTCATCCAGGAGCGGATGAAGACTACACAGAGCCAGAATAATTTTTATGATGACAGACAGAGGAGACCTTTAGAGTTCGAGAAATGAGACCATGTCTTTCTTCAGGTCTCACCTCGACGAGGGTTGCGGAGATTTGATTTGGGTGGCAGGTTATCTTTGAGGTTCATCGGTCCTTTTCAGATACTGCATAGAGTTAGCGTGGTGGCGCACCACTTAGCTCTACCCCCGCAATGGAATCGGGTACATGATGTCTTCCACGTGTCGCAACTGAGGAGGTACCTGCACGATTCGTCGCACGTCATTGACTGGGATGAGCGGAACATTGAGGATGGAGCGACTTTTGCGGAGTACCCAGTGGAGATCAAGGATTGGCAGGAGAGGATCCCTCATGGGTGAGAGATTCCACTGGTGTGTGTCAGGTGGCGGCACGAGAATCTCTAAGAGAGCACATGGGAGTGGAGGGCTCAGATTCGTCCACAGTACCAACATCTCTTTATATCCTTTTGTTTTTCCTTTTCAGGGACGTAAATCACTAAGATTGGGAGAATGTAATGTCCCAAATTTTTCTGTGTATTATTTTTAAATATTATATGGAATTAATTCCAGACTAGGATTTAGGACGGGGTGAAATTTCGAGACCCATGGTGCCCGGGAAAAATATTTAAAATTAATTAAACTTTAAATAGAACGCACGAACCATTTTCCTGAAAAAGTGGAATAAATTTTAAGCGGGTGTCTAGATCAGAAATCTGAGGGCACCGTTGTGTTTAGTGGTGTCCATGGATCGGGTTGAATCGAGTTGGGTTGGGTCAATGGGTTATAAAAATAAAAATGGTCACTCTCTTCTTCCAGATTCAAAACCCACGCACAGCGTGGCCACTCCACCCTCTTCGATGATTAGTCTTATTCACCACATCAAGAAGAACCCTCATCGCGGTGGAGTATCGCAACTTCCTATTATCAATTCCAGGCACAAAACCAGGTGTTGGCAGGCTCCCGTAGCCCATGATGGTCGACGGCGACCCCCACGCCTGAGACAATGCACTGTTCAGGAGGTATAAACTCGATCGGTTGCTGGGTGTGGCACCATCTCCAAGGGGTACCATGAAAGGGACCATTGTACCCACCAGAACGTCTCCTTCAAGGTCATCCCCAAGAAGAAGATCGTTGCATCCAGCCAAATGGCGGCCACCGTCAAGCACGAGATCTGTGATGTGTCGCCTCTCCCACTCATACATCGTTACCCTCTTTTCGACACTGGAGTTGGCGGTGAGCTGTTCGACACTGGAGATGAAGGTGGAGGCCAAAGTGTATGGGAAGTCTCGAACGAATCTTGGGATGTGGCGGTCGTGATGGAGATGGAGACGGAGGAGATGGCAGAGCGGAGGGGGAAGTCTACGGTAGATCTGGTGTCATGATTTTCCTGTGCAGTTGAGGTAGAGGAGGAGGAATACGACAGTGAGGGGGTGAGGATATTTGTGGCAAAAAAGGAATGGGAGGGTAGGTGTGACGGCATAGACGACACAGGCAAGGGGATGGCATACAGTTGTGGCGATGACTGGTTTCCAAGAGGAGTGAGGTAGCGCAAGCATGAGGGGAAGAGTAGTCTATCGGGTTGGTTGGGTCGGGCCAGGTCAATTTTTTACCAACCCGTGACCCGACCCAACCCGACAATGGGTCGAACCATCATAACCCGACCCGTGTAAATTGAATTATGAACCCAACTCAACCCGGTCGGGTCGGGTCGGGTCGGGTTGGTCGGGGCGGGGCGGGTCTGGACACCCCTAGTTGTGTTCAGAGCAACGACTTTGCTTTAGGTGAGGCCTAACACCGGCTGGCGCGGGCCGGCTGTGAAGGTTAGTTTTTGAACGTTTAAGGAAATAAAAAAAACATAATATTTATTTTATTTTTCTGTTGTGCCAACACAACAAACTAAGATTTTAAATAAGTTGCTAAGTAGAATTTTCAGGATTAGCCACATAAACCTGGAATTCTCTGGAGCGCTGTAGAGGAGACCCTTGAAGAAACCTCTCGAAGACGAACGAAAAAGAATCAAGCGATCGTGAATCATTGCGCCAGTGGATTTGGAGGATCTCATCGATGATGGCAGCGCAATCGTTCTTTGTCAATGATCGATCCAAACTCGAGGTAGGGCATGTGATTTCAATTCTTTCATTCTCGTTCTTGGATTCAGCGATGAATGCGGATCACCCCACGAACAGGTTGACCTACGATTTGATCGTTCTTGCGGGATGAGTGATTGTGGTTTTGATTCAGGGAATTGATTTTGTTTCGATTTAGTTTCTTGATCCTTCTAACGGGAGCAGATCAAAGTCATAACAAACGGTCAAGGTTCGTTCCTCAGGTTTTTTCTCTGTGATTTTTGAAGGTTCCGGGCACAGCGGAAGCACGTTGGTGGGTTTGCCCAACTTTAATTTTAACGTTAAACAACGTTCAATCTGAGATCCGTCACGATTTAAAAAAACGAATCTTTGGAATAGAACGAAGAACGAAAGAGAAAAGAAGAGTCTCGGAACCCTTAAGATAGGATCATCATATGTTGGTTATAATTAATTTAATTAATTCATAAGAATTACCTCGATTTAATTCTTTCTTCGTTGGAGTCTCTGGTCACGATTATGTGATCCGTTGTTGTGTTGTAGAATCTAAGTACAGGATTCCACTAGCCGTGATCCACACGTGCTATACGTATCTCTAGACATCGCCGAAGGGATATCCAGGTGCTAGCGCGGAAGAGCCTTCCCTTGCGATGTCCGCCTTCAACCGCCTTGATCCGGTGGAGGATCTCGCTCTTGTAACTTGAAAGCGTTCTTGGTGGAAAGGGAATTCTCTCTTAGCTTGAGAGTATTTCCAGGTCTGTTGTGCACAACAATGGCTCTCCCTTAATGAGAATAATGTAATTTGGGATTATAATACTTAGAATAATAAAATGAATTAATTGCCCAAAATCATTTAATCATTTCATTTGATTCTTAGTAATACCCCATATCTTAATAATGACAGTTGACCATCATTATTACTTAACATGCACCCAACATATTACATTTAATATCATTTAATTAAATAAACAATATTTTTCTCACGAATCCCGAAAAAACAAACTTCATGGCGTGTATATAAATATACACGGCGTGTACTTATATTTTTTTCCATTTTATTTATTTACTCCACCATATTTATTAAACCTTGAGAAATGGATCTTTAGTTCTTAAATAAATGTAACTACATTACTCGCTAATAAATATATATATTATTTCACCCACAATATATTTTATCGAATAACTAGTGTCGAAATAAATGTGATCAGGCATCCTTAAATAATTATTAAACCAAAACCGGGAATAATATTTATTTTAATTTTTAAATTAATATTTAACTGAGATACATGGACACACTTAGTGTGTGACCCTCTAGGCCTCTTTCTCAGTGGCATTAGTCAGAGTCTGTCTAAAGTCCAAGGTTAGCGTTTAGAAACACACCAAGGCACTCATAGAGAAAGAAGTTAACGCCGCAATGATGTGTCACCTCCTACGAACGCTTACCATGTAATATAATCTTTTTGTCTCGATATCTCCAATCAAGCGGGTTGCATTCTAGTATCATCAACCCATGTGCTCGATTATTCTTTCTTTGACTTCCCGGAATTGAACTCGTTTATACCTTACCATGTCCATGGATTTATTTAGGCTATATCAATTCCATCAAAAGGAATGAGATATCTACTTCTGTTATGGAACAGAAGAGACAAATATTTTATCACATTATCTATTAATGCAGTATTACTCGTGACGCACCCAACATATCCCACCTCGCTGTAAATAGTGTGTCATCACAGTTTTCATTAGTACATCTAAGTGCGCGAGTTGTAATACCCTATAATAATAATATTAATGTCTAAGCACCAATACACACGTCCGCAGATAGGAACATCCAATGACACTATGAAATGTGGATTTCTTACTGGTGGGTCTCGTTCTCATAATATCCTCCTAGATATTAGCAATGGCGCAAACAATGAGAAGGTGCCTCAATGTTTTATGAGTCCTCACCCCTAATGACCTGTATTATTCATGTCCCTCAAATAATATCATCCGTCCATAAAACATATATTCAAGAATAGTGTTATGGAACTTCCGGGTTCTCATCATAGCAGGAATCCGCTATGACCCATTAATGCAATAGCTGTCCTTAGAACATTATCACATGCATTTTCAAGAAGAAGAACAATCAAGATGTGATAAGGCATTTATTAATGAATAAAGTACAAAGTAGTTGGTTCTAGGCCACAAACTCCAACAGACTCCCACTTGGACTAGATCCAACTGCTAACAACCTTTAAACCGCTAGCTCTCACATGATATTCATGCTTCTGCTGAGATAGGCCTTTAGTCATGGGGTCTGCCGTGTTCTCTTCCATGGACACTCTGCTGACTGCAACTTCACACCTTTGATAGAAATCCCTCAATAGGTGATACTTCCGGAGTATGTTCTTTGTCCGTTGATGTGACCTTGGTTCTTTTACAAGAGCCACCGCTGCAGTATTATCACAATACAATGTAATGGTATCTTTACTGGTAGGCACCACATCAAGCTCCTGGACAAAGTTCCAAATCCAGACTGCTTCCTTGGCTACATCAGAAGCCGCTATATACTCGGACTCCGCTGTAGAATCGGTGACAACTGGATGCTTTGAACTCTTACAGCTCACAGCTCCTCCATTGAGACAGAAAACATATCCAGATTGCGACTTCAGATCATTCTGATATGTCTAAAAACCAGCATCAGCATACCCTCTGATGACAAGCTCCTCGTCTCCTCCATACACTGAGAACATATCCTTAGTTCTTCTCAAATACTTAAGGATAGTCTTAACAGCAGTCCAATGTTTTTCTCCTGGATCTTCTTGATATCTGCCTACCATGCTCAGTGCATAAGAAACATCAAGCCTGGTACATAACATGGCATACATGATGGATCCTACAGGCGAAGCGTATGAGATCTTACTTATTCTATCTTTTTCCTGTTGTGTCTAGGGACACATTTTCTTAGAAAGATGTAAGCCATGTGACACTGGAACCAATCCCCTCTTGGATTTTTCCATACTAAATCTCTTTAGTATCTGGTCAATGTATGTACCCTGACTTAGTTCAAGCAGCCTCTTGGATCTATCACGAATGATCTTGATCCCTAGAATATAGGCTGCTTCTCCTAAGTCCTTCATGGAGAAACACTTGTTCAACCAGTCCTTAACTGGCTGTAATGCTGGTACGTCATTTCCAATAAGCAGTATGTCATCAACATATACTATTAGGATAACGACCACATTCCCATTAAACCGCCTATAAACACATGGCTCACATTCGTTCTTAATGAAACAAAATTCATTTATGGCTTCATCAAATTGAATGTTCCATGACCTGGATGTTTTCTTCAATCCATAAATGGATTTTTGCAACTTGAAACCCCATTTGGCTTCACCTGGTGTCACAAACCCTTCTGGTTGTGTCATATAGACATCTTCTTGAAGGTTCCCGTTAAGGAATGCTATTTTGACATCCATTTGTCGAATCTCATAGTCATGGTAAGCTGCTATGACAAGTATGATTCTTATGTATTTAAACATGGAAACTAGCAAGAAGGTTTTATCATAGTCAATTCCTTGACGTTGTCTGAATCCTTTATCCACTAGCCTCGCTTTATAGGTGCTAACTTGACCTTCCATGTCCAGCTTTCTCTTGAATACTTATTTTCATCCAACAGGATTTACATCAACTGTCTCATCGACCAGAACCCAAACATGGTTCTGATACATGGAATCCATCTCAGAAATCACAGCTTCTAGCCATCTTGCAGCTTCTGAGCTTTCTACTACTTCCTTGTAGGAGAGAGGTTCATCATTGTCCAGCAATAATGATTCACCATCCTCGGTGACTAGGAAACCAAATCTCTCTGGTTATTTTACCTCTCTTGAGCTCCTACGCAGTACTTGTGTTTCTGGAACCTCTTCCACGGGGACCTGTGGAACTTGTTCCTGTACCAACTCCTGTGTATCTTGAGAATCAACTTTGTCAAAGTCAATCTTTCTCCCACTATCCTTCTTGATGATGTCCTCCCTCTCAAGAAAGACGGCTTGTCTGGCGACAGTCACTTTCTTATCTTGATGGTTATATAGGTAATATCCTTTCTTTTCCTTGGGATATCCTATAAAGATACACTTCGTGCCTCGGGATGCTAGTTTGTTGCCTGAGAAGGCCTTAACAAACGTCTCTCATCCCCATACACGTGTGTGCGACAAAGTAGGTTTCCTTCCATTCCATAACTCGGATGGAATTCCATTTGTCGCCTTAGTTGGTACTCAGTTTAATGTGTATGCTGCAGTTTGTAATGCATATGCCCAAAAGGATAATGGAAGATCTGCATGACTCATCATCGACCTCACCATGTCCAACAAGGTGTGGTTCCTCCTTTCACTAACACCATTCCACTGTGGTGTATAAGGAGTGAGCTGAGATAGAATCCCAGACTCCCGTAGAAGATCGATGAACTCTTGGATCAGATATTCTCCCCCTCGATCAGATCGAAACTTCTTTATCTTCTTACCAAACTGATTCTCTACTTCATTCTTCAATTCCTTAAATTTCTCTAAGGACTCTGACTTATACCTCATTAAGTAGACATATCCATATCTACTCAAATCATCAGTAAAAGTAATGAAGTAATAATATCCACCTCTAGCTTCTACTGGAAATGGTCCACACACATCCGTGTGTACCAATCCTAGAAGCTCTGTGGCCCTTTCACCTTGTCCACCAAAAGGCGGCTTGGTCATTTTTCCTTGTAAACAAGAGTGACATCTATCAAGTGGTTTTAGCTCAGTAGAGTCTAAATATCCATCTTGGTAGAGCTTTTTCAAGCGCTTCTCGTTCACATGACCAAGGCGGTGATTCCATAACTGGGTGATGTATGAGTCATGTGAGTTTGTTTCGTTATCGATTGCCAACACTTTGTTTTGATAATTTAATACATTCAAACCACTATTCAAATGTGTCATACCATAACATATGTTGTTCTTATAAAAGATACAACCCTTATTTCCGAACTTGAAAATAAATCCATCCATATCCAAACAAGATACAGAAATTATGTTCTTGGTAACACTAGGCACAAAATAACAGTTTTGTAAAACCAAAATCATGTCAGTTGGAAATGAGAGGTGATAGTCGCCAATAGCCAACGCAGCCAGCCTTGCGTCATTGGTAGCTCGAAGATCCACCTCTCCTCTGGTGTTCTTTCTAAATCTACTTGGTTCCTGCATTTGAATACAGATGTGAGCCCCACAAGATGTATCTAATACCCAATGTGTAGAAATAGAATGATTGCACTTGATAACGAACGTACCTTTAGCGTCTCCACGCTTCTGGGTGTAGTTCCTCTTCCAGTGGCCCTGCTTGCCACATGCAAAACATGCTGCCTCCCGTTCCTTGCTCTGCCTTTGGATCTTCCCCTTATTGGAGGGACGGTGCTCGTGGCGAAGGATGACTCATAAATTCCTCTGCCACTCTTGGAATTGGTGCCGGTGAGAATGTTTTCTTTTTCGAGTATGGTGCGAAATGATATGTTTGAAGTCATTTTCTTGTCGTTTCTACAAATTAAGATGAGAAAAGGTTTAGTACATTATTAAAAAAATTGATACAAATAAATTAATTAATACTTATTAGTCTCCCACTATTTTATTGAAATCCAATAACCCTCACCATTGACTTAGGAATATTTTGTTGCGTGAATATTCTAGTGGCAAGGATCCATATTGCCCTTCACATTACCCCAACTAGGGTTGGTAAAGCAACTTGAAGGGTTTTTAGGTAGGCATCCCAAATGTCAACTGCATTAACTCGCAGCTCATTGATCCGCTGAGTGGACTCCCTAATCCTGAAATCTTTTATTTTGGATTTCCTCAACCTTTGCCTCTTGGTCATACCAAGTCCTGCTGTGGGAGTCAACCCTTGATGCGAACCAAGTCAAGTCAACCCAAAACCTTGAATTATAATTCCCCGATAATTGAAAGCACCCCAACTAGGGTTGGTCAAGCACTTTGAACTATGGTTCAATTCTAACCAAGATTATGGAAGGCTGTGCCGACTTAATATTTATTTTGAGGGATTTTATCCTTATACGTAAATTGCCATTTTATTATCTTTGATTACATGCTTGTTAATATTAAGTGGGATATAATTATGTGATTAACCATGTCGAAGATAATATTTACGTATAAGCCGATTTTATTTTAGTTTCATCTTGCATGCTCGTTTAATTCATTAATTGTGTGATCGTGACAACACACTCACAATAAATAAACCATGAAACTGACATAAATAAAATAGATAGTATGATCATGAGCTTTTCTATTGGTTAGTTTATCTAGCAGTTGATAAACCAACCCAAGACCTAGGGGAGAAACACCTTGAACCTTTCGGGTTCGTGTTTACAGCTTTCCACCTGTCCACCTTTGTATCTTCTTGGATTGGTTTCACCATGACTCCTGACTTGAGCCGCCTCCACTAGCTTGGGAGATCCATCCATTACATATGCATTTATCTCACACTCAGGTGAGGGGTAAAAGGGGTTTTTACATAAAAGAATCCTTGGGCGCGCAGGCCCTACATATTAATGAGGAGATGGCTCGCATGTCAACAAATTTAATTTAAATAAATAAATTAAAAGAAAGCATTCACATACAAAGGTCTCGGTCTAGCTCATGATCATCCATACATGCAACGATATTTACGCATAAATAAAACTAGCATTCAATTCTTTAATCTTTCTTGTTTAAGATAAATCACGCTCGAATCAATTAATTATCTTTAATTAATCAATCCTTTTATCTTAAATCCTTTTTCCGAATTTCCTTGAGATTCTCATCCATCATAATTTTAAACAAATAAATTCATTTAAAATTATCCTTGTACGTAACTTTTACCTTGAAGGCAACCGTTGAATTCCCATTTATTACGCAGATGTTAAATTAAACACATATATATAAAACACTTATCACGTGTTGTGCCTCAGCTTTATGCCTGTACCATGGTACACGTCTCAAGGGTTTGTATAATATAATAATAAATTTTAATAAATCTGCGTAATTTGGCTGAGTACACGGCGTGTAGTTCCGACTACATGACGTGTACTTTTCTTCACCATCCATCTGAAGTACGCGCCCGAGGACAGTGCGTGTTAATGTACTTCGGAAATTTTCGGAGTACACGGCGTGTACAGTGGGACACACGTCGTGTAGTTTCCTTGTTACACGGTTTCCAACCGGGCAGGCCGTGTACGGAGTACACGGCCCAACCCTAACCCGAAAGGACTACACGCCGTGTTCATTGGACCACACGGCGTGTATTCTGGAAACCGTGTGCCACCTGTTTTTGGTCAACACACAGTGTCTTAAATTCTTAGAATGAATCCAATACACGGCCTGATTTGGCGGAGCAGTCAATTCATTAAACCTAGACTACACGGCGTGTACTTCCGAATACACGCTGTGTATTCTGGTGTTATAAGGACAAAAATGTTTGGCTCCTCCGGATGAGTTTCTCTATTTTATTTTAATCAAAATTAATAGAAAAATTTGTTTCTGTGAGGTTAACAAGAAACGACGGAGGAGGAACAGATCTCGATATTCAGATTTCCAGAACGATTAAACTTGAATTGAAATAACTAAATCATTAAATGTGTAAATTACCAACGAAAAACTAAATAATTATAATCAACGATATGACCCCTCTGACACCACTTGAAGGTTCCGGGCACAGCGGAAGCGCGTTGGTGGGTTTGCCCAACTTTAATTTTAACATTAAACAACGTTCAATCCAAGATCCATCATGATTTAAAATTTCGAATCCTCGGAATAGAACGAAGAACAAAAAAGAAAAGAAGAGTCCTGGAACCCTTGAGATAGGATCATCATATGTTGGTTATAATTAATTTAATTAATTCATAAGAATTATCTCGATGTAATTCTTTCTTCGTTGGAGTCTCTGGTCACGATCATGTGATCCGTCGTTGCGTTGTAGAATCCAAGTACATGATTCCTCTAGCGGTGATCCACACGTGCTCCACGTATCGCTGGACGTCACTGAAGGGATCTCCGGGTGCTAGCGCGGAAGAGTCTTTGCTTGTGATGTCCGCCTTCAACCGCCTTGATCCGGTAGAGGATATCGCTCTCATAAAATGAAAGCATTCTTGGTGGAAAGGGAATTCTCTCTTAGCTTGAGAGTATTTCCAGATCCGTTGTGCACAACAATGGCTCTCCCTTAATGAGAATAATGTAATTTGGGATTATAATACTTAGAATAATAAAATGAATTAATTACCCGAAAGCATTTAATCATTTCATTTAATTCTTAGTAATACCCCATGTCTTAATAATGACAGTTGACCATCATTATTACTTGACATGCACCCAACATATTACATTTAATATCATTTAATTAAATAAACAATATTTTTCTCACGAATCCCGAAAAAACAAACTACACGGCATGTATATAAATATACACGGCGTGTACTTTTATTTTTTTCCATTTTATTTATTTCCTCCACCATATTTATTAGAACTTGTGTAATGGCTATTTATTTCTTAAATAAATGTAACTGAATTACTCGCTAATAAATATATATATATATTATTTCTCCCACAATATATTCTCTCGAATAACTAGTGTCGAAATAAATGCGATCAGACATCCTTAAATAATTATTAAACCACAGTCGGTAATAATATTTATTTAACTTGTTAAATTAATATTTAACTGAGATACATGGACACACTTAGTGTGTGACCCTCTAGGCCTCTTTCTCAGTGGCATTAGGCAGAGCCTGCCAAAAGTCCATGGTTAGCGTCTAGCAACACGCCAAGACACCCATAGAGAAATAAGTTAACACTGCAATGACGTGTCACCTCCTACGAATGCTTACCGTGTAATCTAAACTCTTTGTCTCGATATCTCCAATCAAGCGGGTTGAATGCTAGTGTCATCAACTCATGTGCTCGATTATTCATTCTTTGACTTCCCGGAATTTAACTCGCTCATACCTTACCATGGCCATGGATTTATTTAGGCTATATCAATTCCATCAAAGGGCCTGAGATATCTAATTCCGTTATGAAATAGAAGGGACAAATCCTTTCTCGCATTATCTATTAATGCAGTATTACTCGTGACGCATCCAATGTATCCTACCTCGCTGCAAATAGTGTTTCGTCACAGTTTTCGTCAATACATCTAAGTGCGCGAGTTGTAATACCCATTAATAATAATATTAAAGTCTAAGGCTCAATACACACATCCGTAGATAGGAACATCCAATGACACTATGAAATGTGGATTTCCTACTGGCGGGTCTCGTTCTTATAATATCCTCCTGGATATTACCAAGGACGCACACCATGAGAAGGTGCCTCAAAGTTTTATGAGTCCTCGCCCCTAATGACCTGTATTATTTGTGTCCCTCAAATAATATCATTCGGCCATAGAACATATATTCAAGAACAGTGTTATGGCACTTCTGGGTTCTCATCATAGCAGGGATCCGCTATGACCCATTAATGCAACAGTTGTTCTTAGGACATTATCACATGCATTTTCATGTAGAAGAACAATCAAGATGTGATAAGGCATTTATTGACGAACAGATTGACGTATTTCGGAAGATATCGTTCTTCGAGCGTTCTTCGTGCAGATGATTGGAATCGGTTTTTGAAGCCGATCAAAGGCCCGAAACTTACCAAATCGGTGTTGCAAGGATGAGACGACCCTGGATCTTCAATTTCGAGGCGAAAAGATCATCGGATCGAACACCGGAAGATCAACCGAAGTGCTGGAGGAAGAACAGTGATTCTGGAAAATCGTGATGAACTCGGCGTATATCTCAGAATACATTGCGTATGGGACCAGTCCAACGGCGGCTAGGGTTTCGAGCGACTGAGAAGTAAAACACGGTGTGTGACAGCTGTCAGGCGGTGTGTGGGACCTTACCCGAAACTCGGGGTGTATCTGGAAGGATACACGGACACGGGGTAGAGTACACGGCATGTACTCCACCACACGACCAGACCCCGACCAGATACACGGGCTACCCCGTGTACTGGTACACGGGTAGGCAAACTTGGGTTGAAGTCGCGTACTAGCACATGGCCAGTGTACATGGAGAGAACCCCAGAGAGTCGGACACGACGTGTAAGCCTTTCCACACGTCATGTATACCTCTTCTACACGACATGTTCAAATGACACAGGTTGTTGAACACGGGCAGTACTCGGGGTCAAGGGACACGGCGTGTGACCCTACTACACGTCATGTACCCCTTCTTACATGGCTTGATCTTCTTTTCCACCGTATCTTGAACAAGTTTTGTTTGGGTTGGTCCCCCTTGCTCATTCCCCTAAAGGTCAGTTGGTATCATTTCATATCCACAGGAGTATAACCCCCTTCAGTGGGACATTCTGGATAGAGTTAGGAGTCCCCTTCGAGAGGCCCGAAGCGTGATCTCTATCCATTATGGTGCCCTAGGTAGAGTCAGGTTATTGAGGCGACCAATCCTACTGGACGTCGGTTCTCTACTTAGCAGGTGAATCCATATGAGTCATGATATACGCAATGGCCCTGATAGTGATCACCATTCATGTATCGTGATCTTCCTTACTCATGGATTTGGTTCTCCTGGAACGAGTGTATCATATTCTCTCTTCAAATCTATTAGCGTATCTCTCTCTCATTGCAGTTCCTGACAAGCAGCACTTCTCGGACGGACGTCATCCGGGCTATCAGACTCAGAAGTGAGTTCTCTCAAATGGGTGTTTCGTGGAATCTTCGAATTGAATCCCTAGCTTGGGTATGCGGTCGTTGTGACTTACCTCTAGACTACGGTTCTGAGTTTCGAGTATGTCTGGATATGTTCTTATTATATGTAATGTAGACATATACTTTTTAGAATTGACTGTACTTTTACATTACTTTTTGTATTGCTTTCTGGTTTTCGGGGTGTCTTACTGAGTATTCTTATACTCACTGATGCACGGGTTTTTCCCGCATGTGTTGTTTCTTGTGCAGACGAGAAACCTCTTGACGGATTCCTAGGAGAACCAGGAAAAAGAAAAGATTACTGAGTTCCAGACAGGGCGAGGTGTTCCTATGGTTTTGAGCAGTAGTCTCAGTACCAATCTTGTTTACAATTTGGACTTTGTAGTTTATAGACTCTTTCTTTTGATAGTTTGTATTCTAACCCGATTTACTTTACTGCATTTTACCCGTTGTATTCTGTTGGTTTGGTTTAGTAGTATGCATGAATTTTGTTCCTTATTGATTTTTATATTCCAACATTTGTGGGATTTGAGATGTGTGTGTGTGTACAGGTACTTAGGCAATGTCTCTCGTGTTAATGACATACCAACTCGGTGGCAGTCACCAGCCCCTGGTCTATTGGAGGCGGGCTTGGGAAGTCGCAGCACGAACCCCACTAGAACGGGTCGCGATAGCAATGCTCTTTTTCTTTTTTCATTTGAGAACTAGAAATCACCATCTAAAAACCTTCCTTATCCATAGAAGACTGTGGGGGAGGGGATTAACCGGAATTAACCTTACCCACTGAGGGTGACCCATCCTTATCAGAAGAATCATCCTACTTAGGTGAAGGACCATGAGTCCCTACCATCCCTAATTCTTCCCCTTTAGTCTAGAAAATTCTTTCATCGCTCTCATGAAGACCATTTATAGTAGACTCATGGGACCGAGAGGACCCTGACCGGTTTGGTGAGAAGGTGATGACCCCCTTGCCCTTATCTTTCAGAGTTATTTCGGCGCCTTGAGAAGGCATTGAAGTTACAGGTTTTTGGTAATTCTCCCCCACCCCCAGGGAATTAATCCTAGTAGAGGGGGTCCAAGACCCAGAACCTGTCTCACCTCACTTCTCCTCCAATTCCAAGACATTCTCAAAAAATTTAGGGACCCATTTTCCAGGACCCTTTGAGGAAGAAGCATGGAAATCAAGGGAATGACCAAAACAATTACAATTAGAACAAATATATGGAATCTGTTCATAGACAACATCCTGGTGAATGTCATTACCCTTTGGACTCATAAGAATCAATTTATCAGGGAGAGATATTTCTGGGGAGATCTCGACCCAATCCCGAGATGCTGTAAATCCAACATTACAGATGGGTTTGCCAATAACACTATCCATCTTACTCAAAGCTCCTTCAATCCAAAGGAAGAGGCAAGTCCTAGGGAACTTGACCCAAATTGGTATAGATCTAGGGTTATTACTATGGTAGTCCAAATTCAGCGACCAAGGATTATGGAAAGGAGGAAGATTATTGAAAGACAATGTACCAGAAGCTAATGTTTGAAGTAGAGATTTATCATCCCAAAACATGAAAAGAAAAACTCCTTGGAAAAGAAGACTTACCTGAACAATGTTAGATACACCCCAACGAGCTTGAATAAACAGCTGCATCATGATGAGATTTGGACAGGGGCTATAATCGAACCCCACCAAGGTGTGTCCCCACAGATCTCTACCTACATTCCACTCTGAAGCCTCAAAATGAACCTCCGTGTCCAAGAACTGTTGAAGAATGAAATAAAGTGACAAGCCAGAATAACTTTGATGATTATCCCTTGCGACTTCGATCTTAGAATGATCCCCAACCAGGGAAATAGATCAAACGAGAGCTCAAGATAGGAAATGGTCGACAGAAAACAATCAATCGTAGAGATTTAGGTTAACATACCATCGTCTTGAGCATCGTGTGGGAGCGGGGATCCAACCATTTCCCACGTTTAATGTGATGATGTGATAAATACTAATACCATATCCAACTCATGCTAAAAATGCCAAAATGTAGTAACCAAGTATCTCCAACCCAGCACTAAATCCAGTGCAAAAATGGCATTGATGCATAGTCTAGCGCTATATTTAACGAGCGACTGTTGCTGGGCTATCACTGTTTGGTTTTTTTCTACCCTATTTGATTTTAATTTTTGTATTTGTTTTCATAATATAAAAATAATAGCGTCAAAAATAGTGTACCGGTTGGAGATGATTTCCCTATTTATGCGCTATTTTACCGCAAAGCTTACTTCATTTTGGCGTCGTCGGTTGGAGTTGTCGTAATCTATATTTGTTTATTTTTTCTTTTCTCGGTCCACATCCACGTAAATAGTTGAAATGTGATGCGTTGACAAAATATTTCTTTTAATATGCGGTACAATACCAATTTATATCTTTTATTTTTATAATAATATCATGAACATTGTCATATCAAGTTAATATCGTACATATGTTTTTTATCAAGATGGTCATGTTTTAATTAGCGTAAAATGTTGTCATCCTCCACTCATATAGAAAGAGTTTTCAACTTCATCACCATGAAGAAAGGTTCCTCTTGATATCTTTCATCTTGTAATTACAAAATAATAATTTAATACTTTCACAAAGAAATCATTCTTTTTAAATGTTGTATAATTTCATTCATCAAAAAATTGAAATACATAAATCAATTTGTGTTTCAACCTATCAAAAAACAATCTAATATTAATGTTTTCCCATTGTCTCTAATTTTAGAGAAGCAAGCACCTTTAATTTTGAGATATAAATAATTAAAGAATTTAATAGGGTCATATTTTAACTTTTAAAATCGTGTTAGAATCTTCCTGTATCATGTAAGATGAAAAGTCACTTTCCAATATCCAATTTCATTTTTTCAATCATTCAATGTAACTTTCACATAAAATTTATTCATATTCTATATATTATTCTAAAAAAACATGTAATGAGTTTCCTTATGATTAATTTCGATGTGAGGATATTTAAAAAATATTAGAAAAATTACACGATTAGACAATGCTTCTGCATATATTCTCTAATAAGTGAAATTGATTTTTCATATTCTTAATTGATTTAATGTTTCACCTAAACATGTCTTCTTTTAGTGGGTTTTCTCATTAAACAGATATCATCCAACTCATTTTGAATCATTAAAATTTCTTAAATTTTACAAAAATGATTTTGTATATTCTTGAAGCTTGAACACCACTATATAAAAATATGCTTGTTATATTGTATGCAATAACTAGTTTTTTTTTACTTTTCTTAACACATTTCACATATATTTTTTACAAAATGTAATAAGATATAATAATAATACCCATGTATAGATTTTAAATTCATTCTAAAAAAATTACTCCAGTTCTAGAATATTTCACTGTAAATACCCGGAAATTCCATGGAATTTTTTTTCGTAAATACATGGGAATTTTACGAGTCCGTGAAAATTGACGGCGCATGATTCCGATGTCTGGTGTGCCCAGAATCAATTTCTGAAGTTTTGTTCGGGTACGTTCGGTAAACGTATGAGCATATTTTTATAACTTTTGAACTGGTGCTCAGAATTGAAATCTGAGGACACCGTTGAACTCGCAGCGCCGGTATTCGCTGAAGAATACTATCACCTCGATGGAAGTGGGTCAAGGTTAAAAGGTTGTTTTGGGTTTTTATAGAATTAATTAAATAAAAATAACGTGTGTGGATTTTTTTATTTGTTGTTTAAAACCTCCTCATGGATGTTGGAGATAGAACCACCACACCTTAACCTCCCATGAGAGGTTATGGTGGTGGGGCACATCCGAACGTAACCTCCCGCGAGAGGTTACGATGTGGGGACCACACTGGACTAAACCCCCTATTAATGGAGGGAGAGGAAAACCTCTCAACTCCCCTCATTAATGTGGGAGAGTCTCTCCACACCTCTTTCTTTATTTGTGCCAACTCCCCTAATTTAATGGTGTCAAATCCTCCACATTAATTAAGGGGGAGCCAAGTTAATTAATTCACCATTTTGAATTTTGTGCCAACAAATTAAATAATATATTAACTCCATATATTATTATTTTGGTTGGCATTGTTCATTTTGATGGCAGCTTTGAGAGGA
Organism: Viscum album; assembly: GCA_963277665.1. NCBI lineage: Eukaryota > Viridiplantae > Streptophyta > Magnoliopsida > Santalales > Viscaceae > Viscum > Viscum album. Next base: position 72,062,238 of record OY728161.1, read on the forward strand.
GGATTATTTGGAGAAAGCTCCCAATGACGAATGCCTTCGACTACGAAAAACACCGACCTTCTTCGACTTCTTCCTCGGAGCTTCTACCGATGTGGGAAGTCTTCAACCAACCTTCCCTCCGCATCGTCGTCAATGAGCCGACGCACAAGCTCGGGATTGGAAGTGTGCGACGGACACGAAGAACGATTATCACCTTCATTTTCTTCCAGTGACTTCATCGGCGATCAACGAACAAAGGTAGGGGTTGTTTTCTTTTATGTGTCATGTTCTTCTTTTCTTTGAAAACGAAGAACGATGATATGTTTCATTTGATGGGTGAGTTGTTGTTAATCATTCTCCTACCTTGATGAAACGATTGTTATCACCCTAATCGTGGAGGGTGCGGACCAAACTAACATGGCATGACTCACTCCGTCGATCTCTTTTGTGATTTTTTTTGCCATGGCGACGAAGCAACGAGGTGACGAAGGCGGCAAAGACAAATGTCACGCTCCCTGTGGCCTCTGTGATCCGCGCCGCCCCTGTGGCGACCCTCCCCGCCACGCCGGCCGCGCCGCTCACAGCGTCGAGCCGTTACCCTGACCCGGCCCGCGCCCCACCCGCGTGCCCGGCCGCCTGCCGGCCTGCCCGGCACGGCCCCCCGTCGGCCCGCCTGGCGCCCTGCCCGGCCGCCTTCCGACCTGGCCGCGCCTTGCCCGGCCGCCCGCTGGCCTGCCTGCCGGCCTACCCGGCCGCCCCCCAAGCGCCCGACCGAACCGCGCCGGCCCACGCGCCCCGCGCACCTCGTGCCGCCCAAGCCGCACCCCCTCGCGCCCCCTCGCGGCGCCCTGGCCGAACTGGCCCGGTCGCGCCCTTCGGGCCGAGCCATGCCGAGCCGCACCCTCGCGGCACTCTGGGTCGAACCGCCCATGCCGCCCGCTGGGCTGGGGCCAGCGGGTCGGGCCAAACCAAACAGGTTGACCCGCCCAATGGGTCCGACCAGACCCAACAGGTCGGACCGGGTCGACCCATACCGGATTGGCCCAGACTGGGTCAGACCGGACCTGGGCCCACTACCGACCCTTTACTTTCTTTGACCATATCTTTGGCACCGGATGACCATTTGACTAACCGTCAGCGGAACTGGCATTCTTCGAGCGTGATGGTCCCTTTGAGTATACCCCAATGGAGTTCGGGGTAAAGTTGAGATACGGTTAGGTTGGATCGTGCACAAATCAAACCGGGCCCCCGAGACTAAAAGGTTAATAACTCACAGAACAGGTGTCCGATTGACACGTCGTTTGTTGCGTTGAGACCCCTATGACGTGGTGGACCTTTGAGATATTTATACATGGGGCTTCGTGATAGTTGGAGTATCGACCAGTAGCTCGTTGAGCGGATCCTCCCGGAGACGAGCGAGCAGAGTGCAAAGACCTAGTAGATGGATGAGACCTGACGACTGCTAACCGATTCGACTCGGAGTGACTCGACTAGCCTAGTGGGGAGTGACTTGGTGTTGCAGCAGACCCACAGTGGGGAGCACCTTGGTGTCGCGGCAGACCCATGGTACTGGACAGAAGGAGTACCTCAACAGGCTACGAGGGGGAGTGCCTTGGTGATGCGGCAGTCCCACGGTGGGGAGCGCCTTGGTGACGCAGCAGACCCACGGTACTCGACAAGAGGAGTACCTCCGCAGTCCGAGGTTAGTGGGAAGTGCCTTGGTGTCGCGGTAGACCCATTGTACTCGATAGAGGAGGAGTTCTCCTGCAGCTGTGGTTTCGATAATGTGAATAAAAATCCTGGTTGAGCTGAGTCAGTAACTTTTGTGTTTTCCTCGTGATTGAGATGAATTACTTGATAACTTAGGTATACGTATGGGCATATATCTAACTGGGGTTATCTGTTGATTTCATACTTTGTGGTTTATCCTTGTTGGATTTGTGAGACCTTGAGGGTCTCAGGGTGCCTACTAAGTATCGTTATACTCACTGCTACACAGACTATGCCCGCACCTCGTCGTGTTGAATGCAGACAACAGACAATGCTGACCGAGGCTGAGTGTACCAAGACAGGATGGTACCTGGAGATGGACCACACGGTGTGACAGTACACAAAGGAGACAGACGAACGTGGAGTATTGTGGATGCTATTTGTACCTACCCTTCAGGCAGGATTTCCCGATTGATGATCCAGGAGCCATTTTCCCTTTTTCCAGTACTTGTACTTTCAGTTTTCCTTGTACTTTACAGTTGAGATTGTATTTCCGGCCCATTTTTACTTTTCAACACTCCTTTTGTATACAGATTTATTTAGTGTTTTGTTTCCAGCTCATACCCTATTGTGTGCGTTTTCAAGTTATAAAGGCAATGCCTTCCCAGTTTAGGGATTTACGCCTTTGGTGCTAGTCACCAACCCCTGGCCTATGGAAGGTGGGCTTGGGGTAGTCACGACACAGGCCCAGGAGGACGGGTCGTGACATTCACCTAGTAGTTGGTATCTGTAGGTTTAGTATATTTCATGAATCATTTTTTGTATGTTGGAAATTTTACTTCCTTATTTTTTGATTGATCTCTCACCCACTTTTCCTTGAATAATTGTGTATATTGAATTTTTTAAGGTTGTATTTTGTTATTTATAAAACCATTTAGAGTCTTTTGTTCTTAAAAAACTGTATCGTTTCACTTGGAAATTTCATTTATTTCTTGGGAGTATTTTTCAATGAAAATCATGAATCTTATCATGTGATTCTTAGCCTTAACACACTATTTGTGTGTAAATTAACCTCCTTTTATTTTTATTTCACGTCTCAATATGGTTTTATTTTCATTATCTTCTTCCCATCATAAAGCTTCCAATCATTCAATTTCCTTTGATAATATTGATTCCTTTTCATCATGGAAAAAAATAAAATTCATTTGATGTGTGTATCACAAACATCGAATTATTATTTATATAAATTTTAGAACATATACATTCACTCCTTTAATTCATGTATTAACCTGAATTCTATGTTTGAATCTCTTTCTTATCCACCATTACATTAATCATCTTCACGTATGAACTCGTCATTATTAAATTTTATAATAAAAAAATTATCATTAGTCTCACAAGATGTAGTTTCCTTACATTAACATTCACCTCTTTCTTACACATATAAATTTGATAATAAATTACATACCCTCATCCTTTAAGAGTGTCATTACTTCCCTTTAAACAGAGGCTTTGTAGAATTTTGAGGTTTTATTCCATGGAAATCTTCTCAAAGGCTCACCATCATCATCACTTATTTACTTTTAGATTTAGAAAATATATAGAAAAATAAATAATAACTGCACAATTAAATCATTATAATGGTAACATAATATAAATATTTCTTTTTTTCTTTTTTTGTTATTCCTTGTGATAAAGGACATAAGCTTCTCAAATCTCACCTCAACATCACCATCCAAATCTGAATTATCTTCAACATTCCTGACTTCCTTATAACACATCTCATTTACCAGGATTTGAAATAAATTTATATATCACACCTACTCTTATTATACAATATCTTATTTACTTTTCTCATCTTATATGTAATCATGATGTTTTGTAAGTCATTTAGAAAACAATGAGTTTTAGTCACTCACTTTAACAAGTGAATCGTTAACATTGAGAAAGACATTAATATTCTTTTTAACCACACTACTACAAATTTGGGTTTATCCAATGCCAGCCTTTATCAACATTGGCTAAAAGCGCTGATAAAGGTCCTCTTTATGAGCATTAGCAAAAAAGGTTGATAAAGAATCATTTTATCAGTGCAAGCAAAAAAACGCTGATAAAGAGGGACCTTTATGAGTGTTAATAAAAAACAATGATAAATGGGGCCATTGTTATCGTTAAAAAAGCACTAATAAAGACCCCCTTTATCATCGTTTTTTTATTATTACTAATAAAGACCTCCCTTTATCATCGCTGAAAAAGGCCCCCCCTTTATCAATGTTTTTTTTATTAGCATTGATAAAGACACTCATTTATCAGCGCCTTTTTGTTAGCGCTAATAAAAGGTATATTTCATAAAAAGATTATATGTCATTAAAAATAGTATATTATTATATAAACATATTTATATTGATATAATATAATATATTTTATTAAATATGATTTAGATAAGGCTAAATACACATTTACAATTAATATATAAGATATTTAGTGAAAAATGGATCATAAAATAATTTTAAAAAATAGTAATTAATAATTTGCTAATTATTATCAAGTAATAGCCATTTAATAACAATTGAATGACATAAAAATCCAATAAACTAATGAATGATCTAAGATAAGTTGAAAACCTGACTTGAACTTCAAATGACAATAATTTTTGATTCGGGTGTCCGCTTGAGCTCTACCACATATCAAATCGAAGTCTACAAAGAGATCTATGCCTTGTTGACCTAGAGGGACCTTGGCCACAATTTTTTCGAGTTCAAAAAAAGGAATAGAAAGCCTCCAAAACTGATTTTTTAGTTGGGATATCCTAATTATTTAATATTTGATATTATTTAACCTTAATTTAAGAGTCTTCTTGTCATTTTTCAGTGGATACTGAGTTTATTATTAGGGCCTATATTCATATAAATATTATGGTTTTGAAATTTTATTGTTTTTCATATTGTAGTTTTATCTATAATTAAATATATGCATATTTTCTTACATTTACTTGTAATAAATCAATTTTATAAATACATATTTAAATATATTTGCATAAAAATGTATTTTTAAATATATAAACCAGAGGAGAATAAATATTTATTATTCATTCTATTTTAAATAAAAAAATTGTTCATTTTACTTACCTTATAAAAATGAATTAATATGTATATATATACCAATACAAGTAATGTTTATATATAAACATTGTGTGTCAATAAACAAATATATATATCTATATGTATATTTTAAGATGTCTAAATAAATAAATAAATACACACACACATATATATATATATAAATATTTGTATGTGTATGTGAGAAATTTAAATGTATACTTATGTGTGTATATGTGTGTGTGTGTGTGTGTCAATATTATGTATATACATCATATATAAATGTATTTTTATAAATAAATCATTACCATTATCATTAAAAATATTATATAAACATATTTTACAGTAAATATTTATAAATATATTATAAAAAATTTATATGTAAATATACAATTAAATGTGAATATGTATAAATATATACATGTAAATATATAGACATATAAATATATATGTAATGTATAAAATTTATATCTAAATATACAATATATAGATATATTCTAAAAATTTATTTAAAATAATATCTAACCATTTTTTACATTATAAAAATATATGAATATATATATCACCACCACATATCTCGGTATGGTATGCACCAACTTTTATCAGTGCTAAACAAAAAGTACTGATAAAAAGGAGACAATTATCAGTGCTAGATAAAAGTGCTGTTAAATCTGCCATTTATCAGCACTGATAAAAGTTTTTAATAAAAAATATTATTAATTTTTATAAAATTATTATATTTATATTCAAAAATAATGTTTATTTTTATACATTAGATAAAAAATGCATCTTTATAATTAATATATTTTTTTTAATAATTCAAATATATATATAATGTTTAAAAAAAGTATTTCTAATATTATAATTAAATAAACATGTATTTAAATAATTATAAGATTACAATAAATTTCATTAAATAATAAATATATTTATTAGATTTATTGGATTTAATATATTTATTAGATTTATTATATTTATAATTATATATAAAAACTTTTAAATATATATATTTATAATTATAATTAAAAACAAATAAATATATGTTTCTAATGAATTTGGTCAATAAGTATATTGATGCGTGAGTATAATTGACGTGCATATATATTATGAATTCATCATGAATGTTCATTTATACATTACACCATTCTAATTATTGTCCATATGTGATAAATTCATTTATTATTATTTATACTTTACTAGGTATATGATTCATTCATATTATACTCATTAATAAATTATGCTCTAAAATATACATATAAAATTACAATAAACATATTTAAATAATAAATATATTTATTCTATTTATAATTATAAAATTTTAATCCTATATAAATACTTTTTAAATATATTTATTTATAATTATAATTATAACTATATATATATAATTACAAAATTACAATAAACACATCTATTATTATTTTATACAAATATTTATAAATATATTTATTTATAGTTATAATTATAACTATATATATATGTGTAAAGAATTATAAAATTATAATGAATATATTTATTATACTTATAAATTTGTAAATATATATAATTAAATAAATATATTCAAATATTTATAAATAAATACAAAGAGTTATAATTATAAATCTAAAAAAATGTAGATATATTTAAATAATTATAAAACTATAATAAATATATTTTTTATAGTTTTATAATTATTTTTATATATATATAATTACAAATATAAATAAATATAGATTTATTGTAATTTTTAATTACAAACAAATATATATATTTATTTATAGTTATAAATATAAATAAATAAATATGTATTTAAATAATTATAAATTTATAAAAAATATATTTATTATTCTTATATAATATTATATATAAATAAATAAATATATTTATAAATATATACAAATATTGATAAATAAATACAAATATATTTAAATAATTATAAAATTATAATAAATATATTAATTATATATATTTATAAAATTATAAATATAATAAATATATTTGTTATAATTTTATAATTATTTAAATAAATAAATAATTATTAATTTATAGTTATAACTATAAATAAATATATATTCATTTAAATAATAATAAAATTAGAAGAAATGTATTTATATATATCTATAATCTTATAAATACATATAATTAATATAATTAATATATATATTTCTAATATTATATATATAATAAGTATATTTCTTATAATTTTGTTATTATTTAAATGAAAATATATATTTTTTTATAATTATAACTATAACTATATATATATAAAAATAATTATAAAATTATAACAAATATATTTATTATATTTATAATTTTATTAATATATAAAATTAATATATTTATTATAATTTTATAATTATAAATAATTATTTATTTATTTATAGATATAATTATAATTATAATTATATATATCATATATATAATTTTATAAATATATATAATAATATAAATAAATTATTAACATTATATCTTTATCAATAATTTTTAGCAGTGATAAAGGCATATCTTTATCATCGCTAAAAAAACGCTGATAAAGACATGTTTCTTAGCACATTCTATTTTAACACTAATAAAACATACCTTTATCAGCGCTTTTTAACTAGCTCTCATAAAAGGTTCAGCCGCTTTTATAAATAAACCCTAGCAGTCTTCTCATTCTCTCACACATCTCAAACTCTCGCCAAAGCCAACCCATGCTCTGCCGACCTCTCCTCTACCCTAACCTCACCTCTGCCGCCACCGACCCCTCCTTCGCCCCAACCTCTCCTCTGCCACCGCGAACCACTTGTCTGCCGCGAACCCACCTCTATTGCGAACCCTCATCCGTCGCTCCTCCGCGGTGAACCCTCATTTACCGCTCCTCTCCTAAGAACCCACCTTCCACCGCAAACCCACCTTCATAATGCACTGAACCCCACCTCCGTCACAAACCCCACCTCTGCTGCCACCACCAGAGGGGTATGTCATTTTTTCCACATTATTATGAATTCCTATTATATAGATAGATTTTGGATTGGTTTTGGTATGTTCTTACATTGAATTTAACATGCAATATATTCTTAATGGTGTTCCTTCAAGTTGCAACGTCGTCCCCTTTCATGTTTTTCATCATTTAATTTATTGCATTATGAGTATTTTAGGTTTTCGGTTTGAATGCTATATGACCATATTGAGTTGTTTCTTTATTAATGTGTGAATCTAAAAAATGTTTGAGGTACTTATTAAATACATTGTGGATAACATGAATGGTTATAATATTTTCCTTAATAATTTATACATACCCATTGTAAAGGGAAAATAAATGTATTTAGTTGATAAATTCAAAGTTGTGGTGCCTTGAGTTTCATAAAAAAAAAGATAAAGGTTTTTCTTATTCATGGCTATATTATTTTCTTGAATTAATATTTATATAAGTGAACATAATTTTCACCATTAATAATAACAACAAACAATATTTCCATCGGTATCTAAATATTTTGTTCAAGGTAATTTATAAATAATGATTTTTCTAAGTTCAACGTAATTTATAAATAATAATAACAATCATATATAAATAATTTTGATATTTTGTATATAAATAATCTTGATTATAAATAATTATGTGTATATAAATAATCATAAATAATTTATAAATAATTTTGATTATAGATAATTTTGATTACAAATAAATATGACTTTCTTGAATTAATAGTTTATATAAATAATTTATAATTAAATTTGAATTAATATTTTTTTTTAATTAATGATTTTGAACTAATTAATGTTTTGAATGAGTAATTATTTTGAATTAATAATTATTTTGAATTAATAATTATTTTGAATTAATAATTTTGAATTTAAAATTTTGATTACCTTGAATTAATAATTTTGAATTAATAAATTATATTAATAATTTTGATTATCTTTAATTAATTTTTTAGAAAATTAAAATTTGTATTAATATATGTTCATATTTTAATGTTTACCTAATTTAGGTGATATGAAAGATAATGATTTATTAAAATAAAAATTAATGTGTTTTGATTTGTTATAGAAAAGGTAATAAAAATTCATTTTTTTAAAGGTTATTTATGCCATTTAACATAAATTGTTATAGCCGATACTATAGATCTAACCGACATTTTACTTTCAGTTTCCAAAATATGTATATATATTTATCACATAGTGATTATTATTCTATTTAACATTAAATTTTCATTTTCCTTGGAATATATTTCACATTAATAGGTTATAACAGTTTCCCACTATAATGAAAACATAGATATTTCATAAAGATATTCTTAAATCAATATATCATATAGTCTAGATACATCTATCATAAATGACATATATGATGGTTGACGACCAGGTGATGGAGTCTCATATGAAATTGATACATCTTCTCATGAAGTTCACACTTGGTGATATCTAAGAAGAATGGTCCCAAGGAAAGACCCACTAATTATAATTCCACATGTTTCATGTGTCATTTCATATTACTATATGCAAAAATGTTTATTTTCCCTAAAACTAGATTTTTTGGTTTGTCTTATAGATTTATATTTTATAAAATCTTGGTTATTTTTTATTCATATGTCTTTTATAAAGTGCTTCTCTTGGGATTTATGTCTTTATGAAAATGACTAAGTGCCTCTTTTAAAATGATTCAAGTTTTTTGAAATGTTTTTTAAAAAATTATTTGTGTTCAACATACACTTTTTTGGTTTTAAATATATTTAAAATTATTTAAAAACTTGGCATGGACTTAGGTTTCATGCCAACAATTTTTCAACTCACCCGATTGGCTTTTATAAAGGGATTTGAATGTTTTGAAAGAGTACTTAATGCTGGTTTCATTTTAACAAGGGGTGTGTGAAGTTTTAAATGAAAATTTGTAAAATATAGAGGGTTGTAATTCATTTTAATTGATTAAGACTATTGTCTCATGAATTTTCCTTGAATGCTTTAAAAAATGAATTATGGTTTTTTGAAAGAGTGCTTGGAATTGATTGGTTTATTTTAAAAAGGGTATGTTATTTTAATGAGAAATTTCTGTAAATGGTTGGTTTTTTAATGGGATTTAAAATGTGTTTTTATAAATAGTTTTAGAACGAAATTTGAAATGTAGTTTTCCATAATATTTTAAGTTTATATTTTTATAGAATTAGGAAAACAAATACATTATATAGGGAAGACAAGTAGATTGATAATAACACCATTGAAAGAGCATGTCACTAACTCTATCCAACCCAGAAGATATCCATAATGACCTCACTCCCATAAAAGGTGAATTAATATTTAACCCAAGTGAAACTTCTAAACCTACTTTGCATCCAACATCACCTGCATGGTTTAAATTAGGGGGCCCCTTGTTTGACATGTCTATTTAGGCCTTTTCCCACTGAGGGATCCGATAGATTATTAATATGAAATGCTTGATGATTATTCATTGATGTGAAAATTGTTTCTTTATTTTGAGGGTGTTAAAGTTGATATGTGATTTACTACTTATATTATATTTATTCATGTGATAATAATAGGCTTTTTGTTTATCACTTCCACTTGTTTGGCTGCATGGGAACCCTATGAAATAAGAAATAGGTCCATATGTATACTACACTAGTTATCCCACACGCTATCTAGTTCCCCCTAGTTGTATAGTTTTCTTAGTCTATAGGAGTGTCCCTAATGAGGAATGTGTGGGTGAGTCAGGTGGATTTTCAATTTTTTTAGGATTCAACATTGGATGACTACTGGCCTCATTGCAGTGTGAGTAAAAATGAAGGAATAATTTAATTCCCTCTATGATTTCGATACATTGCAGATAATAGAACCGAAACTAGGAAAGAGGGATCTATAGAACATTAGATTTATCATCTAAAGTAGGAAGTAGATGATACGAAATAATGAATGGTGTCTCTAGTTGTAAATGTATTTCAATAATTAGAAGGATTATATTTCTGTTAGATTTTATCTCATGCTGTAAATCATATAATAATTTATATGTTTCTTAGCTTGGTTTCCATTGAAGGTTTATTTATAGAATAAATAGATGTCATGATTATATACATTCATAG